>JAXCHB010000298.1:112500-1437500 GCA_036926305.1 Uropetala carovei
GTTCTCGGCGCGACAGGACGTAATAAAATTAGTGGCGCGGCGATAAGTGAGAACGTGAAGAGCTTTGGCCGTTTTAAACCATAAGTTTCACGCGATTATTCTCTCCCATTCCTCGCACCTGGTATTTTTTTTCATTATTAAAAAAATGAATCTCCGACGATTTTTTCCCACCCCCCTTTCTTTAGTTCGGATTTATTCGACGACTAACACAAAAAAAAAGAAATCTCGAAAAGTTTCTCGAGTTTTACGAGAGAGGAAAAAAAAGATAAACGAATCCCGCGAGGTAGTTTTTCTTTTGTTTTAGTTTACCCGCGCTCGCATCGCCGGCAGAATTAGACCCCTTTTGAACATATAAGTTACCATTCCGAGTTAATTTGGTTATATCTGGCTTTCCCCTCTCTCCATCCACCCCCATTCCTCCACCTCTCTCTCTCGCTCTTCACTCTTGGCGTTAGGAAAGAGAAGTCAATCGCCATTTTGATCAAAGTGATTAAGGCCCGACACGTATGGAGTTCCCCACGCGGGAGAATAAGGGATATCGATGCAGATAACCCGCTTGGGTGACGTGTCCGAAGGGTGCTTCGGATAGGATGAGGAAAACTAGAGAGCGCGGGAGGGAGTGAGTGAGGGAGGCCGTGGCCCGCAGTGGCGCCTCTTGCGGACTCTAATACCGTCGAAGGCGGGGGAGGCAAATTTCATCTCCTCCTCCCTCTTCTATCCCGCCTCTATTTCTCTCTCTCTCTCATTCCCTCCCTTCTCCTCATCCTACCAGACTCCCTCCCTCTCACCTCTCATATCTCTCTTTCTCTCTCTCTCTTTTCCCTCGCCGCCCAGGCTGATTTCCCGGGGGAAAGGGATCCGAAACCTTAAAAAAATAAAAAAATAAATAAAAAAATGGGTAGGAATATCGTATGCATCTTTTCCCTTCTCTCCCTTTCTCCCTCCTGCTCTCAGCTACACGTTTTCTCTCTCCCTCTTTCTCTACCCTATTCTCTCGACTCTCCTTCCTCCCTATCCTCTTCCCTCCTCCTACTCCTTTTTATGTCTCGTTTGTATTTGTGCGTGCTTCGCCACCCTCTTTTCTCTCCCTCGCCAGAAAGAAAAAGCCTCCCGCCGCCTCTCACACCCCTCTCCTCTCCCCTCCCTCCTTCAACCTCCCCCGACTCCTTTCATTTTTATTGCTGTCCTATTGCGCAAGGGCGCGCCCTAGCCTCTTGCCGCCGCCTCCCGCGACCTCTCTACCTATCTCCCTCTCTCCTCTTCTCACCTTCCTCCCCTTTCTGTTCTCTACATCGTGTTCCCAAAGGGAGAGAGAGAGAGAGCGGGACTGAGCAGGGAAGGATTTGAGAGCGGGAGTCAAGCGGGGGATGGGAATGAAAGGGTGTTGTGGAATTGGCTGCGCCGCTCTCGCTCCCTTTTCTCTTCCCTCTCTTATGCTCCCCCTCTCCCCTTATAAACCTCTCCGACTCTCCCTCCCTCTTCCTCCGCGCCTTTTGCATACTTCCGCTGTAGATCTTTTCCCCTTTCCGCGCGCTTTCGAGTCTAGTACAATTACTCCGTGCCGTTTATTCTAAAAGGACGATTCCTTTTATTCTCTCTCTCTCTCTCTCTTCGCCAGTTTTCCGACGTTGTTTTGTTTCACGCGGCGTGGGAGGAATGAAGGAGAGGGGGAGATGAAATAAATGGGGTACAACATGTGGGTTAGGGTGCGGATTGAAGAGGTGATGCGTTACGGGAGTCTTGCGCCTATTCGGAGGAGATTTTTTTCAGAGAAAAATGTCGATCTTTTCCGGTTAATAAACCAGGAGGAAATTTACAGCAGAAAATTCTTTTGAAAATTATCGGGATCGTCTTATGGCTAGCGTCAAATTGACATTATAGGTATCTCCACTGGCAATAAAAATGTCATCAAAACGGCTTTGTAGTCGAAACGAGCAGATGGTTTTGTTAACATTTTATGGCCATTAGAGATAATTTTTATATCAATCAGATTTTTTATTGATTTATAAAAGTGCCATACTTTTACCATAGACGCGTTTCTATTTGTTTTATTACGACGGTGTCTTGTCTTATAACTTTTCTTTCGCCGAAATGAGAATATCTTGCTAACTCACCGACGGATGAGTTTTGAAATGCGCTGCAAAAATAATCGTATTGAAAACATAGGGCGGCAAAGGTTTAGATAATGAGGCATTTAAAAAATTCACAAAGTTAATTTATTATTTTATAAAATTTAGAAATGATACCATACACAATCATCAAGTCTTGTATAAAGTCAATATACCCATGAATATGTTTTTCTTTGCAATAGAATTTCATCTTTTCTCGTGAATGTCTTCTTTCTCCATACGTAGTATAGGGAAAGTATTGTGATCATGAAAAAAATCTACTTCGAGATTTCAACGGAAATGCACGTTTTGAGGCCCCTAGAACACGTTTAGACTATTTTCGGAATGATGTATGTTTGTGTGTGGATGGATGTATGTGATATTGGGCGCTCTAACTCAAAAAGTACTTGCCATATCGTTACCAAATTTCATATATAACACTTTAGCATGAGTACAAAGAACTGATTAGTTTTTGGACAATAACGGTTAGTCGAAAGTCGAGGTTTATTCTAAACCCGATTCGGTTTTTGCGATATTTCTCCAATAATACCTCATTATTGTATACATTGATCATCAGAAAAATGTAGAAAATATAATTTCCTACATCTTTTATTTCAAACAATTTCCCATAGCAGTTATTTTTTAGGAATTATTTATAAATAATCGGTGTTTTCGGTTTCCGTCAAATATCTCCTTTAAAACATCGTTATTGGTAATCTTCGTAAGGACCAAAGTTGTAGAGAATAATATTTCTTCCAAGTATTGTTTGAAAGAAATTTTCGTAGAACCATCCATTTCGGAGATATTTTGCTTATTCCTAAATTTCCAGAGTACAGGGTCACCACCATGTAGCGGTGAATTCTCTAGACATATTCAAAATATAATTTACGGCAATAAGGACGACTGTATTCTTTTACGATACGAAATAATAATTTTTCCTTATAATGCTATTCATAATAATTTAAATATCTATACCCCAAATATGGAGAAAGTCATATGTTGGCCACATCAGATTTTTTAATCACAGAACTACAGAAATGGGTTAGGTTAACGGGGTTTTTTACCCTCGGAGTCTAAGAGACTTCTGCTTCTTTCGCTGGTTCAAATGGGGACGATATACTAGCCACGAGATAGAAACGGAAATTTTAAGGAGATAATATTATTATGAACTCATATAATTTTTCCCTTGGTGTAACTTCTGTATCATGCCGCTCAAATGAAATCAGCTCATGAAATGATTATATTGAAATGCCAAAATAAACTATCGCAACTTCAATATAAGACTTTTGTTTGGAGTACCAATTTCAACTGTAGAGTTCTTGAATAGGAGGTATCCCTGTATAATAACTATCGAAGTACAATTTGAAATCTTGCTCCCTGGGAATTTCCTCTGAGAGTCTTGTCCTACACTTCACAGATCGTTTCCCTGTATATACCTCAAGTCGTAAATTATTCCACTTGCACCAGTTCTATTTAAGATCTGTATTTCTCATTTCAAGACAGCGTAAAAAATTAACGAATCAACGAATTTTCAGATTTGTTATGATAAACAAATTATGGATAGTGCCATTCGGAACCAAATAATTCATGGATATCTATTTGGCACTATTTACGATTCAGTTCAAAATTTCCTACAAACTAATTATATGAATTATTCATAAAGAACAGAAAATTTCCCGACAGATCATAATTTAAAAAAACAATAATAAACAGTAAAACTCAAAATACTTAAGCATTAGTTAAAATGCAGATTCAAGAATATTTGTAGAACACAGAACTGTTCAAAATCTCTTCACTAAGCGGTTCTGAGTTCATATCTCCATAACGAAAACTTTATCATTTGAATTTGTTATCGTTCCAAATGTCTCATTAACAAACTTTTTTACTGGAATTATTTATCAATTTAAAAAAAACATTAACCCCGCGACGGAACGGTATTAGATTTGGAAATCTTTTTCTTGAAAAAAAAAATGAAATCCTTCGCCGGTGCAGTTCGAGAGGGAAATGGAAAATGAAAAAAAAGTCGCAAAGGTAAAATTATCTTCACGCGGAAAACTCTTGGGTATTTTTTTGCGATCGAGTAATTTTGTCCAGGCGGAAGAGTCGCGGAGAAGTTTCCTCCGCATATTTGAAGCCAATTTCCGTCCTTTTTATTCGTAGTTGCTGCGAACAGTTTTTTCGCGAGACCGATCTCCTGTGGGTGCAGAGGAGTGCGCAGGCAATGAGGAAAGCGGAATCGCAATTGAAAGAGAAACAAATCTCTATCTTACGAAAGGAAGTTTGCCCTCGTTTGATTGCGAGATCGCCTCGCGTCGCATTCCGTCTATATTAACGCCGTTCTTTTATGCACGAAAACGGGAATGACGGAAAACGATTGCTTAAGAATATATCGTATTGTTTTTTTTTTAAGAATGTGGTGCTTGCTGTGGTACCAGGTAAACGACAATACTCAATCTAAAAACCAGGAATTTATAACAGAGAAGCAAATAATTAGGTTGAATTTTTCGTGCCATTATAACGAGACAACGGAAAATATTTCATTAATTCACATCAAGTCTTACGAACGGTCCTGTCATTCATCCGAATTTTACTCCATAAATTTAGATTTCTATCTGAGTTTTTACATGTTTTTTTTCTAAAACACTTCAAATCGCAAACATACCGAGCCAATCACTTTGAATCTTCGATTCGCGAGGAATAATTTAATTTCCTTCCTCATAATTTTAAAGCCGACGGCATGGCCGACTTACATTTCTCCGGGTCTTAGGATATACCTCAAGTATGCATGTATATTGCGAGGGGAATATTTCTCCCACGCATTGGTATTCCGCCTCTGTTTCATTGGGGATTCTTTGTTGATGAGAACGGAAATGGAGGAGCGGGGATCTTTGCGGACGCGAAGTTGAGAATATTTCGTGGAAGTGCGATTCCTATGCTACGGCAGATCCTCTCTTTCACCTCCTCCTTCCGCCTCACACCCCTTTCCCTCCCCTCTCCCCACCCTCCCCTCCTCTCCCCCCCCTCCTCCCCTCCCTCTCCTCTCACGCTCTATTTGCCCCTGCGTTTTCATTCTCGAACCATACCCTTCCCGGCACCGCCTCCTCGTCCCAGGGGTGACTATGAGATCATTCCCCATGCACACTAAGGTTCTTCCCCGCGCAATCTTAGCTCCCTATTCCTACTCCGTCTCCTTCTTTCCCTCCGACCTCTCTGGCAAAGCCCATCCATCCTTAACTCCCTCCCCTCCCCTCCCTCCCTCCTATCCTCCCGTTGTTCCGTACCCTTCTCGCCTACCGTAATTGTCTCTCCCTTACTTTCTCCATTTGTCGATCCCCTCGTGCTTTTGTCTATCCGAGCTGCTATTGTTTTACGGTTCGCGTTCATTTGGGTTATCGCGCGATCCCCTAAGTATTTTAAAGGACGGCAATCGATTGCAGTTTTGTTGGTCGTGGCTGATGCGTCTATTAGTGCATCTTTATTTCTTTCAAGCTCGTTATGGTATTCTCTTTAGTCTGTCATGAATTTGGAATGATATTGCAAATTTGAGATTTAAAAAATTAAACGTCAGTATTATCCGTTATCTGCGAAAATCGATTGAAATTACCTAATATAAAATGGCCCAGGGTGCTTCAACGCTTAACGTTGATTCGTACGGTTATTTTAATTTCTATGCCAATGCTTATCTGGGAGAGATTAAATCAACACAAAGTTTGCATTGTTAACTCTTAAATTATTTTAGATTTAATTTTTTTTAAATGGTGCGTAGTATATTTATTATTGTGTTTTACTTTTATTTCTCATTTCATAATTTACGTAGTTTCATGAAGTAGTTCATTTCCGCCTCATTATTTACCAATGTTGAAAAAGATTTTGATGAAGGTTGTTGGATAAAACACTGAGTCTAAAAGCTGATGACTAAGACTTAATATAACAACATATTTTAATTTGCCATAAAAATTTAACGGAGAATAAAATCAATTTCCTCAGTATTGGTTATTTAAAGACCCTCGATTTCGGTGTACTACAATCGATATATTCGATTAATCGAAAATTTTCGATTCAACTCTGCCATTTTCTCGATAACCTCCATTAAACGGCTCGCTCTTGCGCGGTATAAGTACCGCGTCGCGAATCGCCCACGCCCTCCATAAACTTCCGACGGGGAAGTATTTGCGCGAAATTCTTCTCCTCCCCGCTCGCACTCTTTATGTTATCCGTGCGTGACCGGAAACTCGGCCATCCATTATCAACGCAGCGGAAGCTTTCAAGAGAGCGGAGGTGGTCTTCATCCAGAGGAATCCATTCACGCCGCGTTCGGCCACCGCCTCTCCCACTCCTCCACCCTCACTTCTCCCCGTTCCCTTCCACCGCCTTTGCCAACTCCCACTTTCTTAGCGTCCGCCTATTTGCATCTAAAAGCGTGCACGACGAATTATCTCAATAGGTAGCGGGTAGTTAAGGAAGGACGGAAGGAGAGAAGGTGGTGGTCATTTAGTGCGGACGAAGAGAGAATGAGAGAGAGAGAGAGAGTAGGAGATGGGAGAGCGAGTGGCCAGCCTCCATTTCAATCTCCCATTGTCTTGAGAGAAGAGAGAAATCTTTTGACCGCTCTTCCGGGTCTCTGTAGTCGGGCAAAGGCCCACGGGCAGTTGTGCTTTTGTTGGATTTGTTTGTACGTTGTTGGTACTTATCCGGTTTTATGGATTATAATAAAAAGGGGAGTTTTTGGTGTGGAAACACAAGGAAAGGAGGTCAACAAGGAATAAGTAATCCGATCCACTCGCTCCCTTATATTTACTCGAATAAATTCATGTATGGGCATGTGCAGACACACATACATACACACGTATATATACAGATAATGAGAATTGCCTTAAAATGTTTAATAAAAACGAAGAGGTTGGCGATGGAGATTTTCACCTACCGGTGCCTAAATAGAATACTGGTTTAGATTATACTTGAAACGTGCTACTGTCATGAGGTTTATAAGAAACTTATCTTCCGTCGCAGCTAATGCCAAAATTTAAATAACAAGCTCCCCTTATGCTAAAACCCAACAGATAATGAACATGGAACCAACAGCCATTACGGCTCTTCAACGCATTTTACGTCATAGTTATTGAAATGCGCCGCAACTTGAATAGTGAATTGACATCAATAGCCCAATTCCAAAAGCTCTGATGTTGTCTTCGTCGTTTTCATAAATGGCTTGTTGGTTAATTGTCGAATGCGGTGAATCTTACTACTAGCACGTTAATAAATACCATCGGCTCAGTCTCTAAAATTATTTTTTTTGCTGATTTAATCCTGCTCTTATCGAGACGGTTTTGCTTCATCCATTCATACTATTAATGGCCACTTACTTGAAGAAAGTTCGCAGATTAAAAACATATATCTTCATAGTCGTTACTTAAGCCGCGGTTTGTCCGTGAGTGTAGAGTCATGTTTTCGTGAAAGTAAGAATGGGTAAATGTGAGGTTTACGCGGAGAAAGCCGATAGTATGGAGAAATTTGGAACGAGGAGAAAAATTCTTCCATGATCAGCAATCGAAACGGGGTCTTCAATTTTCTGGGTGGGTAGTGTGACATTGAACTGCCGCGCTAGAATAATACTCTGAAAAAGGAGAATAAGTCTTTCACGGTAGTTCAGCGACAAGCGGAGGACCCGCGTTGGATTCTCGGTATTCGCAGAAATTTTCTCCAGATTTCAAATGTCTCCCACATTCCAATTTATGTCTATCTCATTTGAACCTACGAACCATACTTTCCATAATGAAGTTAAAACGTGTTTTCCGTGATTGTGGTCAATCCATCCACATCCAAACTCACTCTCATGTTCACCGAATAATTTTCTAGAGTCGCTCGACCATCGACTTCTTCGATGCATTCCCTTATTTTTACATCCGTTCCTTCTTAACCATTAATACATACACACCTGCAACCGATCCATAAACACAGTTTTTACAACTCGCGTAACGTTTGTCGAGAGGCGCGTGTCGGCCGACGATCCCTCTCTCTCTCTCTCTCTCTCTCCCTCTTCCCTCCGCTGGACCGAAGAGGAGGAGCAGGTGGTGGGAGAGCGGGTATTGGGCGTGCGGAAGCGGGGAGAGATTACAGGAAGGCGTGGGTGGAGCGATGGAAGGAAGGAGGAGGAGGAGGAAGGGAGGGGGATGAAGGGAGACGGTGGCAGCAGCGGCGATGGTCGGATTCTCCCCCTCCCTCTCTTCACGGGGCATTAAGTACGACAAGAGGAGAGGTTAAAGGAGTTGCTCTCATAGTGGTGGAAGTGGAGTGGCGCGAAGAGGAGGAGGAGGAGGAAGGGGGGGTAAGAGGGGGGGTAAGAGGGGGGGTAAGAGGGGGAGGAAAAAAAGGATGGAGGAATTTGGATGGAGTCGCGAAGGAAAACGGGAAACGGAGTAATAGCCGTTTCCACGTTATGCCGATCAATTGCCGCGTTCTCTCCATCTCCCGCGCTTCACATCCTTCTCATCTCCACCGAGACGCGAACCCATGATGGTCGCGATGCATACATTTCGTCACGTGTTTACCGTTTCGCTTATAAATACCGGCCTTTATGCAAAGGCTTAAAGGCTAAGACTAGATAACACAGGTTCTTCCGTTGATTTCAACACAAGCCAGTTCCTTCGTCAGATTCCAAAATTTTGAAAAATAATTTTTACGAATTAAAAATATGGTCCACGATGGTTTTTTCTGTTAGGAGCTGTGACTGATTATCAAAATTTCTCATGTCCAAAAATAACTCGAAAAATATTTTATTTTTATACTCGATAATTTAAGCAACTAGGAAAATGAAGACTTATTTTAGGGGAAAGAAATTAATTGTAATGCATCACATATAAAAATGCCTACTGATTGGGCATTTATTGAAAAGGCACTGGATGACTAATTATGCTAATGAAGGGGAAATCTAAAGAAGAAGGAAGAGGGCTCACATAATATGCGATTGAAGAGGAAGGAGGATTGTAAATTGTTGACTAAGGCTTCGAAGGACTAGAGTGTATAAGGAGATCCGGTTTAACCTAATGCCCTATCTGTCCGCGGACACAAATGTGATGAAATTTTGGAAGATTTGTTGTTAAACAGTTTTAAGTATTATTCAGTATGCAGTAAACTTACATTAACCACGCAATTTGGTCTTTTATCATTTTTCTGTAAATATTCTTCTAATAACAAGTAATTATTCAGGATCTAGTTCAGAATTTTTATTTTAGAAAATAATATTAGGCAGTAACATTTTATCATAATATACATAAATATTTTTGCCAGTTTTGTACTCCTTTCCTAAAGCCATGAGAGAAAATGGTCGACGAACATTTTGCCTCGAAATTTTTATTTTCAGCGTCCCCTTTTAAAACATAAAAAAATGGCCTCATTAGAATAAATGGTAATAACGCTATTACAGCAACGGTATTCTAGAATAGCATAAATTACCAATCGTTTATTTTCGGAGTCTTCTTTTTAAATATTATGCAAGCGAGAGTGGCATTTAGTATAATCCGTGAATCTTTTCGGTGCCTCAGCGTAATTGTAAAAACTCTCGAATTGAAATAAAAAGAATGGGCTCAAACACCTAAAGTTACGTTTCAATATGAAAACAAAGGACCTTAGGTGCTTTCAGTATGGAATAGAAATATTTCGTCGAATCTCGAAATCCCATTCGCAGCATAAATTCAACTTATTTTTTTGAACAGCGAATAAAAAGAACTCCGCATCCTTCCTTCCATCTTTCTTAATCAATCAAGGCGTGCGGGGGAAAAAATTCCGAGGCTCTTAGGAGTATTACCTATCACATAACCGAGCGAAGAACGCACTCCCATCCACACGCATTATCCACCCACCCCCTCCCTCCTCCTTACGCATCACACATTCCACCGATAGGATTCGGACACCCATTCCCGAATGTTTGTAAGAGTCCGATCCAATTATGGGTTTTATCAAAGTTTCATCCAGATGCGGCTGCATCTGAGGCTCGGGGAATGGGAGTGCGCCAGACTTTAGTGTCCACCCCAAGAGAATACTCTCTCGGTCCGTCTCCCCGCCAACTCCCTTTCCCCTCGCTCTCTTCCTTCCACCCCTTTATATACCCCCAAAAACTTCCCTCCCTCCATCCCCCACCTAACGCACCCGGAGGTTGTGTGTGTGTGTGTGTGTGTGGATGCGGCTACGTAAGAGGGAAGAGGAGTAAAAAGGGGGGAGGAGGGAAGTAGAAGGGATCGAGTGTATCGGCCCCACAGGGAGGCAGCAGGTGGTAGATACTCCGTGGACCCAAAGGCGGAAAAAGAGAGAGAGAGAGAGACGCAGGAATGGAAAAGGGACCCCTCCACGTTACATTTACGCCTCTTCCCAGGACGGCGAACTCCTCCGCAGGACGCCGCAGCAACGCCTCCGGTCCTCTGGGTGCGGAGGAATGGGTCCTGCCATCCTCCCGAGCCCTTCCGATGCGTTAGAGTTTCCGGAAAAGGTCGTACTACGCGCTAGCCTCCTTCGGCAGACACGTCCGATTTCTCCCCTTCGCATAGGTCGGTACTTCTGTGCGGCGCGGTGTGGACGGGTGAAAAGGGAGAGGGAGGGAGGAGGTGGGGTGGGGTGGGTGGATGGGAGGGAGGCAGTCCGTAAGAAGATCAATCCCCTACGTAGTGATGCTGATCGCCGGTTCGATCGCGTAGGATATATATACCCTTACCTACTCTTCGTCCTAAATCCAAGAGTATTCTCCCCCCTTTTTCTTGGTCCCTGCTGCATCTCTCCTAAACCTCCTTCCTCCCCCCTCCCTCTCTCTCTGCACTACTCACGCACACACACGCACCTTCCCAGCTCTCCCATCCTTTCTCTCGCTCTCTTTCTATCTCCCCCGTCTCCCTCTCTCTCCTTCTCCCATTTCCCATTCCCATCTCACTCGGGAGGTCTCCCGATTTTAAGAGCGAGGGATGCCCGGCTATAAAATTGGCAATGAAAACCAGATACGTTATTATTTATTCAGGGATGGCGGGCGCACTTCAGGAGCAGTTCGGAGTATCTGAGCGCCACTAGCATTCCGCTCATTCTCCTCTCTTCGCTCTCTCTCTCTCTCTCTTTCTCCCGATACTTTTCCTCCCTGCTACTCCTCCTTTTCCTGCTCTCCGAAGCCTTTCACCTCGCTCGCGTCTTTTTCTCTCTTTCTCTTTCGTTCCGCTTCCACTTCTTCCCGTTAACTGTTTTTATCTTTGTTGTTACGTCTTCGTTTATGTTGTTCGTGTCTCTGTTTTGAGCTTTTTTGTCATCTCCGACGGATAGGTATTAGTCTCTCTGATTGCCTCGCGAATTGCCCTTATTTTGTCGTTTGCTTTTATTATCTCTCGGGATGAGTATTCTACGTCTTTTTTCTATTGTTTGGTCATTTTTAAATTGCCTGGTTTATGGATTTGCTTTTTCCTATGACCGAATATTTTACCTCGTTCCTGTTTTAATGATTTCCCATAAATCTTCAACTTTTTTCTGTTATTATTCAGATTTATTTAGGTCATAGAAACCTCATCGATAAATTTTAATCCATGAAATTTTTTCGTCAAGAAATACGTAATTTTTAATCTTTTATTTCATTGAAAGAATCTGCATCTTTTGATATTTCTTTTATTTCATTTTTCATATTTTCTTATTTTACTAACTACTGAGTGAAAATATTTTACAATATTTTCATACGCTATAAATTCTACAATTAAACTTGAAGTAATAGCCATGAAAATTTTGCGCAAGTTTTTTGGAATATTTGTTTAGTATATATCTCTCAATTCTTTAGCTAAGAGAGCAAAATATCATTCTTCGTTTATTTTTAAACATGTAGTTCTTAAAATTCATCTCGAAGTTGAGTAAAAATGTACGGTTCGTTTGAATTGCAAATAAATTTCTAAGTCCCTGTTATAATTATTTAATTGATACCTGTGTCAGTTATCTCTTATCGTCTATACTTTCGTCTTTCCATGTCGTGTTACACTTCTTCTCTTTTATCCTTTTTCCTTCTCCTTGCTCACCGCTTTCCTCACGGTGGCCTTCTTGTCTCCGCCGTATTCTTTCTCCTCTCTCTCCTACTCTCACCTCCTCCTCCTCCTCCCCACGTTGCCTTCCCCTTCCCCACCTTCGTTTTGTTGGTGTTCCGCGCCACTGCATGATGGTCCTGGGGGAACGTGACTTGCCTCCCATCCCCTGGACACGCGCCAATGTGGGTGCAGAGAGAGAGAGAGAGGTGGAGGCTACGGAATGGTGGGCCGTGGGTTGAGGTTGGGCAGGAAGGGATAGAGAGGGAGGGAGGAGAGGATGGAGAGGTAAAGGTTGGAGATTTCGTGGAAAGAGAGGTTAGATTACCGAGGAAGTTTGAAAGAGAGAGAGAAAGAGAGAGAGAGAAATCGGAGGCGGTTTGTCCGGCATTGAAATCACTCACTCAGTGATGTAAACATAAATGAGAAGGTGTCTTCGGGCTATGTTTTCTTTTCTTAATCGGTTTATGAGTGGTTTATTTTATATTAACCAATTAAATAAAAGTTTACGGAAGAACTCCTACGTGATCTCGTAAGATGCTGAATTCTGCAATTGAGGCTCAAAGGAAAGTGAAAGATGAGTATTGATTTAATGAAATTGTTTCATTCCAAAACGGGAGAATGGAAAATCACTTTTTGAAAATTGCATTGAAATAATAATATCACTTTATTACGGCCTAGGTTTCGTTATATTGCAATATCAATCAATTTGCCCCTAACTAAAGCGATATTATTGTGGTGAAATCGTAACAAAAATTTTATTCTCTTGTTTCGGATTAAAGTACAATGTTTAATGGAAACGTTTTCATTTAAATATCGTACTCTGGCATTGGAATGGTACCAAACTACTTAATCACATTATCGCGCTACGCCATTCATGTTTCCATGCATGTTCAGCTAAATCCTTTCTGCGAAAAAGAATCTTCGAGAAATATAAATTTTTTGGGGTCCACCGGAAATTTATTTACGAAATTTCTTTCAGTTTTAAGCACAAAAAATATGCCGGGTTATTCGAAAATCTGTCCATTATTTGAAAGTCATTTCGTTGCGTAAATACGGAAAAGTTTTAGCATCTTAACTAATCCGCCTTGATACAGTTTAATTCTTTTCGTGCTGCGAATAAATAAGTTTTTTCCGTCATTATCGAGCGTTCATAAAAACTATTCATCTCCCGATATAATTGCTTATTAACAGCTTATGAATCGCTTTCTATTCGGACCATTTCCGTTTAATCACTCTCCCGATGGGTGCGAGGATAAATCGAGCGACACTTTAAAAAAGAAAAAAAAAACAGTCGAACGGAGGAAGGAGAGTGAGTCATTACGTGTTCTTTTTTTTCCCACCATCGCATCTCGGCTCCGTTCGTTCTTTTCTTTTTATATGATGTCCTCGTCATTACCGCCCTCCCATTTATCCTCCCGTTGCATTGTCGGTGGTGGAGTTTTGCCGAGCGTGCGTGCGGACTTTACGCGTCCCATTCTCGACCTCCCTCCCACTTCTAGAGCCACCCTCTTTCTCTCTCTCTCTCTCTTCCCAGAATGTCCAGGTGTCGACCACCGACCGCGTGAAAAGAGAGGGAGAGAATAATAAAAAAACAACCAAACTCTCTCGGGGCGTTGCGCCGCCGCCGCAACCCCCTCCCTCCCCCCTCCCTCACCACTCCTCCCCTCCCACTGCACTCCTCATTTTCCGCTCCGATGAGCACCACTTTGTTCTCCGCCGTAATAGAGAGAATGGGGAAAAATCAGTTGGCCGGGAGAAGTGATGATAACGGGAACCGAACCGATGCTTTTAGAGAGAGAGAGAGGGCCCATTATCTTTCAGGACCCCTCCCGGTCTAGTGTGTGTGTGTGTGTCCTTTTACTCCAATCCTTCCTCCTCGTCTTATTTTGCCCTCTCTTCCTATTCCTTCCTATTCTTCCCCGTTTCTCCTTCCTGCCTCTCCTCTCCTTACCACTCCTTCCCACCTCCTCTCTTTTGACCTCTCTCTCTCTCAATTTTTTTGTGCCTCCCTCAATCTTTCTTATCCATATACCATTTCTTCTTCTTCTCATTTCTCTCCCCTCTCTTTCTCCACTCCCTCCCCTGTCTTTTTATAGAAATTTTCCGAATTTGTAATTTGGTGTTTTGCTTGCATGTTTTTCTATGTATTTTTTTTCTGGTTCTTTTCTGTGAAATTATTATTACTATTTTATTCTCATTTGTAATTGTCGACGCAGGGTTTAATGTAAGAAGGGACTGTATAGTCTCAATTTCGCCCTAATAAAGTCGTTTGTCTGTCTGTCTGTCTGTCCCCTCCTCTCGCCTTCATTGATTCCTCCCTCTCCTCTCCTCCCAACTCACTTTTCGAGATGCGGCGAAGGTTGCAGGATCTGAATGGATAGTTTCCCCCTCCACCTCCCTGCTCTCCTTCGCCCCCTCTCCCTCCCTCTCCTCTCCTACTTCCCCTCTTCTGCACCGTGGGTGCCTATTCCATAACCCAATCCTTTCAATCGTCGTCCTCTCTTTCGCCTCCCCGTCTCGCCCACACACGCACTCCACTCCTCCACTTCCCCTATCTCTCTCTCTCTCTCTCTCTCTCTCTCTCTCTCTCTCTCTCTCTCTCTCTCTCTCTCTCTCTCTCTCTCTCTCTCTCTCTCTCTCTCTCTCCTCCATACTTACCCTCAGACCCATGGGAAAAAAGGCCGTAACCTTAAAAAAAAATAAAAATAAAACGCGTAAAACCGTAAAATCATAGCAGTCAATCTGCCATCAATTTCCGGAATAGTGAAATTTACCGCAGGAAAAATCGCGGTAAATATTAAGCACGCGTCGCTATACTGGCAAAATAAATATTATTTTATAAATTTTTTTTGACATTTGTTTTCTTTGTGTGTGCTCTAAAAGTAAAGCAGTGACATAGGTATAAGAACAGCTCTTAAAAATATCAAAAGATTAAAAAATAATTATCCCAGGTATCTCCGATAGCTACAAGGTTATGAAAAACCTGATGTGCATCTATTATATAAAGAAGCCGTCTTCAGTGGCGATTCACCGAAACTAGATTGTAAAATAATCTACTATAGGTGAATCTCCAATGAAGAGGGCTACATTGTGGCCAAAATACGAATCTGGTTTTTCACAACCTTGTTCCAGCTCAGTGTTTTTCAACATTTTTGCTTTGGCGACACACCATAAAATAATCGCGACACACCATTAAATAAAAAGTCAATTTTCTTGGTTAAAACATTATAAAAATACTTAAAATTTATCATTTAACAATAAAACATCATAAATATAACAAAAAATATAACAAAATGTTTATGTTTATGTTTATTAACGTCAAATTAATACAAATGTGACCGAGGTCATTTCAGAGTATGTACAACTAAATATATATAAAATTCATTATTTAACAAAATAAGAAAAAAGAAATAAAAATCTGTCGAATAACAATTTTTAAAAAAATGTGAAATTTGAGCTTTTTTTATAAATTTTCGCGACACACCTGGACCTCGTCCACGACACTTGTGTGTCGTGACACACCGGTTGGGAACCACTGTTCTAGCTATTAGAGGTAGCTGGGAAAAATACTTTTTAAATTTTGATTTTTAAGGGCTTATTTTTTATTTATTCTGCCATAGGACGAGCTCAGTAATTATCTGTTTTAATTAGTGACGTGTTGCGCTTAAATTTCAAATATTCGTTTAAATTATTTCTTACAATTAGAAAAACATTGTTCATTACTTTCCTCATATTTCCATGACTAAAGTTTCGTATGTTTTTAAAATTCAAATCTAAAGAAAAACAAATGGTAGCAGTACAGAAATTTACACTCAAAGTTTCAGCTCTCCATCGTTTGCAGTTTTGTCACAATTCCAATTCAAGTATGTGCACAAACAAATATACAGACGGACAGACATACGCCAAAGTTAAACTACATATGCATTTTTAAAAACGCGCTAACATTATTGAGAGTATGAATCCGATTACGTATAACGTATCCATTTCTACTCAGTGTTTTCAAAATTAAAATGTCTTTCTTTCAACAAATAAAATTTATCAAATAAATATCTAAGTATTTTTGTGCACGTAGGCCATTCTTTTATTTTTATTCCTACTCTCTTGAACGTTACATACTGTGCAAATGACATGTTATTGTTTTATCGTAAACTTTAATATCTAGCCATTTGCTTCTGCCAATATTTATTTGGTTTTGTTAAAAAATAGTATGTGATAAATATCACCTATGTGCTATGATTAAACAGATACGTAATTATAGATGTTTATCATTTTGGCAATTTTGTTAGAAGACCAAAAAGATATGCTCTTGAGGAAATTATATTTTTAAAAAGATGGGACAATTGTTTTATTCTTAACAGGAAAAAGATGGGAAGTTGTTTTATTGCTAACGTCCGTAGTTCAGGACAATTGATGCGGCGAAGGGGAAAAAAACTTTCAGAGATGAAGCAAAAAATTGAGGCCACATCGCTGTCTTACTCTAAAACGTAAAAAAAAGGTCCCTGTAAAGATTTACGCAACTCGAGCGAAAGTTGACAAAAACGGGGCAAGAAAGATTGAATTAAATTAAATATTTTTGCTCCAGTGAACGCTCTTGACCGATATTCTGCTGTTCAGTTATGTTGCCGGTTCATCCTGTTTTTCTCCCATTCCGTCTTGGGAGTCCCATCACCCATCCATAGCTCGAATGAATCGGCAAAAAGTGCGCCATTTTGACAGTCAATTTGCAACATCCTGCGCCTCGGGGAACAAAATTATGTGCTCGCTGGCCTATGAGAAAGCGATTCATATAACTAGGAATTCCTGGTTGGGCTTGGCTTTCCTGTCTTTGAAGAATGGTGGTCGTTGGGTATTAAAAGTTTTCTGAAAATTAATCTTAAAAATCGTTTTCCCTACCGACATTTATTTACGGATGGTACTTTTTAATTCTCTGTTTTCCTTGCCAAACAGTTTTAATTAAAAACAATTTCGTCGAATGCATCTTCAAGTGGCGTAGTTCAGGTGTTCTACACATGCAGCTACGTTAAAAACGTAGTTTTTTTTTACAATGAGGAATTTTCTGCGTAACTCGCCATTTCATTCGTTTTTGGAAAAATAATTCATTGAATTGCTTGGAAAATTCCATTCCTTCGCAGAAATAACAAATAAAACATTTGCAGAAAATATACGCATTTGTATTCGTGGTCTTATAAATGTATGTAGTATAACATCCTACTGATCGCTCGTGTTCCCGTGCGTTAAGTCATTTTCGCGATAGTTAAATCCTGCTGATGCTGAATTGTTTCCGACAGAATTTATGTCCGTTGACTTACGATATGGATGCGTAACCTTAACATTTAAAAAAAGAAACTTAATAATGTAAAATTAACGGCTGGAAAAATCGGCCATAGAACGCTAGAGTGTGCCGTAAAAATTTGCGATTCCGATTGACTCGATGGAATCGATGTAGGAGTAAAAGGTATCGAGGAACGACGGAACGCGCGCGAGCAAAGGGAGAAAAAACATAAGGAATATTAGAATGAGGGAAAAAGCGTACGGAAGAACGGCGGAGAAAAGCGAGGAAGGGACAGACTGTAAGAACTCTTCCCTACAGGACGTAATACAGCGAGAGTAAGAGAGAGAGAGGGAGAAAATGGAGGAGAGTGAGGGAATATGCAAAGGAGGTTCTCGCAGGGATGGGGAATGGGCGAGAAGGAACAGAGTAAGCAGAGGGAAATGTTGGGAGTGTCTTCGGGAATGAAGGAGTATGTGTGTGAGAGAGAGAGAGGTGATGGGGGAGGAAGGGGTATAGCGAGTGCGGAGGTTGAGAGGAAGGGGAGTGGGAGGAGGAGAAATGAAGGTGGAGTGTGGGAGTGGGAGGAGGTAGGAGGACGTGGCTTGAGAGATATGAATGGGAAAGCGGAGGGGTTGAAGGCACCCCATCTCGTTTCCTCCCTCCCACCACGCCCGCTCCCACCCCTCGGGGGATCCCTAAGCAATCTCTGCCTCTGGGCGTCCCTGGCCCCCACCCTTGGCTCTTTCCGAGGTTCTCTCCCCCTCTTTCCCTACTTCCCCAACCTCCTACTCCCTCTGCATCCTCCGCATAACCCCCTACCACTCCGACTCTCATTCTCCCAAGATACCCCACCCGACCCGATATTTCTCTCGCCCGTCTCACTAACTCCTTACCTCCCTCCCTCTTTCTCCTGTCGCGCTCTCCCTCCCTCCCTTTCTCAATCTCCTAGCCATCTACTTCGCATCGTTCGTCTCCCTTCCTCCCTCCCCTTTCCCTCCATCTCACCATTTTGGCCCTTCCACGGGAGTTGCTGCTGCTTCTTCGCATACTCCATGCCACATATTCTCTCCGCTCCTCCTTCTCGACACCCTCTCTCTTTCTCTCTCTCTCTCCTCCCTCCTCCCCCGCCTTATGCCTAACATCAACTCCACCAATTTTCCCTTTCTCTCCCTCCCTTCTCCCCATCCTACCGTCGCCCGTTCAACCTCTGGAGGTCATCCCCATACCTCACGGCGCCCGTGTGACTTCTCTCCTCCCTTTTTTTCGCTGCGCTGATTTCTCGAGGATTGAAAAATCCTTATTTTTCGAAGGGACGTCATTTCTTCTCAAGTCCATTTGGTATAACTCGTCCGCGTGAGTTATCGGAGCGATTCGCTCCCCACGCAGTGTTTTTGTAAGAGTTCGTTCGGCGTTGTTGCCTCGAGGTTTGGGTCATATTTATCATGTCATCCCGTATGCGATTCGATTTCCGTTTCCGTCCGAAACTCGAGTTATTTTTGTCGTGCAATATAACAATAGGAAAATTTTTGGTGAGTAAAATGTCGCGAGTGAATAACAAATTCGAAGTTATTCATTAGGTATTCATGAATACCTGGTCGATGTAATCGGGTCGCTTTAACCCTTTCGTTGGATAATGTTTTTTTTGCAATTGAAACTTAATTATGAATACTTGAGTAATTACATTGGTGAAACTAGGCTCGACTTTGTGGAATTTACTCATGATTAAAAGAATGAAAACCTTTGTGTCTTCCACTGATAGGTTTGTAATAAAACTGTCGCCTGATGTTGCTACGGTCGTAGCGAAACGAATCGTGTTTTATTAAAAACCTGTTAGTGGAAGATACAAAAGTTTTCATTCTTTTAATTTTAACTTAAGTAATAATTGACCAAATTTTAAGCCCTAGACCGTACACTTTCCAATAGCATTTCTTTCCATAATCGTTTCTGCAGTATGCATCAGGATGCTTTGAGAAAAATGTAATAAACTATTCATAAAAACGGAAACGGTGATTAAAAGTGTTAATATTAAGTCGAAATCACTACTGGCCAGTGCTTGCAATAAAAAATTTGATTTCTTTGTTCGAAAGTAAAAAATTTAATAAATCTACCTCGAATCGTCCACGGAGAACCAGTTAATAAACACGAAAGCGCCCAAATTGCTAATTAAAAACAGAATATCTTCCCGCCTTCGACCTAAACCCCCCTCCCCCTCTCCCCCCTTCACTTAGCCGCCCAGCCGCAATCACGGCTGGCGCCCTTCCATTAGTCTTCGTCTCGGTGTAAACGCCCAAACCGCTTGAATTAGACATCGCGACGAACTTATTCCTCCCCTATTCTCTCTCTTATCCTCCTCCTCCTCCAACACCAGCGACAACCAAACCAGACAAGCGAGAGGAACGGCCTATGTGTTGTGTGTGTGTGTGTGTGTGTGAGATAGACAGAGCGGAGTTTAGTTCGAGACAACTTCAGTCTCTTTATGTACACTACTCGGAAAATAAAGCTTTTTTCTCCCTTCGCGTAATTCCCGGCGGACCTAAATGGTAAGTTTAAGTCAGGACGGGATGATGGAGATAAAGAAGGAAGGGAGTGAAAAGGAGGAACGCGAGGGGGGAGGGGGGGGGGGAGCTGTAAGGAGGGAGAGGTGAGGTGGGAGGAAGAGGTGGGGAAAGGACAAATCCACCGGCCAAACTCTCTCGATTCGACCACTAGCTTCTCTTCAGGACGATCTCTAACCCGTTCCTTCTTCAGCTAAAAGAAAAAAAAATCTTCCCATACCCTTTCAACCCTCCTCCCACGTCTCCTGTCCCTCAGACCGTCTCTCTCTCTCTCTCTTCCTCCCCCATTTATCCCTTCCCCTCCGTGCTCGTGTGTGCTCCAATTTGTCTCCTACGCCCGCGCGCATTACCTTACCTTCCTCGTACACATCTCCCACCCCCTCCCCCACCCCACCGACATATCCCTGACTTCCCCACCCATCTCTTCCTCCTCCTCTTCCAACCCTATTAACCTTCCCACTCCTCCTCCTCCCGCCAATTCTCACGTCCAAAGCCACCCCCCTCCCTCTCTTACTCCCCTCTTCCTCAGGCCCAATCTGCTTCTGTTCCTCGAACCCCGCCTACCTCTCCTCCTCCCTCCTTCCTCACAACTCGTAATCCACCACCGCCTCTCGCTCTCTCATCCCGTCCCTCTCTCAACCTCATTCCGCTCCTCCAAGGACCTTCGCCTCACCCACCTCCGCATCTACACACCTTCAGCCTCCCCACGAGATGTTCCCCCGCCTCTTTTTATACCTCCTCTCTCCAGGATCTCAGTCCACGTCTCTTCTCGGAGTCTCTCCTCCCCTCCCCATCCGCTATCCCTTTCCTCTCTCTCTCTCTCTCCACCCCCTTCGCTCTCCCATTTTCCAGTGCGCACCACGAGAGAAGGACTCAATTAAACTTTAAGATGATATGCATGCGGACGGAGGAAGAGAGGAGGGGAATGCTGGGAAGGGAGGTGAGATTGGAGGAGGATGAGACGTTTTGCAAGGGGAGAAGAAAGTGCGGGTTTTAGGGATGGGTTGGAAGGGGTGAGAGCCGCCTTAGAGGTTAAGGGAGCTTTAGAGGATGGAGAGAAAAGGGAGTTGGGTGGGGAAGGGTGTAAGACAAGGAGTTGGAGGGTAGGGTCTTTTCGAGAGGAGCCTGGAGGGCGGAAGAGAGGGTACGGGAATGGGTTGAGTCGGTGGGATGGAAAGGACCGCAGGCGTGCGTGCGTGTGTGTGTGTGTGTGCGCGCGCCCGCGTAAAGTTTATGTCGCGTGATAGGTGGTAGAGGGGGTGGGAAGAGGAAGGAAAAGGTGTGTTTGTTGTGTTATCTCCTTCGTTTTTTTATCTCGACGTGTACGAATGCATTTTTCGCGCTTGATTCTTCAGTTTTTTCTCGAAACGCGTATTTTTTTTGGAAGAGGGATTGGATGAGTTTGGTTTCATCGATTAACGGCTCCCATGTCGAAAGGATGGATTCTAAGATAAGATTGTGTATGGGTACTACCTGTCTTCATATTAACTTTTTTATTACCTGAGTGAGGTCGATCGGTGATCGGTGATTTTTATCTTATTATTTCTTAAAGCACTTTTTCCAGATGCAGTAAATGACTGATAAAAATGAATGATATTATATATTAAACGCTTAAATATGCTGAACATCTTTGTTCCGTAAACCTTGAAGGAATAAATAATTGCGAAAGGTTATTGTTGATTTCAGTCTATAAAATAAAAATTGCTATTTGTGAAGGAGTTTTAGAATTGTTTTGCATATTTACACGTAAAATAAATTTATCTGATGCCTCAGAATTGCTATTTTTTAGCGATATCTCAAGAGTCATTTACCGTTTAACTAGCATATGGTTAACTGGTGCGTGGTTTGTTTGCTCTTTTAACGTCGCAGCCCATTCATAAATAAGGATAATTCTCACAACTTAACCAAATAAATTGGTGTCCAACACATGACTTTCTCCAGACGTAAGTTGTCAACTAAAATCAAATAAATACGGTGATAGGAACGGTTCGACTTACACGCTTCAGCGCTAGCGATTCAATTGTTTTGTAAATTCACCTTTGCCTTCACTACCACGCGCGCGAGCTGCCCACTAACCGTCAATTTCGAAGAAAATTGAATATCTCTTGAAATATTCCTCATATAAAATTTTATTTCAAACAAGAGTTGTAGAAAAAAATAATATCTATATATAGTATGTTAACAAAAATTCAGTTTTAGGCGAAATACTTAATAAAAACTAAAATTTTACAGGGATAAACCGCTACTTCCGGCTGACCGATTGTTATCAAAATCTTTTCAAATCTTAAGAATATATGTAAAATCACAAATATAGAATTTCATGCTGGTCTGATGAATAACTTTTGAGTTAGAGCACCCACAAAATTTCTCTCACACACATGCGGACATACAGACACACGGACGCAGACATCACCGAGAAAACGGTCAAAACGTGTTCAGTGGACCTCAAAACGTGTATTACCGTTGAGATCTCGAATCGGAATTTTTCCATGAAAACAATACTTTCTCTATACGACGTATATGGAGAAAGTAAAAAGGCATCTACCGCTTCTCGCGAATTTTCTCAGTTTGTATCTTCGGTAATGGGCATCCAGAGAACCTTTCAAAGCCATATTAGATTCGATTGTTCCGAACACCTTACCCGCGATATCATTCCCTAATGAAGTCTTTCCATCATTCTCGGCGGATTCCGTACCTACCTTATCTCTTTAAATACCCAATTTTCAAAAGCCGTTACGCTTGTCCCACGCACTTATCTCCCACTTATTAAACCGCAAGTCGTTCGTTTTACTCTGATCGCCCCCTCCCCCCCTCCATGTACCCTCCCCCTCTCCTCCTCCCTCTGTAATCTCGGCATCGGAAAAGCGAAGTATTTTACACGGGTTTCGGAGGCAGGAGGGGAGGGGAAGGTGGGGAGAAAAGTAACGCAAGAAGAATGGGAAGAGAACGTAAGGGTAGGAGGTGGAAGATAGATAAAATCTCGCGTTTAATCGGAATTATCGCGAGAGACTCGAGGAAGGAAAGGAGGGTGAAAGAGAGAAAGAGGAAGAAGAGCAAGAAATCGGGAGAGGGCTAAAAGGAAGACGTGAGGTGATTTAAATTACTGTTATTGCCCTCAGCTCGGCCACTTGGCTTCTAAATTATATAAGTTGGGGAGGTTTTGCCTTTTAGAGTTTCCTATTCCGCCGTCCCTTTTCCCATCCTCTCTCCTTTTACCCTTTCTGTTTAAGCCCCGGAGGGTCTCTCCCCTTCCCGTCCTCTTTCCCGTGTCTTGCTCTCGCGACGTCACGTCGTTTCTTTGGTAAGAAAGGTAAGAGAGAGAGAGAGAGAGAGAGAGATGCGTGTTTGTTTGTGTGCGAGGGTACTGTAATAGTCGGTCGAGGGAGCGGTGTGAGGAGTGGAGGAGGGTGAGGCGCGGTTATTCGTGGATGGGGTGGTATGCGTCCCTCATCTCTGCCGCGTTCCCTTCTGCTTCCGAAGGGTTACGTTTTGGACGCGTGCTTCTCTCTCCTTCTCCCAAAAATTTCCGCCGCTGCGTCATAATCACGGTCCTCAAGACGTTCGTTTATGCGCGGAAGATATTCGCGGAACTTTATCGTTTTATATCCTTCTATTGCCCTGAAGGGAGGGAAGGCGAGAGTTGCAAACTCATCGTGCACTTTCCCCTTGAATATTCGACGTTATGAATGTATTCTCACTATCGGTTGCCGTAT
Source organism: Uropetala carovei (assembly GCA_036926305.1). NCBI lineage: Eukaryota > Metazoa > Arthropoda > Insecta > Odonata > Petaluridae > Uropetala > Uropetala carovei. Next base: position 136,183 of record JAXCHB010000298.1, read on the forward strand.
TTTTAATCGCGCCCGTGATGCTCATTCGCGGATGGTCGGAAAAAGCGACCGTGGAGGTTTTCTTCGATGGAGGTTCGATATATCGGTTCGCAGTTGCATCCACTCTGTGCTCGTGGTGTGTACGGGTGGACGGATTTTTTTCCATTGGCAGTGCATAAAACTTTACCCGTTTAAGAAAACTATTGTGACAAAATAAGCGATTATTTAAGAAATCAGTTTTACTTTATATCCAGTCGTACTTTTCTGATACTAATCAAAATCGTTTACATGTAGTATAATGCTTCCTCTTTGGCAGTGAATGCGTGATTCCTTCAGACAGTGGCATGAAATACACTGGAAGCTGAATTAATATTCAGAAGGAAGAGTCATCAGAAGTGATGGATCCAGTTGTAAGCAATTTCCAACCCTTTGTGATGTTTCTGGATCCTTACCTATATTGATCTGAGCTCGTAGAAATAACGTCTGTTAATTTACTTCCCCTTGCAGCGTTACTTTCAAAGAAAGACGGAAAATTACAAAAAAAAAACATTTACACGGAAGAGACCTAGGAACATTATTGATTGAGATTGATTCGTTTATATCGGTTGGTAAAAAGATTGTGTTAATAAACAACAACGAAATAAGCATGTTTTTCCCTCCATAGCTCTTGTATGATCTGTGAGGCATCGATTAAAAATTTATCTGGATAGAAGACAATTTTTCCACAAAGTAGTCTAGAAGAAGATGTAATTATGACCTATAGATTCGGAGATAAAAATTTGAATCTCGAGACTGTTTTAGTGACAAATCCCGAAGAAAAAATTGCACCCAGTCTCGAACCCAGATACTTTTAAGAAAAGGAACAATTTGCGCATCAGTTCGAAAAGACCAACAAAACGATACCAAACTCCAACACATGTAACGAACACCTTGAGCGTGTACACGTTTTCCTCCTGCTGGCATTGGCGTGTGAACCAAACGCGCACGCTCACTACGAAATTAATATATTATAGGACTTTCACAAGCTGTCGATGTGTACATATTCTTATTTGTCACTCATGCATACGAAATACCTTTTCAATGAATTTTACTTATCCCTTCTTCCAGCTACACTTACCTTACTTACGCCGCCTTGCATTATTCAAATGAGTATTTTCTTTATTTTATTATTCGTAATTCATTACTTCAAATTGTTTTCATTCACATTTTGCTGTCTAATTACACAGGGCTGTCCTTTGTTCAATAAATTCTTTGAATAACTTTTCCTCAAATCCTTCGAAACTCACAATTTATTTCGATGCAGTCATTCCTGCCGTATATTCTTTTTATTTAACGTTTCCCTCTCATCAATACCATTTGAATCTCCTTCGCAATTATTACTGCGCTCTCGTATCTTCGTCTCTTGCCGTCTCACCCCATACTACGCACCTTTCAAACCCTCGGGTCTGTTTTTTTCGGGTCGACGGGGTTTGTCACCCTCTTTCGACCCCCCTACGATTTCTCTTTCCCCGCCGCATCTCTTTACGTGGAAACAAGTCTCTTAATAGGAAAGATCTTCCCTCTTATAAGTTTTATTCCCGTGACCCTTGGACTGGCACCCGCGCCGCACTCCGCCATGTCTTCCTTCCTCGTTCGCTTCCCTCCTCGATCCCAATTTCTCGCTCTTCTTCCTCCTCCTCCTCCTTCCCAGCCTCTCTGGAGCCCTAAGGCCGTGAGAGGTGGATTCGCCACCCTTAGGAGGTCGTTATGAGAAGATTGTATGCTCCCTCTCTCTTGCTTCCTTTTTTTTTACCCTTTTCCTGCCACGACCTCCGACCCGCAGAGACTGCCGCGGGACACGTCTTTCACTCCCTCTCTCCTTCCCTTTCTCTCTGCCTCCCCCCTCCCCCACTCCCTCCTCCCTCCCTTCGTTCCTCCTCGCTCTCCTATTACTCCGGTTCGTCTCTCCTCACAAAAGGTGTCTCTTGATTCCGGGGACATATTTCTGCCCTCTTCTCCACCACTTTTACCCTCTCTCTCTCTCTTTCTCTCTTTCTCTCTTTCTCTCTTTCTCCCGTCGCATTTTCGTGGCTCCTGGCCCTCGTGACGTGCCCCCATGACGTCCCCATGCGTCGGATATTTCTCCCCTGGGCTTATCTTCTGGTCTGTCTTCATCTTTCCGCTCTACTTCCGTGTATTTAACTCTGTGCAAATAAAAGTATCGTTATTGTTATAGACCAGGGATGGCAAATGATTTTTGAGTTGCGTGCCATGAAAGTAATGTAGAACCATCAGAATTTTTGTTCGAGTGCACCAGTTCAGAGGTGGGGAAACTACGGCCCGCGGGCCCCATCATGCCTGCGGGAGCACTTTATATGGCCCGCGATATCATTACGAAAACGAACCATGAAATCCAACACAGACAATTTCGTATTTTTTTGGTTAAATTAGGGCCGAAAAACCATTTCTTGTGAAGATTACACGACAAAATTATATTAATTATAAATTTTCACATATAGAAACCTTCGCATTCTGCCAAATAGCTTCCGATGCTGACCCTAATGTGGCTCGCCCAAGTATTTTCATCCGTAATTCGGCCCACCTAAGCAACCGCATTGGCTAATGCCCGTCTCGTCCAAAGTTTCCCCACCCCTGCACTAGTTTATTCTTTCTCTAAGAAACTTCATATTTTATACAGAAAATACAAGCTTGCGCGTACCGAGTAAAATCGCTTGCCTGCCATTTGTGCAACGCGTGCCACGTATTTGCCATCCCTGTTATAGACCTTCAAGTCAACATGTCGCTATACTAACAGAAAACGTACTTTCGATTGACTAAACGTTAGAAGTATAGATGCTTGAAAGTAATTCTACTTGTAAATGTATAAAATGTGTAAAATACTAAACTTCTATAACCGTTAGGATGAAAAAGATACAAATGCTTGGAACCACACTTATAATTTCATCGAGACGTGCGTTGATAAATAGTATGTACCAACAGTTTATTTCAGCTCTCACCCAGGGACGGATCCAGAAACTTCTCAAGGGGGGGGGGGGGGCGACCGCCCCTCCACCTATCGAATCCGCCCCTGCCACTGCCCTATATTTTGAAAATCCCTACCCCTATCAGAATCCTTCTTTCCCTTGCTATACAGACCTAATCTGCGGCGTATAATTGAGGATTTTTGCGCGGAATGAATTTAAGAAAGCGCTCAGTGGAGTGCAATGTGGTTATCCAAGGAGGGAGCGATCGCCCCCCCCCCCCCCCCCCCCGGATCCGCCACTGTGAGACTCTCACCATAATAAGTCTTTACAGTAGGCAATCGTTGCGCCTTATCTAGCATTACCATTTTTCTTACGTACTTTCTTCATAATTTTAATAACAATCGCCGGTTTATCTTTTTATCTCTGTGTCTACGTAACCCCACGAAATCGGAAACATACCATCTTGTCTTCCTCTTAAGAGATGTGTCTCTGCAAAGAGCGTCTTTCGCGCCAAGGCCTCCGGAGGCCACGTCCCAGTTAAGGACGAGAGGGTAAAGTTTTTCGCTCTTTTGCCACCTCCAACCCCAAGTTAGGTTTTTCCACCCCCCCCCCTCCCTTTCCCCTCCCCCTACGGATCTCACCCCTTCCAGTTCCCTCTCCATCAGCCGGCCATTACCTTGGCATCCTCGTGCCTCCGGGCCACGCAGGCCCCGCACCCTCCTTCTCCTCTGCCCCCGCATTCATCTCGTCTCATTATCTCCCTCCTCCGCCCCTCTTCCCCTCCCCTTCGCCAACCTCCCCCTGCCCCCCCCCCCCTACCTCCCTTACCAGTTCACCGCACGCCCAGCACCTTGGGTCTACCGCATAATCCCTTCTACCCTTCTTCAATCCTACTCCCTTCGCCTTGAGAGAGGACTTCCTCCATCTCCCATCCTCTCTCTCTCTCAATAACCTCCCCCACTCCCCTTTACCTCCAGTCTCCCTCTCTCTCTCTCCTCCACCCACACCCCGAGTTTTCTTCATCCTCCTTCCTTCCCGCATTCATTCCCAAAACGCCTTCATTACCACTTATACCGCCGCCAGCACCCTTGCGCTTCCTCTCTCCTCACCTCACCCTCCTCTTCTCACCCTACCCTCTCTTTCTCTCTTCTTCCAATCCCCCGTGGCTGGAAAATTCTTTGGACACTTCGGGGAGATTAAAAAGGGGTGGGAGGGTAGCACGTGTATGTGTGTGTGTGTCTGTGTGTGTGTAGGATTCCGTGTGGCTCGTGGCAAAATGGGAGTGGTGTTGGTTTACTCGTCCCCTCGAAAGAGAGAGAGAGAGAGTGAGAGGTAGAGATGTCGCGCGGATGGAGTGGATGGGGTAGTCACCTCTCTCTCTATCCGGCGCCCGTATCATCGGTCAGTTTACGTCGACCGCCTGTTCCATTCTGCCGTAATTGTTTAGGGGATGCTCGATGAATTGCGCAGGTGGCAAAGGAGTCTTTCTTTTACGGTCGTAGCTTTCACAGACGAGGAAGGATAAAGTGTATTGTTTCTTAACATGTTTCCCGGATCGGTGAAATTCGACTCGTGGAGTTTAGCGGAAGTAACTACGTTATGTAGCAAAGTTGTTTTGTCTGTCTTTTTTATTGCCAGTCATTTTGTCTTTAAATCGAGCCTTTGGAGGTATAGCAACAAATATAGCCGAGTGGTGAAAATTATATCAACAAGAAATCAAATTAGCGTACTTGTACGAAATCAAACAGGAAAAATGTCTTTAGGTTAATGGATATTCGTATCATTGGAATTGGGATATGAGTCAGTACAGCAGTCACTCCTCAAAAATGGCACGAACATATAAATCTCGAATATACAGACTAAAACCTTATAGGAAAAATAGGGTTGGGACTAGAGTTTTCAACCTGGGGCACATGCAGTGTTTTTAAATGAGTACGCGAAAATATTAAAGATTATAATTTTTCTTGTTTCAGCTATTATGCGTAACTTAGGAATGGAAGACAGATTTTAAGACTATGAATAACGTTATGAATGGTCGTGGGTGTGTTTTTACTGAACAAAGGGGAACTCTGATAGGAAGTTGTTTCTTGTATCACGGTAACTTTTTGAGATAGGTATCGATAGGTCTTTTTTAATGCAATAAGTCGTACATTTAAGATCTAAATCTTTAACACTAGTTTTAATATTGAAATTTTTTAAAAATCACCATTGTATTATAATGCAAAGTTTTATTCATAACCTTATTATTTCAAAATTTACGGTTAGTACGCGACGTTTTTTACATTGATCATTGGTGTGCGTCATCAAAATAAAAAGGTTTAAGATCCCTGGGTTAGGGGAATGAACTATTTTCGCTCTTCTCAGAACTCATTTCACTTATTTTGTGTATTTGGGCCATAACTTAATCGGAGTGTTGTACGCAAGCGCAAAAAGATTGTATATACTACGGTTAATTGCACGCGGGTTAACAGAAAGGGATACAGAGTATAGCAGCATGTGAGCATCTCGCTTACCACGCTCCAAGTCGTTTTCTGCCTGCGTTACATACTTTTGTAATATGTACATACTATGCACTTATTTTGCTGCCGAGAGAAAATCGCAACGAATAAATGAAATTTACCTCCCGCGAACATTGAAAATTGTTACAATAACTTTTTCGCGAATAAGTAAAACTGCGAACATAAAATTCACGAAAATTGAAGGACTACCTTACTTACCCTTGGTCAGAACACCGAGCTCAGCCTTGCAAAACCTACAGATATGTCCAAAGTGTAACATTAAAGCGCCATATTACTACCCGAATAGAAACAGTAAATGCTACGCTTCAATTACACGCGAAATAATCCATCGCATAAAAAAAAACTTCTCTTTATTCGACATCGATAGCAAAGCTTGCCTGGGAAAAAAATTAATCGGCGGAGAAATTCATCCCCGATGAGACTTGTAAGAAAAAAAATTCCGTCGAAAGCCGCCGTTCTCCTCCGGTGATGCTCCGGAGCGTACGTTATCCTAAGGTCAAAAAATGTGCGGAATCCGAACTTGAGCCGCTTCTTCCCACGATTCCAACTCAATCAGCGAGTCATCCCGTGGCCCGTGAAGCCGTCTTCCCTTAACCCTAACGCCATACAACGCACGACCCAACAAATCTCTTCTTGGTCCTTCCTCCCTCCCCCTTCCACCCTCTCCCTCCCTCTCCCCTCCCTTCCTTCCCCTTTCTCTTTACCTTCCGTCACATCGCACCTGGATTACGGATCCTTAAGATTTGCCGGCACGCTTGATTCTTTTCCCCCTTACCACTCCCTCCTTTCCTCTTCCTTCGCAACTGCTACTGTATCCGACGCCGTTTCCCGCCGTTCGTTTTTTTTATTCTCGTAAACTACTCTTCTTCTTCTGCTTCCTCATTGCTCGCGTTTTATATTTCATAACTTGAATTTTCCCCCTTTTTGTATCTCGCGTCTCGTCGCATTGTTTTTAATGCTCGCATGTCTCCGTAAAAGTTGATTTTTTTTTGCTTCGCGTCCGCTTCAACTAATGCGTCTTGTCGTAGGAAGACTTTTAAGCGGCTCCTTAACAAGGATGAATCCAAGGAGAGTTTGACTCATCTGTTTAGGTAATTATATTGTTGACTCGGCTTTTTATTATTTATTATTTTCGTAGTGATGAAATGTTATCTGTAATTATTCTTCTTGTTTTTTTCTTTTGTGTTAGTCTTTCTCGCTCTCCTCTTTTCCTATTCCGTTTTTTCTGTATTCCTGGACACTTTCTCTTCTCACCTCTTACTTATTTTATACACTTTTATTGATTTTCACTTGGATCTTGTTTGTCACCAACATTTAGGGTTGCCAACTCACTTCTTTCTAAATTGAAAATTTTCAAAACAAATCGAAATTTGGCTATATATGTATTAGGTAATTTTAATAAGAAGACTAAAAGGTATAAAATAAAACAAATTTAAAAAATTTTTAGGGAATACACTTTTATGTGAATTAAAATGCACTCTAAAGCAAAAAATATTTCTTTTCTAGATAAATATTGTTATTGAAAAATTTGTATGCTTCATAAAAGTGGATGGCTTTTTTTATCAACCAGCTAATTTATTCTTTTATACCAGTATCATTTCCCACAATAAGCCATCCACTTTTATGAAGCATACAAATTTTTCAATAACAATACTTATCTAGAAAAAAAATTATTTTTTGCTTTTGAGTGCATTTTAATTCACATAAAAGTGTAGTATTCCCTAAAAAAATTTTTTTAATTTGTTTTATTTACGAATGCTGTGATGCCAGCATCTCGCCAACACTCGCTATCATTAGGTTTTCAACTTTTTTACCCAGTTAACAGTTACATCTACTTCTAAAGTTATTATTTGAACCCGCGAGTTTTTTTTTACGGTAAACGCTATTGTTTAAATTGATCCGCTAAATTAATTCAGTAAAAAGCGCAGATTCTAGACTAAAATCCAAATCTATTAAATTGAGCTTTGATTACTTAAGTTTCTCAGCCTTAATTGCGTAGATTTACCTATCTTAAAGTGATCATTTAGACTCGAGTACCGCTCACAAACTAATTACCATAGAAATTCGACGATCGTATCTCGTTCTTGCATGAAGTCGAATTTAAAATTACGTCCTCGCCTGCGGTCATGGATTCGCGGCATTGTATAACGAGAGACTTCTTTTCTACGTATCCTAATAACCGTAGCTATCGGCGCCTACAGTTATATCCATCTTTTAAACAACTATAAAATCGTTTTTCCCAATTTCTGTTTCCACTTTCCCTCATTATGAGAAGGTATGCGCGGGTCTTCATCCCATTCTCAACGATGCGGTAAAATTCGATTAATCGAAAGATCCATCCGTTTGGAAAACTCCATCAGCATGATAGTTGATCGCGCGTCTCCGTTTATCCCCATTTACACGGCTGGTACATCCCCGCCGCGGCGGCGATTGTAAGACAAGCCATTCGCCCAATAAACGCGTAATATCACAAGTTCCCAATTATTTCTTCATCTCGTTCCCTTCTTATTTATTTCTGGACCCCCTTTTCTCCGCTTCGCTCTCCTCTTTCATTGTTATCATCACCTCTCGGGGTCACGGAATTCCTCTCTCTTTCTCTCTCGCTCCCTTTTGATGGTCCGATGGGTTTTCTTAGTCCTTTATCCAGTCTTCTCTCTCTGCCTTCTGAGAAAGTGGCGGCGGTTTGCGTTACTTGAGTGAAGCCCGTGGCAGTCAACCGGGGAGTAACTTTTAAACCTTGCCTTCTCTTCTTAGTGTCTCTCTCTCTTTCTTCCTCTCTCTCTCTCTCTCTCTCTCTCTCTCTCTCTCTCTCTCTCTCTCTCTCTCTCTCTCTCTCTCTCTCTCTCTCTCTCTTTCTGGTTACCCTCCTTTACTCCCGCCTCTTTCCTTCTCTAGAGCGACAGGTGCGAGCATTACTTACCTCCCGAAGGAATTTACCTCTACGAAGAGGTCAGGCTTTGAGGTTGACGGTTCTAGGGCATTGATTCGAGGAGCGTTGTGGCGAGCGCAACTTGGATATCCAGGAGAAAAAAATATCGGCTGAATGTAATAAATTGAAAATTTATGTTTCTTCGGCAGTATTGAAAAAAGTCTGGGGAAACTAGATGCGCATTTTGGTTGCAAGGTAACCGCCATCAGTGACATTCACCGATTTTAGAATTTATAAAGAACAAGTGTGACGTATATTCTGCGTTTTTTGAGACAAGAAAACAGAAAATACCATAGTCGCACATGTTTGCTAATAATATCGCTGATGACGGCTATGACGCTCATATGTTTATTTTTATAACCTATTCATGGTTGTTGGAGATACTTGAGCGAGTGCATATTTTTCCGATCCGATTTTTACGTATTTTGTCTCTTCCTCGACTTGATTCATTTTTACAAATGTAATTTTGGAACAGATGTAGACATTTTTGATCGCACTTTCCTTTTGTCTTCCTCTTTGAACGTTTCTTATGGCCTATATGGCTAATAAGTGGTTGAATGAATATTCTCCTTTTAACGTATAGGAAGAATTTTAATTTTTATCTCACATTTTAGTCTTCCGTAATTAGAAAAGTTTCAGGAAAATATTCTATTAACATTGGCCGATTTTTCCATTCAGAAGCGTAAAATTCGACAGCATATTCTTAAGTGGAATTAATCCCGTTTTATTTCATGGGATAACTATGAGCCAAATGACGCCCAAATATTAAATTTACTCTGTTATGGTCGGAAGAACCTCTTAGCAATCCTTAAATATTCTCCATTCCGCCACTCTTCCCAACTTGGGAAGTTGCTGTGACTCTGGTCATACTTAGTACACAATTTCGCAACCATCATCCATGCCTCACTGTCCGAAGGCATTCACTCGTTACTTCATATTTTTTTTACAAAACTCCCCGAGACATTTCCTATGTCTCTGTTATTTCTGTGAAAATAATGCGATCTCCCAACAACGCGACAGTAAGGTGCCGCTCGATGATTTGGATGTGTGAAACCTTAAACGTGCATACCATGCTAACATCATTCAATCAGAAATGCTAAGTTTCGTTTACGTAAAAATTTGGAGTGAATATGATATCCTTGAGCTGAACCAGGCTGTCGTATTACCGGAAATTAAACTCGAACTCTTTTAAACGTACGACAGAATTTCGTCACATTCTGTATTTACAAAAAAAATTAAAGTAAGATATTACTAAAATTGAGTCATTTTGCTTCTTTATAAACAAATGCCCAAATTTCGATTCGCGTATCTTCGGAGGGAGTAAAGTTCGTGCAATTTATGCTGCTCTTCTTGCATGCCTAACTCCTGCTTATTTTCAATTATTCTAGTAATTAATTACTTAACATATTATGACCGATATTTTCGTCAACCGGCGGTACATATAAAAATAACCAACAGCAAAGCTAAAAAATATACTAAAAATTGGAATCAAACTAGGTGGTTAGAACGACCAGGAGCACGCTTGCTTCATCAAATAAATCTGCGCATCCGAGGGTGTTATGAGTATCGAACGTGAAATCTTGGGAGCAAGCGCGATAGGGTCCTTAAGTAAACACGAGCTACGAGCGCTCTTACTGTATGAGATCGGTTTTCACTTTCGCCCAATACTCCCGTCTCTCTCTCTCTCTCTCTCGCTCTCCCTATAACCCACTCGTCCGTCCCTTTTATCGTCCCCTTTCCCACCGTGTTCCCTTCTCCTCCTCCCTCGCCCTCCGCTTCGCCGCTCCCTTCTCTCCAGTCTCCCACAAAGACTTTTTTTTAACCAAAGCTCTCCGCATCGAAACCTTTCTTTCTTTTTCATTCTTTTTTCCTCATCCTTCTCCACGTCTCCCCTCCCTCCCCTCCCCCTCTCTCCTCGATCAAGAGGGCACCCGTGGCAAAGGCATTTGTTTTGGTGGCCATCTCAGTCGGCGCTGCCAAGTAAAGTAAAAAGAAACAAGTTCCGATCGATTTTGTTTTTTTTTATCGAGGTCCGTGCGCCGCATTGAAAATTTTCATAATGTCCCTCTGACCAGGGGGTAAATGGAGAGGGGCAGGATAAGTTACGCGGAACTTTGTTTTTTTATAAGGATTTATTTCGACGCGTACTATAAAATCAAAATATCGACAGAGATGTTTCAATCTACGTGAAAAGTTCACGTTCGTGAATCGTCTTTCTTCGTTATGTCATGTACGTATATATACTTTGAATAACTATTTTTCTCTATAGGCCATAAAAAAAAGGTTAGTAAAACTGTTACGCATTTCGATTACAATGCATCCGTCATCAGTGAAAAGTTCTACTTCTTCTTTCTTCGATTTGTTTTGTATAAACTATGAAAAACTGTTTCTCTGTAATCAATCAATACGTTTGTCAAAGTGATACATATCTCGGCTAAAAATCATTCGTCATCAGTGGTGATTCACCGACAGCAAGTTCTAAAAAAGAAAGTCTTTTTTTTTACTGTAGACTAACGTATAATGTATCTGAATATTTTATTGGGCCGACTTCGATCAGTTTCTTTCGCCGTTTTGTTTTTATATATCTGTTACTATAAAATTTATTCACAAATGTTAACACGTGACAGCATTTTTACCGCACTTCTCACTTCATCTAATCCAGTCTCGATAAAAAAATGAGAAAGCATTCTCTCGAGAAATGTTTTCCCTCCGCCGTCAGAAATAATACTTAAGGTCAGAGCGTTTCATCCATATTAATCCTAATTGCCACTCTGTTAAAAAAATAACAAGCGAGAGTGTTTCCCTTTTGTGCCTTCTCTCTCTCTCTCCATTTTCTCTCACTCTATCTCTCTCAGATGGCATCTCGTCCCCAGAACTCTCGAAAAAATGTCGCCGTCGTGTATGAACTGGCGCGTCACTAAACCCTTTCACCCTTGACTGTCGGAGTGGTGCCTCTTCTTCCTCGCACCACTCACTCCCACTCCTTTTCTCCATGCTCCATCTCCCTCGCTTCTCCTAAATCCTTTTCCACTCCACCCTCTGCACTCCAATCTCAACCTCCCACCCTCTCTCTCTCCGCCTGAGTCTTCCTGCTCCAGGTGACCACCTGTCAGCGAAGGAGGGATGAGAGGGAGAGAGAGAGCAACTCGTTCGAGCGTGGGTGAGCCAAGCAATCGTCCCACCCAGAAGCATGAGACTGCGACACTCGGGGTGCCCTTTTATCTCCTTACCTTCCTCCTCTGTGTCTCTCTTGTGTTACTCCTTTGCCCCCATCCCACCGTCCTCCCAAGGTCACCTCCCCGTACCTTTCATTTCCCTCCCTACATCCGAGATGCGGCACCCGCTCCAGTCTTTCTTCCACGTCGTTGTATAACAAAGACACGACCTCGGCGTTTGTCGCTACCTCCTCCGTTGTCGGATTGGTTACCTCTTTGAATAGTGTTCTCCTCTCTTATGTATCGGTCTATTACTATAGAATGAATGTTGGATGTGTTCGCTCGCGCTTTAATAAATGTATAAAGTTTCGAGACTAATCACCCGGTCGATCTGCCGTCGGGCATCAATAAGTCTGTGCGTGAAAATATCGCAGAAGGTGTTAGTGAAATGGAGTGAGGAGATAAGTAGCACCAGAATCTTTTTCGTGCTTTTATCCGAAATCGCTATTCATCAGGGACTTTCTGCATGCACGATTCGGTCGCAGCTGACCCAGTTTAAAAACGTACCACGAAAAATCGCAGATAATATATGATTTTCGTTTTGATTTCTGAGTTTTTAAGTTTCGCCACCTACATTGAATTATAACGTCGTTTCCTTACAACAGTTTTCAAAATTTGAACTAATTTCGAAGGAAGCATACCACGTCAAATGGATATGAAATGACATTTATATTAAAACGATGTATATAGTAGGCGGAACGGGAAAAAAACGTAACGATTTACCGTCACAGGGAAGAAGAAAAGGGACTCATTTTGAGGCTGCGTTAATGAAGGGTGGAAATCAGGGCCGCTGGGCGCTCTCTCCGCCACGCACGGCCATCCTCGAGCGTGTTCATCGGAAAGAGGAGACCTTTCCTCTCCATCTCCTCCCCCACCCTCAACCTCTCTGCGCGCGAAGGAGCGGCAGGTGCTCTCTGGAGAGATTTCCTCTCTGCCCGCAGCCCACTTACTTCTCGTAATCCTTTCTCCCCTCACACACACGCACACTTTCCGTTTCCAACCACCCCCGCCTCCTCCTCCTCACTTCCTCCCCGGATTGCCTCGCCCACCCTTCCACGTCCTTTCAAGTGACACAGTCCCCTCTCTCAGCGCCTTCGGGTCATGAATGAGGAGTAAGTGTGCTGCAGGTGATTGGCAGGAACCGGAAGATATTCCGCGACGGGTCTCCTAACGCTTAACTTGAGGGGATGAGGCGTGTCTGTGTCGATGTAGGAAAATTTGTACGGCGCCCGGATGCTAATGGTCCTCTTTGTCTTCTTCTCCGGACGCCCATCGACTGTTTGGGTGACAGACGGAAATTGCTGGGGCGTGATTTGACGAGGGGGAAAAAAGAAATATTTGCGCGGCGCGTCCAAATATTTCTCCCTCGACGACAAGTGGTTCGTGCGCAAGAGTGGGCGGTAAAGATTTTGCGAAGTGTTTTGGTCAGAGGTGCTGTTTTTATGGGGTTTTGTTGAATGTCGTGCCATTCGGAGCGGAGTAAGATTGTCTAGTCTAAATGAGTCTCCATTTTTCTTTGAAATTTCGCTGAATATTACCTCGCTAAGTTTGAGACTGAAATTTTTCGTTGAAACGCTCATCTTCATGATCAATTTAACATGATCGTTTCGACGAGAATTTAGCAATTCCTCCAACGGATTTAAAATTGTCAGATTGCGTTTTAGGTCATTTGTTGTTTATTCCTAGGTAGTTTTTGGGAATGGGTTTGCCGTGTTAAAATTAAGTCGCACATTATTCCAAAGTAAATTCGGACATAACGTAATTAAAGGCAAAATGAACACAGAATATTATTAAAATTATCATTGCATAAATTCTAATTCGTGTAACGCATTTATGGGAAGAATTGCACTAACAGAAATCTGAAATAACGTAGTAATTAATTTCTGCCTGAATTAATCGATATTTACTGATTATTGTCCGTCACGTGTAGCTTCTCAGAATCCCTTCCGACTCCAACGAAGTCTACATCGCTGATACGGCTATTGCGGATCTGTAAACTTGAGGTCCGGGTTCAAATCACGGTCGTTACGCACATTTTTCCTGGTCCATTTCTTCGTCTCTCTTCTCCGGCGTAAACAAGTTTATAAGGCGAACAGCCATTCCCTTTCAATAATGAAAATCCGTTTTAAACTAACTTTGTTTGCGGTATCCGTATCTCTCGACGCACGCGGAAGCGTTTAATTTCGAGTTTTAAAAATTTCACGGAACACTTGATCATCCAGCGCAGTATATCTCTCCGGAGAGCGTTTCCTTTTTTTTTGTGCCACCCACATGCAATCACCGCCGCCTCGAGATTTCCTTGCGGAAAAAAAAGAATAATAAGGTATTTTTAAAACCTTTTTTTCCGCATCTCCCTCCGTAAGGAATTACCCGAACCACCGAAGCATATCTAGATGCCGCGAAGACTACGGAATAGGCGAGAGAGAGAGAGAGAGAGAGAGAGAGAAAGAGAGCCAGAAGCTCCTCCGGATATATTTCCTCGCGTTTTTGCTCGCCATCGCCCCTTTTAGTTGCCTTCAACCTCTTCTAAGAAAGCTTTCTAAATCGAGGTCCATCTCATCCCTTTCCTTCCTTCCAACCCTCTCCCTCCTTCCTCCTTTCTATTTACCTCTCTCTCTCTCTCTCTCTCTCTCTCCCTATTTCATCTTTTTCTTCCCTTTTGCCTCGCACCCACAATCCCGTTCCGTCGATTACAGCGCCATTAAGCACCGCCGACTATCCAGCATCTCCGGTTTTCTTCCTTTTTTTTCTTTAAGACGTTGTTCCCTTATTGACCGAAGGCGTCCGGCCGAGCGTGATGAAGGGGGGATGAGAGAGAAAAAAATCGTGTTTCTCCTTCGGCTTTCCCCCCTCCCCCCTCTCCTCCCCCCCCCTCACCCCCAACCTACTATAGCCCTTCTATTCCTTCCTTCCCGGGGCGTTTTCCGTGAGCAGCACCCTACGGAAAGAGAACGCGACGTAGAGAGAAGGGTGGGTTAGGAAATGGAAGGAGTTTTCTTTTTTTACTTTTTAAGGAGTGGAGCAAGCGAGGTAATCCAATACATGTGTTTTTGAGGTGCATCGATGCGTGTTGGAGTGTGTGTTGGGTGCTTGTGAGTTGATGTTGGGTTGAATGCGTTAGGTGGTTTGAAGGACGGCTCTGGAAGGGCGTCCCGCATAGATGCAGACGATTTCTGTGAGGTATCACCTGCTGTTGAGTGAACGGTTGATGCTCCTACAGATGGGTGTTTCTTTATTCTCAAGAGTTCGTGATTAAACCTCTGATGTAACATGTTTCATGAAAAAATCGTGTTATATTAATTATCCTCGATCGATGGCCTCTTTAATATTCACTCTGTTCGCACTTTTGTAGCTATTGGAAATAATTTAATTAGTAATTGTTAATTTCTTGACGATTATGATTCTGGGCAAATTCCTACTACGAATGGCCACGAACTAACATAATTAGCCGCTGTTTTTTTATTACATGATTAGGTGATTTTCAAATATTAGATATGGGTTTAAATTGTACTGAAGTATCAGTTACTTCCATCTTAAAACTGTTTAATAACACAGAGAAAGTGAAAGTTTAATGAAAGTAAACAATTTGGGATGCCATGATGGTACTATTCTTTTTCTTTTCCTGTGTTATGTTTACTTTAACTGGGTAAACGGCGAAACTTATTAAAACAATTATAATATAGGATTAATGGCGATAGCATGTCTATCATTTGGAAATTCCCTGACAATTTTCTGCGCAAAGATAAGCCCACACAAAAAAATCATTAGTTTTGTTTTTAATTTAGAAAAGTCACGTTTGAACGTTCGGCAGTGCCAATATAATTTACAATTAGATAACTGACTTTTAAGAGCTTGCAAAAGATTTATTGATAAAAAGTTTGTGCACACGATAAGTTTAAAAAAGTCAAAATCGGCTTTTGAAGGTGCATATTTTGCTCAAGTTTTCATAATGTTATTAATGCTTCCAATATTAATTTATTTTAACAGCAATCTCGATTTGTTAATTATCTCAACCCTGTTATTCTTAAACTGCTTTATAGCAAACGTCTAGCCTTTTTAGCAATAAAAAGATGAAATACTGCTTAATATTTTGATAAATACTGTAGCAAACAAATGATATTTGAGTTATCTTTGTTGTTCATGAAAGAAAATAAATTACTCATTATTTAGAAAATGTGTAATTGTGAGTATATATATATATATATATATATATATATATGTATATTCATACTATAAAGTGAAAACAATGTTTTGTTGAAAATATAATACCGGAAATAAAACTCCAAGATGTTAACAATATTAAAAAATTTGGATATTTTTATATTGAGGATTTCAGTAGCAATTTTAGAATTTCATTTTGTGTTCGATTCATTTAACAGCTAAGTTTTAAAGTGATTTGGAGACATTACCCTCAAACGAAATCCGGCAGCGCAAGAAGCTTTTGAGCACTTGCCGATTTATACGCACTTTCAGACCGTGGAATCCTACTTGCAAAATTTCTCCCTGCAGTGGCATACGTCAACCGCCACATACCCCACTAACCCACTGTATTGAACTTTTTACGTAGTCGTCACATTTATTTCTCCGTAATTGCGTCTTTCAAGGGTAACCGATGGACCATGTACACTTTACGCTCTAATCCACCGTACAGGATGGGGCTCTTCTCTTTTAAGTCGAGTTTTAGTTTTCACGAAGGAATGAAAAAATAATAATGTCGGCCACACGCGAAGATGTACCGGTACTTCGAAATTTTGGTAATATTCAAGGACACCCCTCATTTCGCGCGCGAAATGAAGCTACGTGGATCGCTTTTGCAGAACCTCCTGATGTACTCTTACAAAGGGCGATTTTTTCTCTTTCTAGTTTTTTGTATTTTCATTAGAGGAGAATCCGTTTCTCTGCAACGGAACATGAAGGAAAGCTGTCGTTTTCTCTTATTGCAATATCATGAGCAAGAGAATGAACGCTTGTATGAAAACAGTTTCAGGATAGGAAAATTATAACAAATGTTAAAATTACGTGTAATTTGATGTGCGTGAGCAGGTGAGAGGATGAGATCTTTATGCGTCCGTTTTGTATTTCTGCCGTACAAATGTATTGAATGTAATTTAGCCATCTTATTCCTCGTTTTCGCAGCTTCATTTATGAGAATTTGGTATTCGGGTTATTTTTAAATGGAATTGTTCAGCTACGCAGTTTAATGCTTGATGTCGGCATATTTTTATAGACTAAAGTTGAATGTAACACTTGGAAAATTTGGCAGTCAGGTCGGAGGTGCCATTTGCAATGTACTCGCGCAAAATTTGAATAGTGTGAGTATCACGCTAAATTTTTAATTTAAAGTATTTATTTCCATGGTAATTAAACCTGACAATCTTCTGTAATATTATTATTTAAAGAACTGAATGATCAAGAAAAACTATAACTTTTTATTCCATCTTATATTTATCATATTCTGCTTTATTATTTTTTAAATAATGACTAGAGAGTTTTGGCATGTTTTTCCATAAACATACGATCTTAATCCTCGCTGTGCCATTTAATTTACTATTGTATTAAGAAGCGTGACGAAATGAGAGACGTTAGAAATTTATTTTTTAAATTTTGTTAGGTTTAAGCAGTTTCATTGTCATTGTCGTTCGTTGCACACTATTTAATTCGCTGAGGAATTATCGAACTGATTCATGAAATAGTACTCTGGCAAAACTGGAAAATTCCAATTCTTACGTTAGGTGTTTCCAATAACCATAACAAGGTTATGAAAGCCCAGAGGCTCAAAATGTACCCATTCTGCTCGGTATGAATTGTCTAAAATTAGTGTTTTTGTAATCGTGTTTCTCTTATAATCTCTTAATAATCAACCACTGGATTCCTCATCCCAGTCCTTCCCAGTGTGTAAAACAGGCCAGCTATGTCTGATAAAATGCAGATCAGAAATTAACCAAAACATTTAACTTTTCAATCGGTGACTACACCATTATGTGAAGCTTCCAATTTTGCTATTCGGTTCGACTTAATTTCATTGCCTTGATTGCCAGTAAAACTGCACATTTTATTTCTTACAAAACTTTTATTTCGTGTAACTTACATTTTAACCTATAAGCGAAGCCTTTGTCTTGATAAATCTTTGCCTCGATAACCAGTAAAACTGCACATCTCATTTCATAGAAAACTTTTATTTAATATAACTTACCTTTTCTATTTGTGTTACGGTACGTTATCGTTCCTCGTCGTCGATGCCTCACTCCGATTCTATTAGCACATTAGTCAATGTGATCCGCTTTTCCTTCAGGACGCAGGAGTACCACGGACGCAAGTTCCCGGTTCGATTCCAATCGGAGTGAAATACTTTCTTCCCATTTTTTCACATTCAACAGAACCGTCCCAGCCTAAAAATTTCCGGTTTGATCATCCGCGTCGGACGTTAAGATGCCATTAATTCGATGTCAGGCTTGGATGAACCAATTCGGTTCTTTCATTCCTCTTCAACTTTCGCCTCTCTCTCCCTCCCACTTTTCCTCCCCTCTTTTCTCCTCTCCCATCGTTACCCTTCTTACCCACTCCGACGTCCCTTTTTTCCCTATCACCAACGCCACCCTCTTTCCTCTCTCATAAGACGTAACTCATAGTCGATGCTCGCGCGCCCCTTTCTCTCCCCTTTACCTCCTCCCTCCCACCCCTCCTTTCTCCCTCTCACACCACAGCATCCCGTTACCGACCGCGAGGCATGAGGACCTGGACCGCTTCCGCTTCTCCGCGTGGCTTTCCCTCCTTCAACCCGCCGCCCCCCGGCGGATAGGGGGTGGGGGTTGGGAGGGGTTGCGTGGGGGCGCGGCAGGTGCCTCTTTCGAGAACCTAAGCACGCGACCGCGCTCTCTTTTGCCGCTCATCCGACGGCGGCGAGAGCGGATCTGCGGAGGGACGCGAACCCGCGAAGACACGATGGTTTTCCCATTAGCCTCAGAAGGTTACCGGTTTGGATGGTTGCTCTCCATCGCTCCGCCCTTTTTTTGTTCTCTTCGTGATGTTCTGTTTCCCTTGCTATCGTTTTTGACGTGGCGAATCGAAGGCGATCGAACGGTCCGGACCGTGATTTATCTGTATCGCGATTTCTCGTCGGTGTCCCCGGATCCGTAAAAGGGAAGATAATGTGATTTAATCGATCGGTTTGTTGTTTTATTCTTCGTCGGGGAACGGTAATTCTCCCGTGAAGGCTTAGGTCGGGGTCATGGAGAACTCTGGATAAATAAAACTACATTTTTATTAATTAGTTGAGGGAATATGCTGCCTGTTGGTTTAAGTGATGTGTTGTCTTATTTCTTCGGTTGAAAGAAAATAAAGTTTTTAAATGATGCGGTGAAATTAAAGGAAAAGAGAGGATAGGACCTCGTCAATGACATGCCTGTGAGAGATAGGAAGTTATGTATTCAAAATTCCTTATTATACCAATACCGAGGCCTTCGTATCCCCTGCATAGCTGAAACTTAATCTTTCTTATTTTCACCCGCATTTGAATGATTTGAATTGTAGCTCACTTTTTATCAGTCATTATCGAAATTTATATAAATAAGTAATATAAAATAATTACAACTTTCATGGTCATATTCATCTCTTTATTTTTTGTTTTAATGCTTTAAATATTACGTCTCCCATTAATAACTGCAAAATATTCAAGAGAGATTTCAACGGCCGATGTAATCAACTCATATTTATCATAAAGCAGGGGTATGTAACATTTTTACATGACTGGTCGCATTCGGAGATGAGGCTGCTTTGGCGAGTAGTATTAGAAGTTTCTGTGGGCCGGATAAGAGTTTACATCGGAACTAAGTCTTGGGATTGTGTTATTATAAAGTTGAATTTAATTTAAAGTTTAAGACAAATTTTTAGCATTAAAATTTCTCCACAATATTTTGTCACAATTCAAATTTTAAAAATATAACAGCATTAAATGAGAAATCACATTTTTATCAAAGCTTCGCTGGTCGAATAAAATACTCTCTCGGGCAGTATGTAACTCGGGGGCGGTGGAGTGCACGCCTATGATATAAAGGGAGTCATGGTGAAAAAATAATTAACTGCAAAAGATTGGATGCTCTAGCGATTGAATTTCAGTGAATTTTACAACATTTCGCTTTAGGATTTCTATTCGACGCTACCATTTATACTGTAGTAATTATAACGTCAAAATTAAAAGCTTAAAGTAAGAGCGTAATAAATAATTTACGCCTAGTTTTATTCAATCGAGAGAGTTTCTTTCGTCGTAAGATCGTTGATTTACGCATCCTTTTGGTAATTGAAACTGAATGCTCGTCCATAATTTCTATACTCAATAACTTTACGTACGAAGAGAACGATTCTGCGGTTTGATTTACCGAACCAATGTCCGTGACAATTTCTTGCTCGTGCATGATATCCCGCTTCGAATTCGGAAACGAGTTCGCTCGCACTTAAGTTTGAATCGTTCGAACTAAACGCGTATTCGGTCTTTTCCTATTGTCATTCCCGATTCAAATTTCATCAGGATGATTCGCGAGTTTAATCTGGGATAACGAGATCGATCGTTATAATTTTCTCTTTTTTTTCACTTAAGCTTCCAGAAGCCACGCTCCCATCCGAAGGAAATTTAATAGGTCGAGAAATCGAAGAACGAAACTTATTTTTCTCCGCGTCACCTCCCCTCCCCGCAAAGAGAGGAATGTTTATGGCGCTTTTATCCCTCCACGCTCTCGATTCCATCCTTAAAACTTCAATACGTTCAAGTCAAATCGATTTGCCGCTCTTCTTGTTATGTGGGAAAGATCGATCCGTGATCATCCATCCTTGCCGAGAGTTTATATATATATATATATTCCTCTTCCTCCCTTCTCCTCATCGTCCCTCCCCCTCCTCCTCGCGTCCCGAATCAAGGCGCCGTGGGGTCCCTCTCTCTCACTCTCCATCTTTCTCTCTCCCACTCGAGATAGACAGATGCATGCGGGCGGTTTTGACGGATAGATGGAGGGGGAGGGGGAATGGGTGGTGGTGGTGGACGGCTGCGTCGGGTGGTTATTCGGAGGGCACGGAAGAAGGGTGCCGCGGTTCGACGCTGCAGGTGGAGCGCCCGGCAATCGTCGAGGAGGCGGTGCGAGTCGCTTGACGGCTGAAGCGAACCGTGTTCAACGTTCCATGCCTTCGAGAGAGGGAGAGGGAGAGAGAGAGGTGGTGTTAGAGGATCTCGTCTCCCGCACCTCGCGCTTCTATCTCCGATTTCCACTCAACCTTTTCTCTCTCTCTCTCCCTCTATCTATTCCTCCTCTCCCTCTCTCTCTTTTCTCTCCTCCATCGAATCGCGCTCGACATTAAAAAGAACCCTATTTATCTCCCGAGGACGGCGTTGAAAATTTTTTCTGTCGGCGTGAAAAATATATATGGGAAGGAGTCGAGGAAAACCATATAGTTAGAGGTTCGTCGCACTTTTGAAGGGGAAGAAAAAAAAATCTCGCACTACGGCTTGTCCCACATCCGAGTACTTTTAGGTGTATAAAAACGACGGCGCGATATTTATGGCCGATGTTTTATACATATATATATATTTTTTTTTTGAGACGGCGGTATTGACGAGGACGGGAACCCCGAAATGAGAACCCGAGTATAATTCCGGTGCGACTTTTTGTGAGCATCTTCTCACGGCCACAGTTCAAGTTTTTTTTTAAGAAAAAAGAGATGAAACTCTAAATTTTAGACATTTCGTGTTGTTCGTCCTCTAAAATTAACAGCAATTCTAGTTACTTGCTAGCAGCTGAGTTTGATTGAACATAGAACATTTTTACTTTCAGCATTCTTTCGAATTCTCCGCATGGTTTCTATTTTCTCGATAAGATCGTTAAGGAGTAGATTTTTTGTATTAATTATTAATTTTAAAAGCGCTAGATGAGCCACTTCAATAATTTCATATTACTGCATCACATAATATGCCTTAGGGGAACAGGGGGGTGTTTTTCCATCCTCCATTAATAGTTTGTTACGCTACTGTAACTATTATGATTATTAATGTACCGTTGGTATTAAGTATTATACAGGGTGTCCAGGAAGTCCCCGAAAATTCTTAAGAGTGCGTGCATATTACGTTTACTATTTATTTCATTCAGCATTTATTTGTTTGTTATTAATTTCCTTAAATCGTTTTTCTTCATATTTCGGAATGCCAGAGTTACAGAATTGCATTAATTAACTAATTGATTTCAATTATGATTTTTTATAATTGCAGTGGAGGTAATTGACATTCCCTAAGTATGAGTCGGCAGCCTACGACCCATGGGACAAACGTAGCCCGCGAGAGAGCTTTATGCGGCCCACGGAGCAGTAAAGATAAATTGATCGAGAAAATTTCACATGGAAAATTTCATATTTTTTCGGTAATATTGTCTCAAAACCTTTTACGGTTAAATGATAACGCTAGTAAATTGATTGCTTTTCGCCTATATTAGACCAAGGAAACTAGATAATTTCTGATTTATTCATTCATCCGGTCCGCCGAGATTTTTTTTTTACTTCTTGTGTGGCCCGCCGTACAGAAAAGGTTGCCGACCTCCGGTTTATCGAGTAATTTTATTATTTTTAAAGGCGTTTTTCTCATCATTTAAAAAAACGAAAGTTACATAAAAACATTTACACACATTTTCTCCCTCGAAAAAAAAAACCCTGCATAAGCCCACACACGTATGCGAGTGCATTTCTTTGCTCTTTCCCATCGCGTAAATTCCGTTTTTATCCATTCCCCCCTCGTCAGGAATTTTCTCACGTTATGTTTTTCGATCGATCCGAACTCTTCCATCCCCAATCCGCGGCTTTCAATTCAATTTTTTTTGTCCCGTTCCCCTTCAAAAGGCTACCGAGGTATCCAAATACAGTTTTCCTGATCGGCTTCCCCAATCTATTACTCTCTAGCCCCTTCGGATGTTCACCTGGAACAAACCTCTTTTGCCGAGTGAAAATTCCTCCGGACGCCATTAAAGAGTTTCTCACGGACGTAGAGGGTAAATAAAAAACGGACGTCCGCCTCCTCCCGCTGCGCCTCCTCCTCCTCCCTCCTGCGCCGCGGTCGAATTTAATTCAATTATATTTATAGTCCACTGAGTAAAGGAGAAATGGGACGAGGGATATATTTATATACTTTTTGCGCACACAAGAAAGCATGAAAATACCTTTTGTTTCGCTCGTTTGGAAAAATATAACGACGCGAAGAAGAAACCTCACCCATGAGAGAGAAATCCTTCGCTTCGCCTCAAAGAATTCGAAGATTCCCTATAACGAATGAATGGCATCGCGGGAGAAGACGGTGGTTTATTTAATTGTTTTTTTTTTTACTCCCGATTCGATTCGATGGGGATGGATCTGATTGGTGCGGAAGGAGTTGAGATATTTCGCAAATTGAGGGATTTTTACTATTCCTCATTTTGAACTCACAAATAGGCTTTCTGATTAATGTTAGTATTCATTATAGCGTCGTTTCTCGACCTTTTTTTAATAACACGGCCCAGCTGAACTTCAAGAAATTTTCCGTGGCTTACCTAGAATCGTAGAAAGGAAATTTGACCAAAATTTCACTATCTAGTTATAGTGATTAAAAAAATTTTTTGGACCAATAACTACTCGTAAACCTTTTTCGCGGCCCACCATTTGAGAAACGCAGGACTTAGAGAATTATCGAATTCCAGAATAAGCGTTTTAAGTATCAAAAATTGAAAAATTAAGTATTTGTCTTACAATTAGATATGGTTTCTTATAGCCTCGTTTTGGCCAGGTTAATATTCTTTGAATCGTTTTTAATACATCTAGACTTTCAGAATATTAACAATAGAGTTTATAAAACGGCTTGTTGCAGATAAGCGATATATGGGTTCCATTGACCGAAACATGACAACATTTGTAACATTTGCAACTAGATGCGTTTAAAATAAATGTAGTCTGCCTAACATACTAGGAATATTATAATACAGACAATATAGATATAACAAGAAAGATTGTATTAGAACATAGGCAAAAGTTATCAGGTTAAAGAATCTATTTATAGAATATTGGCTAGGTAAATAAGCGCATGAGAAAAACGACGTAGTGCATGATAAGAAAAAGAACAGGATCTTGTTCATGTACGTTCAATTGAGCATTACACTTAGTGTTTGTCGTATTTTTAAATATTACATTAATTATTTCACAATAACTAGTTTCAAGGAAAATTAAATATGCCTCCCGTGAATTACTATGATTTGCTTGCACTGTCAATAATTTAAATAACAGTTGAGGGTTCAAATTAAAAATATCAAAGGATTCCATCATAAACGGAGCAGGCGCGTAACTTTGGGGTCCAGGCCCACGCAGAGCGTGGGGGCCCCGAGATTTTTGGGGCCCCGGAGAAATATTGAGAACTTCCCCGTCATCTGACGCAAGGTATTCAGAGTAGTAATATCCTTATGGAATGAAAGATTTCATCGCTCGAAATGAAGACGAAAATATCCATCTCAAGGGTTTGAACTTGTTTGGTCCCATCTTTACAATGTTTACTCAGAAGTTATGAGAAAACACGTCTCATCCTCGTGAGGGAGATCCCCTATGTATGTAGTACATGGAGTTTGAAGTGTTTCAGGCTTCGTGCGTGAATAGGATTGCCATCTCTGTGAGTTTTACCTGAAGTCTTAGGGGTTTGAATTCAATATTCATGCTTCGAATGGCATTTAGTAAACTTTCGGGTCGTAAATAACGTTGAAAACATTAAAACTCGTTAATTTCAGCCACAATCTAAATATAAAACAATATGATAATTTCGTAATTTTTTATATAAATTGGGGTCCCAAAAACTTGACTTGCGTGTGGGCCCCAAAATCGCAGTTACGCTCCTGAAACGGAGCATAATGCCATGGATCTCACGTCAAGCAATTTATACAGCTAATGTATTATTTTTTTAAACTTTCGTGAGGGATGCGTAAGGTGAGTGATTGACGTTGGCTAGCGTCGAGGCAAAAGGATAAGTACGTGACGACACGTGAATGAAAACGAGTGAATTCTTTTATTATTTATTTTTGTTTATTTTCTCTCGCTTTTCTCATGGTTGTCATCCGTCGTGGAATGAGGCCTATAGTGCGGAGAACCGCGAGATCGACCCCCTCACATCCCACTGCCCACCTCCAAACACTCCTCCACCCCGTCTCCCTCCTCAATCCACTACCCTCATATTCCATCTCCCTCTCCTCTTTCCGCCGCCGCGTGTCATAGGCAGGCTCTTATCTCCCTTCACGTCATGTCGTACGCCCGTGCTGAACTGCGTTTCGCTCCCCCTTAGCTGCGGCCGTTGCTCAAAGCTGGGTGACATTGTGGTCACGCACGGATCCCGGCAGACAGATCGTGGGTTCGTATTCCCGAGAGAGAAAGAGAATTAAAGGGGGAATCATAAAAACCTTGCGCCATGCGTCGGTGATATTGAATGAAACGAGGATAAGGTGATATCGCGTGTTTCATATCGTCGTGTTTAGGTTTAATGCATAACGAATGGATTTGCAATAACTTGACCTCATAAAGAGATATAAGGTTTCGTGTATTTACTAGTATTTTTTAGATAGTTTCTGTGATTATATTTCGTTTCGTATCGCAATAGGATATATAATGCTGTCTGCATCTGCGTGTATGAGTACGCACGTACATCGTGTGCATGAGAGTAATAGTCTACCGCTTAAGAGAGGTCGAAAGCTTCTTATAACGCCTTATTATATCTTGTACATTACAGCAGTTGTTGGGTTTAGACTGATTCCTTCGTATCTCTTTCATATCACCAGTATTATTTATGGTTATCCTCCATATCACTTGATGGCACTACTTAAGATTATCCTTGTAAGAATTATTCAGACACAGAACTGCAGCACTGAACAATACTTATTTATATGGAAAAGGAGACTAGTGGTTCATAGTTTTAGCAACTATCTGAATAAAAACAACGCCTTAAAATGGGTATAACACCAAGGGAGATTATTTAACTCTTGATTAACAAAGTTAATTTATAACTGACAAAAAGAGACCCCAAAAAATACCGATCAGTATGGAAAAGGGAACTTAAAAATTAGACGTTCTTCATTAACCTTTAAATCGTGTACTGAAATTATGATCAATTTGTTTTTTATTATTATTTATTCACTAGCTATATCTACAATTGAATTTTCTCAGTTTAAACTCTGTCATAAGAGTTAATAGGTAATTAAAGAAAAAAACATTATTAATATTATTTCTATTTTAAATGTTAGCTAGCGGAAAGTAGCCGAGTAATTTGACTCTATAACATAGGTGGTGTTTCACCAGACCTCAACTCAATAGTTTAAAGGTTAAATAGAGAAGTATCTCACGATGTTGTTGGCCTAACGTTGAATGACCGATGGCGAAATACATTTGTATAGTATATGTGTATATTCACTAACGAGTACGTACTTCTCTCCGCCACTAGCAATTCCTCCCGACCATCGTGGAAAATTTAAGAAATTCGTGAAAAACTCTCATCTTTTGTCTCTTGCAGTACATAATTTATTTTCGCAGTATATCTCACACCTAAACATTCCTCTAATTTTCGTATTTTTACCCGCGCGTCATCATCTACTTTTCTCGTCCATAACTACTTCGTCTCTATGTGGTCCCTGTCCACCTCTCATCTAAATTACTCTTCTTACGTAATTTTACTGGCGCGTTAATAGCATGTACTTTTCCATACGTCCATTCGTCTGGATATTGTTCATCCTCGATTTTTCTCTCCTTCCTTCCTTATTTTCCACAACTTGATCACTTTCTTTTAAAGTCTTCATCGGAACATATAACAACGATTTCCTCACTTCCGCGTCAATGCCAAATTCTCGTTCTCGATTGCGTTCCATCGCGTTCTCATAGAGGGGAGCCGAAGGCATCGGAAACAATTCCGCGCGGTGCATTTCGACAGCGGGAGGTGTGGAAGGAGGTGAAGAGACTGGCGGAGAGGGAGGAGAGGAGGAAGGGGGAAGGTTTGGGGGGAGGAGGAAGAGGGGGGGGAGCGGGTATGCCGGGCAAAGGAGAGTAAAGGAGCGAATGTTCCGTTCGGTCGTAACGGTAAAACACCTTTCACTCCCACCTTTCCCTAGGCGTACTCCCGCCGAGAAAATATTCCGCGAGAGCTTTTTTTATTTTCCCTCGCTACGCAATCCGTGCGATAGGTATTGAAAAACCTCCACGCACCCCCGACAGAGATGTGCCCGTGGTGAGAAAAGGGGGAAGAGAGGGTTTATAGGGAAGGAGGGTTCTTGGGAGATTGGGGCGCGGTGGGCGGGGTGGAGAGGGACACGGCAGTTCGAAGGACTTCCGCCCCATTCCCGCTACGGTATCGGGTTCCCCGCCCCCTCCTCCCCTCTCGGCTTGTGTCGGCTAAAGAGGAGAGAGAGAGAGAGTTTTGGGTCTCATATGGCTCATACCCTTGTCATCCTCCGTTCAGAGCGGTGACAGGCGGCCATTGGTCTGCGGGGGGAAGCCTTCGCCAGTGGGATAAGCGGACAGCGATTTGCTCTCAACAATGTGCGGTCTGCGCAATTAAACCGTCAATGGATACGGTTTGTGTTTTTCTTTACTTTTTTTCGCGGCCTCTCGTCGTATAAAGAGTGAGGAACCCTTTTGGGAGAAGTGCTTGCGATGCTGGAGCATTAGTCTACGTCGCTGGTCTGGGTGCGATGAATGGGAATTCGGGTTGCTCCCTCGTTTTCGATTCCGAGTAATTAAAATTAAAAAATTTCGTGGTGGGAATGAAATAGCGATATAGAGAGAAAAGGCTTAATCATTTAACTCCTGAGAAATGGCCTACGAGTCATAGTGTCAAATTAAACTGCTACTTTCCCATATTTTTACATTTTACAAAGAAATAGTGAATAATAAGTGTTTTTCATATAATTACTTCCTAACCTCATATGACATAAAAACGGAAAAATTAATTGTAGGTATAAATAGTGAATAAATAAATAAAATAACCTTCTGGGAGAGTCAAGCTCGGTTACAATGCCATCATAATTTCATCTCCCTAATTAAAGGTTAAAAAAGCTTTGATTATATAAAGGAATTTGGTATTGGGACTTGGTTTACTTTCCCAGGACGGTATGATAAGGCAAAAGTATTTGTATTGCTTTTTTGTTTTGGTTAAATCGATTAAAAAGTGTAGCACAAAACACAAGTAGATGTTACAAATGGAATTTATCGACTAAATTTGTATAAGCAATAATATAAATGGGGAATATGCCATGTAAAAAATATTGTGCGGCATAACAGGCGTTAAAATGGTCCAAAGTAGAGTTTTGTAGTTCTTTTAGCATTGTTTTTTTTGTGCTTCCTTGTCTCAATTTGCTGATCAACTGATAGCTACGCATTGAAAGTAAACGGTTCTATGTGATTCTGAGATAGCCAGTCAAATGTAACCATCAATTGCGTCGTGTATTTCGGTACTCAAGTTTTATCTCTGTAAGTTGTCAGGACATTTGTCGCAAATATATTTAGAGTGAGCGAACTAATTCACATTACACCGAAATAATCCATTAGAATAGGAAACAATAAATACGAATGCCTAAACAATACTTTTCCAATAAAATTTTCGTTAATAGTTCAACAAATACAAGCCTGAGGTGAGATATTTTTTTATTCAACCGTTATAATCCTCTTCCGAAAGATTTTTTCGGGTGAATTTCAGAAAATGCGTCAGTAGCGTTATACTTCCGACGCAATTCAACGCATCGCTATCTTTTTGACATCGCCTTCAAGTATCGTTAAGCTGATAACCTTTTCATTTCCGTTGAAAGCAAATGTCACACCCTTTTTTCAACCCCGTCGCTGTGTCTCGGCCCCTTGTCTATCCTGCGCCAGCAGTGTTCTTATCTCCTACGTGAATACGAAAACGAACGGCACGAAATTTCTCAGAAACTTGGAAACGCCTTACGCCCCTATCTTGCGTTACACAACCGTTCGGCCCTCAACAATTTCACGTGATAAGGCGTCGTCCTTTTTAGAAGAGGGGTCTAATCGCGACGCCTACACGTGTTCCGCGACAAACCCTTTTCTTCCCTCCTTCGTTGGGTATGTAGCACGCGACGAGCGCGTTTGGCACGAGGATTTTTAGGGAGAAGAAGGGTGCGGAAGAGGGGGAATACCTGCAAGGGATTAGTGGAGCTAAGAGGTGGGGTGGGGGAGGGAGTTGCGCGGTTTTGCCGTGTGGTTTTTCCAGGGATTATGGGTGCGAGAAGGAATCGGATGTAGATTTTTAGCGTACGATGGCTCGCCTAACACCTTCCACTCCTAAGCGACCTCGTGGGCCCCCAAGTCGAGGAAAGGGAGAATGCAAGGGTTGACGACTGAAGAGAACAGGAAACTGATTCGGAAGCCATTGGAAAAAAAGGGTTTCCATGCGTGTCTGTGCGTGTGTGTGTTTGTGAGAGTGGAA
This sequence comes from Uropetala carovei, assembly GCA_036926305.1. Classification (NCBI taxonomy): domain Eukaryota; kingdom Metazoa; phylum Arthropoda; class Insecta; order Odonata; family Petaluridae; genus Uropetala; species Uropetala carovei. The sequence goes on from JAXCHB010000298.1 coordinate 165,246, forward strand.
GAGAGTGAACGACGAAAAGAACTGTACGTTTTAAAATAAAAGTAACGGAAAGGGGAAAGTGAAAGTTTAAATTTCTTCGTCTATAGTTAATTATATATTATGGTTGGTGGCAAGGATATCTTGGCTTTTTCCGTAAATTTTTGCTACGGTATTTTTATAATAATTTATTAATTTATTCATTGCCCCTAAAATAGTTGGTAATGAAAAAGTAAAAGGAATTTCATCTACATTGCCGCCTGTTCCGTGATGTAAATTGGAATCCAACATTTATTCACTTGCAAGTAACGTATAAATGATCGGGAAACCGCCCGGGTCGCCTGTACCTCGGGCAAGACCTGGTTGGTGGTCTAGTCAAGTTTTTTGTCGATTTGTTGATTGAATTTATTTCTTTTCCGAATCCCTGAACGCATAAACGATATGTAAAGACAAAACGCATTTCGTGCCTTAAGCAGAGGTTCCCGGAAACCGTTCGTTTTTCATCTACACCTATATCATTCAAAATTATACCCCAAAACTCGAGCGGTGTCCGAGCTTATTTTAACTTTACGACTAGTATAAATATTAACACGTTATCGTATAATTTTCATAAATCGACGCAATCGACATTGGCCGCGATTTCGGCCATTTCGCATATAGCCTCGGAGTAGAGGTACAAATCCTAACGATTTTGGCGGATTTTATCGCACCAGATCTAACGATGCGAAAAAAAGCGGTTCTTTCCATGTCTTAAGGGGGGGAGGTAATTCAAAACGCGCTTCGCGGACGATTAGTCGCGAATCGACAATGGAGAGCAGCGTAGCGAGTCATTGAGTGGAGAAAGGAGAGGACCGCGAAAATGGTAGCCGAAAGAGGGTCAGGTTTTCGGAAGAGGAGCGAGATCAGGTGAGTGAGAGAGGGGAGAGAGAGAGAGAGAGATTAGGGAATGACGGTGCCCTGTTGTCTAGCGCGTCCTCCACACGCCATAGGCGGAGAAACCGTACTCTTTATTAGTTACAAATTATTTTTTTTATTTCTGAGATCATTCGAAATATAGATTTTTAAAACTGCTTTGAAATCACTCCGGATGATTAACTTATGGGGGAAGGAAAAATACTGCATACGATGTATCTTGAATTATGAGCGAAATGATCTACCGTACCTACTGATTCGTTGCTCATTTTTAAGAACGAGAGGAACGCGACACTAAATTAAATTGGAGCGTCATGTTACTATCATCCCAATAGAAGACAGAAACAAATCGATGAATGGAAAATCCGAGCGATGAAATTTTAACTAGGGAAGAGACATGTTAAATGAAAAATATCTCCCTTTGAATATTCCGTCTCGTCCATGAGGTTGGACTATGTACGCAGTGCGGGTCAAAATGTTGTGAATTTATCGCTAAAACCTTATTGTATTTTTTTTAGTGGAGAAGAAATACAGGTGGGAATAGAAAGAATTGGGGGGATTATAAAAGGAGAGGCTGATGCTTAAAAAAAACTTCCTTGCGACCGGACTAATTCGCGTACCCATCCTTCGTGACGAAATGCTGTCATTTCTCGGGATTCTTTCTCTCTCACTTGCCCAGAGTAAGATCGTTGACCTAAACTTCCTGCATTCAGCATTGAATGGTTAAAACTTCCCAAATGATCTTTCGTTTTACTTCTTCCGCTACTTTTTATGGCTCCCGCTCGCCATTTGAAACTTCCTCACCAAAATTCCAACTCTCTGCAAACGTACGACCAATGTTTCACAGCATTCCAGACAAGCTAACCTATAAAGCCTTAACTGCTCCCTAATCCTCTCTCGATGTATTCTCACTCTCCTGTGTGTGTCGTTGGACACTATCCAGATCCTATAGTATATCCTCATTACCCATTGATAGTGGCGTAACTTGTAGCGGAAGGGCCTGTGGCAAAATATTGTCGATAGGCCCTTTCGACCCTACACCCACCCTACACCATATGTTCAGTTAAAAATGAAACCCATTGTAGAACCTGTCAAGTTGAACTTACTGGCCAATTACCAGGAGTATGCTGGAAAAGTTATGCTTTATATTTTACTATGGCGAAAAATAATGATTAATTCGAATATCGTTCAGAAAAAAATCAAGATAATAATCAGAAATTGCAAAAAAAATCTTAATGTTTTATACATTCGGGAAAATTCGAGGCTCCCTGGGCCCGTAGAACTTGGCCACCTACAGCTACCTATTGTTGCGCCGCTGCCTGCTGAACTATGAAGACTAATTATAATTATTATTGGGATGACAGCTAGTCATTTAATCAGTATCTCTGACGCTCTTACGCTTAGCTAGTGGTAATGATGAGATAGTGTCACGATATTGCGGCGGCGGATTTAAGGGGGGTCAAACTTGACGTACGCCAGAGGGCCCTTGAAGTAAGGGGGGCCCGAAAAAATGTTTTAAATGTATTATCACAGAATATTAAATATCTATTTTTAAGAGTCATGAAGCAAATGTAATTTCTTTTGCACTGCGATACTTAATTCATTAAAACGGGGAATCAAATAAAGGGACAGTCGTTAGGTGAGGTTTTACTATATATTTAGATTGCAGGGCCCCCATTTCTTTAGCGCCAGGAGCACCAATTTTTTTAGCGGCAGGGGTCCCAATTGTTTAGCGCCGGGGGCATCAGAATGTCCAAATCCGCCACTGCGATATTCTATATCCTTTCCGATGCTGGGAACTAAGTATTGGTTTTCGTATTTTCATTATTTACTATGCGAGGCCATTGTACTTTTCAAAAAACAATAGATTGAGCTATTTTTGAAAAAGTTCGCTTTCGAATAAAGAAACTACCCAACAAGCACACCACTTAGTTATTTAAAGGGATGAATGGATTCAATGCAAAGGGATAGAGTGACAGAGAGAAATGAGTGGAATAGGTGGTATAAGGGAGAGATGTGGGACGTCAACTACAGTCTTTGATTGAGCATAGTATAGAGTGGCCGGAGAAGAAAGAGAGATGAATTAGCAGAAGAGAATGTCTGGTGGGAGACGGAAAGAGGGATTTTGATGAATAAGAGATGTTTAGATAGCATTATGATAGCCGATGACGGGATGGGTGGGAGAAGAAGAAGCAACGGAAAGAGATAGAGATAATGATGATGATAGAAATTTGAGAACACGAGACATTCTAATCGCTGACTTTTCGATCTCTCACACTCAATATCAACCTTTTCCCCATCTCTATCTCTAACCCACCCTTTTTTTCTCCATCTCTTCCTCTTCTGCCTATATATGTCGTGGGGTAGACCCTATGAGGATCTGCGGAGGCAGCGTGGGAAAGCGATCCCCATTCGACACCCTCTCCGATCGCTCCGTTTGGTTTCGTCGCGACGCCGCCGTTACACTTCCCTTCCACATTTCTCTCTCCCTCTCCCTTTCTCTTCCCTCTCTCCCTTTCTCTTCCCTCTCTCCCTTTCCCTTCCCTCTCTCCCTTCGTCCGTCCATTCACGACGCACCCCGAGCCTTCCAAAGCGGAAGCGACGATTTTGTCGAGACCGTGATAAAAAGAGTCGCTGCCCGTTCTCGTGTTTTTCTGCGTACTTTTTGTGCAATTATCCGTCTTCGGCAAATTTTAATGCGAATGGCCGAACGAGAGATTACCTCATCTCGTCGGTCATTTTTCACCGCGCTCGCTGGTACTAAATTGACGGATGTCGTCGTAAATGTCAATATTCAAAACTAGCATACAAATGAAAGGATTGAATGGAAAATATCTCAGGATGAATAATAATTAATTGCTGTGGAGTGTATTTAATTGGTACATTTTCTAGGGTCTAGGAAAATTCACCGACCACAATGAATTGGGTTTCGGTGAATTTTCCCTCAGCCCATTTTCTAAGATTCACTCCGAAGCCCTCGCGAGTAACCATTTGGTTGTTGCAGCACTTCTCTCCTACAGTTTTAATATGTATGTACAGGTTGAATGCGTAGGCTTTCAATTCAAAAACGGTAATAAAAGCATTAAAAAGGTACTATTTGAAGAGAAAATTGCGGCAGGGTTTGTACAAATTAGCACATTTATTTAACTTTTCTCGGGTTATATTGATTTAAACGGGTCTGAAATCTGGCGCTCGCGAGCACCAGTAGCTCACTTCCACGATGCTTAAAATCGCCTTTCCAAGTAATTTAATTTGTTCACCTGTTTTCTGTTTAAACATAAGAAAGGACCCTTTTAAATGGCTTTGACGTTGGTTTGAATTTATTTATGAGCATCCCTGTTTTTTTTACGAAAGAGGTGCTTGCTGGATTTTCTAGAAAGTAATTTGTTTCTCGCCACAATGAAAAGGTTGCGGATTCCCGGTCTAGCCCCTCAACTTATCATCACTTCGCATATCTATAATATATTGTATAACATATTTCTCATCGTTTGCGATCATTAAATGATATGTTTGCTTACTCAATGCTGAGAGCATGCGCGCACCCAGGATTTTCTCAATCCTAACAAAAAATATTCCACCAAACATGTGGACGGTTTGGGGTCCACTCAACTACAGGCAGGAGCAGAGGCTCCTCCTGCGAACCTACATATCTGGTTAATACAAACTCTTGCTATTCAGCCGCACTGGTTGCGCGTCTGGCTGAGAGAAAAGTAACGGAGCAAAGAACGCCTATTCAAGAATAACCACTAATGTAAGTATGAAAGTTGAGAAAACAAGTACTTATCTTATATATCTCCAAAATCCATAACAAGATGATGAAAACCAATATGCGCATTTCAGTGGCGATTCACCGAAAATAAATACTTAAAAAATGAACGAAGACAGCACTTAATTTCTCAATTTTCGATACTTCAGTGGTTGCTCTTGAATTTGTTTTCAGGCATAAGAAGAGCTCGATAATTCTCCGGAGAAAAAAACTCCTAATCAAATTCATTAATTTCCAACCTTACCATTTCTCTTTAAACCGCGTCAAGTGTAGTAGATAATTACGAGATCTTCCCTTTCCGCTTCATATCTGACACAAAGGTATATATTCAAAGGGCTCATAATTACGATATAATAGAATTCGTGATCCCCACGCACTGGCGGCGTTAAAAATCGAATCCGAATCGCGAAACTACGAAGCATAAAAGGCTCAGTTGCTTTCGGTTGCCACCTGCGTCGCGTCTTTATGAGTGCCTACAGAGACTTCAATAGTCACGGTTCAATTACCATTTTATTACGACGCGAACAGCGCTCGACCAAATTACCCATCTGTAGGGAAGCCAGCTCATTCAATTCCTGGCCGCGGCGTAACAGAACTGTTTTCCTTCCGAAACTCTTCGGAAAAAAAGAAGGTTGTCGCGATATCAATTTTTAAAATAATCGGAATTTAAGACGGCGAAATTACTTCGGAGGTAGGAAGATTTGGGAGATTATCTAAAATTATCTTAAAACAATCCTGTTTCCTGTTTACGCTTTGCTTTGCAATCGCCTTTAAGATTCCCTCCCGACTCCCCTACCTTCCCACTTCCCCTCCACTCTCCTCCCCACCCGACTAATTTCTGCGGCCATTTTGCAGTCGGAAGAACCTCTCAAACAAGCGCATTGTGGGGGTAAAGACGTCTCCTTTCCGTCCATTCAAAACCTCCTTTCGGCTCGGCGTTTCTCAACGGTCATCATCACTCGGAATATTACTGCGTGTTTCAGATGCGGCGGTCGGGGGGAAATGGGGGGGGGGAGGAGGTTTTTCGAGACCCAAGCCATTCCATTGTGTTCACCCAAAGTTCCTCGGCCTCTGGAGGGGGGCAATATAAGGTCCCCCGCAGCGGCAAGCCACCCCGGCTAACACAGACATCTCTTCCATTTTCCCCCACTTCCTCCTTTCTCTCTCCCCCCTCCTCCATCTCATTCCATCCTCCGAGAGATTGCTTCCACGATCTTCACAGTCTTCCCTTTTGAGTAGCGTTGCCATTGTTGGTCACTCCTCCTCGTCTGCCCTCCCGCCCCCTTCGGGCAAACGTCTTACCTGGTCCCCCACCTCCTCTGGACCTATCCTCTTCTCTTTCCTCTCCCTCCCCCTTGCTCTCTCTCTCTCCCTCTTTTCCTCCTTTGAGCTTTCATCCTCCATCTCGATGCCTCCTTTCTCTTCCACGTCCTCCACGTACTCTCATTCTCATTCGCTGTCTTTTTCTCCGGCTCCCTTATAGTTACCTCTAAGCCTCCGAGGAAAATCTCTCCTCCTCCCTTTCACGTTGACCGCAGCACCAATCTTTATGGAGATGTTACAAATTTGCCTGTCCCTTTTTTCCCCTCATCCCCCTTTCTATTCTTATCTTTCACCCTTAAGACCGTCTCTCGCAGCTCTAATGTCGTGTAATCTCGTTGTTTCCTTGGTTGTTATTTGTTGAACGTCCCTTTTCATTCGATATCTACGTTTCCCGTTGTTAAAAAAAGGGAATCTATCGGATCCGTTCGATTTCCCGAATGCTGAATGAGGGATTGCGGATTTTCCAAAATCATCGTTTCTGAAAACCGATTTCAGTGCCTATGATTGATTTAAACATCCTGTTATTTCTCGCTAAATTTGATTTATGTAATTAGTACTCCTGATTTTAAAATGGATGATATACTTATTTATGGTTTTCTTTTTCAAATATTAAATTGAGTACATGGATTTGATTTTTAATTGGAAAATAATTAGGCTATATGACTATAATATATCACTTTTATTAGTTATCTCAGTTTATTTAATAATTTTTATAGAATGGAATAATTGTGCCTTTATTTTTTTCTCATGCGCATCAATATTTATGGTATAATATTTTTCTTGGGCCTTTTTCTCCTCGAATTTCTGTAAGCAAGAAAAATGCTTTCGAATAGACCAGGGGTCGGCAACCTTCCAAAGTAAAAGAGGCATTTTTTTGCGTCATTCAAAAAAACTTGAGGGAGAGAGAGAGTGGAAATCTGTATGACCTTTTGTTTTTAGAGATTCGACTGAGGATTCCTAATATAGGGGAAGAAACATATTTTGAACAAAGAAGAAGGGTTTCCGAAAGACGAGGGCGCATTGCAATAAGCATGTTTTCATGATTGATAAAGGATAGGGAGTTTATCAATCTTCTAAGGAGTCACAAATATGTACTCAAGGAGGCACATGTGGCTCCGGAGCTTCAGGTTGCCGACCCCAGGAATAGACGATCATTCATTAAAGTCGATTTTTTACCTTGCTATTTTTAATGCTAGGGAATTTTCAGTATCATTTAAGCAAAATAATTGGTTTAAAAGTTACTCTGGGTGGCGTTTTTCTCTGATCGGCACTGCTAAAAAATATACTTGTAGGACTATTCGGAAAATAGCATAACTTCCACGCTGATGTAAATTAGCATAATATGTGTTTTCCTCCCGCGAATTGAATCAGTTTAGTTCGCGAAAAATCTCTACTTTGCTACCAGATTTCCTTTTTACATGTTTCTTACGAACTAAGATAACACCACTTCAAGAATTTCTTTATTATTTCTCCATTTTTTCCCTTTCTTTATATCGTTTCCAGGAGCTTCTTTATATCTTATACGTCTGTTTTCTTCTTTGATAATATCAAGGCAACACATTTTTCGTATTAAAAAAAATACGACCAAATCCTCCTTCGTTTCACCCATAATCTTACCCTCCTCTCATATTTTAAACAGTGCTTCGTATTAATTCAACCGTTTTCTGCACACCCTTTCTTTCGCCTTTTCTATTCCATTCTCCCTCTATCCAAATTTTCCTCTTTCTTTTTCCCCTCCTCCTCCTCCCCCGAAAGTAAAACCTCTTGGTCAGTCGTCACCCTCTTTCAGTTGGCCCCCCTGTTGATCTCTTTCTACATCCTCGCTCTCCCTCCACCCCGATACAGCCCTCTTTCTCTTTCCTGTACACATTACTCCAAACTTTCTCACTCTCCTACGTACAGGCAGAGATTTCTCTCTCCCCACTCCATCCTAAAACTCTCTCTCACACACACACATACACACTACCATCCGCCGCTGGAACCTCCCATTCGTGCACCCCCTGCCAGCCTCCCTTCCCTTGGATCTGACTCTATGAAGACGTCAGGGACGGCGGGGGGCGGGAACCTCGACGGGGAGCACCAAGGGAGGGTAGATATCTCTCTCTCTCTCTTGGAAAGGGAGGAGCGGCGGGTGGGCCACTCTCGCGAGAGAAAGATGAAGTGGGAGAGAGTGAGAGAAGGGGAACGCGTCGACATCGTTTGGACTCGTCGAGGATGCTGGGAACGCGAAGTGGTAGGGGTTAGCCATAGCGGAAAGGAGGAGAGGTCGGAGATGGAAGGAGAGAGCGTGCCGGACCTTGGTTTGGGCTACATGGATTCTAGAGTAGGGGAAGGGATAGGAAATCATAATGGGCGAAAGGAGAGATGATGAATGGGATCTTACAGGAGTGAAAATATAAGGTGGAAAAGACGTTTGACATTGGGTGAATTCGTAGAAGGGACGTGGGATGGACCGGGAGGAGGATTTTCTGATTTTGGGTGATGGTGCTGTATGTAAAGGAGTTGTTGGTAAGTTAGGAATGTTGCGGTTAGGAAATGACCATTAGGTGATAGAGAATAGTTTAGTATTTTTGGAGATTATGTAATTGAGTTCATTTACTTTCCATTTTATTAAGATAACCAAGAAGGAAATGTCACGATGTAATTAGCATATTGAAATATAAGTTAAAATTTTAATAAATGGAGAAAAATATACAAGATGGAGAATTATATAATATTTTAATACTCTTATTTAAAATCGCTTCCTATTCTTAAAACTTTAAAACTAATCGTGAATAAAATTCAAAATAGCATAAATCGTAACGGTTTACCTTTGCATTTGATTACCATATTTTGACGTATTCTTTATCTGAAGTGCAATATGTCGGTACAGTGAGCAAAGGTCACATCACAAGAGAAAGATATTGAAAGGGAGCGAATTCAGCGGAGAAGATGACAAGGAGAGATGGAAGAGAGGGAGAGAGGAGGGATTTAAGAACTGAGGAAATGGAAAGAGGGATGGGGCTCGGTGCATGGGGGAGTGGGGAAGAGTTCGGAGAATATATGACGAGACTCTCCTCTCTCTTTTATTGTCGATTGGGTTCGAAGTCTATTCGAATAGCCTCCAGAGGGTGCTCCAGCGCCCTAAAGCGACGCCTCCCCTTTCAAAGAAAGACCCAATGGGCTAAAAGTCCTTTCCTCGCTGTTCTGTCTCTAACCCACACCCCCGCCCCTCTCGTGCCGCGCTTTTTTCCCACACCCATTGCCATTAGGGACTCCTTTAACCTCCGTCCAAACCACTTCGATTGAAAAGAAGGTCGACAATGAATGAATTCGCTCCCCGTCCCAGTGACTCATGTACTCGCTTTTTCTCCGCCCTAACGAGCGAACCAGAAACGTACAATGAGGCGTGCGCGTACACTGGGTTTTACAATGTGGCGTACGAAAAGCATGATATTGGGTTTCTATATTTTTAATCGCTACGTTTTGGCGATTCGAGTATTCGGTCGTTGAAGTCTCCGCCGTCTGGTTACTTTCCATTTCTATGGAATTCATTATTTCTGACTTTTATCAAGCTGTCAATGAGCTAATCTTATTGGAATTGAATCCATCTGAGTTCATAATATATATTTACAAGGTGTTCCAACGTCATCTGTTTTCCTTTACGTTGATAAACATATGTCGAATTTAATTCAAAGTTTTAAAGCTTTGCGCATAAAATATCTCGTGCGGCGGAAATATTCACAAGAGAAATAAATTTAAATTTGATTTTGTTGTCAAAAGTTATAAAGCCGTAAATGCTCAAATCTCTTCCGGTGTATTTCACAAAAGAATTTAGTTGAAGTTTGATTGTATTTTATTTTATAGCGTATGCCTAGGAGTAAATGCGTAAAACCCCGTTTTCGTGGACTATGATGTGTAAAGATTTGAAACTAATCACGTTCGGTTCAATTTTGTGAAATTTATCCATTTATTATCTTTTCAATATAATTGCTACGAAGTATTTTGTTTTCTCCTTCCCTCTCTCGAAAGTGCGAAGATTAGGTAATGTTATTCATCATCATCTTCATCAGCCCTCTCTTGCACATTCTTCTCCTCCACTCGGCTCTGTCCCCTGCCATTTCCACCGTTAGACTAGGTAATGTTATTGCATAACAAATAATATTTGCAATCAAAACACGCAAAAACAATACGTTACCTACATATAATTTTATAATTTTTCTTCCTACATTCTAGTGTACTACAACACTGGCAAACGCCGATGAAAAGTTAATTAATTCGCAGCCTAAGATACTTGCGTTAGTTAGGGGTCAGTACTTTCTTGTGTCGCGTTTTCAAACGAAGCCGTTTTTTTTTAGTGTAAGAAGAGGAAAGATGAGGACATGAGCGGGAGGAGGAGAGAGGATTGAGCGAGAGGAGGAGAGAGGAGTGAGCGAGAAGTTGGTAGAGAGAGAGAGAATGGGTACGTCATGGCGGCCAGTGTCACTACGCTGCTCGTTCCACCGCGGGTGGTGCCGGGTAAAAAATGGTGACTTAGGGCCAGAGGCGGGAATAAAGGTTCAAGATTTGACAGTCGCTGGGCGCACGATGTATTATTGTGTTGGCTGCGTGTAAGGACACGAGGGAGAGAAAGAAAAGGGGGAAGGTGGGAGAGGCGTGGAGCTAAAAGGGAGAATGATGAAGGCGATGAACTTGGAGTCTCGGAAGAATGAGAAGAGAGAGAGAGGCGCAGTGTGGAAAAATGCGTGGGAGCAGGACGGAACTGACACACGCACACACACACACACGTACACACAAAGAAGGCGATACTTTTTCCATGATTAAAGAGGGAGAATAGGGGCGAAGAGGGGGAAGCCGGGAGAGTTCGTAATTACTGGCCGATTAGCGCAATCGGTCAATGTTATTTTTCGTGATTTATAGAAGGCGGACCGACTCCTCTCTCTGTCAGTTTATTTTTCGGCTCATTGTTGCGGGACGAAGCCGATCTTGAGGGGTAATAATCTGGCGATATCCATTCCCGATAAGAGAAGCGCGTGACTCGGCCACTGCCGAGATCTTGATTTCGACCGGATGCTTTTACCTAGAGAGTAATTTATTCGGCTTTTCTCTGGAGAATTTCCTGCCGAGTCGTACGTTTTGTGTGTGTGTGGTTCATTTCGAATAAAATTTCTGGTGACGTAAACAGTTTGAAATTAAAAGTTTCCCTGCCTCTTCTGCATCGAATATAATTTAAGAGGAATTTGCTTCTGCTCTTCGAAATAGATTGTTTCTCTAGTTAGGATAGATTCCATCAGTTACGCTTTAGTTAAAGTTGTAAGATCCTTAAGATATGCTGTGATATCGTTGAAGTATAAACAATTTTTAGCTTCGAAGTGAAGTACAAATGCGAGGTGAAAAATGTATCATTAGTTAAGATACCGGAGTCCACTTTGAATCCCTAACTGTATTAAAATTCTGAACATAATGTTATATTAACCGAAAGCTTGATGAGTATTGAAGTCAGTATGTGCGATGGTGCGACGCACACGGGGGCGGTCGACTTATCGTCTGACACTTAAGAGTATTTTTAACAGTAATGCAGATTGTATTATAATATGCCGTATATTCTTTCATATTTATTGGCTAAGAAAATTTATCAAACCTTAAAGCGTTTTTTTAAATTTTGTAAAGAACGCATAAAAGGGACGACAAATGAGAGACTTGCACAAGGGCGGTCAAAGAGAGTCTTGCGCACGGGCGGCCGTGATGCACGGCGCGCCCCTGATTGAAGTCCTGTAGAATTGTGAAGATCTTGCGAGTTAATTTTATTGCATGTAAAGAGATGAGATCTCTGAAAAATGAATAAATTCATTGGTAAGGTTTATAATATAAGTGTTTCCCAAACTTTTTGTAGGCGTCGCACACCTGAAAATCAGGTGCGACACCGTAGTGTGCCACGGCAGCCAGTTTACATAATACACAAAAATTTCTCAATTAATTTTGTAATCTATATTCGGTGAAACATTTGACAAATATTTTGGCTTGAATCGATATTCATTGTCTCTCGAAGCGCTCCATAATTTTTTTCAGAAACACTTATTGGATTCAGTAGAAATTCTTTTCTGATTTGTTATGCGCAAAAGTTATTCGTGGTAAATATGTCCTAAGTTTCAATAAGGATTTTTCTTTTTCAAGTTCGTTCGCAGTGCATTTCGAATTCGCGAGAGACCTTCATCCCGTGATGAATCATCGCTTGCGCAAGTGCGCGGCTGGTTTTGCGTCAAACCACCACTCCGCCGATGCGACCGCCCACCGCCCAAATCCACCCATTTTTTCCCCTTTGCTCGATCCTGGGTATCGGTCCATCATTGTCATACGTCATTGTCACGCGCTTCACGACTCTGGATGGAAACGCGTCTGCCAGCCTTCGGCGGACGGCTCTTAATTAACGGAGCATCGACGCGTGGCCTAGGTATTCTAATTGAAAGATTCTCGCGATATGTACGCCATTTTAGGGCGAGATGGATAGATAGATAGGGAAGACGAAGGGAAATGGCAATAGGCATGGAGTTATTACCTAAACTATCCATCTACTTCGAATTAGTTTTAAATGTTCCGTCTAGGAAACAAAAAAACAGTTCTTGATGCGGTCGTTGACGCATGTGTATAATATAGACGTTTTAAGTTCAAAATTGCAAAAAAAAATGAAACAAAGTTACTTCATAAACACTTTCTGAAAATATAGCTTTCGGCAGAAATATTATTATGACTATCGCTTGTTTATATTTTGCATTGTATTGTGGCCGAAAGTGCAGCAAAAGAATGTTCTCACCACAAATCCTAGTAACACGCCGAAAACAACGAAAAAGCTTTGGAAAGTATTTACAATTACAATGTTTAGGATGATTAAAACTTTTTCTTGATCACGTTTGAATTCAATGATGCTTAACTGGAGCACGGAATTCGCACATCCATAATTTTTTTTATAAATTAAAGAAATTTCAACCAAAAAAGCGACCTCCGGTAATTTGTCGCACAGGACAAAAATTTCATATTTTGGAATTGGCATATTGTTTAATGCTTACTATTGAAAGCTTATTTAATTGATATTCACATTTCGTCAACTAGATTAGAATGTTTGGAGGCATGGTTCCGCTTTTTATTTGGTTACGAATCCTAATTAACTGGCCGAGAATCACGAAGAATATCTTTTTTATCGAAGGGATATGGCTATAATCCGAATTGTCAATTGCCAAATGGCAACCATAAAATATTTTTTCGCGAGTTTTGGCCGATTTGGCTATACCATACATTTGATCTGAGCCACCACACGAGCTTGCCAATTCAGCGCATAACAACGTTAGCTAGTTTTTCTCGTCGGTAATTATTTTTTCTATATTCGAAAAGATTTGTGGTAGAAATAGCTCAGTGTGGATTTTCTCTCCATCGGAGTTCATTTGTCAAAAAAAAATACAGAAAACGACTTTGAGACTCGGAAGCAAAAAAAAAACGTGGATACTATTTTTTCCGTAATCCGCAAATCGTTTGGGTCAGGCGCTCATTCTCACCATCGGGAAAATTGTGGGACTCTTAAGAGGATTGAACCCACGCTCCGTCTCTTTTTTTTTATACGCGCCGAGGAAATAAACGAGTTAAATATTTGAGTTGGTCGGTCAGTTCGGTAAGTGAGAGGAAGGGATGAGCAAGGAGAGAGAGAGAGAGACCTTCCATAAGAAGTAGCAGCGGTTCGACGGTTCGAGGGGCGGGGGGTTACCCGGGAAGGCAAGAGTGGTAAGGGGGGAGAGAAGAGGGAGGTAGAGGGCGGAGGTAATGGAAGTAATGGACGTGGGTCATTCGAGGGTAATGGACCAGCCATGGAGATCCGGAAAACGGAGGACTGCGGGGAGGTGTTGGGGGATGCGGGGGAGATGAGGTGGGAGAGGGGAGGCGGGCGAGACGTGGTGGGCGTGGGAAGAGAGAGGGGGGGGGGACTTTCGGAGTGCGGGTGAAGAGGGGAATGAGGGAGGTCCGAGGTGGGGTAGGGGAGGGTTGAATGTCATTAAGGGGGAGGAGGGGGGGAAGGTAGAGGAAAAAAACTTTTTTTTAAGGTATCAACCTGACTTTTCGGGATTGTCGAGATAGTCGAAAACACAACGCTAACACTCGGATACAAAGATCGGGCACTTACCACTGAAGGAGGCTACTTTGTAGCTAAAATGAGCATCTGGTTCACCACAGCTGTTTTATGGCTACTGGTGTGACGACGATTGCACAAATTGGGTGTGCAACGTAGTATAGTACTTCATCTGTTATGGCGTGTTATCACGAGAATGACATTCTGACATATGCTAAGTTTATTGTTATATTGCATAACGAAAGACTATTCGCCGCAAACACATGCGAAAATATTTTATAAAATCAGTACCTATGTCATTTTCTGATTTTATTTCTTCAATGCGGGTATGTATTTGGTGAGCTTGGTAGCTCATTTTCGAGTGATTCGTTTCACGAAGACATATATTATTTTATGAAAAAAATTCTTCATCGATGTAATGGAAAATTTTCGTTTTATATCTGTGACATAAACATGATCAATCATGCCCGTTAGGAAGTTATAAACCAGCGTGAAAATTTAACAAATGTATGATATGCAGCTGTATATTTGGAGATTGATATAAAGATTGCCTACTGCGTTAACTCGGAGAATGAATCAGAAACGGGCGCCAATGCATATTCATATACCCTCTGTTCAAATATTTTATCGTCATCAATCTGGCGCTTTCTGCTTTATGCACAAACACTGTACATGTATTTTGCTATTTTTCCTCTAGATCGGAGGAGCTAATATACTTGATCAGTATACGTAATTAAAAGCAGTAGAAGTATATTATTATACGTCTTATACGTTCATATTAATTTAACACGCTGAACTAAGTTGTTGATCACCACGTATCGCTAGTTAAATCCTCAGGCTGAGAAACGTTACTTCAAGCTCCGGTCATATCCCGTGCGGATCGACATTGGAATACCGCCACAGTACGCTAGAAAAACTGGGATAATCATGAAATTATCTACGAATGTGTGACGCCTCCATCTATTTTAGGCTTCCGCTGATTTATGACTGACTAATGTGAAACTTCTCAGGATTCCAGTTTTTCACGATGCATCGCTGGGTTTCATTGCCCTCGCTTTAACCTTCCCATGCCACCTGAAACCCCCTCCATTAGACCGACAGGAATATCTCGTTTTATGTGATTTCCGTTTGCATGCCTGTCCATCTTGCCCTTATCTAGAGTTCATGCTATCGTTACTCCCACAAGTGTAAAACAGATGTCAGATTTGTATATTATTGAACGTGTTGGTCGTCTCATTATGGATTTACAATCTTATTGCGATTTAATAAAAACATAATACATTAATTAACATGCTGAACGTCATATGTAATTAATCAATTATATTGCATTTTCAATTGAATTTAAGAAGTTGTAAGTTATCGACAGTCGTAAATTATTCGTTTACAGCTAACATTAAAGGTTTTAAATATACTTTAAACCTTAACATAATAAGATATTGCATTAATTTTACTGCTTTATCTAACACTAATCTACATTTCTTAGAAATTTCAACAAATGCTCTCTGTCCCATCAGCGAGGAAACGGTCTTGAAAGCAAAGACCAGCTTATGCGCAATTATTTCTCAATTTCGTTTGATCTCTTTTCCTTGCGAATATTTTACGGTTAAATAGAAGAAGTAGCAGCAAACTCGACGTTCAAAGTTTCAATAAATAAAAAAATATTTACGGAATCCTGACGTTACTCTCGGGCAAGTTATTATTCACATACACAAATAAAATGAGTATTTCCTCAAATTTTATAGTGGAAACCGAGGTAGCCGTGCTTGCGAAACAATAAGTAAAGACAAGAAATTTTTCTCCGTCGTTAGCTCATTATTTTGAGTTCTGGTCTCGTCAGATATTTGGCGTTTTCACGAACAGAATTCGTGAAATATTTCGTCGCTTTACCCAAAGAAGAGATTTCTGGAGTCTCGTCGCAAGAGAGAGAGAGAGTCCAAAATTTCGGGCAATTAATTTTGATATATGCCTTACGTCGGATCCCTTCGGTGGCGAGTTTATTCGGTGACATCAAGTGCGCCTCGGGAACCCTTCAAGTTTTTTTTTTCCTTTTCGTCTCCGCCACTTTTGCCCGTTTCGTATCATTTCTCGGAAATTGGCCTTCGCTTGTATTTTTTTTTCATTCTATGCCCCGAGACTCTCTCGCCGAGTACGTTCTTTCCTTCCCTCCCAACCCAACCCACTCCCTCTCTATCTCTCTCCTGGTCAGACGATTCGCAAATGTTCGCATTCCTCGGAGACATGAAAGAGAAAAAAGGTGAATCGCGCGACGAAACTTGCCTCGCGCGAGTTTATATCATTTCGTTTCAATCTCGGACGTCGGCAGTTTTTTTTTCGCGACGGCTTTTGTTTTTTTTTTAAAGCGCGTTCCCGCGTCGCTGCGAGGATTTTTATAAGAGGAATTTTGCGCGTATCGTTTGTTCGCGTATGCGCTCGTATGGCGCGCGTGTCGTCTTTGAAGTGGTATTGAACTCCTTCCGCGTTATTAATCCCCGCGAATAGCGCGTTGCTGTAGAGAATATCCGCCAACCTTCGCTTCCGCGTCCTTTTCTTCGCGAGCGGCGCACTTAGCATTCCGCACTCCTCTTCCCTGTTAGTTTTTTTTTGTCTGTTGCCGCTAAGGATAACGACGCGTTGAAGACGTCTCGGCGTCTATTTACGGAAGTTAGGTACTTCTAGTTTTATTTTTTCCAATAGAAGTGGGTTCTTTGATTTATTAGGAGTAGTCATCGTGTAATTAACAGGTATGACGATACCTGTTAATTACACCATCCAGTCATATTGTATTTAGAAAATCGCAATGGTTTTATATATAATTTATTTATTTATTTTTTTTATTTTTACACTTTGAACGGCAAGGTTGTCTTCTTGGCTCCTTCTTTCGCCTAACCGTAATTATTAGGATATGTATTAAGACTGATTTACTTTGTACGGAGTGCTTTAGGAATAATTTCGTAATAAGAACATCGTTTTAGCGAAGATATTTTTTCTCGACCTGTTTAACATTCTTTTCCATTTTTAAAAATGTCTAACGAAAGAAATTTTGTTTCTGAAAATGTGGATAATAGCATCTACGAGTACGAATGTTTGTATATAGTTAAATTTTAAAAAATACATCATATAACTAATCGAATCATCAGGCTTGTCTTTGTGGAGGTAGGCAATATTATTTCATATTCTTGTTAATTTATTATTTAATATGAATTATTAAATTTTATTTAACATGAATAAAATTGAATCAATTTCTCTCTGGAGGGAAAATTGAATGTGATTCATAATACATGAAACATTATGGAGATAGCCGAAATTTTAAAATGGAATTTAAACGAACCATAGCGCATTTGTTTTAATTTCCGTATTGTAATTTGTTTATCGAAATATCATTTTCAAAGAACGATCATTTTTATTCCGTAATATTTTCTGTCCCTTTGGTATATTCGTATTGCCCTCAAAACGTAATACGTTATATTTAGAAGAAAAAAACTCGGCGTCATAAATTTAAAGATACAAATGCATTTGATCCCGCGTCAGTCCCCATCGTCACTCTCCATCTCCCTCTTTCTTTTTTCTCCTATTATCCCAGAGTCACGAGCCTCCTAAAAGCAACGGATTTATGGTACAAACACACGCTCTCTCTCTCTCTATCGGACACGCCGACCCCATGGGTACATCCGTACGTTCGGAGGGGAAAAAAAAGATTTAAAAAACGGCGCTTTTTAATGATGAAACGAAATCTGCACACGCGGCATCGGTCCTCCTCCTTCTTTCCTCTTTTTTTTTTGTTTTTGATGTCTTATTCACGGTCCGATGGTCACGAATGAGTCGCCTCCTGGGAACAAATCGCGTCCACACCCGATGATTTTTCGGACGCCAAAAAGAGAGAGAGAGAGAGGGAGAGAGTCTTTGTGAGGTGGCACCCTACAGCCTAATGAAAAAAAAAGAACTCGCTCTAACCCTTAACTTTTCCTATCCCCCTCTCTCTCTCTCCACCTCTCCCCAACCCCTCCCCCCCAAACGCCCCTTTCCGGAAACCGTCTCGTGCAACTCGCCCTTTTTAGTTCTCAAACTCTTCTCATCCCTCTCAAAAATAATTCAACTCCCCCCCCCCCTACTTTTCCCTCTCTCCCCCCTCCCTCTCCGTCCTCCCTCCTCCTTCTCTTCCTTACTCCTACTCAAAGCGGCTTATAGCCGTATTTTTTCCTGGTTCTCTGGCGTACCAAGCAGAGCGGGAACAGGAAGCGCGAGGAGAGATGGCTCTGAGAAGGATGGGCGAACGCGGAAGGCCGTCCAAATGGGTGATACGGACGTCGTTACCCATCGCTTACCCGTCGTAGATTAATTTTTTTCTCTGAAAAATTTTCGCGAGACTACCCTTATAAGTGGAAGTTTTTTTTTGTCCGGAAAGATTCGTTATTGCAAGGGATATGGTTCCCGCAATGTAATGTTCTTTTTTTTTTTAGGAGAAGAAGATTCGTCGACGGATTTCATTTCGGAAGAGATCGGGGTTGTTGCAGTCATTTTTGTTTTCGTTTGAGATTTAATCGTGTTGAGTCGGCGATAAAGACTTTACGGCAGTCTCTGAAAGACGTGTATTATTAATCAGAGAGTGAGAATTCAACTTCGTATTTTATATAATTTTCCCGCAAAATATCCGTATTTCCTCTGTTTTTTAGACCCGGATGAAGTGTTGAATATTAATAATCGAACTTGTTAGAAATTATTTCATATTCCTAAAGTAAAGTCGATTACGTTTAACCTCCTGATTTTTGTTTCGGGCTAATGTTTTGTGTAATTGGTGTCTAGGAAAATTGTAACAAACTAAAAGTGGAAATCGGTCTTGAGAATGTCAAATGGAATTCTTCACCCTTTATGTCCTGAAGATACGTAAAAGTACCAGTTTTGCCGAAGGAATATAAGTATTTTTTAAAATATTAAGGAGTTGAGTAGGAATCCTGCATGGTCTTCGAATTCTCTTAAGTAGTGAATTAGTACATACCCAAATACTAAAGAAGCAACCTCACTGCATAATAACAAATGGTCTACAACAGTGGTACCCAACCTTTTCTACGTGGCGGGCCGCATAGGTGTTTACGAATCCTTCGGTGGGCCGCATTGGAAGTTACAATTCTTCTGCGGGCCGGATTATATTTTAAATCGGAAGTTATCTATACATTTTGAGATGTCATTTAAGTGAAAATTAAGTCTAAATGTGATTTTTATGATAAACATTCCAATATTTGAAGTTTTATCAAAATTTTCATAAAAATCCATGATTTCGTGTGTTACATTCTTCGGATTACTTTTTCATCATGGCTTCGCGGGTCGCGCAAAAACCCTTCGGGGGCCGCATCCGGCCCACGGGCCGTAGGTTGGAGACCACTGGTCTTCAAGTTCAATCGTTTTATTTTGGATGACAGTTTTTTTATCGGTGCTCAGAACAAATATACTTGGATGTCACTACAAACACGAGATAAACGCTTATAGTAACGATAACTGCAATAAATTTAATATTTTTACAAGTAGGCGATAAATTGGAAGGACATCACTAATTTAGAACCTGCTTGAAAATGTTTAATATATGATCGATATGACATTAGCCTGGACGGTTAAAAAAATATCAGGTTTTTTTTTAACGATCCTGTCAAACGGACGTAGATTATTTTAGAGCGGTGTTTTTTTCCCCGAGATGATATGATACGAACAGCGATAAAAACGCAACGAGCTTGTTATTTGTCGTCACGAATTCCAACGTCGCCGTATGGCGGCGTTGAGAAGGTTCAGGACAACGCGCGTACCTGTTGGATGCGATATGAAAGACAACCGCGTAGTACGAACAAAATATTTTTCCGGTCCGAGATTTTCCAGAGATTTTTTCTTCTCTCTCAATTCTGGATCATTAGGAAGGACTTTATACCGCAAATCCCGGTGCGTAATTGAGGGTTTTTTTCCCCCCCTCCCGGCGTCGGCGGGATACGTCGTAAGGATGAGGGCGAAAGGGGTGGCCCCCGTTATTCTTTATTTTTTTTTCTATCATTCGATGGGATGGGGTCGTCACAATCGGGAAAAGGGGCGGAATAAGAGGGGCGTATTGGGGAGGAGGGGGCGTGGCCGACCCGCGTAGCACGGGCCCTTTTGCAAAAGGGGAAAGAGGGCGACGTTGGTATAGAGAAGGAGAGAAAGAGAGAGAGAGAGAAAAGAGGGATCGAGTGTAGTCCAAGGGAGTGAGAGTGGTTGAAATGGAAAGTGGTAGCGAAGGAATAATAGGCGTTCTCGGTTCACTGAGTTTGCCTTCGTAGCTGCGGGTGGGAAGCAGAAGTCGAGTGGAAGGGGGGGTTGTTTGTCGAGAGGGTGGGAGGAGGTGCCGCGGAAGGGGGAGGGAGGCCGCGTGAGGACGGAGGGGGATGATGGAATCGAGAGGGGTGCTGTGATCGGATAGGGTTTTTTTTTTTATATTCTCGGATCGAAAGGGCAAGAAATACTAGAAATGGGTTTAGAGAGCGAATTTTCCCGAGTCGTTGAAAAAAATGACACCGAGGAGAGAGGGTTTATTAAGTTTTTTTTTTGTCCTCCTCTTCCTCGTTACGTCCCTTAAAATGCTCGGCTCTGTCTCTTGGAGTTTCCGCTTCGATGCCTTTTTATACCTTTATGTGTCGCTCGCCCCGATGATCGGAAGATCGCCACCTCCGCAGGGTTGAGCGATAATTGTTTTATCATCTGAAGTGGCGGCCGCGGGGATTAATGATTATCAGGTTGAGGTTTGTCGGGGAAACTGTTAAAATCGATGTTTGGAAAAATGTTTATTGATAATCCCATCAACAAAATGAATCTCCGAAGCCTAAAGAGTCACACGACGATGGTCTGAGGCTTAATACGCCATTCGATGACAAATCAAAGGTTGGTAATTCGTAATTCGTCGAATTGCAAAAAAATATTTATGGTTACATGAGATGTCTGTATTACATTTTTCGGTGTATTTTGGTGAGATTGTTTTTTGATTGTTTGTTGCTTCCGTATAAGATGAAATTTATAGTGTTCATCGATTGATTAAATTTAGTTTTTATTTTAGTGTCAGTGAAAAGATCTTCTATATGTAATTTATAGTGTAAGAATCAAAATTTAAATCGTTGGTTAAGGAACGACTTTTATCCATTGAAAAAAGTTATTGAGTGTAAGTTTATGTGGTTGTCTTTTATCTGTGGGAGATACGATATCTTTGGGTTCCAATTTTTCTTATTACTATTTAGACTCTTTAGTTCTTTTAAACTGTCAGATTTATTTTTTAATTGAATTCGTTTAATGCGTTTACTTTTTACGAAATCGGTCCATGCCTCGTATTCGGTATCGTCTTTCATGTTTTTTTTTGTTCGTAAACTAAGCGCACATAATTCGGTCATGCAGTCTCAGCAATGAATTTGCATTTGTCCTAAAATACTTGTCTTTTTTGACAATTTCCTTTGTAGTGCGCGTAACATGTTTGCTACAGTTGAAATATTTTTATTAACGCATTTTTAAACTTGGTAGCTACGACGCAACGTTTTTGCATCCTAAAATTAAAAAAATAGTTTAAAATTAATTTCTCGTATGATCTCGCGTTATCGTATACCGACATGCAGTTCAAATTATAACGCCTTCCTTATTTAAAAATAAATTGGTAATAATTTCAGTCGTTCAGCCATTAGCTTTTAACACCGCTTTATTATTACTTCGAATCGTACCTTTCCGAACGTAACCGCCGAGTTGTTTCGCGAAAGGTAAGGACTCTCTCTCTCTCTGTCTATCCCTTTTGAATCTCCCGCACGTTTTTGCTCGTAATACCGCCGACTATTTTAGTGGCCGTAACCATCGGAGTGTGCAACTGAATCGTTTCCATCGACGACGGCGCTCTTCGTGAGTTGTGTGTTGCTCTAATAACCGCTTCCAAAAACATCCCGCGACCCGTGGGAATGAAAATTTTCGATTGCGTGTTTGCGCACCGGGTCGATCTTTTTTTTTGTTTTTTTTTTAAAGGAGTGAAGTGCCACTAAGAGCTCGGGAGACGAATCGCGGCGGTGATTTATAAAAGTTAATTCATCTTCAATAGTTTTTCGTCCGATCCTCTCGACTCCCGTTTCTATTTTTTTCTTCGCTACACCTGAAAAATCTCTCTCGGGAGAGAAAGAGAGAGAGAGATAGAGAGGAAGATGCTTCTTCTTCTCCACCTCTAGCAGTAGCGGCGGCGGCGGCGGCTTTTTGAATGGGAAAAGGCAAAGAGTTGTTGTAGTCGTGTAAAAAAAATAGAGGAGTTCGAATCGGAGAGGGTTGAAGTGAGGCTGGAATAAAAAAGAAAGGATGGCATTGTATTGGGGATGAGAACGGTTAAGAGTTTATGGGAGAGTCCGATGGGATAAAAGACTCTCTCTCTCTCTCTAGAAGAGGGAGTGTGTTTTTGAGAGAAGAAACGTGAGCGGTTGATGTTTTACGCGTTCGACAGAGAGAAGATCAAGCACGCTCGTTCTTTTCAATCAATCAGCGAGAATCGAATCGGTGATTTTTTCAGCGCGTTGGATCAGGTACCTCGCGGAGATTTTTTTCCGATCGGGATGCAATGCAATTTTCTGGCGTTTCGTGGGTGCGATAACCGAGAAAAATTGCCGTTTCTGTGTTTCGTGAGATGCGGTGTGGAAGTAGTACGGTGGGAAATCGGAGAGACAGAGACTCCCGCCATTTTCATCATTTCAAAACTATACGTCCTCGCATGATCATTGCTTTTACGGTGTCTAACTTTAGTGGGGCATAAGAAGAATTATCCACTTCCTCCTCCCGCGCAATTCATCTTTCGATATATTTTTTTTTGCAAAAAATATCGCCCACGCATGCGCAGACGGGATGTGACGAAAAACAGCGCAGTTGATGGTCGCTGATAAGTTATAAAAGTCAGTCGATCCATTACGATCTACTGAAAGGTCTTTCAGTGCATGCGTAAATGTTGATTGTGCGACAGTATTGACAAAGAGGAATTACTACAACTCAAGCGTTACTCAATGTTATAACTTAATTTAAAGAAATAATAGCGAGGTAAAATGTTTTCTTTGAAGTGACGAAAACTTTTGTCGTTGACGTTCGATTTGTAGATGTGTGTCGGGTTTGAATTTTTGCCACAAGTTAAGATTAATAAAATTAATTTTAATAATATGTAATAATGTTGCAAACGAAATAGATATTATTACAAAATTTTCGAAGGCAAGAAACGACCGAAAAACACTTACCGGCAGAGTATCTTCAGGTTGAATGTTCTCCGTTTTGTCCGAGTATTCTTTTGGGATTCACGTTTAAGCTAATTTTTCGCTAGCGTCCTCCATTCGAGCCGCCGAATAAAATTATAAACAATCAGCGAACAAAATTTTACGTGGAATGAGATGAGGGCGCGCGCTAAGTCGCGCGTGCGCAATCTTCCGAAATCCTTTTTTTCGCTCGCATTGCTCAGTCAGATGAAGCGTGACCCGTTATAACATTTAATCTAATAATAGAAAAGCACGCATATACTTTGCGTGGGCGCGTTAAAGTTCGTCTCTAGCAGACAAAAAAAAAAGTCATCCCCGTTCTTAACGAACTCTCTACCATCCGCCCCATCTTTATTTTTTAAAACATTCTTCCTCCCTCCCCACTCACCTCCCCCCCTCCACCCCCCCACGCTTCCCCTCCCCGCAATAGCCTTGGAAACGGGCGAGGAACGCGTTGGATAAAGGCATTTGTCCTCGGTCGGTTGGAAACAGCTGACTCTCTTGGCGGCGGCGGCGTCTCCTTCGGCTTCCTTGTGTGCGTGAGTGCGTGTGTGAGGGCGCGCGCGCGACCGAGTGCGTGTGCGTGTGTGCGAAGGAAGAAGGGAAAGGAAGAAGGTTGAGCGGAAGGAGGGAGGGGGGGGAGAGAGGGGGTAGGGAAAGGATGAAGAAAGCCCCCGCTGAGAAAGAATGGGATTAGGGTAGGGTAGAGAGGGAAGGGGGATGCGAGTCGAAGGATGAGGAGCTGGAGGTTCCGCACGCGCCCCAAAAACGCTAAAGCAACGCACGCCCTCGAATTTTATACCTCGAATTCTCTCCCGAGTCTCTTGTTTGTGTGTGTCTGTGTACACACAAATTACTTCCGTCGACACGACTTCGTCACGACCACGATAAACAGGGCCTAATTCATGTTTTTTTTTCTTTATTATAAATTTGCTGGAGGGAAATTTCGCGGTTTTCTGTCACGCATTAATGAGTTTCTTTATTATTTTTGAGTTGATTGTTCCTCGGTGTGAATGGATGTCACGCTCTTCCTCCTGCAGTTAGCGTATCGAGAAGGGGTGAGCTTTATTATCGTTGGGTTATATCGACGGGATGTTTCGGCGAGGTGTCATCCAATCAAGAGGCGGTTATTAATGATTAATGGTGCGGAAAAGTGGGATGGACGATTTTTATGATCTTTGGTTCTGATATTTCTGTATAATTAAAGTCATAAAGCTGCTTTATTAATTAAAGTATCGCTGCATTCATATACGTTCTCTCTATGAACACTGAATATTTATTTATTTGTATTTGTTTATTTTTAATAGCTCATAAACAGCACTTTGCGGCCTTTACAATGAGCGTAACAACAATAACAAGTACGAAACATATACGGCCATGCCCTCGGCAGGATTAGAACCTGCCATTGGGAGCTAGATACGCGAGCCACCCCTCTACCAAATATCAAATTCCTATTGTTTAACATTTGCAAGTATTTTATAACGATTTATAACCCTACACTTTAAATATTATTGGCCTTATATTAAAACAGCGTATAATTATACCTCGTAAAACTTCGGTGTTCTTCATTCTGTCGCCACTAAATTAGACTGCCACAGGAAACATTCGCGTCACATATTCTCTCGAGGCGCATGATGAATTGGTGAACAACTGGCACGCGTGTTTCCTTGTCATCAGGCAGACCGTGAACTTGTTTTCCAAATACAATTTTTTACTGCCTGCTAAACTCTAAGAAGTCGTCTTCATTGTGTGAGTGTAATAATATGACCGGCCCAAAACGTCCGCAGTTACCTTTGAATTATATGCGATTAAAACGGTTTATCCTTATTCCCAGCAAAGTTTTAAATTCCAAAACTCGTCGCATAACTTGAATTTTGAATGTGCGTGCAGTGTCGTATTTAGGTGTTGGCAATCAGGGGTCGGCAACCTTTTCTATATGGCGGACCGCATTCGTTGTTGTGAATGCTTAGGAAGGCCGCATTGGAAACCACGAGCGCTTCGGCTGGCCGGATGGGCTTTTAAATTAGAAGTTACCTAGTGAATTTTGGTAGTATCATATTAATAAACATTTAATTTAATTCGTTTGCTAGCGTTAAAACTCCACCAGAAAAGGTTTAGACCATAATTTTACTGAAAAAATATGGAATTGACTGTGTTGAATTATACCGATAACTTTTTCATTATGGCTTCGCTGGCCCCATACAACGCACTCGGGGGCCGCATGAGGCCCGCGGGCTGTAGGTTGCTGACCCCTGATCTAGATGACAGCCTAGAATGGTAAGAAAGTGAGCCAGCTGAAATTCAAAATGTTAACTTTTTCTGATGCAGAAGTAGATTTGGACGTCTGGAAAGTGGATCCCTCCTGTGGATTATTCAATCTTTTTAACGGTGTATCACAGGGCGCTGAAGAGGCAATGAAAAATAACTTGAATCAAATGCTTCAATTTAAATGGAATATTTCTCTGCCTTAAAATTAGCATAGAAGGTCACGTAAAACATTTCGTATTGATTTTTTTAACTTTAGAAGTTATTGGGTGGATAATACGTTGGCATTAATACGGCGATATGTGTTTATTTAAATAGATTAAATTCCTTTTCGGTCGTCTTCGAGAAACTACGTACGAGTTAAAAAAATTTTTGTTGCTCATTACATCGCAGTGCCCTTATAGAACAAACTTTGATCGCACCGATGACTCCGTGAAAAACAAAAAAAAACCCACCATCTTGTGTGCCTAGCACTAGATGGTCTGGCCGTCAAGATTCTACAACCTTCCCCTTCCTCCTCCTGAAATGCCCTATTACCAATCTCACCTGTCTGTTCCACACCTCACGGATCATGCGTCTTCTCTCCCTTTCGATCCAGTCAACAAACGCCTATATAACACCTTTAACTCCCATTTCTTCTCCCTCTATTTACCTCCTCTCCCTCTTTCCCTCTCTCTCTCCCTTTTCTCCACCGTATCCAGCAACCCGCAGCCTCGCCTAGCTCCCATCATCCGTGAAAGATCTTGAGAGATCCCTCGGCCCCTTCTTCCCACGTTCTCCATGCTTTCCTCTCCTCCCTCTTCTTTTCACACCTCTAGGTATCTTCACCCTCCCTCCCCCCCCCCACATCCCCCTCTCACTCCCTTCGCCGAACCCATTCCTCCCACACCCTTTGCTCCCGCACTGGCCGATTCGCCCCACCTTTCCACCCTCAACGCCTCCACGCCGTTTTGTTACCTCTCCTCCTCCACCACGTCCTCCTCATTTCCTTCGGTGGGTTTTACCCACACCCTTCTTTCCGATTCTCACCCCTTTTTTTATCGCGTAACGGCACGAGGTGAGGCGCTCTCATTATTTATATAGCCCGGCGTTTGGGGTCATTTTGTTCGAGGTGCCGTATTCGTCGACGAATAAACGTAACCCCAAAATGGTGAATCTTTCGATGATCTGGCGGAAGGGGAAAATCCGTTTCGCGGGATGTCCTTTCGCGACGATCGGTACTTCGCGACGGTTCGTGACAGTTTTTTTTTGTATGCCCACCTCCTCCCCCCCCCCCCTGTTACTTGTCCAGTCTGTTTTTTTTCTCTCTCTCTATCTCTCGGAGATCGGATTTGTCACCCCTTTCTCTCTCTCTCACACTCTCTCCCTCCCACGCCTCATCTCCTCGCATTCCCTCCCGATTTTGCCTTTTTCCGTCTCCCACAGCAAATTCTCCCACGACCCAATTCTCTTTCCCTTCTAATTCTCCTTCTTCCGCTCCCTTTCTCTCCGCTCCGTCCCCTTTTCTCCTCTCTCCTCGTACGCGCCTCGCCCGATCCTTTAAGCCACTATACTACGCCTTTTTGCGGGCATTCCTGCCCTCAACCCGCATAGCTATCTCGATTCGCTCTCTCTCTCCATCTACTGTAGTTGCTCTCAATCTCCCTCTCACTCTCTCACGTACCTTTCTCTCGTTTATACCCTCTTCCCTCCCCCCGCTCTCTCTTTTTATTTCTTCCCGTTTTAATTATTTCAAATATTTCCTTCTCTTCTTCTCCATCTCTCTCTTTTATCCCACGCGCCTTCTTGTCTTATTTCTTCTCTCGTTCTTCGGTCACTCTTCGCTCAATTTTACACGCTTTTCTCTGATTTCCCTTATTTTCTGTTTCTCCCTGTCACGTAGTGTCTCGCTCATTTCCATTCTATTTTCATTCTTCCTCTTTTGGTTCATCATTCTTTATCTTTCTCTCTGTCCTTTCGCTCTTTTCGTCCTCATTCCTTCATCTCTTTTCTCTCGTTGGTTCAAATCGACTTTCCTCTGCCTTTTTATTAGCCTTTCCTCGTTTTCCCCCTCCTTTGTCTTCCTCGCTTCTATCAGTATTATCCTCTTTCCCGCCATTTGTTGTGCCTACCTATCGCCTCTTTCCTCTACTTGTTATAGTCACTCGACAACTGCTCTCCTATTCTCATCTCGCCCGATGAAAATCCGTTCCGCTTCTGGAGATCCTTCCTGCCACTGAGTGAGCCTGCATTTCTCCCCTCTCTCTCCCCTTTTTTCCTACCCGATGGGTGCCAACCATCTCTCGCACAATGGGTGGGTCCGTGCAACGGAACGGCGTCTCGCCTTTCCAAATCGTTTACTTTCTTGTTAAGACGGATCCCGTTGCGTTCTGCTCGAGGGAGGAGAGTCGGGAAGAGGCGAGTCGGTGAATGGAGATGAGACGATGGATGATATTCTCCTTCGCTACTCTCGGATATATTTCAACACCGATTTTAATTGATCCTACCGATTGAGATCGACAGATAATAATTCGTGCCCGAAAAAAATCGTTTAAGTTCCATTAATCTGCTGTACGGAAGATTTAACTCTGAGAAATTTTTTCGCTGCTAAAAAGATGAACCCGGCCGGCAAGTCTTTATTTGTTTAGGCCTGAATTCCATTCAGCCTTTGCAACATTGATAGAGTCAACGCCGAGTTAATCATGCGGAATGTTTAAATCGTTGTGATTTAGCGCTATTCATTTGTTTATGATTTGAACGTGCCTCGTTTTCGTCTGGTTTAACTGATAAATACCGTTTTTGTAGAGTCATTGGGACATCCGATGAGGAGTGATTTAATTGCGGCACCTTCCGATTGGTTCACTTATCAACCTTTCAAAATCGTTCCCCTCACGTATGGAAATTAATTGAAGAATATTTATGGGCGAATCTCCACTGCCAGCAGCTGATTTTTATCCGAAACGCTTATCTGGTTTCCTAGACACTTTTATTACGATCAGAACCATATAAATTATCAACACATTTTATTAACTTTCGTCAGTGGCGCAGCCAGGAATTTTCTTTTTGGTTGCCCAATAATAGAAATATTTTTTATAAGGATATTACTCTCTTATTCTTTGATAATTTACAAACTTAACTCATGAACGTCGCTATAAAATAAATAAATATCACAAGATTAATTTAATAAACATTTATTTAAAAGATAAAGCTGAAAATAATGCGAAAGCAGTCGCTGGTCAAATTATTTGTGATATTGGGGATGGGGGGGGGGGGGGCTGCCCTCCCTCCCCCCCTTTTGGCTGCGCCACTGACTCTCGTTTATGCATAACGGCTCATTCCGCCAATTCCTTATTGAACCAACTTATCACTAGAAATCGCGAAGTAACGGTAACATAAAATAAAAGCGGAAACCATCCCTGCGTAAGAAACATTTTTACATTGCTTATGAAGCGGACGGATTTTCCCTGTTTTAGAAATTTGCGAGACAAATTTTATCGCAACTTGGGAACGTCGTGCACATAGACGGCACAGGAGGACACGGAACTCGGCGACAGCGTACGTCCGATTCGAGCAAAAAAAATAGAAAGACCGATTTCCCGAAATGTGCCGCCGCGTGACTTTCTTTCTGCTAGATGTCCTCCCATTGATTGATTACGGTCCCACCTTCCTCCTTCCCTCTCTCTTCTCCTTTTTTCTCTCTCTCAATTTCTCTCCCATGAGCGAGAGAATATATTTTTTTGCGCCAGCGAAGGAGGTATGTGGTGTTAGGAAGAAACTCCGTGTGTAGGCGAGGTGTTCCCGTTTCCCAAGTCGGTTCCTCTCCAGGGAGGTCTCATGGGAAACTGGAGAGAATTTCGCCGTTGCATCCCGAAGGGGAAACAAAACCCTTTTCTGCCACTTCGCACAAGTTCTCCCTTTATCCACCGACGCCTTTAACTCTCTTATCGGAATCCGGTATCGAGGACTGCGTTGCGTCAGTTGCCTTCTATAAAAATTTTATCACGAATATATTGTACCTACATATACTATATAGTATACATCATATACATAATTTTCTCAGTTTGTGTATTTGTCATTCTGTCTATCACGCTTAAGAAACCAAATTTGTGCTAAATTTGTGCACCATTATTTATCGATTTCAATTAAGAGTGGTGTGTACTCGGAGAAAAGTTGTGTACAGATTCGATTTCAAGAGCGTCCTCGTTCGCCCATTTAAATGGCATGGGAATGGGTGCGAGGTATTTTTTTATTTGAATTTTAAAATGGCTTAAAATCATCGTAAAAATTCGGGAATTGCAACAAATAACACAAAAGAGAATGAAAATTTATTTTTCTACCGTCGATTTTCAAGTGAGCCTCGAATCGATACTCAAAGATATTTTGAACGTGAAATTAGTGCATTAAATTGGGGAAGTAGAAATTTTTCGTGCATTTCATTTTCAAAAGAATTTTCTCTAAGAAACATTCAACCCATTCTTATATACGTACATAAATTATTGTAAATTAAATTTTGAAAAGAAATATACAAAATACATTAAATTTGATATACCGTTATTTTTTACGGGTGTTTACGATGTATAGAAACTTCGAGGAAGACGGATAAGTATAAAATGCGAACGTATCGTTAGGGTTTTGCGAAAAATAATCGCGGATTATAAAAGGAACAGAGAAAAAACCTACGAGCCAAACTCTGACGGAGACGGAAATATGCAAATTAGCCTTTCATTTGGGATTATTTTGAAAATTGGACCATTTATAAACACGGAATGGGGGATCCTCCTTTGAAACGCCAGTCCAGGTCCCCGCGTCATTTTTTTGCGACGTCTTTTCTTGTAAAGTATGTATTTCCATGACTGGAAGTTTGGAAGCGAAAAGTTCGACGAAATGATGGGAGCAATCATTTCGTACGATGGATGGTTCGTAAATCGCGGTACGTGCTCGTTATGCTCTCCTCGAATTTCGCCAGTGCCACGTCATTTCCATCTTCCTCTTATCGTGTTTTCCGCCCGCGCTTTAGAAGCCGCCCCTTTGTTCTTCCTCCGCCCCGCGTCATTTTCTTCTCTCCGCCGCTCGTCAAATGCGTCATCTAAGCGCGTGTCGCGGAGGCTTGTTCGTTCCCCCATCCCCCATTCCTCTTCCCCCTCCCCCTTGCATTCTTCCAGGGCTATTTTTAGACCCTTTTATGTTTGCCTCCCTTTCCTCTCGCTAAAGAGTTGCAGTGTTGAGTGGGGATTACTCATCAGTCCCCATCTAGCGCGAAAGAAGCTGATTACATTCGTTAACGCGGACCTCCTATTCCGTTTTAACTCTTAGTTATTAGATTTGTCTGATCTCTTGCAACCTTGCTTTCGTCTTGGTTGAACCTTTGAAAGGGTGTATAGACGATAAGGATGTATCCGTACATCGACACTTTTGAGTTTGTTATTTTGAATTACTAACTAGCTTAGCTGCGAATAATTACGTGCGAACGGATTTTTTCGCCCTTGAACATTGAGAGTTTTTATAGAAACAATCAGCACGATATGTAAAAGTAGTTGATCGCGGGCAGCATTTTTTGTGTGTGATGATTCTTATTTAAAATGAATTTATTTGGCTAGATCTCAAGTACATTTTTATTACTAAATAATTACAATAACTGGATCAGACATTAATAGGATCTGCTTGTTTAATTTAAACCATTTTAAATCAAAATTCCTTGATTAAGATTAGATTAGGTCCGCATGCCAAGGGATAGAAATATTTTGACAAGGGCAGAGATTTCCAAGAAAACGGGTTGTCGGTAATGGAGGATTCAAGAGGATTGGAGGGGCGACTGCCTTCGTTGAAAAGTTTCTGGATCCCCCCTGCGGATTTAATAAATACGGGAAGCTGATTTTGGATTAAAAGTCCTCGCCTCCCCAATGCAGTCACTTTTGTCTTATAATACTAACGTCGAAAAAGATCCCGCATCAAAGTCTTGTCCGTTTCTTTTCGAAACGTCAAACCGACAACTGTAGCGTTTAGGAAAAAAATGATATTTGCACCCTCCAGACACGTAATCTCAAATTATTTTTTTTTTTTAAAGTTGGAATTCGTTTCGGATCTTGACTTTCAGAATTCCTATCTACGCGTTAAATCGCAAGAAAAACGTGCTTCACACTTATACCGAAGTTTCTCAACGGATGTTATCCCCACCATTCCTCCGAGAAAGATCCTTTCTCCTCGGAACGTAATGAGCAAGCCAAATCCAATGCTCTATTTGGCAAATTGCCCGTCCCATGAATACTGGGTCGCGTGTTCGCATCTCGCTAAAGCGTTTAAGGACCTTGTCCTGACCTTTGGAAACGCCTTTTTTTCGTAACCTCTTCCATTATGAGAGTGGATCCACCCACCGTATGCCGTACGACCGGGAGGCATTCATAATGAAATAAAAATAAAACGTCTATTTTAAACAGTATTTTAAGTGGGGGGGGAGAGAGAGAGAGAGGGAGGGAGGGAGAGAGAGAGAGAGAAAGAGGTGGAAAGAGACGGAGAGGGAAAAACAAACGCGGTTCGGATCGCGGCAAAGGAGGTTCCCCGGTGAACCGTGTCACAGTTGCATCGGCGATTGATTTCGCCGCTCAGGGACACGGTCTGAAGAGCGCAGCCCGCTCCAGATCCACAAAGGAAGTGTCTCGAGTCATTGAGCGCGGCAAAGGAGCGTCGCGTGACTTTGGCCAAACACACATACACACGCTCGCTCGCTCGCGGTAGAAGGAGTAGGGGAGAGTGGGGAGAATACGCTTTTATGGAGAGGAGAGGGACGAGAAGAGAACATAAGAGAACTAAAGTAGATGAAGCATAGGTGGGAAGGGTGGAGAGGAGGAAGAAGGGGTGAAAGCGGATGCAATAATTTCATTGATTGGGGAAATTGAGCATAGAAATCGAAATTCTCGTTTTAAAGTGTCTGGGAGGAATAAAAAAAAAGCGTTGGTGTTTCTTGTAGAGGTTATTACAGCTTGGTGGTTTCTCGCGTGATTAACGAAATGTACTTACAATTAGAATTGATGCCTTCTCTAGTCCGGTTTTGCATTTAAGTTTTTCCTCGTTTACCGTCGTATTTATCGGTTCCGTTTTTGATGTACCTACTGCTTGCAAATTTGAGTAGGCTCAACTTCGAGGATGTTACTCGTAATTTCAAAGAATTACAAAGTTTTTCATTCTTTTAATTACCGGTAAACGGCTTTTATTTATTGTCGTAGAAATGTGCAACCTTACGTCCGCACACCTGTTATGCTCAATCGAATCTGAGGTATCCACAGGAAATTTTTCCTTGTCTGTTTAAGTTTTTCGTGCCTGAGAAAGGAGGCACTTCAACGCCTCGAGAGCAATGAATCGTAAACAAGTAGCCAAAAAACAGAGTGACGGGTGATAAATTGGAGAATTCCCACGTACATTACGGTGAGATACCAAACTACAAGTGCCCCTCCCGTGGATTCGCAGACAGTTCGTGGGAAAGTGGAGAAAATTCGGCGGAATATATATTTTTTCGTCCCTCAAATGTACGGCCTAGAAAGTACTGCACGGAAAATTGAAAGGATCGCGGGTAATTCAAATGTCGGACGTCGGTTTTTTCGAGGGCAACACTGTGAAAGTGTTAGCATCGAGCGAACGAGATTCGAGTTGTAGCAAATTCGTTTCGGTGTTCCGAAACCTCGAGGCGAGTTTTTCTTTCGCTACGAATTCTAAGTATGAGAAAACACTGATTTTTGTAACCGATCTTATAAATTGATATCTGTATATACTCGTACGATTTTTAGTTGTATATAAATCTATGAATAGTATTAGTAGGATTGAGTGCAAAAAACAAAAAGAGCCCTTCATTCAGAACTACTCACTTCGATGACAAAAGCCTTTCAGGACTGGATGTTAGTGCGATGGAACTACTTTTCACGGCATAGCGAGACACGGATGAAGGTCATGAAGATGGACGTGTGGACCGGACCGCGAATTCGGCAAATCATACTCGTCGACCGCTGAGCGTGGTCCATTTGACGCGCATGAATATTCAGAGGCTTCCCGCGGCTTTGACCGCTACCATGGACGAAGCATAAGCACATGCGTGTCTTATGGCAATCGTCGAGGAAAGGGAATGGCGGCGGCTCTTTATTCGAGGGAAGGTTAAGAGAGTCCAGCGTGATGTAATTGTGTAAGGATATCGTGAGTAAACCCAGTATTAGAGATCGGGGAGGAAAAAAAACTAAGGTAGGTAATTCTTGTTAACATAATGCGAAAATGTGGACGAAATATGGGATTCAAAAGGCGTCATAATTTTCCTTGCAAGTTGACACTTAATCGAGCACTCACCATCTATGGAATGTTTTTGTTGGAAAACGTTCTAAAATCGTTGTTTAGTCAAATCGAGTTTGTTTTTTAAAGGGTCATGCATTGAGTTATCCAATGAATGCGAATGAATGAATTCCTCTTCAATATTTACGGATTAATCAAGGATTCGGTCAAAGAAACCGTTTCCAATCAACGCTTTCTTCTGGTTTCCTCACACTCGGTATAAATGTGGACATTTCACGAAAACGTTCATACAAACCGCAACCTGGTGCTATTTAGTAGCCTTACCCGTGCACTTCTACTATGCTTGATACCATCTTCCCTAGTATGTATCAATAATTTAATTCGTTCGCCTGTTTTTTTTCGAAACGTACGAAAGGGCTTCTTAATCACTTTGACGTAGATTTGATTTACGATCATTCCTATTTTAGGAAAAGTATAGTGGTGCTCGCTGGGTGCTCTACAACGTAACTTGGTGATCGCCATAATGAAAAAGTTACTGACCCCTGATATGTAAGTACAGTTCAAGACGAACCGAAAATTTTCCATCGCAAAAACTTAATTGGCGAGCGAATGAGGTTTTTAATTTCACGGCATATATTTATTAAAGGACCCTTCCGTACCGTCGAAACGTGGTAACTGCAGCAAAGTCTGGGAATGCCACATACGTCTAGCTTAAACCCCGTTTGCAATGCATCTGGAACGAATCTCTCAAGACTCTCGTCATTCCAAATAGAGAGGGACGTCGAAAGAAAATTCAAACGGAGAGACAACCATCCGTCTTCGGGAGAAATACCTCGAAGGAAAACCATCGCGAACTCGGCACCGTCTGCCACGCACTCCGGTTGAAGAAGACAAGTCGCATCGGGAGTAAAAGTTTTGCGTTCGTAAGGAGTGAGTAGAGAGGGAGAGAGAGAGAGAGGGAGGGGGGAGGGGAGGGAGGAGGAAGAGTGAGGGAGATAGAGAGGGCTGGCATCGCAGGGCGCCAAAGCGGGATCGAGTCCCCCAGAGAGGCGGGCGTTCCCTGCCACGGATGCAGGGAGGACGAAGCGGAGGAGGCTACGTAGAGAGGGGTGGGTAGGAGATCTTCCCTTGGGAGCGAGTTCGCGTGCTCTCCCAGCAGCCGCCTAGTCTGCCACTCCCCCCCCCCTCCCCCACTCCTCCCTCTCCTCCCCTCCCACCCTCCTTCCCCTCCCTCTCCGCGTCACATTCGATCCCCCAGGGAGCAGACTCCGCCCCCCGCGGTTCAGGCGTCCACCAATGGGAGAGGTGCTCTGCTCCCCTCCCCACCCAGAGCGCCCTCCCCTGGGACACCCCCTTCTCGAATCTCTCCCCTCTCCTCCTCAACCTCTCACCTCCCCCCTCGCTCCTTTTCCCCTCTACCTCTCTCTCTCTCCTCTCCCTTCCCACACCCCTCTCTCACCCGCATTATAAAAACCTTGCTTTTGCTCTCCGAGGGGGTCGGGGGAAGAAGAAGAGGGGGAGGAGAGGAAGGGGTGAGAGGGGGAGGGGTTGAGCAGGAGGAGGGGAGGGAGGGAGGGACGAGAGGGGAGGGGTCCCGGTGGGGTTAAGCGACAGGGCCTCTCAATCGGGCGACCGGCGTTGCACAGTGCGGACGTTCGTTTAAGGAGACGGTGTTGTCCTCCCCCGTGCTAAGGGAGATTATTTAGAGGAGGGAAAGGGAGAGAGAGACTGGAGATACTTTATAGAGGCGGTGTTTGGTTTTCGAAGAGAACTCTCGCGGACGCCATCTGTGGACGGTTGTGGGAGTGAGTGTGAGAGAGAGGAAATCCGTTCCTCTTCTCTTTTACTATTTCCCGCTTTTATCTTTTTCTCCGGGAGAAGGTGGTAAAAACGAGATAAAAAGGGAACTTCGCCTTCTTCTCCTCCTCCTCCTGGAATGACTCGTCTAGGTGGTGTTAAAAGGACGTTGGACGCTTTATATTGCGGTTTTATCGAGTTGGGGTGTTTTACGACGACTTAGCGTGGAAAACAAAAAGGGGACGATCGGGGTATTTTTTTTGTTTTACGCTCCGAAACACACGCAAACATGCACGAAGGACAAATCGTGGTGTTGTTTTGGTTTTGTTTTTTTTAAATTTATTCGTTTCGCCCCGCGAATTTTCCGAGAAAAAGGACAAGTTTCGAAATTTCGACGTGTGCGCGGGGCGCGCGAGTTTTTGTTGTTTGTTTCGTTCAATTTTTTTCGGTCCGTTCCGTCAAAAGTTTCGTTCCGAACGCAAAGAGGGGAAACTTTTTTATTAGAGACGGACGGAGCGTTCCGCCATTCTGCGCGGCCGCGGTGCTTCGGGTGCCTCCGCCGATGACAACCCTCATCTCCACCGTACGATGTTGTTCAAGGGCAACAGCAGCCGCCTCGAGTTACTAATTGAGAAGATACAGGCCAACAAGGAGAACCACGTGTCTGTCCAGGACCTAAAAGGTAAGGGTTTCGTAGGTTTCTTTTTTTTTTGTCTGTTTGCATCGCACGCTAAGAGTCTTTCGGTCTCTTCGAATTGTTGACGGGTCCTCGGTGATTGCTTTGGAACTCGTACCGCTTAAGATTTTTTGTCTATGGAAGACATTATCGGGTGAGCTTTTTGAAGCGTGACGTTCGAGAAGTGTACGGAGTGAAATTTTGTTCGATGAATTTTCCAGCGTCCTAACGGTTCGTTCGATTCGTGGCAATTCGGCGTAATATGGATATTCTGTCGCGGTTTCAGCCCGTCCTGCTCGTGTTTTTGTTTTGGTGCGTTACTCGGTAGGTTCTCCGTAGGAGCGACGGATTCCGCGTGGACGTCGTGTTGCGTGAGTAACGCGTTTCTGGTCGTCCCGGACGTTTGGGTTTTCTCCCGTGATGCAGGTAACTTCAACGGACGGAGATTTTCTTTCGTCGCGCATTGTTATTCTCTCGCTTTTCCTGCGGTGGGTTGCGGATGCGACTTTCATGCCCTTTCTGTAATAGCCAATGCGTTTTGACGCCTAATTTGAGAGTTTCCGCTAAATTATACCGGTGGTTGCGCGATTTCTAAAAGCAGAATAATGTTAGTGTTCGCAAAAATATTCGGTAAACATCTAGAGTACGTAGTTCTGAAGCTCTGAATCCGCTGGTCTTATTGCGGTTGCTAAGTACGTAATATCTCGTCAATTTGTAACCGTCCTTAAAATAAATACTTTTCTATTTGCGGTATCATTAATGTGAAGAGAATCGTGAACGAGGCGAATTTCGAAAAAAAATCGCCTTTATTATATAAATTCTAATTAGAAGGAATGCAACGGGAAAGTATAAAATGTTTCACCTTTGGCAGTAAGTTAAGAAGCGTAATTTATTCTTATATATGCCGATGTAATTGCTACAATTAAATATCAGTTTTCTCTAGCTGGTTTGGATGGAAAAGATCTCTCTACCTGTTCGTGCGTCGAAATTAATTATCAGAGGTTTTTTCACGCGGAAGAATCGCTATACATATACATTTATTTGTTGGTGAATTCTGAAGAATATAATTTTTTACAACTGTTTATACAAATTATTTGCTGCACAGTTAGTTTTGTTTGTAACAATAAAGTGTTTTCTTCGTGGGTCTGAATAACACCTCGAAGGCACCCTTCTTAGATTTCTTCGCTACTTCGCAAGTTTATCTATTTTTAGTGTATAATTACGGAGGAGATGACTGTTTTCTTTGTTAAGTTTGTCAGATTTATTTATAATTGTATCAGATTTGACGCCATTGACCGTAACTTTTTGTTTTTCCCATGCAGTCAATAAGTCCTGACATACCTCCCAACTTCTTATCCTAAAATACTCTTTTTTTAAATAATAATGCGGATGATTAATGCCTCAAGCATGTTCTAACCATGGGTTGATGGGAAATGTTCATACAATTTACCATATTTAGTCATTTAAAGCCTCACACTCACAAACCTTTCATTTTATAGACATTTTATTCAATGGAAAATTAGAATGAATTAATTTGGCTTGATCAAAATAAGAAATCGAGAATAAATTACGCATTGGCTCTTGGACAAAACGAGGATATTATGTAAAACGATTTTAGTTGTAAGTTATCCTTAAATAACTAATTGAACTAAATAATTAGAAAACAAATCATTATCCCTTTGCAGGCAGTGATAATGCTAGTTTCACCTGAGAGTGTTTCACTTTGGCCCCTTTAGGCAATGGCAACATAAGTTTTCAATTGTTATGTTGTCACCGTATCAATTTTTACGATGGAAGAATATAATGATTCCTTTCAGATTTACAGTAGGGTCTTTCACCATCACTCAGCTTGTAATGGAATTTCGTCTACTTATAAAGATTAAATGCCGAGGTGTGCATAAAGTTAAGCACAAAAATTATAATGCCATTATCAATTGACTTAAAATAATCAATTGATTAAATGTATATATTATTACGTATTTCGTTGTTTTTTTATTTTGGGGTCAAAATGAATGAGATCGCGAGCATGACCCAAAATTTTTATTTTTTTCCGTCCGCGGGAAAAGCAACCGGAAAAATTATTCGCTCACGCCTCCCGTAAGTCGTTCAATATTCCGACCGCGCAGTCCTTCCGTTATATACCTTTCATAAAGCAATTAAAAACCTTTAGTAAGCTGTCTATAACACGCAAGCGAGACATTTTTTCCCTCCCTCCGTCGCCCTAGCCATTAACATTCTCTAAATTATTTCCGCCGCGTTTTATTCGAGCCAGTCAATCATTCGAAAGGAATTGGATTTGTCTCGTGTATATATCGGCTAGCACATGAGCTGTCCCCAGCGACGTTCTCAGTGTCGGATGTTCTTTAAAACATTTTCGTCTTTCCGAGCAGATTGAGAAGAAAAAAAATCCGAGTTATAAAGGAGCATTGTTCAAATGGAGCGCGTTTCTCTTCTCAACTCACGTCTCGCGCCGAGCAATACCGACGAGAATCCCGCGAAATGGAAAAAAAGTTGAAGAACGTGCCCCCGAAAGCTTAAACGTCTGTCAATCCATCCACGGGATCCATAAATCAGCGAGGCAACGCTGGGAGTCAATGCTTGGACGGCGACGGGAGTAAGTGATCCACGGAATGTCGATGGAATATTGTTGGTTGCGGGGGTGGAGGATGGTTTTTTAGCGGGGGCGGGAGCCGAAACGGTACGGAGTTC
Organism: Uropetala carovei; assembly: GCA_036926305.1. Lineage (NCBI taxonomy): Eukaryota > Metazoa > Arthropoda > Insecta > Odonata > Petaluridae > Uropetala > Uropetala carovei. The sequence goes on from JAXCHB010000298.1 coordinate 204,266, forward strand.
GGCCGAATCGGATTTTTTTCACATTCGTCGACGTTCGAAAATATGTCCGGAAAATGTCGGGTCGTGAAAATTTCGTCTCTGTTTACGTCTTGATTTGGCTCGGAATTCATAACCGTCCGCATACACCAATTCTTTTTGCACGTGTGAAGTCTAAAGTTGCACCAAACTTGTTGGAGAAATCGCTTCGGTGTTGATGAAAATGGATTTCATTCTGAAACGTTTTTTTTTCGCTCTCCTGATCACAACTTAAAGAGACGTTTGATTGCGTTTCTGTGAATTTCGTTTCAGATATTATAGACTACATGCGGGGTTTTCAGTGTCGCAGAACCTGACGCTATGCACGAAGTTCGCCAGTATGTTAGGATGCCGTTGGTTGTGTCAAAAATTTCGATGACGCTATTCTGAAGTACCTATAGAACTTCAAAAGTAGATAAGGGTGTGTCATTAATCATTGAAAATTACGTTTTTGCTTGAGCCTGCAAAACTATGACTCGGCGTTCACTGCGTGTGCTACTAGATATCTTTGGAATAGAGAATTGTATCTTAATTGCAAAAGGTCGCGTTTAGATCTTATTCCTAAAAGAAACGGTTTACATTTTTGTGTGCTACTAGATATCTTTGGAATAGAGAATTGTATCTTAATTGCAAAAGGTCGCGTTTAGATCTTATTCCTAAAAGAAACGGTTTACATTTTTGGCGCACGTTCCAATATCAAAATGGTAATGTAAATATAATGTGACCAACGAATGAAGGTTGAATGAAAATCAAAGGAAAATTTGTTTTAAGTACCGCGGCAGTATGCGTCGCTAGACGTGTATCGTCACCATCGGGTATAGATAAAAGTTATGGCCAGCACCATCCAGTTGAATATAGACTTTTCTTCCGAAGTTTATTTTCCTCTTTGAAGTTCTCTTCTAGACACTGACCTGGGTTGACGGCGAGACGATAAAAACGTTCGTGAAAATGGATTTGGTTTTCGTACGTGGCAAATCAGCGACAGCTACTTTATACCGAAATCTACGTGGCTCAATACATTCTACGCAGTAGTGGAACGGCGACGGTATCTCCGGGAATCGATTAGGTTAGCGCATCGCGGAAACCCTTATCGTTCGAATTGAAATTTCGCTACGCGTTTTACAACTTCATATTCCGCATTAATTGAACATATGAAGTACGCAAAGCCTTTATTTGCAGAACGGTTGGTCCGCAAAATTGTAGCAATAAGCACCGATCGTCGATTTCGACAAGGACTTTTGGGAAACGGTCGATTAATTACATCCTACGTTGACTTTTTTATGGCATTGTGATCCACTTAATTACTCGGAATAGTGCGGAAATTATTTTTCTCTCAAAATATACATGAACCATTTGGGGAAGAAAAATAATTCACCGTTTTTTTAATTAGGCGTCCATTGCTTATAAAATCGCGGATGTCCGTGGAAATGTTTGTAAGAAAGAAAACGTTTGCTGAAATATTTGGCAAGGAAGAAGGACGGTTATTTCAGAATTCAACGAAATCTGCGAGGCTGATCTCTATGCGACCTCTTCCGCAGCGTGTTCCAACCTCAAAACTTATTCGGCAGTTTCGAAAGTCGCCGAAATTCGTCCCGCGTTACCTTACCATAGAAGAACGATGGGTAAATTGATTTACAGAACGCCAGGAGAAATCTATCCTTCAGGTCTCTCCCTCTTCCTCTCTAAGAAAAAGTAAAAGTGTATCGTATATATTAGCTCCTTACACTATTGACGCTGCCGTAAAAGTTGACATGGATCGTGTATCGATAGTATTTGTTGCCACGAAAGTGGTGAAAAGGAATTTCAAAAAAGCGAAATCCTTTTTAACCATGGTTGAGTTTAATACTAATAGGAGAAAAATAAGAACGGATGTAATAAATGTCTTGAAACGACATCTTGCGAAGTTTTTTTCTTCACAAAGACTCGGTCTCAAGATAGTAAACTGCGTAGCAGTATTCCTATGGTAATACCGAACCGAACGATCCACGTTTAACCTAAGAAATACTTTGTCGTTCTAAAAATTAGTTGGTGAGGAATGATCTTCCTAATTAGTTTAATATTGGCAAAATTTCTCTCACTGCAAGTGTACGAAAGCTGGAGTAATTTTAAAGCAATAATTTGATCTACCGCTTTGCTAATTGCACCAGTCAGGCAAATTTGACATATAAAAATGAAATGCAATTGTAATAATAAATTTTGTACGGTTATTTTTTGTCTTTAAACATAGGAGGAGTAATACCTGATTTATCTAGAGACAGTTCTGGTTTGAGTTCTGAGAAACCTCATTATCTCAGGTAACGAAAGCCGTGATTTTTCAACGGAACATATTTATTTTGTCCTTCTCGAGCTATTTGCCGTAGGGTACTATTAACTTGCACAAAAAACGCAGACTTCGTGGGTGATATTCGCCACATAAAATGCAGACGTAAGAAAAATGGCTGCAATGCATATTTATTGGCTGTGTTTTTTGTCAAGCATGCTTAACCGTTTGAATATGCATGAGGTGCAGCCACTCCGGTAATAATTATCAAGTTTTCAGAGGGTTGCTTAGTCACTCAATTATCGCACAAATCGAGAAAAAGTTAAAAGAGATGGCAAAAACACCCGTATTGCCGCAAGTTATAACTTTTCTAATTTCCATGGTGATATAGTTTGAGTCTCTCCTTTTTTGTGATAATTCCTCAAAAAATTCCACAATTCTCTCTCGTACGTTTATGTTTTTCATTAGTTGAAAAACATTTTAGCATCAATTTTATACCATTTTATGCGTGAGAATTCATTGAAAAATAATATTAATTACATGCATATATTAGGAGACAGGTGTGCAAATGACCTTCATGCGTAGAGAAACTGGAAAAATACCTGTATGGAAAACGAGACATTGTGTGATATTTTTGCGTTTCCTTTTAATCAAAAGTAAATTAAAAGCTCAAGTTTCCCCCCTATATAAAATGCACAAAAACAAATTTACGACTTCTTTGTAATACTTGTTATATATAGTTATCCTTAAATTAGTTAATTAATGAAGGATAATGTAACTTGGCATTCGTCGAATTTCAGAGTACTAGAAAGAAAAAATATTATGACACACGATGGCAAGTGGATATTAAAAGGTTTTTCAATAAAGCATTTGAGTTATTTGCTATTTAAAATGTATTTGCAATTATAATATCGCTAGAATAATCTCTTTTTCAAATCTTTTATTTGACTCAATCTAATGAATGCGGTTTTTTTTATGATTTTCGTAAAGAAAATGGCAAGTCCTAGTTAGGTTCCCCAGACACGTTCTTTCGCCAGCAGGTTTTGCAATTCGATTGTCACATAGGATTCTCTGTATCGTTTGGTAAAAGTGGAAAGTCTTATCGTAAAACAGTCTCATCGCAACAAGAGAGGAAAGGTGCACTCAATGCGGGTGTAGACCTTTGCAATTTGTCAAAGAATACAGAAAAAATATCGAATTTGTGAATACGATAATGGAATAAAATCTAATATTAACTATTTGTCAAATTACCGTTGTAATTTTCAGAGCCGCGCCAACCCGGGTTGCAAGGGGTGCACGGCAGCCGGGCGCCAACTAATCAGGGGCGTCTTCCCATCAAGATATTTGTATCTATGTATTATTGGAACGCGATGAATGTGCGATGATTTTTACCCTTTCACTCCAGATCTTTTTCCCTTCTAGCAGGAAGGGAAAGGCAGAGAAATAGAAGAGCGAAACAAAATTTCTCAGTCAAAATTTACCTTCGAATCCTTGCAGTATGCATTCGCATTTTTCTATTCTCGGAAAAGACGTATTATTAGAGGCGACCGAAAATCGGAGCTCGGAGTCAGCAGGGGAGATGGGGCGCTGCTCTAATTGCATTCTCCATCCTAGCGAGGGTCAGTGGCGGTATTACGTTCCTACATTTCCCACGATATATGGAGGCGATCGTAAATCGGTTCTCGGATGGACTAGGATCGACTAGTAGTCACTTTGGGGGAGGGGAGGGTGGTGCCTCAGAATTATTTTGCATCCGGGCGCCAACCACCCTTGGCGCGGCCCTGGTAATTTTCTGTGGGTACTCGTAAATCGACATTCTCAAAGAAAGCCAAGGACCGGAAGTGTTTCTTTTGCAACTACTGAGAAGTTTATTATGGCATTCATAGAAAAAGGGAAACGTTCTTATTTACCAACATGGACCAAGGCGGAATCGCTCGATGATTTTAAGCTACATGGTGTCACAAAAGTCGGGACTCATATGCAAAATAGAAACTGTATTCGAAAAGTTAAGCAAACACATTTCTAGGTCAGGTCGTGCTTATTTCTGAGAATAAAATACCTGAATGTTCTAGAGTAGTGTTTCTCAAGCAGTGAAACTCGTGTTACTGGTGAGATGCTAAGTTTCAAAAATAATTATAAAACTTTTCATCAACAAAATTATCGCAGTAATTAAGGCTCACAAACTTTTATATTAATGATTAATATAACACCAAAATGCATTTGACGTAAAAATACGCTTCTTGAAAGAGGTGGAGTTTTATTTTTATCGTGGTGGGGCCCAGGTTGTTTTGACAAAATGGTTGTTAGGACGCAAGACGCAAAAGGTTGAGAACCGCTCTCCTTTAAAGGTATTTTGTTCTCTGAAGTATGTTAAATCGACAATAGAAATGTGTTTATTTTAACTTAACGAATACGATTTTCCATACGAATTCAGACTTAACGGGACACATCGCCCAAACCAAATCTCGTAAAATTCAATTCAGTAGATTATGATGTGAAAGACGCGGACAGACGGTTGGACAGACACGACCTCCCTTGCGCGCCTTCACTTCTTGCACCGCCTGCATTGCACGCATAAAAAAACACACACACTGGTAAAAAAAGCAACAGCTTCTCCTTCATTGCATTTGATGCAGAAATCACCGAACTCGCGTATGATACGCGTCTACCTTTATTGAAATCCTCTTCCGAGGAGCGCGTTTTCCATTACTATGGTTCGATTGGTTTAGCACCGGAAATCGAGTATCCAATCGCATCGCCGACACTGCAACTCAAAAGCGATTGACATGAAATGCACCGACTGCATTAAGAATTCCCTCCGATGGCTTGGCCGCGTCCGCTGCGCTGCTTGGCGAGTTCGATGGACGTGTTTTCCGGCCGGTGGGAGGCGCTAAAGAGGAGGAGGCCTCTCTCGCCGAAGGGGGCGGACCGACGAGAGATGTACGCACTTGCGTTGCGCCGCCGCCGACTCGAAAACATCGCCTCCTCCTCCTTTATTATCTTCCCACTCCTTCGCATGGACGCACACACACGCAGAAAACCTCTTTCAGCCTCCCTGCATCGCTAATTGTGAGAGAGTCGCCGTTCGGAGAGATGGTTCGATAACGAGAATTTTTAATTCCCTTACCGTTGTTTCTCTCGAGACTATATAGTCGAGTCTTCTCCTGTTCGGGTCGATGGTGGATTCGACCGGTACGTGTTCTCGGAGAGAGAAGTTCGAATTTCCTTTTCTGTAAAACGTTATTAAGTATCGGATCGAACGTCTTACACGACTCCTGCATCCATTGAAAATCAGGCGATCGTGATGTATGTACGTCTAATTCCAGGGTTTCCCAACCTTTTCTGCGTGGCGAGCACCGAGTGAACATCGAGAGAGCACCGCTAATACTTTTGCAAAAATAGGAACGATCGTAAATAAAATCAAAGCCACTTCGGAGTATATTACTGAAATTTTGAAAGAAGGCAACCGAACAAATTAAATTTCTTGTGATAGAAGACTCGAGCGCCAGGTTGGAGAAACCTGATTTTTATCTAGTTGTAAGATGTGGTCCTCTTCGGAAATAAATCACCATTAGATCGCGCCGTTAACTAGCGCTGAGTGTTTTTTACACAGATTGAGACTGTATTGTGGCTTATCATTGGTTTAATAGTTCCCTGCGCCATTCGGTGTAATCCATAATGCGGAAAAGCTAATTTAATTTCCCTTAAATTTAATGTAAATTAATGAAATTTTCGTGCTTGATCCAGTCTGCCTCGATACAAATTCAAATGGAGAGGAAAATTGGTTATAGGAATAAATGGTTTGACAAACGATGTTTGCGCGATTTCTTTAGCGTCCCAATTAAATAAAAGGACACATTTCGGAGTAGGTATTCTGCAACGATTTTAAGAAAGATTTAATAAAAGCGACCTCTCGTCTGACAATGAGATCCCGCGCGATTTATATCTCCGATGAATGGTGTTTCATCAAGTCGTTCCGACGACCTAAATTGCTAAGGAAACCCGATTATAGTCACACCAGCCTGACACAAGCAATCAATCGCCCGAGCTAGAAGAATTTCCACGCTCTCGATTGATCAGCATTCAGTTTAAAACGCTTAAGGGTAGATATGGATAATTTATTTTTAATCAGAAACAACAATGAAGAGTTTTATAGCTTTGAGAATGCGCTTTATTTCCTCAAAATTCCTTCCACTAATATCTTGGGGCATATAGTTTTCTTTTAAAGCATGTATGGACTCCCTCTTTTTTCTTACCTAAAAATCTTATTTGATGGACTCCGTTGTATGTTTTACCTAAATATTTCATCTGAGCGTCGTATGTTACCCGCGAAAACTCTTGAGCTTTGTAAAGCAAAACAGCAGCATAGTATTAAAATTGCCGATATAGTTTCTTCCAGATATAAGGATTTTTAAATCGCATACGTCCTTATCTGAAAGAAAAATCTAATTTCCTCACAGTAATTCGATACAACCACTGAATAGTTTTACGCTAGTTTTGAGATTCAGAACATGGATTCCCTCACGGCCAAAATCAATAACTGCAACTGCAATGAAATTCCATAAGATAATAATTCATGTTTCATACAACGCATCTTCAATAGAATTTGTCTAAAATTCAGCGCTTTTCGAGTTTGGACTTTCGTTTGGTCGCTCAAAGTTAAATCTCTTAGGTGGATGGAAATAAAATCCACTAAATTAATATTATTCAAAGCATTGCTCATTAATTATAAAGTATCCGATTCTTACCAGGATTCTATATATGTGTTCCTCAACTGATGAGTTGCGACCCCCTGGTGTACCGCAAAGAAGTTGAACTGCGCGATAATTTTAAAAATTTAAGATCGGTTGACAATGTTTAAAAACTCGCAAAATATAGCAAATTGTTAATATTTTGTAAAAATCAAACGTAATTAATGACTAAGAAATTCTTAATCGAGTGCTTTATATTTTATTTTAATAACTCTTTACTTTTAGCAAATAATATAAGATTTTCAGTGAAAAGTTTCTTGTAGTTTAGGTGGGCTGCGGATAGTTTCTTGTAGCTTAGGTGGGCCGTATTATCAAAAAGGTTAACAAGCGCTGTTCTGAATTGCATACAGCAAAACCTTCTTTATTTTTAAAGAGAGTAAAGTTATCAGCATTACGCAAATTAATTTGTAGCTGATCTACCGTCGTCCTTTCCAGTGACTGAATGGGATTTGTGTAAGTTTCAAGTAGTTTTGAGATTTTTTTGATCGTGTAATACGCTAAACTTACAAGTACATTAAAAGTATCTCTTAGAATTCATAAGTGTTATCTAATGACACATCCTGTTGCAAAACATACGAATGTCTTACAGAAATTGACGAGATGAGAATGAAATCTCTACTCGAGACGGATATGGTCCGTAAGTCGTAATTTTGGGACTCTTGTTATAGTTAGTAAACTGGAAAATTTTATTATTATTATTATTAGCATAATTGCTTAGTTAGGGCAAAATACGCGTTTGTCTTTTCAGCCGTCGCCCATAATATTTTGAAAAGATAGACTACAAAAGATTTTGTCTTCACATAAAAAAAATCCCTAGAGGTCAAACAAGCCCAGAGAAATGTTCCCCATCCTTCATAATATTTCTTTTTGTAAATGAGAGGTAAGAGGAAGGATGTGGGCGCCATGTATGAGAATAGCTCTCGGGAGGAGAGAAGTAAAAAAAAGGAAGGTTTTTGTAAGAAGGGATTTTCCCTTCTTTGCGTCTTTTAGGAAACGGAAAGAAAGAGGGGCCAATTTTCAAGTTTAGGATTCCTGCGTCTCCCCTCTTCTTCCCCCCCCTCCCCCCCCCCCACAATAGCCCTACACTCAAACTTCCCTCCCCTCTCTTCCCTGTCCACCCTCGCCTGTTTCCACCCCCTTCCCCTCTGGCAATTCCTCTCCCGTCCTTCCAACCCTTCTTCTCCCTTCGATTGTTTTTTTATCATTTCATTCGTCTTTCTACATTCTCATATACGAAGTAGGTATTGTTATCGCGAAAAAATTCGACCTCGAGATTTTGATGGAAATATACGTTTTAGGTGTACCTGAGTCCGAAAAAGTGGTTTTCGCAATGCCGTCTGTCTGTATGTTCGCGGCTCTAGAGCCTAAACGGTAGAGCGAAAATGAATAAAATCTCGTACTTCGGCATCTTATCATACAGAGTATAAGCTATAAATAAATGGTTGACATTGCTCAATAATTAAGGGAAGTTTATTCTATGCATTTTAACAACAATTTGATTTTCTCAAAAACGGCTCTTACGATTTTGATTAATTTTCATACAGTTACTTGAGTTTACATCTTGAATAATACTACCTAGTTAATTCTTGGGCAACTTTAATAACAATTGGATTTTCGAAAAAAACGGTTCATACGATTTTATTCAAATTTCGTAGTTATTTAAGTTGATGTTCGTAAAGATTCTAGATAGTACATGTTTTTCGAAAGATAACTAAAGGACGCATTAGTGTATGAGGAAGTTCGTACAATGTATGTTGTAGCGATTTTTTTGTATAGTATATTCCGATTCTCTCTTTCTCTACCTTGGTCTTTGTCTCTTTCTTTTTAGCGGATACCGCATGTAAGTTGGGAGAGTAGGGAAGAGGAGGAGAGGGAGGAAGTCAGAATGGAATGGAGGTGGAAGAGTGGGTGGGAGAGTGGAAGACGCGTCTCTGCGTGTTTTGCGTGCGGTTTCGTTATTCCCCAGATTGTTTGGAATATTTTTAGGGGGAATGAAATGTGGGTCAAATGGTTAGGACCTGGTAACCGATAGAAGTTTCGCGAAGAATCACTTAGGTTGCAAGATACGAGGAGAGGAGAGGAGTGGTCTATTTCATATTTATACCTAGTTTAGAATTATGAATGTCGTGTCTCTGGACTATGATCGCAAAAATGTTTCATTTTTTTGTAGTTGGTATTAAAGTAGCTATCTCTTCCCATCTGTGTTGCGAAAAAACTGTTTCTTTTTTAAATTTCCAAACTGCTTCAAATAAATGAAATCCGAAAACGATGTGTTAATTATGCTTAGGGATTGATTTAAATTTTGAGAGATGACAAAACCTTAAATGTTTCATAATTCAACGATTGATTGTTTACTTAATTGGTTTATTTATTTCTGTTAGATTTAAAATGGCGCATACAAGGCTTTTTATAAGTTTTTTTAACAGCGAGAGAGAGAATCATAGACATCCACAACAAATGCAGGATTCGAATTTGCGACATTAGCCAGTCCTCTACCAGAAGTAATAATTAGGTTTCGCTCTCGAGTGGAAAGTAGAAATTGAGATATGCACATAAAAACTCGAAAGAATAAATGACATTCGAATCCTCACTAGCGTATTTTCTATGAGGAACTTTTGGAGTTTTTTCCATCATTTCCCTACATTTTATTTTTGTCGATAGCTCAACAATTTGCATCTTAGAACAGGGTTTTGGAAATTTCAATAAACTATTCAAATTCCATAATTAATATAAATGACTAAGAATATTGTCGGTCAAAGAAAAGTCTCTCCGAGGGGTTTGTAATGCTTTTAATCTTTCGCCGATAACTTGGACAAATTTTCAGAGAGTAACAAGTTTATACGGGTCATTGATTGACTGCCACGCAACATAAATGGCATTTCTGGAAGCAAAAACCTCAAATGAAGTCCGTATCTACTAAAAACTGATGACTTACGACGTCATAAAAACATTTTCCCCGAAAAATCTCTCACGAGAATATTCCTTGGCCTTTGCGTTAGGGAATAAACGTATATAAGGGATTATCCCAAGTTAAAAGAAATGATTCAGGGGCCGTCGCTTTTTATGGAGCGAAAGCTTTTCTCCTTATTTCCACCACCCTTAGAGGGTGCGGAGTTTTTCCGCCCCTGGAGTGGCACTCCCGCGCGCCAAATAGCCATTACGCTACCATTTATTTCCTAATGGCTTTCGAGAATCTGCGGAGTGAAGGCAACTTGGTAGACTTCCAGTCGTGCGAATGCAGTGGTCTTGAAGAGGGACGCTAGCCAGGAATCGAACCGCCGCCGTCTGCGAGGGAGACGCCGTCCGGATGGAGGGGAGGGAAGAAAGAATGGGGGGTGGGGGGGAGAGGAAGTTTGGAAGGAATGGGGAGGGAAGCAGCGGGTATTGAAAGGGGTCGGGGTGAAGTGGAGTGCCGGTTGGGTGGCGGACTGCGAAGGGGGAGGAGGGGGAGGGGGAGAAGGAGTGGGTCGCAAAGAGAGAGAGGGGCGGAGGTCGAGGTGAGGGGAGGTGGAGAAATGGGAGTTGAGTAGGGGTTTTATAGATGGAGGTGGAGGACTCGTGGGATGATGGGGAAGGAGTAGGGGGAAGGGTCGGACATTCGGGCAGACTCGACGAGACGTGAGCGTTAGTGAGGGGGGGGAGGGGGAAGGGTGAGGTTTGAGGGTTGTGGGATGGAATAAGGGGAGGGGAGGATTGGCGACGTGGAGTGGAGGGTGGGTTTGGAAAGGGTGGGAGAGAGGGGCGTGTGCGGTCTGGGGTGCGAGAGAGGTTAGGGGTAGGAGCAGAGGAGAGAGTCAGGGAGAGAGTGAGTGAGATGGAGAGAAAGGAGGGAGGGGGAGAGAGAGAGAGAAAGGGAAGGAGAGATGCGGAGGAGATGGGTGGGGGAAACAGCTGTTTGAGAAGAATGTCACTCCAGCGTCGTCACGTCAATCTAGCAGATGCGACCTCGGGATCCCTCTCCACCCCCTCCTCCTCCCTCGACCTCCGCCACAGTCTCCCCTTCCCCTCTTTTTCTGTCGCTATCCTTTCATTCTCCTCCCCTTCTACTTTCCTCTCTCTCTTTATGTTTCTCTTTCTTTCACCCCGATTGCCGATGAAAGTGTTTACTATCATCTCCTGAATGTCTCCGAATTTCACCCTAATCCTAAATATTCTGCGTTAAGAGACGTGATGTAAGCGTTCGTCTCGCCGGGAAGTTGGCGGTCACCACGATTTCGAGTTTTCCGTCCAGAAAAAAATACGACGAACTCGTGGGCCTTCATTAATTTGAGACAAAAAAATCAAAGGACTTATCTCACATAGGCAGTGTTTCTTTTAAACCGCTGTCAAACGCAACGGAACGGGAACTAGCTTACTCGCGCGTAACGTCATAAAGTTTTGACGAAAACGTACGCGTGACTTATGTAAATATATTGCCATGACGCATGCGCCCCATTAAAAAGTTTTATTTTTCTTGCCCAACTCTTTTTAAAGCATTCCAGCCTCTCCTGTCGTACCTCGGGAAACATTGTTTCGTCCGCAGAGGGGCGATTTTCTTCTAACCCCTTTTCCTCTCTTGAAGTAACGTTGCTGGAATACCTGCGAGATTCATGTTCTCTCAAACCGGCATGCTGCGAATCGCTTTGATTTTTTTTGCGAATTTCTCGCTGGGAAGAATAGGGGGGAAGAGATAGAGAGAGAGAGAGGTTTGATATTTAGTCGAGGTTGATATCGTTCTCAATAACTTTAAAGAGGGACGCGGGGTCATGTCCTCGTGTTTCCGCGCCCTTAGATCCCCTCTTAGGTTTCTTCCTCCCCCCTCCGACTTCTCTCCACTTTCCATTTCTCCTCTTCCACTCCCTCGCATACGATCCCCTTTTATCCCATCCCAAAAACTCACTCTCCCTTATAAACCCCCCCCCACCCTATTTTCTTCCACGTGCAATTCTCCGCTCCGGCCACTACTGAAATTCCGAGCAGCAATTACCATCACCCACGGCTCTCTTCTACCAGACCGACGCTCTCGACCCCTCTTTTCCACTCCGTCCTCCTCTCTCCTTCTCTTATTTCCACCCTTCCTTACCCTCTCCCTAACTCTCTCTCTCTCAACCCTTATTCTCTCTCGTGGCATTCCAGGCAATCATTGTGGAAGAGGATCGCGTAAATAAGGAGAGACGCCGCTATCTCTCTCTCTCTCTCTCTTTCTCTGAGATACAAGTGCCATTCCTTCCCTCACCCCTTGCCGTCTTTCTCTCTTCCTACCCCTCTCTTATGCTCCTGTTTGGGATTAAGCATTAATTCATTGCTTAACGACACCCCAACCTCTCTCCCTCCCTTCCTTCCTCTCTCTCTCTCTATCTCACTTCATCATTCTCGATGTGACGTGCTTAAGACGTTTCGAAATGATTCGCTAGGTCGTATAGGACTAAAATTTGACCGTACCAAATGTCTCTCTACATTACTATTGATTTTATTGCCGTTTCATTTATCGCGTTAATTTTAGAAGTCGGTTAGGTATGGCAGTAGAATGAGATTCTTTTTGCAAATTCCGCTTTTGATTAGCGGTTGGTTAAATTTATAACCATAATATCCCAAGTTCTTCCCTAGGACCAAATTCGGCTGGGCTTCAATCGGAGACGCATTCTAAGAAAGCGGAATTATTCTTTAGGATATCCCGATCTTCCGTGTTAGGAAAAGTTCTATATTTAAGTTTGCTATTTATCCCGCCGAAGTATATTAATCAAAAGTTAATTTACAGAAAATCTGAGGAGATCACGCAATTATATGATAACATCCACACATTTCGAATTTTATATTTAAAAGGATTCACTTTACTCAAACGGAAGACCTTTTTGAGGATGATAGATGAACGAAGAACAATATTTATCAATTTACGAAATAAAATGTATTTAGGTTTAATGGTTTTTGCGCATCCAGTCATCTCACTGAATCGGATATCAAATTATACCATCTTCTAAGTATTATTTTCTTTAGCCGTAGTTTAGGTGCATTGGGTGTTGTCTCTTAGAGACAAGAATCACGCCGTGACGTAATCTACGTTCAAGTCACGCTCGCTGATTTTCCAAAGCAAAAGTTTTCAAGAAACGGTGTCGCTTTCGTCCAAATGAGGTGATTATTTCTATTCCCCAATTAAACGTATTAATGACGTAAGAAAATGAATCGACGATATCCTTCCGTGTGGGTAAGGATATGAAACCGTAATTATGTATGCGTCAAAAAAAAAACGAAAAAGGGAAAGGGAAGCGTCTCGGGGAAAATGTGTACAATAATTGCGTCTGTATTTGTTTTTCCGTCTTGGATATGATGGTTGCAGTATGTCTCATCTACCGAGACGAACAGACAGGTGTTCACCTTGCCCTTGCGAGAGGAAGAGAGAGAGAGAGAAAGAGAGGCGTGGGTGTGAACTTCGCTACGGATTCCGAAGGCGTACTCGCGTCCCGAATCGGGGAATTCCCCGAAAGCGAGAGAGTCTCTCTCTCTCTCTCTTTTCAACTCTCTTCTATTACGTCGGCGAACCGACCACGGGCCATCACGGACACGCCGTTTACGACACCGCCGTTCCTCCCTCCTCCTCTTCCATCCCTCTATTTCCTAAAAAAAATAAATAACTTCCACCACCGCCCAAATGCAGCGGTGTCTTTCCCTCTCCTCTTCCTTCCTGTTATCTCCTTCTAAAAAAAAATCCCACCCACTCCGCCAGCACTTTTACGCTTTTAGTCGGAGCTCCTGTCACCTCTTCGAATTCCCAAAGCCGATTCCTATCCCCTCTGCACTTCCCTGATTCTCTACTTTTCTCTCTCTCTCTCTCCTCCGGGTTCAATTTAGTTCGTCTAACGAAACCAGAAAGGGGTTAGATTCTGGGTGAGGATTGATGAAGCGGAGAAAGAAAGCACGTCGACTATTTAGAGAAACATATTTTTCGTCCCCGTAGAGTTGGTTATGCCGGTGTATTGAAAGAGGTAACAAGAGAACTTGGCACCGGTAAAACCGGTATGATGAATCTATTTACTGAATGTTCCTGATTTTTCCTTCGGTAAATTTTATCACTCGGAGGGGCTAACGTGTATTTTTAAAAGTCCATCTAACCTTTAATGATTTTTCTTTTGCTTTTAGTTACAAATATGTATTCAAATTACCGAGTAGACGGCCTTATGGCTTTAATATTTAAACTCGCATAGAAATACAAGCTTTAGAAGTGATAAATTATTGATGCATTGTGCTAAACTGGCTGAATTAAAAAAAACAACCCTAACCAATGCCCATTTTTAATGGTGCACAGTTAAGAATTTAACAGCGAGGTTACGTTGGTAATATTTTTATCGTCTTACTTCGTTATCTTACGCTCGTATTAGTGAAACATTCAATATTTTTTTAATTTGTCACGCACAATAACAGAATAACTGACTATATTTATATCAGTTAACTCAGTTGAAGTCAATCTGGTGAATCAACTTATGTCATAACAAAAACGGGACATTATTGAAAGGATGGCGTGTATCAAGCAAAACTTTAAAACCATGGCCGACAAGCCACTCTCTCTCTCTTTCTCTTTCATTCTCACCCCCAACGCTTCCCATAGGCTTCAACCTTCTCAACCCCTTTTAATTGGACGTCGCCCGCCGCATTACCTCTCATTTACTCACCGTCCTCAAAAACGCCAGCATATCATGCCGGAAGATTACCATCGGAACATCCCCCTCCCTCTTCCACCGCGTATTCCATTCCCCCATTTTCCTCCACTTTTACAAACGACCCCCTCCTCCACCTCGTCCCCATTCCGGTAGCAACACACACACACAAAGTGTGACGCACAACTCATTGCGCCGCCTCATCCGATGCAGCGATTTAAATCCGTGGGGCGAGAGTGGGCAAACATCTGCTCCCGGACGGAACGAGGATGTTATCCTTCATCCACATGGGTCCCTCGGCGACGTCCGAAGCCGCCACCGCGCCCCTCTCTCTCTCTCTCTCTTTACTCTTTCCGAGGACTCCGCTCTCCTCCACGACTAAGTGGAGTGAGGCCAGCGGTCAATCCGTTGAGGGACCTTTTGGTACGTCGCAATCAACTCGGAATGGATGGAAATGGTGAGGGAGGTAGGAGTAAAGAGGGAGGGAGATGGAGAGAGCTGAGAGGAGGGAGAGAGAGAGAGAGCTAGGAGGAAGGAGAGCGAACGGAGAGTTCCGCAAGATCTCACCCTTGTTGTGGAAAGATTCCGTCGCCCACTCCTCTCTCTCTCTCATCCAATCCTCCGTTATGTATGTTGAGTGTCAAACCATTTCTTCTTCTTCTGACCCCTAAAAGACGTCACCCGTTCATTTTTTCCGATCTACTCCTCCTACTCCTTTTATTTGCTCTCTCTCTCACCCTCTCGCACACCCTCGCCTCCCTACAGCACAACCAACTGATGACCCTAATTGCTCGTGACGTCGTACCCACTGACCCGACCAAGAACCCTTTTAATCTGGTGGCACAACCCCTTGGCCGTACGCGTAGTCTATCGTTCGCTCCCTCATTCCCTCTCCTTCCATTTATCATTCTACTTTTCCATACCTTCTACATATATCTTTGTCGGTGTAAATGGTGTGGTATTCTGGTTGGACATGACGGCTTTGACGCGCTCGCAATTTTTCGTATTAGGTTGATGAGTAAAGAGTTATTTTAATGTGAATAACGAATAAATGCTGGTTCAAATAAATTATGGACATTTGTTTTTTGTTGACGTATAACTAGATTTTTGTATCCGACTCCATTTCCAATAGATATTGATCCTGTTCTTTTTTATACCAAGTTTTAAAATTACAGCATATTCGGACTATGAGGTTTGTTAATATGGTTATTCAAATGTAAACTCTTTCGCTGCTATAGCACAAATTTAGGGGTAGTCATTTATGTTTCTTTATAATAAATTTGATGATATTTCGTATTTGTAATTTTTTAAACACCTTACTCGTCTTATTTTCAAGCTTTTTTTCTCTAGACTTACCTACAGATTTTCGATAAAAGAACATTTGTCAACTAAGTTGGCTTAGAGTTTTATATCTCTTATTAATTGTGCATTCCCGAAAAATTTGAGTAATAGGTTTGATTGCATGTTGAAGTACAAGCTTACGTTGGTCTCAGCTCTTCAACGATTCCACAACGGAACTATTTACCTCGCGAAGGAGAAAATAGACTTTTATCTTGACCCCATACTATGATATATATTCTCTTTCTATGATTTCTAGTCTTAAAATACCCCAGCCAGATATTCGCTCTAAAACCATCCGCGCCAAATTGCCAACCCTTAACTTGCATGCTTGTGAAAAAAATGTCGAGAACAGCCTAGTGCAATTGTTATTTTAACAGAGAAATTTTTGGCTTGATGACGTCTGATTGTTATATAAACAACCGCGTCGGCAACGCGACCCGGTGGATTCCCAAGAAAATTTGATGCAACCGCAAACAGTAACGCTTTACACGAGTCACTCTGCTCCAATTGACTTCTCCCAATTGCATTCCATTTCGGAGTCTCCCCTCTCGGCACCCTCTCACGGTTTACTGCCTTCTCTCCACCCCCACCCCACCACCGACGCTGCCTCCACCTTCCTTTTTTTTCCCCCCTTTGCCCTATCCTATTCCGTTCATCCCCCCCTCGCTACCCATCCCATCATGCCATAGCGACATCTCGCGTGACGTCACAATCCTCGGGGTCCCCACCGAGTTCGACCTGCAACTCATTCGTTTCAATAATATTTGTTTCTCCCCGACTCGACCCGGCGTGAACTCCGCATTCTGAGTTAACTCTTTCTCTCCCTCCCTTTCCCTTCTTCCCTCTCTCTCTCTCTCACTGCCTCTCTCCCAGCTCAACAGTATAGCCTCAAACCCCTCCGCCACACACATTCCTCATTCTCTCACCCTAACCTCCACTCCCGGCGATATCTCTGCCTCCTTTTTCATCCCAGCTTCTCAATCCTCTATTCTCTCTCCTCCCTGAGCCCAACCCAACCCACCCACTCCTGTATCAGGCCAACAACTGCCTCCTCCGCTTTCTTACGACCACTGTACACGCGGAAGCGAATTCCATCGTGCGGTCGAGTTTTTATAAAGCGTGTTTGCCGTGAAATTCTCGGACCCACCCCGAAATGTGTACGTAACGCGTAAACGGGAAGGGTGGATACGCGCAGCGGCCTCGTCCGAATTCCGTCCGATTCCACCGCTCCCTTTTTTTTCCGCACAAAGTCTGGAAAATCAGTGTTAACAGTCTTAAGAACAAAAGAGGATTTTTTTTTAACTTTGCGCAATCCCAGTAAATTATTTCTTTCTTGATTACTTTTTGTTATGACGTGTTAGAAAAAGCGAGTTGACGCTTAGGTTCGCGACGCTGATTTATAATGGCTTATATAAATCAATGAATTTTCGCCTCGCTTTCAATTAATCCAGGTGAATTGCAGAGACAATATTTTTATAGTCTTTGTTTAAATTGTGGAAACTTTTGGTATATTTGTGACGATATTTATTGCTGATGCAATTGTCCGAAAAAATCGGCTGGTTTTGGAAATGACATGCTTAATTAAAATTGTTGAAGACCTTTGTTAAGCGTTATTTTAAATTAGCAACATAAAAATGTCCATGATTTATTGCCTAAACATAATGTATTTTACAAAATGAAATCTAGTTATACGTATTATTATATTTTGATGATTAAATCGATTTTAAAGTTACATAATTTTCCATACGGTTTCCTTTGGATGAAAACGCAGCGCAAAAATACTTTTGAAAATGAAAGCAACAATTTATTTGCTGCCATGTATATAAAAATCGAAAATGTGCACATAAATTAAAAAATAAGATTTCAATGAATATCTGTTAAAAGTTATTAAACATTCTTACAGTTTGAAAAGATTTTGGAAATTTAAATGCAAATACATAAGTTATTTATTTCGTTAGTGCTTACGCTGATAACTGTCCAGCTGACGCGCGTCAAAAAAATACACAAATACACTCCATACTACTTAACTTTAATCTGTACAACTCAATAAATACCGTTCTATACCAAATTATCAACTTAGGTAAATTAAAACATGTTTGCTTTGTCCCCTGTACATCTTTAATTAGCCTTTATTATTTAACATTTTTGAAGTTATTTTTTAGGTAAATGGGTATAAGCATAATGTAAATCGTTCGATATTTTCGTTTTCCCAAGCGTACAAACTTAATAATGATTTTCATTTTAACCTCATCCACGTTTATAACATTTCCCATCACGCTTTTAACCTCTCCTTCGATGCAAGTACACTATAAATCTTTTTCGCTTGCCTCTTTGTAAATCCCTCGACGAAGACTGCGGAGAAAGGTTATATTGTGGTTCTCCGACGCGATTCAATTGGAATTGGTTCCAAACCCCGACGTCGTCTGTGTATGTGTCTATGTGACATGTGTGGCGTGCCGTCCGACTGACCGCGTGGGGGGATATGAACCCGGCTCTTTTTACTACGGAATCGCTTTCAGCGTTCGCGTGCGGGATATTCAGTAACTCTTCTTTATAGAGCCCGAGCCACTCATTCTCCCGCAACTCTCCGTCACTTCAATCCACTCACTCCCGCATCCCTCACCCTCCCTCCCTCTCTCTCTCGGCGACACCTAACACCTCCTCCTCCTCCCTTCCTCTTTCCTCCTCCATCTCCCGTCGCCTCCCCACCCTCGTCCACATCGAAGTGGGGGTTGGGGAGGAGAAGGCCTCCAAGCTACCCATGTCTCCCACTCATTGCCGCACTCTTGCCCACGCGCAATCTTCCAGCACACTCATTTTTACCCTCCCTCCGTCTAATTGGTGGTAAAAATAGAGCCGGGTCAAAATGTTGGGGGGGGAGGGGGGGAATGGCACGAAACGGAGCAAAAAAGCTTTTTTTATTTCCCGCCCCCTTCCTCGCTCGCGATATTTCAAAGTCTCCAGTTTCGGCCCTCCTATCTCCTTTCTCTCTCTCTTTCTCCTTGTTTGTCTTTTCCATCTCTGTCTCTCTCTCCCTTTTTCTCTTCTCCTCCTCTATTCTCAAGGATACGGAGTCCTCGAGTGCGGCGCTAATCTGTTAATTACAAGGGGGGCCGCGGATAACACGAACCCGTAGACCCTCCTCGAAGTCATCTCGGACGCTTTAAATGAGAGGGAATTTGCGGGATGAATTCGAAACGAGCCATCGCGGGTAGGAGAGAACTGGGCGCGGTGAGGCGTCTTGAGAACACGAGGGTCCGACCAACAGTTGGTCGGAGGAAAAGGAAAGCGCCGTTTTTCTTGTGGTGGAAAAGTAGCCTACGAGGAGAATATTTTCTTTATTTGAATGTATTATTATGTCCGCGAAACTTTTCCAAGTTCCGAGTACCAAGTTACGTTCTAGAGCACCCAACGAGCACCACTGTACTTTCGTAAAAGTAGGAATGGTCATAAATGAAATCAAATCAACGTAAAAATTATTTAATATGTCCTTTCGTACGTTTCGAAAAAGTCAAATGAATGGTATTAAGAAACAGCAATTTTTAGCATCGCAATAGTGCTAAAGAGTACCGCGATGCTCTCGAACACAAGATATTTCGCGGGATCGCTGCATTAAATTGTTAAATTGAGTCACGGTATGATTGTCTTATATAAATTATTTTTTACTTTCACGTATACGAAGTATATTAAGAAAGTACTGTAATCGCGAAAAAATTCGACCTCGAGATTTTTACGGAAATATACGTTTTAGGTGACGCTGAGTCCGAAAAAGTGGTTTTCGCAGTACCATCTGTCTGTCTGTCTATTACTGGCTCTAGAGCCTAAACAGTAGAGCGAAAATGAATGAAATCTCGTACTTAGACATTTTATCATACAGAGCAGAGTATATGAAGAAATGGTTGACATTGCTCAATAACTAAGGGAAGTTTTAACACCAATTTGATTTTCTCAGAAACGGCTATAAAGATTTTGATCAAATTTCGTACAGTTACTTGACATTACGTCTTCAATATTGCTGCATAGTTTATATTTCTCAAAAAATGAATATAAGGCTAGTTTATTCTAGGCAACTTTAACAATAATTCGATTTTCTCAAAAACGGCTGTAACGATTTTGATCAAATTTCGTACAATTACTTGAGTATACATCTACAATAATACTACGTATTTCATTTTTCTCACTGAATGAATATAAGACTAGTTTATTCTTGGGCAACTTTAACAAAAATTGGATTTTCTAAAAACAGGCTCATACGATTTTCATTTTCTAAAGATAACTAAACGACGCATTAGTACCCATATATGAGAAAGTTTGTACAATGTATGTTGTACCGATGTTTTATAAGTAGAAATACAAACTGCTACCCCTATTGTCTTCTAAGTTTAAATGACTTCGTTTTAAAAATAATATTCTCCTACAGAATATGGAGTCGATAGGAATATGTTAAATTTGTATAATTCCTCCTGTTTAACCGTTATATAACATCCTTAAAAAGTCTCACGAACACTATTGAAGTAGTAGTTAAACATTTAATTAATGTTGAATGCTCCTGGAAGAGTTTACATTTTAATTGATTGAAAAAAAAAGATATGCAGTAGAACCTTAGTTACACGAACTTCTTTGAAAGACTATTAGTTTTCCAGCGAAATACTTTTCAGGATATAAAAGCACCGATAGGGAAAAAATTATACCACTTAATCTACCATCCGTTACTTAAATTCAGAAATTTTCGTCTACATTTTTAGAGCAATTTGAAAGGGACCAGACAAAATTTGTATCCGTAGGAAATAGCATTAAACCCTCGTTCAAAATCGAAGTTAACCTAGTAAAACGTTATCTCTCCATTTCTAACCGACGAGAGCACACCTTTCGATTGATCTCATTCCTTCCGGGCCGACTACTGCGGCCTTTGCGGTCGACTCGCGGCTCCCTTTTCACGTTTCAACCTCGCGTACACCCGCAACCCACGACACGTAACTAAGCATCCTTCTGGAGACTCATTTGCGAGGCGCCTTGGCGGGGTTTGTCGCCGGAGGGATGGGGTTCCACGGGGTCAGGGAGGAACCCAACCCTGCGCGTGGGTGAGGTAACGAGGTTGTACGTGTGTGTGTGAGCGCGCGTGTGCGGTAGGGATGCAGAGGTGTGAGGGGCGCGGTCCTTCGTCGCGTGCCCCGAACCGCGACTCCGCTGATCAGCCTCCTTCTCTTAACACGGTCTCTCTTTGCGGGCGTAGCTGCTGCCATTGGTTTTGTCACACTCCCCTCGTCCGCTTTCAAGAACGTCGAAGGGAGGTATCATAGGAAGTGTGTTTTATTCATCCATGGTCGAGTTACTGTCCAGAGGCAGGGGATTCTCAAACTGTTCTCCTCCACTTTATAAGCTGTTAACAAAACGAAATTGAAATTAATATAAAGCTGAGGCTGTAACATTGGCCCAAAAGCATTTGTAGCTGGAAACATATAATAGATAATGAAAAATGTAGAAATTTGTTTGATGGTTGCTGGCGGTCTTATTTTGTTCATGCTTGTGGTGCGTAAACCTCGATAGTCTTCTAATTTAAATCAAATACCCTAATCTAGGGTTTAGATTTTTCACCATGCGTTGTTATTAAAGAAAAGATAGGTAATAAATATGGTATGCTCATAGTTGCCAAAATAAATTTGAAAATGTCACTAAATCCATCTTAAAAAATAACTAAACTCAATGAAAATGTCGCTGAAAAGTCGTTAAAAATAACATAGTGCATGAATACTTCAAACAATTATTATTAATCTAATTAATATACTTATTATCTATTTTATAAATGAATAGGTATCAATTAAGATAATATTTAATTATTAGTATTAAGTAACGGAGAATTTTTGCAAGCCTTTTATTAATTAAAAATATAATAAATATGAACATTTATAGGTCAAGCTTATTTTATAAGTAGAAAAATAAAATAACTTAAATACCCGCGTATAAGATGCAGGGAAATTTTCCACCTCATATTTAATGATTTTTGTTATACCCGCGCACAGGGGCGGCCCGAATAATTTTAGCGCCCCGGGCGAAATAGCACTCTAGCGTACCCCTCCGTAAATGTTTGTTGAGATAATTACGAAGTAAATGTTAATTTATTCATCGCTCCGTAAAGATTATAGATAAAGGGGAAAAGAATGAATGTCATAAAGATTGCAGCCTGTTTGGCGATATAAATCTGTATCCAATATTTATTTACTCGCAATTAATGCATAGAGAGATGGTCGAAATAGCGCTCCCAAGATATTAGCGCCCCAGGCAACTACCCGGTTCGCCGGTGCCTTGGGCCGGCCCTGCCCGTGCATGGCAAGCATTCGTTCCTATAATTTGGTATCAGTCACTTATTTATCATTTAATGGCGAAAATGTTGCGTTACATTGTCAATATCATTGCGATATGATAAATCAATCTATAGAAACTTACATTCGTCCTCGTTTTTAATAATGGGAATAAAACTTTTCGATTTTCGGAACAAAGTAAGCTTCATTTAAGAGGCGGACGTCCAATAATCATCAAAATCTCCATCGACTTAATATTTAAGGTGTTAATAAAAATCAATGTCTAATTTCTACCTCGAGAAGAATGCCTTCTTCATTTTTTAATAGAAATCATTTTTTTGTAATTTAACTGCGTTTTATGATGTATTCGTCAACGTAAATTAAAATGAGATCTTTCAATAATACTTTAAAATATCTTTCAAATATCATAACTGGGGAAATCGCAAACTTAGTGATATGTCGCTAAACACTAATAAATGTCGCTAAAGGAAGTAAAAAGTCGCTAAATCTAGAGACAAAGTCGCTAAATTGGCAACTATGGATATGCTTAACTTCTTACAACAGTAAAACTGTTGGATGGAGTTTACGTACGAGCGTTCCTACCGTTTGTGTGTTGTGCTCATATATGCGAGCGATTAATGGTTGAGACGAAGTTTATCTTTTACAGTTCGGGAAGAATCCTTCTTGTTCATCGTTCATTAGGGATTTGTATGTCTGAAAGAAATGAATGCTGAAGGGAAAAAACTAATTTTGTGGGATCAGAGAGTTTTGTGAGATGAGAGGGGGACGCATTCATCGGAAATTGTTCTTTCACGAGAGATTCGAGATTTCGGTTTCTGAATAACGCAATATATTTTGCTTTTATAAATTTAAATGTTAGAAATAATTTTCAGGCTTGGCTGATATAAAAAACTTATCTAATTAAATACGGCGTGAAATATTTGTGGAAAATGCAAAGCACGAGACGTTCTCGAAATTCCCGGCGAAATCATTTCTGCAGAATTACGCCACCGCTTTTCATCATTTTGGTATAAAAATCCATACACCTGTTTTCATAAATAAAACTAGATAAATTACTTATATAAGTTCCACTTTATACCAAGTAATTTTTCTCATTTTATTTATGATGGAGTTCCACCAAGTAAAGGCTTCTTCCGTTGATTTAATCTGTTTTCAGCTCTTATAATTCAATAATTTCGCTTGATTCCCACATATATATATATATATATATATATATATATATATATATATATATATATATATAGCAAAAAACAGTACGTGAAATAAGATTTTAGAAATAGGAGATGTGCACAGCAATAATTTACCATCGGCTATGTGTTGTATTCCGCAGGCTCGGTTGCAAGCAGAAGCTGACGAAAGATAATTTTTAGTATTCTATAGCGTATACAGTATGTTTAAATAGCATTGGTAACGTGTTATACGTAAATGAAAGTCAATCGTTAAGGTCTCATCGCTATAAAATCATCAGCCTCCGATATGCAAACCTGAATACATAGCATCTCCGATGGCCGCACATGCGTTCCCATATTAATTCTTCCGGCGTTCGACTGATTGACGGGAGAGGGAAAACAAAGGCAAAAAACCACTCTTCAATTCGGACCCGAAGTATAAAACGCAGCTGGTATTATGTAGGCCAAGCCGAATAATTCTCCGAATGATTGGTTCGAACTGCTATAGAGAAGAGAGGTCCTGCGATTGGACCTCAGTCCTTGCATCTCGACAGTCACGTGACCTCTTCCATTTCTTTTCCCATCCCCCTCAACCCAACCCTCAAGCAAACTCTGGACCCCTTTTTTCGGATCCTTTTTTTTTATACATTTTTCTCTCTCTCTACGTTCGCAGACGCCCTCGGCACAGAGCCTCCGTCCTCTTGGCGGTCCGAGACGCCTGAGGAGGAGGAAGAGGAGGAGGAGGAGGAATTAGAGGAGCTGGAAGAGGAAGAGGAGGAGGGAGACTTGGAGGAGGAAGAGGAGGAGGAGAGGGAAGGAGAGGAGAGGGCGGCGGAGGAAGGGGCGGGGGGAGAAGATCGGGGCGAGGTGGAGGGGACGGTGGGTCGTCGGGGGAGGAGGAGGGGCAGGAGGCCCCGAGGCAGGGGTTCCGGAGTTGGAGGGGGCGGGGGGGCGGGAGGGGAGGATGGGGGCCATGGAGAGGGGGAAGACGGGGGAGCCCCCTCCCCCTCCGCCCTGAGTTCCTCCTCCTGCCCCACCCCTAACTCGAGCAGCGCGACGGACGCGGAGGGCGGGGGCGGCGGGAGGGGAGGGCGCTCGGCCCCCGGGATGCTCTTCACCCTCGGACCGACGGACGCGACGCCTTACGCCTGTTCTTTCTGCGAGAAGGCCTTTCCCCGTCTCTCCTACCTCAAGAAGCACGAGCAGGTGAGTCTGCGGGAGCGCTGAGGGCGTCGCGGATCCGCCAATGCGGCGGGGAGTGCGGATAAAAAAATTCGAGGTCTTTTTTTGTCATTCTTTTGGAGAATTTCGTCGATTTTATGGCCCTTGAAATACGAAGCCAGACTGGTAATTGGAGTGAAAGGAGTGGCATTGATTTCATTAATTGTACGTTCTTTGTAATTTTTCGCTCCAGACACTTTTTGCGTGGCGGTGTCGTTTTATGGAATAAAAGATTGCTTTTAAGCGTCGTACAATTCCCGGAAAAACGTATTTAATCTACTGGTTGGACTGTGCGCTGAAGAAATCATACAGTAAAATCGCAGTATCTAATTAAAAGCATCTAGATTAAGGGCTTGTTCTGCTGACGTTGGAAAAAACGTTTTAATATTCTATGGCAGATTTGTATCATTACATTGAATTATTGGATTATATTTCAACAATAATGATGATACAGTTTTTGATTGAGATTTTAACTTTATTAATTAAAAGCATTTAATTGAAAATTTACTCAACTTCTTTCTTTATACATTATTTTATGTGACGTAGTGTTATTATATTTCATGATTGGAGCATAAGAGAGGTTTATAAGTAATACTTGAAGTATTCATAGGAACTATGGCGGAATATTCTAACGCAGATATCTATTTCAATCGTCAAATTACATATTAGTGAAATATGCAATGAAACTGAATGAAAGATTGAGCTCTGTTCATGCATGATTTACTGTGATTAATTTGTTTTAGATTTCATATAAAACCAAGTATTAAGTAATATGTATAATTGGTAAATTAAAGAATTGATACATTTAGCTTCTTCTTCAATGATGGTAATTAAAATAAACACAAGTACATGAACTCTAGAATTAAGATACAAGTACTTGCATGTAACTTATAATTTACATGTTTTACGTTTGACATACTGAATTTATTATTCATATTCTAGGTGGATATAATCAGCTTTACTGGCACAGGCTTTATTTCGATCCTGTGTTGAGATCCTAATTTCATTTTCGCTAATAGTAACTCGCACGAATGGAAAGCCACTCAATAAATAATTATCTTCCATAAGCATATGCGTTTATGTTTAATTAGGTTGTGCATATTTTTTCTACTTTTCACATTGTCATCCTTGTTTAGATGTTCGTAACACGTTTCCGTCTATATATGTGTGTGAATATAAAATTTTAAACTTTGCCTAAAAAATTAAGTCACATTAATTTGTATTTCAACTGATTTTTTTCCTATAACCTTAATAAACCTTTTGCATAAAAAAGTTAATGTTTCTCCAATGACATTTCCTAAACCGAGTGCTTGGCTATGAACTCAAAGCGAGATTTCGTAATCTTCCCAAGGTGTAAGATAAGAATCACAATGGGGCGGCGTCCTTAGCGAATAGGCAGGCACACAAGGCGTGACGGGAATTAAACGCATGCACGATCCTTTTGCGCGCACCAAACACCCCTCGGCCTCTATTTCTCTCCCCTTTCCCCTCTCTTTACTGGCATAAGTCTTCACCCCCCCCCCTTAATGTCCAACGTCCCCCACTCCCGCCGTTCACATCTGCCGATTGCCGCTTTGAGGTCACCCGCACGATCTTATTTTGCGCCTCGAATCACCTTAACTCCGCTATATCTTACTCTTTCCCGACGAGATTTTTTCCACTCCTCTGTTTCGACCCGAGTTCTTTTCAACACCCACTTCCCTCGATGGAATCCGTGGAATCTCCCTCCCCACTTCCTCTAACCCCCCCTCCCCCCCCCCTTCCCCCCGCCCTCTCCCCCCTTTCCTCCTTCTCCACTCGCACTTTTTCGACTCTTCAACTTGCCCTCTCCCACTCTAGTATATTTTTTGCTGAAGGAGATTGTGTTCGTTTGGTACACGTATGGGTTCCTTCGATATGCTCCTTACCGAGAAGGGAAGGAGGGAGTCTCCTTACTCCCTCTCTCCTTCTCACTCCTTCATTCTCTTCCTCACCTCTCACAGCCGCTCTCCCAACCGCGCCACCGCACACACACACACATATACACCTTCCCAAACGTGCGCTTTCCACACTCTTTTGTTTTCTCCGCGCATCTTTTTCCCGATGCGCCTTTTGATCGTTGCCGCCGACGCATAGAGGCCAGATAGTCATTCCTCGTCGAGGTCCCGGTTTCGAGGTTTTTTTTTCATTCGGGATGAGGGGGAGATTGAAGAAGAAGAAGAAGTAGCCTTCCTGGCATTTTTACGGGAAATGGCATTCCCGGGAAGACCTTCGGAATTTTTGCTAATCCTCCACGTTCGTGATTTTTCGGCGCGTATTTTAGCGCGGAAGATGTCTGGCGTTACACCTTTTTAGAATGGTTTATTCCGCTAACACACCGAATGTTATTTACAAGGTTTCCCAGTCGTTACTTTTTTGTTTTGCGGTTTCATTGAGAGAGGTCGTCGGATTGGCAATATACCTAATACCCATTTTATACTTCTTACATTTGCAGTATTTTGAATATCTGAATGTAATCGCCAAAATTTTGGAAGAAAAATTTTTAATTCGTGTAAGCTCCCTTGGTAGGTGATGAGCAATCTGCAACACTTAAAAAAATGTGTGCTCGTATCTAGGTATGTTGGACTAGACATGCGTATATATTTTCGTCAGTTATTGTAGCACATTCTAGAGTTTACCAATCAGTTTTACAATTTCGGTATAATTTCATATTCTGCCGAATATTATAAATAAAATCGAATATCATATACAATTAATATGGTTCATTTATTTTTTCCTCTTTCGTTGCAAAAAGTGGAAGTTAATAATAATAGTGGAAGATGACTAAAATGCCTATTTTTAACCTTTCGAAATTTTATTGTACTATTCCAGATTATTTTTCGTAAATTCGCGATTTAATTTATTAAAAAAAGGGAATTGAGCTCAGTCTGCTTCTTTTATGTAAATTAATGCTTAGCTCATATCATTAGGCACAGTTGTATTCTGGCGCAACTGCAAATTTCTGACTATATCGGATTTCTTTCTAACTGTATTTCGTGCGTTTGATAAGTGTGAATGACCGAAGCTTCTGCTACTCCCGACTTTTCCAAACCTTCTCCTCTTATATCGCAAGCTCAAAACAGTATTGCTTATTGCATTATCTGATGAAGCGGAGCCAGTTGTTGCCAACCATCATCCTCGTTGCATTTCGCCATCAGTTCATAAATATTTATGAGTACTTTTTATTGCAAGTGGATCATTCTGTATGCAGGTGAAAATAGCATTTTTTAAAAGAACTAGTAAACGAAAGGTACGAAAGAAAAATATTTACGGAATAGACTTCTGCTTCATTAATTCATCATTATGCTCATTAAATAGGAGGTACTTCGTTTGTTTCCCTCCGCTGCGATCCTCCCATCAATCCCTCCGCCCTCTTCACCCGTCACCCTTCCCGTGTCGGATGCGTTGACTTCGTGGGGCGCACGCATTCCTCCGCATCCACCTTCCTCCCGCCGTTTATGCGCACGTAATGAATCCGACGGTGGCGGCACGCTAGGCTTACCAAGCTGTTTATCATTTATCCTTCATCAGCTTCAAGCCCATCTTCCTGTCTAAAGATGTCATAACGTGGATGTTAAAGATTCACCGAATCAATCAAATCTATCAATCTCTCTCTGTCGAGGGATGGGAACTCACTTCCTGCTCCGCCCCCCTCCCCCCAACCTCACCCTCCACCCATACCACCTCCTTAGTGGAAAACCCTTCTCCACCCTGCCCACCATCCCTTTCTTCCCACTCCCCTCCATCGCAGTCGCACAATCACACACCCCACCTTCCCCATAAGCATCACCCATCGTTTCGTCCCCCAACCCCTCATTTACCAAACCCTCTTAACCGCCCCCTCCCTTTCCCCAGCGCCTTCCGCTTCTCTCCACCCCACACTGTTTCCCACTCCTATTTCCATCCTCCCCCTCTCTCCTGCCTAACTCCACAACCTCATCCGCCATCCTTTCCCTCGCACCAACCCTTAAAACCCCCCATTCCCTGCTCTCTCTCTCATTTTCTCTCCATCTCTACCGCACAGTATTCACACAGACAAACGCACACACACACACACACACGCACTCACGGACACAATCGTTGCGCCGACATCGTGACCAGAATCCGTGTTCTTTCGTATATACTCCATCCGCCTTCCCACCCGTTTCACCCTTCCTCCCCCCTCCACTTCGATTCCCATCCCACTCTCTCATCCGTTCGTCAGACTATTTTCCCCCTTCCCCATGCACCTTTCTCGCACCCTCTATCTCCCTACTCCGCTCTCTCTCTCTTTCTCTCCCACACCGTTCCTCGTATCCCATCGCTACTGGAACCAACAATCCTTCGCATGCCGCGATATTGTCCATCCCTTCTTTTCTCAAAACTCCTTATCCGGAAAAAGTATCAGCCACCACCCTCCCTTCTTATTTTTTCCCTTTTCCCTAGTGGTCTTCTCTGCCCTTTCGCCTACTCTCTCCCTCTCTCCCCTCCCTCTTTCTCTCCCTCTCTACCTCTTTTTCTCCCTTTCTTCCCCCCCTCTCTCTCCCCCCTTCTCTCTTCCTCTCTCTCTCCCCTTCCCTCTCTCCCTCTCTCTCTCCCCTTCTCTCTCTCTCCCCCTTCTCTCTCTCTCCCCTTCTCACTCTCTCCCCTTCTCACTCTCTCCCTCTGTCTCTCTTCCCAACCCATTTTCTCTCCTTTTACTCCTCTTCCTCAATCGCTCTCTCCCCTTCTTTTGTTATTTTTTGTTTTTGTTTTACTCCATACCCGCCCTCGTTCCCGTTATTTCTCTTTCTCATCATTCCCCGTTCTATTCCGAGTTTTGTTTTTCGCCCCGCCTCTTTCCTTTGTTTTTCTCTTTTCTTTTATTTTTCATTCTTTTCTAACCCTTTCTTTCCCTTCTCCCCCTCCCTTTCATCACTTTTTTACTTCCCCTTTCCTCTATCCCCTTTAGATCCTTAAACATCCCCCTCTCCCCACTTTTATATCTCGGATAAGGGAGGTAGGAGTCTTTCGGTTTCGTTTCACGTTCATTTCAGTATTTTATTGCCGCTCTTTTGGACACTTGTTTCAATCCCCATGTAAACGCTGGAGGATGCTGAAAATAAAACGTACGCCTTCTCCTCTCCCTCTTCCGACCTCCCATTCCCTTACCACCACCTTACCATATCCGTGATTTTCTCTCTTGTTCTCGTTCCAAATGATCAGTCATCGATGCAAGTTTTAACCCTGGTTTTTCGGGACGGGCTCTTTTAGTCTATCTCCGGTGACGGTTCAATCAAATGCGCCTCTGAGGGGATGCGAGTCTGATAAGAGAGGTGGGCGTATTTTACCATGTATTGCTCGGGTTTGTCGAAAAGTAGAAACTGGGATAGCGGGGTGGTTTTATCCTGTGGATTCGACTGCCACATTCAACGGTTAATCTTAATTTTTGAAGTATGGTAGTCTCTTACGCATCGCGGTTGCCGCTTTGGGCGAGATCTTAATCCTTAATGAGAAGAAACCACGTGTTAGCACGGGCTAAGAGGTTTCTCACGTCGCTTACATAGAATGCGGTGCGCGTCCTATTAAGGACAGCGCAAAATTAAATTTTATACATGTTGGGTAAAATATTGTCAATTTCTTTAACTGTGTGCAGATGAAAACGCGTTGGACACGGGTTTATTGTTAGTATAAATATCGTTATTAAATTTTAATCCAGAGAATTTTCATATTGAAAATTGTGTCATAGTCAGATTATGATTTTTTTAGTGTTCAAAAACATTTACCTCGTTTGCGTAAAAATATTGCTTAAGATATAAAAAAATATGAGATTTTCTTGTCTATGCCTCAGCAATAACATCTATGAAAGGAAGGTTTATTATATCGTTACCCTTTTCCATGCTAAAATATCCTAGAATGAGAGATCTGGCATGGCAGCTCCTTCGCAGAAACCCGCCTGTCATCTGAATGCCGGAGTTCAAGTTCGTATTTTTTTTCTTTTAATGTGAAATTTTCATTCTGCTAGCAGAGGCATTCTCACGAAAACTTAACCCAACTATCCGTATACTCTCTCTTTAAAATGACTCTCATTTCCTCGTCCCATCATCTATTCAGCGACCTTTGTGGTCTCTTCTCCCTCTCTCGATGCCCGATTCAGCATTTCCTCTAGACGGCCACCAACGGTCCGCTATTAATTCCAACTTCATTTTTTCTCCTCATTCCCGTTCGTCAACGACGATTCGCGGAAAAGGCGCGGTGAAGATAGCTGTGAAGTGGACATTCAGGTCATCCTCGAAAGTCCACCAAGATGCTCCAGAGCATCGACTCTCCCTCGCTGGCGATTTCGACCTCTTCAAAAGGAGTTCGATCGCGATATCAATCGAGAATTTGAATATTTTTTGCGATGGAAATAGAAGGATTATCGAAGCATTGGATTCGCCCGAGGCATTGGGTGGAGAGATGAGACACCCCGCCCTCTTTTCCTCGGCGACGCGCTGCCCTCGTACGTGCAGGACAGTCCGATTTTTGCGCGCGCGTACGATTGGCGGAGGCGCGCATCACTCCCTCCACGCGTTTTCTCTCTCTCTGTGTATCTTTCTAGGACCGTTAAAACGTTTCCCATGTCCCTCCGTGGTCAGCCTCGCCCCCTCTTCGACCACGCCCTGCCGCGGTATTTTTTTTGCCTCGCCTCTCTCTCTCTCTCCCTCTCGTTCCGTTGCTACATCTTAAAATTTAAGAGATTCGGTCGGAAACGATGGTTAACAGAGGTCGTGGTACGTGTCGTGCGTATCGCGGACAGTTTCCTCGGTCGGACAAAAAGGGAAAAGGTCTTTACATGACTTACTAAGGGGATACAAGCTCGTGCATCGAGGGTTGAATACGAAAACGAGAGGTCGTAAGGACGTAATGGAGTTTTATTTCTAATCAGTTTGCGACACGCCGTGCCAAATTGTGTCGCTTTGTCCGTTTGATTTCGGTTTTTTCCGTACAAATTTTCGTCTGTACTACAGACGACCAAAGCATGAAAATTTCAGGTCGTGTAGTTTTTCGCTGAAGAAAATGTGACGCTTTTAACCAAAATTTTATTTTTAAATTGAGATGGGAAATAATAATGATGGCGATAAATTTACCCAAGTAATTAGGCGGTCGTTTTCATTAAATAATTATATAAAATATTTTTTATGCGTTTTAGTAACTCGCCTGATGTCTGAGTAGATTGATGATTTTTTTATATAAATTCAACTTATTTGATCTATTTATGTGATATCATTAAAACTGTTGAATTAAAAAAATAATTACTACGTACGCTTTATTCATAAATTTTAAATGTAATAATATTTTGGCGTAATATTTATAATTATTTTCCTCGTGTAATTTAATTCTGCGATGATCCATAACTATTTTATATGGACATCCTTCGTGGACATTCTAAACTATTTCTTTTAAAATGCTACGCTACAGCAATTCTAACTTTCATTCGGCCGTCAACAAATCCATTTATTCCTTAAACAGGAGCCTCACTTCAATAACCCGCGATAATTTTGTTTGTACGCATCTTCTCCCAGCCGCCCTCTTCATCCTCCAATTCTCTTGCGTCCTCCTTACACCCACCGCCGCTTCCCCACGCCTCTCTTCCTCTTTCACCGCCGTCGCGTTTCCTTTGTTCTCCCCGTCGGTCGGCCGCGCTTCTGTGTGCGTGCCCACGCGTGTGTATCCCAGTGCGAGGGTTCCCGAAGAGAGAAAGAAAAACGGAGAAGAGTTTTGAGAGAGAGAGAGACTCTTAGCCGCCGACATTATCGCGACTAAAGATCCCTTGGTAACGGCGTTTGTGTGTGTGTCTTTGTGCAGTGAGATGTGGACGTTAGCTGTGGGAGTGTGGTAGGTGGTTGGAAGGGGGAGGGGGGAGGAGAGGAAGAAATGGTAGAGGAAGAAGATGGAAGAACGTGCGGCGGACTCCTTTTTTTAACCTCTCTCCCTTTCTTTCTTCCCTCTCTCTTTCTCTTTTTCTCTCCCCTTCGACTCCCTCCCCTTTCAGGATTCTCTATCGTCGATTTTCCAGCGAAGTGCCTCGTCTCGATCGTCCACTCGGCGTAGCGTTTAATAGAAAAGCGCGGAACGGTCCTCAATTTGCATGAAAGGTGGGAATTTCGGTAAAGTGAAGAGGAGGAACCGCGGGATGCTGAAAGACGTTTTTTTTTCAAATGCCTTCATTCAAAGAAACGTGTGTGTATGTATATGTGTATGTGTGTGTATGTGTGTGTATGTATGTATGTATATGTGTATATATATATATATATATAAACTAGCGAAGATATTTTTTCAAACGAACCTGATTATTGCTGCAAGCAATCCGTCTGTTTTAGGTTCGCTAATTTGATAAAATCGTCTTTAGTCCGCCTTAAGTAAAATTTTAAATATTTCAAAAGCTTAAAAAAATAATTTAATTACTTTTGCTTTCACGATTCCAATGAAAAACATTCGATGTAACAGCTGAGAATTTAGCTTTGGTTTTCATGGAATCTTGTTTTATCAATGCTATAGCGTGAATGGTATAAAACAAAGCCGATTGATTTCAAACTGCAATATTCGTCTCTCTCCCAAAGATGTCAGTCCAATCTTTTATCTCGTATTCTAATAGTGGTTTTGCGCGTGAAACTAAAGCAGCCAACAGAAAAGTGAGATAAGAGTCCTGTGGCTAATGAAAACTAATAAAGAAGCGTGACATCTTGAAACCATAAAAATAATAAAAAAGGAAGTACTTACATACATATATTTTTCCCTAAAGTGTAGACTAATACAGGCACCGATTTTCCCTCTTCTCTTCTGTGTGTTAGGTGTGGAAAGAGTTGTGGCAATAATATCATTAAAGGCTGATTAGCGCCTATATCAAGGACTCTACTTATATACCCTCTTCGTTAAACTGAAAATATCATCGACGAATGACTGTAGTCGGAATCGTAAATTCTTCCATCAAGAGTTCAATCATATCTGCTAGTGTGGAAAAATGTTTTAAGGTAAAGCATAAAAATGAGGCGGCATATCGAGTGGGATCTGATTTCGCGGTGGGATCCTTTTGCCCGATTACTATCCATACCGCAGCGCCATATTTTGGGTTCGCTACACAAGAGAGGCCGCCGCAGTCTACTTTTATCAGCATCTTTAACTCTCTCTCTCTCTCTTTTCCTCCCTTCGCGATTCTTTATGGATCCGATTATAAGAGGAATGGCGGCTCTGATGGGGTGCAGACCTCGGAAATAAGAATCGAAAAAAAATTGAATCGCGACTGGAATTCGCGGGGATCATGGATGGGGAGGGTGTGAAGGGGGGGAGATGGTTGCGAACCGCATTCCGAAGCACCTCCAAGAAGGAAGGAGAATCTTCGCAGCGGGGATGTTGGGTGGCTGTGGAGACCCATAGCTTTGAGATGGATTGCGGAGGGAGAATGGCGGACGAGAGAGAGAGAGATATGTGAGCTGAGATAAGGGAGTGAGGCGAAGGAGGGAAAGGAGCAAAAAGATCGAGAAGGCCCAGGTGAGAAATTTCCGAAAAGAAAGAGTGCCAGTTTCACGGAAAGTGCCGTTTATTTTTTCGGCCGATTCGGAGATTTCAACGCCTGCTTTTTTTGCTTCTTTCGGCGGCGAAGATGAGGATCGGAAGGTGAAAGGGAAGTAACGTTACGGGAGACAGGCGAGAGGCTGAACAATTTATGCTTTATTAAAAAACGATGGGTCCTTTTTATCTCGTCAAGGCATTTTTGGATGAGAGCTGGTTTTTCTCAGTTTATTAAGGTATTTTTCAATCATCGGTCGTGACTTGAACAATGATGGAGACGAAACTTTGGCATGACTTTTGACTATTAAAATAATGCCAACGCTTAAGCATTTTAAGCATTATTTTTTAATGTTTATATACATGACACAGGTCTTTCAATTTTAGATATACTATAAATTATAATAATTATAAAATAATATAACAATATAATATCTAATAATTATAAATAGCGTTTGAAAAAGAAAAAATCACCACAACGTTTGCTTTAATATAACTTTCTTTTATTATGTAAATGATAAATACATTCAATCCGTAGGATTTTCCAACAGGTCTTTCTTTTATTTTTCGGCTAACATAATCACAGTATTATTTCCTCCCTATTTATGGAGTTGAATTTTCTTCTTGTAGCAGCCGTCATTGCTTCCCAAATCGGTAACTTAGCGCCGCTTTGCATACCCCCATCATAACTTGTTGGACGTTGCCAATTTCAAATAAGCATTTGACAGCCGTAGAAGACGCCGTCCTATTTATTGCGTAAACTTTTCGCAATTGGTATCCAGAGTGAGTCGAGGAGAGAGGAGTTTGCGTAGCGATAGAAATTTCGTATTATGATCGTCATATCTGAGAGTTTTCACTTGTGGCCTTAGTGATGTTCGGAATTTTCAAGCATTAAAACGTATTTTTACTATTTCTCCACATCGTTTCAAAATCCACCTAAGTTCATATATGAAGGATTTATCTCCTGATGGCGTTGTTTGTTCGTTAATTTTTATTTCCACGATCACGGCTCTTTTTATATCCTTCGCGAAGAACGATTGGGTGATAGGCAAGAGTGCACTTGCTTTAAAATTCATTTTACTTAGACGTTTTCGTTAGACCATTAACCATCGTTCAATAGATTCTAAAAAAATTGTGAAAATTCTACTTTTTCTAAGCTGAACTGTGTTCCTTTTCTGAGCGTAATAGCTCAATTCCCGAAATATCGTTTTACATTTAGTCAATGAAAGGATTGTTTACCTATTTGTCTTCCCCCAGAAAATAATCTTTTCTCGTTTCTTTTAAAATTATATTACCGTAACGCGCATAATTCATGGAGGGATTTACTTTCAAAACACGAGTATGTAAATAAATTTAAGATTTTTATCAACCATCACAATATATCGATATAATGATGTTCATCATCATCATTAGTAAGCTGTCCGCAGAAAGTTCCGTGATTGTATGTTAAATCGAGTTCTCCACATTCCCCCCGAAGCCTTATTCATTTCTGTGCAACTCTCTTCCACTCCCCAAGCCGTCAATCAGGTGAAACCTTTTCCTTCCTGTTTCTCTTTTGTCTTCAAGTTTTCCTTCAACCACATATTTATTCATGATGTCTTCGTTCAGAAAATTCCTGATCCAGGTGGCCTTCCTCTTTCTTATCAGTTATATTACTAATCTTCCATATAATATATATATATATATATATATATATACACATATATATATATACACACACACACACATACCCATTATGACCCAACTTCAATATGTACAGTTCAAGAAATAGCATTTTCACAATACCTACATATATATTAATTATTTAGGTAAACATGTAATGCTGTCCCATATCTAAATCAAATTTGGTACACATAATCGCATAAATACAGCGAAGATACTGTTGTCCATAACGACGATTTCTCATCGTGACAGAATTACATACATAATTTTTAATAGATACTTTGTTAATATGTGACTTCAACGCTTGAAGTAATGCGCTTCGAGAGGGATGGTAGAAACATCCGTTCCAAGTGCTTTTGATGAGAATGTGATGTTTATTCCCTACATCCTCCCATGTTTTCTTTTTAATGCCTAACAAACGGGGATATGTTAAAACTATGAGTTAAATGCAGCTTATAAAGTGACGATATTTTTCTCTTAACCTTCATGCAGATATCAAAATATCTAAAGATAAACTTACGTGATCTCACTATCGATTTTTTCCAAAATGCCTCAGATTAATCATAGAAGAACAATTTTAAGGAGCACAAATGTTTACAAATTTTGGTAGTTATAGCGCAAGATTCCGAACATTTTATATTTTATTATGTATCGGCTTTATCGGCTTTAACGGCTTTATTGCCTTAATAACGACTGCACTATATATATATTTTTATATACACAATTCATTTTCTCATACAGTGAAAGCTGCGGAAGATTTTCCATCTCCTATTCACTGCATTAAACTAGCCTTGAGGAATGCATACCGCATATATGTGCCACCAGACATTTATCCCTCAAACACATCGATAGAGGTCGTATGGAAAGTATTCTTTCCGAACACAACTCCGAACACAACTCCACTCCCCCGCATTGCTCTACGCATGCGACACACCTTCTCATAGCATAAAATTAACAAATCTGGCCTCGTGCGGAGTTTTATTTATTTTTTTAACTTTCCTTCTTTTAATGTCGCCGAAGCAAATCGCGTCATCCAACCCTCTACGACGCATTTGAGCGCACTTTCCCACCCTCAACTTTCGCGATTTCCCACCGGCAGAAGTGAGTACCGTCTAGGCGCGACACTTTGGCATCCGATTCACTCCATATTAGCTTGTTGCGCGTCACCGTAGACGGTGCGGCACGGATAGAAAAAAATCTCCGCTTCCCTCTCTCTCTCCTTTATTTTCTCCCCGTAGTCTCCCTATCTCGTTCCCATCTTCATACGACGCCCCCACTCCCTCTCTATCTTTCTCTCTCTCTCTCTCTCCTTGCGTACACCCAATAGAAGCAGGACGCATGCGCTTTCGACACACCCTTTGGCGCGGATCCGGGATCGCGTGTGGTTTCTGAGAATTTTTTCTTCTCTTGGCTGTTTCTCTCCCTCTTAAATCCAAAGATGACTCGGAGTATGGATAAGAGATACGCATGCAAATGAAGTCCAAGATTTCTCTTAGAAATGTAGAAGGGTACGAAGCTAAAAAAGAATAGATTTTTAAAAAGACATTTTTACCTACGTTAAAAAAAGTCTATGGATAAAAAGAAACAGATGTAGTTAATATTGAAAACGTATAATAAGTGTTAATCTACGCATTTCTCTTGCGTTACATTTCTGGTAACGATGCCTTAAATCAGTACCTACGCGCCAGATTGTTCCAAGCCAACGAATTTTCAGATTTTAACGTACAAGTTTTCCATATCTTTTGACTAAAAATCATAAGGGTTAAGCGAATTAGATTTGAAAAGGATCGAGTAAAAATATTTACGAAGGAAAAATGGTATATGCTTAATATATTTAATCTATTTTATTTTAACTGTATGGTCATAAAAAACGGAAGAAATATTTTAAATAAGATCTTAAAAGCATATCTATTAGGAAGAATTCTTTCACCAGATCTGTTGAGTAACATTATAATAATTTATTTTTGTATATTCCTTTTCTAAAGTAACCAGTTACGATCGAGTTTTATCCTTAGAATATCTTGCGCTACAATTAAGTATATTATACATACAAATCTCAACTACATGTAATTGAATTATATGTATTATCCCATTAAGTTCCATTGAAATTAAAATCAATATTATTATTTTACTATAAAAATATGATCAATATTTATAATTTTAATATGAACAAAGCTTCCTATATGTGAATAAAAAACGACTTTTATTGAATTTGTTGAGTATTAAAAGACCTCATTCACATTTTAATGCTTATTGTTTACACAAGAGAATGTGATATATCTCTCATATCGGAGTGAATTATATTATTTAAAATCGTAATAATGAATTATTTCGGTCATTTTAATCTAAGACTTAGGTTTACTCGTGAACTAAAAATGCTGAATGAAATCGTCAACTGTACAGAAGATTGTTCAGAGAAATATAGCACGGCGACACTAGATACAAAAAAGTTTCAAATGGTGGATCGCCACTTGTGATCCTCGTAAGAAAACAAAACCGTACGTCAAGTTAAGGGCGGATCCCTCCATTTTATCCCATCTCTCCGTAACCCGAGATAGGCAACCACCAGATTGCCGTTGTTGTGCGGGAAGTCTAACACATGAGGGTTCATCTCCGCATCATTCTTCAGCCTCTCCTGTTTTAATAGTGTTTTCTAATAGTTTCCTCCTCGTCGACTCACTTAATCCCGAAAAGAGATCGGTAAACGAATATCTATGGTGAAATGTTAGTAAAAATAAAACCCTCAAATGTTTTAAATTTTCTTAATTATTATCTGTTTTAACAAATGTCTCGAATTATAAATTTTATTTTTCCATCTCCCTATCTGTATTTATCCTTTAAATTCTGACCAGGATGTGGAAAATTTTATTTTCGAAAGCTTTAATCAATTAGAAATAATTGAATATTTCATTTGGATCATTACATTTTTGAAAGTGACAGCTACCACCCTTTATTTTGTCTGTGCCAGCTATAATATATAATGCACATATTCGATGATTAGTTAATTCCCGTAAGTTTTACATACCAAAGAATGAAATTCGTCCGAGAAATTGCCGTTTCTGCCATGCTTAATTCAACTAATATACCAGCCGAATAATACGCGAACGATGTGAAACGATATAAATTAAAATTTTTGATAAAAAAACCCGATTAACATATTCCATCGCTTAATCGCGAATAAAATTTTGGGACGAAGACGACGGCTTTGAAAAAATTAAAATACTTCCGTTAACGTTTTAGCTTGACCTCGGCGACAGTTGCCGAGCACCACGGAGGAGACGCGACAAAGTGTTTAGACGAAGGCATGGGAACAGAGAGAGGAGGAAAGGGGTCTTAGAAATGCGAGGGAGGTTCGTTGGAGATAGGGAAGCTAAAGAGGGAGGGAAGGAGGAGAGGGTTGCAGGGAGAGGAGGAAAAAAAGAGGCGGAGAGGAGAATGCCAAGAAGTCGAGAGAGAGAGAGAGAGGGAGACGACCCGAGAGAGAGATGAGCGGAGAGGGAGACAATTTAAATCGAACCGGTCGTTTTTCTCCGCTTCAACTGTTTCCCCGTCTCCGAGTCGATTCTGGTTCTCTCCTCTCTCTCTCTCCCCTCGACATCTCCAACCCCTCCCTCCCTCTCTCTCTCTCTCCCAACCTCCCTTTCTCTCCCCCGTGATCCCCCCTTTTCCTTTCTCCACCTCCTTTTACGAGTGCATGGGCTTCTGCTCTCTTTCTCTCTCCCTCTCGCGGGCGCGTTTCTTTCCACCTCCCTCCTCTCCCTCTCTCACTCCACCTCTTCCTCCCTCTCGCTCTTCTTCTCCGCGGGGAGCAGTGGCCTCGCGGGGACATACGTCCATCTACACGTGACGCGAAAAGGACCGACGCCGTTTTCTCGTGTAACGGAACCCTAACCTCTTGTGTTCTGGCGTCGTCGCCCTCCTCCTCCCTCTGGAGATGAAGAGAGGCATCGTCCGAGGGAAGGGTGACCTCCCCCGTTCCCCATAAGTGGATAGTGCACCCCGCTCCCCTCTTCCCCTCCCCGAACCGTCATTTCTACCTCTCCGTCGTCTTCTTTCTCCTCTCCCCCCCTCCCTCCCCCCCATGTCTGCACCTCCGGGTGGCATTTGTTTCTTCCGTTGAGGTCAAAGTAATTTGCGAAAAAATAATTCCGCTTTGTTTTCTTCGTCTATTTTTAAGAATCTTGATTTACGATCGGTGGTTGTCGTCGATATGGTAATCCTATCGATGGGACAATATATGTCCGGGGTCGTTATGAGTGGCTTATTAGGAGAGTGTATTATTCAGGATAGTTTTAAGGATAAATAATCGATAAAAGTAGAATAAATATTGAGGTATTTTAAGAACCAAATTTAACAGGCCTTTTTATTTTAGATCACTGGTCGTCGATATATCGAGTCCGATTACAGAAGACGTTCTCTCTTTGTAGGAGCTTGCCCCATCCAATATATTTCTATATTTATTATCACTGGAAAGACTTAGGTCAATATCGAAATAGATGATAAATGGAGTGAAAAACGGATGAGAGAGTAATTAGAGATCAGTATCCCCTGCATATTTTACCCGTACAGGAAGAAAGAAAGGATAAATAACAATTCCTGATCAATAATACCAGGACTTTTGTACCGGAAGAAGACTGATATTTTAACATAAACTTGCAAACTGCAATTTTCTTCCTCGCGCCAATGATTTGTGAAGAATTTATAATAATATTAGCATTTCTCTAAAGATTTGCACTTTTTGGCTAATTTAAAACTTAATTTATTTGCAGACCTTGGTAATTCTCAACGAAAAAATCACCATGGGGTGTACATGGCTAATAAAAAAGAACCATGTCAATGGAATTGAAAAAAACTTCGGCATATTTATGAGTAGTTATTGTCCAAACTTCAATAGTATGAAATTGACTACTCAAGGAAATCTTTTAGGAAAGTTTTTACGGAGTATACCATTACATTATTATACATTTTTATTTATTACTACTCCGAGAGGCATATCATATTTCTCTCTGGCTTGTTTTGTCACAACATATTTATCTTTCCTCATCTTTGTGTTTCGATTGTAGGAAGTACTTTAACATTTTGGTAGGTGTATTTCAGCATAAGTTGGTCTTCAGTAGTATTTCATGAATCTACTAAATAATTTTCAAATTTTTTTGTGTAATAGAGTAATAAAATCTCATAAGCTGAAGCTGTAAGTCAAATTTTTGACAGCCCAAAATAATTTTCTCGTTTTGCATTTAGGATTCTTCAGTTTTTACTGACATTTATGAACGTGTTATATGTGTATAATTGCAAACGCGCATTTACGTTTTCCCCTCTTTGAAGTATAATGAATAAAAAAAATGAACGTCATCTTAAACTGCACGTGTTTCATTATGCATATCGTTGACTCTAATGATGCTTTTAGTATTCCACGTCATTCTTTGTCGTTTAAAATTTATTTTGGATTTATATCTTTCATCGATCGCTCTAGTGGTGTGGTGGTGGTGGAGGGGGGGATTGCGAATTACCATAAGGCACGCCATCTCTTAGTTACCAAATCACGTGGTAATTGAGCCTCAACGTGAGCCCTCTACCGCGTGACGCAATACCCATCACTCATCAACCTCGGGCACTACATTCTAACGAGAACTCATCCGTTGTCAACATGGAGTCATGTCTGAATAACCGCGACGCGAATTCATTTAGATCGGAATCGAGAAACTCGGATATTTAAGATTCCGCTGAACAACGGACGACATTCCACATCCGGTCAACGTGCAATATATTAAGTCCACGTCGACGCATTTAGACTACGCGTTTAAGATCATCGTGGCGTCGAAGACGGCGACGCCTTGGCAATCTTTTATTCTGTCACATGCCGCCGCGTCCATCTTTACATAATTCCTCCCGACCACCTTCATTATTATGTCACACCTACCCTCGATCCCCTTTCACCAAATCCGCTCCTTCCCACCAGTCACCGCGCGCCCCACACCACACCATTCCTGTCCTCACTTCCAAACCTTGTTTGTCCTTAAGCATTTTTCCATCCAATATTTCCCGTCCCTTCGCCCACGTTCAAGTTCCCTTTGCATTCTTACGCTCATAATTCCTCCTATCGAAAAATTTCTATTGTATCTGAACTGGTATCGCAAAAATTTTCCACCCGTCTCGTTCCAATCTTGAAATCCTGAAACCTTGCAGCTGTGTTATCATTTAACTCCCCGAAAGTTATGACCGTAATTATCCTAAGGGTTGCTTCCGCCCGTCTTCTCACCTTTTCTTACACCATTAGATCTTTCTCTCTAGCCTCATTTTTTCCTTACTCGCTTTTCTTTTTGCGTTATCTCCTTTTCTCTCCTCACGAGGTGCTCTCTTTCTGGACCAAGTGCCTTTCTTCATTTATCGTCCACATTTCTTTTCATCGCATCCCCTTCTTTACATTTCTTCCTACTCTTGGCCCTCCTCCCCCTCCCCCCGTTCTTCCTCCTTAAATCCTTCATCCGAACCCTTCATCTTCTTCACCCACCCCTTTTCTCTCTCTCTCTCTCTCTCTCCTCTACTCGACCCGTGTGGAACTCCTTACCTCTCCTCCTTCTTTTGAACTTTTAATGCCATTCCCTCTCATCCTCCACCTTTCCCGTCTTTAACCATCCATCCTCCCACTGCTCCCACCCCCTCCCCACCTCTCTTCTCCTACTCTCTCTCTCTCTCTCTCCCTTTGCCTCTCACGGGACTCTTCATGTTCTCGGCTCCTTAGTTTCCCCCCTCCTCTCTCTCTCTCACCCTCTCTTCTTCCTCCGCCCCTTTTCTCCCTTTCCTCTCTGCATCCTTTCTCCCCTCACCCACCGCTCTCTCTCTCTCTCCCACTCTTTCTCCCTTTCCCTCGCTACCCTCTCCCCTTATCTCTCTCCCAACTCCTATTTCCTCCCTCCATCCCTCCTCTTATTTGGAAATCCAACGTCGGGGCGTCCTCTCTCTCTCTCTCTTTCTCTCCGCTGCATTGAAACAAAAGGAATGAAAACTCGCTCTCCGTCCAACGAAGGATTTATTTATACGGGCGCTCCGTTCCTCTCGGGCGCCGCGTTTTTCCTTCTCGACTCCCTCTCCTTCCCCCCTCCTCTTTCTCTCTCAATCCTCTCCTCCAACGCCCTCCCCCTCCCCTCCTCTCTATCCTATCATTCTCTCTCTCTCTCTCTTAGCCGCTCGCTCTTTCCATCACCCTCCCTCCCTCTCGCTCCCTGCCTCTCAAATTCTCTTCGTCTCCATGTCTTTCTCTTCTCCCTCCAAAGTCTGTCTTCCAGCGACCTCCGTCTTCGCATCAGGTTCGAAACGAGTTTTGATGTCGCCCCCAGTGGTGGCCGTTGTGGCGGTTCTGCGGGGCTACGAGGTGGGGTGAGAAGGGAGGGTTGAAGGCGCGGCGGTGGTGGTGGTGGTGGCTCTTGGGGGAGGGGAGAGGGAGGAGGGCTGCGTGAGGTGGGGATGGAGGAGTGTATTGGCCTGGAGCATTCCCTCTTTCTCTCTCTCCCCCTTCCACGCCCATTGACGACGATCACTCCGAGAGATCCGGTGTCCTCCCTATCCTCTTCCTCTAAGCTTACTTGACACCCTCGCCATAACCGACTAATCGAATCCCATCACATCAAAGGACTTATTTGCTTTTTCGGTCCATGCGCGAGGCTCGAGAGAGGCGGTAGTCGAACGATTTTGACGGATTAGAACCGTCTTTACTTTTTCAACGGGCGCGAATCGAATCTTTCTTTTTTTTTAAAATTATTTCTCGCTTCTACTTTCGATTCGAAATAAGACGTGTCTGAATCTTCGTTGTGACCTCCGCATCGAATCCAATCACGTCAGATTTCCTTTCTCTGTTTTTGTTTCTCTCGCGCGCGTAATTATTTGACGCCTCGTCCTTTTTTTTTATGACGGAGCGCCCTCCGCGTATCGACTTATATAAGCACGGATTTCTTTCCGAGTCGGTTTTTTGCGACGTATTGCTTTTTATAAATCCCGCTTCGAACATGCATGTCGCTGTCGCTCATTTGACAACTTTGCTACAATCAACAAATCGAATCGCGCTGAAGTATTTCCCGCCTTCGCGTCCGTGTAATTCTTTAATGGTCGTCCGTCCATTTTGATACATGATCGTCGTCGTCGCTTACATAAGCTGATACATCTCTTTCGCTTTCATTCAAATGGAGGATGATTCAAGTGTGCGAACGCATGTATTAAGATCTAAATTAATTCCCTCGTGATAATTTAATTGTTTGTGATAATTAATTAAAAAGTGGCCCGTTTACACAATGCAGTAACTCGTTAGTTAAATAAAATGAAAAACTCACGAGACACGTCGAAGACAGGATGAATAAATGGAAAAATACCTTCAAATCACCGCAAAGGCGGTACTTACGTGCCAAGGCACAGAAGACTCGCAGGATCAATTAGGACGCGCGTTTCGACAGAAACGCTGTCATCTTCAGCAATGTCAAAGTGTGTAAGGTTGGGCGGAGTATTTATACTACTGTTGACCGTTAGCCTCCTCAGTGATCCTGCGAGTCTCCTGTGCTTTGGCACGTAAGTACCGCCTTTACGGTGATTTGGAGGTATTTTCCCATTTATTCAACTCGTTAGTTATTTTCAAAATACTTCAAGTTTCGGTGTTTAAAATAAAAAATATCGGAATTTTCGTATTCAAAGTTAAAATTTTCAATTGGTTTAAGTTAAGCTTTATTCGTCTATATTGGCGCTTTCGAAGAATTCGTCAATTTTAATTCCGCTATTAGAGAATTGTATATTTTT
Source organism: Uropetala carovei (assembly GCA_036926305.1). NCBI lineage: Eukaryota > Metazoa > Arthropoda > Insecta > Odonata > Petaluridae > Uropetala > Uropetala carovei. The sequence continues at coordinate 248,939 of JAXCHB010000298.1, forward strand.
AATACATATTCACGCTGTTTTAAAATAATAAAGACAATCCTGTGACAATATTTCATTCAGTGGCAAATAAATTTTTATGTATGAAAGTTTCGCGCGAAACTAGAATACACTATAGCAGGGGTGGGAAAACGTTTCTGCATGTGGGGTCGCATCGGTGTTTGCGAATTCTTCAGCGGGCCACATTGAAAGATGCCAATGCTTAGGCGGGCCAGATTAGAGTTTACATCGAAAATTGCTTAGATTCTTAGGCATCATACATAGTGAAAAACAAGCACAAACAAGGATTGTAGGGCTAAATTTTCAAAACTAAAGGTTTTATTTTCATAATTTTACCAAAATAATATAAAATTGTGTTAAATTTTACAGATTGCTTTTTCACCAAAGCTTCGCGGGCCACGTTAAATGCTCTCGAGGGCCACATATGGCCCGCGGGCCACGGTTTGCCCACCCCTGCACTATAGAATTTATTAAGTTAATATACTACCTGTAAATATTATAAATAAATAAACATGTATTTTTCTTTAACCGGCGACTAATTTGGAAGTTATTTCCACTTATAAATAGTTAATTTTGTTAAACAAGATTAGAATACAAATGTAATGAGACATTCGTTCAGTTGTTTAAAATGCTTTGAAAGAAAAATGGACAATATGTTTTTATTACTGAAAACTTTTATTCATTTTAAAATTAAAAATATTTCCACTTAGTCTGAATTTAAAATCTATTATATAGAAAGAGGACTCCATTATTTCAGCTTCCAAAATTTATTAATACAGCAAACCCTCGATTTAGCGGACTTCGGGTTTAACGGACAAAATCTGCTGGACCCGAAATTTTCTGCCCCCGACTTTTTTCCGCTCCCGACTTTTTTCCGCCCCCGCTGTTATTCCCACCCGTGTTTTTTCCGCCCCGGTTTTTTCCCCACCGGTGTTTTTCCCGCCCCCGGTGTTTTTCCCGCCCCCGGTGTTTTTCCCGCCCCCGACGTTTTTCCCGCGCCATGTGTTTTTCCCGCCCCCGGTGTTTTCCCACCCCAGATGTTTTTTCTGGAACCAATGTTTTTCCAACCCGACTTTTTTCCGCTCCCGACTCTTTTCCGCTCCCGACTCTTTTCCGCCCCACCATCATATTATGTACTATCAGTAAACTAGGTTTCCTCATGTACGAGTGTTTTTTTGGGCTCGAAAATTCCATTCGCCATTTAACGGACATTCGGCTTTACCGGACACCTCTTCTCCCTATTAGTCCGTTAAATCGAGGGTTTACTGTAGGTTCATTTTTGACTCGCCACTCTTTTGTCACGGACTTTCATCTTCGACCAACTCTTGTTTACTAAAAAATCATCTCCGTGAGATAAAACTAGATTATCTCAAGATCTAATTGGTTGGCATTGATGTACTGCAGCCATCCCATGGGCGGAAGATCGTCCATTAGACGTAGAAGCAGCGAGACTAAACCCTCCCGTCAAACTCTCCACTTCTTCAGGACTTCCCCGTCTTTCCTTAGTAATCCTCTCCACCCGACGAAACGTCTCCCGCCTTCTTTTTCCCTGTCATCCTTTTTATTTTTCAATCCGCTGTCCTTTTCGCAGGAAATGAGACGAGGTCAACGATCCTCCCTCCTAAGAATGTTTCGCGTTGCACGTCCTCAGCTTCTCTCTCTTTCTCTTCTTCTTTTACTATCGTTGCTATTTTATAGAAAGTATGGCTGCTTACGTGATGTATTGCGCAATACCGTTTCATCTCAAAATATTATTAACTTGATTATGATATAGCTTTATCGATTTAAAGATGAGTGAACGATCCCGTCTTTACCCCTTTCGTCGGTAGATTACAGATAAACGATTTTAACGACAACTTTTGGTAGATTCCGTCTGTCTACCTACGTAGTTAAAATGATTTGCTCGACCTTCCCCAATTATATTTCCTATTTGAGCAAAATTGAGTTTTATAGATATAACATAGATTCTGTTGTGATTGATGCTGTATTTTCATTGCTTTGATAAGCTAATTCGCCAAATTTGTTTTTCTCCTTTCCTTGGAGATTTCAACATCCGAGAAAATGTCAGTGACCGTATACGTATTACTTCTTTGTTAAAATTCCTTTCGGCGTAGATGCTTACATGTTTGTTCCGATTGCTACTGAAATTTCTTAAAAAATAAAGAGAACCGTTTCATTTTAGGTTTCGTTTGAGACTTCAACGGCTGATTTAACAGTTTATTTTTGTTGAAAAAACCACCGAACTCTATGATATCTGATTCCATAATAAATACTCATGTAGGCGAGATCAGATTTCCTAAAAATATCACTGATAAATTTTTTTACTAATATCCGACAATGGGAATTTCGTACGCACCTCATGCAGAAAATTGTTATCTCTAAGGGCTATCACTCATCAACAATATTATGCATTTGTCATATCTGATTGATTTACCGTGAGTGTTGGAATTACACCTCCTCAGCGAAACGATTAAATGTTCTAATTAATATGTAATATGGTCGATTCTTCCGTATATCAATCATTGCTATTTTATTTTATATTTATCCCATTCAATGTCAACGGTAAATACTCAATAAGTTCTAAGCAGTTGCAGGAAGTATGGATTCTATTAATCTACACTAAATTAGCAAACATTAAAAATAATAATTAGTTCCACACTAACCGTGTAACTGTTTAGTTATTTTCGCATTACTAAATAGCTGTTATTTTCTTTATATTTTAGATTGATAATCGAATGCGACAGACTAAACAAATAAACTTTTCTCGAATTGTTTCAATTCTAAAAATAAGAAATTAATACGACAATGCGTCCACGATTATTTTCTCTCTCACGCCTCTCTCTATCGATAAAACGGTTAATTAGTCCTTCAGTTTGATGAAACTTTTAATCGCGCACCTCTTGCATCACACGAGTAACACCTGTTCTCTCTCCTTTCCCAGTGTCGTTTTCATTTTATCGCTCGATTTCCTTTCGCCACTCGACTTTTCCGTAACTCTTTTCTTTCGGATCTTGACGCCTTTGTGCGGTTTCCCCCGCGTTTTCCTTGTTCCCATTTTTTTTGAACCACCGGACTCTCATTGGGTTTTCTCAGTTTCACAACTCTATAATCAAGCAAGGAATGAGAGTTAGAGCAGTCTGGCCCCAAAAGCTGGGTTAACTTTTCTCTTCACCTCGCATTTCTCTCTCTATCTGTCTCTCATGAAAATTCGCTTTCTTATTATTCAAGGTGTTCCTTCCGAGTAGAATGAAGAAATAATTGTTTGCCATTGTGATTCAACACATAACCGCTCCGCATTCGACAAGTGTCACTGATAGATTTTAAAAAGATGTTTTTTCTGCTTTTACCTTTCGTTCGCTTCTCACCGCAACTTTCTCGCGTTGAAATTTTATTTATGACTATCTTATTTTTACTGATTTTTACACGTCGTCAAATTCTCGAATGGTTTTTTTGTACGGTGTCACCGCCCCAAAAGTAAATATATGTATTTATCTACCGGTTATAAATGTATAAATGATTTCGATCGCCTAGACACGTCGTTATTGAATGGCCTAACGTTAAACTTAAAAAAAATTGTCAAGGTACGTGATAGAAATGACGATATTCTGCATTTTCCTGTATGATATGAATAAGAAGAAAGCTTGAATTATTACCTCTCTCGGGGTGTCACAATTTATCGCTGGGGAAACCGCGAAAAATGTTGCTGGGGTATGTTTTAATTTGGAATTGTTGATTATTGCTTTAGGGAAGTGACTTTTGCTCCACTTAATTTTTGGCTGTATGATAGTGACTTCAAATGCATATCTATACTTGTACCTATTCTCGAGTGCGACGAAATTTTGTTTAATTGCTTAAGGGTTCCGCGCATATAAAATGTTGAATATCATTGATTATTAAATTGTATATTTATCAAACTTTATGTGTAAAAATGTTATTGCTTTGACGACGACAACTGTACCGCAAATATGCATTGACACTGAAAAGTACTTATGACTATTGAAAATCATTTTACAATGCGTAAACATTCTGTTCGTAAAATATGCAGCGAACTCGCAGGACCAACGCCATATTCTTTCATTTTCTTCCAAAAATCAACATATATTAAAAATCGTGAATGTATTTCAATGGTTACTAATCCGTCACTTTATATGAACGGGTAAAAAAAATCAGTATGTTTTAGGCATCCGTTTTCCGACGCACACCGACTGAATTCATAGTCGAAACCTTACGGTAAACCGAACTGGCGAATATTATGCGATGCTCGTATTATACCTTTAAGATTCTCGTCTTTCTCTCTCTCTCTTTCTCTCTCACTCACTCTTTCTCGCCCTTATACGTATATATCAACGACGCGACTCCCATTACACCCACGCATAACCCATACCACGCTATCCATCCGACTCAACGACTACCGTCTGCGCATCCCCCGCAACCAGGCTTCACTTTTCTCCCCCTTTCCCTCTCTCTCTCTCTCTCTCCAACCAGCCTTCCTCTCAACCTCCCCGTCTCCCCTCTTTGACTCCCTCTTTACCTTCGCTGCCCGTCGGCGGCCGTTCCTCGCATCGCCTTGCTTCAAAATCAACTTAATCCGTCATTCAGGGGAGGACATCCCCTGGACAGGTTGCGTTACAAGTTTTTGATCGGCCATCACTCCCCGTCTCCCTCTCTTTCCCCTCCTCTCCCTACGCTCTCCCCTTTCTCTTTCCTCCGTCCCTCTTCCTTTGTCTATTTCTCCCTCTTTCTCCTTTTCTCCTCCTCCCTCTGGTATAGGAGAGCGGAATCTGCGAGCGTCTCCCGAGGAAGAGGGAGGAGGGAAGAGCGTATGTGTTCAGGTAGAGCGAGGAAGGCAGGCGGAAGAGTATTGATACGGATGAGGGCGTTGTCAGCACGGGATTCTTGCGTAATTATGCGTGTAGTCTTTCATCCACTCGTATATAATTGGGACTTTAATGTCCCCGATGATGGGGTGGTTTTCTTTCTCGTCTTTTTTAATGTCGTTTCGAGGGTTCGCGTTTGATATTTTTGTCGAGGGAACGTCGGTTTCCGCCCGAGTTTTATCGGCGATGGCGTCTAAAAGGTGAGGAGGTTCTGTTACCTGATTTACAAATGACCAACGTCACCTTAATGCGAAGGGATGTAATTTATGAATGATTCCACAACTCAAAAGCTTCATGATAACATGCTTATTATTATGATGCGTGCGATTTATGCGTGTTTATCTGGTGAACCAGCCTCTTGGGCTGTTATCGTGCGTGCAATTTGTTACGCAACTTTGGCGTATTATATGTTTCTACTGTCATTTTAATTTTACAGTTATCAATTATATAAAATTCTCGCACTAGAAATTCGTTCGGCTATATGTAATATATGCATCGTCTACGGTGAGTTAATTTCAAAAAATATTTTCTGAACGTGATAATCCCAAAACCTTTCATAAAGAAATGCGTCTAATTCTCATGCCTTAGGCGATAAATGTTTCCAAATCTGCTTAAGTCGAGCTTGCTGCGTATGTAAAAATAAATTTTTTTTACATCATCCGTCTCACGGGAAGAAAATGAAAAAAAATCGAACATTTCATCGGTTCTTGATTACATCCGCCGCGATTTCTCCCTCTCCTTCCACTCCCCCGTGAACACCCCAACGATTCTCCCTATCTTTTTCAACCCACTTCTCTCGCGCGCAGAACCCACAAACCTTCGTCCGAGACATGTAATAGGGATACCAAGGACTCCCGCGACCTCTCCAACCTCATCCATCCCTCCTCCTTCTCCTCCCCACCCATCCCCCGTCCACCGCGCTCTCCCGCACTCCCTCCAATTCCATCTCCCTTGCCTCCCCCCCCACCCACCTGCTCCTTCCTCCCTCGACCGCCTCCTTCCTTTGCAGATATCATGCCCAAGTGGTGACGGATGTGGAAGCTGCCAACCATCCTTCCTCGGTGGGTGGGTTGGGCTGGAGGGTCGGGGTTGGGTGGAGGCGGATGAGAAGAAGAGGAAGAGAGACGGAGGAGAAAAAACGGGGTTGGGGGCGGGAGTAGGAGGACCTTGTCCTCGACCGAGCCGCCGCCTTCCCGTCCCACCGTTTATTTCTTTCCCTCCTCCCCCTCCCCATCCTCCTCCATCGGTCCCCGGGAGGCCGTTGCATCCACTCCGTTTGCCGCTGCAGGCCACCGCACCTCTCATTTCTCGAATACCTCGGCATTGCGTTCGTTAAGGTATTTCAATAATATGAGTGGGCGAGAGAGAGAGGGAGAGGGAACCATCATATTTAGAAGAATGATCCGATTTGATTTCCGGGCCTTTTAGAGGAGAATGATCTGTTGCGTCGAACTTCTCCAATGGGAGAGAATTCGCGCGTTGAAGTCTCCTTTAACCCGAATTGGGGTTGGTCGTTGTTTTTCTTCGGGTCCTCAAAACATTCACATCTTCCCGGATGGCTTCTGGGAGGACGCGATTGAGTCTGTTTAGTCTGTAACGGAGGTGAGGTCCGTCAAGAGATCGGGATGGTGGGCGTGGAAGGGTCAGCGGTCGATAGTATCTTAGCTGGAAATAGCTGGATATCGTCGAAAACATTTTCGTTCCAGTCTCTTGATGTTTACCCCCTGTTAACTCGGATGACGTCTTAATACGATTTCTGTCGAAAATTAATTCCGTGTGCGCTTCCGCAGAACTGGCATTTGTGCTGGTTAGCATGACAGGATTTCTCTCCCCTTGTCGTTCGAGATGATGTCTTATTTTGACGTCCCCATTACGAGTTATTTCTTGCGGAAAACATTTGTAAAGAAATGGCATTCGGTGAAATCTGGAGTTTCGAGACGCGGGAAAGGCCCTCGCCCGGCAGTCCGGTTGCTTACGTAATCGTCGATACGACGAATTTTATATCGATTAGCTTTTAAGAAGGAAATTGAGGGGTATAACGACGCAAATTAATACAATAGGAAAGATTGGCGTGAGGAGGTAATAATGAGATGACGTTATTTATACTTTCATATTAGTTCTTCTCTATCTTTCAACCGATTTCACGTACCCCAATTGCTTGAAATATTACAATCACTTTCAAAATTATCAGCGGAATTCCGGCTCTTGATTATTTCATTTCTCGCCGAGTGTTTGAAGCATGCGTACAATTGCACACCAAAAATTACGCGAAATGAGGTTTTTAATCGGATTCCTAACATGTAGTTCTTTTTTGATAGAATGAAGAGAATCGAATAATTTTTTATACATTATTTCAAATTTTAGTTGATATTTTTAACATATAATCGAGAGAGTATATGGTTCGCTCAAAAAAATTAATGAATAATCCACTGTAATATATAAAGAACACCGGAAAATCAATGAACTCTTATTACCACCTCCAAAAATTATGGTTAGTTTTATCATGCACGTAGTTTTCGAAACATTAACGCTTTTTTTAGCTAACTTATTTTCGATTTTCATATATTTCTCCAACCTGTTATCGTCGCTTCTTCGTAACGTTCTCCTCTTCTTTGTTCGTTCGCCTCGACGGCATTGGAAGGATGATTTCACTTCGATCATTATGCACTCGCGTTGCCTCCTCCATATTATTCTCGCCAAACACACACGCGCGCGCGCGCTTTTCCAACCGAACTCTTTGCTTCCATTCCTTTCGTCTCGTGAATATGTCCGACCACCTCCGTCGCCCGTTTCCTCTGACCGTTTCAGGTGCGTCCTCTCCTCATGTTTATACATACGATGAGTTCTTTCTGTCTCCGTCCACTCCTTCCTTCCTCTCGCATTGTCCACTAGCCACACCCATCTTTATACCCCAACGACTCCCATCCTGCACAGACTTCTTTTGCCCTTTTCTGCCAACTTTCTCCCTTTCACCCCTTCGCTTCCCTTCCCATTTTCATCCTTTCCCGTCGACCGTGTCTCTCTGCCTTTCGATCCCATCTTTGTTTCCTGCGTCGAACACGCTTTTTTAGTATTTTTGTACAATCATTCCCATTCTTCTTCGTCGTGTGCATTTTTAATTTTGCTGCCGTTACCCATGTCCAAAGATTCCACATTTTCGCTTTCTCTTCGACGGTTATTTTTTTTCGCATTCCATTCTTTGCTAATCAAATCCACCTCGATTTTTGGGCTTCGGTTCCTTTCTCCTCTCGATTTTATTGGCTATTGTTTTATTTGCATCCTTTGTCTCTCCTTATTTTTGCCTTTACTTCGCGATTCAGCCAGAACTGTTAACTACGGCGTATACATAATAATTATATCCATAGGAAGATTTTTCCGTCGTTTACGTGAGCAAACATCTCGTCATTGTTCCCGAAATACACGAGACTGTTTTAATCAAAAATTTGAACCACGCAGGAGTTTTTACAGATATTTTAGGGTGTTTCTATTCTGGATTTGAGTTTTAGTTGATAACAAGCATATTCGAATGAAAGGCTTCCCATACCGTGTTTATTCCCAGCAAATTAATTTCAACATTTGATCCTTACATTTCCTACGGATCACTCGTTAATAAACTTTATTCAGCTGCTGGCGCACGCAATAAATTCTATCCCATCTAATTATAGTTGCTTACGTTTATCTATTTACATTTCTGTAGCAAATTACAATTAGTTATACCATCTTCTTTTCGACGTGTGAAATCGCAGAATCGACCACGGGTGGTTTTTTTATGCACGCCGTCATTCATCGGCGATTTTTAGTGAAGTGTTAAAATTATATGATTTTCCCTTATTATTTCACGCTGTCGAATACTCAACGCGTTGTCCCTTAATGATAATGACATTCATTCTGCCTAATCTTTAATTAATTTAGCTAAAGGATATATTTCGAACTCCTTATTCCTCGGATGAATTTGAAATTTAAATAGTAAGTAGAGATCCTGACAATGTCATAGAAATGTGTTAAAATATCGACAAAAACAAGCGATAAACACAACCTAGGAAGGCGTTATAAAACGCACATGTTCGATTATAGAGTAGACGTAGATTCTCACTCTTTTCGTTTCTCTCCTAAGACAAATCTTATTTTCGTTTTCTCTCCATCCTATTTCCTAATCGTAAATATTCCGCCGCATTTATCGTCTTTCCGTTACCCGAATAGCTTCCATTCTTTCCTTTTATCGGCTCCTACTCCCATTCGCCCTTGCACCTCCCGTTTTCCTCTTATTTTCGCATTTTTCCCCTTCCACGCCCCTTTTCCGCGTCCTCCTCTTCCCCCCTCCCCCTTCCCCTCCTTTCCTTCTCTTCCTCACGTCCTCCTCCTATTCTGAGACACATTCTTGTCACATCTTACGGAATACCTCTGCGGTTTTTCCTGCCCTCTCCTGTTCCAAGGTGCCTCCAACCCCTCCTCCGATGCACATTGGCATACCTCGGCGGGTCAACATGCCCCGATGCAACAAAAGGAATTGCCTTTGCGCGCTAACTCTTCGTTTCTCTTGATTTTCTCCTCCTCCTCCTCCACTCCCCCCTCCTAACGATTTTATTTGAAAAAAAAAACAAATATTTCTTCTCGCAATCGTGAATTTAATTGGCGAGTGTATATGTATATATAAATATAGTTGCATAAAAATTTTTCCCTTTTCGGCTGTTTGTTTTACACTTTTTCTCGTGCGTTCGCGTTTGCTTTCTTCTTCAGTCGCGCGAGAATTGATCACATTAAGGGTACTCTCGGCGTTCATTTTGGACCGCCTCTCGGTTTGACGATTTTTTCCTTTTTCCTCGTTTGCGGGGAGAGTTTGTATCGTTTAAAATTCGCTTTTTTCGAATTCCTTTTTTTTTTTAATCTACAACGTATTTTGCCATTCATGGTAAATTCGGCATTTCCTCGATCCGGTCGTAAAGGTATTTACCGGAGATACCCTAGACACCACGTTAGACTTGCGGCAAAAAAGAAAAACATTTTGTTTCACGAGGGAAGGAAATCGAAATTTAATTTTGTTCTTATTTTTTACGATTATTGCTCAAAACATCTCGTACATTTTCCTGATGATTGATGGAATACTGAGGTCAGAACATACGTGTGCCAAAGTGGGCAAAATTGTTGGGATTTCCGACAAATAAATTAGTTTACCGTGTGTTTCGTCGCGGTGGAAATCTCGGCGCATTTCTTTAATCGGATATGATCGACCATGTGGCATGAATCGCAAAAAAAAAAACACGGGAGGATTTCCCTACGGAGAATAACACCGCGCAAGGCCAGATAAACTCGTAGATAAAGTCCCCATGATTTTTTCTTCCCGTCAATAACACGAAATAAGATTGAGTGATAAGCTAGAGAGAGAGAGCTTTCATCTTATCTTTCACAATTTTTTATATATACACACCGCCTTATAAACCCTCCCTCTACTTTCCTCATTCCTGTACGTCACTGGCTGACCCACCTCTTCCTCATCCCACTTCCTAGCCTTTTTCCCTCTCGCATCACCCACCTGCAGCTCCTTCCCTCCTCCTCCCCCGTCCCGCAATGCACCGCCTCTAAAAAGATCAGACGTCTCGCCGACTTCTCCTTTCCTCCTCTCTCTCTCTCTGCCCCCCTCCCCCCTTCCTTCACTCTTTTTCCCTCCACCTTCCCACGTCCTTCCCTTGTCGCGAGCCTTTCGCTGACTCTCTCCTCTCGTTCCCTCCTCTCTGCATTTCTCCCCCTTTACTAATATACTTTTCACCTCCCAAAACCCCTTTTCCCATGCAAATCACCTCCTTTCACTCTCCCGCTTGTATTGCTCTCCTTTAGAATCAGACGTCCTTGCATTCTTAGCCAGAACGCTTTGTTTTTGCTAGATTTTGAGGTTTTTGTTCTGTGGAACAATAAGATAGTTTGATCGGTTATGGGTGGTAGGTTACTCATACGTACTTTTCACGCCCAGAAGTGGGAAGGGCTGAAGATTCGTCACGATGCTGGACTGGGAAAGAATAGGGAAGATGTTGTTGAAGTTCTAGCGTTTTCTCTTCTGTCAACGTTTCAGCTGTATGTGAGAAGGTTACGAGTAATAACAATTAAAATTTTTAATTGGCGATCAACATGATGTGGCCATGTATTTGTAATTTTATTATATTTAGAACAACGGAGGTTTGCCTCACATCTGAGCTCCTTTGTGCCTTAAAGTATACCTTAATAAATTTTCGGTATAAAACAATATTATGATAGAAGCAAAAGGTTTCAACTAAACGTTATTGTAACACTAAGGTAATCGAATGACAATCAGCGTACCATTTAATCTTTAAACGACAGGTATTCCATCTACAATTATTATTAAAGTTGATAATTTTTCATCAAGACCTTTCTGGGATTTTTTAAATCCAAAAGTGGGTATATTTTTACCTCTTTCAGTATTGTAAGCACGGTGATGGTGGTACTTGAACCATAATTCGCAATTTACGGAGTCAAATATCTCGCTTAGTTGCTTTTCTTAGCATTAATTGGAGTTATCTTTGCATCCAGGAGTTGACCGATGTTCAGTTAATATTTTTTTAAAAATAAGAGCGCTTCTCCTAATTTCCACTTTTTTTATGCTTTAGAACTATCTTCTCCATCGCGTCCAAGTATGGCGTTTATAAATCATTCCCCACAACAAAATTATTAAAAGGGTATTTTATTTCTTCCTCGAAATACGTTCTCCGTGATGAACCGTATTTGAAGCCGACGCAAAAAACTTCTCTCAGTATTTCTATAATTAATCACTTTCCCGGTTTAGTAATTATTTCTTTAAAGGCAATGTTTTCTGCACTTTCTCAGACGCATAGCGACCAGATGCCATTCCGTTGCGAGTTTTGCAGCCGACTCTTCAAGCACAAACGCAGTCGGGACCGACACATTAAGCTACACACGGGAGACCGGAAGTATAGGTGCACGCAATGCGAGTCGGCGTTCTCACGGAGGTAAGCCTCAGTTGTTTTGCCGGATTTCGATCCCGAATACCTCCCATATCTCTTTTTCTCTCGATTCCGCTTAAAACCTAAACAATACCACCCGTTACTTTCTTTTATTTTTAAAAGATGGCTTCCATTTATTTATTCGTTCTTTTTTATCATTTAATAAGAAAATCAAAATATATTTAATATAAAATTCGATGTAATTAGTGATAGTTTAAGAATTAATTGGCACATGACAATATATACTAGCCATCGTTAACTAAAACTCAAAGTTGTGAGGAGTTATTTGATTGCTTTACGAGTACCTCAATATGTCTATTTCTAAAACATACCAATTTGTTATATGAAAATATTCATCGGTTAATAATGGCTGTTTTTTGTACCATGAATGATAATTTCTCTCGCTTATTGGGAGGTATCGCAATAAAATAGATTCAAACCGAGGTTACGTTAGCAGAATTCTCTTCTCGAAAAATAAGCATTTAAAAATAAAAATGGAAAAAATAAGTGCTTTTCTCAGGTATCCCCAATAGCCATCAAAAGATGAGATAAAACAATACAAGCATTTCAGCTACCAGGTGGACGTCATCGGTGACATTAACACCCTTTTGTGAGATCCCTGAGATATCAGTAGTTAATTTTTTCAATTTTAGTTTTTTAAGCGCTCATTTTTTGGATTTGTTTTTAGCCGTAAGACGCGCTCGATAATTCGCTATCGAAACATTAATGCGACAAGTCTGATCAACTCGATGCTTGTGTCTGTCGTTTTTAGTGATCATCTAAAGATCCACATGAAGACTCACGACAATCAGAAGCCATTCCAGTGCACGGTGTGCAATCGCGGTTACAACACGGCCGCCGCCTTGACGTCCCACATGCAATCCCACAAGAGGGGAGGAGGGACGGGGCGGAACGGAGGCGGAGGGAGCACCCCCAGCCCCGGGCCCACCGCCATGCCAACGTCCCCCGCCCCCAAAGCCGCCTCGACCCCCACATCTGAGGCGGCGACGGGCCGCAGCAGCTCGGGAAGCAGGGGATCCAGCCCTCACCGCTGTCTTCACTGCACGGCGGGGTTCCGGAAGGCGGAGGACCTGCAGGTCGGTCACTTTTCAGATGCAGATAATCAGCGGTTGAGTGCGTTTTCTCCATTTTAATAAGTATGATAGCTGATAAAAACAGATTACTAAACGTTTGCGCGAACTATAGAATTAAAACAAATAAGCTCGATGTTAACTTTATACCGAAAATTCAAGATTTCATTTATAATTTTCGCTTGTTATAATTCTTATTCCCACATTGTATCGGTTAAATTTTTATGCGTCAAACCTAGTGTGACTTTTTTGTTTATGTCGTGCGATTAATAAATATAAGTTTGACTCTTGTATAGTGTAAAATATACAAAATAAATGCTTGCCCAAAGATCTTCAATAACCATGAAGAAATTATGAACGACCATATGTGTTTATAAAATCTACTCTCTCTGAATACCATTGATGAGGGCTGATTTGTAGCCGAAATGCAAAACATTTCTAGTACCATTTTTGTGCCTATTAGAAATACTTGAGAAGGTATTTATTTTGCGTATACGATTGTAGCTATAAGACGAGCTCAATAATTCTCTATCGAATTTATAAGGTGAAAGCGGAAATTATCGTCTGGGATTGTTTGCTATTGTCATAAAATGCGTATCAGTAAAATACGAATGAACATTTTAAACGTCTTTCATATAACATTTTATTCGATTTGACGGTAGAATTTTATATTAATTAAAAACAGTTTTCGGAAAATTCCACGTGTTATTCTTTAAAATTTCTGCGGAAGATTATCACGTTTCCCTGTATCTACTTCCCCTCAGGCGCACATGGTTCTCCACCATTCTTCTGGTGTCCAGGCGCCTTCGCCAGTGCACGCGGAAACACCGAGGCCTCGGGGTCGACCCCCGTCGTCTTCCCTTCTTCCTCCGCGCAGCTGCTCAGCCTCCATCCCCTCGCCTGTGACGCTAGCGCCCAAGTTGGCCTGCATCTACTGCACCAAGGATAACTTCACCACCATGGAGGGACTCCAGCTCCACGTTCAAGCGATGCATGGTGAGACAGCACGCGATGCGTTCGGACTTGCGTTCTATATTATCACTGCAACGCAATTAACGTGGATAATACGTTGGCGGAAGAAACAAACTTTTTCCTATTTTTTAAAATAGGAAATGTATGTATGTATGTATGTGTGTATATATATACACAATAGGGGGCAAGCTCCCTGCTCGCTGACGCTCGCCAACTCCCCTCCCCTCCCCTTTGCTCGCTGTTTCTTCGTTCCTACCATGTACGTATTGTAGGCTACTTTTTCATCCCAAATGTTTTATATTAATTGTACAAAAAGCAAAATAACTTTGTATGCTAATGCTAATGGCAGCCCATTTTCTGTCGGCTCCTTTATGCACGTCCACATTCAACCGATTCCAACCAAACTTGGTAGGATAGTAGGGGGCACTAAGGGGAAGGTCTACGCGGGGTTTTAGTGTTTGTATGTCCGCTTCATTCAAAATGGCGGTCGATTTAAACATTAAACTATGCGTATTTTCCCAAGTTCTACTATTGATTTGAGTCAAATTTGGTACGATTGTGGAGAGTTCCCAGAAATAATTCATACGTGGTTTTTGTTTATCTCTGCCAGTTTTATTCAAAACGGCGGCCGAGTGACTTCTTAAATACCATGTATCATCTAGAATTCCGATCGGATTTGAACCAAATCTCCCCGGGCAACGCCGGGAATTTCTGCTAGTATATGTGTGTGTGTGTATATACAGGGTGAGTCTTAATTACATACCTTAAATATAAGCATCGTGTTCTAAACCTACAGGCAAACAAAAAAGTTCATATAAACATATGGTCGCAACCGCTTCGTTAGCGAGATATCGCAGCAGGAAGCACGAGGAAAGAAAAGTATACAGATAACATAGTTTTGGATCACACGTTTATTTTGAAGAATGTGTTTGTATGTTTGTGCATTTATAGCGCAACAACTACAAAACGTAGAAGCAAGAAGAAGGTGCCATTTTAACCGCAATAGAAAGTTAAGCAAAATGGTAGGGTTTTTAAAGTGATTTGAACTACATTTTTTATATAAAAATGTTTTCTCTTTTAATTTTTCCCATTTAAATAACAAAGTGTGGCATAGAGTTCTCCAAAGCAAACTGTTTTAAGAACTACGTAAATAACTTAAATAATTATATGTAGATTTTCCACAAAATGTGATTTTCAATCCTTGGAAGATATCGTCACAAAACTTTGCATAGAGTCAATAATTTTATCCTGCGGATAACATAGGCTAAATGGCGATAAAAAATGTTGGGATAAGGGGGAGAGGGAGGGAGAGGGGATGCTTAATTAAATAATTATTTCCCCATAAGTTTACACGTAATTTTCGATTTTTCAGAGTGCAAGATTTTCTTCTTTCATTCATCTAAATAGGTAATTGAGAACAGGTTTTCTTCATTTTTGCTTTATTCGGCGGTTAAAACTGTGTACTATCTTATTCTTACGATGTGTACATGTTACACGGTCGAAGTTTTAGATTCACTAAATCCGTTTTAATTCAACGGGCAGTTCTGCTGGTGTGTATATATATATATATATATATATATATATATATATATATATATATATATATATATATATATATACATATACAGTGTGAGTCTTAATTACATACCTTAAATATAAGCATCGTGTTCTACACCTACAGACAAGCAAAAAAGTTCATATAAACATATGGTCGCAACCGCTTCGTTAGCGAGATATGGCAATATTATAAAAAACTCGATCGTTTCCCCTTTCCCTTCCCCTCTCGTGCTTTGTCGGCAACAATGGCAACAGTGAGGCAGTGCCGTGACACGGAGAAAGCAATCATTCAGTCACACAGGGTTACTGTTCTGGGAGACACGTTATGTATTGAAGAATGGTGCATAATGCGGACTATTCATTAGACGAATTAACAGATATGATACTGCTGTACGGAGAAGCAGAGCGGAACAGTGCAGTCGCTGCTTGTCTTTACGCCGAAAGGTATCCGCCACGACGGCATCCATATCGCAGGACATTCATTTCTCTGGAACGTCGCCAGAGAGAAACAGGTCATATGCGGCTCATTATGACAAATGCTGCTAGATCACGAAGTCGCAGGTGCGCCAATGTGGAAGAGGATGTTCTGCATTCCGTTGAATGGTCCCCTGGTACTAGTACCAGGCAGTTGGCTGCTCGTCATCAGATTTCCCAGCGAACAGTGGTGAGGGTGTTGCATGATCAGTTGTTGCATCCATTCCATGTACAGCGTGTTCAAGTTCTGCAACCGCCGCTGGATTATGAGGGTCGAAGAGCATTCTGCGAATGACTACTGAAGCAGGATGCAGCATATCCGAACTTTCTCAGCCAAGTTTCGGTGATGGATGAAGAATGCTTCATAAGGAATGGGATTTTTAATAGTCGTAACCAGCACACATGGGCTGATGAAAATCCACATATATTTCAGGAAACACGATTCCAACAGCAGTTTGCAATTAATGTTTGGGCGGGAATAATTGGCGATCTCCTCCTAGGTCCTTATGAGCTACCGCCTTGACTGTCAGGGTCCTCCTATTTACAGTTTCTATCTCTAAAATTACCGCAACTACTAGAAGACATACCCTTGGGAACGCGTCAGACAATGTGGGTATTTCATGATGGGGCTCCTGCCCATTCTGCTCGCGATGTCAAACGGTATTTGGACAGTCAGTCACTACCCAGGTCGATGGCTAGGACGAAGCGGACCAGTTGTGTGGCCTCCGCGATCACCCGATCTCACTCCTGCCGACTTTTACTTGTGGGGCCATCTAAAGAGCATCGTTTACGCCCAACGATGTAATACGCATGACGAGCTATGGAATGTCATTGAAGCTGCTGGGACGACAATACGTGAAATGCCTGACGTCTTTCAGCAGGCCAGGAATTCTTGGCGCAACAGGGCTCAGTTGTGCATTACTGTAATGGTGGACAGTTTGAACATCTTTTGTAAACTGACGAGATGCCATTCTGTTCACAGCTAATAAACTTTTGATCCAAAACTACGTTATTTGTCTACTTTCCTTTCCCCATGCTTCCTGTTGCCATATCTCGCTAACGAAGCGGTTGCGACCATATGTTTATATGAACTTTTTTGCTTGTCTGTAGGTTTAGAAAACGATGCTTGTATTTAAGGTATGTAATTAAGACTCACCCTGTATATATATATATATATATATATATATATATATATATATATATATATATATATATATATATATACTACGGAAGAGGAAAGCTAAGTAAGGATATTTAGGGCAACTAGGTGTTGAAGGAAACCCAGTGAACACTTACAGGATATAATTTTCATGAGATTCACTTATCAGACAAAGATTATATATATAAATACTACGGAAGAGGTAAGGTAAGTAAGGATATTTAGGGCAACTAGGTGTTGAAGGAAACCCAGTGAACACTTACCGGAAGTAGAGCCGCTGGGGTGTTGGAGAGACACATTTGTAGAGGTTAGAGCTTTCGGGATGATCCCTTCGTCAGCACAATATATATATATATATATATATACACAAATGTGTCTCTCCAACACCCCAGCGGCTCTCCTTCCGGTAAGTGTTCACTGGGTTTCCTTCAACACCTAGTTGCCCTAATATATATATACTAGGCGAATGATCCCGTTTAAAATGGCCTTTGAAACAAACAATATAAAAATAAAACCAACAAACAAATGATAAAATTATAATATTTGAATAAGATTGGAAAGGGCTGCAAATTAAAACAAAGGAATAGTTTTAAAAAATTAAGAGGAAAACAGTCTTATATCTCAATAATATTATTTTAGCTATTCAGTAGCTCTCTTATAACGACGTTCCTTGTAAATACTCTTTCGTTTAACAGAAATAACCCTTGATTATCGTTATCCTTAACCCAAAATTTCAAATTATGTGTGTCACGTGTTCTAGTTATGGCTACATACAGCTGTCCGTGTGAGAAGCAATATTTAGTAAGTAATCACAATCAATCATTCAATTCCACTAAACAGCAGTTAAGAACAATCTCAATAGATATCTCAATACACACGCAATCAGCGCATATACCTTATTTATTTATGTAATCGTTGTTTGGTTGGTTACCCTATAATTGGATTTACGCGAATTAAAAATTAACAGCACGAAAAAAATTATTTTCATAATATCTGTTATATTCAGATAACGCGAAGGCACAGCGCAAGCAACTGCCTTTAATATTCAGAAAGACTTCAATAAGACAACGAAGGCACGTTAAAACATCGTCGAATTATTTCAAATATTAGCATGTTTTAAAAGACGTAATTTACCGCATTTATCCATCCGCTACTTACGTATTAACGGGGAGCCCAACTTAATACGTAAGTACCGAATGATTTCTACCAAGATATCTGTAGTCTACAAAGGAATTATATCTCGCTTGACTGTTGCGTCGTAAATAGAGAGGATATTGGCGACGCTTCGACTCGCTTTCTTTTTATTTTAGTTGTCGTCTCTGGGCGATACCGCGGCCTTCGCCTCGCTGGAACAAACTTTCCCTCCCCGTTGTCCGGTGATCGGGTTTGTAAATGTCGCGACAGGCCGATCAGTCGAGATGCTTTTGTTAGCATTTTAGAAGAAATTGCTAAATATTGGCCACCAGAAATTAAAATGTGATTGTTTTTTCTGTTGTTATCTATAACAAATCATTTAAATGTTAATTGCTTTCTTTTAATGTTCTTAAAAATTAAAACATGCTTTAAATGGTATTTGTTTCGTATATATATTTTTAAGTTGGGCTCCCCGTTAATATGTACCTACGTAAGTACCATCCATCCAATTTACGTAAATGAATATAGGTGCGACCGCAATTAGTTATAGAAAGTGGCAGGAGGGGCCGCACTAATTGTACTGACAAGTGCTGCCATCTATCGGCCAGTTTGCATAACTAACTGATGAGAACGTCCGGCCACACACCGACAAAGACATCAAGCGTTTTCTTATAGTGGATATATATATATATATATATATATATATATATATATATATATATATATATATATATATATATATATATATATAATACTAAGGAAGAGGAAAGGTAAGTAAGGATATTTTGGGCAACTAGGTGTTGAAGGAAACCCAGTGAACACTTACCGGAAGTAGAGCCGCTGGGGTGTTGGAGAGACACATTTGTAGAGGTTAGAGCTTTCGGGATGATCCCTTCGTCAGCACAAGAGAGACACAACTGATATGGCAGTGACACTGGGGTGAAGGTGTGGGGGTGGAAGGGAAGGGAGCGTGGAAAGGTCGGGGATTGGAGGATGTAGAAGGGGGAGGGGGGAAAGAGAGGGTGGAAAGAAGGAAATATTAACGGATATTGAGGCCGGGAGGAGAGAAAGAGTTTAAGATTTGGATATGGGCGAGTTCCCATTGACGGAGTTGGGGGGCGGAAGCGTCGTCCGAGAGGGCGCGGATGGCCCTCACCGTGAAACAAACATTGAAACTAAGATTGTGGTTATTCGCATGAACGGCCACGGGTAGCTGTCGTTTAAGACTAACGCTGTTGCGATGGCCGTTCATGCGAATGCTGAGGGAATTGCTGGTGAGTCCGACGTAAAAGGCGGGGCATTGGGTGCAGGTTAGTATGTAGATGACGTTACGGGTGGTACAGTTGGTAGGGGATGTTATGGGGTAGGTGATGTTGGTGGTGGGGTTTGAGAATGAGTTGGAGGGTGGGTTTATAGGGCATGTTTGGCATCGTGGTCTGCGGCAGGGGTGGGACCCTGCAGGGTGCAGAGGAGTGGGTGATGGAGGTTCTTTTCTCCACAGGATGTTGGCAAGGTTGGGAGGTCTGCGGAAGGAGAGGATTGGGGGTGTGGGGAAGGAGACCTGGTTGGGGGAGGAAGTGAGGATTGGGTGGGCTGCCTTTAGGATACTTTTTAGGGTATCGTGGATGCCGGGATAGAAAGTTGTGATTAGGGTGAGTTGGGGGGTAGAGTCGGGGGTTGCGAGGCGGTTGCAGTGTGGGTTAGGGGTGCTGGGTGCGACAGCCCGTCGGATTTGGTCCCGAATTAGGTCCGGCGGGTATCCGCGTTGGAGGAGAGCATTTTCGAGGACAGAGCAGTACTCGGAAAGGGAGTCTCTTTCCGAGCAGATTCTCCGTCCTCGGCGGGCTAGGGCGTAGGGGATTGAGGCTTTGGTGTGGAGGGGGTGGCAGCTGTGGAAGTGGAGATATTGGAGGCGGTTGGAGGGTTTTAGATGCACTTTGGTGTGAATTTGGTTCTCTCGGATGGAGAGGTCGACATCCAAGAAGGTGATGCTGGTGGGGGAGGAGTGGTGGGTGAAGGAGAGCGTGGGGTGGGAAGAGAGGCGCTCTAAAAAGGATTGGAGTGAGGCAGGTCCATGTGTCCAAAGAAGGAAAATGTCGTCGATATACCTCAGCCACAGGAGTGGTCTGGGGTGTATGTCGAGGAAACGTTCCTCCCATTCACCTAAGAAGACATTGGCGTATGAGGGCGCCATGCGAGTGCCCATCGCCGTACCTTTTATTTGTAGGTAGTGGCGCCCTCCGAAGGTAAAGTTGTTCTTGTAGAGCACCATTTCCGCCAACTTCGTTAGGAAGTGGGACAAATGTGTCTCTCCAACACCCCAGCGACTCTCCTTCCGGTAAGTGTTCACTGGGTTTCCTTCAACGCCTAGTTGCCCTATATATATGTATATATGATGGAAACATGCCCACCGAAGAGGTCCCAGATATCCTTCCGGAAGAGGTGAGACAGGCAATCAGAAGTATGAAGAATGGAAAAGCATCTGGAATGGATGGTATCACAGCGGAAGTATTCAAAGCATTGGGTAATCATACGGAAACAATTCTCGCTAGGATTTTTAATTCCTGTCTGAGGAAGAAGAAGATACCAGAAACATGGAACCACGCATGTATTATCCTTCTGCACAAGAAAGTTTCCAAAGAAGACTTGAATAACTACAGACCGATCAGTCTACTCGCAACAGTCTACAAAATATTCACCAAAATACTCACTATGCGCCTTCAAAACCATCTTGATTCTGCCCAACCCAGACAGCAAGCTGGATTTCGCAGTGGGTATAGCACGATGGACCACATCCAAGTCACGAGAGAGGTAATCAGTCGGACTAACGAGTATGAATTACCTCTATGTATGTGTTTTATCGACTACGGGAAAGCATTCGACTCTGTCCGAACTTCGTCGGTGTTACGTGCACTAAAGAAACAAGGAGTAGAAGAAACCTACATAACCTTGATCAAGAATATCTACGAAAATGCGACAACATCTGTCCAGCTGCATGAAGAGACGAGTGCCTTTAAGGTCGAAAAGAGAGTGAGACAAGGAGATACTATGTCCCCTAAGTATTCAAAACGCTAGAGGGAGGAAAAAGGCATAAAGGTAAATGGAGAATATGTGAGTCACCTGCGCTTTGCAGATGATATCATACTGTTCGCAGGGAGCCCAGAAGAGCTCCGTAGAAGAACTGAAGAGCTTGAGCAAGCAAGCCGAGAAGCTGGACTTAAGATGAATCTTAATAAAACAAAGGTTATGTACAACTCCTTCACAAATTCTGAGAAGATACATATCAACGGAGTAGAACTCGGAGAAGTAACCAGCTCTGTTTACTTAGGTCAACTCATCACTACTTATGGTTCGCTTCTTGGAGAAATCAACCGGAGAGTGACGATGGCATGGAGTGCTTTTGGCAAGAATGCGAACATCTTTAAATCAAATATACCAGTCTTCCTAAAAAGGAGACTGTATGCCCAATGTGTTCTGCCTGTTCTGACATATGGTTGTGAAACATGGACCATGAATGCCAGAATGATACAGCGCCTGCAAACAACACAGAGGGGCATGGAGAGATGCATGTTAGGGATTACCCGAAGAGACCGCAAGAGGAACGACTTGGTAAGAAACATCAAGAGACCAAAAAGAAGACCGAAAGACAGGTGGGACAGAGAGATTGTTAAGTTCTTGGGGCAAACTTGGAGGAGGGAGGCAGTTGACAGGGAAAACTGGAAGAGTCTGGGGGAGGCCTTCATCCGTCAGTGGACTGAAAAAAGGCTGATGATGATGATGATGATATATATATATATATCCTTTGTCTGATAAGTGAATCTCATGAAAATTATAACAGTCGAAATTTGCTCAGCTTGTTTTGAATGAGATGAAAATTCTGCCGGTTCACTTAACCACGCGACATTTCAATGCATGTCTTTTTATTTTAACTCGCATAAATTAATAAAAGAATAATAAAGTCAACGTTAAGAAATTTTTAACTAGTGAAAAATAAAATTAAGAATTATAGGTAAAAATTTCTATTACTGTTTATCGAAACGCATTTATTTCGTTCTCTCAATCAAGGATCCATTTTAAATGGCGACCTGCGAGAATTGGCTGCTGCCGTGGGAGTTGTGGGCGCCCTTCCCCACTTGGGACCCACCCCCGTGCCCCCTCCATCCACTCTCAGCCCCCGCCTCCCCTCCCCCACCACTTCTTCCTCCTCCAACATTCCCTCCTCTTCCGCCTCCTCCTCCCACCACCTCCTCCCCTTCTCCTGCGAGTTCTGCACGATGCGTTTCGACGCGCCCACCGCTCTCCACAAGCACGCCCTGGCCGTGCACGCAGTGCCCGCGGTCCTCGGTTCCCCGGCGGCAGCCCTCTCCGGTCCTCCCCTCCATCCTCTGCATTCCGCCCATCACCTCCGTCACCCCTTTCCCTATGCCGCTTCCTCCGCTCCTCCCCCTCCCCTTCCTCCCCCTCCTCCTCCCGCACCCCTGCCTCCCCCTCCGTCCCTTCCCCCGGAGCAGGTCCGTCCCACGGACCTCAGCAAGAAATCTTCGGAGGTGAGACCGGAATGCCCAGAGCCGCCGAGGGCGCACGAGAAGACGCCGGATTACCTGCCGCGGTCCAAGCAAGATTATCACAGCATAAAGAACAATACCGAGAACAAGATGAAGGTGCAGGATTACAGCCTGCCTGGTTTCCCCAGCCACCGATTCCTCCAACACCAGGCTCACCAGTTTCTGCACGCGGCAGCAAAGTCCCCGCCCGACTTCCTGTCTTTCGCCAAGAGCTTGAGGGATCTGCAGGCGTCGGTTTCGAAGGCGGAGTTCGCGGCGCCTAGGAAGGCCCCCGGAGCGGAACCGAAAAGACAGAGGACGCCCCCGGAGGGTGAGCCGTCCTCCCTCGCGGGGACCCTCTTGTGCAACCAGTGCGACGCAGCTCTGCCAGACTTCGAATCGTTCCGTTCCCACCTGAAGACTCACCTGGAAGACGAGGAGGCGGCCGCGAGGGCGGCGGCGTCCGGGGGCGCCCCGGCGGCCGTCCCCGGAGCCGGCTTCACCCGCCGCCGTTCCCGCAAGAGCAACCCCCACCCCCGCAGCGGCGGAGGAGGGAGCGGAGGATCGCCCAGCATGACGGTTCCCGCGGCGGGGCCTTCTCCTCCGGCGGCCTCTCCGCCGCCGAACCGCCGGACCCGCTGTCCGGAATGCGAGGCGGAGTTCTCGACGGAATCGGATGTGGAGAGGCACGCGGTGAACGCGCACTTCCAGGTCTCTCCTTCAGGTGGCGCGTCGGAGTTCGGTTGTCAGTCGTGCGGAAGGAGGTTTCCCAAACCAGACGAGTTGCAGAAACATCTGATGGACCTTCATGCGCACCATCTCTACAGATGCGCCCTCTGCAAGGAGATGTTCGATTCCAAGGTTTCCATTCAGGTGAGCGATTAGTTCGAGAAGGAAGTTATTTTGATGGGTACAGAATCGTACTTCGCTAAGGGATTACCAAGTTCGTTCTAAGGCTGAAAACAGTTTTTTTTTAATTAAGAGCTTAAGCTTAAGTATAAATAATTGAAAATAGTATGAGTACTTCTCTTAGGTATCCCCATTAGCCATAACCAAAGGACTATAGGAGATATCTAATCTAAGTACATTGGTTTTAAATTTTTGATATTTGAGACTTTTTAAACAGAATCGTATGTATTTTTGGATGTCGTTTTGGAATTTTTATTTGATAGACCTTTCTACAGCATTGTAATGCTATTCATACATCTATTTAAACTAGTTGAAAATCTCGTTCTGCGAACATACTCGGCTTATTTCCTATTGGGCGAAAAAATTCATTTTCGATGATGATTTCAATTTTATAGATTCTTTTGTATTAAAAGTAAAAGGAATTAACTGATGTAAAGTCCCCTTCTTTATGTTTAAAATAAAAACCTAGTTTTCGCATTACAATATAGTATTTTCTGCAACGCGATATATTCAGTCATAGTTGTTTGTAAATTGATTGGAAACAAAATCAACTAGGAATGGCAAAATTTTACCAACGTTAAACGTACATGAAACCTCCATTGAGTAACTATCGCGACACACTCGCTTCTAACACATTAATTTATAGACCCTTCGAAAATAGAATTTAAAAAAGTATCATTGCATGTGAACCTATTGTCCACCGGAATTCATAACTGGGCTTTCTCTCCGATCACCAGGTGCACTTTGCCGTGAAGCACAGCAACGAGTGCAAACTGTATCGCTGTGCCGTCTGCGCCGACCTCGCCCCCTTTCGGTCGGAACCCGAATTCATCGCGCACGTCCGCACTGTCCACCTCCTTCCCGCGTGGTCGGGACAGAGGCGCCACCATTCCCTCCAGAGGCAACACCACCAGGCGCCGGAAACTCCCAACCCCTGTCCACCGACCAACGGCGTCGCCCAGTTTCGCTGCCTCTTCTGCCACCTAAGCTTCCCGACCGAACTGGAGCTGCAGTTTCATCTCACCACTCACCGGAAGGAGTTCAAGTGCGTCCTCTGCGACGAGGCGTTCCACGTGGAGTTCCTCCTGGACAGACACGTCATGGAGGCCCACAGGGGACACATGACCAACGGGATGACCTCCGGTCCCCAGAGGACGGAGAAGCCCCCGACCAGGACGACGCCCAAGAAGGCCTCCGCCCCATCTACGCCGACTTCACCCCAGCCGCCGTCTTCCGCCCTCCCCAACGGGAGGCCAGCCCCCAAAGAAGAGGAGGCGGCTTCACGTTCGGCCTCTGGGGCAATGGCAAACCCCCACCCTGCCCACCAGGTGGCGGTGGTGAGCCTCCAGTGCGCATACTGCAACGAGAGATGCAAGACGCGCTCCGACCTAGAGAGTCACACGAGGGCCATGCATTCCGCCGCCGTGGGAGCGACTTCCGGAGGCGGAACCGGGGTCGGAGGTGGTGTAACCGGGACGGGAGCCTCGACCGGAGGGAAGCACAAGTGCGTGATCTGCGACGAGGTATGCGCGACAGCCGTGTCTTTAGCCGAGCACAAGCTTGCACGCCACTGCAAGGTCCCGGAGGGGAGCGGTTGCTGCGTCTGCAAAGCACCGATAGCGGGCGAGGACGAATTCCACGCCCACGTGAGGAGGCACGCCACGCCCGGCACGCGCGGGAGCGGCGCTTCCTCCTCATCCTCTTCGTCGTCTTCGTCTTCTTCGCCCCCGCCGCCCCTGCCCACTCCCTGCGTTGTCTGCCGACAGACGCTCGTGTCGGAGGTCGAGGTGAGGATGCACGCGAGGTTCCACCTGAGGAGGAGGGGAGGGACGTCCACTGAATCCGCCCTTTCCGCATCCATCGAGGCGACCCAGTCGGAGCAGCAGGTCGGCAGAGAGAGACGCGGGTGCTGCGTCTGCCTCCGGTCGCTGACCGACGAAGAATTGGGAGAGAGCGGAGTGGAGGAGGGTTTCCCCGCCGTCTGTACCGAGTGCCGCGTGCTGTGCGGTGCAGCCGCCGGAGGAAGCATCGGACGAGGCGCTGGCGAAGAGGACTCGGGTCCCTACCAGTGCATAAAGTGCCAGAGGGGTTTCCCAACAGAGAGGGAAATAAGGGCCCACGTCCTCTCGGCCCACCTTCTGGAAGGGAGCCACGCCAGTGGAGGCGGCGGAGTGGGAGTGGGAAAAACGGGAACGAGCGGAATGGGAGGAGGCCCATCGGCCTCCGACCTAGCATGCCACCTCTGCTCTCCTCCCTCCGAGTGGGACTCCCCTCTGAGGCTGCAGGCGCACTTGATCGAGCACTCTTTCGGAGCCGCGTCCATCGTCGGAAGCAGCCGGGATCCGTCTTCTGGTGGCGCCGGTGCCAATTCCGTCGTCTCCGGAGGTTCAAACTTCTCGTGCTATCTCTGCGGAGCGGTTTTTACTGCCGCCGCGGGACTCCAGAGACACATGCCGGGACACGGTCTAGCCCAGAGGCCTTACGACTGTTCCAGATGCAGCCTCCGCTTCTTCTTCAGGTCCGAGCTAGAGAACCACATGTTTTGTCACAGAGACGACGAAGCAGAGAGGAAGGAGGTGGACAACGGAGCAGAGGATCACGTCACCGCGATGGATCTAGGGTCGAAAGCGCGGCAGCCGAAAGTGGAAGTGAAGGAGGAAGCGGAAACGGACGAAGGCGTAGTCGCGCCTTCCGACGTAATGGATTCCGAGATGACTTTAAAGCAAGAGGCCGCCGAAGATGAACAAGAGGGCGAGGATGCTGGTCCGGAAAGCGAGGGGAGGCAGGCCGCCGGAGGAGATGGAGGCGAAGCGAAATCCGTAGGCGACAACAACTGTGAAAGCGGTAACGCGAGGAAGAGGTTGAGGTCGGAACTTGGTGAAGAGGTCTCTCCGTCTTCCAAAAAGCGTTCCGTGTCTCCGATGGAAGTCGACTGCGGTTCTTTCGTCGATTCCTGCGCTAATTTTTCGTAGTAAAATTTCCGAGTCGATGAAACTCTCGAATTCAGGACTGCCAAAGAGAGCGATGATTTGTTCTTTAATTCTAAATAAATATATATAGTATATATATATATATATATCTCATTGCGAAGAAGTGAAATGAAACTGTTAGAGACTGTAAAATAAATTCCATTGTGAAAACTATATGTAAATTTGTTATCGTGAAGTGTTGCTGAGGTCGTTTGGGGCCTTTGAGAGATTTTTTTTGGACGCCTGATTCGCGTAAAAAAGCTACAATTTTTTGTTGTTGTGATCTCTTGGTTTACGCAAGTTTTTGAATTTCCTATCGGAAATTCTGAGTGTAACTTATGGGATCTTAAGATTACTCCTTTTTGAGAGAGGTGGTCTCTCAAATATCTCGTGTTTGCATTTTGTCAAAAAAATAATGAAAAAGAAATGCAACTGTTTCTTATAGTAGAGTTGAGAAGTGTTGATTCATGAAATTGTGATATAATCTTCTTGTTTAATCCAGTGGTTCTGATATAGCTATATATTATTATTAACATTATTATTGTTTTATAGTTTACACTCTTGAAATATGTACTGTATATACATATATATGTTTGTATAACATTCTTATGATAGCTCATATACGTTTAAGACGTACAAATCGTTTGACTGATGGCTTCGGCCTCGTTTTTTTCTCTCTGTTCTGGTGAATGGAAAATGTTCAGTTAGGTGAAAGCAATTTATTATAGGGACCAAGAAAGTTAATGAGTGCTCTCATTTGTTTGAAAATCCAAAATCCGCGTAATAGCACAGATTACTTACTGATTACTGCACATAGTCCATATTTGAATTTTAATCCATTTTCAGTCATTCTTTCCATTTTGTAAGCAAATAAATGTTCAATACTTTTTTTAAGCTTACGGGGTCATATGACAAGTGTACATTTAATGTCATTGCAAAATACCCTCTCATATAAATTTACAACTTGGTAGGCTAGGTAACTTTACAGACTTAATGCGTTTTTCATAAGTATTAATACAGGGGTACATTTTTACAATCTTTACTGAAGAGATGACGTTGTAAGCCAGTAGAAGCACGATTTAACGTTAGTGAGTTGTTTCAAAGTGAAGCAGTGCAGCAAAATTATTCCTGAAAGAAAACTCTGCAGTTGGGAGATTAAGATCCATATTTTGTTTGAAACCAAAGTACCAGTAATAAAGTTTTACTTAAAATTACTCTATGGATGCCTCGTTATTTACGCCATCCCCTAGTTTTATTCATCGTTACACTAATCTATTTTGAAATTATTCCCCAATCAGCAGTGTTTACGTTACTATCTGACAGTAACGACGGAAGCCATCGAATTCCTTGCTAGTAGGAGTTGAAACAACAAGCGACGGCAGCAAGATTTAAATAGCCTAGTAGTAAATTTTTTAATATAGCTTCTTCCGGTGTTCATCCACATTAAGTTCTAATTCGTATCATTATTTTGCATAGATTTGAACTTTTCGTGTTTTTTTAAGGTGCTTCACCTCATTTTGATCTGGAAATCAACCAAAATAGAAAGCAGAAATTTCCGTAAGTATGTCGAATAAGAGGTGTTCGTGAATCAGAAATACTATCCAGAAATAAAGGTAAATTTTCGCTGTTCGTGTTACCGTAAAAAAAACTTGCGCGCTATTAGTGACGCCGATTCTTAAAAACGTCCATTTTGGTCTTGAATTTCTATTCACATATATTTCTGAAGGAGATATTTCGGACACTCTTGAGTGATTGTGTCAGCGCAAACGTTTGCTGTATTTTTTCGTTGACTGAGTTAAACGTGTTTATATTTATTTATTTGTCTCCCATTTGTATTTGATGCTGTTTACAAATAATGCATTCATCACAAGAAATCGTTATATTGTCTTCAAAGATTCATTGCTTAATACGTTTTGACAAATTTGTGGCTAAGAAACGGATTGTATGATTGACTCGTAAAATATACAAGTTGTTCTCCTTTTTATACATTCCGTGAATTTGATCGTGTATTGCTTTCAACTGCAAAATAATGTTATTTCGGGGTAACTATTTCGCTAGAAGTATCATGTTGTGCAACACGTAAATATAGAATAATCGGATTAATTAATTAAAATAATTAAATGCTTAATTTTATTAATATTATTATTTAAGCAGTCTGTGATTAAATTTACTTTCCCCTTCATGCCTGTAACTTTTTATCAGATACCGTAACCACATTGAAAAAGACGCGATGGTGCAGCTGAGTTTCCAGTAGTTCTGTCAGGGCTTCCCAGAGGCAGCACCTGATGTTAGGTTCGAGTTCACGCAAATGGTGGTAATGTAGGGGTGGCAGGGGTTTACTAATGTAGCTATATCCAACAGGATTTCGAGATTACCCGCACTTGTGGCGAACGGATAAAGATATGCGTCACATAATACCATATATTATTTATGAAATAATAATATTAATACGAATAATCCCTAACTTTTAAATAGGTTTCATGTTACATTATTTAGTATTAACTATTATTTTTTGTGTATTATTTATAAAGAGCGTAAGAATTACTGTACTGAAAATAAACATCATAATATAGATTAATATTACAAATTTAAACTTTCGGTGTGAAACTTTGAAATACAGCAAAACCCTCACATAGCGCGGTAGTTGCGTTCCTTGAAATCGCGTTATATGAAACATTGAGACTTAATGATTAAGTTAATAGGAAATAGGGAGTTTGGTTCTTGGATCTCATATTTTTCACATTTTTCTGGAATAATTTTTTGACCGGTATTTAAATACGGAACATAATACCCTATTTGCTCGCATAATCCGCGCCTTCACGCAACCTTATTTCTTTATGTACAATTTAAAAAAATAATATAATAATACGTATTTCACGCACCCAAAGTTTTGGTCACCTTTTTTGTTTCACAGCACACCTTCGGGTTTGTTCAATCCTCAAGACAACGAATCAAATTTCATGCCGATATTATGTGTAGAACACTTTTATCGCTAACTCAGCAGCAAGAGAAAAACATCAACTTTTTCTCTATAGATGAGACAAATTATGACTAAAAATGATCGACTTTCATTTTGGAGATGAGAATGATAACTAATGAAGAAAGTAATGGAGAACAGATAAAAAATAATCGACGCTATTGCCACAGAGTAATGCGAATCATAAAAAAAATCCTGAATTTATCATAAATAGAAAATAAGTAGAAAAACTGCATAATTTTCACATCGTAACATCACAGTTACATACAAAGCTGTGGAGATCGCGTTACCCGAAACAGTGTAACAAATTCGACCATAAAGTATCGCTGTTTATTAAAAATGAATTTTCTGTGTAGGATAATAAAACGCAGTATTATACTTCCCTTGCTTATAACGTAAAACATACTGCAGCACATCAAGTGCTTTATCGCGGCATACCGGTTGCAGAGCTCTGTAGTATCAGCACAATACGAGAAGCACACATACGAATCTTTAGACGCAACATTTGTATAAAGTAAAATAATTGCATGAATCAATTTGTTACTATATTTTCGGTTATTTTGTACAATAGCCCCGCATTTTCAAAAATGCAGCGAAAAGATCACCAAGGAAAGTCAAACGAATCTATAAGGCATTGTTGAAACAACATTAACAGAAAATGATTGGCCGGCCTCGACATTTACAAACCAAATCTCCGGACAACGTGGAGGGTTTCTTTGGTTCCGGGCGAGGCGAAGGCCGCGGTAGCGCCCGGAGACGACTACCCATTACAACAAAGCGAGCCGAAGGCTTGCCAATATACCCCATTCTTTTCAGAGGATATAATATTGAAAGGACATATTGACGAACCTTCGGCTCGCTTTGTTGTAATGGGTAGTCGTCTCCGGGTGCTACCGCGCCCTTCGCCTCGCCCAGAACCAAAGAAACCCTCCACGTTGTTCGGAGATTGGGTTTGTAAATGTCAAGACAGGCCAATCAGTTTCTTGTCCGGTGATTGGGTTTGTAAATATCGAGACAGGCCAATCAGTTGTAAAAACAATAATATATTGATTTGTTTTGGTTGCTGTTTACTTTAAGATTTTTGAAAATGCGGGACTATTGTACAAAAGAACCATTTTTCTTTTAAATGTTTTCATTTAAAGTTTTTATCACTTATAGTTTACGAGAAATTTGAAGGTTAACTTTGGCTTTGACTTGTCAAACCACGTCTTATTGAGGCGAACCTCCGCGTCTTCTGAGGTTTGGAAGGAAATGTATACCACGTCTTAAGTATTTAAAACTTCGAGCAATGATGAGAGATTTTATTACTTTAGCATTGGATTTAAAATGAAATAATTTTTATACATATATATATATAATAGATTCAAAGTTGGTGTTGATGTAATACTTCAATTTATATACCAATCTTCTAAAACGATTTAAAATGATCAAAAATTTTAAAAATTAAATCATTTAAAAATATATTGAACTAAACTTCCTGGTGAATCGGAATTAAGTTGAATGGAAATTATGATTTACTATAATGACTAGAAATCTAAATTCAAAATTGAAACGTGCAATTTATATTAAATATCCAACGTAGTTTGCTCGCGCTAACATTTTAAATGATAATACGATCGTCTTCTGTTTACAGATTTTCCTACCTAGTGTCCACCTAGGGTGAAACCTACGAACTTTATAGGGTGATAAATGAATATCTGTAGCGGTACAGAGACCATGTGTGTACGTTAGAATTACGGGTAAAAAGAAGTTAGTTGTTCTTTTTTGTTATATTATCCTTAGAAATGGGTAAGACTAAGAATCGTAAGTACAGGAAGAAGGACAATCCTACTGGTTTGCCGAGTGTCCAAAGTGTTGAATTGGAGGATGATGAAAGAGGAATGTCCAGTCATTCTAACCCGTTAAGCAAGAATGAACATCTTATACAGACCATCCTTGAACAAGTAAGTTGTAAAACTATATAATAACGTTATATCATTCTACGAATATAATTCGAATGTTTGATTAAATATACGCGAGCAAGTCAAAATATTTACCATTGCCATATTACCATTGTATTTGAAGTCATTTAGATTGATATATGTTGTTATTTTAGTTGGAAACACCTGGTGTTGATGGAAAACTCTGTGCGTTGACGACTATGGCAACATTGACGGATGACCACGAATTTGTGGAAGATTTAGTTAATCATAATATAATTAAAATAGCCGGTCCGTTACTAGTTGATCCAAGTTCGTCTATTAGAAATGCAGCTGCTCTTGCATTGAGGTAAGATAAATATTTTTACCGCATCTTTAAAAATTTGCTGTTCAATGATATAATTATCTTTATTTTGTGCTCGTAGTTGTTGAAACATACTTTACTTAGAACTTATATGCTAATTTTTGCTCCTGCCAGCTATCCTATTGTCATCTGCGTTCGCTTGTTGATCTTATTTCGTTGTTATTGAATGTATTGGTGAAATTGTGGTAAAATATAGTCATAGCTGTAAGCCTACGAAAATTAGTGTTGTAATCTAATGACAGGATTTATAGGCTGAGAAATTTCCCAAATTAGTGATAATGTTACTCTATGCACCTGTCAATGACGTATCTTGTGTAAAATTCAGGACGATTCATTTTGAATGTATCCGTTTATTTGATTGGAAGTAGTGATTTACATTTAACAAAAATTAAATGTAATTTATTGACATTTCTCAGCCAGTTACTTTAATTATTTACTCAAATTTGCTTATATTTTAATCTGACAATTTGTTTGTGAAACACCTTTTAATAATTATATTATAAATTTATTGCTAACGGAAATTTGTATTTTTTTCTAGGAACTTAAGTGGAATGGGAATGCCAGAAATATGTGACCTTCTTGTTGAAGAAGATGTTTTGACTTGCGTCTTTACTCTGTTAAACAAGGTAAGTACTTGGAAAAACACTTTTAAATTGGATATGCTATTGAGAATTAATCTATTTTATAAGTTAAGACATTTTATGCATATGGCAAAGTGTAAAGGTAGATTATTATTTTAGCAGGTTTCTATTATTATAATTATTCTTAGGCCAAACTGTTAAAAGTCCAATGTACAGTCGTGAGCATAGATAATCTAAGTCCGACTTTGCGATGGTGTCTTTTGACTCAACGATTCTGTAGGAGTTGAACGTAAACATACAGTAATCCAGTTTAAGGGTGGGAAGGGATATGAGGGTCAGGTCATGAAGGGAGGGAGGGAAGCGGTGTGAGTAGAACCAGGTTAAGTTATGCCTACACGCACAGTGCACTAGAATGGGGGAAAGGTTGCTGAGAAACGTCCCTATCCTATGTGACGTCATACAGGGACGTTTAGTTTTTACTGCAAATAATAAATTAAAGCAAGTTATTTGGGCTGTTTTTCATTTATTTATTACTTTATTAAGTAAGAAGAATTTTTTATTAGTTAGCTAATTTCATCAAACCATCCAAGGATATTTTTTCTAAGATTTGGAGGGATGAGATATTTTTGCTTTAATCACGACAAGAAGTGTTTCTAACCAAGAATTAGAAAAGTGGAACTCAGTATCTCACATGCGTATTATACATAACTGTTTGTCGAGAATGGGACGAAAGCTTCGTTTAAACACGTAATTTTAATCCAAGAAAATACCGCAATACGAGAGAATCACCTATTTAAACATTTTCTTTTTTCTTTCCTTTCCCTCCCTCTTCCCCCTCTCTATTGCGTCTTTGAACTTCTCCAGGTAAACATGTGAGAGACATCTTTGTTTCACTCTTAGCTTAGCTTTCCCCCATTCTACTGTATGATGTCGCATAGAATAGGAACATTCTAGTGAAGTGTGCGTGTAGGTATAACTTAACCTGACTCTACTCACACTGCTTCCCTCCCTTCATGACCTGACCCTCATATCCCTTCCCACCCTTAAACTAGACTACTGTATGTTTACATTCAACTCCTACAGAATCGTTGAGTCAAAGGACGCGAAGGCAATGACAGACTTTGAGATTTAACCATAACCCAAATTTTCCTTGGACTCGCATTTAAGCCGAGGGATGATTTTTTCATGATAGATTCTGACAAAAAACATCGGCTTGTATTCGGGCAGATACGGTATATTCCTTAACTAATGCTTCAGAAAAGTCACAAAATTTTTTTTATCACCCGAAACATCTAGACCTCTGTTCTTAAAACTTGTTAGTGATTCATATGAAAATGCATATGGTTCACTAACCTCCATTTGTTCATAAAAATTGGTCCAGAAATAGCGGTTCCTTCGGAACACTTTAT
Source organism: Uropetala carovei (assembly GCA_036926305.1). Taxonomy (NCBI): domain Eukaryota; kingdom Metazoa; phylum Arthropoda; class Insecta; order Odonata; family Petaluridae; genus Uropetala; species Uropetala carovei. The sequence goes on from JAXCHB010000298.1 coordinate 282,843, forward strand.
AGAAAACCATTCATAAATACCAGTATCCAATTACTCAAGTTTCGGCTTATGAATTTTCCACCGATATTCAACTCTCCTAGTTGTCTCAGAAGATGTAACAAATTTCATTAACTGTGATTTCTGTGCCTTAATGTCATAAATAGTGGAAGAACCGACACTGACACTGAACTTTTTCATTAAAACATTGTGGTTCCCACTTTTCTCTAAACATTTTATTATATCAAGTTTCTGGGTTAAGGTTAGCACAATCCTCTTCCTTTTATTACCTTTAGCGCATATTGAAGTTTTAGGAGGCATTTAAAAAGGGTGTGTGAAATATTTTATTTAACAGAAACACCAAGCTCAAGAAATATCTACAATTGTGTATTGAGACGCAAAATTTAGCAGTAACATTCCTCTAAAAATATAAAATAACAACATTGATATTCCTTTTTATTTATAAGTAGAACTAAAGTGTGAGTTTAGAACGAAATTGAGGATCCTTGAATGATGCTGATATTATCATGACCAAAACACAGAAAGCTTTTTAGTGTGTTCAAAAACAAATTAGCCTTGTGGAGAAATGTATTTGATTATAAACTGTACAGTAGAATCAATGTACTTTCAGTTAAAGGGAGAGGAAAGGGAGCTATACTTCTTTGCAACTTAAAAAAAATAACTGCATTCAGGTGTTTTTTTAAAGGTTCATGTTAAGAATCCATCAGGCACTACCTTCAATTCCAGCAAAGTAAAATTGTTTACAAGGTTATTAAATTAATTTCAACTAAAGGTGGCAAACATTTATAAATCACTGTCAAATTGTTAATCGCGTTCACCACTTGAGGTTGAATTAGGTTTCCCATTCATTTTTCTGTTTTGTAGTCTCTCATGATTTGAATACTCTGATTTATGTGCCCAATGCCCTCAATGTTAGTTTCTTGAATGCTGTCTAGTTGGTTAGTTTTCATAGACACCGCTTGATTTAGACAATAGAGAAAGCAGTGTCCTTTGAATTCTGAACTACAAAATTAGGAAATTATTATAAATTACATTTATGTACTTAAGAAACATATAAGGTACTAGTAGACGTTGCTTGCATTCAGCAAGCATTTCAGCCTACTTTCAATTATCATGAAGAAAATGTGATGTGGCCAACACATGACTTTTCCATATTTGGGGTATAGATATTTAAATTATTATAAGGCAAAATTATTATTTCGTATCGTAGAAGAATAGTCGTCCTTATTGCTGTAAATTATATGTTGAATGTGTTTACAGAATTCACCGCTAGTTGGTGGCGCTGTATGCTGGAAATTTACGAATGAGTTGAATATCTCCAAAATGGATGGTTCTACGAAAATTTGTTTCAAGCAAAACTTGGAAGAAATATTATTCTCTACAAATTTGGTCCTCACAAAGATTACCAATAACGACGTTTTTAAGGAGATATTTGACGGAAACCGAAAAAACCGATTATTTATAAATATTTCCTAAACAGTAACTGCTATGGAAAATTGTTTCAAATAAAAGTTGTAGGAAATTATATTCTCTATAATATTTGTATAGAGTTGTATATACAGTAATGATGTTTTAATGGAGAAATGTTGCAAAAACCGAATCGGGTTTTGAATAAACCTCGACTTCCTGTTAACCATTATTGTCCAAAAACTAATTGGCTCTTTGTACTCATACCAAAGTATTATATATGAAATTTGGTAACGATATGACAAGTACTTTTCGAGTTAGAGCACCCACGCGTAGTTTAATCAGTCCCCGCCATCCAATTACAGATAAGGAAGTAGTCGTTTCCCTCCTCACTGTGTATAAGATGTAGAGTTACCTGTTCTTTGAGAACAGTTATTTTATTGGAGAGAACAGTTCGGAGAGAACTATCCTGTTCTTTCTGACTCATCTCTAGATGGCATTGCATTAGCATACAAAGTTATTTTGCTTTTTGTACAATTAATATAAAACATATGGGATTACAAAGTAGCCTACGACCTTCCTATTTGTAAAGAAAGTATTTGTTGAAAGTTTGATAATTCTAGCTTTAACAGTTTGGAAATGTATAGATGCACAACAAACTTTCATAAATATATAGGAGATTGATCTTATACTTGTATTGCAAGTGACAAATATCAAATTTGAACTTCCTAAGTAAATTTACTCGAGAGTTATCGTCAAAAAACCAAATCGATGCCTCCCCAAACTCCCACTTAAAGTTTTTTTGAGATGCACCACATCTTATAAATATCTTAGAGAGTGTATGTGTGTGCGTATGTTCTGTATCCGTTTTTACACCATTGAAGCTATTGAATTAAAAAGTTTCATGGGTCATCCCATGGACCAAAGGAAGAACTTGGTCTAGGTTTGCAGACCGTGGAGTCTCTTATACCCCATGGGGTCAACAGAATATTATTTCCATAAGAATGCATGGGAAATGTGGAGAAACCCCAAAATGCCATGCAGCCCTTCACTGATATGGATATAAATACACCTAAATATTAACTTACGATCACGGGAAATGACTTATTTTACGCACGAAAGACTGAATATTTTAATTCTGTTCATGTTTTGTCATATTACATGCTAAATCGCTCGAAATTTTTCTTTAAGCATAAAATTTATCGGTTTAGATGACCATTTTCCAGGCAGCAACAAAGCTAAATTTCTTAATTGTTGTCCTCTTCAAAGATATGGATATCCATGCCGTGGCGCGCCGTAGAGGAGGAATATCTAACTCCAAGATAAAGGATAAAGATGGCCTAAATGCCTAAATATAGTCTATGAATACTTTGAAAGTGAGTCAACTGATTTTTAAGGAATATTAGAACATTGTTATCTTTTACCATTAACATTGAAAGATTTATCGCAATATAAATCGATACATCTACTTACATTTGTTCGGTAACCAAGATGTTGTTTATTGTTTACGTTTTGGCTGATAGTATTGACATAATTCACATAATTTTATTGCTGCTTTAAAGGCTTCGGTGCCTCTGTCCATGTGAATATTAAGTAAGACGTTAATGCATAATTATATTAATGATAAAACTTTACAATACAATAAATAAAATAGTAAATGTTAATGTAAGCATCGCTTGCGTAATTGAGGAATAGGGAATGTTTGCCCCGATCATTAAAAACCGTTTGCTACTTAAAAGGGCTAAACTGCAGTATAGTGGACCACTTACCTATCGCCGGCTCTAAATACATACATATTAATGGGGAGCTTGACTTAAAAATATAAATATGGAACAAATATTTTCATTGTGTTTTAATTTTTCAAAACAACATTAACAGAAACTGATTGGCCGGTCTCGACATTTACAAACCCGATCACCGGACAACAGGGAGGGATACTTTGGTTATGGGCGAGGCGAAGTGCGCGGTAGCGTCCAGAGACGACTGTCCATTAAAACAAAGCAAGCTGAAGGCTCGTCAATATATCCTTTCAATGTTATATCCTCTCCATTTGCAGCACAAGTTAGGTTAGGTATATTTTTCATGGTTTTGTTATTATTATTTTTATTATAGATTAATTTGAATTCATTTCTAAGGTAGATTAAGATATTGTAATTCTGTTATTGGCCAAGAGACGGCGATAGGTAAGTGGTCTACTATACTGCATTTTTCCCCTTAAAAGAAAACTCCTTCCCAAGCGAAGCCGGGCATTTCAGCTAGTAGCTTATATTTTAAGCTGGACCAGTCTAAAGTTATGCTGGAAGTATAATAAAAATTGGACCAGCCATTTTTGCGTGATGCGGTAACAAACAAACAAACAGAGACTTTTTCCGAAAATATTTACCCAAATTGTTTTTCTAAAATATTTCTTATTAGACTTCTTCGATGTAATCAACCGTTAGCTAGAAATCAGTGATTTCTCTTACGGATGCCCCCCCCCCACCCCTTGGTCTGATTTTTCTCATCTACAAACTTGATCTTATACTTGTATTGAAAGTGACAAATATCAAATTTGAACTTCCTAAGTTAATTTACTGGAGTTATCGTCGAAAAACCAAATTGATGCTCCCCAAACCCCCACTTAAAATTTTTTTTGAGAGACACCACATAGCCTATGTTTTAAGTCGGATCAGTCTAAAGATACGCTGCAAGTTTCATAAAAATTTGACCAGCCGTTTTTGCGTGATGTGGTAACAAACAAACAGACAGACAATAATTCTACAAACAGGTTCAAACGTCTTCTTGTGATGCAAAACACACAATAAAAGTAAAACCCGGACAAAAAAACAAATGTACAGATAGAGGTTACAGTTTTATTTATATAGATTAAAAATAAATTGTATACAGATAGTTAAGAATTAAAATAATTACAATGGATAACATAATAAATTACAAGAAGATATTTAAAATTCTATGTTTAAGAGATGCAATTTAGACATAATATTGTTCTTAAATATACTTAAAGAAATAAAAGGATCTAAATTAACAGCATTTTCTAGATACATCATTCTATCCAAAGGCACATTTGCTCCATATTTAGTATGATGCCAATTCACTAGAAAAAAACTGTGGTCTCAATTCCCTTTGTGGAGTATGAATGTTTACCATTGCAAGTAAAGTAGGACAATCTACCATGCCGTTAACTAATTTATATAAAAATAAGAGTTCATTATATTTCCTTCTAGTAGGTAAAGATGACATATTGACAATTTAGAATATCAAAATAATCATCAGTGTGATATTGTAGGCCTAGATGGTGTGAGTAAAACCTTAAAAATTTATGTTGAATACTTTCAACAGACAAACTTAAAACTTTAAAATGAGGACACCAAACAGGTGTACAATATTCAAGATTTGATCTTACAAAAGAGAAATAAAGTAATTTAAAAGTATTCGAATTTTTAAAGTCTTTACAATGGCAATAGATAAATCCGAGCATTTTACATGCCTTATTTCTAATATAGTTTATGTGATCATTAAATGCCAAATTATTTGAGAAAAGAACACCAAGGTCCCTAATATTTGAAACAGATTCAAGAGTAGTACCGTTACCCAGTGAATATTGATATAAAATAGGATTCTGATTTCTACAAAAGGATATTGTTTTGCATTTATTAAAATTAAGTTTCATATCATTATTGTAACACCAATTTTCCAGGGAGGTTAAATCTCACTGAAGATTTAAACAGAAGGTGAAGTTATTATTTCCAGTATACAGCGCCACCACCATGTAGCGGTGAATTCTGTAAACATATTCAAATATAAGTTATGGCAATAAGGACGACTATGTTCTTTTACGATACGAAATAATAATTTTGTCTTATAATGCTATTCATAATAATTTAAATATCTATACCCCAAATATGCAGAAAGTCATGTGTTGGCCACATAAGATTTTTCTTCAATGCCACTTGTCTGTATTATGTCCTCTGTGCGTCTCTAGGGGCGATATGGTTCTAAATACTATGGAAGAATATCGCACTTTTATATATGATCGCCCAGGATAAAGACTTTGTTGAGATGGACCATATCGCGTTTGTTCTTGCCATTTTTAAACAACATCAATTTACTCGAAAATGGCTCTGAAGATTTTGGTTATAAAATTCATCATGTTCTAGAGATCCGTATCATGTTCAAACATGAACTCGACAGCATTAACAAGAGTACGTAAGCCATATGTATAAAAAATTGATTAGGCGGCAATTGGCGCTATATGTCGAGTTTTACGCCCAGCTACCGCTAAGCTTTCCGTATTCCGTTGACGTAACGCCATGAACCTCGTGCTTGGAACTCTTTCCCTACCACCTGGTGTATCCACTATTTCCACCGACTTGAAATAAGCCCCTTGAAGCAGTGTCGCTACGAGGCATACTGCGGGAAAATATTTTCTTCGCGAATATGCTTGTTAATACATTATTGTACAGGCTGGAAACGTACAGACATGAGTGTCAGAGCAATCTAGGTGTCGCACCGATTTTTTCGCATCGCAACCCATTCGACAAAAACTTTCCGCTGGGGTGTTTCCTCCCCTCGCTCCTTTGCTAAAGGCTCCGTTTTCCTTCTCCGACCACGTGAAATATATGGAGTCATTACGCCCCCGCCTCCATCCATCCCCTTCCGTCCTCTCTCCTCCCCTTTCCCTGTCGGCCTCCCTAGCCAACTCTCGCGAAGACCGCCGCGTCGGAGAATAAGAGAGAGAATCAGAATTGATGCTTCGAAACGGCAGGGGAAATCTCGGAGCTCATTTTCCTATCCGAGAGCTACTACTTCTTCTCTCGGCCTTATCGTCTCCCTCCTAACCCTCTCCCCTTTCTCTCTTCACCCTCCCTTAGTTCCTTCACCCCTCCTCCAAGACATACCCGTCTCCTCTCCAAAATCCCTTTTCTCCCTCGAGCTGAAGAGAAATCCCTTACGACCTCGGGAGATGTGTGGGCACCTCTTGGTTGCTTGCTCCGCCACCCACGCACCCCCACATCCCCCTTCCGTCCCCTCACCATTTTCGCGCTCCGTCCCCGTGGGACGGTCCCATCCCGCCATGCCATCCATCTGTCGCCCCTCGCTAAGTCACGTGGGGGAGAGGAGGAGGAAGGAAAAGATGCCCAAGGAGCTGTGGGAGATGCTTCTTCTTCTTCGTCTCTCCCCATTTCCCACAATTCTTTCTCTCCTCCTTGTCTCTTGATGGGATGAGGGTGCTCTCTATCGCTACCGTCTTGCGCATTTTTTTCGGGATTTGCAGACATGGATTTTTTTACTACCCCCGCGTTCGCGTTAGATGTAAGACAGGAGCAAAAAGAAAGCGTTGTAAGGGAATATATTAGGACAGTTAATGGCGAACGGGAAGCGGGAACCAGGGGCGGCCCGAGGAATTTTGGCGCCCCGGGCGAGATAACACCCCAGCGTCCCCCTCCATAAATGTTTGTTGAGATATTTACAAAATATAGGTTAATTTGTTCAACGCTCTGCAAAACTTATTGATAATGAATAATTAATGGGAATTTCATCATGATTCTCGCCTGTAATGCATAAATAGATGATCTGGATAGCATCCCCAACAATTAGGCGCCCCGGGCCGTCGCCCGGCTCGCCCGTACCTCGGGCCGGCCCTGGCGGGAACGGTTTGTTCGATAACGGTTTTTGAATTTGAAAGGGCGGATTCGACTTCAGTATCGTCCAAGTTAAAGCTTTGCAAAGTTCATGGTACATGGTAAAATTTTTTTGTGTGATACGCGACTTCCGTTTATTTTGTGGCGGTCACCCTCAGCAGTTTATGCTTTAAATATGCGCGTCCTTTTGTATCAATGAGGCGTTTTCATTCCAACGTTATATCACTGGTTTTATTTACGCTGGGATTTTTTTTGGCGTTGCCATTAGGTTTTTCTTAATTCGCTTATCGAGAGACTTTCAGTGTCAGTTAATTATGTCTTTTTAGGAGTAGGACATACAGATGTCGTATTTATGGGAATTGGTTTTAGAAGGAATTTGGCGTTTAAATGGCTCATCGCCGCAGAAGGGCGTTCGTTAGCTGCGCTGCTTGACTGGATGTATATTTTTTTCTTACGAGTGTTTTATTTTCCTGAAAACTTGCTCATATAAGCATACAAACTGATTGTATGAGTTGGGCGATGTTGGCGGGATTTGCGTGAATCATTTATTACTTTCTCCGTACGTAGTAATGGGAAAGTATTGTGATCACGAAAAGAATCGGCTTCGAGATTTCAGTGGAAATACACGTTTTGAGGTCCCTAGAAAACGTTTAGACTATTTTCGGAATGATGTCTGTGTGTGCGTTTGTGTGTGTGATTTTGGGCGCTCTTACTCAAAAGGTGCTGGTCATATCGTTACCAAACTTCACTTATAAAACTTTAGTATTAGCGCAAAGAAGTGATTAGTTTCTGAACAATAACGGTTAACCGGAAGTCGAGGTTTATTCGGAACCCGATTCGGTTTTTGCGATATTTCTCCGTTAAAACATCATTATTTTATACACAATTCTATACAAAGGTTATAGAGAATGTAGTGAGTGCAGATGACAACAAAGTCACGATGCGCGGGATTATCGTGTTGAATGCAGTGACTTGTGGCGCGCGAAAAGGATACGTAATCGTGTCAGTACGGCAACAACGTAATAGCGAGCAAGTTAAAACGACAACAGTCTTTGTGAGTGAGTTAAGATGACAACAGTGTCATAAGATGCGCGGTATTTAAAAGTTTTCGTGGTCCGAACCGTGGATACGCAAGGGAAATGTCCGCGGTTGGGAAGGGTGGGACTCAATATGTAGACCGCGTATAGTCGAGGGCCGCGGTTAATAAACCCGCGGTTGGAGAGGGAAGGGTATATTCGCTCATAGGCGCCACCAAACCCGTGTTTCGCCTGTATGTTACCTCTGCGGAGACCAAATCGAATGCCATTTTCCATCCTTTATCCCCTTCCCCCTGCGCACCTCGACTCGCAGTAACTAAGGCAGTAAGTTCTCTTTCCCGTTACGAAGTCGCTCCACGCGCCGTGACCATTCTTCCGCCCTCTTCGCGGAACATTCTAAGCGATCTACAAATTTCCTCTATCCCCTCCAATTCTCTTTATGCTCTTACACCTCCCCCCTCCCACATGACATGACCCGATCCCATCTTCTGCACTCTTCCCGCGGCCAGGACTACGTAGCGAGTCTCCCAGGAGACGTGCTCTTCTTACTTTTCTCCCCTTCCCCGTCGGCGCTCTTCAGTTACCTGCAGCTTTGCCTCTCCCCACTACTCCTCCCAGGCATGCATCCCCTGCTTAACCTTAATGCAGTGGGATCCAGGGTATATCCCTGAGGTAGCATGATGCTTTCCCATCTTACTTCGCAAAACTTCCCTTTGCCTTCCTGATTTCTCTGGAATCCTGCAAATTGGATAGCCACGTGTTACGATTTTTCGCTGTAGTTTTTGACCGACAGGTTTCATTCGTTTCCTCTAAATTAGGGCTGTTCAACTTCTTTGGTGTGGTGCTGAAAGCCACTGACTGGCGGGCCGGACTGGGTTTGGGGGGGGGGGGGATAGGAGAAATTTTGTTCGAGCGAAGATCGGAGATAGGCCGGAAAGCATGCAATCCCAACGTGCATCGTTATTGTATCGCCCATGCCACCCTTACTTAGTCAGTTTGGGGACATTTCCAAGAGAAATGTAGAACCATAATGGATACCGTTGTTAGCGGGTGTGCGCTGGGGGTGGGGGGGGGGCATTTTCGGCGGCTTTTGGCTTCCCGGTTTTCTCCATTCGTTTTCGCACATGGCGGTAAAAAAAGGGGAAGAGGCATGCAGGGAAAAATGTTTTATGACTGGTAGAGTTAAGGAAGCTTACCAGTATTCTATAGACACAAACGAACTGATGGGTAAGCGCCCATAGAGCTTTGGCGCCCCGGGCGGCTGCCCGTGCCTCGGGCCGGATAAAATCATGCCGCGGCAGTGGCATAGCAAACTCTTATGGGGCCCCGTGCAAAATTCGATTTTGGGACCCCTATCATTAATTTTATCATGAAACATATAGCATCAGTGTCATTTGGGGGTCCCCTTTGGCTAGGGGCCCCGGTGCATTGCACCGGTTTGCTACATGTACGCACGCTACGTCACTGTGCCACGGGGTTCCAGTTGGGCAGCCCCATAAAGGAAAAGAAAACGCTACACCAATAAATTGGGAAAAATTTTTTTTACCAAGGTTGCACTGGAGTTTTCGCAGTTTCAATCTTTTAGGAATTGTGAGGGAAATTGTTTTTAATTAGGGGCGTTTTACGTATTTCTTTGATGGCGAACATAATTGATTTCTAGAATTAGACCCCTAAGTGTGTGCGTTGGGTGTATAGGATGTTCAGTTTTTATGTTAATCGTCATGATAGTTTATTCTATTTATTTAATGAATTATAATATGGAAAATACAATACAATGACGTTTGAGGGCAAAACGCAATATTATTGAACAAAAATATCAATAAAATAAGTAAGATTTAATATTCTCAAATTAATTAAACATTTAGTGAAAGGTGAAACTGCTAATGTTTTGTTATTTATTCATTATAGTCTATTTTAGCTGGCCTTGTGGCTAGGACTTGCAGTATTCCACTCCCATTCAGGTTATTTAGCTTTGGCTATGATGAAATGTTGCCAATTTTTCAGTTTCGCTCAGTTCAACAGTAGCTGTGGACAAGCAAAGTTCTATGCTCCGATAGATCCGAATGAAACCCGTGTTGCGGAAGCACTGACCGAGAAAGGTGTGAGCAATCGTGTCAACAGTGCTTGTAAAGAAATTTTGAAGGGTGAGGGAAATTTAAGACCTCTTCTTAGCTGACACTTTCTTCCCCTCACCCTACAGGTCTAACTGTATACATGCTTCAACCACACGAATGCTGAAACGCACTATAGCTAGTTATCTCTATAATATGTAGCTGCTTCTTACATAGGAGGAGGGTACAAATTATGAGGCACTTCCTGATGTGCTAGAGCAGGCCTGTTCAACCCGTGGGCCGCATGTGACCCATTCCGAGTTTTTTTGCGGTTCACAAACTTCTTATGTTTTTCCACACAAAAGTGGTCCATTTCTTGCAAATTGTGTATTTTCTATTGACGTCGATGCAAGCGCAGCACCTGCACTATTGCAGCTGGAGATAGTTTATTTGCAATGCAGTACTGAATTAAAATTCATTTTTGAAAAGAAGAATGATATAGTTCAATATTACAAAAAAATACGTTGAAGAATCAAAATTCCCAAACTTGAGATATCATGCTGCAAAAATAGTTTGGTGCTTCGCGAAGAATAAATCTCGTGGCTCCTTGGAAGATATTAAGTTAGAAAATCAGATGAGAATTTCTACCACAAAAATTGTAGTAAACTTTGATAAATTAAGTTAGTGCAAAGAAAAACAAGTTTCCCATTGAATAAGTTTTGTTGTTATGAAAAATCAAGTCTTTTAAATTTTTCTCTTGCGACCCACCCAAAACATTTGTTCTGAAAATTGGCCCACTGAGTAATTTGGGTTGCTCAGGCCTGCACTAGAGCAAAGGCTGCAACACAGTGCCCGCAGGCACCGTGGCACCTGCAAGACATTTTTCGGTTGCTCGCTGGCCAAAAGGAGAACATTAAATAAACAAGTGAATGGGATATGCACATGCAGGGGTGCGCCCCGTCCATATGTGCAATGCGTGCGACGCACACGGGTGGCCCAATAACGGGGGTGGCCGATATATCGTTAGACACAATATTTTTAACAGTAATGCGGTTTGCATTATAATATGCCATATATTCTTACATATTTATAGGCTATGGAAATTTATCAAACCATAAGACATTTTTAAAAATTTTTCTAAAGAACTCCTAAAATGGGTGGCAAATGAGAGACTTGCACACAGGTGACTGTGAGGCGTGGCGCACCCCTGTGTGCATGCACATGTGTTACTTTCTGCTGTAGTTAGTTTAATTTACCAATCTTACACCCCTCCCCCCCACCTATTGGCACCCACCATCTATTTCCAAATGTGAAATGAGCCCTCAGCAGTAGAAAGGTTGCCTACCACTGTGCTAGAGACTTGAAAACCATATAATTAAGAGGCAGACACAATAACCACCCCTCTACCACGGCCGGCACAGTTATAGGTTTTTGGTCACAACTGAAGGAAAAATTCCAAAATTGTTGAAATTCCCATTTTCAGGGGATATTTTTGCCCCACTATTGTCCCATAAGAAAAGCATGTAAATCGATGTAGAGGATTTTATATTTGCTTTTTAAAATTATTTTCCATCAGTAATCAAACTCAGAACTGTCAGTATGTTTAGAAATTGTAGTTTCTTATTTTTGAAGATGGAATTCAAATCCGTGTAGATATAGCATAAATTTTTAATGTTTATAGAAAAAAGTGGGAAATTTTCTGGGTCCCAACCACTACCATGGCAATGAGCTCAATGATTTTCTATGGGTTAGCTTTTAATGGGAATCAGAGGGCTATTTTATAATGCCATTAATTTAAACTACAACATAAACTTATGATAACATCATCTACCAACACACAAAATGAATTGAATTGCAATGGCGTAACAGTATTATCATGTTTATTTGAGGTTGTTACATGTACTTAATGAGTTTCTAATTTTTTAGAGACTTGAAATTTTGCACAGTTGTTGGTTTTTGGTCAAAACCATTGTAAAAATTCGGAAATCATTACAATTTTTGTTTTGGGGGCTGTATTATACTGTCGTTAATTTTAAACTATAATGTAAACTCACGATGACGGCATAAAACTACTGCACAAAATGATTGGAATTGAGAAGGCGTGATACTGGATGAATTTATTATAGAACTTCTTCCTTGCTGCTACTTTGTATTCTTTCTGTTGTTTTATGTAATGGTAAAAATTCTCCCCTACCACTAAGTACCATGGCATCGAGCTCAATGCTTTTGTATGGGTATATGGGTAATTGTAATATGTTCCAAGACTGCATATTATTCATTGTATTTATTTCTGTCAGACTACTTTCTACTCTTTTCCTTATTTCTCAAAGAAAAACTCTATTAAACTACGACCAATGGAAGAAATCCGATATTGTAAAAGTTCCAATTTTTTAGAGCTCTTTTGCCCAATACGCGGATAAATTATAAGGCACTTCTAAATGAGCTAGAGCAGCAGTACTCAACCTTTTTTAGTTTGTGACACACATATGAAACCAGAATGAAATCTTTAAAGAATATAACTCGATAATATATGCAAATAGTTTTTATTATTATTAAAAAAAGAAATATATTGTACTAGCAGAATTTCCCGTATAATTTCAGCAGATTTAGTGAAGCTACTGTAGCACAACATACAAACTCTTTAAAATATATAGTAGATACTTTTTAAATTACAATTAGCTTTTCTTAACAATTAATCGTATTTGCTTGTAACAATCCGTTTCCGAGCCTATTGTATTCAAATATAATGATAATTTTATTTCCTATCATATTACTTTCGCCAAATCTAGCTTCATTTCTTGTGTAATTATGCCTCACTGAAATATTTACTTTTATGTTTTGTAAGCATGAATCTCGTGAAAAAGCAACGTACAGTTGTACGTACACTGACTGGAAAATGTACATCAGATACGTGAGCTTATTTACATTAATAAACATTATAATGTAGAATATAATGATTTTACTTACAAAAAATGTAAGATTCCAGTATTCAATAGATGAAAGAAGGTTCAATTACTTTCATCAATAAACGCTTCCTGAATAATAATCAGTATCTATTTATGTTGCTATCCATAAACATCGATCGTTTCGTTGCTTAAACAAAAGTGCGAATCAAGTAATGCTAAACTTTTGTCTATTTGTAAGCTTCATTGAAGCCAATTGAATCGGAGGTAACAATGACAGCTGCCTTGGCAATGTCCGGGAGGGGTACGAAAAATCCACAAAATTTCTTAACAAATAGCGTATTTCTGAAAACTTCGACCATGTAACATGTAAACTTCCCAGGAATAAGATAGTATAGAGTTTTATTCATCGAATAAAGCAAAAACGAAAAAAATCGGTCCATATTTACAATGCTTGAAGGAAGAATACCTTGCAAGTCAAGAAATGGATTCATATGTGTAATCTTATGGAAAAATGTTAATCCCCTATATTGGCAGCACTGATTAATCCCGGTTGTCCAAACCTTGAAAATTCACTAAGTTATGATGTAAGGAAGAATCATACCAAATTTGGTTATTCTAGCTTTTATCGTTTAGGAGGAGTTCCATGAACAAACACACGCTTCAAAATATATTATAGTAGATTAGGAGGTGAAAATATGGTCTCACATGAACATGTTGTTGAAAATGGGAGTACACTGTTCAGTGCAAGGGTGGATTGAGGCTTCATCCATGGGAGAGGTAATCAGGAATGAATAAATAAACTGTTTGAACATATCATAATTTACCTATCTTTTAATACAGAAAAAGGTAATGTATATTTTTGTACAGCAAAATGAATGTAGTTAAACAGTATATTTTATTATAATACATTTTAATACAGTAAAAGGAAATAGATAACTCTTTTACAACAAAATGAATACCCTAAAAGCGTATCTTCTTATCGTTTAATGACAAATTAAAGAAGAAATTCAACTTCTGTCTTTTGTACTTCCATATTTGTCATTAACATTAACATAAATGTCATTGTGTATGTGCAAAACTGCTAGGCCAATCAACCTCTCTTGAGGCATCGTAGATCTCAGCCAGGATTTTAAACGTTTTAAAGCAGAGAAGCTTCTTTCTGCAGAAGCAACACTTACAATAGAAGACTTAGGTAATAAACATCCATCATCACGATGTCCCCATAAGGGTATATTTTGTCTTCCAAGGAATATGATAGATTCAATAATTGGCTTTAATCTTTCTCAGTTTTCCATAACTTGTTTATGCCTTTCTTCATTAATACGATTTATAATGTCTTTGGATGAAGATTCATAAGTTGTAATAAAAGTTTTAGCAATAGCTAGACTATTTTTATGATAAGAACTATGTTCATGTAGTATTAAGTCACCATCTTTACCTAATAATTTTGAGTACTGTGTCAGTGGCCTTAGAACTAATTTTTGTAGACACCCCAAATCAGACTTTCTGACACCTTCTCCCTTATATATTAACAACCTCAGGCATAACTTGATGGAATTTGTTCATATTGTTCAATTAAAAAAGATTTACTTGGTAATTCCACAAAAATTATTTGTTTAAAAATAAATAAATTTTTGTGGAATTACCAAGTAAATCTTTTTTATTTTGACCTTCACCTTTATGTCTACCAATTATTAACGTACTACTTATATGCTTATAAACGTAGAAATACATTTATTAGAAAAAGTTAGGTTTTTCATTATATCATGGTGGGATCAGGGTTTCTTGAAAAGATGGTAGGTAGGACGCAAGAGGCAAAAGGTTGAGAACCACTGTCTTAGAGTATAAGGTGATTTGAGTATAAGTCAAAATGTACTTTTTAGCCTAAAGCAGCATCTGAAATCCAAGTGTCGAGTATAAGTCGAAGCAAAGAAAATGAAAACCAGATAATTTTGAAATTTACAAAAAAAATAATATATATACAGGTGAACCTCTACTTACGAACAATTCGTATTTACAAACTTTCCACATACCAATGAATTGCACCTCGCACTTCATTTACGAACACACCCTCCTGCACTTACATACTCGTACATCGGTCACAGTAAGAACACATAAACTTGTCAACCCTTGTCATTTGCCATTTGTATTCAAAACCGTACGGGCGCGTGTTTATATATGTGTTGATATTTATTACCCTTGAAATATGGAAAACATTCGTAAATGTAGTGTTTGTGAAAGTGCTAAGAATGGTAAAAAAAATGTCAAGTGCTGTCAATGGAAACTAAAATGGACATAATAAATAGATCAAAAAAGGTAAGTCGCTTGCTTCAATTGGTCATTTTTATGATCTCAACCATTCAACGGTTACAACCATTTTAAAAGACAGGAAAAATTGGTGATCATATTCGCAATGCAAGCTCTGTTCAGTCCATGATTACAAGTAAAAAACGAAATGTCATCGTTGGAGAAATGGAACGGTGTTTAACAATTTGAATTCAGGATAAAAATAAAAAAATCAATGCTTGAGTACTGAGTTGATTCTTCTCTTCAATCCGCACATTTGTGTAAGTTTTTTAAAGATAAAATATAAATTTTTAGTTTTCCTTTTAAACTAAGTATGGCGATGCTGTATTATTTTATCATTAGTCTTCACATTTTCTGCTAGTTAGCATGAATTTTTCATTCTAATGTGCTTCAAGGTCAGTCAAATGTTGTTTTTCACCAGTCATGTTTAATGACCCAGAAAAATGTCCATCTAGTTTGCGACTCGAATATAAGTCGAAGGTAGGGTCCGATCGGCCTAAAAAAGCAAGAAATTTCTCGCCGTATACTCGAAGATATGCGGTATTTCTTTTTTGTGTGTAGAGTGAGGAAATTTGTAGTCCCTACCTGGTGTCCATTCACATTTCAATAATCTGTATTTAAGTAAATCATTTACATTTTCATTTAAAATTTTTCCTATATCAATATACAGTGATGTATTATCTGTTATTAGCGGTAGCTGAGCTTGCCTATCTGGTTCAAATGGATTATCAATTTATGTTGACTGCAATTGTTGATTTTCAACTGATTTAGATGGCTTAAGTGTTAATGTTTGCTCTTCTTCAGGTGGTTCACTTTTCTGGAGCTTTACTACAAAAGCATCTAACGTATTTACTTCTTTTCGTTTACTCATCATAGCCCCTAAGATAGAATAAAATTTTTAATTACTTACTAAATCAAATGAAATTTATGAGTACGAATATCAATACATATCATTATATACCGTATTTAAGACATACCTTTGCGTGCTTCAATTTGTCCACTACCTTAACTCTTTATTTAGCATAATTTAGTAGTCGTTTGGGATAAAGTCAGAAATTTCCCCCTAGAAATCATCAAGTTGGAACCCTAACTTAATTTTTTATAATAATAAAAAGTATAGCCCAGATGCCTTGTGTCCGCCACATCCCCCCTTTGGCCGGCCCTGAGTTAGAGGTTAAACCAGGGGCTGGCAACCTACGGCTCCTGAGCCACATGCAGCTCTTTAAAGACTTAACAGCAACTCTCCCTGATAAAACTTGTCAAACCTTCTCGAACAAAGTTGGCTTAGTAAATTGCTTTAATAGAAATTGCAGAAAAATAAAAAGTCTGGATGCATTGTTAGAAGTACTGTAAATACCTGCGTATAACGTGCACTTTTTTCCTGATATTTTGGGGCTGAAAAGCGGGGTGCGTGTGTTATACAAGGGTACATATTTATCGCAGTATTTAAAAAAATTAATTGCGCAGATGAAGATAAGAAAGGTGGATTTAATATGCATATTGGCCATAATAAGCACGTTAAGTTAAATCGAATTTGATTATATATTATATTAACTTTAATCTACGCGGATAAAATATATAGCGTGATTGAGGTCCCGCATTTAAAGAGGCCCCACGCATTCTAAGAAATATTTATCGTACTTATAAAGTACACACATTTATGAAAAAATATCAGTGTGTCACAGTGAGAGATGTTGCTTTAGTTATTATAATTTACTATTAAAAATTTTTGAAGCATAAGATGCCCTGCGTGCACACTTTGCACCGGGTCCCGCAATTTTCCTAGTCTCTGACGTGTTTTAATTCATTGTTTTATCATATCACAATGATACTGACAACTTAACGCATAATAATAATAATGAGTTAAATGATAAATTTGTGACTGATTGTGAGACAAAAATTTTAGGAAAACGTGTGCGCTATACGCGGGTATATAAAAAAATCGCAGAATACGAGGCCGAAAACCTACCTGTGCGTTATATACGGGTGCGCATTATACGCAGATATGTAAGGTAACGTTTGTTTTATAGAGGTAATCACAAAAAGTAAAACAAGAAGAGGATTCACCAATGACTGCAGCTCTTATGTTGCATGTTGCACATAATTTTAAAAGTGGCTCTTCTTCTGAAAAAGGTTGCCGAACCCTGGGTTAAACAATAGGTCAAACTACAGACTTTGTTTGGCTCTATACCTTATGCATTATGTAGTAAATCTTTAAAGGAGATATTTTTGTTAATTACAAATTCCCAATGAATATTATTGCCTGGTGAAGCCAATTTTCAGATTTATAATTTGTTATAAATGTCTCTCTCCCTTTATTGAATGAAAAAATTGTTTTTTCTCCTTCAGTACTATTCATCCAACTGGATATCTGTATCTGAAAATGGAGATAGTATGGCTGTAGATGATCAAAATGATAAAAAGGCTAAGAAGCGGAGGAGCAGAAAAGAAAGCAAACATCATTCGGACAGTGTGGCCCTGATCGGAGAAGACCTCCTTACCAGCACTTTTACCCAGGCTGTCCACATTCTTTGGAATCTATGGTTCGTTTTACTTTCCATCTCTTTCTAATTTGTAGAATTGTCTTATCAATCGTATTAGATTGCTCCACAATGGAAATTGAGCTATGACATTCTTGGCTGATATGGAATCCTTTGGTATTTCAGACTAACAAATAAAGTGGCCTTAATCGGTGTTTGCTTAACTGGCTCTTCAGGTTAAATGTCCTCTTTTTAGGATCCCCTTTCTTGTCTTAGCCTGAAAAAAGTGGTGAAAATATGTTTTATATAATAGTGTTTTTATTTTTGCAATGAAAAAGTTTCATCTTGTAATGCCTATTACTGTGAAGTCCCTTCTGTAGAAGTAATTTAAAATTGCATTCTTGCTTTAATCCCTCAATGCCGTTTGACATATATATATACGTTGAGCGTCATTGGTAGCTTTATTTTTGCCACGCTGAATTTTTTTTTATCTTAAACACCTTGATATATTTTAAAAGAATGTTTTGACTGTAATAATTATATTTTATCAAGTTTTATTGCATTTCCTATTTTTTCTAATGATTGAAAATTTTGTGAATGCATTTTGTTTTGCCGCGTGCATAGTGTTATTCCTTCCTTTGGAAAATCGCAAAATGCTGAGGCTACCTATCTTTGAGCGAAGACCCTTTTTTATTGAAAAGAATAGAAGAAAGGAATGCTTTGGCCTGCGTATTTTGTGAGGGTCTACCAACCAAGAGTTTGGATTTATGCATCAGTGTATATTGAAAGAGGTCTGTTGACAAAACGAAGAATGAGAAAGGCCACTTCAAAGAGACCTGACTCAATATCTTGAAGTAAGGGATTAGAAGATGTTTCTCACTTCTCTTAGCTGTTCATTTAGTCGTGTAGACGCATTTACTGTGAATGGAGCATACTTTTTTCTGTGTTCACTGTGGTTAGACGTGTGAGGAATTTTTTTCTGGTTAGTTTTTTACTGCAGTTACATTGATTTTAAGGTAATACCCTTTTCTCTCCCTTTCCCCTGCACGGCTATATAATAACAATGCCGAGACAAACCTTTTTTTGGGCAATGTTTATGAGATGCTCGAGGTCACTTTTCCAACCTTACACTTGTCTCCACACCCTAGGCCCTATGTCTCATCTGTTAATAAGAACAATATAGTGTGTGTGAGAGGGAATAGGAGCCTTCTCTGCATGTCCCATGTAAACATCTGTATACAGAAAGATTGCTAAGAAATTTTGGACTCAATACCTTGAGAAGACCAACACATAAAAAGACCATGTTCACTTTTGTAAGAGGACGATAAAGAGATGAATTGAGACTATGCTGTGAGTGTTACAACAGAATAAGAGTAAATGCCACTAAAAAAATCATTATGGATGGTAGATTGAGGGTACATATATTAGTTTTCTTATAGTAAATTTAATGCTGAATCTGATTATGCATGTATAAACATTCTGAAAAATAGGGAAATACCTTTAAAGTTTAAAAAATATTTTAAATCGTTTTTTTGCATATATCTTCCTTTCTTATGCATACAATGTTATATTTCAGCTTCTATTGAATAAAAAGGGACAATTTTTTATGTGACTTCTGTAATGATTCTGAATAATGACAAAGTAACTTAAAAATACATATGAATTATTAACTGCTTTAAAAAAATAACAAATGTAACATTTATCTAAAATTTTTAGTCGAGACATGAAAAAGTTGACCTGCGAGAAACTTTTTTCCTCTTTGGTTTAGAGCAGCAAATGAAATGTTCAGAATATTTTAAATATATCTTTGAAAAGGATTCCATGTCAATACTTCTATAGTTTTCACAATATTGTTGAATAAATGAAAGCATGGGCATGTGCTGGATAAGTAAGCGATCGGTGTGCCATCGCTTCTCTCCAGTAAAGAGTTTGTACTTAATGTGGGATTTCATTAAATGTCCTCCGAGCTTGAGGGGTTAAACTGCTGCCAGTATATGAGATTATCTTATTATATGATTGTCTAATACCATGAGTGATTTTAATGTTTGTGTGCATTTATGTGGCTGGTGTTATATTATGTTGTTTAGTATTTTAGTCGGTACTGAGGGAGTAAGTGGCTCACAGTACCTAGTTCAATGTTTAGCCACTAGATGGCGCTTCTTGTGTTAGCCATTGTGCCTCCCAAGAACTTCCTATTTCGACCATTACGTGGCACTGTGTGCATTAGTCGCTCAGATGCAGTGTTTCTTCCATTCTCATTCCTGGCAGAATGGGATTTTCCTGAGTCCAGAGAGCGCCACAACCTAACTATTTTTTTGAAATCCTGACATGTGACAGTAGTGCCGCAGCAATTACATTTTACATGAATGTTATTATTGGGTTCCTGAAATGGAACCTAACCCTGAGTCCTGGTTTGCAAGCTAAATAGGCCTTCATGCTAAATAGGCCTGCAAGCTTTGTTAGAAGAATTACGTTTTGCATGGAAGCTATTGTTGGTGCTCAAAATGGATCCTAACCTGGTGTGCAAGCTAAATAGACTTGCAAGCTAAATAGGCTCCATTTTCAGAACAACAGTCACGGGAGGATATATTGCACTTTAGTCACCAATTTTTCTTCGCACATAACAAAAGAGTAGCGAATATCCCAGTGTCGCATGCACTCGGGAAAATCCCATTCTGCCAGGAATGAGAATAAAAGAAACATCACATCTGAGCAACTAATGCACACAGTACCACGTAATGGCCAAAATAGGAAGTTCTTGGAAGGCACAACGGCACGCATAAGAAGCGCCATCTAGCAGCTAAACATTGAACTAGGTCAGTGATGGCGAACCTGTGGCACGCAAGACAATTTTGGTTGGCACGCCAACGAAAGGTGAATACCAATCAAAGAATTTATCGTACTGTTTTAGTGCCGAAAAAATATTTGTGTTATATAGTTTACTATTGTAAACATTAGTTTTATGGTTACAAATTTCAATCTCTTATTTCTTGATCACGAATTTAACTTAGCACCCAAAGAAAATCAAGGACTTTCTTGTGGCACGCGAGGCGGTAAAGATTCGACAATTTCAGTAATATTGGCACGCGGGCAATAGAAGGTTCGCCATCACTGAACTAAGTACTGCGAGCCGCTTACTCCCGAAGTACCTTTCGGTCTGTCGTTTTCATTTTATGTACTTTTTTAGTTATTGTTTATCCAAGCCAAAAACATTATCCTAAATTAACTGGCTTTTCATGCAAACTTTAATGCTTCACTATTAGTTTTAGGAATGTCAGTTTCTATTATCGAAGATATAATGTTAAAACCAAATCCAACCTTCTATAATGAAATCAGACTAATTAAGCTTTGAATGTAACAGTATAATTTTGTTGAACTTCAATATGCACCTTTCCTTTATTGTGTCTGTTTCTCATTGTGAAAATTTTGAACCATCACAAATTTCTGTTACTTTTTCAGTAAAAGCAGTGATCTTGCAGTGAAAATATTCAACCAACAGAATGTTCTCCCGGTTCTTGCTCGTTATCTGGACCCAAAGGAATGTGGTATTGAACCTGCGGTAGCTGTAGGTAAGTTTTGATTATCTTAATGTTAAGCATAAAGGTATTTCAGCTGTTTCATTCTGATCAACTTAATAGATTATATTCCTACTTAATACCAGGAAATAAAATTATTACCTCCCTTGAGAAATTTCTCTTTCACATGCGGCTTCAATTTGTAAAAAGGCCCAAGTGTGGGCAAAAGCCGCAGGCACCCAGATGTAAGGGATGGCCTCCCTGCTGCCTCTATGTAATAGCTCTTGACTTTTTTGACTATAGTAGGACCTCGATAATCGTTGTTTCGATCAGCCGTGGTTTGTTGCCAAGTGGTAAAAAAAACAGAAAAGTTCCAGTGCCATTTTCGAATGAAGCAGTCAAACAAGTGCAATCGCTTGCATAAATTAACGATTATGCAAAATGCGTTGACGGCTTTGAATGCTCAACTCCTTGAATTTTGGTAAAACTTTACATGGAATTAATTATAACATTGCATTTTCTTAAGGCAATGTAAATGCTAATTTCATTGGAAATAGACTTATTGTTAAATGAAAAATTTCTTGGCGAGATCGCTGTTACTATATTTGACCTTTGGTGAAAATGAAGATGAATGAAATTATTGTCACTGAATGTGGAACATTATTCAACGATGCAAAATTATTAATTGGAGTAATATTTCAAAATGTCAACAACTAAACCATTTCCCACACATTTCTTCAATCTTGAATAATGTATTCTAAGATGTGCATGAATGCCTGGCACACTTCGACATAAAATCTACGAAATTTACGTTTTTGCCAAAAAATTGTGGAAATTTTTTGGGGGTTGGCTTAAATCTGGGGTCGGCTTCTATTTGGGCAGATACGGTATATGCATTGGCAGTTATTTCTATAGAAAGTGATGATGCAGATAATTTAGATTTAGAAGAAATGGTTAAATACTTTGCTGCATCAAAAACCAGGAAGATAGTTCTATAAATACTTATTTAAGTTTTTCCATTAATTTTAAGATTACGTTATTTCTAGATAGTATTTAATTCAATGTTTTACTCAGTTTTTGTAATGTTTATGTAAATATCTATCAACCTCAAATTAACGACTTATATGAGAGAAAGTAAAATATTCAAGGTGAAAAGCACAGTTATACATAGTTAAGAAAAGTTGGAAAAAATATTTAAAAAGCAGTCTTCTTATAAACAATAAAGAAAATGAAAACAAAACATATTAATGATGAATAATTAAAAAAATTATAAAATTACTGTACTTACCAGTCAGAGTCACTTTCCATGATTTTTAGTGGTGGTTATGGAGACATACAGTTTATGTCAGACAGACTGCCAGAACTCTGTCCAGAACCAGAAGGATTGTGAGATGAAGTTGTAGCTTTTGATGTTGATGATAGGGTAGAGGTAGAGAATCATCATTGTCAAGAGACATTCATCTGGATGGAGGAGCAAGCTTAAAGAAGCCATGAATTTTCAACTTGGTTGTTTATTGCCTCTGCCTATGAGTACCGTAATTTCCCGATTATGAAACATTTTTTTTCACGAAAAATTGATAAAAAGTTAGGGTGCATATTATATATGGTAACAAGCACATACAACTTTTTTAGTAAGGAAATAATTTATATTTTTGGGCATATTTTTACCAGTAAATTGTACATTTCAATGCATTTCGATAACATTCCTTTAAATATCATTTTTCAAAAGAAAAATAAGAATAATTATTTATTTTCTTTAACTGTCTGAATCTTATCCTCTGAATTCATTATTGCTGTCCTCAAATAATTCGCTGGTGATTTTGTACTCTCTCATCGTCTATGTAAATGGCATCGCCGAGAACGTCGCCTTCATACTCACTATCCACTTCGGAGAAATCATCATCCCATATGATGTCATCTTCAGAACCATCCATGGCGTTTGTGAGGCAACACTTTTTAAAGCCACACTTTTTAAGAAAAAATCAATGCAAGTTTTGAGCAACAAATATTATTTTACATACTTCAACCATCTTGTATGAAGACAGAGTCAGAACTAGACATGATATTCGCGTAAACTATCTCGCTAGGTGGCAAGGCAAGAACTTTTATTCCAACTGACCAGATTATTATACATTGCGACATTGAGACCTGTTTTTATACATTGTATCGATCTTTAAAGTGAGAGTCAAAACTATATAGACATAAAGTTTTCATAAACACACTCGAACATATCTCACAAGGTGAGAACTGTCTTGATACTGCTAATAACCAAGTGAAAAATTACAGTGATCTTTTCACAAAAAATGAGTTGCGTATTATACATGGTGATAAGACAATTTTCACATTTCACTCATAAAAACATGGGTGCGTACTATATGGGGTGCATATTATAATCAGAAAATTACGGTAATTAAATGTTCTAAAATGTTTGTAGTATGCTTCAAATTTGGGATCAAAATAAATTGGTCGACAGTTGAACAATCGAAAGTCTGTTAATCAAGGTTATGCTGTACTTAAACAAATTTGATCCTTTCTTGTACCGTATTGGCCTGAATATAATGCGATACTAAATATTTTGAAAGCTTTTATAGAAAAAACTCAAAAAAAAGAAAATGAAAATTTTTAGATTTCTCCTTATTTGAAATCTAAAATTTGTAAACATATTAAATTGTATAAAGCATTTCAATACATATTTGTAAACATTAATAATTCACTAAAAATCAGGAGTTTTCTATCTTCCAAAAACATTGTAAAACACATTACAGTAATCCCTCGGTTTACGAGCTTAATTTGTTCAGGGTGCAGGAAGAGGTGGACTTTCATTCATTGGGAGAGTGTCTCTATAAAATAAGACCACATGATTTTTGGCACCTCTCCTCATATGCTGGTTGATAGTTGTATTAGGGGCAGCCTAATTAATCTTGCCCACACTCGTGAAAACTCTTGGGCCAGCTCTGCCTGTGTGCTGCATATGGCTTCTGAACCCAAGTAGTTCACTCAAGAAATCTACAATGGAAAAGCAATTCATTAAAGTTTGTACAGTAGAGTTTGTATTTGTTACACAAAATGTGGTCTTAAAATCTTCCTTGTTCAAGTAGCAGTGGTGAATTATGTGAAGACATGGCTTGTCATCTCTTAGAAATGACGGAATTTATGGGTGTCTTTTGAAGTAATTTTTTTTATTTAAGCACCTAAGACTTGTGTATATAAATTAATTATGCTGTTTTTTGTTGTAGCTCACTGTCTTCATACAGTGACTGAAGACAATGAAGTTGCAGCCCTTGAGCTTCGGCAATCCTCAGAGGATGTCCTACTCAAAATAATTTCTCCTGCTTTTGAAGAGGAGAGAGCTCATTGTGGGAAACCTTCTAAATTTTTACTTTTGAGAGTTTTAGCTGCAGGTAATACAGAAGCATCTAAAGATGCATTTGTTGTTACTTGAGTACAATTTTTGTTAAAATTTTTGAAAATTTTTCAACTCCAGTAATTTTATATTAGATATTTCTTTGCTACCATATCAACAGACTGTTTTGCTTTTTGGCAGGCATAATTATGAATATTACCAAGGGTTCTTCAGATCTAGCACCTGTTTTAAATGCAAGGGTAGGACTGGCCATAAGTGATGCAATTTCTGAGGATCACAGAGTGGCACTTTCTGGGGTCTCTAATGTCTTGCATAAGGAGAGGCAAGAGTCATCTTCCTCTCCCACTGACAGTGAATCGATGGACGAAGGCGAGATGACGTTGGATTTCCAAATTGAAGAAACAGAATCACTCATTGCTGCCCAGACCATTGCTGTGGAGTTATTAACAAATTTATATTATAAGGAAGGTATGTTCTACTTATGATTTTTCATTTTAAGCTCAAAGGAATTTATGACATTAGATAGATCATTTCTTAGGTTCAGCTAGTTTTTTAAGACATTACTCAAATTATATTTTTCAAATGAGCAGAGAAATAATTTTCATCAGTCAATGATTAGGTCAGGAGAAATAACTAATAGTTTACCTTAATGTTTTATCATGAACAGTTTTACATCTTTCTTAATCATTATTTTGATATTGAAACCATGCCCTTGCTGTCTTATTATATCATAAGTTTATAACTTTCCTTATTTCTGTTTTATGTCGTTATTGTATTTGTACATATATAGCAGGGCAATTCTTTATATAAAACAGCTACTTAATCTGCTATAATGACTTTATTTTTCTGATGTTAGATTTATTATCATTAAAGAAGCTTGGGTGAACAAATTATCAATCAATTGAATTACTTAACCTAATTTTCTTATGATGACACCTCAAACTTCATATTAGTTCACAATAATTGTATAACTGGAGGATTCCAAATCCAGAAGAAGATCTATATATTTTTTAACAATTTAAAATCTACTTTTGTCCTATTAGAAAGAACTCCATGCCTTATGATTATGGGTACTTACTAGATAGCTAGCAGGGAATATTGAATAGTGAGATTGAAAAGGCTCTCAGAGAGATATGAAGTCAAAGAAAGTAGTAGGAGTTGATGACCTCCCCATAGAAATGTTAAAAAAGCTAGGAAAAGAGATTTTTTATAAATTATGCCATAAGATATATGAAGAGGAGGAATGACCAAAGGATTTCACTAGATCTGTTTTGATACCCTTGAAGAAAAAGAATAAATCAAACAAATGTCAGGGTTACAGAACAATCGGCTTAATTCCACATGCAGCTCATGTTATTCTCAGGATTTTAAACTTATTTTTAGTAAATCTTTTCTCAACCTAATGGTTAGTGATTGATAAAATTAGAGAAATTTGTTGATGAGATTTATGTTCCTTCAGTTTGTCTCTGATCATCATCCTGAAAGTCTGCTTTTAAATGTGATTTTTACTTTCTCCATATACATAGTTCCGAAGGTCGCCGTGTAAGTCCAACAATGCTTAAATACGATATATTTTTTGACACATGTTTGTTTCAATGGATAGTAAAAGCTAAAAAAGTACTGCTTATGTGATGAGGGTTTATAATTTGTTTATGAAGAGCAGTACAGTAACAAGACACAATTTGCACCCACGGGATAACTAATCTAAATGGCGAAAGTGACACTGTCAGCTGTGCATCAGCGTACAATAATCCCTTGGTTTACGAGCTTAATTTGTTCCTCGAAAACTGCTCGTAAGGCGAAAACTCGTAAAACAAAAATTAATTTCCCAATACATCCCATGTTTTATAAACAATAATTACATCATTAAAGTTGGGATGCCGTGACTTTCTGCGCATTCGAGAAGATTCGGGAACCGACGAAAGCCGAGAATAGGTGCCAGGAAAAACGATCGGTTTGCGAAAGGAAGGAGATCGTATAAGCAAAAATTGGCTCTTAAATTGAAAAACAGGTATTAATTTGTGCATCTCGTATAAGCGAAAAATTGTAAACCGATTACGAGTATGCCGAGGGATTACTGTATGTACTAGTACTGCCATCTATTAAGTCGCAGTTGAACTAAAAATCGAGCATGCTGATAAGTTGTCATGTATCCGTGTATCTATGGATCCGTATAACTCGGACCTGTGTAAGTCGGGGTGTCACTGTATAGAAATATTGTTTTCATGAAAAAAATCGATTTCGGGATTTCAATGGAAATACACCTTTTGACTATTTTCTCAGTGATGTCTGTATATGATAGGAAATTTGTGGGCACTCAAACTCAAAAACTAATAATCAAATCAGCACAAAACTTTATATTTAAGATTTTTATTAGTAGTATTGTATTCGTGAAAAGAATCGAATTCCAGACTTAAACAGAAGTACTCGTTTGAGGTCCTCGGTGAATGTCTTGTACTAATTTCGCGATGATGTCTGTGGGTGTGTTATGTGTATGTGATAGAATTTTGTAGATGCTCTAATTCAAAAACTAATAATCAGATCAGCACAAAACTTTATATTAAAGATTTTTATTAGTAAATGAAGATTTGAAAAGGTTTTAGTTGAAACTGGTCAACCAGAAGTGGGTGTTTATTCTAGTCGTTTTTCCCTTTTTTACTTTCTCCATATACGTAGTATAGAGAAAGTATTGTTTTCATGAAAAAGATCTACTTCGAGACTTCAACAGAAATACATGTTTTGAGGTCCCTAAAACATGTTTAGACTATTTTCGGAATGATGTCTGTGTGTATGTATGTATGTGATTGTGGGTGCTCTAACTCGAAAAGTACTTGCCATATCGTTACCAAATTTCATATATAATACTTTGGTATGAGCACAAGAACTGATTAGTATTTGGACAATACCGGTTAACCAAAAGTCTAGGTTTATTCGAAACCTGATTCGGTTTTTGCGATATTTCTCCATCAAAACATCATTATTGTATATACAAATTGATACAAGTATCATAGAGAATGTAATTTCCTACAACTTTTATTTGGAACAATTTTCCATAGCAGTTATTGTTTAGGAATTATTTATAAACTAGCATAAGTGCCCGTTGAATTTCAATAGGTTTAATGAATCTAAATTTTCATCAGTGCAACATGTAAATTTGGCAATAAAATTGTACACTGTTTTAACCATTGAATATTTCTATATTATAAGTCTGTTTTAATTAATGAACTAAAATCTCACAGAAATTCCTTGTGAATAAAATAGTATCTTTCTTTCTACTAAAATATCCATTGTTAATAGTTTTAAATTGATTATAGCATTAGGATTTCAATTTCATTAAATAAGCAGAATTCCGGTTCCAAAAAATTGGTTCAATCTTCAATTGCCTCTGATAATACTTTAAATAGATTTTGGAATATAATGTATGTACCTCAATTTTGTTTATCGTCTGCTCAGCACACTTCTCATTTTCTGAAACAACCACTTTCACCAGTTTTAAATGGAGTTCAAACTTAGAAGAGAACTTGATTCAATTCAGTTAAAATAACCACATAACAAACTTCTTATTTCAAAGAAAATCCTTTTATAATATGCAATGTTAACCTAGAATTCATTCATTCTGAAAAGTGAATAAAAGTGCCATGTAGGTACATATATTTCTTTCAACTAAAATAACCACTCTTAACAGATTTTAATGGATTGATGCATTAGCATTTCAACTTCATGAAATAAGCAGAATTCCGGTAACAAAAAAATTTGTTCAATCTTCAATTACCTCTGATAATACTTTATATAGATTTTGGAATAAAATGTACCTTAATGTCATTTAGCGTCCGCTCACCACTCTGGACTTCTCAGTTTCTGAAACAACAACTTTCTATAGTTTTAAATTGATTTTTGCTTTGAAATGGTACTTTCCTGTTAACGGGAATACCTAAAAAAATAAACACGTATTGTTGTGATATGTTGTGATATTTTGTTTGTTAACAATGCGTAACAAATCTCGTTGAGATTTTTACGTTGATCCCTTAATGATGAATTTGTGGAGCTTGCCGAGGAGTGAAGAAGAAGCTGTATCTTTGCTTCAAGACCATGGTATTTTATCTAAAGGGCGAGTGTGCAAGAAGGATCATATTATGAAACTTTACTTCTGTGACAGAATATTTTGGAAATGCAACGCGAAAGCCTGTCAGCAGAAGAATTCATGTGGCGAAAACATAACAAAGAAATCGACATATTTCCAGCTATTTTAAATGCCATAAAGACATATTGGCCCCCTAGTAACATAAATTTAGATTGTATTAGTAATTATGTTGCTTTTATTAATACTTAAGTTTCAAAAAAGTGTGATTTTTAAGTAATTCCCCCGTTGTTACGCATTGTTAACAAACAAATACGTCGTAACATATCACAACAATATGTGTTTATTTTTTGAGGTATTCCCATTAACAAAATACTTGAGTCAATTCAGTACAACTTCCACTTGACATGCTGTAAATTCCAAAGTAACTCCTTTTATAATAGGCAATGCTAGCCTGAAATTAATTCATTCTGTCAAGTGAATAAATAAAGTTCTTTCTTTAAACTATAATAGCCACTGTTATTAGATTTAAATGGATTATAAGCCTTAGAACTTACTCTGTATTAAATAAGCACCAAAATTCCTTTTATAAAAACAAATCAATTCATTAAAAGATCCACCGTTGTTTCTTCGAAAATTGCCTGTTAACAGTTTTAAATGTCCTTTTAATTTTAATTTATATTCGTTTCCAAACTTCGGCCATTGTTACAAAATTAATTCGAGGAGTAACAATATAAATTCGTAAGCACGTATGGTTTACAAAGATTTTATTTTAAGAATGCTTTTTATTTCCAATTTTTCTAAAATGACACTGTTGATACTTAAATTTTTTTATATTTACGTTAATATACTTATTTTCCACAAAACACGCCAATCTCTCCCCTTCCTTCCTCTCTCTCTCTCTCTCTTGTATTAAAGCTAACATTGATAATGGTCGACATAGCAACATCACGTTAAAATGGCGAGATTTCCACAAAATATGCAAATTAAACGTTTAACATGGAATATTTCGAATTGTGGGCGAAAAAAGACGAACGGAATAAGAAACTTTATAACTTTTTCTTCAAAATGGTTCAAATCCGAAGGTCGTCTGTTAATTTCTTCTAATTTTAATTTCCAAATGAATAAAAGCCTGCACATCGAAAAATCACGTTTTACATGTTAAGTAATGGGAAAAGGAAATGCCTCTCTTGGAGACGAACCAAGGAATTTTTTCGCGATTTAAATTCTTCATCACCTGGAAAAGTGTTAATCAAGCATCTCTACCAAATTTCGAGTTTCTATCATTATTATTTCTCGAGTTATTAGCGTTTGCATAGCATGATGAACCTACCAACCAACGAACGGATGACGGCTATTATTATATAAAATAATCGGTTTTTTTGGTTTCCGTCAAATATCTCCTTATAAATGATGTTATTGGTAATCTTTGTGAGGACCAAAGTTGTAGAGAATAATATTTCTTCCAAGTTTTGTTTGAAACAAATTTTTGTAGAACCATCCATTTCAGAGATATTTAACTTATTGTTAGTCGTAATTTCCAGTGTACAGCGCCAGTGGTGAATTCTGTAAACATATTCAAAATATAATTTACAGTAATAAGGACAACTGTAATCTTTTACGATACAAAATAATAATTTTGCCTTATAATGCTATTCATAACAATTTAAATATCTATACCCAAATATGGAGAAAGTCATGTGTTGGCCACATCAGATTTTTCCAAATAGTTGTTATTATAAAAGTTGTAGACAATATAATTTTCTACATGTTTCGTTTGAAATATTTTTTCCTGAACTCGATAGTTTCAGTGAATTTCAATTTTTCGTCTGAATTTATGTTGAGTACAGCACCATGAGTTCGAAACAGGAAAAGCATCAACTACATTATGATCATAGGCCAGAGGGGCGAACGCGGCCATCAAGAACCACGAATCTATGATAACAATGTATTGGGACTTAGATATTTAAAAAAAAGTCTGATGTGGCCAACACATGACTATCTCCATATTTGGGATATAGATATTTAAATTATTATGAATAACATTATAAGGCAAAATTATTATTTCGTATCGTAAAAGAATACAGTCGTCCTTATTGCCATAAATTATATTTTGAATATGTTTAGAGAATTCACCGCTATATGGTGGTGGCGCTGTATACTGGAAATTTACAAATAAGCAAAATATCTCCGAAATGGATGGTTCTACGAAAATTTGTTTCAAACAAAACTTGGAAGAAATATTATTCTCTACAACTTTGGTCCTCACGAAAATTACCAATAACGACGTTTTTAATGAGATATTTGACAGAAACCAAAAACACCGAACACAGTTCTTTGTATAGAATTGGAAAAATTCTCCAAATCACCGTAAAGGCGGTACTTACGTGTCAAGGCACAGAAGACTCGCAGGACCACTTAGGACGCGCCTTGACACGTAAGTACCGCCTTTACAGTGATTTGGAGAATTTTTCCAATTCTATTCATTGTCTTCACCATGTCTTGTGGGTTCTTCATTTTATTTACAGTTCTTTGTGCTCATGCTAAAGTGTTATTTATGAAAATTGGTATGAATAGGACAAGTAGTTTTTGAGTTAGAGCACCCACAATCACATACATCCATCCATCCATCCACACACACACACATATATCATTCTAAAAATAGTCTAAACGTGTTCTAGGGACCTCAAAACGTGTATTTCCATTGAAATCTCGAAGTCGATTTTTTTCGTGATCACAATACTTTCCCCATACTATGTATGGAGAAAGTAATAAGGCTACCACAAGTATGGAGAAAGTCATGTTGGCCACATCAGATTTTTTAACATTTGTATTTTAAATATCTAAAATGTGATTCCAGTTGCTTCATAAACATTAATTCTTCCATTAGTATAGTAATATTTTTTCATTTATCTGTTAGATGAGGATGATGACTGGGCAGATTCAGATGGTGAGGATATGAGTAACTCAGAAACAGTGAATAATCGATTTCCAATGGCAGATGGACTTCCAGAAATGGAGGAGGCATTTGGGGGAAAAGGTCATATAGATAACATTGTGAAGAAAATTGAGAAAGATGATGGTATATGGAAAGAACTTGAAAACCAACCAGATACCAAGTGCTTAATATCAAGGTAAGATTATTTTCAGGATAAATAATTTTATTTGTGATTTTTAGCGTTTCTGCTTGGTGGGATACTTATTTTACACTGAGTAATTTATTTCTTCCTCTTTGAATATTTAATAAATGAAGAAGTACTTCATTTTCATTGGAAAGTGTGTTTTCAGTGGAAGATACATGTATCACTTAAACATTTTGGAATTACACTGAAACCCTGATTATCCATGATGATTGGGCCTGAGGTAGTCATGGACTATTGAAATTGTTATTGCAGGGTAAATTTGTTAAGGAAAAATATCAAAATTTTGTTATATTGTGTGCAAATTCATTTGCCTATAAAAACAAGTGAGCTGTTTTAATCATCCATGTCTTTGCTGAGCGAGTTAAATATTCCTGTAATCATATAGCAAACTGACAAAAAGTATCAAACCTTACCTAAGGACAATCTTGAATATAAAATGACCTATTTACCATATTTATTCGAGTAATACCCGCATGTGTGTAATACCTGCACCCTCGTTTTTGGAAGTGAATATCTGGGGAAAAAGGTATTTGTGTTATGCCCACACTTTAAAAATTCCAATTTTGTTATTTAACGGCAACATTGGTAAACTAATCTATCCGAAGTCAAGTCTGATGATGCATAAGCTGCAAAAATCACTTATTTAAGACATAAATATTAAAACAACTATTAATGCCTTTTCTAATGCAATAAATCACGAAAAATTGACATTCAGCAATATTATATTATAAGGAAAGAAGTCGGAAGCGTATTTTGAAGGCCAGTGCATTAATATCGCCAAAAGGTTCCGTTTTGAGTCACTGCACAATGTACATGCTTTATTTTTGCCAAATGTTTGGAATCATGACGGATATGCTACCATCACTGAAAAGAGTGTGCCTCTCATAAATAAAACTTGAAAATTATGTGCACAAACTAAATCCCAACATCCAATAGAATGATTTTTGATTCTTTCTTAACATAATTAAATCAATTTAGGTCTTAAGGCTCCATGCGGTCTCATTATCTTTCGATTATTAAATTGTATGTAAATACCTGTAAAAATTACGATGAAAAAAAGAAATATCGTAAAATCCCAAATTTTTAAACAAAGAATTTATTCAACTCACATTTCAGGGACTTCTTTAGGAATTCCACATTCGTTTTTTTTTCTAATACCTAATCACTGATCTGGTCTTCATCTGCAGCATAATCACCCCATAAGTAATGGCCCTCAGTTCCATCCAATGAACTTCGTCACTTTAAAGCCTTTGATCACACTTTCTTCACTTACGCCGTGCCATGCTGCGAGCACCCATCAGCACACCTCAGAGAGCAGAGCATGTTTCAGCCTGCCCGTTGTTGTTGTGTTCTTCAAATTTAAGCATGAATCACGTAAAATTAAAGACAAAATCTGCGGTGTACGGCACCTTCCAGGAAACACAATGAATTCATTCTTTGCCACGAAACACGACAGGCATTTCGCGGGTGACCTACCATCAAAAGGTAAAGGGGCATATCTTGTGTAATGTTCACACCCCCTTTTTCTGGATGCAGTTTTAGGGAAAAAAGTGTGGGTATTACACGAGTAATTATGGTAATGCCTGTGCATATATTTATATTTGCTTTCTTTGGCCTTATTAGCCCTAACTCTGCTACATATGACTTTACAATAAACACTTTGTACCTGATCTTTTAACAGCAAATGAATAGGAAAGCTAACACAGTAAGCCATCATAGTTTTGCTTTCATGTTAGTACAAATATTATTACTAATTCCACTTATCACACATTGAATTTTACTTGCTTTTCTGAAATCAACAATAATCAAGAAGCTACTCCTTAATTGGATTGCATTCCAATCTACCTACTCGCTTAGCAAACTTTCGCTATGTAGCTTTTGTAATATACCTTGAACTAAATTGTAATCTGTGTCCTTGCAAATGTTAAGTTGTAATACAGAACTGGGTTTAGGTATAAGATTAACGTATATGATGGTTACTCTGCCTTAATTCAATGTTTATATTTTTAATATGTATATTCTCTGAAAGTTTGGATTCTAGCTTAATTTGAAAAATGTTTACGTTAACCTAAAATTTGGAAATGAGTTGCTCTGAGTCATAAATATAAGTTCAATAGTAATGGCAATAACATCAATGGTGATATACAATTAGTGCATCCAAGCATTAAACTATAACATTTATATGCTGATATATTTTTATAAATATAATCTTTAAGAAAATGTAATGAATAAATAAATAACATGAAAGAGCTTACTCCAAGAAATCAATGTACAGGGGGTTCCCGTATTACGTTGGGGGTTATGGACCATAAAAGTGCAACGTGTATCGAAGCTAAATAAAACGGGGAATTATTCTTCCATATGAATAACGTAAAATAGGGCCATAAGAACATAGATTTCACCTATGCCACTTAATGATCAAGGGTTTTCAATAATACTATCCATTGATAGGAGATCGAAACCTAAAGCTTTCAGCATTATTTTCTTCATTTGTTTTCTGATCTCCAAACTGTGTTAGTTGACTACGAGTTGTAAAGGGGAAAGGAAGGGGAATAACTATGAGGGTATATTATAGTTACCTCACTTGGAGGTGGACGAAGAAGCTATTCTTTCAACTTCTCAGCCTCCGAGTTATAAACAGCTAGGTCCTTTTGACATGTGAAAACAAGGCATCGGCAGTTTCTTCTTGCTCCCATCAGGCCACTAGTCGAGAAACGTGCATCTGCACTTTCCACTCATTTCTCTCTTGGGAAGACCCAGTGCAAGTGAGACACAACTGTGTCGCTTAGAAGCATGGAAAATTAAACACTGGCTTGTAAAAGGTAATCATATGTGTTCTGAAAAGAGCTAATACATACACGCCGACTGCACGACGTTTTCAAATCCCTAAAATCAAATATGGCCGATAAAGTCAAAAAATCTGATGTGGCCAACACATGACTTTCTCCATATTTGGGATATAGATATTTAAATTATTATGAATAATATTACTAGGCAAAATTATTATTTCGTATCATAAAAGAAGACACGTCCTTGTTGCCGTAAATTACGTATATTTTGAATGATTACAGAATTCACCGCTACATGGTGTTGGCGCTGTATATTGGTATTAAGATAAAGCGAAATATATCCGAAATAGATGGTTCTACGAAAATTAGTTTCAAACAAAACTTGGAAGAAATATTATTCTCTACAACTTTGGTCCTTACGAAGATTACCAATAACAATGTTTTTAAGGAGATATTTAACGGAAACCAAAAAACCTGTTATTTATAAATAACTCCTAAACAATAACTCCTATAGAAAATTGTTTCAAATGAAAGTTGTAGGAAATTACATTCTCTATAACTTTGTATAGAATTGTAAATACAAAAATGATATTTTAACCAAGAAATATCGCAAAAACCGAATCGGGTTTCGAATAAACCTCGACTTCCGTTTATCCGTTATTGTCCAAAAACTAATCAGTTCTTTGTGCTCATGTAAGAGTGTTAGATATGAAGTTTGGTAATGATATGGCACGTACTTTTTGAGTTAGAGCGCCCACACTAACATACACACACACACGTACACACACACACAGACATCATTCCGAAAATAGTCTAAACGTGTTCTAGGGACCTCAAAACATGTATTTCCGTTGAAATCTGGAAGTTGATTTTTTTCATGAATACAATACTTTCCCATTACTACGTATGAGAAAGTAAA
Organism: Uropetala carovei; assembly: GCA_036926305.1. Taxonomy (NCBI): domain Eukaryota; kingdom Metazoa; phylum Arthropoda; class Insecta; order Odonata; family Petaluridae; genus Uropetala; species Uropetala carovei. Next base: position 318,478 of record JAXCHB010000298.1, read on the forward strand.
AAGGAGCATTTAAATCCGGCATTTAAAAATTAACCCTTCAAGCGCGCAGGATGTTTACTTAAATCCCATGTTTGAGGTCATAAGAGGTTTTTAAAAATTTGCGAAAATGCGTGATTTCGATTCCTGAAAATTGAAAAATTCATAACTTTTTCATTTTTATTGGATTTGTATAAAATTTTTTGAATATTTTAGTAGATCATAACATTTATAAACAATTTCCTACCAGTTGCCTACCAGTTAACGTGCACCTGTGCTTTCATATATCATTCAGTATTGCGAAAACTGTAAACGGCATTGATACGCAGTCTTTTTTAAAATAACATTTCTGCTTTTATTAACATTTCATTCGCTGGATGTACCTACCTAAACCAAATAGAAAAAAGTTTCTCGCAGGTCAACTTTTTCATGTTTTGACTAAAAATTTGAAATAAATTTTACGTTTCATAAAGCTTATGAAATTTTGAGTTGTAAAGTAGTCATTCATAGTCATTATAGAATTTACATGGTGAAATTTGTCCTATTTCGTTCAGTAGAAACGGAGCTATGAAGTTGTATGTATCAGAAGTATGCATAATAAGAAAATTAGAAAAGTTAAAAGTTTTTTTAAAAGGCATTTGCTTTATCCCATTTACCATGAAATTTACAAGAAAATATAACTTCAATGAATTATCTCTATTGAATTTTTTTTACTAGCACTCACTTCAGACTAACTTCTTGAAAGCGACACGAGAATATTTTTCCTGCAAAGGCCCGAGAATAAGGGCATGATGCAAGCGCTCGCTCCGAAACTTTCGATTACTAGGCATCTTCAGTGATTTATTTTTGTAAACAGACCTTGGACCCAAGAAGAGACTTCTTCTCTCTCATATTTTAATGGTCTCAAGCGTCGAAAGAATTGCTTAAGCTAGCACATGGCCTGAAGAGAGCCGAACAATGATTTTTGTTGTTCGACTGCCCTCGTCTTATACCTCTCAACCTCTGACTCATAAGAAAAACCAAAGAAAAGAAAGTTTGTGGGCAGATGAGTAGTCTAGATCTTGTTTCACTTTGTAGTAGCATTCATGCCGAGATACGGTTCTTCTCAACATTGGAGATTTTTAGAAGACACGAAAAATCAATCACAAAATTTAATGCACCTTAAGTGTATAAAAAAGATAAAAAGATCGCAGAATGACGATAAATAGGTAGGACAAAGGTTCCTCTTTTAAAATATATAAAGGTTACCCATATTTAAGAAAATTTACTGTGTCATAAAAATAAAGAAAGCTAGCACCTCTGCGACGTACCCAGTACACATGATGACTGCATGTGGAGTTTTCGTCCGACGTTCCCAGTACGCATTATTATTATTATATTTATTATCCAAAGACCATACAGTTTGTAGGTATAAGACTCGTCTTAAAGACATACATAAAAAAGAAAATAGCGAAATACAATATACATTTAAATACATATTACAACATGAAGGAATTTCATTATCACAATTTTTTGTTATTAAAAATATAGAACAAATGTTAATAATTAGAAGATTATGATTCACAAAGATGAGTCTAAAAACTCGTTAATACTATAAAAGCACTTTCTTATAAGGAACTTTTTAAGATCTGACTTAAATCTGTTATTGCTGTCAGTGGCTTTAATGAATGATGGAAGCTTATTATAAAGTTTAGAACCCATAGCAAGTGGTGGTCTTTGAGCCATTAGTTTTTTGTGATGCTCTAAATGGACTTTATTATGCCCTCTTGTACTATATGAATAAACATCAGCATATGTGTTAATCAAGTTTTGATTTTCATTCACAAATACAACAACTCTAAAAATATAAACACATGGTATAGATAGCATATTTAATCTTTGAAAAAGAGGTCGACATGATGTCCTCTGAGAACAATTCAACATGCATCTTACAATACGCTTTTTAATTAGTAGTACTTTGTTTAGTAGTGATGGTGAGGCACCCCAAAACATTATGCCATAACAGGCACGTGCATAGAAATATCCATAATACACCGATAGTAAGACACTAAGGGAAACTGAAGTCTTTATGAAACGTATACAGTAAAAAGAAGAAACTAATTTTGGTATGAGACATGAGATATGTTGAGACCACTTGCCAGATTGCTCAACATGTAGTCCAAGGAACTTAGTATGGTTTGTAGGAATAATATTTTCGTTGTTTAAGGTCAGTTCAAACTTGTCTGGAAGAGGAATTTTTGAAAAGTTATCATTTGGGTTTTACTGCAATTTAGGGAGAGTTTATTCGTGGTAGACCAATTTAAAACGTTATTCAGGATCATCTGACTCTCACTCAATAAGGCATTGAAATTTGGTGCCGAAATCAGAAAATTTGCATCATCAGCAAAGATAATATTTTTAATTTTAGAATTAGTGCTAAATCTAGGAAGGTCGTTTATATAAATAATGAACAGTATGGGACCCAAACGACGACAGTGACGGGTTAAACAGCATTTCTACTGAGAAAATGTAATTGAAATCCATTTTCATTATGTGAAAACATTTTTGCTAACCTATCACTCATTTTTAATCCTTATTTTATAACGTATCAATAATTTTATTCCACAAACCCATTTTTAGTGATGAAAAGAACTGAAGAAGGCACAACTTTGTGAAATCGATTCATGATGAAATAACAATACAAGAAACTTAGTAGATTTCAAAGAATTTAATAAAATTGTATGACCTGTTTTGTTGCAATCATAACCCTTCAGGTATTTTTATGTAAACAACATAGTGCTAATTCTAGGAAGGCCATTTATATAAATAATGAACAGTATGGGACCCAAACAACGACAATGACGGGTTAAACAGCATTTCTACTTAGAAAATGTAATTGAAATCCATTTTCATTATGTAATGCACAGTATTTATGTGAAAACATTTTTGCTAACCTATCACTCATTTTTAATCCTTATTTCGTATGACCGGTTTTGTTACAATCATAACCCTTCAGGTATTTTTATGTAAACAACATAAGTGCAGAGAATTTTTATGTTTTTTCCCCCAAAACTTCAGCTAAGTACGGGGAAACATAACGAGGACCCCCTGTACTATTAATTTATGCTTAAAATCATGTCAACTTTGTGCTCTCAAAGTAAAAAATAAACTACAGAAAAAAGAGCCATCCATCCTTAAGTCCGTTTAATTTATCTTTTTACATGTATTAATTTTAATATGTTGTTTTTGTGCAGTTAAATTTTAGGAATATAAAAATATTACAATATGGCCATGAGAACTAATCCCCAATTTCTGCACTAGTCTTATGTCCGGTGATTTTTCAGGATGCTTTGCAAATGGACTGCAAGAGTTTGCCTTTTCTTAAAAATATCCATATGGATGCTAGAATAGCCATAATGGTATGGTGGTTGATTAAGATAATCATTGTAATTGGTCACCAAGTTGATCTACTTCTCTGTACATATTACAGAGATAATCATGGTTTTACTGTAGTCATAAAAACTTTTTATTTGAAGAATGCTTTCAAATGAACTTGTATTAAATGATTGGCATTACTTATGCATACACATGCAATTGAGAAATCATAGTAGAAAAGTTGGTGATTGTTTTTATAGAAATCTGAGATTATTTTTAATTTTGTTAATTAATTTTAAATGTTATCAAAATTTTTGTTTTTCATTAACCCTGTTATTTTTTTAACAGAATTATAAAATATGAAATGGACCGTGCATTAGAATTTTGCATCAAGAATTTTGCAGAACAAAACGATATCCACAATTTTAATTTTTATATAAGAAAGTTGAAATTTTATTTCTCCTTTATATCATTTCCTGTAGTTATTGACATGATGCATGTTAGTTCTTACATTTTTTTACTGATTGAATGATCTCAGTTTCCTTGTCGACTCTTCAGAAATAACTTCATTTTAGTAGTACTGTAGCACTGTTGCTTATATTTATTTGTAGAATGTGTAGCTTTATTACATTTTAAAATCTTTTGAGCGAGAGAAATTGTGTAAAAACTCGAAGCATTTCCTATGAACATAATTTCAATTGTTTCATGAAGCACTTTGAGTAAATTTTGCTCAGTGAAAACTTCTAATGGTGAATATCTTACGACATTTTAGGGTTAATATACTCCGCTGTCGATCCCTCCTCTGCTTGCATAATGTTATTACTAGTTTGCAAGATGAAGATTTAGGTGGATTCACTGGCGTTTTGACACTTTGGGACAAGCTTGGAAATCTAGTACTCAAAGACGGAAGTAAGTGGTGTTAGATAATCTAAATAAAATTTACTGCAGTTGCATATAGCAGCCATAACGTAATGCATGAAAGTGCTTCATCAAATTCATTGTCATCGTCATTGTCATTCTTTCAACAATGCTCCCTCTATTATATACTCAGATTATATCTTCAAGTAAATGCCAATCATCTTTCGCATTAAAATAGAATCAGTGATAACATGCCTCAACTTCCCTCTCTCTTCTGGCACTCCCAGCTATATACCACTAGATTACGACTTCTGCCAATGGCGAGCCGGTCTAGCTTTAGCTGTAGCATTACCATTTCCTTTGGGTAAAGTTTCACTGTATTTATTGCATTTAATATTCATTAACATTGGTTTATTATTCAATTATGAAATTAATAAATTTTCAACTGCCCTTGAGTAGTACAGCATAAAACAGAGTATGTAAAATGTTATTTCTTATTCCTTAGGCCAGTGTTTTTCAACCAGTGGGATGCAAAGCTGTCTAGGTGGGACACAAAAGTATCAAAAATAATTATTTTAAAACTTTTTCTTAAAAAAATTATAGCACTAGTTGATGTCCTTAAAAATTTCCTTTCATTATTAATGCAAATTAATTTAACAAAATTCTACCTTGGAAAAGGTGATGGCATTGTTTTTATCACAGTGGGACATAGGATGCAAAAGGTTGAGAAGCGCTGGCTTAAGCATTGCTTAAATCATTCTTTCCATATGGTGATTATTTCCACTTGCATGAAAAGCAGTGCATTGTATGCAGATAGCTAAATTGCAGTACCTTCTACCTTAATTGCTGTTTCAGTGTTTTTCTAAGGATAAAAATAAAAGAAACAAATAACTTTGTTAACATTACTGTAATTATTAACATTTATTGCAACAAACTAATGTCATTCATAAATTTTGTTTGCATGAACAATGTTGAAACACTAGTAAGACTTCAGCTGTCCATAATTATTTTCTTCTTTTTTGCACAAGTTTTCTGCTTTTGGTGACATACTTTTGAGTCTTATCTTCCAGAAAAGATATCCATATAGGTTGGTGACATCTGCCATAGGGAGTTTTTTATTGATAATATACATAAACAAAGTCAGGACTTATGATATGCCAAGTTTTATGTGGGTCATCAAAACTATGTGTACACCTAGTAAATAGCTATTTTTCAAAAGGTTTATAATGACCTTAGCACAAATTTTTCTAACTCACTTTAGCATTATTGTTTTCCAGCTGCTAAAGGCATAGCAAACATTTGCACAATGGTTAAACAATTTTTCCATCCATTTATGTTTATTGTATTATCTTTGAATAACTCCTGTATGTTATATAATAAATACAAGCAAAATATTTTTTGTACAATTGAGAGAAAATGCCTCATTCCACTATATGAATATTAACCAACAATGTTCCATTGCTAACAATAACATTTTCTTATTGGCTAATATTCTCAAAATCATTAAGGAAATGATCCCATTCCCTAAAATGGGCTGTGTAAAACCTTTGGAATTTTTAAGTGCTGTCCTGCATTTCATTTTCTCTATGAAAGTAATGAATGGGTTTGACATGTAGGATACATTAATTATCATCACATAATTTTTTCAATCATTTGCCATTTTCCTCATTACAGTGAATGTATCTATGAAGTTAAGTGGTTATTCATTGGAAAAAGAGAAATGTTGAAAAACCAAATGTAGTCATTGAAATTGCACAAGATCATTTCTTTAGAAACTGTGATTAGTATATTTTCTGAATTTATTTTACAGCGGAAGACACATCTCTTCTTGAAGCAACAAGTGCAGCAATGCGAGCTGTTGCAGAAAGACTTAAGCGGATAGATCCAAGAAGCTTTGCTTGCAATGTTACATCATCTGGTTTACAAGTAATTATCATTTTCTTCAGATAATTTTGCAGATATAAATCCACTTTCCTCAGCCTAGAAGACTATGTAAACCATTATCTACTTGTTTTAAAGGCCTGCATTCAGGGTCCTGCTGCCAGATTTAATTTGGGATATTGAGATAATTTTTGTTAGTATTCTGAAAAAATAAATTGCCTTTTTACTTTCCCATATACGAAGTATATTGAGTAAGTACCTATTGTAATTGCGAAAAAATTCGACCTCGTGATTTTGATGGAAATATACATTTTAGGTGTAGCTGAGTCTGAAAAGTGGTTTTCACAATGCCCTCTGTCTGTCTGTTACTGGCTCTAGAGCAGGGGTGGGCAAACTTTTCTGCATGGCGGGCCGCATCAGTGTTTGCAAATTTTTCAGCGGACCGCCAGATTAGAGTTTAAATCGGAAATTGCTTAGATTCTTAGGCATCATACATAAGTGAAAAACAAGCACAAACAAGGATTTTAGGGCTATACTTTCAAAACTGAAGGTTATATTGTCATAATTTTACCAAAATAATATGAAATTGTGTTAAATTTTATGGATCACTTTTTTACCAAAACTTTGCAGGCCACATGAAATGCTCTCGAGGACCACATACGGCCCTCGGTTTGTCCACCCCTGCTCTAGAGCCTAAACGGTAGAGTGAAAATGAATGAAATCTCATAGTTAGGCATTTTATCATACAGAATGGAAGCGATGAAGAAATGGTTGACATTACACATTAATTAAGGCAGTTTATTCTAAGAAATTTTAACAATTTAATTTTCTCAAAAACGGCTCCAACGATTTTGGTCTAATTTTGTACAGTTACTCGAGTTTACATCCGCAATAATACTACATAGTTCATATTTCTCAATAAATGATTATAAGGCTAGTTTATTCTTGAGGAACTTTAATAACAATTGGATTTTCTAAAAGTGGCTCATATGATTTTCATTAAATTTTGTATAGTTATTTAAGTTGATGTTTATAATGATTCTACATAGTTCATATTTTTCAAAAGATAACTAAATGACGCATTAGTATATGAGAAAGTTTGTACAATGTATATTTTACCAATTTTATATAAAGTTAGAACTACAAAAAATTCATACATTCATATATTTAAATAAAATGAAGAACTCACGAGACACGGTGAAGACAATGAATAAAATTGGAAAAATACCTCCAAATCACCATAAAGGCAGTACTTACGTGCCAAGGCACAGAAGACTCGCAGGATCACTCAGGATGCGCGTTTCGACAGCAACGCTGTCATCTTCGGCAATGTCAAAGTGTGTAAGGTTAGGCGGAGTATTTCTACTATTGTTGACCATTAGAGAAGTAGGGGAGGGGAAAGGGAAAGGCGTATCGATCGTTTTGTTTTGGTTATGGTGTATGTAAAGGCTTTCATAGGCATCTAGTTTGTTTTTGTTGGTGACCGTTTTTAGAAGTTTTAAATTTTCGGTTGTGATAGGATGATGGCAGGTGTTGATATGAGATGCTACACTGGACTTGTCTATTCTGTTGTTTCTGTAATGGGCTAAGTGTTCTTTGAAACATGTTTCTAATTTCCTTTTCGTTTGTCCAATATAAATTTTGTCACACTTTTCACATTTGATTTGGTACATGCCTGATTTCTTATGGGGGGGTAAGCTGTCTTTAGGGTTTTTAATGAGATTTGACAATTTATTTTCATTAACAAAAACTGTGTGTAATCCTATTTCGGAGAAGATTTTTTGAAGTTTTTTGGTAGCATAATGGTAGTAAGGTAGCTTCATAAATTTTTTGGTATTGGTGTCTTTGTTGTTGAGTGTTATGCAGTTTCTAAGGTTCATTCTGTGTTGATGTTTTTTAACATTTTATGAATGAGTTCTGGTTTAAAACCATTCTGAATGGCTATGTGTTTTATATAGGATAATTCTTTGGAGAAATTTGTATTTGATAGTGTTGTGTTGAGTAATCGATGGATCATGGAATGAAAAGGTGCTAGTTTTTGTGAAATGTGGATGTATGTGTTCGTATGTGTAGGTTTTCTGTAAATGTTGAAATGTAATTTGTTGTTTTTCGTAGTTAGAAGAATGTCTTGGAAAGGTAGAGATTTTTTATTTTCTGTTTCATGTGTGAATTTAATGGTGTCAAACTGCTTGTTTAACAAGTTTAAGAATTCAACAATGTTTCCTTTCGATGTGTCGAAAATAGCGAAGATGTCATCTACATATCTGAGCCAAATTTTAGGAAAATACGGAAAGGTGTTCTTACAAATGCGTTCGAAATTAGTCAAGAAGATTTCTGCTAATAAGGGAGATAAAGGGTTGCCCATGGTTGTGCCTTCTTTCTGTTGATAAAAAGAGTTGTTGATCTGAAAATATGTTTGTTGCATACAGAGGGAAGTTAGGCGGATGTTTTCGTCCACAATCGGACCAGGAAGGTTTTTTTCTAGTAGTGAGTTTTTTAGAAATTCTATTGTTTTTTATGGGGACACTAGGAAATAAAGATTTTACGTCAAACGATGCCAATATTTCGTTATCTGAAAGAATTATGTTTTCTACTTTGTTGATGAAATCCGTCGAGTTTTTGATGCGTGAATCATTAGGAAATTGCATTTGTTTAAATTCGTTGTTCAGCCAATGGGCTAAATTGTATGTGGGAGCATTGATTGCTGAAACTATAGGTCTTAAAGGAATGTTAGGTTTGTGTAATTTTGGTAGGCTGTACATTCTAGGGACTGTCGGATTTGAGATGTTTAAACGGTAAAGGAGTTGTTTGTTTATTAGTGTAGGACATGTTTTAAGAACGTTTTTTGTAGAGGTGATCATTTTGTTAAGGAGATATTTTGTGATTTTTTCGTATGGACCTTCGTTGAGAAGATGTTCAACTTTTTTGTGATAATCAGTTTTATCTATTATTACTACGTTGTTTCCTTTATCTGCTTTTAGGTAGTAGCAATTTTTTTGTTTAAAGAACTAATCGTTTGATAAGTTTTCGGTGTTTGTGTTGTTATTTTAATTATGTTAGTGATATTATTTTTTATTTGATGGTAAGTGGCATTTCTGATGAATGCTTTAGTGTTTTCAGGGAGGAATTTTATGGAAGATTCGATGTCCGCGATTATGTCGTCTGTTGGAGGTTTTTGGTATTGAAGAGTGTGTTTGAGACCTTTGTTGAGAAGATCAATTTCATTTTTATGGAACGATTCGTTCGATAAGTTAATAACGAAATTCTTAGATGGACTAGGTGTAGGTGACGTTTTAGGGTTAGTGTTTGTAAGAAAAAGTATTTTTTTCCGTAATTTAATTTTTTTATTCTCAATTTTATGTTCTATGACACTGTGCATCTTTGTGTTGTATTGATCAAAGAGGAAAATGTCTGTGCGAGAATGATTTTTGGTGATTTTGAGATGTAAATTATAGGTTTTTAATTCAAGTGTGCTACGTTTGCTGTACAATTTACGTATTTCTGTGTTCAGCCACTTCTGTTTGGCGAAGGAAAAAGCAGTAATGGTGGAAGGATTGTTAGAATTGGGGAAAATATTCGTGAATTTGGGAAAAACACTGTGTAATTTACAAGTTTTAAGAAACTTGATGTCAAGAGATAATGTTTTGATTTGTGTGGTGAGTTTGTGTAATTTGTTGAGTTCGAAAGTCTGGAGAGACATTACAATAAATAAAATCATTTTATTATTTGAAATTCAGAAATTTTATCTTCTTATTCCTAACATATATATTCATTCATTTTTATGCATATTTTTTATGTAATCGCGAGAATGGTGCACTGTGCTGATAGTGTAATTTCCAAATTCCCAAGAAAAGTTTTATCTTTGCACCAGAAAGTTGAGTTGTGCACGTGGAGAAAGTGCTGCTCCAATCGCAAAGCATTATGGTGTTAATGAATCCAATATTATCCTTGGAGGTGGCTTACCGTAACTCATTATTTTCCATAAGCCCTAGGTTTTACCAGCCGCAGTTTTGCCAACCATGGTGTTTTTCGGGAACATATCACCCGCGATTGACGAGGGGTGCACGTGCATGCATGTGCGTGTGTGTGTGTATATATATATATATATCAGACAAATGCATATAAAATATTTTATAACTAGGTAATGTTATTTTGAATTTCAGATGTTGTTCAATGTTGAGAAGAAGTGTACTGATCCCAACACAAGAGCCAACCTTATTAGGACTGTGGGTATAATGGGAGAAGCTCTGTGTCACTCCAATAGAGATGAAATCAACACTCTTCTTGGGGTAATATATAATACTTTTAGTACCATATTTAGTTTCACTTGAATGTTCCTATTTTCTTACCACTCTTACAAACAATTGTTCAATTTCAAATAATTATAGCAACATACCTCTGTTTCTGCTTGAGGCACAGAGAAAGTAGATGAAAATTCAAATTGACATTTCAATAGAAGTAAAATTCTTAAATTAATTCCTAATAATTCTTTTTTTACAAAATTTTCATTTGATTTCTTTTCTCATAAAACCTGTTCTACAGTCAGAACAAGTAAGCCATGTCCATTATACAGTGAAATCTCAATTTAAGGTTCTCCCATTTAAGATTTCCCCGCATTTAAGGATGTTTTTTTGTGGCCCCAACCAAAGCCCACGTAAATAATGTATTATATTACCTGATTTAGTGTTTCTCGATTTTGTGAATTGGCTGCATTTAAGAGACAAAATTCTGGTCCCTAGATGGACATCGCCGTGATTTAAGGTGTTTACAAAATGCGGCACGACAATATATTATTTAGTAGAGTTGTAATGTAATAATTCACACTATTCATGGACGACACAACACATACCTGCATTGTTACATTAAATAAACTCAAATAATTAATATAATGTCATGCTGTGTTTTGTCAATTCACCTTTAATCCTTAAATCATCTGTTAGTTAAGTTACAAAAGTTGCAATGACGTCATTACGTGAATGGATTTTTTTATGCTTTGGTTCCCAGGCACTCGCTCACTAACGTGATGTTAGCTAGTTGTGCCACTCGTGTACTACGGCCATATTTACCATGTTAATCTGAAAGAAGACAGTCCTCCAAAAATGGAGAGGTTTATTCAGAAAAATGCTTCTTTTACATTGGGTGTACCTACTCATCCGTCACTGGAGCATTTCCCTACCCTGCACAGTACAAGCATTCATATTTAAGTATTTGGCATAAAGTGCCGAAATGTAACAAATGTGCTTAAAATCTAATGATTACAAGGACGTGGGAAACTCCATCTGCTAGTGTTGTCATTTTGTGTGCATTATTGTGCACACTCAGCCTATTACACGCGCTGACATGTCTGCCAACACTCACCGCACTACTTCATTGCCAGATAAATTATTTGAAGCTTATATAAATTATCTCATATGATCCATGCAAGGTCAATTACCGTATTTACTCGAGTAATACCCGTACCCATGTAATGCCCGCAACCCCATTTTTAGTGATAAATATTCAGGAAAAATGGAGTTCGTGTTAAGCTCGCACTTCCAAAATTTCGATTTTGATATTTTATGGCAGCACCAGTTGAATAATCTCTCTGAAGCACAGTTTGATGATACAATTATGGAAATAAGCAAATATTTAAGAAGTACCTTCTAAAAATGAACTTTAATACTTTTTAACATACATAATCATTAAAAATTGACATTGAATGCCATTATATTACACGGAGACTACTTCCTTGATAACGCAGAAAGGTTCCATTTTCAGTCATTAGACATTCTCAAGTTATTATAAAATGCACAGTATATTGCCCCTACCGAAAAATGCTGACCCAATACCTCACGCCAGGCTCGCAGTATTGAGGTGTTTCACGGGTGGCCTACCCCCAAAAGATGAATGTGCTAATCTCATGTAATGTCCGCATCCTCCCATTTTGATTGGAACTTTTGGAGAAAAAGTGCAGGTATTACACGAGTAAATGTGGTATATTATGTATTCATCATTGTATACGAACTTAAAAAATTGAAACGATCTGCACACTCGGTTGATTCCTGCTATAGTAAGTACGTCTTGAGTGTGTTAATTTACATAAAAGTTTTAGGAAAGTTTGTCGCGGAAAAATTATAGATTGCAAATGCGCAGCTAGGAGGTGCAATGAGGGTCACAACCATGAAGTTACAACTAATTTCATCTCCAAATCGAAAGCTTAACAAATCATCTTTGCCGGAGCACTTGCAGTATGATTCTCAGCCATCTTTTTTCCATGAAATCTTACAAATGAAAAAATTGATCGTAATCAATCAACACTAAAAGCTGCAGGGTTTCTGAGCAGCCTAGACGGAGCACTCAAGGTCATAATTCAAATTAGGCAACTTCCTATCTTTTTGCTAACTGCGCATTTCTCTCGTGGTTACTTATCCACTGGGATGAGCATATGTTTACCATCCCTGCCAGCTCCAATATCACCCCTCTCCTGCCTCTTTACGTATTTGCCATCTACACCTGATTCGCCGTTTTAAGTGATAGATGACATTTGTATCTGGTTACAATGCCAGCGGTGAAAATTAATATGTACATTATACTCAGTGATTAGCTGAAAATAACTAAGAACTGGCTCTAAAGAAACGTTCAAGGAAATTTGGATAAATGTGGCAGGAGACCTACCAGTCAGGGGCACCAGATCGGCAAATTTCATTTCATACACTGTCAGTAATTGAATGTCAGATAGGACAAAATGTACTTGAATGGACAAAAATCAATAAATTTTCATATAATCTAAAAATTTAACAACCCTCGCAAATCCAGAGAAAAATTAACAAACAGCTTGCACGAGCCAGCTTCAGCTTATCACTGCATATACTTGCACATATTATATTTCAACCTTTTCACATCATTTCTCTCAGTCATGTAGAAGTGAATCACATTGTATGGGCTTGTGGGTGTGAACTTGCTGGGCAGCTCACTGACAGTGTAGCTTTTCACTGTGATGGCAAAGTAACTCCTAATTTATACAGACACAGTGTTTTCTGCGCAGCGTTAAAAACACTCAGTAGTTGTGCCATTTGTGCGCATGTCTACTTCGTTTTGCGGAAAAGATATTTATTTAATTTGCTGATATTTTATTAATATAGGTACCAAAATGAGGAAACTTACTTTAAGTGAAAATGTTTCCATTATTCATCAAGTGGAAGCCCATCCAAATGTGACAAAAATAGAAATGGCAAACTGCCTTAGACTAGCACCATCTTCTTTGAGCAACAGTATCTATCTGTACTCTTAATATTTGTGTTTCAGTTAATAAAAATTTGATATTAATAAACTGCTGTTTAGTCTTTAAATTTTCAACTACCCACATATAAGGTATTACTCGATTTAATGTACAAAAAACTTGTCCACCAGGCAAACGTTAAATGGGGTTTCCACTGTATATGCTGCATTGATTTTAACTGTTTTAATCTCAATAATATCTTATATATTAATGAAAATTATAAAGCAATTCAAACATTTCCTTCTAATTTTTTTGAAATCCAGCAAGTGGGAAGTTTTCTGCTTCAAATCAGCACTAGAGCAGATGAAGAACTGTGGGTTGTGGCAGAGGCTTTGGATGCTTTGATGGATGTATTTGCTGAAGACTCAACTGACCCAGCTGCAGCAGAGATTGGCCTGGTCGATTCACTTCGCTCCATGTTACCAGCACTTCGGTCAAAAGTAAGCTGCATTCATGAAACTCGGTCAGATCCCAAAAATCTGCACTGTGAAAAAATGAAAGAGTTTTGTAGAATAGGTGGAATCAGTAAATCTATCATTTCTTAGCATTTATTTAATCCTTAAGCTGATGCACGGAGTGTGTAAAATCTTTTTAAAATGCTGGCAGTTTGTAAAGATTGCTTCATATGCATTGTTCTCTTATCTAACCTATCTTTATTGTCAAGCTCGCTAACCGCTACGCCAGCGCCAATTGTTATGTGATCCTTTGCCGTGTATGGTAGTTAAGCAGTGACTCGGGAAATATTAACTTATTTTTATTAATAAAATAAAAACGGCTGGGTATTGGCCCTGATATGTATATATTTTCGTTAATCGGACGTCATGGACATTATCTCTACGAAGTTTCAGCCAAATCGGTTGGGGGTCAGTAGTGCCTTCCCCTTGTAAGTTCTTTTTAGTGGATGCACTATGTCTTTCAGTATTATGATTCCATGGTCATATGAAGCAGAAACTTCTCGTTAATTTTTAGGTTCGTTTCGCTTACAGCGTGAGTGCCTATTATCGTAGGTCTGTCTGTCCGTCCGTCCGTCTGTCCATCTGTCTGTCCGTCCGTCCATCTGTCTGTCCATCTGTCCGTCTGTCCTCGCCTTCTACCCAATGGGTTTTCATGAAATTTGATATTAAGGACTTACACTCAAATATAATAATAAAACCGCAAAAATGAATCACGTAAGCCAATCAGGGGTACCACTTTACTGGTGATAAAAAAATCAACTTTCCGTCATATCTTGTAAAGTATTGCTCATCTCAAAATATTTTTCAAATAAAACTTGTAGAACTAATAAATTAGAGTATTTCTTTTTCTATACATTTTTATCATAGGAGTAGCCGTTATCCATAAAATCGAACAAGATAGTCTTAAATCGAGTTGAACTTAGAAAATTTCTTGCATGGTTACTTCTTCATTGTTGCTAACATAAACAATCTCACAAACAAATGTTTAATTTACTTATGTGTGCATGCACTATTTTTAAATAGGAAGAAAATGGATTATTTTTGATGAGGAAAAGAACTTTAAAACGCTATTTCCCTTACATACAGGTATATAATTTCTTTCTAATACTCCATTGCACGAAACGCGCCCATTTGTTATACGTTATACACTTTCCTAATTTGTTTTTATATATTTAGAATTGTTGACTCTTTGAGAATAGTAGATGCCAAGTAACACTTTCTTTATACCTTGTATACTCATGTATAAGGCCCAGTTTGAAGGCCAAATATTTAGGTCACAAAGTAGAGGTGGGTGTTATACATGGGTAACACTTCTGCGCACTTAAAATTGGAAATTAAAGTGTACCTACCTCGCACCAGATTCTTGATTTTAGGGTGAATTAAGATGAAAAACATACTAATCAGGTTATTCATATAGTATAGAACCATTTATCCAGATTCCAGTTATTCGGAAATCCAGTTAACCAGCTATTTTTTTAAAATAATGCATTTTTCCAAAATTTGCTAGGGGAAAGAAATTTAAAGCTTTGCTAGAAATTTGGGTGTGCTCCGGTGAACAAGTGAACATGTAATTTGGAAGCAGGGCCGGCTCAACAATACAAGCAGACCAAGCGAACGCTTGAGGCGTCGAATTATTAGGGGTGCCAAATTTTCCTGGCAAAAAGTTTTTGAAAAATACTTTTATTTCTTCCATCAATATGCTTAGTGTTTGCAGCGTAAAATGGTATTTCCGAAAGCGGCTTCTGAGAATACTACTGAATACAGATGGCTGGATGTGGTTTTTCCAATATTTTTATTGCTGTGTTACATGCCGGGAGTCTTTGTCGATCGGATGGAAGCAGTTCTCACTGCCCCTAATATTTAAAGCTGATTCCCTCTGTGATTTGCCGCCCCCGAGGGATTCTGTCCGGGTGCTAAGCACCCGGACAGAAATAAAGAGAGAAGCATTCCCTTAGGTTGGAGGGGAGTGGAGGAGAATTATTATGAAAGGTCATGCCTCCAAAGGAAACTCGGCATCGCCCCCGCCATAATAGCCTGCTGCAGTCTCAGATGTTGGCCAGCGGGAGACATTTGCAAGGGTGCCCAAGAGCAAGGAAGTCTTTAGAAAGTCTGAGGAGGATACGGGATATCTCGAGACCGTCCCTCCTGCGGTTCCTCTTTGTTTCTACGTGCATTCATTCTGGCACGTTCAAAATTCTCGGTTTATTGGTTGCTGCTCTTGTATGAGGACAAAATATTTATCTTTTGGGTTTCTTTTAATGCTTCTTAGTAATTGATATGCTGTTAGGTCGCACTGAGGATGGGGTACATATTCTCACACCACTGTTTTCTACCCCATCTCCTTCAAAATTTCCTCCTCCCTCGCATTTCACATTGGTGACATTGAAAAAGAGCAGTTTGTCAGCATTAGCTCCAATATATCTATCGTTGTGGAAACATCAGCCGAGTGGTATGCGTCTTTGAGTGTTTGAAGAATCTGTTATCAAGTTATAGCAGGTTAGTTTTCTTGGGGACTAATTGATATGTTTTTGTCTTTGCTCAAGAAGTGACGCCAATATTTAGTGTAAATATTATTCATTGGTAAAAGCAGGCTTTTGACCCTGAGAGTTGGAGCTATACCTAGTCTACGATCACTGGAGATTTTCTAAACCAGGAAGTTAGTGTATATTTTTATTTGATCTTTTTATATATCTTTCACGTTGTATGGTTAAATTATTTTTTAGTTTCATCCAAATAAGTTTGTTGCTATTATACTCTTTCTTGAACCAACCTTTGCTAAGATGTTAAAAATTTGAGGCAATTAACTCTATAGTTGGGCAATTTTATTTTCTTTTAAGAAATTCATCCTGAAGGTCGTTTTAAATTTTAAATTGGTAACAAATTCCTAAGCTGCTCCTGTTAATGAAAGTTGTCCTTGACTTGTTGTAATGATTCCAAGTAGTAGATGATGTTCATCTTGCTGTTGAAGTTCATAATCAGTCATAAAATTGGAGTCTCATTTATTCACGATATAGCCCGCTTTTCATTCCAACCCATATTTTTTAAATCATTTTTTTTGGAACGTCTTTCCAAGATCACTTCCAAATAAGGTTTTGATTCAATTCGTTTCATCATTTCTTTTTTCCTTGCATCCTCCCAAGTGCATTTTGCAACCAAGAATCAGTTTCCTCCTTTCTATTTCATGCTAAGAGCAATTCGCACCATTAGCTTTAGATAAGTGCGTCGCTGCCTTTATTCATGCGTTTGGCAACACGTGCTTGTCTATTATGAATAAGGCAATGTGTCGTTGTTGCTTTTTTACGCATTCTTTATGAAACTTACTGCACCAGCAAGTTTTCCAACCAATGATTGAGCCCTATCTGTGCATACATCGATGCAATAGTTCCAATCAATCTCATTTTCATTGAAATAAGTATGGCACGATTTATAATTTCTTTGTGACATTTAAAATTTATTTTTCTGTGAATAAAGTCCTGTTTTTTTATTAAACTGTTTAATCATAAAAATACACAAAACATAAAAATAATTATATCCTATTAAACTACTAAACTACCGAATTTTAATGCAAAATTTATGTATTGATGGGGTGCCGTGATTGAAATCTGCTTGGGACGCCAAAATGTCTTAAGCCGGCCCTTTTTGGAAGAGAACATGGAATTTATATTGGAAAGTACCCGATTACATGAGCCGGCTAGGAAAATCTCGGGGCCCGGTGCAAATTGTGCGCGTGGGGTTTCTTATGCATGAAATATTTTTAATAGTAAATTTTAATAAGTAAAGCAATCTCTCTCGCTATGATACTTGGATATTTTTTCATTTTCTTTAAAAATGCATGTATTTTATAAGTACGACAAATAATTTTTAGGGAGCATGTGGGCTCTTTAAGTGCGGGGTCCGGTGCAGTTGCAGTTGAAAATGAGAAAGTACTATTTTGCTATATGCTATTTGACTCAGAGCGGTGGTTTTCAGTACGAAATTGATGCTGGTGAAATTTGTGGCGAACAACAGATCATGTGATTCACATTTTATTATGTCAAATATATGCAGCACTAATAAAATCATGCATGCAACCTTTACACTCAGTAATGGATTAGGCTTATGTTGTCGCATGAACACTTGGATCCTGAGCTACAGATACTATTCTCTCACCTTGGAAACCTTACAAGTTTAAAAAGACAATAACCTATGTAACATAATCTGTCAAATTAGTTGACAGATTTATTATATTATTTGAACTTTCTATGGTGAATTCTAAATGTCAAAAATATTAATTAGGAGCTTAATATTCACATGGTTTATAAAAATTAGATCAGTTGCAAATGGGAATGAAAGAAGAAAAAAGAATGCACTAAAAATGCTAGAGAATTGCCTATAAAAAGTTAGCAGAATAAAATAATGTTATCCCCTCTTTTCCAGCTGAGACAGCAACGCAAATCACTTGGACATCATGCTGCAATCATTGTGACAGCAAACACCAACTTGGAAAGATTTGTCAAGTATAAAGCTGAACATATCTGTAATGGAACTAACACTGAAGTTAGATAATGAATGTAATAGTAAATGTAATAGCTGTTGCTATTTTTCAATAAATTTTGAACCCAGTTCTATCACTGTAAACCTAACATGAATGTAACCATGCAGGGGAGAGTAAATTGGAAAAGATATGAGTTACGTAAGAGTGTGTTGGAAGGATAGATTGAAAAAAGCTAACTTGAAGCGGAGTAAGAACCGTATTGCTGCAGACCAGGCAGAGAGAGAGAGAGAGAGAGAGAAGAGGGCTATTGAAGAGATCTAGGTGGAGGCAGCTTAGGTTTTCTTTTAGGTGAAGAAGTTTTGCACAGGTTCTTGAAGAAATGGAAGCATGAAATGGTATGGAAAAAGGATGGAAAAAATGTTATATTTTTGAAGCACATATACCGTATTTACCCGAATGGAAGACGAGGTTTTTTACAAAAAATGTCCGCAAAAAAATTAGGGATCGTCTTAAAATCGCGTACGAAGTTTTAGGTGGGAAAAATGCATGCATTTTAAACACCACGCGGATTTCGAGTATATGTCCATCAAAACGCATTTATAAATGCATACAATAATACATTACATTTAATTAATTATTATAATACGTTAAAAATTCATGTCATAGTTCTTAAAGTTGCACATAGTACGAAAGATTACCTCCGGGGTACTGATGGAAAGGGCGTGTTTACGGCTGGGTAGGAAATCTGATATGTGCGACAATGTAGACGGTTAAGCAAGGATTGGCGGCCGTATTTGAGGTATATTGTTACATTTTAAACATGTCTATGTATTACAATTTAAAAATCTGCTACCTTTCGATTAGTGCTCCAGCAGCAGACGAAAGTACACCTGAATTTTAAAGAGTATAACATTTATGAAAGCACTCCATTAGTACTCACTTCGCGAAGTTTTAATGTGAAGGGAAGACTAGTCATTATTTTTAAGTTTAAAATAAGTTACCCCAAAGATATATTGTCACTATAGAAACTTCCGGGAATGAAAAATTACGTTAGCGAATGGCAGGAAGTTGCCGCCGTATGATATTTTAAAATGCAAAACAATGCTGAGGGAACTGCTACCTAAAGGAATAATTGTTAGATGTCAAAGCGAATGCCTTTTTACTTTCTCATACAAAGTATTGTTATCACGAAAAAATTCGACCTCGAGATTTTTATGGAAATATACGTTTTAGGTGTCGCTGAATCCGAAAAAGTGGTTTTCCCAATGCCGTCTAGAGCCCAAACGGTACAGCGAAAATGAATGAAATCTCGTACTTAGGCATTTTATCATACTGAGCAGAGTCTATGAAATGGTTGACATTGCTCAATAATTAAGGGAAGTTTATTCTACGCATTTTTAACAACAATTTGATTTTCTCAAAAACGTCTCTAACGATTTTGATCAAATTTCGTTCAGTTATTTGAGTTATTTCGTTCAGTTATTTGAGTCTTCAGTAATACTGTATAGTTCATATTTCTCAAAAAATGAATATAAGACTAGTTTATTCTATGCAACTTTAAGAATAATTTGATTTTCTCATAAACGGCTCCAACAATTTTCAACAAATTTTGTACAATTACTTGAGTGTACTTCTGCAATAATATTACATATTTCATTTTTCTCAATGAATGAATATAAGGCTAGTTTATTCTTGGGCAACTTTAACAAAAATTGGATTTTCCAAAAACTGGCTGATACGATTTTCTAAAGATAACTAAACGACGCATTATTATATGAGAAATTTTGTACAATGTATGTTGTACTGATTTTTTATTCATGCTTTTAGTGTGTTGTTATTTAAAAGTTTTTCATAAATAGACCTTGGTTTTTCTAGGGGTCGTCTTAAATTCTTGGTCATCTTCCTTTCGGGTAAATACGGTATAAGCAGTGGTTCATTTCTGCACGTCATGTTTCAGGAAAATGGTCAGCTTATATTTGGACCATTTTTGCTATCTTAGATTATTGTGTCCTATTTTTTTTCATGAGTAAGTGAAAAAGAATTGCTATTCAAAAAATTTTTATATTACACACAATCCTTATAACCATTTGAATAGCAACAGCAATTAGGCTTTTCAGCTCTCCTGGATTTTCCAGTACTCTCCCAGGTTGACATGATAATAAAGGTAAATATTACAAGCACCCTAAAGTCTCATGTATAACACACTCTCATGCATAATGCTCATCATGCTCTGAGTTCTGTTCTATGAGTTCTCAAATTTCCAGGCACAGTAAAACCTCCTTATTTTGATCCCGGATAATTTAAAATATGGTGTAATTCGAAGCTAAGATCAGTCCCCGGCCAACACCATAGGATTTTGCATACTTTTTGGTACGGATTATTCAAAATATGCCTACAATGAAATTTGAAGTCATGATCTGATCTGGTGACTCACGAAATGTTCGCTTAATTTGAAACCTCGATCCTATATAAGTGGAAGGTTTGCGTGCATGCCATCACATCACGTTTTTTCCCCTTCATTTCTCGCACACACATAGTGCCCCCTTTAACTTATTTAATAGTAGGATGGCCAAATGTCCCATTTTCTGTGGGAATGTCCTGTTTTTTATCAAAAGAGCCATTTTGTACCATTTTGAAGCCCATTGCAAATGAAATTTAGGTTATCTGATAATATAGCTGATACTCCTATTAATGTAGGATTCTTGGAAACATGGAGGTTATCAAATGAACAACAAATGTTAATTACAATCGCAATTGTCAGATTAGGAAATCTCAGGGTCACAGATAAATTTGAGGTGGCAAACCTAGTCTCAGCGTATTATATCCTGCCTGGGTTTACCCTAACTTATTCCCTTTGAGTTTCGACGACAACACTAGTTGGATTCTCTTTTGATTGTGAGCTTTGTCTTATTCTGGCATTCTCCAGACTGTAAGGAAAGTTTGTATTTGCCTTTTTCGCTAAAGATCGTTATAGTGACAGATCCACCATTAAAAAAATCGTGAAAATTTTGTCCCGTTTTTTTTATTGCAACAATGAGAAATGTCCCATTTTCACCTTGTTGGAATATGGTCACCCTATTTAATAGTCAGTGTGAAATAAAAGTCAGTGATGATTCAAATAAATGAATCAGCTTATCGTTGTGAATGCTCACATTCTCAAACGGATAGTGAAATTCGAGAACCAAGCTGAAAAGAACAGAAATTGCAAGAACCCCTATTATCTCAATATTCATGCTTTCCCAAACCTGGGCAAGGTTTTTCTCATAAGAAAGTGATACACTCCAGAAAAGACCATGTATTATTGATTTGCGTTACTGAACCAATCTTTAAATAACGTTGTGCAAAGTTATACCGAATGTCGTCTTTAAAAAGATCATGCCTTTGTTTTACCCGAGAATAAGTGATGAGCCAAAAACAAAAACCTAGTGGTTTTATCCAGTGATGAACTGGAAAAAATATTAAGAACCAGCTCTAACAAAAAAGGAAGGAAATTGGGATAGGGATAGTAGGATTCCTACATGCCAGGGACACCAGATCGCTCTAGTTTAGTAATAGCATTCCACTAGCTTAAGAAGTGTTCAGTTCGTAATATATTCCATTTCATACACTTTGTAATTGACTATCAAATAGGGCAAAATCAATAAATTTTCATATTTCTAAAACTTTAACAGCTGGCTTGCGCGAGCCAGTGGGAGCTGGTTTCAGCTCATCACTGGTTTTACAATAACGTCATACAAAAAGAGCACAATGTAATATATATGCAGCAGTATGGAGTGTAGATGAGTGATCATCTTTCGGTGTGTGGTTGGTCGTCTTTTCTTTGTGGCATAAAAGGGTAACTTGAAATGTACTGGGAAATTCAGAAGATTCACTGGTGATCTTTGTGAATTGCAAACTGTTTACTTCAGCTCTGTTCGAATTCGCTATGTACACTAACTCGTAAGGCCAATTCATTTGTAGAACGGATATATAAAATTCTGTATTGTGGTTTTGCTGCTTAAATAGCTGATCATAGTAAAGTTTGATTTTTATGAAAGTTCATTTCGAACCCGGATACTTTGAAGTCTTAATTTTTTGGTTCCTTGAACTTCGAAATAAAGAGGTTTTACTGTATAATGCATGCACATGCATAACGTTCAGCATTATCTAAGCAGTGATTCCATTAAATTCTTTAAAAATTATTATGCATGCTTACTTTTAAATATTTACATGAATCTTTTTAAAAATATTTTGTCTTGAAACTGTCTGATGAAACTGAAGACATGCCAATTGAAAGTGTTAACAAATTCATTTGTTAACAGTCTCAATGAAATTGGTTTGAAAACTTGATTTATGACAGTTGATGGAGATGGAGTACTAGGACAAATAAACAAGGGAAATTATTAATTTTCTTGAATTTATTTTCCTGGCAAGCCATTTCTAGGTGCCCGCTTTCCTCTCCACACATGAAGGTGTTCAAAATCTCATATCCAATGATGCAAGTCTTGAAAATTTCGTTGCTAACATTTTTGTTTGCAGTGCTGCCAAAAATGTTAATGCTATGCTTTGCTTCATGCTTGTGCCTGCTTCCATATCCCAGAATAAGTTAAGTGCCCAATGAAGGTAAAAGGTTGAGCAAGGGTGGACAAAAGTTTGCATCCATGGGCCACATTTGGTAGTTTATACTTATCCGAGGGCTGAACTTCATTAGAAGCTGAATAATGTAAATTAAACAAGAATAAAATTTTACATATCAGCATAAACCATTTTTTATGCCAATAGTCAAATGCAATATTATCACAAGTTTGAGAAGGTTTAAAAATATTTTGAAAAATAAGAAAGAGTGAAATTTTTCAGAGCAAATCTTAAAAAATAGTACTTTCAGTTACCATAGAATTTTGCGGTTATAATTTTCACTTTATGATTCAACAAATTAACCTAAACATAGTTCAACGTTAACCTTATGATGCAAAACCTTTCGCATCACAGGAGGGCCACATTTGGCTTGCGAGCTGCGCATTGTGCACCCCTAATCTAAGGAATTTGATGCATAATTTTCTTCTGCTAATAAGATATTTAATCCTTATACATAAGTCACGCTACAAAACTATATGGAAGTACATAAAACTGTACAAAAGGTGAGTTATACATGAGACTTTGAGGTACTTAAGTGCGATATGTATTACATAATTTTGAAATTTTTGATTAATTACAACATTTGAAAATATATAATTAACTCAGGAATTTAATATTTTATTTACACCATATTTCTTTCTTTCTTTGGATACATTCATTAGTTAGAGTTTCAGATAAATTATCTATTTTATTTGCATTTCCATTGTAATTTTTTGGGATTTCCTCTTGAAGCAATGAGAAATATGGTTAAATTGTATTTAGCTGCTGTATTTCTGTTCATGAAAACTTAATTTATGACAGTCGATGGAGATGGAATACTAGGACAAATAAACAAGGTAAGTTATTAACTTACTCCAATTTATTTTCCTGGACTTAATTTTTTTCTTGAATTTATATTCCTGAATTAATCAATTTTCCTGGACTTAGTTTATTTTCCTGGACTTATTTATTTTCTTGATTTTATTTTCCTGAACTTATTTATTTGAAGTTATTTTCTTGCACCTAATTTTATTTTCTTGAATTTATTTCTTGGACTTATTTTTTTGAATTTACTTTCGTGGACTTATATATTTTCTTTAATTTATTTTTCTGGATGTAGTTTATTTTCCTGAATTTATTTTCCATGATTTATATTCGTGGACATAATTATTTTCTTTAGTTTATTTTCTTTGATTTATTTTCCGGACTTAATAATTATCTGGAATTTGGAAAATGGGGGGGGGAAATGGGGGGTGGGAAAAGTTGGAGGGACAAGTGGAGTGGGGAAACGAGGGGAGGAAATAGGGGGGAAATGTGAGGGGAAATGGCGTGGGAGAAATGGGGTGAAGAGGGGGGGGGGGGATAGGGGGGAAAGGAGGGAAAATGGGGGGAGGAATACGGGGGGTTGAAATGGGGGGGGAAATGGAGGGGGGAAAGGTGCGGAAATGGGGGGGGACATGTGGAGAGGGGGAATGGGGGGAGGAGATGGGGGTAAATTGGGGGCGAATGGCGGGGGTACTTTGCAGGAAGTGGGCAAAATCAGTTTGTGTGTGTTCATGTAAATAAGGGTTAGTTGATCCTATGAGTGACAAAAAGTTGCACCAAGTGCCATTATAGCCATGCTACATTGATATATAAATATATACATATATTGTGGTCATCAAATTAATGCTATTTAATGACCTCAAAAGCTTCAAATTGGCCTTGAGATTGGAGGTGGTATCGTTTGGATTTTTTTTGAGGAAGTGCTCGTTGTGGAACAGAAACACGTGCAAGCAGGTAATTTAAAACTTATGTCTATTAGCAAAGAGTTGAGAATCTCATTCTCGTATGTCATACCGTGGAAATTGTGACCACCTCTATTTTTGCCTAATGTAAAAATATGAACAGGTGGAGGTGCTCAGAATACTAGCAATATGTGGGATTTGTGTGTTAATGAAAGAAAAGTGTGGTTAATGGGTGATCAAGGTCCTATATGATAACTAAAAGCAAGTTTTATGAGTGAAGTAAGATTATGAGAGAGTAAGTCTGTGTGCAATCCAAAATAAATTATCCTCATTCCATTTCGTGCCATTTTCTTAAGCTCTGGTAAATCTCATTGGTGATATTGTTTACATAGGCTAACAATGCATCCTTGTACTTCAAGTTCCCACATTCTTTAACTGCAGTATGAAGCTCTTCTAAATAAACAATATCAAATACATCTTGTGTTTTAGCTTGGTGTTTATATATCAGGTGCCTACAAAAGGCATTTGAATCACAAACTTATATGTAGACTTTGATATATTAAAAGGGTGCCTGCCAACTTTTGTTTCTGGTGACTAAAAATATTTATTACAACTCTCATACCCTAAATGGAATTCAGTTCTTATTTTGTGTCAAGTTAATTTCAGCGTACTATAAAAGTTGTCAAAAACTGCCCTAGTTTATTAGGAATTGTGTAGTTGATACACATTCTGTCCATTGTCATGATTTTTCTTTGTTTACTGTTTTGAAGATGGGAAACTACCACACCATTTGTGTATATTCCCAGGTCAATCAAACCAATTTACAGATTTGAAGATCATTCAATCCAACAAATTAAGTAATTGTGAGCAAGTTTCCAATTCCTATACCTTATGCTGGTAAAATAAAACTCTTCCAACTTACTTTTAACTCAGGAAAATTGCATTTATTGTATACAGAGTAATGGCAATGTTTAAATTGCTGTATCTTCCTTAAATATTATTTTTTGTGGTTATCCCTTCTTTAATGCACTTTTTAAGTAAATCTCAATTTTATTTATTGTCAACAAACTATCCAAAGGTAAAAATAGATTGGAAAAGTCAGATGTTCTTTTCTTGTTTGGTGAATCACTGTTGATGACAGGTTCTATGTAACTGAAAGCGCATCTGATTTTCATAACATTTTTATAGTTATGCTTTTCTTTCATAGTGTGAATAATGTTACTTTC
Source organism: Uropetala carovei (assembly GCA_036926305.1). Taxonomy (NCBI): domain Eukaryota; kingdom Metazoa; phylum Arthropoda; class Insecta; order Odonata; family Petaluridae; genus Uropetala; species Uropetala carovei. Next base: position 344,280 of record JAXCHB010000298.1, read on the forward strand.
AACCGGATGGTAACTATTTATTTGTTTAAGCTTTCATTTTAATATTACCTATTTTAATTAGTTTTTCTTGTGACTTCTGTTTAGTTTTAGGATACGTAAAGATAAAGCCATAAAAAACTGTAAGGACCTCTTTTATTGCCACTCATGCACATTTTATTTAAAAGTTGGCAGGTACATAAATAAATACCTGATAAATTAGAAGATATTTTAATTTGATTAAGAAAAGTGCATTTAAGTATTGACTTATAAGTTCATCTTCTTGCATTATATCATCTTTTCTTATCACAAAAGTAATTTTAATGCATATAATTTAAGTGAGTATTATTTCATATAATGAACTTTTAGACTTGGTAAGGCTGTCTTACTCTGATTGTCAAACTGCCGCTAGAATTTGTAGGGAGCTTCTTGCTAGAGGATTCGAAATTTGTCTTGCAGAGAGATGAATAACATCTTTTTATTGTCTGTTTTACTAATGTTGTGGTCACTTGTCTAGGTATACAGAAGGTCATTTACTAGGTGTTGAGGTGGAATTTGGATTCCGCTAATATTACATTGATTTTTGATAAAGCTTTTTCTTTGATCTCTGTACAGACAATGATTAACAAAAGCACATTCAAAGAAAGGTGAAAATTGTGCAAATGCTTCATAATTTAAGCCAGGGCACCCACATATCACTTTCTTGTTTAATATTTCATTTATATATATGATTACTCCAATGGAATGAAAATCTTAAATTGAAGACCAATTTTTACTTATGTTTGTCATTTTACTTGACAACTTTTTAATTTTGGTCTGATCCTCTAGCATTATACATCCATTAGAATGTTAAGGAAACCACACAATATTTACTTGCATATTGCATTTAAAATTAAGCGTAAGAAAAAAGTGTTCAAAAACAGTGAGAATATGTGACAGTATGATTGGAAAAAACTTTGTAATCTCAGAACTGTGAAACTTGACTCAGCACCAACCAAAGTGAATTTTTCATTGTGTACATATGAAGCAGTTGAATTTGCAGTGAAAATACAGTGCAGCATTTGTAAGGAAAATTATAATAGGCTGTCCATAAGTGTACATTATTATCTTAAACCTGCCTTTTCATTAATGTATTTTATGTATATCATGTATCTATGTGTATAAGATTATTTATTTCTTTATACAAAATATTTTAATGTCACTTTCATGGAGCGTTTTTAGTTGACACTTTTTCAACAAAAATGATTTTGAAGTGTTATTATCACCTGCATAAACATTACAGTTGAATTGATTCTGATTTTACCCTTAGTTGCATAACTTTGTATGAAAAGTTTTTTTTATGAAATAAAACTCCCAAGAAATGAAATGTGTATTTATAAAAATAAATAATCTATTGATTCAAGAGAATATCTGAATTAATAAATAATTAATAATACAGCAAATGGTAGGAATCCAATTTGATTATCAATCTTATAAAATAGGAGAGTACACAAGGTGCAAATTTAAATTAAAAAGTTGATGTTTTACTTAACAATTTTATGGCTTTAAAAGTTATCTTGATTGTTGGTAAGAACGAAGTGACTACAAGCAAGGGGGGGGGGGGGTCTTGGTCTAGGTTTGCAGACCGTGGGGTCCCTTATACCCCATGGGGTCAACAAAATACTATTTCCATAAGAATGCATGGGAAATGGTGTGGAGAAACCCCAAAATGCCATGCAGCCCTTCACTGATGTGGATATAAATATACCTAAATATTAACACGATCACGAGAAATGGATTATTTTACGCACGAAAGACTGAATATTTTAATTCTGTTCATGTTTCATAGTGTTACATGCTAAATCGCTCGACAAAGGGTTTAAATGGATTCATGTCTAAATATAGTTATGAATACTTTTAAAGTATAAATCAATAAAAATCAGTTTGCTACTTAAAAGAAATCTTTCCTGAGCAAAGCCGGGCATTTCAGCTAGTGAATATATATTCTACTAGAGAAGCTTGCATTTCAAATTTGAAATGTTGCCAGCATTTTTAATAATAAACAGAATCTTGAAAGTTTATTGAATATTACTTTTTAAATTTCATATCTACAGTACTTAGCGTAAATACCCATCAATGTCACAGGAAAGAAAATTATATTGCCGTATCCCCTTCCGTCCCCTACCACCTCCATCCCTCTGTCTCCCTCCCTCTCGCTCGATACATCTACGTGTCTTTTGTGAAACTTAAAATAGTTGCCTCCCTCTCACACCCTCCCACCTCCCCTCTCTACCCAGGGCCGGCCTTCAGTGAGAAGGGGCCCTTATTCCATATGAAATTCTGGGACCCCAAGACCAGGGCTGACTTAAGACATTTGGCTGCCCTGAGGCAGGGAAAAAATTGCCTCCCTCTCCCTCAAGCTTTATGTGTCAGCAATTCATCATTACATAGGAATTTGATGTTTACAGTGTATATAACGATTATTTTTTTAAATATGTACACACAAAATATATTTCAAGTTATATTTATTTACTTGATAAATACAAGTATTTTATGAGAAAATATAAATGTAAGTTATCTATATTATTAGGAATGGGTGAGGCCACGTGCGTGCTTATGAAACCTCGTTCTATATTATATGGGAGATCTGCTAGTGGAAGCGAGTGCAGAATATTTTTCATTTGCATTTTAAAATTACTTATAATCATCGTATGAATATGGGAGTTGGACGAATGAACGCTGAAATTCATTTTCCTACTGTCGGGTTTTTCAAATTTGCAGCAAATATGTTCATAAATTAGTTCTGAACACGAAAATTTTACATTTATTAGATGAAAATTTATCGTTGTGATGGAACTCTATTGTTTTTAAATTGGATTTTTGCTAAATAGATTTGGGACAGCCTTGAAATTCCTCTTCCCGTCGACCCCTGGACCTTTTCTTTCTCAAATTTATTGCAGATCTGCGGTGGAGCAGTACTTTCGGAAAATTTCACATGCCAAATATTCCACTGCCAATTATTTTAGTGGCGTAGAAAATATAAAGAGAATATTTCTTTTCAGTGCATAATTTTTTCGATCGGCTTCTATTGCTCTTCGAAAAAGAGCTAGCGAGACGATGCATATGGAAGGGGAGACAATATTCCCACTGTTTCTGCCGCTCCGCAGCACCAAGCAATAAACATGAATGCAGGCTTCTTCATTTTCCTTGTCAATATACTACGAACGTTAAAAACTCCTTCCTCTGCAATAAAACGTCCGAGTTAGAAATCTATTTAGGAAACAAGGGATCCAGGCACTAGGGATGTCAAACATTGATGTGTTCCTTAGATGTTGTTTTGAACATTTTTTAACAAGAACCTACCACAATACCAGCCTCATTTATTGATCATTAAAAACGTTAAAATATCTAGTTAGAAGTTTGATTAATATCCTAATTGTATTCCAAACAATTAGGACCCCGTGTGAGGTGAACTATTGAGGCAGCGGCCTCAGACGGCATATTTTAGGAGCGGCAATTTACAAGTTTGCAAAAATATTAAGATGTTATGTTTAAAATTTTAATCAGAGGACAAAAGATTCCTTCCCACTGTCGAAGATACCTCACGTTCGTTAGGGCAAAGTCTAAGACAGCTGAATTCCTCGTAGGCTGCATATTCACTTGAGAAAGGGAAAGTCCGTGAATCAAGAGGTCGAGAATCCATTCGTCAAGGTTGGAAAAACTCAATCCAGAGGAGATGGATGGCCAAATAATGGAGAGGTTAAAATCACCAAGTAAAATAACATTACCGCACCGCAAAACACACATTACAGATTCAATAGGTAGTCATTGGTAACAGTTAGCTGCACAACCAGTGTTGAATCCAGGGGGGTACCCGGGGGGGGATTTTCCCCCCCGGCTAATATAAAATCCCCCCCGGAGAAAATGGTCAATTAATTCAGTTTCTTACGGGATTTTAGTGAGTTTACGCAACTTTAACAATATGTATTTTAATTCTATTTTCTACTAATATTTAAGTATGTTTAACTAAAATCGGGCTTTAAATATTGATTGTAACATATAAGTTATAAATATCTATTTTAAAGATATTTTGACATGTAGACTGCGTCATATATTTGCTGAATTCTGAAGTGTCGATAATTTGTTGCGCGTGCAGCGTACAGAAAAAATCAGTACAACATACATTGTACAAACTTTCTCATATACGTACTAACGCGACGTTTAGTTATCTTTAGAAAATGAAAATCGTATGAGCCTGTTTTTAGAAAATCCAATTTTTGTTCAAGTTGCCCAAGAATAAACTAGCCTTATATTCATCCATCGAGGAAAATCAAATACGTAGTATTATTGTAGACGTATACTCAACTGTACTAAATTTGATCAAAATCGTTTGAACCGTTTTTGAGAAAATCAAATTATTGCTAAAGTTGCCTAGAATAAAGTAACCTTATATTCATTTTTTGAGAAATATGAACTATGCAGTATTATTGAAGACGTAAACTCAAGTAACTACAAAATTTGATCAAAATCGTTAGAGCCATTTTTAGAAAATCGAATTGTTGTTAAAAATGCGTAGAATAAACTACCCTTAATGATTGAGCAATGTCAACCATTTCTATGATACATATACTCTGCTCAGTACGATAAAATGCCTAAGTACGAGATTTCATTCATTTTCGCTCTACCGTCTAGCCTCCAGTGTCAGTAACAGACAAACAGAGGGCATTGTGAAAACCACTTTTTCGGATTCAGCGACATCTGAAACTTATATTTCCGTAAAAATCTCGAGGTCGGATTTTTTCGCGATAACAATACTTTCTCAATACTTCGTATGAGAAAGTAAAAAAGAAAAACTACATACAGAGTTAGACAATGAAGTGAATAGCGATTTAAGTGAGAAAAAAGAAGAGGATAGTAAATGTAGTAGTTGTAGAAAAGAAGATTAATGGATTGAAGATGAGAAGACACTTGAAATTGAAGATATAGGTAACAGCAGTGATATCAGCAAGAAAACTAAATCAAAATATAATAATAAGTGTGAATCAAAATACGAATGGCTTTATTTTGATAGTATTCGCGAAGGAGCATTTTACAAATTTTGTGAGATATTTTTGAAAAACGATTTAGAAGCGATACAAAAATCTTGTGGTATTTTTATCAACGTACCTTTTACTAATTATAGAAAAGCCGTGGGAAAAACTGGTAAACTAGAAAAACATGCAAATTCCGAAAAGCATGCATGTAGTGTTTCTATGGAAACGTTGCGTCTCCAGAGAATGCAGAAACCAGTACATAGCATATCAATTAACGAGAGTGAAACACAGAAAGGCCAAAATCGTCGATCAATGCATGCTCTTATAGAAGTCCTATATTTTCTAGCTAAAGAAGAAATACCTCATACAACCAAATATGAAGCATTAGTTAAAAAAATTCTTATTAAACATGACGATATCCTCAATACTTGGTTAAAAGGCCAAAGCAGCCGCTCTACTTATATTAGCAAAGCGACTGAGTCAGAATTTATTTCGTGCATTGGGGAGGTATTAGATAAACATGATTCCAGCATCGTTGTGAAAAATAAGTACTTTTCGTTAATAGCTGATGAGTCCACAAATATTAATAATATTTCAGAACTTACGATATTATTACCTTTTGTAGATAACAATAATATTAGAGAAATGTTCCTCTGTTTAATTAAATTAGATAATGTGGATGCAGAAACTATAACGCAAACCATTTTATGTCAGCTAAAACAACGGAAAATAGATTTAAAATATTTAGTGTCATGTTCATTTGATGGAGCTGCTACTTTCTCAGGAAATATTTCCGGTGTACAAAAGAGACTATCAGAAAAAGTTGGACGAGAAATACCTTACATACACTGCAGAACGCACGTATTATCCTTAGCTTTGACAAGTGCTAGAAACAAATATCCAGTGATTGAACAAGTGCTGCATGTTTTTAAAGACATTTACAAACTGTTTCGTAGATCATCTAGACGGGAAAGAATGTTACACAATGTTCAATCCATTCTTGAGGAACCACTATTAAAAATTTCAGAAACCATAGAAACTCGCTGGATAAGTAATTTTAGATCTATTGACGCTGTCAGGCTTTGTTACGGTTCCATAACGATGACTTGTGAACAGATACATAAGGATGGTGCGGACCTTGCTTCTTTAGCAGGAGGCATTTATTAGAAATGGAAAAATCCCGTTTTTTAATAAACCTCTGTGTTTCAAATCTAAGTAAGATTTTAAAAAAAGAAGATTTATGTTTATCCGATTTATCCAGACTTATCAATTCCACTATTAAACACCTTAAAACTATATCTCATGATTGCTTTGTAAATTATGAAGAAAGCACAATCTGGAAAAACTACATGTCCATGGTTAAAGATCTTGAAAATATACGCCCTGTAAAGGAAAACGAAAAACCTGAAATAAGCTTTAATACAGCCCGTAAATTTGTCAATGAAATGATTAACCAGATAAGTTATTGATTCAACGACAACGCTATACTGTTGATCAAAATTACCTCGAAGTTGGAATCAGCAGAATCATGCTAGGCATTTATCTGGTTTGCTGCATTTAAATTTCCATGCATTGTGGAACGATATTCGTTCTTTTACGTATGCCGTCCAATCCGACGACAGAATAATATTTTGAAATTAATATTGAAATCCAATATTGGATATGATGAACTTAAGAGTTTATGCGTAAAACTATGTTGCATTCCAATGTCCACCGCAAGTGCTGAACGGTCTTTTAGTACAATGAATAGGCTGATGATGAAATTAAGAAGTAGGTTGGGACAAGAAACATTGCAAGACCTCATGAAAATCGCTATCGAGGAACCTGATGAGTTACCAAATACTTTGTTAGACGATGTTATTGACACATACGCTAAGAAGAAACAAAGGAGACTGAGGTTAATTTAAATTGTTTAAGTTCCTTATCAAGTGTCTTGAGATTGAACCATAAATTCATATAGTTATTATTTTTTATTAAGGCACAGGAATTTGTCAGTTTTTGTGAAATAAAACATTTTTTATTACATTATGTCTATTTAAAAGTACTAGATGCGTAAATAGGTATAATTTCGTATATTTGTTTAGTTTTAGTTTATGCTTTTTTGATCTTCCCGAGTACTAATGAATACACATTTGTTTATTTCTTCTTTTCAATAAATATATATTTAGTGTTTTATAATTATATTACTTATCAAGACTAAGGTTTATTAAAGCGTTTGTTACATATTTAATCAAATTTTCTAGGATTATTCCAAATATTAAATTTAGTTAATTTTGTTATTAAATGGTGATGTATAAAATTATATTACAAATTATTTGTTAATCTGCAATAAATAAATAAAATATATATAAATCGCGTTTTATTTCACTTATTTAAACAGTAACAAAAAAGACAACTCCTACTAATTTTCTAGCAATATATTATATACCCCCCGACCCATGCAGTTTCCCCCCCGGGGAAGAACGTCTGGATTCAACACTGTGCGCAGCCTTCAAGGAAACGATTCTATAAATTTAATGGGAGTCCATTGAGTGTTATCATTAAGAGGTCATCTAAACTAGAATTCTGTAACGAAGACCTATTATTAGATTTAATTATATTCATAGCACTGAAGCCTCTCTCACATGATGCCGTTGAAGTTAGAAGAACTGCTATTATAGATATCAACTTACTGATCAACCTTTCTCTGTGTGAAACTATTGATTTAGGAATATCATATGGCATCAATTTCTTACATAATACTAATAAAATAAATAGATACTTTAAGACTCCCGACGACGCTAGGCGAACAAGAAGCTTTTTTAACGGCAGAGAGCTAATTACTTCACAGACGCTCCAATGACAATTGCAACAGGTGAATCTATTTTGAATAGCAGGGGAAGTTGGTTTGATCGGCGGAGAGCTAAATTTACAAATAAAAATTGTCATTGCGTATATATTGTTGCCAGCTGGTAATACCAACTCTCCACTGGCGAGCAGTCGACAGTATTTTTCGAGCCCTGTCTGTAACTACTAGTAGCAATTTGTAAATTAAATAGATAACAAAATCCACAAATATACGTCAGGCTAATGCATCTTAGCACAAAGAAGAATTTCATCAGCCCAAAGAGATGACGCAGATCAGGCCAAAGTGGAGTGATCAGTTTCGGCCGGCTTGGTACAGAGAGGGATAACCATACATTTAAAAGTCAGTACGGAAAGGGTTAAGCTCAATTACTCTTTTGTTATCCATACAGAAGTCTAAATAATATTTTTACTACATGATTGGGCATTGGGAATGAACGCTATGAATTAATACTAATATATAATTTAATAAATTTTCAATTAAATATTTGTGGGTGTGACGAGAGGGGTGGCACGTGTCCCGGTGCCCTCCCCCCTTGGGTCCCCACTATATCCAAGGTATTTTTGAGCTTCAAAATAGCGTCGACTTTAGTTAATCTTACATAATAAAATTGAATGTCTGTCCGTCTGTTCCTTATACATTCCCACGCCCTTTGAGCTATCGGGACCAAACTTTGCAAATTGACTTCATATGACTCTACGAGTAACATAGGGTACGTGGGATTTCCCGGGTTCGAATCCAGGAGACAATTTTATTTTCCCATAAATTTACACGGGATTTTCGATTTTTCAGAGTGCAATGTTTTTTTCCTTCATTTATTAAAACGTAAATATGAACCCATTTTCTTCGTTTTTGCTTTATTCAATGGCTAAAACTCTATACTATCTTATTCTTGCAATGTTTACATGTTACATGGTCAAATCATATAGTAATACACAATTGTTTTCGAAATTTTACGGATATTTCGTACTCTTTCCGGACGTTGTCAATGAGACTGTCATTGTTGCCTCCGATTCAGTTAATGCCAATTATACCTTCAAATAGGTGAAAGAATAGCGTTATTCTCTTTGTACTTTGTTTAAGCTTCGAAATTATTACTGTAGCAATGTCAACATTTATATATAGCAACAAATATTTATGGATAAATATTCAGTTAACTGCATATGGGAAGCATTTCTAACTATTCAAACAAAGCAGTTGAATCTTCCTATCGTCGTTTGAATGCTGGAATCTTATCTCTTTGTAAGTAGAACCATTATATTATACATCCATAATGTTTATTAACGCAAATAGGCTCAAACATAAAATTTTAATTAAAAGAGAATAGGGACACGTTATTATTTTAAACACATTACATGGTTATCTTCTCTTCATTGATATTCTACATAAACAGTTGCATTGATTGTTATATAAAAAAGAAAGGACATATATATTTGAATAAATAGAAAAACATATAAGTTCGCCCAATTCACAGGTATCAGAGATATCTCAGAATTAGTTTTTACTTTCTCCAATATACGTAGTATAGAGAAATTATTGTTTTCATGAAAAAATTCGAAATCGAGATTTCAACGGATATAGGTACACGTTTTGAGGTGCGCAAAGGGAGAAATGACTGTATTACCATATAATACATAATTTTATTCGCCAAAGACGTAGGGCATAACTAGGGTATGGATTTTTCGGGTTAAAAAAAAATCCATTCGGTAAATATCGGGTTTTATTATTTTTCTTTGCATTCGGGTAAAAATCGGGTGTAAATATGGCATAAATTTATCGTGGTCTATAAATAATTTCAACCTGGGTAAATATCGGGGGTTAACATAGAGTAATTCGGATGATTTAAAAAATATTTAAAACTTTAAATGTTTATTTAACAATTATTTTTATGGTTTACATACAATAACATTTGCATGGCGAGTTTTTCTTCCGTAACATTACTCCTTTCTGGAGTTTGCAAATGACGTAAATGAGAAAATAAACGCTGAACATCACAGCTATCCGTGGGCATACATAGTAATGTTAGGGCAAACTTGCTTAATTTAGGGTATCGCTACCACAATCAACCCAAAACTTAATAATATCCTCATCAAAATAAGACTTTAAATCTCTTAACTATTTGTCCGCAAAAGTATTTTTGCCAACAGCGCTCTCACCGTGTCGATGTATGATAATAAACTAAATGGCTTACTGTAGATTCGAGTGATATCGAGCGTAATGGTATCTTCGGTCGAGTGTGCATTTTCTTTAATTTGATACTTTGTGCTACTCTGAAGATACACAACGCGCCCCTTGTTATTTTCCGACATTTGTTACACTGTATAGCTATGTTACAAGCCTAAGGTCCCAAAATGCGCAAGCGGGGAGGTAGCTGCGAAAAGGGGTAATCTTAACCGCTGGAGAGTTAACCTCCGATGAAGGGATATGGCTCGACACGAGTACAGAATGGGTGGACAAATGTAGACATTAATTCTAAAATCTAGTAAAATGGATATTCGATTTGCTAATGAATAATTATTAGTATATGTAATATATAATACTATATATATATATTTCATTTCAACGAACATCACAGAGCTCATCCAAGTTCTTAGATGCATAAATGCATTTAAATAAAATTTTTAATCTAAAAAGTTTTGTGCGATAAAATTAATGATTTCGGGGTTTTACCCGAATTTCAAAAAAGCCGTAAAACCCGAAAAATCCATACCCTAGGCATAACCCGGGCATCGCTGGGTACTTTCAGCTAGTCTTTAATATATAAAATTGACTTCGTCGTCGTAGTCGCACAGTGGACTGAATCGCAGATCTATCGCGACAAAATTATTTTTTAATGATAATATCAATTAATGTTGACAAAATAATTTAATATGATAAGAACACACGTTTATTGATGTTTGCAACTGAAAATTACGCAAGTTGAGTAATTAATGTACGTAGTACTATTTACTATAAGAACTATAGACCAAAATATCTAAGCTAATATTGTTTTATTGTACATTAAATTTCAACAATCAATGATTATAATAATGAGATAATAAATGCACTTTCAACATTTGTGATAAGCTTTCTCCTTCAATTTGGGCAATTGTTTTTAGCCTAGATTTTCACGAAAAGTTTCACATTCAGATTTCAATATTTCCTGGGACAAATAGTAGCGGGTGTATGTTCCACCTCTAATGTATAGCTACCTCTTTAAGACAGTCAGGACTACTACTACATGAACTATCTTCTGCACAACTACTATCACAACCATCCCAACCACCATAACCTCCAATATCGCTTGTAGATGGAATGCTAGTCGGCTGTGAAAGGGGTTGGCGAACTTCAGCAGGCAAACTCTCTTGTCTTTTACTGGAGAAAGATGTCACTTGCGAGATGAGTGGATCCGAAGATACCAGCAACATATGCAGTAAATCCTCCATTGTGCGTTATGCCGCGAAGATTTCCGCGTATGCCCAGTTCTGTAACTTTTGCAATCCTTGTTACGGGCCTCTTGCGCTTCTTCTGACAATTGGCCAATAAGTAAAATTGCTGTCTGAATTACTTTAGACCCGTCAACAAGTAGGTACTTTATGGACACTCTATGGCATAAAATATCACGAATAATGTTCCAAATACAATTAAGCTGTTTCTTGTGCATACTTATCTAACGCTACATGGTCAATGGTAAAACAACTTGATTTTGTCTGGAGTATTGTTCCAAATCTGGAAATAAGTCTTTCATTAACTCCTGTAATGGCTGCAGATTCAGCTGGTTTCTTAAAAATCCGGCGAGCTGTATCATTTGTGGTACAGCTACCAGGTTTTGTGTGGTCTACAATTAACCCCATCTCTGACTGTGAGCGAAATTGTTTAATTATTTTATCTTTCCTTAGAGCTACTTTCTTTTTGTCTTCATCCAACCTAACTTGCCATTTTTTTACGCCATTCTGTGTGCAATGCGTAACAGACACTCAAAACACGTATATATGCATGCAATGTAGAGAGCCCAAAAGTTAAATTTGCAGGACCTAAAATTTCTCTTGATCTGCCTTCCAGGTTATTCATATCTTTGGGACTCGCTCCACAAACATAACATTTCTGTACCAAAATATCGGTTATAGCACGGCACACTTTGCCCTTTTTACCTTGGTCGCCCGATTGGATGTTGTTTGGGTCACTTCTTTTAATACAGTAGCGGCATCTCCCTTCCATGATGTGTTTAAATAAACTCGTGTAGCATAACAAAGTTATTCCCCAGTTTGCGAACAAATTATTTGTTTTACTTTTCTTAGCTTGCTCCTCTCACTGCTTTCATTGAAAAGTTTTCTGGGTCCACCTGCGAGGGTTGTACTCGAACAGGAAGCATTATCTCTACCAGCCCTAATACTCATTTCTCTGTATTTTATTTCCTTTTTTAGCCATTCACAATTATTTTTAGGAACCTATCCTTCATTCTATTCTTCTGTCTCCAACGAAGTCCAAATTCATATATGAATCTTGAAACTTCCAGTTTTATATTCTGCTGCACATTTTTAGGATATTTCCTCTGTTGTAATAGACTTAATACATAACTTGTAAGGGTTTAGGCAAGTGGACAGTATAAATTAATAAATGCTAACATTTTCTGAAACTTACCAAGATGGTTTGGTGTTGAGTGAGCTTTGGGAGAATGTAAAACATCCTCAGAATCCCTCGGCTCATCTACAAGAATTAGAATACGATAGGATTAAGTTAACGAAATTCGAAAAACCGGTATATAATAAAATCGAAGTTTCACTGTATACCATGTATAATACTCAAACTTGTTTTCATACCTTCAAACACACAAGGAACGGCATTCGCTTTTACGAGAGGCCGAGGGAATCGCTGCGGAAATCATCATCTGTAAAATGATCACTGCAGACCTATACTTCTTCATACAGTTGATATCCGCAGACATTAAATCCTCCCTCAGGCAAAATTTTGCCCTAAATTATAAAGCAGAAATGGGCATCAAGACAAGTATTCCGTTTTATGCGGTATCTCTTCTTTAAGCTCACCTCGAAATATCCTTCGGAAATCCGAAATCTTCTTGTCTACCCTGCAGCCGTTAAAATTGTTGCACCAATATGCTGCACAATAAGCATTCCGTTCCATTTCAACAATTAGAAAAACACGACGCTGAAAAACCCCACCACTTTCCCGCGCGATTTCCAACGAACTGGTTTGAACAGTTTGAATCATAGAAGAAAAATTAATTATTATTATTAATTAATTATTTCTTCCATTGTTTGAATAATGAGCGTGGAATGGGTATTTTTAGACACATTGACCGATAGGATCGCTGCAGGCGCAACCATCAGAGACATCTATAGGTATTCGGGAAAAGATCGAAGCTGCACTTCCTATTGGTTCTTCCATGGTACGGTTTTGTCGTATGGCTGTTGGACGAAGTCATCAATAGGTAATTAACTCATTTTACATTTTCATTTGGAATTTATATAATCGGTTTTTTCTTAATTATCTTACTGTGAACGATAATCAATGCGAAATGGACTCTTTGGTTTTTACGTACTGTAGGATGCTTATTTAGCCGTTGTAGCGAAAACTTAATTCTTCTTAACTGCACGTTGTATTGCATATAACCATCGGATTAATGTTGCCGTACCAACATCTTTGACGTTCGTATAATTTTGGCTCCCAAGTTCTTATAACTTTTCCGACGCAGTTTTTTTAAGATTTGGAAATCGAGAAACTTAATTATTCTGAGATGTCGAACTCGACACGATTGCTAATGTGGTTTATAACCTTAGCATTTGTTAGGGGACACGGTTAATTTGGTTCGGTACGACTTTTTTCCTTGTTAAATTACTTTTCTATAGAAAATTTCTATTTTGGGTAGATTTAGCAAAGTTTTAGACGTGAAAGTGGTTATCGAGTAATCGAATGGATCCGTAAGCATAACGTTGGAATGTAAAAGTTGAGTTCGACCGCATTGATTAAGTATGGTAACATTTTTATCACCGCTTCTTTCTATTTGGAACAGCTGTTTCAGATGAATGATACATTAATCGCAATATAGTTTGCTTTGGTTATCATGGTTCCATTCAACTTCTGACGAAAGGTACCTAGCATGCTTTGGTCGAATCAGGTTTTCTTTAAACGTGCCGACGTTGCCCCTCCATGATATTAGGTGATATTTTCTGTCTTAGAATTTCATAAATTAAAGCATTTTCAGTGGAAAAATTTATTGAAAGCAATGATGTATTTAGTTTGTTCAGTTGAAATTTTTATGTAGTCATTAAAGTGATGGTTTAAAAATAAGCATTAAGCCTAGCTAAGTCACTTATAGGAAATAATTTCCCATTTCCTCACAAATCTTTGAACTGAAGTTTAACTTGTGTTAAAATACAATTTCAGTTTTAAGTATAAATGGAATGATTTAGCATGAGAGGTGAGGACATTGCATAATGTACTGGTTCGATTCTCTTGTTGTTTCAGAGGCATGCATCGAAGATATACTTGCTGGAGATTCTCAATTTGCAGTCTAGTGAAGCCATCCTGGAAGTGATTGACCATGCGATACCAAGAAATATTTATGGTAAGTATTATCAATGTTAACTGTTTACTTTCAAATGTACAAATATTAATTGTAAATAGTAGTTTATAGAAACAAATGATCTTGTGATGACAATATAGCATGAAATGTTTGTTGAATTTGTTCCTTGGTGATGTCTAATTGCCTTTGGTTTGCAGTTCAGTAAGAAAATATGTATTTAGTTTCAAATTGCTGTGCCACAAATTTGTTCATTTTGGTGGGGGAGTCAGTGGTGTAGTGGTAAAGGTGCTGGTCTATTACTTGCCTGTTGTTCTAAGTGACAGTGGGCATGAATCCTGCAAAAGTATTTTTTTGGAGGTTGTTCCTCATGCTATTTGTGTGTATACTAACTAAAAGAATGAGACAATGAGAAAACACTGCGTTGTTCTTATGAAGGGACGTTAAGTAGCTGGCCCTCTTGGTGCTCTTTGTACAAGTAGGCTAATGCAAGCACCTGGTGTTCCATCCTCCCTTCTGGCTGATATGGAAGGTAATGGAAAATCACCACACCATTTGTGAACATTCCCAAGTCAGTCAAACCAATCTAAAGATTCAGAAACAGTCAGGTGGTTTAGCATTCTACTTGCATTATTGATATGTGTTATCAACACTTGTTTGTTTGTCCATTTATATATGTTAAGCATTGTGAGCTTTTACTTTTCTAACTGGTTACTTTCAAGGGAACATAAAGCAAATAAATGTTAACTGTAAATAGGAAAGGACTATAGAAACAAAGGAAGTGATCTTGTAATGACAATGGAGCATGAAATATTTGTGGAATTTGTTCCTTGGTGTTGTCTAATAGCCTCAACCAACATTGTGGAGCAATTATGAAAATGTTTTGAGACAGGTGCAAATGCTGCTGGGTGGGTGCGTAATACATCTGGTGATGAGTCTAACACCGAAGTTCATTTTTAGCTGTTTTTAAAAAAATCTGATGCCGGAATTCCTAAATTAATAAGATAGGGGCTTTGTATTTTTGCCAGTTGTTTCAGTATTGTCTTGTAATGCAGGTTTTCTCAGTTTGTCTAAAATTTTGTTTCAGTGTATCGCAAACACTGTTCTCGTGCTGTAGATTATCACAGTTTCAGCATCACCATAATTTAAGATTGGAATTGTAAACATGGTTTTTTTACTTTCTCATACGAAGTATTGAGAAAGTATTGTTATCGCGAAAAAATTCGACCGCGAGATTTTTACGGAAATATAAGTTTCAGAAGTCGCTGAATCCGAAAAAGTGGTTTTCACAATGCCCTCTGTTTGTCTGTTCCAGCACTGGAGGCTAGACGGTAGAGCGAAAATGAATGAAATCTAGTATTTAGGCATTTTATCTTACTGAGCGGAGTATACATAGAAATGGTTGACATTGCTCAATAATTAAGAGTAGTTTATTCTATGCATTTTTAACAACAATCCGATTTTCTCAAAAACGACTAAGGATTTTGATCAAATTTCGTACAGTTACTTGTGTTTAAGTCTTCAATAATACTGTATAGTTCATATTTCTCGAAAAATGAATATAAGGTAGTTTATTATAGGCAACTTTAACAATAATTCAATTTTCTCAAAAACGGCTATAACGATTTTGATCAAATTTCGTACATTTACTTGAGTTTACATCTTCAATAATACTGTATATTTCATATTTCTCAAAAACAACTTTAACAATCCATTTTCTCAGAAACGGCTCCAATGATTTTGATCAAATTTCGTAGTTAATCAATAATAATACGTATTTCATTTCTCCCAACGAATGAATATAAGGCTAGTTTATTCTTTGGCAACTTTAACAAAAATTGAATTTTGTAAAAACAGGCTCATACGATTTTCATTTTATAAAGATAACTAAATGACGCATAAGTATATGAGAAAGTTTGTACAATGTATGTTGTACCAGTTTTTTTAATGGCATCTGTGTGTTTAATACTTATTGTACTAGTTTTTCCAACTATTAATGGTGAAAGTGTAGTAACTTAAGCTTATCTAGGAAAGTGATGAATCTCAACTTCTT
The DNA here is from genome assembly GCA_036926305.1 of Uropetala carovei. Lineage (NCBI taxonomy): Eukaryota > Metazoa > Arthropoda > Insecta > Odonata > Petaluridae > Uropetala > Uropetala carovei. The sequence goes on from JAXCHB010000298.1 coordinate 360,686, forward strand.
GAACTGGATATTTCATTGAAAAGGTAAAAATAATTTTATAATTTAGACTTTCGAAATTATAAAGATTTGATAATTATCATTAACATAAGTGTTGTGAAAGCTTCAATTTTTGGGATATTTTATGCATATGAAATACGTACTTTGTATGTACCTGAGAACTTTTATTTTTCTGCATGCTGACTTCCAGTGCAACATAAATCGATTAAATATGCTGTATAAATAGGATGGAATTTAGAAAAAGTATTAGTTTAGTGGTGGCAGTGTGATGTGAAATGTTTAGTGAATTTGCTCCTTGGTGATGTGTAATGATTTTTTAAACAATTTAATGTTGAAATTATGGAAACATTTTGAGACAGTTCCCAAAATAATTGAAATATTCACTTGGAAATGGTTGTCTATATTAAAATAGCAGAATCTTTTGAAAATATTTTGAGGAAAGCGATTTCTGAGATATTTATTAGTGAAAGTTAGTCAAATTATTGGAATACATGCAAGTTTTTTAGAAAGTTTATAACGTTATACTAATAAAAGTTTATTGTGACGATTTGTTTTTATCCTGGATATTTCTACTGGTGCTAATCATAAGTTGAGCATGCAAAAATTGTACGTTTCATTTATCCAAATACCATTTTAGTGCATTTTATTTATAAATGTTCATTCAACTAAATCAAAATAGAAATTAAACTGTTAGATATAAGACTGAAATTGGCAGGATTTACTTGATGTATTATGCCAGTTATTATTATATAAAAGGATTTTATTTTTGGTGATATCAGTGACTGGGGGAGCAATGCTTTTTAAATTGGGAAACATTTCATAGCATTGATATAATTCTTTTATCTTATCAGTCTGTTATTTATCAAGTATTAAAGACAGGAAATAAAGAAGTGACATGAAGTCAGAAGCAATAACATCAGTTTTTACCGTATAAAGTTCAGCATATTGGTCTTGCAACACCGAAAGCTTTTGGAAGATTAGAAATGCTTACTATTCTATGGCTTAAAGTTCCAAGCTGAATGCATATTCTTTGACTGTTTTTAAAGCTTTAAAATGTAAAAACAAGGTCATTTTATCCAATATGAAATTGGTTTTAAACATTATAATAAATGCTGTAATTCATCAATAATTTCCGATTATATGTGGAATGATTTTTATCAAGTTAATTGATCAATTTCATTGATTTTTAGCATAATTTGAAATGAATAGTGCTGTTAGACTTGAAATTATTACCAGATTATATTTATACTAGTCAGTAGTTAACGATATATATTTATTCGTGAACAAATGACTAGAATCTGATTTAATGCCATCATCGTCATAGGTAGTCTGTCCATTGGCAGGTCCATGATTATTCATGGTTAAACTTGGTTCTCCATATACAGGTGACTCCCGAGATTCAACAAGGATGCGTTCCTGAAAACGTGGTCGTATCTCGACTTGTCGAATGTTGAACGCCGTTTTTCCATATACTTGCATGTTATAATCGGGGGATACGTTCCCGCATCTCGGGAAAAAGTCTCCCCTCACGTCCTATAAAGATAAAATAACATTTCTAATATGTCAATACAGGCCGCCGAGAGCCAGAATGGGCCCAGAGGAAAACAACCTTCTGCCGCCCGGCCGAGAATTATTTGTAAAATTATAAAACAAGGAATTATGAATTCCTGCAACACCTATGAAACGTATGGTCAATATTCTTCAGCAAATTTAAAAAAATATAAATTTTGATTTTTTAACTGAATGAATATGTCACATCTAAGCGATAATAAAATTACTTAATTACTGGCCCAGATACACTTAAATGCTGGTAATTGTTATTTAAAGAAAACTATTGAAATCAAATACAGATTTTGAATTCCCGAAAATCTTTTGGGGAGAAAACCTATAAGTATGTACAGTTACGGGCCCCAACTCACTGCTCCGAATATTTGATTTCATCATTGCGTTTTGCTGTCATGATTCGCACCTGTGTATTACAAAATATGTATTATGATAGGAAAATCTTGTGGCCACTCCATCTCGGGCCCCGGAGAGTTCTCCCCGGTCTCCCTGCCCTCTTGGTGGCCGTGTGTTAATACAACAATATTAAATTATGAATAAATTAAATAATAAATATTTTAAATGTATAACTTATTTTTTGCACTAAAAAGGAAAAATTAATTTTTGTTTCAAAATTCAAAGATGTATGAAATATGTTCTGCAGATGGCCCGGTCCAGCTCGCGCGAGTCAGACAACATACCTGCATACATCTATCTATACATACAACTATATATTGCACCGAAATTAATATAAAAGTCATTAAAAAACACAAAATAAATTGCAGCCTCGCCAGTTAATTTAAGGTTATGCAAACCTGCCCTTCTCTTAAATCTGTCAAACCAGCCATCAAATTACGTGAATTTATCACATGATCTAGAATTTTCTCCGTTTCACATAAGTGCTAATAGTTGAATGACACTTTTATTTGATTCACTTGCATTATCAGTATTACATTTCCTTTTATATGTCATGTCAAGTGATAAATTTATAAATAAATTTAAAAAAAAGATTAACAGAAAAAAGAATGAAATCAACACAAATTCAAACAATTAGAGCAGAAATAACTATGTCTACACTGAAACTAAACCTCGCGTGGTTGGACGTGATGAAAATTACTTCGCGTAAACCAGTTCCAAATTCGATGGGTCGAATAAGCAGGTTTCAACGGGTCAAAATCTCGAATTTGTCGAATCTCGAACTGTAGAATCTCGGGAGTCGCCTGTACTCCTATTTTCTGCAGTTTTCTTCGTGTCTTGATATCTATCTTTCCCTTTCAAGACGTCTACCAGCTGAAACCTTTTCTTACCTTTCTCTTTTTCCATCCAGTTTTCCTTCGAACACTTCTTCAATCATGCATTCTCTCCTCAGGTAATGCCCAATCCAGTTCGCCTTCCTCTTTCTGATAGTCTGTATGATCGTTCGCTTTATCAACTTCTTGCAGATTTTCTGCTTTATATTTCCCATTACTAGGAATTTATTTCTTCTGAAAGCGGCTTTTGCTTTTGTTATTCTAGGCCTGATTTTCTCGGTACATTTTGCTTCTCTCGTTATGATGCTTCCAAGGTATTTATAGTGTGTAACTTGTTCTAATGGCTTTCCTCCAATACTTATGTTCAAATGTTCTTCCTCTTTACTTGATATTCGCATGGCCTTGGATTTTTCTGTATTTATTTCCATACCATATTTTCTACCTGTTATCACTAGTCATATCTTATCTGCTGGTGTCGCATTCTCCAACCTGACCTTTACAATTTGATTCAAGTATAGATTCCTGATCAGTCTCCTGTCTTTCCAGTCTACACCTATATCCTTTAATATTCTCATCAGCAGTACACAATTCACTCTATCAAATGCCTTCTGCCAGTCGAGGAAACATATGCAGCAATCTTGGCTGTACTCTATTGCCCTTTCTAATATGATTCTCACTACACCGATAGCATCTATGGTTCCTTATCCTTTTCTGAAGCCGAATTGATCTTCCCCTAGCATTTATTTCTTTGGCCTTTTTCTCTAGCCTTTTATTAAGAATCCTCGTGATAATCTTTGAAGTGTGTGACAGTAGGCTTATCGTTCTATAGTCTTTACACTGCATTGCCTTTGGCTTCTTCTTTAGAAGGATCATTGTTACATCTAAGAAATCTTGAGGCCACTCTCCCGAGTCGTAAATCTTTTTAATTAGTTTCGTAATCACTTTTAGTCCTTCCGATCCAATGACTTTTTTAAGTACCTCTGCTGGTATTCCACCACTGCCTGTAGCCTTTCCTTTCTTTAGTTCCAGTATCGCCTTTTCTACTTCGCTTTTCATAATACTTGGTCCCAAGTTGTCTTCTTGAATGTAATCCTCTTCTTCAAGTTCCATTTGTACTGATCCTGCCTGCTTGTTGTATTGTTCCTTAATGTATTCTTACCATACCTATGCTACATCCTTTGCTTCTGCGACTATTTTTCTATCTGTATTCATAATTCCTTTACCATGAATCCCATTAGGCTTCTTATCTTCTAACTCCAGTGCCTTAGTGCACATCATATCGTACCGTCCTAACTTCTCCATCTGTTGTATTTCCTCACATTTTTCTTTTATCCAAATTTCCCTAGCTTTATGTTACCCTTCTCAACTCATTGTTTATGCGTCTATAATTGGCTCTACCTTCTTCACTGTTAACATTTTTCCATTTTCTTCTCTCATCCATTTTCTCCAAGGTCTTCTGATTTTCTTCTCGTTTCCCAATCACTTTATTCAAGGTATCTTTGATGCCAACTTCAATTTTCTTCCATTCTGTATCCACAGTCTTCGGTTATTTTCGAAATTTCTAAGGCGGTCTTCCAACATTGTGCTGAAATGCATCGTTCTTTTCTTTCAGTTTTTCTAGGTCCCAAGTCTCTTTCTCTTCTCGTTTTCCTTATTAGGTTAAGCTTTGTAGTTACAGCGACCATTAGAAGGATGTGATCTGAATCAATGTCTGCTCCTGGTAACGTCTTAGCATTTTACTTTCTCATACGAAGTATCGAGAAAGTATTGTTTTCTCGAAAAAATTCGACCTCGAGATTTTTATGGAAATACACATTTTAGGTGTCGCTGAAAAGTGGTTTTTGCAATGCCACCTGTCTGTTACTGGCTCTGGAGCCTAGACGGTAGAACTAAAATGAATGAAATCTCGTACTTAGGCATTTTATCATACTGAGCAGAGTATACATAGAAATGGTTGACATTGATCAATAATGAAGAGTAGTTTATTCTACACAGTTTTAACAATAATTCGATTTTCTCAAAAATGGCTCTAACGATGTTGATCAAATTTCGTACAGTTACTTGAGTTTACGTCTTCAATAATACTGTATAGTTCATATTTCTCAAAATATAAATACAATAAGGCTGGTTTATTCTAGGCAACTTTAGCAATAATTTGATTTTCTCAAAAACGGTTCAAACGATTTTGATCAAATTTCATACAGTTACTTGAGTATACATCTGCAATATTACTACATATGTATTTCATTTTTCTCAATGAGTGAATATAAGGCTAGTTTATTCTTGGGCAACTTGAACAAAAATTGGATTTTCTAAAAACAGGCTCATACGATTTTCATTTTCTAAAGATAACTAAACGACGCATTAGTACCTATATATGAGAAAGTTTGTACAATGTATGTTGTACCGATTTTTTTATGCTGTTCCTGAATCTTTGTTTTACTAGGATGTAATCTATTTGGCATCTCATTCTATCTCCTGGGCTTTTCCATCTGTACAGCCTTCGTTTATGGTTTCTGAACCATGTATTAGTCACTACTAGGTCATTATTAACACAATTCTACCAGTTTTTCTTCTCCTCGGTTTCTTTTCCCAAGTCCGTATTGACCGACAACATTTTCTTCTTGTCCTTCACCATCTCTGCTGTTCCAATCTCCCATTATTATGCAGTTTACCTTTCCTCTTCTGTCTTCTTCATAAATCTCATTAATTTGTTCATACATCTCCTCAATTTCTTCTTCATGACTGGACGTTGGCATATATACCTTCTCCTTCCCATCTAGCTTAGCTCAGGCCTATGATATCAATCCTATTTCTTCTCATTTCTACTTTCAGGTTCTCTAGCTTTCCTGCCTTCCTCATGGTTTTTACATTCCAAGTACCTATGTGTAAGTTACCTTCGACAATGCTTTCCTCAAGGCAGTCCCCGCCCGGAGATCCGATTGGGAGACTATTTTACCTCCGGAATATTTTACCTCAAGAGAACTCATTGTCCAACCATATAATCATTACTAGGGAATTGTAATGTGGTAGTTTCCCTCTTGCTTTCCACATCGCAGTACTGTAGCCATTCAAATCGTCCGTCAACACACAAAATTAGAAAAGAAACTTTTTTGATAATGTAATGGTAACAGGAGATGCCTTCTAAATTATCAACTTAAGATTTTGAGTTAACATCTAGGACGATGATATTTCTTCATAGACTTGAATATATTTACTCGGCCATACAATTTTATTGCTAATCTTTTAAAGAGTTTAAGGTTTGAATTATAAATAAATCTCTGTAACTAAAACATTTTCATTGTACCAGCAAATGAGGATCCAATTTTTAATTTCAGTTGGTTGTTTTGTTGTGTATAGTAAACTCACAGTTATCCGGCACACATGCAACCAGAATTCTCAAGTAACTGGCATCTCCTGCGCCTCTATTATTTTTGTCACATCTAGTTACCGCTAAAATTGGCATCTTTGGCAGTCGCAATATGTAATTGTGGATGTTTCTTGTACTCGGTGTTTGTGTTAAATAAAATATTTTGCACTTTTTAAATGCCTCCTAAAACTCCAATGTGTGCTAAAGGTGATAAAAGGAAACATGAGCAATTGGATGTTGTTATTTATGAATAGTTTTCTATAAAGTGTTCCAAGGGATGTCCCTATTTCTGGACCAATGTTGATTGAAAGTGCTTAAGATTTTTTTATAAACAAATGGAGATTAGTGAACCATGTGCATTTTCAGGTGGATGGCTAACATGTTTTAAGATTGGGTATGGGATCAGATGTGTAGATGTTTCGGGTGTTAAAAAATCGGCTGACCAAGAGACTGCCGATAAATTTTGTGACTTTACTAACTGCACTGTATGTAATGGTGTCATGATTGCATGTCACTGTTTGCTTTTCTTTTGTTTAATATCTATTTGCCTAAAGAATTTCCACTAATACATTGTTGGGTATGGATGATTTGTCCTTTTCTCAGACAAGGAAACAATTTTTTTTGTTGGAAAATCCTAAAGATTATGATAATCCTTACCTTTCAGTTGCTATTATAACAAAAGAGAAGCTAAAAGTGATAGGTACACGATAAACTGTAGGATGTAATGTAGTTAGTAACTATTAAAATATTGCAATTAAATGTGTTGAATACATATATAGGAATTTCATTACTTACTTGAATGTGAAGGAATTATTTAAGAACAACTGAGTAGAATATCTAGTCTACAGGTTAGCAATTGCAAGGTGAATGTATAATTCTGCATCTTTCTTATTTTGGTTTCCAAATGCTTTATTGAAAACTCAACTAGAATATTCACTTAACTGGAAAACCCAATTCCCTGGGAATTCTGGATTAATGGGAGTTTACTGTAATATGATTGCTTCATTTCCTCTGATAACTAACGCTTTATTTTCTTAAAAAAAATTGATTACGTATTTGGTTTGTCAGTTCAGGCAATATAGAACATTAAGATTTGAAAACTGTCAAATAAATGTGTTACATAATTATTTGAATCAACTTAAAGAATTTAAAATTTTACAATTCTAAATAGGCATCGATAAATAAGATGTGCTATTTTGTATTGTGTAAGCAAATTAATCTTTTATATTTAGATTTTTTAGATTGTATTTCTTTATTGAATTCACCACAACCATTTTTCATTTATTTTAGGTACTCTCAGTTGATGTTGAGCCAAAATACGCTGGCTTGAGCCATAGAGGAAGAATACTGCTTTGCTGAGACGAGAATTGATGCATCTGGGTGTGAAAGTGAAGAGGATTATGAGCTGGATGCTATATATATATGTATGTATGTATGTGTATATATATATATAGATATATATATGGGATAAGAGGTTTTGTTTTATCTATATGTTGCTATATTTTGGTTTTTTCACTATATCAGACAAATATCTTGTATAATATATAGCTGCATCATACATAGGATATAGGAGGAGAACATAAATTTTAATGCACTTCTAGATGAGCTAGAGACTTGAAATTTGGCACAATTATAGATTTTTGGTCACAACCGATGGAAAAAATACAATATTATAAGAATTTCAATTTTTATGGGCTGTCCTATTATTCAGAATAAACTGAAATTTACAGCTGTATTAAACCACGAGCTAAGAATTCTATTGCTCTTTTAAAGTATTGTTTAATCAATTTACACTAAAAGTAAATAAATGAAAAATATAGTGCTTACCTCTGAAAAAAATGTTCAGTATCATTTATAAGAATGTTTTATTTCAGAGAATATAAGGCTTTTCTGTTTGATCTTGAAAAACTTTTTTAAATTAAATTTTATAGAGAATATTACATTTTGTTTGTAAAAGTTTATTAGTGTACTTCTCCAAATTTTAAATTTTGCCAAAAATTTGACTTCCATTAAGAATCTAATATTATCATAAATTTTATTCTGTATTCAAGTTATCAAAATCAGATGGAGATTAATGCAAATGAAATTTCATTTAGATTTAAGAGCTTTGATTGTAAATCCAGACAATGTGCAGGAAAATATTTTAATTGTTAAAATATTTCTAATCTTAAATTATTCATTTATGCATTGGAAATGGTAATTTAGTTGTAGTTAATTCAAGGCAACATTTAGAAAAAAATTCCAAGTTAGTCTAGAGACAAAATTCTTAAGTAAAAAAAATTCCATTATCCACTTTTCCAAGACATTACTTATTTGTAAATAATTTCTCCATTTATTTTCTTTTAAGTGTAATGAGTTATTATATTTAATCAGAGCAATCTTAAATTCTTTTTACAACAAAATATAGTAAACTATTGCTTTGCATTCTATATAGTTACTGCCCTTTTTTATCTGAACAAACCAGAATTAGCAGCACTTTTGAGTGTATATATATGCATTCTCTCATCTCGTATTTTATCTAAGCCATGCTATATTTTTGCTCTTTGCTTTTGCACTTTTTTTAGAGAAATGATTTTTATCCTTATCAAGTTACCTTGTGAAAATGGATAAACTTTTACTATATTTTAAATTTTTTTCTGCACTTCAAGAAAATTTTTTAAATTGTCATTTTGTTTCATGCTATATTTAAAGGCTCATTAAAAGTCTGATAGTAGCGCAGAATTAAGCCCAGAATTTTTTAAGGACAAGAGTCCAAAATGTAAACACTAATTATTTGTATAATACCCGTTTTATACTCTTATGATGCTTGTCCTTGAAAATTCTAGTTGTATGCTTACTGCTGCAGCCAATGAAAGCTCGAGAGACTGTCAATGGGGAGGGGAGAAAGTCTCTCGCCATCGTGCTGTTCACATCGCTCTGAGCTGGACTGTGTTGCCAGATCTACCACATTTACGCCTTAGCGTTTGCATGTGACTTTCTTCAAGAGCGGATATCGGGCAAGAGCGTATTACTTTCCTGCACCTCTCGAAAACTTCAAATGGTGGTGGAAGGGGAAAACGTCCTGATTGGCTATTCGCTGCACCACGGTCAAGCTTCACAAGAGTAGAAAACTGGTATAGGTACATCAAAAATTATTCTAAGTGCAGAGTTCAAAGTCCAAAATAAGAATTTTTATTTTGAAGTGCAGGATAAAATAAGTAGAGAATAATAATGTAATTCAGAGTGCAAAATTTTTATTGAACTTTTTGTATGCATACATGTATTATTTTCATTGCAATAAAAACAATTTATTATGAACAAAAACCTGTTTACTCCTTTTAGCTTAGACTAATTTTTTTTTCTCGGAGGCTATTTTAGGTATCGTAACACTTAGGGGGTTTTTTAAGGTATATTTTGACCCAAAAAAGTACATTTTTAGCCTAAAAATCACATTTTTTAACACAAAAATTACATTTTTACCACAAATTCTACCAATTTCTGCTGTTTGTTGAAGAAATTATTCAACAGCTGATAGAACTGCATATATACATCACAAGTCATCTTCATTTCAACTCTTCAACAGTTGACATAACTGCATATATCAAAAGTCAAATTAAGTCAAAACATGAATAAACATAGAAAACAATTTACAGCTGAAATAAATTGAACAAGTGCTTTAAAATATTACTTGCTTCTGATAAAAAATAGCCGAGACTGGATTGTAAAAAAATTAATACATGCATTTCAACCTCAGAACAGCTGCCATCAGTGGCAAAATGCTGCTGACTACAACTGTTCTGTAGACGAAATGCATGTATTATTTTTTTCATAACCCAGTGGCAGCTATTTTTATCAGAGGCAAGTAATTTTTTAAAGCACTTCTAGAATCACTAAAAAAAATAAACATTTCACATTATGAATGGCCTAACACTAATTAATAATGTCTCTTATTGGCCAATAAATACATGAAGTAAAAAGGAATGTATGAAATTGGTTCTAAATAGGGACAAAAACATAATGCAGTACTGAATCATGCAAAGCAATACTTAATTAAAATTACTTAAATGCCGGAATAACATTTTTATAAACTATTTAAAGCAAGAAATAAACTTTTAAATGCAACAAATTTTATGACACCTATTTCAACTGTTAATAAAATTAATCTTTATATTTACCATATTAATTTTCTTTGTATAAATGTATTAAAATTACACTACGTACCTCAATTAGATGTTTCACTGTTTCTTAAAAGATTAATTGCATAATATAAGCAGACTACATTTACTTCTGATAGCAAATTAATTTTTATAGCAGCAAAGATTGAACTAAATACATTGTCTTTAAGAATTATCTTTCTTGGTTTTAAAAATATAACAACTTAATCAACATCAAAAACATTTGCTCTTATGTAAAGTTCAGATTCAAAGCTATAACCGAGTTTATCAAAGCAAACACATTATTTATTAATAAATTTGGCATATTCTCAGTTTCAGTCATATATTCAGCTAAATACAGTAATTGTATATAATTTAACGATTTGAGGTTAATTTACATAAAATTTAAGAAGTAATCGCATTGCATGACTCAACTCTGATTATCGTTAACAAATTACATTTCTCCTTATTGATAGGTTAACACTTTCATGGCAAATTTATTAATTTACAAGTAAAATCAGTAAATCATTTTCATCATTAAAATTTTATCAATAATTATTTTTTAACATTAAAAATGTGCAAATATACCTATATAGCAATACATTAATGTTACAATATATTTGAAGACTTTGCAGATTGTAATTTATAAAATTATTGAGCACAATAAAACTAAAGTATTTCATCAAATATTTGGTTGCAATTGACTATTGATAAACATTTAAAGAATTCCTTCTCAGTAAGGCTTGGAATAAGTCAAAAGCTCATATAGAGTTTACTAAAATTATTGTGATAATTTAATGAAAATATTTTAAACAATAGCCATGAAATGGTTAATTAATCTCAAATAGCAACAAGAGACATTAACATTAGAGACCAACTTAAGAATTAAAAAATTGAGAAACATAATAAATATCCTATAATTATTATACCAAGTAGAACTGAATGAGCTTCCCACAATCTATATACATATTTTTTTTTCCAAAATTTGTTTGGTGTCTCATTATGCACATCATAAACTATAGATATAAAAACAACCAAATTTGGTATGGCTCTTACTTACATCTTAACTTAGTGAATAGATATATAAGGTTTGGTCAATTAGTTAATTATAGTCAGTGCTATAATAATGAAATAGGGATAAATATTTAATTCCATTAGATGTAATGTAAAATTCCATTGCTTTTTGACTTGTGCAAATTTAAATCACTTAAAATGAAGGTACAAACTCACGACGAAAACATTTATTGAAGATGTGAAGATAGAGAAGGAGAAAAATTCTTAAGTTGACAGGGACACAAACCCAGCCGAGTCTTCCATTTGCTGGGTAGGTGCTTTTCGACCATCTATCTATGCATTACTTGCAAGTGAATAAATATTGGATACTGATTTATATCACCAAACAGGCTGAAATCATTATGGCATTCCTTCTGTTTTTCTTTATCTATAATCTTTACAGAGCAATGAATAAATTAACATATACTTCGTAATTATCAAAACAAACATTTACAGGAGGGGAGGGCACTAGAGTGATATCTCACCTGGGGTGCCAAAATTCTTTGGGCGGACCCTGTTCATGAACTTTATAATAAATACTCAGGAAGAATAATATGAACAACAAACAACAAATCATTCGATTTTTTTTAAATACTCAGGAGTCGGAATCTGAGTTCAAAGAAGATGAAACCACCAGTGTTGTTGAAACTGACAATGGTATGTCAAGTGACAATGAGTCCAGAGAGTGTACAAACGAGTCCTGCCAAACAAAAAAAGAAGAAGTTGAGCTACTGTACGAATGAATGAATTGAAGTGGGATGATTAAAATTTTGAACTGAATGTGCACAGTTTTTGCGATTCTCTTTCTGGTGTAACTCGTGAACATTTAATGCTGATATAAATGAACTGGAATATTTCGAGGCAGTGTTTGATGATAGTGTTTATTGTAAAAGAGATTGACATATATTATTCACTTCTTATGGTAAATTGTGATGAGATTAGCCAAGAGGAAGTGTACTGTCTGAACCACAAGTATCCTGAAGCTAAGAAGGAAGGAATCACAGTACAGTGTACTCTCAGTATATCAGACCTCAATGGAACAGACTTCGGATATAAAGGACAGAATGTCCGATGCAATTAAACAACAATAATACATTGTCTCTCATGCAGACCTATCACATGAGCATAATTTGGAAGACCTAATCACAACATAATAACTAATTATATACATACTATAATGTATATACAGTAAAACCTCATTATTTCAAAGTTCAAGGGACCAATCAAGTACAACTTCAAAGTATCCGAGTTTGAAATATATTTACTTTCATAAAAATCGAACTTTCTTACAATCTGCTACTTGGACAGCAAAATCACAATACAGAATCTTAGATATCTGTTCTAGAAATGAATTGGCCTTACAAGTTAGTATACACGGTGAATTTGAACAGAGCTGAAGTGAACACTTAGTTCACGGTTCACAAACACCACAGCATGTGAAAAATAGGCTCCAGTGATTATCAAAAATTTCCCAATATGTACATTTCAAGTTCCTATTTTATGCTGCATTTCAGAAGAAAAGACATTCAACTGCATGCCAAAAGATTTCCACACATCTATCAAATCAGGAATTAATTTCCTCCGAGAGATCAGACTCATAAGTTATTTATTTACAACTTCATTATGAAAACTTTAACGAAAAATGACTGTTACATTATGACCCACTCTAAATACCAGGAGTAGAGTGAAATTACTTGTTGGTAAAATAGAATACTGCAATAGCCCGTTGATTCAATGCTTAAATAAGCTGATGCATTTAGTGCATTTAATTTAAAATGCAATAAGAAAACAAAAAAGTTGAAAATAACAAATTTTACTCAAATGACATAGAGATTTAAATACCTTCATCATTCTTAGGCTCTCAAAAGGCCAATCTTTATGCTTCCTTTTGACCTGTTGTCTCGAAATCTCGCTCAAAACGATCACAATGACACTATGCTGTGAGACAGACTGCTATTTTCAAGACGGTAACAAATGTCACAAGAATGTTCAAGTCATGAGACAACCAGCAGTCAGAATATTACATTGTGCTCTTCTTGTATGACATTATGGGAAAACAAAGGCATGATCGTTTTAGAGATGACATTCAGTATAACTTCATAAAACATTATTTAAAGATTGATTCAGTAACAGAAATCAATATTCCATGGTCTTTTTTGGAGCATTTCACTTTCTCATGAAAAAACCTTGTCCAAGTTTGGGAGACCATGAAGATTGAGATAATAGGGGTTCTTGCAACTTCTGTAAATTTCAGCTTGGTATTCGAATTTTGCTCTCTGCTTGAGAATCTTAGCATTCACACTAAATCATTTGTTTTGAGTGATGCACCAAGAGCAAAAACAAATCTTCGCAAGAGATGTAGTGATGCAAGGTTAAGGTGATTCATTTATTTGCATCATCTACAACTTTTACTCCACGTTGACTATTAAAACGGATGATCATCAGGGCCGGTGTGATAACTTTGGAGGCCCCTATACAAATCTGATTTTGGGCCCCCCCTCACTTTTTCTGCAAGAAAGTTTTCCAACCGTGGCCATCACGTGATGTGCGTTAGTGAGGTGGCAGTAAACATATGCATATGTGTATATATGTATATATATATATATGTGTGTGTGTGTGTGTCTGTGCATGTGTGTATAGGTATATGTTCATTAGATAAAATAATTTCAGTTTGCAAATATAAAGATTTTACATTTTTGTTTTCAAAAGCTGTGTGAGAAAATTATCCCCCTCTTACTTGGCAACTGCTATTTCATATGAAATATTTTGGTGATAAAACAAAATGAAAATACTTTTCCCTGAAATTTAAATATTTCTTAATTTAAAGAAAAAATACGTCATAATTGTTGATATGCATTTAACAGGAAGGCTAATGGCCAGACTACATCGATCAGCTATTAGGCTATTTGAATATGAGATATTTGTCAAGGATAGAAATACAATTGTAAATAGGATGAAAGTAGGTGTTTCATACGTTCAGTTAATATATTTCAGGCATATTAACATTAATTAGTGTGGTTTCCCATTCAATTCCTTCTTATCTTTGTCCTTTAGAGAGAGAGAAAAAAAGAGTTTCCCTAAGTGCAAAGGGTCCGAGAGCTCATTATGTTTCTGAGCTTCACTGTGTTTACTTCGCATCTCTGTGAACTGTGTTGCCAGTTGTTTCGTCACTGGTTGTGTGGCTTTCACTCGAAATGTTTCGTCGCTGGTTCTTTGCTACTTCAGTGATTTTTATAGATATCCATTTTGTTTTCTGTTCCGTTCATTGAGTGGCTGTAGTCATTCAGTTCGGTAGTTGTTGGCATTGTTTTTATTTCGCATTTCGTATTTCACCAGTAGACTTCCAAAGTTGAAAAATAATGTGGCCTTTTGTTAGCCATTCCGGAAAATAATGGAAATGTCGAAAGAATATTTTAAAATAAATATGTTAAAAATAAATTTCGTTCCCTGATTCACTTTGCCTATTTTCGGTATGATGTCTGTGTGTGTATGTGATTGTGGACGCTCTAAATCAAAAAGTTCTTGCCATATCGTTATCAAACTTCATATATAACACTTTAGCATGAGCACAAAGAACTGATTAGTTTTTGGACAATAGTAACGGTTAACCGGAAGTCGAGGTTTATTGGTAACCTGATTCGGTTTTTGTGATATTTCTCTGTTAAAACATCATTATTGTATATACAATTCTATAAAAACCTTATAGAGAATGTAATTTCCTACAACTTTAATTTGAAACAATTTTCCATAGCAGTTATTGTTTAGGAATTATTTATAAATAATCGGATTTTTCGGTTTCCGTCAAATATCTCCTTAAAAACGTCGTTATTGGTAATCTTCGTGAGGACCAAAGTTGTAGAGAATAATATTTCTTACAGGTTTTGTTTGAAACAAATTTTCATAGAACCATCCATTTCGGAGATATTCAACTTTTTTCGTAATTTCCTGTATACAGCGCCACCACCATGTAGCAGTGAATTCTGTAAACATATTCAAAATATACCTACTTTACGGCAATAAGGACAACTGTATTCTTTTACAATACGAAATAATAATTTTTCCTTATAATGCTATTTATAATAATTTAAATATCTATACCCCAAATATGGAGAAAGTCATATGTTGGCCACATTTTTTATATTCATTCTCCCTTTGCTCTTTATACTTACACCCTTATTTATAGAAATTACATCAAAACGTAAATTTACAGATGTTAAGAAAGAGGAGGAACTTTGTGTCGATTCAGACTCTGATGCCTACAAGACGGAGAGTGAAACCAATGATGAGGGGGAATTGACAGAAGGAGATTCCTCTGAAAACACTGCAGAGTCATCCAGATGGGTGCCTCCACGTGACCATCGAAGAGATGCCAGTAGTGTTCAACCCTTTACTGGCAGTCCTCCTGGAATCAATACTGACGAAGCTCAGGGAATAACAGCTGGCTCATATCCAGTGTTTTCCTGCTTTATTTTTGCGGAAATTATCCAACTCCTGGTGGACAAAACTAATAGATATTACCATCAGTATATCTATAAATTAGAGGAGGGACCATCTCCACAAACTGACGTGACCAAGCAGGAAATGTTTCTCTTTTTGGCGATAACTTTACAAATGGGACATGACGTTAGAGACACACTAAGAGACTATTGGGTGACAATAGAACAATTTTACACTCCTTTCTACAGTACAACCATGAAACGTGACCGATTCCTTCACATTTTACGGTATCTTCACTTCACTGACAACAGCAACGAACCTGATAGAAAAGACAAAAAATATGACAGACTATGGAAAATTAGAACTCTCTTTGATAAGCTCTATGAAAGCTATGCTAAGTATTATAATCATTCTGAGCACTTGGCAGTAGATGAAATCATTGTGCTTTTAAAAGGGAGGATAATTTTTAGACAACATATACCGACAAAACACAAACGTTTTGGGATAAAAGTATACAAACTGAGTGACAAGACCGGGTATACATATGACATGAAGGTGTACCTAGGGAAAGACCGACTAAGCACAACGAAAGACATGACAGCAACTCGCGCGACCGTAAGAGTGGAAGGGGTAGGTCATATATTGTATATGGACAACTTCTTCTCCTCTCCTATTCTCTTTGACGACCTAAAGACAAAGAAAATCAACTGCTGTGGCACCATCAGATGTAATCGCAAAGGCATGCCATGGGACTATGCCCGGAAACAATTGAAAAGGCAACAAGGTGACTTACGAGTAAGAGTACGGAATGACTTGACAGCCATGGTGTGAAAGGATAAAAGAGAAGTTTCTATGCTGACCAATGTTCATGATCCACCAGGAGATGGAAATTTCAGTGATGGGCGGGGAAATGCTCTGAGGCCGGAAATTATCGAAGACTACAATTGCCACATGGGTTACATAGACAAGCCAGACATGATGGCGACTAGCTATGACATTAGTCACCGTAGCTGGAAGTCGACGAAAAAGCTCTTCTCAACGTGACAGTGCTCAATAGCTTTGTTTTGATGACGTCAGCAGGAAAGCAGATGACTCATTGACAATTTTGCCTTGCTCTTGTGAGGGAGCTTATTGAGGAAGGGGTGTCAGCTATTCCCTCGAAAACTTCCCGAAAGGGAAGACCTAGTGCAAGCATGGTCCCATTTAGGAGGTTAGAGGCTAAAGAAAACAAACATTGGCCAATAAAAGGAAATCGCCTTAGATGCCGCGAGTGCACAGAAAAAGGAAAATACACACGGACAGTGGCAAAATGTAAAATATACGATGTTGGTCTGTGTATTTTTGTTTCGAGGAATATCACATGAAAAAAGATTTATAATATTTATCAAATAAATATATAAGCTAAAAAAATTATCACTAATATCTTTTACTGAATTTATCCTTGTTTTTATGATTGTTATCTCACAGAATTACGCGTTCTGCACTTTTTTTTGATAAAAGACGTAATTCAGCTATTACCCAAATGATTGACTAAATAATACTTTTTATTTGAACGTTTTATCACTAATAGTTCATGAAAGACAAGAGTTTATGAACGATTACAAGAAAAATTTAAATGACCAAAATTAAATCCAGCAGCAAGAGTCTACAAAGGGACATTTAAATCCGGCTTTTAAAGGTTAAGAAGCTTGTAGACCGATGTGACCAGTGTTTGAAGAAGCAAGGGGACCACATTGAAAAATAATACTAAATAAAATGGCCAAGATGCTAATTCAATAACATGTTATGAGCATATTTAGGGAGATTATTATTTTCATCCCTAAAACATTATGATTTGATAAGAGTGTTGCTCAGTCTAGAATATGGATCATTAACATAATTTTTATTTCATGTACATATGAATATTCTAGTTTTTTGTGCATACCAGGACATCAAATATATAATATGTATTTAAAGCGGGAAGCTCATTTGTTCTAATTCATAACACAAATTGAGTCCACTCACCAATCTTCTTTCTTGATACCACAAAGTAGAACTGGTCTGACGCAGATCCAGGATGTCAGCTATTTTTCAGACTTCATTTCCCGGAGGCACGCATCTGAAACAACGACAGAACCAAATCAGAAATCTTGCACCCCAGTATAAAATTCCACAAAACCTTAACCTTATAGGAGACTGGGTAAATTTATTATTCATGCTTTTAAAACAGTGATTAACATTTGCTGAGGTAAACTACAATTTTTACGTTAAAAAAGCAATGTATATTGATAACAAACCCTGAAGTCAACATTACTAAACACGATTGATATTTACTAATTCTTCCGTTGATAATTACAAGGTATAATTTAAGAATTTCTTTGAATCTGACAAAAATGCCATTTATGGCTCATTGGAATAAAATCCATGAGATAAAAATTCTGATAAATATCTGACATACGTTGCATAGTTCGAAATTAACCTTAATTAATACTATGTTAAGAGCATAACTCTACTAATATAATTTTGGATTTAATATTGGCCCATAAAGAAATCCTTATCTTTTGATTTGAATCAATGTCGAAAAGAGAAGTTATTTAAAAATTTCTTACCTTCAAAGAAATAAATCCTGTGGTGTGGAGCGATATCACTGTCTTGTATGCAACAAATGCACCTCTTATGCCGCCCGTAGACTTGGTCACGATGGTTGTATAACATAATAATAACAAAACCTTTATTTTTCTTTAAGGTCAAAGATACATGAGAAATAGTCAATAAGACATACACAATCACAAATTACATATGTACAAAGAAAAGTAATAATATATAAAAAATCAGCAATACACTACAATCAACTAACAAAACAGGACGTAATGAATAATTACATACACAAATTCACATCTAATAATATCACAGAACAAGAATGAACAATAGTTAATGTCCACACAACAGCAAAAGATTCAAATAGTAAAAACGGTCGATAAAAACTTCACAAATGGCGACAGTCACTCTCTTAAAGAGTCTTTAAAAATGTACACACGTAAATGTTACGTAATTACATTTAGTTTTTAAATACTGTTGTCCAAATACTTGTAACATTAATATCCACCACGAGGATCACTTTTTGAACAATAAACGGGTAAACTTATGTCCCTATCAAACTATGAACACTAAATAAAAGTTCTTGTTTCTTCCTTCGTAAAGGTACTGGTTTAAACCATGGAGCCTATGGTTTAAACAGTGCAAAATTCGAAAGGAAAATCGTCAAATAACCCGTAAAGCGAATATCTCGTCAGCCATTTTAATATTTCTATGACGTAACGCAGGCTTGCCAACATTACTTCGTTATAAACCGGTATATTTTCGACTACGACAAAAAGATCACAAAAAACATTACCTTAGTTTTATATCTTGATTTGTAATTTTAAAAGTCACATTTAACTTATTATGGCTTCAATAAATTTTGCTTAAATCTTATAAATTACTTGTAACTAATCAGATTTATTGGCACCTTTTGTTTTGCAACCCTAAATTTTGATTTTTCATTCGTTATGGAGTGAGGTAAAAATATTGCATTAAAAATTGTTTTGAAATTGTTTAATTATATGGAGTACACTAATCATACTCAGGCTCGTTATCTATAAAATTCATAAAATTTAAACATATAGACAAATGTTTATGTGCTTTCGGTCAAACTAGGGAGCTGAAAATTTTCAGAAAGTTGGATATTGGTGTTCCACAGGCAATTAACATTGAAAATTATAATGAAGGTTGTTATTGTGGCCGTTAAAAGTTCATAAAGTATAAACAATTAAATCAATATAAATGCATTTATAGAGGTGCTACATCATTAAAATTTGGCAGAAATGTACGTATGTCGTATGGCATTCGTAACAAACTGGAAAAAATATAAAATTCTTAAAACTGCAATTTTTAGTGGCTGTTTTGCCCCATACAAGGAAAAAAATTATGATGCACTTTCAGATGACCTAGAGACTTGAAATTTGGCACGATTGTAGGTTTCCAGTCACAACCAATGGGAAAAATCTGACATCATTAACATTCTAATTTTTAGGAGTTGTTTTTACCCCATTATTGAAATTAGGCTGAAATGCTTGTTCGTGCAAATACAAAGAGGGAAGAAGCAATTCTAGTTGCGGAAGCTACATTAACATTCCATACAGTTAAACATCATCACACTATAAATCCTGTGACTGCTCATCAAAATTATATCGACATATTCTGAGAAATACTTGGTGTACTCTTTTGTATGTACTATTTTTTTACTCTAATTTTGTTTAATTTGTCCTCTTTTTTGGCTTTGGCTATGGAGATCTGGTAACTATCCCCTTAGGTGAACGTAATGTCATTTTCCAATACATCTAGAAACATTTACCTAAGAAATATACCTTTTATTAAGTTGGTCGGTCCACCTCTTTCCCGGTTCATTCCAAAATAATATGTTCAGTCCTGGCTTGTCCTCAGCATGCATAATGTCAAAGAGACTGCATGTATATGAATTAACATTCAAGTATTGCGTAGTACGTGAATGGTAAGAACTGGAGGATGGAGCTTGATTCCAAATAAGGTAGGCAATATGAATGCTTACCTTTTTCATTTAAATTAATTATAGTTTAACGATTTATCTACTTTACTTTTTCAATATGAAATTAGTGCATTTGGTGGCAAAATGTAAATTTAAAAAAAAAGAACCCCCGGATCCCCGCTGTTCTGGGGGTATCCCAGACCCCCAGTCACCCCACTGCACAAGTCTGTCACTGACCGTCCCCCCAGTTAAAAAATTCCATTTCCATCATTTGTAGTTGCTATATCTAGCTACAAATGCATTATGTTGGCAATGCTGTGGGTACCCGTATTTCCAAAAATATTTATTTGTTTTAAATGTTTCTAGATGTATTGGAAAATGACATTACGTTCACCTAAGGGGATAGTTACCAGATCTCCATAGCCAAAGCCAAAAAAGAGGACAAATTAAACAAAATTAGAGTAAAAAAATAGTACATACAAAAGAGTACACCAAGTATTTCTCAGAATATGTCGATATAATTTTGATGAGCAGTCACAGGATTTATAGTGTGATGATGTTTAACTGTATGGAATGTTAATGTAGCTTCCGCAACTAGAATTGCTTCTTCCCTCTTTGTATTTGCACGAACAAGCATTTCAGCCTAATTTCAATAATGGGGTAAAAACAACTCCTAAAAATTAGAATGTTAATGATGTCAGATTTTTCCCATTGGTTGTGACTGGAAACCTACAATCGTGCCAAATTTCAAGTCTCTAGGTCATCTGAAAGTGCATCATAATTTTTTTCCTTGTATGGGGCAAAACAGCCACTAAAAATTGCAGTTTTAAGAATTTTATATTTTTTCCAGTTTGTTACGAATGCCATACGACATACGTACATTTCTGCCAAATTTTAATGATGTAGCACCTCTATAAATGCATTTATATTGATTTAATTGTTTATACTTTATGAACTTTTAACGGCCACAATAACAACCTTCATTATAATTTTCAATGTTAATTGCCTGTGGAACACCAATATCCAACTTTCTGAAAATTTTCAGCTCCCTAGTTTGACCGAAAGCACATAAACATTTGTCTATATGTTTAAATTTTATGAATTTTATAGATAACGAGCCTGAGTATGATTAGTGTACTCCATATAATTAAACAATTTCAAAACAATTTTTAATGCAATATTTTTACCTCACTCCATAACGAATGAAAAATCAAAATTTAGGGTTGCAAAACAAAAGGTGCCAATAAATCTGATTAGTTACAAGTAATTTATAAGATTTAAGCAAAATTTATTGAAGCCATAATAAGTTAAATGTGACTTTTAAAATTACAAATCAAGATATAAAACTAAGGTAATGTTTTTTGTGATCTTTTTGTCGTAGTCGAAAATATACCGGTTTATAACGAAGTAATGTTGGCAAGCCTGCGTTACGTCATAGAAATATTAAAATGGCTGACGAGATATTCGCTTTACGGGTTATTTGACGATTTTCCTTTCGAATTTTGCACTGTTTAAACCATAGGCTCCATGGTTTAAACCAGTACCTTTACGAAGGAAGAAACAAGAACTTTTATTTAGTGTTCATAGTTTGATAGGGACATAAGTTTACCCGTTTATTGTTCAAAAAGTGATCCTCGTGGTGGATATTAATGTTACAAGTATTTGGACAACAGTATTTAAAAACTAAATGTAATTACGTAACATTTACGTGTGTACATTTTTAAAGACTCTTTAAGAGAGTGACTGTCGCCATTTGTGAAGTTTTTATCGACCGTTTTTACTATTTGAATCTTTTGCTGTTGTGTGGACATTAACTATTGTTCATTCTTGTTCTGTGATATTATTAGATGTGAATTTGTGTATGTAATTATTCATTACGTCCTGTTTTGTTAGTTGATTGTAGTGTATTGCTGATTTTTTATATATTATTACTTTTCTTTGTACATATGTAATTTGTGATTGTGTATGTCTTATTGACTATTTCTCATGTATCTTTGACCTTAAAGAAAAATAAAGGTTTTGTTATTATTATGTTATACAACCATCGTGACCAAGTCTACGGGCGGCATAAGAGGTGCATTTGTTGCATACAAGACAGTGATATCGCTCCACACCACAGGATTTATTTCTTTGAAGGTAAGAAATTTTTAAATAACTTCTCTTTTCGACATTGATTCAAATCAAAAGATAAGGATTTCTTTATGGGCCAATATTAAATCCAAAATTATATTAGTAGAGTTATGCTCTTAACATAGTATTAATTAAGGTTAATTTCGAACTATGCAACGTATGTCAGATATTTATCAGAATTTTTATCTCATGGATTTTATTCCAATGAGCCATAAATGGCATTTTTGTCAGATTCAAAGAAATTCTTAAATTATACCTTGTAATTATCAACGGAAGAATTAGTAAATATCAATCGTGTTTAGTAATGTTGACTTCAGGGTTTGTTATCAATATACATTGCTTTTTTAACGTAAAAATTGTAGTTTACCTCAGCAAATGTTAATCACTGTTTTAAAAGCATGAATAATAAATTTACCCAGTCTCCTATAAGGTTAAGGTTTTGTGGAATTTTATACTGGGGTGCAAGATTTCTGATTTGGTTCTGTCGTTGTTTCAGATGCGTGCCTCCGGGAAATGAAGTCTGAAAAATAGCTGACATCCTGGATCTGCGTCAGACCAGTTCTACTTTGTGGTATCAAGAAAGAAGATTGGTGAGTGGACTCAATTTGTGTTATGAATTAGAACAAATGAGCTTCCCGCTTTAAATACATATTATATATTTGATGTCCTGGTATGCACAAAAAACTAGAATATTCATATGTACATGAAATAAAAATTATGTTAATGATCCATATTCTAGACTGAGCAACACTCTTATCAAATCATAATGTTTTAGGGATGAAAATAATAATCTCCCTAAATATGCTCATAACATGTTATTGAATTAGCATCTTGGCCATTTTATTTAGTATTATTTTTCAATGTGGTCCCCTTGCTTCTTCAAACACTGGTCACATCGGTCTACAAGCTTCTTAACCTTTAAAAGCCGGATTTAAATGTCCCTTTGTAGACTCTTGCTGCTGGATTTAATTTTGGTCATTTAAATTTTTCTTGTAATCGTTCATAAACTCTTGTCTTTCATGAACTATTAGTGATAAAACGTTCAAATAAAAAGTATTATTTAGTCAATCGTTTGGGAAGTTTTCGAGGGAGTAGCTGACGCCCCTTCCTCAATAAGCTCCCTCACAAGAGCAAGGCAAAATTGTCAATGAGTCATCTGCTTTCCTGCTGACGTCATCAAAACAAAGCTATTGAGCACTGTCACGTTGAGAAGAGCTTTTTCGTCGACTTCCAGCTACGGTGACTAATGTCATAGCTAGTCGCCATCATGTCTGGCTTGTCTATGTAACCCATGTGGCAATTGTAGTCTTCGATAATTTCCGGCCTCAGAGCATTTCCCCACCCATCACTGAAATTTCCATCTCCTGGTGGATCATGAACATTGGTCAGCATAGAAACTTCTCTTTTATCATTTTTAGGGATTTTTCTGAGCCATTAAATTATACATTGTATCTAATTACAGTAAAACCCCATTATTTGATTCTGGATAAATCAAAGTATGGTGTAATTCAAAACTAAGAACAGTCCCCGGCCAACACCATGGGATTTTGCATACTTTTTGGTACAGATTATTCTAAATACATCTACAATGAAATTCAAAGTCATGATCTGGTCCGGTGACTCACGAACAGTTTAATTTGAAACCTCTATCCTCAATGTATGTGTAAACAGAAGGTTTGCATTTTTATTCCCCATTTGTCACTAAGGAAATACATACAGCATCCAAAACAGTCCCGTTTCTTTGACATTTCCCAACCGCCCTATCGTTTTGAAACCCATTGCATTTCAAATTCAGATTGTCTGATAGTATAGGATTCTTGGAAATATGGAGATTATCAAATGAACAACAAATGTTAATTATAGTCGCAATTGTCAGATTAGGAAATCTAAGGGTCATTAATAAATTTTAGATGGCAAATCTGTTCTCCGCAAACAATATCCTACCCGGGTTTACCCCTAACTTTTTCCCTTCTGAGTTTCGTCTTACAATGCTAATCAGCTTCCCTTTTGCTTGTGTTTTCGCCTAGCCTGACATTTCCATTGTGTAAGGGAAGTATTTGCCTTTTTTGTTATAGATCATGATAGTGACAGATCCAGCACTTAAAAACTCATGCAAAAATTTTGTCCCATGTTTTTCTTACAAACAACGGGAAATATTCCGTTTTCACCTTGTTGGAACATGGTCACCAGGGCCGGCATGATGGGATATGCAGAGTATGCTATGCATAGGGCCCCCACCAAAGGGGGCCCCAAATTGTGCTTTTCTTCCCTTTCTCCCTTCGCCTTCTTCCCCATTAGTCTCTTTGTTTTCCCATGCGGTCATAAAACTCGCTGAATGGGGGCCCTGAGCATGAGAAATAACCAATGGCGTGGGAGGGTAGTTTCTCTTCTCCGCAGTTCATAGATTAGCAGTTTGATTTGTTCAAAAGTAATGCTATCCAGACAGCATCTCATCTTACTTTTTCTAATGTATCTGTGCTCCAGATGGAGAGCGTTGTGCTCTCAGTTCCAAGAGAATTGACTTTTGTTTGATTTTAAGGTTAGTCTTCAATATCACACCCTCAGTACCCCGGCATCCTCAGGTGATGAGATTAGCATGTACTTAAAAATAAAAAAGTAAAAATTCGTATTTACAGTTTAGCTAAAACTACTCCTGAAAAACTTTTTCTGAGCACAAGTGTAACTTCCCTCCTTTCCTTGGAGGGTCACGTGAGCGACCCCCTAAAAATAAAAAGTTAGCTTCAAAATGTCACCACTTGTGGCTGACTCAGCGTGAAATACAAACAATCCATTTCTTCTTGAATAGTACGCATTGTTCTTCAGTCATACTTTGCAATTTGTTGGAGTAAGATAGATCTGTTTCTATACCCTGAGTGAATCGTTATAGTTTATTAGAGGTTAGTACTTTTCATATTTATTATAAATATGAAATATATACAATAATATTGGATGGTTATCGTTTTGTGGAAATGAAGAGTAATCTAAGTTCAATAATTTTTGTTTATTCCAAGAAACCTTAGCCAGTCAGAGGGAAAATAATTTTTGCCTGCCTTAAGAGGAACAATGATCATTCAGTGTGTCTCATTTTTATATATACTTAGAAGTTTAGGTTTAGTTTAGAGGTAATTAAAGACAGTGATTTAGTACTTTGGATTTTTTTGTCTTAGGTATAAAATAATAGGTCAATAGTTTTGTCCACCAGGAGTTGGATAATTTCCGCAAAAATAAAGCAGGAAAACACTGGATATGAGCCAGCTGTTATTCCCTGAGCTTCGTCAGTATTGATTCCAGGAGGACTGCCAGTAAAGGGTTGAACACTACTGGCATCTCTTCGATGGTCACGTGGAGGCACCCATCTGGATGACTCTGCAGTGTTTTCAGAGGAATCTCCTTCTGTCAATTCCCCCTCATCATTGGTTTCACTCTCCGTCTTGTAGGCATCAGAGTCTGAATCGACACAAAGTTCCTCCTCTTTCTTAACATCTGTAAATTTACGTTTTGATGTAATTTCTATAAATAAGGGTGTAAGTATAAAGAGCAAAGGGAGAATGAATATAAAAAATGTGGCCAACATATGACTTTCTCCATATTTGGGGTATAGATATTTAAATTATTATAAATAGCATTATAAGGAAAAATTATTATTTCGTATTGTAAAAGAATACAGTTGTCCTTATTGCCGTAAAGTAGGTATATTTTGAATATGTTTACAGAATTCACTGCTACATGGTGGTGGCGCTGTATACAGGAAATTACGAAAAAAGTTGAATATCTCCGAAATGGATGGTTCTATGAAAATTTGTTTCAAACAAAACCTGTAAGAAATATTATTCTCTACAACTTTGGTCCTCACGAAGATTACCAATAACGACGTTTTTAAGGAGATATTTGACGGAAACCGAAAAATCCGATTATTTATAAATAATTCCTAAACAATAACTGCTATGGAAAATTGTTTCAAATTAAAGTTGTAGGAAATTACATTCTCTATAAGGTTTTTATAGAATTGTATATACAATAATGATGTTTTAACAGAGAAATATCACAAAAACCGAATCAGGTTACCAATAAACCTCGACTTCCGGTTAACCGTTACTATTGTCCAAAAACTAATCAGTTCTTTGTGCTCATGCTAAAGTGTTATATATGAAGTTTGATAACGATATGGCAAGAACTTTTTGATTTAGAGCGTCCACAATCACATACACACACAGACATCATACCGAAAATAGGCAAAGTGAATCAGGGAACGAAATTTATTTTTAACATATTTATTTTAAAATATTCTTTCGACATTTCCATTATTTTCCGGAATGGCTAACAAAAGGCCACATTATTTTTCAACTTTGGAAGTCTACTGGTGAAATACGAAATGCGAAATAAAAACAATGCCAACAACTACCGAACTGAATGACTACAGCCACTCAATGAACGGAACAGAAAACAAAATGGATATCTATAAAAATCACTGAAGTAGCAAAGAACCAGCGACGAAACATTTCGAGTGAAAGCCACACAACCAGTGACGAAACAACTGGCAACACAGTTCACAGAGATGCGAAGTAAACACAGTGAAGCTCAGAAACATAATGAGCTCTCGGACCCTTTGCACTTAGGGAAACTCTTTTTTTCTCTCTCTCTAAAGGACAAAGATAAGAAGGAATTGAATGGGAAACCACACTAATTAATGTTAATATGCCTGAAATATATTAACTGAACGTATGAAACACCTACTTTCATCCTATTTACAATTGTATTTCTATCCTTGACAAATATCTCATATTCAAATAGCCTAATAGCTGATCGATGTAGTCTGGCCATTAGCCTTCCTGTTAAATGCATATCAACAATTATGACGTATTTTTTCTTTAAATTAAGAAATATTTAAATTTCAGGGAAAAGTATTTTCATTTTGTTTTATCACCAAAATATTTCATATGAAATAGCAGTTGCCAAGTAAGAGGGGGATAATTTTCTCACACAGCTTTTGAAAACAAAAATGTAAAATCTTTATATTTGCAAACTGAAATTATTTTATCTAATGAACATATACCTATACACACATGCACAGACACACACACACACACATATATATATATATACATATATACACATATGCATATGTTTACTGCCACCTCACTAACGCACATCACGTGATGGCCACGGTTGGAAAACTTTCTTGCAGAAAAAGTGAGGGGGGCCCAAAATCAGATTTGTATAGGGGCCTCCAAAGTTATCACACCGGCCCTGATGATCATCCGTTTTAATAGTCAACGTGGAGTAAAAGTTGTAGATGATGCAAATAAATGAATCACCTTAACCTTGCATCACTACATCTCTTGCGAAGATTTGTTTTTGCTCTTGGTGCATCACTCAAAACAAATGATTTAGTGTGAATGCTAAGATTCTCAAGCAGAGAGCAAAATTCGAATACCAAGCTGAAATTTACAGAAGTTGCAAGAACCCCTATTATCTCAATCTTCATGGTCTCCCAAACTTGGACAAGGTTTTTTCATGAGAAAGTGAAATGCTCCAAAAAAGACCATGGAATATTGATTTCTGTTACTGAATCAATCTTTAAATAATGTTTTATGAAGTTATACTGAATGTCATCTCTAAAACGATCATGCCTTTGTTTTCCCATAATGTCATACAAGAAGAGCACAATGTAATATTCCGACTGCTGGTTGTCTCATGACTTGAACATTCTTGTGACATTTGTTACCGTCTTGAAAATAGCAGTCTGTCTCACAGCATAGTGTCATTGTGATCGTTTTGAGCGAGATTTCGAGACAACAGGTCAAAAGGAAGCATAAAGATTGGCCTTTTGAGAGCCTAAGAATGATGAAGGTATTTAAATCTCTATGTCATTTGAGTAAAATTTGTTATTTTCAACTTTTTTGTTTTCTTATTGCATTTTAAATTAAATGCACTAAATGCATCAGCTTATTTAAGCATTGAATCAACGGGCTATTGCAGTATTCTATTTTACCAACAAGTAATTTCACTCTACTCCTGGTATTTAGAGTGGGTCATAATGTAACAGTCATTTTTCGTTAAAGTTTTCATAATGAAGTTGTAAATAAATAACTTATGAGTCTGATCTCTCGGAGGAAATTAATTCCTGATTTGATAGATGTGTGGAAATCTTTTGGCATGCAGTTGAATGTCTTTTCTTCTGAAATGCAGCATAAAATAGGAACTTGAAATGTACATATTGGGAAATTTTTGATAATCACTGGAGCCTATTTTTCACATGCTGTGGTGTTTGTGAACCGTGAACTAAGTGTTCACTTCAGCTCTGTTCAAATTCACCGTGTATACTAACTTGTAAGGCCAATTCATTTCTAGAACAGATATCTAAGATTCTGTATTGTGATTTTGCTGTCCAAGTAGCAGATTGTAAGAAAGTTCGATTTTTATGAAAGTAAATATATTTCAAACTCGGATACTTTGAAGTTGTACTTGATTGGTCCCTTGAACTTTGAAATAATGAGGTTTTACTGTATATACATTATAGTATGTATATAATTAGTTATTATGTTGTGATTAGGTCTTCCAAATTATGCTCATGTGATAGGTCCGCATGAGAGACAATGTATTATTGTTGTTTAATTGCATCGGACATTCTGTCCTTTATATCCGAAGTCTGTTCCATTGAGGTCTGATATACTGAGAGTACACTGTACTGTGATTCCTTCCTTCTTAGCTTCAGGATACTTGTGGTTCAGACAGTACACTTCCTCTTGGCTAATCTCATCACAATTTACCATAAGAAGTGAATAATATATGTCAATCTCTTTTACAATAAACACTATCATCAAACACTGCCTCGAAATATTCCAGTTCATTTATATCAGCATTAAATGTTCACGAGTTACACCAGAAAGAGAATCGCAAAAACTGTGCACATTCAGTTCAAAATTTTAATCATCCCACTTCAATTCATTCATTCGTACAGTAGCTCAACTTCTTCTTTTTTTGTTTGGCAGGACTCGTTTGTACACTCTCTGGACTCATTGTCACTTGACATACCATTGTCAGTTTCAACAACACTGGTGGTTTCATCTTCTTTGAACTCAGATTCCGACTCCTGAGTATTTAAAAAAAATCGAATGATTTGTTGTTTGTTGTTCATATTATTCTTCCTGAGTATTTATTATAAAGTTCATGAACAGGGTCCGCCCAAAGAATTTTGGCACCCCAGGTGAGATATCACTCTAGTGCCCTCCCCTCCTGTAAATGTTTGTTTTGATAATTACGAAGTATATGTTAATTTATTCATTGCTCTGTAAAGATTATAGATAAAGAAAAACAGAAGGAATGCCATAATGATTTCAGCCTGTTTGGTGATATAAATCAGTATCCAATATTTATTCACTTGCAAGTAATGCATAGATAGATGGTCGAAAAGCACCTACCCAGCAAATGGAAGACTCGGCTGGGTTTGTGTCCCTGTCAACTTAAGAATTTTTCTCCTTCTCTATCTTCACATCTTCAATAAATGTTTTCGTCGTGAGTTTGTACCTTCATTTTAAGTGATTTAAATTTGCACAAGTCAAAAAGCAATGGAATTTTACATTACATCTAATGGAATTAAATATTTATCCCTATTTCATTATTATAGCACTGACTATAATTAACTAATTGACCAAACCTTATATATCTATTCACTAAGTTAAGATGTAAGTAAGAGCCATACCAAATTTGGTTGTTTTTATATCTATAGTTTATGATGTGCATAATGAGACACCAAACAAATTTTGGAAAAAAAAATATGTATATAGATTGTGGGAAGCTCATTCAGTTCTACTTGGTATAATAATTATAGGATATTTATTATGTTTCTCAATTTTTTAATTCTTAAGTTGGTCTCTAATGTTAATGTCTCTTGTTGCTATTTGAGATTAATTAACCATTTCATGGCTATTGTTTAAAATATTTTCATTAAATTATCACAATAATTTTAGTAAACTCTATATGAGCTTTTGACTTATTCCAAGCCTTACTGAGAAGGAATTCTTTAAATGTTTATCAATAGTCAATTGCAACCAAATATTTGATGAAATACTTTAGTTTTATTGTGCTCAATAATTTTATAAATTACAATCTGCAAAGTCTTCAAATATATTGTAACGTTAATGTATTGCTATATAGGTATATTTGCACATTTTTAATGTTAAAAAATAATTATTGATAAAATTTTAATGATGAAAATGATTTACTGATTTTACTTGTAAATTAATAAATTTGCCATGAAAGTGTTAACCTATCAATAAGGAGAAATGTAATTTGTTAACGATAATCAGAGTTGAGTCATGCAATGCGATTACTTCTTAAATTTTATGTAAATTAACCTCAAATCGTTAAATTATATACAATTACTGTATTTAGCTGAATATATGACTGAAACTGAGAATATGCCAAATTTATTAATAAATAATGTGTTTGCTTTGATAAACTCGGTTATAGCTTTGAATCTGAACTTTACATAAGAGCAAATGTTTTTGATGTTGATTAAGTTGTTATATTTTTAAAACCAAGAAAGATAATTCTTAAAGACAATGTATTTAGTTCAATCTTTGCTGCTATAAAAATTAATTTGCTATCAGAAGTAAATGTAGTCTGCTTATATTATGCAATTAATCTTTTAAGAAACAGTGAAACATCTAATTGAGGTACGTAGTGTAATTTTAATACATTTATACAAAGAAAATTAATTTGGTAAATATAAAGATTAATTTTATTAACAGTTGAAATAGGTGTCATAAAATTTGTTGCATTTAAAAGTTTATTTCTTGCTTTAAATAGTTTATAAAAATGTTATTCCGGCATTTAAGTAATTTTAATTAAGTATTGCTTTGCATGATTCAGTACTGCATTATGTTTTTGTCCCTATTTAGAACCAATTTCATACATTCCTTTTTACTTCATGTATTTATTGGCCAATAAGAGACACTATTAATTAGTGTTAGGCCATTCATAATGTGAAATGTTTATTTTTTTTAGTGATTCTAGAAGTGCTTTAAAAAATTACTTGCCTCTGATAAAAATAGCTGCCACTGGGTTATGAAAAAAATAATACATGCATTTCGTCTACAGAACAGTTGTAGTCAGCAGCATTTTGCCACTGATGGCAGCTGTTCTGAGGTTGAAATGCATGTATTAATTTTTTTACAATCCAGTCTTGGCTATTTTTTATCAGAAGCAAGTAATATTTTAAAGCACTTGTTCAATTTATTTCAGCTGTAAATTGTTTTCTATGTTTATTCAATTTTTGACTTGTGATATATGCAGTTATGTCAACTGTTGAAGAGTTGAAATGAAGGTGACTTGTGAAGTGTTACGATACCTAAAATAGCCTCCGAGAAAAAAAAATTAGTCTAATGTAAGCTAAAAGGAGTAAACAGGTTTTTGTTCATAATAAATTGTTTTTATTGCAATAAAAATAATACATGTATGCATACAAAAAGTTCAATAAAAATTTTGCACTCTGAATTACATTATTATTCTCTACTTATTTTATCCTGCACCTCAAAATAAAAATTCTTATTTTGGACTTTGGACTTAGAATAATTTTTGATGTACCTATACCAGTTTTCTACTCTTATGAAGCTTGACCATGGTGCAGCGAATAGCCAATCAGGACGTTTTCCCCTTCCACCACCATTTGAAGTTTTCGAGAGGTGCAGGAAAGTAATAACGCTCTTGCCCGATATCCGCTCTTGAAGAAAGTCACATGCAAACGCTAAGGCGTAAATGTGGTAGATCTGGCAACACAGTCGAGCTCAGAGCGATGTGAACAGCACGATGGCGGGAGACCGACTGACTTTCTCCCCTCCCCATTGACAGTCTCTCGAGCTTTCATTGGCTGCAGCAGTAAGCATACAACTAGAATTTTCAAGGACAAGCATCATAAGAGTATAAAACGGGTATTATACAAATAATTAGTGTTTACATTTTGGACTCTTGTCCTTAAAAAATTCTGGGCTTAATTCTGCGCTACTATCAGACTTTTAATGAGCCTTTAAATATAGCATGAAACAAAATGACAATTTAAAAAATTTTCTTGAAGTGCAGAAAAAAATTTAAAATATAGTAAAAGTTTATCCATTTTCACAAGGTAACTTGATAAGGATAAAAATCATTTCTCTAAAAAAAGTGCAAAAGCAAAGAGCAAAAATATAGCATGGCTTAGATAAAATACGAGATGAGAGAATGCATATATATACACTCAAAAGTGCTGCTAATTCTGGTTTGTTCAGATAAAAAAGGGCAGTAACTATATAGAATGCAAAGCAATAGTTTACTATATTTTGATTGTAAAAAGAATTTAAGATTGCTCTGAATAAATATAATAACTCATTACACTTAAAAGAAAATAAATGGAGAAATTATTTACAAATAAGTAATGTCTTGGAAAAGTGGTTAATGGAATTTTTTTTACTTAAGAATTTTGTCTCTAGACTAACTTGGAATTTTTTTCTAAATGTTGCCTTGAATTAACTACAACTAAATTACCATTTCCAATGCATAAATGAATAATTTAAGATTAGAAATATTTTAACAATTAAAATATTTTCCTGCACATTGTCTGGATTTACAATCAAAGCTCTTAAATCTAAATGAAATTTCATTTGCATTAATCTCCATCTGATTTTGATAACTTGAATACAGAATAAAATTTATGATAATATTAGATTCTTAATGGAAGTCAAATTTTTGGCAAAATTTAAAATTTGGAGAAGTACACTAATAAACTTTTACAAACAAAATGTAATATTCTCTATAAAATTTAATTTAAAAAAGTTTTTCAAGATCAAACAGAAAAGCCTTATATTCTCTGAAATAAAACATTCTTATAAATGATACTGAACATTTGTTTCAGAGGTAGCACTATATTTTTCATTTATTTACTTTAAGTGTAAATTGATTAAACAATACTTTAAAAGAGCAATAGAATTCTTAGCTCGTGGTTTAATACAGCTGTAAATTTCAGTTTATTCTGAATAATAGGACAGCCCATAAAAATTGGAATTCTTATAATATTGTATTTTTTCCATCGGTTGTGACCAAAAATCTATAATTGTGCCAAATTTCAAGTCTCTAGCTCATCTAGAAGTGCATTAAAATTTATGTTCTGTTCTTCGCACTTTAGCCTCCGTTTACACCCCGGCGGAAGGGTGTAAACGGAGGCTAAAGTGCGAAGAACAGTGGTGTCCTCGGACACCGGTAGGTTCAACCATGCTGTGAAGTCTTTCTGCAATATCTCCGGCCAAAGTGAAAGAGGTACTCACCAACCCGCTCTGGGCCAGCGTGGTGTTTTAAGGCCCACAATCCCCCCATGACATGTACACCCATAAAAAACGGCCCTCATTCTCCGGAGGCTGGATTGCCTCTGACCGTGGCAGTGTTCAGGAACAAGGCAGGAAGGCAGTGGGTGCTAAGAATCCCCAGAGGTTAAACGCCCACTGCCACTCTTTCTCATCCTTACCCAATTCCTTTAACCTCAACCTAACTACCTTTAACTGCCGGACTTTGTCCAGTGAAGATAAACTTCAAGAGCTCCAAGAACAACTGGAGAAGATCAAGTGGGACATTTTAGGACTTAGTGAGGTGAGAAGAAAAGGTGAAGGCCTATTGGAGTTGAAGAGTGGAGATATTTTTTATTACAGGGGAACTGACACAGGAAGAACAGGAGGTGTTGGATTCATCATCAACAAAAAATTGAAGAATAATATCGTGGAAATGGAAAGTTCATCCGAGCGGGCAGCTAGACTAGTGCTTCAAATAAATAAAAGATATCAACTTCAAATAGTCCAAGTTTATGCGCCAACGTCATCATACTCGGATGAGGAAGTGGATGATTTTTACCAAGAAGTTGGAGAACTGCACGACAAAGGAAGCTGCCATCTAAAAGTGGTCATGGGTGATTTCAATGCCAAGTTAGGAGAACAAAAGGAAGACGACAGCGCAGTTGGAAAATGGGGCTATGGAGACAGAAATGAACGAGGGGACCGCCTTGTAGACTTTGCTGAATGTACTAGTCTATATATAATGAACACTTTCTTCAAAAAGAATCCCAATAGAAAATGGACCTGGAAAGGACCCAATGGTACCAAAAACGAAATTGACTACATACTAGTAAATAAGAAGCAATTGGCTGAAGACTGTTCCGTCCTCAACCAGTTTAAAACTGGAAGCGACCATCGCTTGGTAAGATGCAGAATAAAATTCAACTCAAAGTTAGAAAGACAGAAGCTTATAAAGAAGAAGCCTAAGTCTATTATCAACACGCAGGTGCTAAAAGAACGAAAAGAAGAATTTCAGCTCCAACTGAAAAATCGATTCAGTGCACTGGAAGACCAAGAAGTTGAATCCCAGTTTATAGAGATACTCAAGGAAACTGCTGAAGAAATAGGCGGAACAGTTAAAACAAAACCAGAGAAAAAGTTGACTGAAAAAACCAGACTGCTGATGGAAAAAAGAAGGAAAATGTTAATTACTAATGATCCTAAAGAAATGATCCATTTTGCAGAACTAAACAAAACTATAAGGAAGTGCATCAAGGAAGATGTGAAAAAATATAATTATGAACTAATCGAGAAAGCCATAGAAAACAATAGAAGTTACAAGAAAATGAAGCAACATCTCTCGATCGGAAAGAGACAGCTGGTGGCCTTGATGCTAGAAGACGGCTCCATAACCCATAGTAGGAAACTGATCCTGAAACGGGTACAAGAATTTTACACCAAGCTGTATGAGGATCCTCTAGGAAATGATGAAGTAAATGATGATGCAAACATGCCCACCGAAGAGGTCCCAGGTATCCTTCCGGAAGAGGTGAGACACGCAATCAGAAGTATGAAGAATGGAAAAGCATCTGGAATGGATGGTATCACAGCGGAAGTATTCAAAGCAATGGGGAATCATACGGAAACAATTCTCGCTAAGATTTTTAATTCCTGTCTGAGGAAGAAAAAGATACCAGAAACATGGAACCACGCATGTATTATCCTTCTGCACAAGAAAGGTTCCAAAGAAGACTTGAATAACTACAGACCGATCAGCCTACTCCCAACAGTCTACAAAATATTCACCAAAATACTCACTATGCACCTTCAAAACCATCTTGATGCTGCCCAACCCAGAGAGCAAGCTGGATTTCGCAGTGGGTATAGCACGATGGACCACATCCAAGTCGTGAGAGAGGTAATCAGTCGGACCAACGAGTATGAATTACCTCTATGTATGTGCTTTATCGACTATGAGAAAGCATTCGACTCTGTCCGAACTTCGTCGGTGTTACGTGCACTAAAGAAACAAGGAGTAGAAGAAACCTACATAACCTTGATCAAGAATATCTACGAAAATGCGACAACATCTGTCCAGCTGCATGAAGAGACGAGTGCCTTTAAGGCCGAAAAGGGAGTGAGACAAGGAGATACTATGTCCCCTAAGTTATTTACAGCAGCTCTAGAGGAAGTATTCAAAAGGCTAGACTGGGAGGAAAAAGGCATAAAGGTAAATGGAGAATATCTGAGTCACCTGCGCTTTGCAGATGATATCATACTGTTCGCAGGAAGCCCAGAAGAGCTCCTTAGAAGAACTGAAGAGCTTGAGCAAGCAAGCCGAGAAGCTGGACTTAAGATGAATCTTAATAAAACAAAGGTTATGTACAACTCCTTCACAAATTCTGAGAAGATACATATCAAAGGAGCAGAACTTGGAGAAGTAACCAGCTATGTTTACTTAGGTCAACTCATCACTACTGATGGTTCGCTTCTTGGAGAAATCAACCTGAGAGTGAAGATGGCATGGAGTGCTTTTGGCAAGAATGCAAACATCTTTAAATCAAATATTCCAGTCTTCCTAAAAAGGAGACTGTATGACCAATGTGTTCTGCCTGTTCTGACATATGGTTGTGAAACATGGACCATGAATGCCAGAATGATACAGCGCCTGCAAACAACACAGAGGGGCATGGAGAGATGCATGTTAGGGATCACCCGAAGAGACCGCAAGAGGAACGACTGGGTAAGAAAGAAGACGGGAATCTGTGACGTGATGAGAAGAGTGAAGGTGTTAAAATGGCAGTGGGCGGGCCACATTGCTAGAAGAAATGACCAGCGTTGGACGTCCAGTGTCATCGAATGGATCCCAAGAAACATCAAGAGACCAAAAAGAAGACCGAAAGACAGGTGGGACAGAGAGCTTGTTAAGTTCTTGGGGCAAACTTGGAGGAGGGAGGCAGTTGACAGGGAAAACTGGAAGAGTCTGGGGGAGGCCTTCGTCCGTCAGTGGACTGAAAAAGGCTGATGATGATGATATATATACACATACATACATACATACATACATACATACATATATATATAGCATCCAGCTCATAATCCTCTTCACTTTCGCACCCAGATGCATCAATTCTCGTCTCAGCAAAGCAGTATTCTTCCTCTATGGCTCAAGCCAGCGTATTTTGGCTCAGCATCAACTGAGAGTACCTAAAATAGATGAAAAATGGTTGTGGTGAATTCAATAAAGAAATACAATCTAAAAAATCTAAATATAAAAGATTAATTTGCTTACACAATACAAAAGAGCACATCTTATTTATCGATGCCTATTTAGAATTGTAAAATTCTTTAAGTTTATTCAAATAATTATGTAACAGATTTATTTGACAGTTTTCAAATCTTAATGTTCTATATTGCCTGAACTGACAAACCAAATACATAATCAATTTTTTTTAAGAAAATAAAGCGTTAGTTATCAGAGGAAATGAAGCAATCATATTACAGTAAACTCCCAGTAATCCAGAAAGCCCAGGGAATTGGGTTTTCCAGTTAAGTGAATATTCTAGTTACTTGAGTTTTCAATAAAGCATTTGGATACCAAAATAAGAAAGATGCAGAATTATACATTCACCTTGCAATTGCTAACCTGTAGACTAGATATTCTACTCAGTTGTTCTTGAATAATTCCTTCACATTCAAGTAAGTAATGAAATTCCTATATATGTATTCAACACATTTAATTGCAATATTTTAATAGTTACTAACTACATTACATCCTACAGTTTATCGTGTACCTATCACTTTTAGCTTCTCTTTTGTTATAATAGCAACTGAAAGGTAAGGATTATCATAATCTTTAGGATTTTCCAACAAAAAAAATTGTTTCCTTGTCCGAGAAAAGGACAAATCATCCATACCCAACAATGTATTAGTGGAAATTCTTTAGGCAAATAGATATTAAACAAAAGAAAAGCAAACAGTGACATGCAATCGTGACACCATTACATACAGTGCAGTTAGTAAAGTCACAAAATTTATCGGCAGTCTCTTGGTCAGCCGATTTTTTAACACCCGAAACATCTACACATCTGATCCCATGCCCAATCTTAAAACATGTTAGCCATCCACCTGAAAATGCACATGGTTCACTAATCTCCATTTGTTTATAAAAAAAATCTTAAGCACTTTCAATCAACATTGGTCCAGAAATAGGGACATCCCTTGGAACACTTTATAGAAAACTATTCATAAATAGCAACATCCAATTGCTCATGTTTCCTTTTATCACCTTTAGCACACATTGGAGTTTTAGGAGGCATTTAAAAAGTGCGAAATATTTTATTTAACACAAACACCGAGTACAAGAAACATCCACAATTACATATTGCGACTGCCAAAGATGCCAATTTTAGCGGTAACTAGATGTGACAAAAATAATAGAGGCGCAGGAGATGCCAGTTACTTGAGAATTCTGGTTGCATGTGTGCCGGATAACTGGGAGTTTACTATACACAACAAAATAATCAATTGAAATTAAAAATTGGACCCTCATTTGCTGGTACAATGAAAATGTTTTAGTTACAGAGATTTATTTATAATTCAAATCTTAAACTCTTTATAAGATTAGCAATAAAATTGTATGGCCGAGTAAATATATTCAAGTCTATGAAGAAATATCATCGTCCTAGATGTTAACTCAAAATCTTAAGTTGATAATTTAGAAGGCATCTCCTGTTACCATTACATTATCAAAAAAGTTTCTTTTCTAATTTTGTGTGTTGACGGACGATTAGAATGGCTACAGTACTGCGATGTGGAAAGCAAGAGGGAAACTACCACATTACAATTCCCTAGTAATGATTATATGGTTGGACAATGAGTTCTCTTGAGGTAAAATATTCCGGAGGTAAAATAGTCTCCCAATCGGATCTCTGAGCGGGGACTGCCTTGAGGAAAGCATTTGTCGAAGGTAACTTACGCATAGGTACTTGGAATGTAAAAACCATAAGGAAGGCAGGAAAGCTAGAGAACCTGAAAGTAGAAATGAGAAGAAATAGGATTGATATCATAGGCCTGAGCTAAGCTAGATGGGAAGGAGAAGGTATATATGCCAACGTCCAGTCATGAAGAAGAAATTGAGGAGATGTATGAACAAATTAATGAGATTTATGAAGAAGACGGATGAGGAAAGGTAAACTGCATAATAATGGGAGATTAGAACAGCAGAGATGGTGAAGGACAAGAAGAAAATGTTGTCGGTCAATACGGACTTGGGAAAAGAAACCGAGGAGAAGAAAAACTGGTAGAATTGTGTTAATAACGACCTAGTAGTGACTAATACAAGGTTCAGAAACCATAAACAAAGGCTGTACAGATGGAAAAGCCCAGGAGATAGAATGAGATGCCAAATAGATTACATCCTAGTAAAACAAAGATTCAGGAACAGCATAAAAAAATCGGTACAACATACATTGTACAAACTTTCTCATATATAGGTACTAATGCATCGTTTAGTTATCTTTAGAAAATGAAAATCGTATGAGCCTGCTTTTGGAAAATCCAATTTTTGTTCAAGTTGCCCAAGAATAAACTAGCCTTATATTCATCCATTGAGAAAAATAAAATACGTAGTATTATTGTAGACGTATACTCAACTGTACGAAATTTGATCAAAATCGTTCGAGCCGTTTTTCAGAAAATCAAATTATTGTTAAAGTTGCCTAGAATAAACTAGCCTTATATTCATTTTTTGAGAAATATCAACTATACAGTATTATTGAAGACGTAAACTCAAGTAACTGTACGAAATTTGATCAAAATTTTTTGCGGTTCACAAACTTCTTGTTTTTCCACACAAAAGTGGTCCATTTCTTGCAAACTCTGTATTTTCTATTGACGTCGATGCAAGCACAGCACCTGCACTGTTGCAGCTGGAGGTAGTTTATTTGCAATGCAATACTGAATTAAAATTCTTTTTTGAAAAGAAGAATGATATAGTTCAATATTACAAAAAAATACGTTGAAGAATCAAAATTCCCAAACTTGAGATATCATGCTGCAAAAATAGTTTGGTGCTTCGCGAAGAATAAATCTCATGGCTCCTTGGAAGAT
Source organism: Uropetala carovei (assembly GCA_036926305.1). Lineage (NCBI taxonomy): Eukaryota > Metazoa > Arthropoda > Insecta > Odonata > Petaluridae > Uropetala > Uropetala carovei. The sequence continues at coordinate 400,525 of JAXCHB010000298.1, forward strand.
ATTAAGTTAGAAAATCAGATGAGAATTTCTACCACAAAAATTGTAGTAAACTTTGATAAATTAAGTTAGTGCAAAGAAAAACAAGTTTCCCATTGAATAAGTTTTGTTGTTATGAAAAATCAAGTCTTTTAAATTTTTCTCTTGCGACTCACCCAAAACATTTGTTCTGAAAATTGGCCCACTGAGTAATTTGGGTTGCTCAGGCCTGCACTAGAGCAAAGGCTGCAACATGGTGCCTGCAGGCACCATGGCACCTGCAAGACATTTTTTGGTTGCTCGCTGGCCAAAAGGAGAACATTAAATAAACAAGTGAATGGGGTATGCACATGCAGGGATGCACCCCGTCCATATGTGCAATGCGTGCGACGCACACTGGTGGCCCAGTAACGGGGGTGGCCGATTTATCGTTAGACACAATATTTTTAACAGTAATGCGGTTTGCATTATAATATGCCATATATTCTTACATATTTATTGGCTACGGAAATTTATCAAACCATAAGACATTTTTAAAAATTTTTCTAAAGAACTCCTAAAATGGGTGGCAAATGAGAGACTTGCACACAGGTGACTGTGAGGCGTGGCGCACCCCTGTGTGCATGCACATGTGTTACTTTCTGCTGTAGTTAGTTTAATTTACCAATCTTACACCCCTCCCCCCCACCTATTGGCACCCACCATCTATTTCCAAATGTGAAATGAGCCCTCAGCAGTAGAAAGGTTGCCTACCATTGTGCTAGAGACTTGAAAGCCTTATAATTAAGAGGCAGACACAATAACCACCCCTCTACCACGGCCGGCACAGTTATAGGTTTTTGGTCACAACTGAAGGAAAAATTCCAAAATTGTTGAAATTCCCATTTTCAGGGGATATTTTTGCCCCACTATTGTCCCATAAGAAAAGCATGTAAATCGATGTAGGGGATTTTATATTTGCTTTTTAAAATTATTTTCCATCAGTAATCAAACTCAGAACTGTCAGTATGTTTAGAAATTGTGTAGAAATTGTAGTTTATTATTTTTGAAGATGGAATTCAAATCCGTGTAGATATAGCATAAATTTTTAGTGCTTATAGAAAAAAGTGGGAATTTTTCTGGGTCCCAACCACTACCATGGCAATGAGCTCAATGATTTTCTATGGGTTAGCTTTTAATGGGAATCAGAGGGCTATTTTATAATGCCATTAATTTAAACTACAACGTAAACTTATGATAACATCATCTACCAACACACAAAATGAATTGAATTGCAATGGCGTAAGAGTATTATCATGTTTATTTGAAGTTGTTACACGTACTTAATGAGTTTCAAATTTTTTAGAGACTTGAAATTTTGCACAGTTGTTGGTTTTTGGTCAAAACCATTGTAAAAATTCGGAAATCATTACAGTTTTAGTTTTGGGGGCTGTATTATACTGTCGTTAATTTTAAACTATAATGTAAACTCACGATGACGGCATAAAACTACTGCACAAAATGATTGGAATTGAGAAGGCGTGATACAGGATGAATTTATTATAGAACTTCTTCCTTGCTGCTACTTTGTATTCTTTCTGTTGTTTTATGTAATAGTAAAAATTCTCCCCTACCACTAAGTACCATGGCATCGAGCTCAATGCTTTTGTATGGGTATATGGGTAATTGTAATATGTTCCAAGACTGCATATTATTCATTGTATTTATTTCTGTCAGACTACTTTCTACTCTTTTCCTTATTTCTCAGAGAAAAACTCTATTAAACTACGACCAATGGAAGAAATCCGATATTGTAAAAGATCCAATTTTTTAGAGCTCTTTTGCCCAATACGAGGATAAATTATAAGGCACTTCTAAATGAGCTAGAGCAGCAGTACTCAACCTTTTTTAGTTTGTGACACACATATGAAACCAGAATGAAATCTTTAAAGAATATAACTCGATAATATATGCAAATAGTTTTTATTATTATTAAAAAAAAGAAATATATTGTACTAGCAGAATTTCCCGTATAATTTCAGCAGATTTAGTGAAGCTACTGTAGCACAACATACAAACTCTTTAAAATATATAGTAGATACTTTTTAAATTACAATTAGCTTTTCTTAACAATTAATCGTATTTGCTTGTAACAATCCGTTTCCGAGCCTATTGTATTCAAATATAATGATAATTTTATTTCCTATCATATTACTTTCACCAAATCTAGCTTCATTTCTTGTGTAATTATGCCTCACTGAAATATTTACTTTTATGTTTTGTAAGCATGAAACTCGTGAAAAAGCAACGTACAGTTGTACGTACACTGACTGGAAAATGTACATCAGATACGTGAGCTTATTTACATTAATAAACATTATAATGTAGAATATAATGATTTAACTTACAAAAAATGTAAGATTCCAGTATTCAATAGGTGAAAGAAGGTTCAATTACTTTCATCAATAAACGCTTCCTGAATAATAATCAGTATCTATTTATGTTGCTATCCATAAACATCGATCGTTTCGTTGCTTAAACAAAAGTGCGAATCAAGTAATGCTAAACTTTTGTCTATTTGTAAGCTTCATTGAAGCTAATTGAATCGGAGGTAACAATGACAGCTGCCTTGGCAATGTCCGGGAGGGGTACGAAAAATCCACAAAATTTCTTAACAAATAGCGTATTTCTGAAAACTTTGACCATGTAACATGTAAGCTTCCCAGGAATAAGATAGTATAGATTTTTATTCGTCGAATAAAGCAAAAATGAAGAAAATCGGTCCATATTTACAATGCTTGAAGGAAGAATACCTTGCAAGTCAAGAAATGGATTCATACATGTTATCTTATTGAAGAATGTTAATCCCCTATATTGGCAGCACTGATTACTTCTGGTTGACCAAACCTTGACCATTCACTAAGTTATGATGTAAGGAAGAATCTTACCAAATTTGGTTATTCTAGCTTTTATCATTTAGGAGGAGTTCCATGAACAAACACACAAACACACGCTTCAAAATATATTATAGTAGATTAGGAGGTGAAAATGTGGTCTCACATGAACGTGTTGTTGAAAATGGGAGTACACTGTTCAGTGCAAGGGTGGATCGAGGCTTCATCCATGGGAGAGGTAATCAGGAAGGAATAAATAAACTGTTTGAAAATATCATAATTTACCTATCTTTTAATACAGAAAAGGGTAATGTATATTTTTTGTACAGCAAAATGAATGTAGTTAAACAGTATATTTTATTATAATACATTTTAATACAGTAAAAGGAAATAGATAACTCTTTTACAACAAAATGAATACCCTAAAAGCGTATCTTCTTATCGTTTAATGACAAATTAAAGAAGAAATTCAACTTCTGTGTTTTGTACTTCCATATTTGTCATTAACATTAACATAAATGTCATTGTGTATGTGCAAAACTGCTAGGCCAATCAACCTCTCTTGAGGCATCGTAGATCTCAGCCAGGATTTTAAACGTTTTAAAGCAGAGAAGCTTCTTTCTGCAGAAGCAACACTTACAATAGAGGACTTAGGTACTAAACATCCATCATCACGATGTCCCCATAAGGGTATATTTTGTCTTCCAAGAAATATGATAGATTCAATAATTGGCTTTAATCTTTCTCAGTTTTCCATAACTTGTTTATGCCTTTCTTCATTAATACGATTTATAATGTCTTTGGATGAAGATTCATAAGTTGTAATAAAAGTTTTAGCAATAGCTAGACTATTTTTATGATAAGAACTATGTTCATGTAGTATTAAGTCACCATCTTTACCTAATAATTTTGAGTACTGTGTCAGTGGCCTTAGAACTAATTTTTGTAGACACCCCAAATCAGACTTTCTGACACCTTCTCCCTTATATATTAACAACCTCAGGCGTAACTTGATGGAATTTGTTCATATTGTTCAATTAAAAAAGATTTACTGGGTAATTCCACAAAAATTAATTTTTAAAAATAAATAAATTTTTGTGGAATTACCAAGTAAATCTTTTTTATTTTGACCTTCACCTTTATGTCTACCAATTATTAATGTACTACTTATATGCTTATAAACATGGAAATACATTTATTAGAAAAAGTTAGGTTTTTCGTTATATCATGGTGCGATCAGGGTTTCTTGAAAAGATGGTAGGTAGGACGCAAGAGGCAAAAGGTTGAGAACCACTGTCTTAGAGTATAAGGTGATTTGAGTATAAGTCACAGTGTACTTTTTAGCCTAAAGCAGCTTCTAAAATCCAAGTGTCGAGTATAAGTCGAAGCAAAGAAAATGAAAACCAGATAATTTTGAAATTTACAAAAAAATTAATATATATACAGGTGAACCTGTACTTACGAACAATTCGTATTTACAAACATTCCACATACCAATGAATTGCACCTCGCACTTCATTTACGAACACACCCTCCTGCACTTACATACATCGGTCACAGTAAGAACACATAAACTTGTCAACACTTGTCATTTGCCATTTGTATTCAAAACCGTACGGGCGCGTGTTTACATATGTGTTGATATTTACTACCCTTGAAATATCGAAAACATTCATAAATGTAGTGTTTGTGAAAGTGCTAAGAATGGTAAAAAAATGTCAAGTGCTGTCAATGGAAACTAAAATGGACATAATAAATAGATCAAAAAAGGTAAGTCGCTTGCTTCAATTGGTCATTTTTATGATCTCAACCATTCAACGGTTACAACCATTTTAAAAGACAAAGGAAAAATTGGTGATCAAATTCGCAATGCAAGCTCTGTTCAGTCCATGATTACAAGTAAAAAACGAAATGTCATCGTTGGAGAAATGGAACGGTGTTTAACAATTTGAATTCAGGATAATAATAATATAAGTCGAAGGTAGGGTCCGATCGGCCTAAAAAAGCAAGAAATTTCTCGCCGTATACTCGAAGATATGCGGTATTTCTTTTTTGTGTGTAGAGTGAGGAAATTTGTAGTCCCTACCTGGTGTCCATTCACATTTCAATAATCTGTATTTATGTAAATCATTTACATTTTCATTTAAAATTTTTCCTATATATCAATATACAGTGATGTATTATCTGTTATTAGCGGTAGCTGAGCTTGCCTATCTGGTTCAAATGGATTATCAATTTATGTTGACTGCAATTGTTGATTTTCAACTGATTTAGATGGCTTAAGTGTTAATGTTTGCTCTTCTTCAGGTGGTTCACTTTTCTGGAGCTTTACGACAAAAGCATCTAACGTATTTACTTCTTTTCGTTTACTCATCATAGCCCCTAAGATAGAATAAAATTTTTAATTACTTACTAAATCAAATGAAATTTATGAGTACGAATATCAATACATATCATTATATACCGTATTTAAGACATACCTTTGCGTGCTTCAATTTGTCCACTACCTTAACTCTTTATTTAGCATAATTTAGTAGTCGTTTGGGATAAAGTCAGAAATTTCTCCCTAGAAATCATCAAGTTGGAACCCTAACCTAATTTTTTATAATAATAAAAAGTATAGCCCAGATGCCTTGTGTTCGCCACATTCCCCCTTTGACCGGCCCTGAGTTAGAGGTTAAACCAGGGGCTGGCAACCTACGGCTCCTGAGCCACATGCAGCTCTTTAAAGACTTAACAGCAACTCTCCCTGATAAAACTTGTCAAACCTTCTCGAACAAAGTTGGCTTAGTAAATTGCTTTAATAGAAATTGCAGAAAAATAAAAAGTCTGGACGCATTGTTAGAAGTACTGTAAATACCTGCATATAACGTGCACTTTTTTCCTGATATTTTGGGCTGAAAAGCGGGGTGCGTGTTATACAAGGGTACATATTTATCGCGGTATTTAAAAAAATTAATTGCGCAGATAAAGATAAGAAAGGTGGATTTAATATGCATATTGGCCATAATAAGCACGTTAAGTTAAATCGAATTTGATTATATATTATATTAACTTTAATCTATGTGGATAAAATATATAGCGTGATTGAGGCATTTAAAGAGGCCCCACGCATTCTAAGAAATATTTATCGTACTTATAAAGTACACACATTTATGAAAAAATATCAGTGTGTCACAGTGAGAGATGTTGCTTTAGTTATTATAATTTACTATTAAAAATTTTTGAAGCATAAGATGCCCTGCGCGCACACTTTGCACCGGGTCCCGCGATTTTCCTAGTCTCTGACGTCGGTTTTAATTCATTGTTTTATCATATCACAATGATACTGACAACTTAATGCATAATAATAATAATGAGTTAAATGATAAATTTGTGACTGATTGTGAGACGAAAATTTTAGGAAAACGTGTGCACTATACGCGGGTATATAAAAAAATCGCAGAATACGAGGCCGAAAACCTACCTGTGCATTATATACAGGTGCGCATTATACGCAGATATATAAGGTAATGTTTGTTTTATAGAGGTAATCACAAAAAGTAAAACAAGAAGAGGATTCACCAACGACTGCAGCTCTTATGTTGCACATAATTTAAAAAGTGGCTCTTCTTCTGAAAAGGTTGCCGAACCGTGGGTTAAACAATAGGTCAAACTACAGACTTTGTTTGGCTCTATACCTTATGCATTACATAGTAAATCTTTAAAGGAGATATTTTTGTTAATTACAAACTCCCAATGAATATTATTGCCTGGTGAAGCCAATTTTCAGATTTATAATTTGTTACAAATGTCTCTCTCCCTTTATTGAATGAAAAAATTGTTTTTTCTCCTTCAGTACTATTCATCCAACTGGATATCTGTATCTGAAAATGGAGATAGTATGGCTGTAGATGATCAAAATGATAAAAAGGCTAAGAAGCGGAGGAGCAGAAAAGAAAGCAAACATCATTCGGACAGTGTGGCCCTGATCGGAGAAGACCTCCTTACCAGCACTTTTACCCAGGCTGTCCACATTCTTTGGAATCTATGGTTCGTTTTACTTTCCATCTCTTTCTAATTTGAAGAATTGTCTTATCAATCGTATTAGATTGCTCCACAATGGAAATTGAGCTGTGACATTCTTGGCTGATATGGAATCCTTTGGTATTTCAGACTAACAAATAAAGTGGCCTCAATCGGTGTTTGCTTAACTGGCTCTTCAGGTTAAATGTCCACTTTTTAGGATCCTCTTTCTTGTCTTAGCCTGAAAAAAGTGGTGAAAATATGTTTTATATAATAGTGTTTTTATTTTTGCAATGAAAAAGTTTCATCTTGTAATGCCTATTACTGTGAAGTCCCTTCTGTAGAAGTAATTTAAAATTGCATTCTTGCTTTAATCCCTCAATGCCGTTTGACATATATATATACGTTGAGCGTCATTGGTAGCTTTATTTTTGCCACGCTGAATTTTTTTCGATCTTAAACACCTTGATATATTTTAAAAGAAAGTTTTGACTGTAATAATTATATTTTATCAAGTTTTATTGCATTTCCTATTTTTTCTAATGATTTAAAATTTTGTGAATGCATTTTGTTTTGCCGCGTGCATAGTGTTATTCCTTCCTTTGGAAAATCGCAAAATGCTGAGGCTACCTATCTTTGAGCGAAGACCCTTTTTTATTGAAAAGAATAGAAGAAAGGAATGCTTTGGCCTGCGTATTTTGTGAGGGTCTACCAACCAAGAGTTTGGATTTATGCATCAGTGTATATTGAAAGAGGTCTGTTGACAAAACGAAGAATGAGAAAGGCCACTTCAAAGAGACCTGACTCAATATCTTGAAGTAAGGGATTAGAAGATGTTTCTCACTTCTCTTAGCTGTTCATTTAGTCGTGTAGATGCATTTACTGTGAATGGAGCATACTTTTTTCTGTGTTCACTGTGGTTAGACGTGTGAGGAATTTTTTTCTGGTTAGTTTTTTACTGCAGTTACATTGATTTTAAGGTAAGACCCTTTTCTCTCCCTTGCCCCTGCACGGCTATATAATAACAGTGCCGAGACAAATCTTTTTTCGGGCAATGTTTATGAGATGCTTCAGGTCACTTTTCCAACCTTACACTTGTCTCCACACCCTAGGCCCTATGTCTCATCTGTTAATAAGAACAATATAGTGTGTGTGAGAGGGAATAGGAGCCTTCTCTGCATGTCCCATGTAAACATCTGTATACAGAAAGATTGCTAAGAAATTTTGGACTCAATACCTTGAGAAGACCAACACATAAAAAGACCATGTTCACTTTTGTAAGAGGACGATAAAGAGATGAATTGAGACTATGCTGTGAGTGTTACAACAGAATAAGAGTAAATGCCACTAAAAAAATCATTATGGATGGTAGATTGAGGGTACATATATTAGTTTTCTTATAGTAAATTTAATGCTGAATCTGATTATGCATGTATAAACATTCTGAAAAATAGGGAAATACCTTTAAAGTTTAAAAAATATTTTAAATCGTTTTTTTTGCATATATCTTCCTTTCTTATGCATACAATGTTATGTCAGCTTCTATTGAATAAAAAGGGACAATTTTTTATGTGACTTCTGTAATGATTCTGAATAATGACAAAGTAACTTAAAAATAAATATGAATTATTAACTGCTTTAAAAAAATAACGAATGTAACATTTATCTAAAAATTTTAGTCGAGACATGAAAAAGTTGACCTGCGAGAAACTTTTTTCCTCTTTGGTTTAGAGCAGCAAATGAAATGTTCAGAATATTTTAAATAAATCTTTGAAAAGGATTCCATGTCAATACTTCTATAGTTTTCACAATATTGTTGAATAAATGAAAGCATGGGCATGTGCTGGATAAGTAAGCGATCGGTGTGCCATCGCTTCTCTCCAGTAAAGAGTTTGTACTTAATGTGGGATTTCATTAAATGTCCTCCGAGCTTGAGGGGTTAAACTGCTGCCAGTATATGAGATTATCTTATTATATGATTGTCTAATACCATGAGTGATTTTAATGTTTGTGTGCATTTATGTGGCTGGTGTTATATTATGTTGTTTAGTATTTTAGTCGGTACTGAGGGAGTAAGTGGCTCACAGTACCTAGTTCAATGTTTAGCCGCTAGATGGCGCTTCTTGTGTTAGCCATTGTGCCTCCCAAGAACTTCCTATTTCGACCATTACGTGGCACTGTGTGCATTAGTCGCTCAGATGCAGTGTTTCTTCCATTCTCATTCCTGGCAGAATGGGATTTTCCTGAGTCCAGAGAGCGCCACAACCTAACTATTTTTTTGAAATCCTGACATGTGACAGTAGTGCCGCAGCAATTACATTTTACATGAATGTTATTATTGGGTTCCTGAAATGGAACCTAACCCTGAGTCCTGGTTTGCAAGCTAAATAGGCCTTCATGCTAAATAGGCCTGCAAGCTTTGTTAGAAGAATTACGTTTTGCATGGAAGCTATTGTTGGTGCTCGAAATGGATCCTAACCCTGATACCTGGTGTGCAAGCTAAATAGACTTGCAAGCTAAATAGGCTCCATTTTCAGAACAACAGTCACGGGAGGATATATTGCACTTTAATCACCAATTTTTCTTCGCACATAACAAAAGAGTAGCGAATATCCCAGTGTCGCATGCACTCGGGAAAATCCCATTCTGCCAGGAATGAGAATAAAAGAAACATCACATCTGAGCAACTAATGCACACAGTACCACGTAATGGCCAAAATAGGAAGTTCTTGGAAGGCACAACGGCACGCATAAGAAGCGCCATCTAGCAGCTAAACATTGAACTAGGTCAGTGATGGCGAACCTGTGGCACGCAAGACAATTTTGGTTGGCACGCCAACGAAAGGTGAATACCAATCAAAGAATTTATCGTACTGTTTTAGTGCCGAAAAAATATTTGTGTTATATTGTTTACTATTGTAAACATTAGTTTTATGGTTACAAATTTCAATCTCTTATGTCTTGATCACGAATTTAACTTAGTTAGCACCCAAAGAAAATCAAGGACTTTCTTGTGGCACGCGAGGCGGTAAAGATTCGACAATTTCAGTAATATTGGCATGCGGGCAATAGAAGGTTCGCCATCACTGAACTAGGTACTGCGAGCCGCTTACTCCCGAAGTACCTTTCGGTCTGTTGTTTTCATTTTATGTACTTTTTTAGTTATTGTTAATCCAAGCCGAAAACATTATCCTAAATTAACTGGCTTTTCATGCAAACTTTAATGCTTCACTATTAGTTTTAGGAATGTCAGTTTCTATTATCGAAGATATAATGTTAAAACCAAATCCAACCTTCTATAATGAAATCAGACTGATTAAGCTTTGAATGTAACAGTATAATTTTGTTGAACTTCAATATGCACTTTCCTTTATTGTGTCTGTTTCTCATTGTGAACATTTTGAACCATCACAAATTTCTGTTACTTTTTCAGTAAAAGCAGTGATCTTGCAGTGAAAATATTCAACCAACAGAATGTTCTCCCGGTTCTTGCTCGTTATCTGGACCCAAAGGAATGTGGTATTGAACCTGCGGTAGCTGTAGGTCAGTTTTGATTATCTTAATGTTAAGCATTAAGGTATTTCAACCATGTTTCATTCTGATCAACTTAATAGATTATATTCCTACTTAATACCAGGAAATAAAATTATTACCTCCCTTGAGTAATTTCTCCTTCACATGCGGCTTCAATTTGTAAAAAGGCCCAAGTGTGGGCAAAAGCCGCAGGCACCCAGATGTAAGGGATGGCCTCCCTGCTGCCTCTATGTAATAGCTCTTGACTTTTTTGACTATAGTAGGACCTCGATAATCGTTGTTTCGATCAGCCATGGTTTGTTGCCAAGTGGTAAAAAAAAACAGAAAAGTTCCAGTGCCATTTTCGAATGAAGCAGTCAAACAAGTGCAATCGCTTGCATAAATTAACGATTATGCAAAATGTGTTGACGGCTTTGAATGCTCAACTCCTTGAATTTTGGTAAAACTTTACATGGAATTAATTATAACATTGCATTTTCTTAAGGCAATGTAAATGCTAATTTCATTGGAAATAGACTTATTGTTAAATGAAAAATTTCTTGGCGAGATCGCTGTTACTATATTTGACCTTTGGTGAAAATGAAGATGAATGAAATTATTGTCACTGAATGTGGAACATTATTCAACGATGCAAAATTATTAATTGGAGTAATATTTCAAAATGTCAACAACTAAACCATTTCCCACACATTTCTTCAATCTTGAATAATGTATTCTAAGATGTGCATGAATGCCTGGCACACTTCAACATAAAATCTACGAAATTTACGTTTTTGCCAAAAAATTGTGGAAATTTTTTGGGGGTTGGCTTAAATCTGGGGTCGGCTTCTATTTGGGCAGATACGGTATATGCATTGGCAGTTATTTCTGTAGAAAGTGATGATGCAGATAATTTAGATTTAGAAGAAATGGTTAAATACTTTGCTGCATCAAAAACCAGGAAGATAGTTCTATAAATACTTATTTAAGTTTTTCCATTAATTTTAAGATTACGTTATTTCTAGATAGTATTTAATTCAATGTTTTACTCAGTTTTTGTAATGTTTATGTAAATATCTATCAACCTCAAATTAACGACTTATATGAGAGAAAGTAAAATATTCAAGGTGAAAAGCACAGTTATACATAGTTAAGAAAAGTTGGAAAAAATATTTAAAAAGCAGTCTTCTTATAAACAATAAAGAAAATGAAAACAAAACATATTAATGATGAATAATTAAAAAAATTATAATAATACTGTACTTACCAGTCAGAGTCACTTTCCACGATTTTTAGTGGTGGTTATGGAGACATACAGTTTATGTCAGACAGACTGCCAGAACTCTGTCCAGAACCAGAAGGATTGTGAGATGAAGTTGTAGCTTTTGATGTTGATGATAGAGGTAGAGGTAGAGAATCATCATTGTCAAGAGACATTCATCTGGATGGAGGAGCAAGCTTAAAGAAGCCATGAATTTTCAGCTTGGTTGTTTATTGCCTCTGCCTATGAGTACCGTAATTTCCCGATTATGAAACATTTTTTTTCACGAAAAATTGATAAAAAGTTAGGGTGCATATTATATATGGTAACAAGCACATACAACTTTTTTAGTAAGGAAATAATTTATATTTTTGGGCATATTTTTACCAGTAAATTGTACATTTCAATGCATTTCGATAACATTCCTTTAAATATCGTTTTTCAAAACAAAAATAAGAATAATTATTTATTTTCTTTAACTGTCTGAATCTTACCCTCTGAATTCATTATTGCTGTCCTCAAATAGTTCGCTGGCGATTTTGTACTCTCTCATCGTCTATGTAAATGGCATCGCCGAGAACGTCGCCTTCATACTCACTATCCACTTCGGAGAAATCATCATCCCATATGATGTCATCTTCAGAACCATCCATGGCGTTTGTGAGGCCACACTTTTTAAGAAAAAATCAATGCAAGTTTTGAGCAACAAATATTATTTTACATACTTCGACCAGCTTGTATGAAGACAGAGTCAGAACTAGACATGATATTCGCGTAAACTATCTCGCTAGGTGGCAAAGCGAGAACTTTTATTCCAACTGACCAGATTATTACACATTGCGACATTGAGGCCTGTTTTTATACATTGTATCGATCTTTAAAGTGAGAGTCAAAACTATATAGACATAAAGTTTTCATAAACACACTCGAACATATCTCACAAGGTGAGAACTGTCTTGATACTGCTAATAACCAAGTGAAAAATTACAGTGATCTTTTCACAAAAAATGAGTTGCGTATTATATGTGATGATAAGACAATTTTCACATTTCACTCGTAAAAACATGGGTGCGTACTATATGGGGTGCATATTATAATCGGAAAATTACGGTAATTAAATGTTCTAAAATGTTTGTAGTATGCTTCAAATTTGGGATCAAAATAAATTGGTCGACAGTTGAACAATCGAAAGTCTGTTAATCAAGGTTATGCTGTACTTAAACAAATTTTATCCTTTCTTGTACCGTATTGGCCTGAATATAATGCGATACTAAATATTTTGAAAGCTTTTATAGAAAAAACTCAAAAAAAAGAAAATGAAAATTTTTAGATTTCTCCTTATTAGAAATCTAAAATTTGTAAACATATTAAATTGTATAAAGCATTTCAATACATATTTGTAAACATTAATAATTCACTAAAAATTAGGAGTTTTCTATCTTCCAAAAACATTGTAAAACACATTACAGTATTCTCTCGGTTTACGAGCTTAATTTGTTCAGGGTGCAGGAAGAGGTGGACTTTCATTCATTGGGAGAGTGTCTCTATAAAATAAGACCACATGATTTTTGGCACCTCTCCTCGTATGCTGGTTGATAGTTGTATTAGGAGCAGCCTAATTAATCTTGCCCACACTCATGAAAACTCTTGGGCCAGCTCTGCCTGTGTGCTGCATCTGGCTTCTGAACCCAAGTAGTTCACTCAAGAAATCTACAATGAAAAAGCAATTCATTAAAGTTTGTACAGTAGAGTTTGTATTTGCTACACAAATTGTGGTCTTAAAATCTTCCTTGTTCAAGTAGCAGTGGTGAATTATGTGAAGACATGGCTTGTCATCTCTTAGAAATGACGGAATTTATGGGTGTCTTTTGAAGTAATTTTTTTTATTTAAGCACCTAAATTAAATTAATTATGCTGTTTTTTTGTTGTAGCTCACTGTCTTCATACAGTGACTGAAGACAATGAAGTTGCAGCCCTTGAGTTTCGGCAATCCTCAGAGGATGTCCTACTCAAAATAATTTCTCCTGCTTTTGAAGAGGAGAGAGCTCATTGTGGGAAACCTTCTAAATTTTTACTTTTGAGAGTTTTAGCTGCAGGTAATACAGAAGCATCTAAAGATGCATATGTTGTTACTTGAGTACAATTTTTGTTAAAATTTTTGAAAATTTTTCAACTCCAGTAATTTTATATTAGATATTTCTTTGCTACCATATCAACAGACTGTTTTGCTTTTTGGCAGGCATAATTATGAATATTACCAAGGGTTCTTCAGATCTAGCACCTGTTTTAAATGCAAGGGTAGGACTGGCCATAAGTGATGCAATTTCTGAGGATCACAGAGTGGCACTTTCTGGGGTGTCTAATGTCTTGCATAAGGAGAGGCAAGAGTCATCTTCCTCTTCCACTGACAGTGAATCGATGGACGAAGGCGAGATGACGTTGGATTTCCAAATTGAAGAAACAGAATCACTCATTGCTGCCCAGACCATTGCTGTGGAGTTATTAACAAATTTATATTATAAGGAAGGTATGTTCTACTTATGATTTTTCATTTTAAGCTCAAAGGAATTTATGACATTAGATAGATCATTTCTTAGGTTCAGCTAGTTTTTTAAGACATTACTCAAATTATATTTTTCAAATGAGCAGAGAAATAATTTTCATTAGTCAATGATTAGGTCAGGAGAAATAACTAATAGTTTACCTTAATGTTTTATCATGAACAGTTTTACATCTTTCTTAATCATTATTTTGATATTGAAACCATGCCCTTGCTGTCTTATTATATCATAAGTTTATAACTTTCCTTATTTCTGTTTTATGTCGTTATTGTATTTGTACATATATAGCAGGGCAATTCTTTTTATAAAACAGCTACTTAATCTGCTATAATGACTTTATTTTTCTGATGTTAGATTTATTATCATTAAAGAAGCTTGGGTGAACAAATTATCAATCAATTGAATTACTTAACCTAATTTTCTTATGATGACACCTCAAACTTCATATTAGTTCACAATAATTGTATAACTGGAGGATTCCAAATCCAGAAGAAGATCTATATATTTTTTAACAATTTAAAATCTACTTTTGTCCTATTAGAAAGAACTCCATGCCTTATGATTATGGGTACTTACTAGATAGCTAGCAGGGAATATTGAATAGTGAGATTGAAAAGGCTCTCAGAGATATGAAGTCAAAGAAAGTAGTAGGAGTTGATGACCTCCCCATAGAAATGTTAAAAAAGCTAGGAAAAGAGATTTTTTATAAATTATGCCATAAGATATATGAAGAGGAGGAATGACCAAAGGATTTCACTAGATCTGTTTTGATACCCTTGAAGAAAAAGAATAAATCAAACAAATGTCAGGGTTACAGAACAATCGGCTTAATTCCACATGCAGCTCATGTTATTCTCAGGATTTTAAACTTATTTTTAGTAAATCTTTTCTCAACCTAATGGTTAGTGATTGATAAAATTAGAGAAATTTGTTGATGAGATTTATGTTCCTTCAGTTTGTCTCTGATCATCATCCTGAAAGTCTGCTTTTAAATGTGATTTTTACTTTCTCCATATACATAGTTCCGAAGGTCGCCGTGTAAGTCCAACAATGCTTAAATACGATATATTTTTTGACACATGTTTGTTTCAATGGATAGTAAAAGCTAAAAAAGTACTGCTTATGTGATGAGGGTTTATAATTTGTTTATGAAGAGCAGTACAGTAACAAGACACAATTTGCACCCACGGGATAACTAATCTAAATGGCGAAAGTGACACTGTCAGCTGTGCATCAGCGTACAATAATCCCTTGGTTTACGAGCTTAATTTGTTCCTCGAAAACTGCTCGTAAGGCGAAAACTCGTAAAACAAAAATTAATTTCCCAATACATCCCATGTTTTATAAACAATAATTACATCATTAAAGTTGGGATGCCGTGACTTTCTGCGCATTCGAGAAGATTCGGGAACCGACGAAAGCCGAGAATAGGTGCCAGGAAAAACGATCGGTTTGCGAAAGGAAGGAGATCGTATAAGCAAAAATTGGCTCTTAAATTGAAAAACAGGTATTAATTTGTGCATCTCGTATAAGCAAAAACTTGTAAACCGATTACGAGTATGCCGAGGGATTACTGTATGTACTAGTACTGCCATCTATTAAGTCGCAGTTGAACTAAAAATCGAGCATGCTGATAAGTTGTCATGTATCCGTGTATCTATGGATCCGTATAACTCGGACCTGTGTAAGTCGGGGTGTCACTGTATAGAAATATTGTTTTCATGAAAAAAATCGATTTCGGGATTTCAATGGAAATACACCTTTTGACTATTTTCTCAGTGATGTCTGTATATGATAGGAAATTTGTGGGCACTCAAACTCAAAAACTAATAATCAAATCAGCACAAAACTTTATATTTAAGATTTTTATTAGTAGTATTGTATTCGTGAAAAGAATCGAATTCCAGACTTAAACAGAAGTACTCGTTTGAGGTCCTCGGTGAATGTCTTGTACTATTTTCGCGATGATGTCTGTGGGTGTGTTATGTGTATGTGATAGAATTTTGTAGATGCTCTAATTCAAAAACTAATAATCAGATCAGCACAAAACTTTATATTAAAGATTTTTATTAGTAAATGAAGATTTGAAAAGGTTTTAGTTGAAACTGGTCAACCAGAAGTGGGTGTTTATTCTAGTCGTTTTTCCATTTTTTACTTTCTCCATATACGTAGTATAGAGAAAGTATTGTTTTCATGAAAAAGATCTACTTCGAGACTTCAGCAGAAATACATGTTTTGAGGTCCCTAAAACATGTTTAGACTATTTTCGGAATGATGTCTGTGTGTATGTATGTATGTGATTGTGGGTGCTCTAACTCGAAAAGTACTTGCCATATCGTTACCAAATTTCATATATAATACTTTGGTATGAGCACAAGAACTGATTAGTATTTGGACAATACCGGTTAACCAAAAGTCTAGGTTTATTCGAAACCTGATTCGGTTTTTGCGATATTTCTCCATTAAAACATCATTATTGTATATACAAATTGATACAAGTATCATAGAGAATGTAATTTCCTACAACTTTTATTTGGAACAATTTTCCATAGCAGTTATTGTTTAGGAATTATTTATAAACTAGCATAAGTGCCCGTTGAATTTCAATGGGTTTAATGAATCTAAATTTTCATCAGTGCAACATGTAAATTTGGCAATAAAATTGTACACTGTTTTAACCATTGAATATTTCTATATTATAAGTCTGTTTTAATTAATGAACTAAAATCTCACAGAAATTCCTTGTGAATAAAATAGTACCTTTCTTTCTACTAAAATATCCATTGTTAATAGTTTTGAATTGATTATAGTATTAGGATTTCAATTTCATTAAATAAGCAGAATTCCGGTTCCAAAAAATTGGTTCAATCTTCAATTGCCTCTGATAATACTTTAAATAGATTTTGGAATATAATGTATGTACCTCAATTTTGTTTATCGTCTGCTCAGCACACTTCTCATTTTCTGAAACAACTACTTTCACCAGTTTTAAATGGAGTTCAAACTTAGAAGAGAACTTGATTCAATTCAGTTAAAATAACCACATAACAAACTTCTTATTTCAAAGAAAATCCTTTTATAATATGCAATGTTAACCTAGAATTCATTCATTCTGAAAAGTGAATAAAAGTGCCATGTAGGTACATATATTTCTTTCAACTAAAATAACCACTCTTAACAGATTTTAATGGATTGATGCATTAGCATTTCAACTTCATGAAATAAGCAGAATTCCTGTAACAAAAAAATTTGTTCAATCTTCAATTACCTCTGATAATACTTTATATAGATTTTGGAATAAAATGTACCTTAATGTCATTTAGCGTCCGCTCACCACTCTGGACTTCTCAGTTTCCAAAACAACAACTTTCTATAGTTTTAAATTGATTTTTGCTTTGATATGGTACTTTCCTGTTAACGGGAATACCTAAAAAAATAAACACGTATTGTTGTGATATGTTGTGATATTTTGTTTGTTAACAATGCGTAACAAATCTCGTTAAGATATTTACGTTGATCCCTTAATGATGAATTTGTGGAGCTTGCCGAGGAGTGAAGAAGAAGCTGTATCTTTGCTTCAAGACCATGGTATTTTATCTAAAGGGCGAATGTGCAAGAAGGATCATATTATGAAACTTTACTTCTGTGACAGAATATTTTGGAAATGCAACGCGAAAGCCTGTCAGCAGAAGAATTCATGTGGCGAAAACATAACAAAGAAATCGACATATTTCCAGCTATTTTAAATGCCATAAAGACATATTGGCCCCCTAGTAACATAAATTTAGATTGTATTAGTAATTATGTTGCTTTTATTAATACTTAAGTTTCAAAAAAGTGTGATTTTTAAGTAATTCCCCCGTTGTTACGCATTGTTAACAAACAAATACGTCGTAACATATCACAACAATATGTGTTTATTTTTTGAGGTATTCCCATTAACAAAATACTTGAGTCAATTCAGTACAACTTCCACTTGACATGCTGTAAATTCCAAAGTAACTCCTTTTATAATAGGCAATGCTAGCCTAAAATTAATTCATTCTGTCAAGTGAATAAATAAAGTTCTTTCTTTAAACTATAATAGCCACTGTTATTAGATTTAAATGGATTATAAGCCTTAGAACTTACTCTGTATTAAATAAGCACCAAAATTCCGTTTATAAAAACAAATCAATTCATTAAAAGATCCACTGTTGTTTCTTCGAAAATTGCCTGTTAACAGTTTTAAATGTCCTCTTAATTTTAATTGAATTTTAATTTATATTCGTTTCCAAACTTCGGCCATTGTTACAAAATTAATTCGAGGAGTAACAATATAAATTCGTAAGCACGTATGGTTTACAAAGAATTTAATTTAAGAATGCTTTTTATTTCCAATTTTTCTAAAATGACACTGTTGATACTTAAATTTTTTTATATTTACGTTAATATACTTATTTTCCACAAAACATGCCAATCTCTCCCCTTCCTTCCTCTCTCTCTCTCTCTCTCTCTCTCTTGTATTAAAGCTAACATTGATAATGGTCGACATAGCAACATCACGTTAAAATGGCGAGATTTCCACAAAATATGCAAATTAAACGTTTAACATGGAATATTTCGAACTGTGGGCGAAAAAAGACGAACGGAATAAGAAACTTTATAACTTTTTCTTCAAAATGGTTCAAATCTGAAGGTCATCTGTTAATTTCTTCTAATTTTAATTTCCAAATGAATAAAAGCCTGCACATCGAAAATTCACATTTTACATGTTAAGTAATGGGAAAAGGAAATGCCTCTCTTGGAGACGAACCAAGAAATTTTTTCGCGATTTAAATTCTTCATCACCTGGAAAAGTGTTAATCAAGCATCTCTACCAAATTTCGAGTTTCTATCATTATTATTTCTCGAGTTATTAGCGTTTGCATAGCGTGATCAACCAACCAACCAACCAACGAACGGATGACGGCTATTATTATATAAAATAATCGGTTTTTTTGGTTTCCGTCAAATATCTCCTTATAAATGATGTTATTGGTAATCTTTGTGAGGACCAAAGTTGTAGAGAATAATATTTCTTCCAAGTTTTGTTTGAAACAAATTTTTGTAGAACCATCCATTTCAGAGATATTTAACTTAGTCGTAATTTCCAGTGTACAGCGCCAGTGGTGAATTCTGTAAACATATTCAAAATATAATTTACAGTAATAAGGACAACTGTAATCTTTTACGATACGAAATAATAATTTTGCCTTATAATGCTATTCATAACAATTTAAATATCTATACCCAAATATGGAGAAAGTCATGTGTTGGCCACATCAGATTTTTCCAAATAGTTGTTATTATAAAAGTTGTAGACAATATAATTTTCTACATGTTTCGTTTGAAATATTTTTTCCTGAACTCGATAGTTTCAGTGAATTTCAATTTTTCGTCTGAATTTATGTTGAGTACAGCACCATGAGTTCGAAACAGGAAAAGCATCAACTACATTATGATCATAGGCCAGAGGGGCGAACGCGGCCATCAAGAACCACGAATCTATGATAACAATGTATTGGGACTTAGATATTTAAAAAAAGTCTGATGTGGCCAACACATGACTATCTCCATATTTGGGATATAGATATTTAAATTATTATGAATAACATTATAAGGCAAAATTATTATTTCGTATCGTAAAAGAATACAGTCGTCCTTATTGCCATAAATTATATTTTGAATATGTTTAGAGAATTCACCGCTACATGGTGGTGGCGCTGTATACTGGAAATTTACAAATAAGCAAAATATCTCCGAAATGGATGGTTCTACGAAAATTTGTTTCAAACAAAACTTGGAAGAAATATTATTCTCTACAACTTTGGTCCTCACGAAAATTACCAATAACGACGTTTTTAATGAGATATTTGACAGAAACCAAAAACACCGAACACAGTTCTTTGTATAGAATTGGAAAAATTCTCCAAATCACCGTAAAGGCGGTACTTACGTGTCAAGGCACAGAAGACTCGCAGGACCACTTAGGACGCGCCTTGACACGTAAGTACCGCCTTTACAGTGATTTGGAGAATTTTTCCAATTCTATTCATTGTCTTCACCATGTCTCGTGGGTTCTTCATTTTATTTACAGTTCTTTGTGCTCATGCTAAAGTGTTATTTATGAAAATTGGTATGAATAGGACAAGTAGTTTTTGAGTTAGAGCACCCACAATCACATACATCCATCCATCCATCCACACACACACACACATATATCATTCTAAAAATAGTCTAAACGTGTTCTAGGGACCTCAAAACGTGTATTTCCATTGAAATCTCGAAGTCGATTTTTTTTTGTGATCACAATACTTTCCCCATACTATGTATGGAGAAAGTAATAAGGCTACCACAAGTATGGAGAAAGTCTTGTTGGCCACATCAGATTTTTTAACATTTGTATTTTAAATATCTAAAATGTGATTCCAGTTGCTTCATAAACATTAATTCTTCCATTAGTATAGTAATATTTTTTCATTTATCTGTTAGATGAGGATGATGACTGGGCAGATTCAGATGGTGAGGATATGAGTAACTCAGAAACAGTGAATAATCGATTTCCAATGGCAGATGGACTTCCAGAAATGGAGGAGGCATTTGGGGGAAAAGGTCATATAGATAACATTGTGAAGAAAATTGAGAAAGATGATGGTATATGGAAAGAACTTGAAAACCAACCAGATACCAAGTGCTTAATATCAAGGTAAGATTATTTTCAGGATAAATAATTTTATTTGTGATTTTTAGCGTTTCTGCTTGGTGGGATACTTATTTTACACTGAGTAATTTATTTCTTCCTCTTTGAATATTTAATAAATGAAGAAGTACTTCATTTTCATTGGAAAGTGTGTTTTCAGTGGAAGATACATGTATCACTTAAACATTTTGGAATTACACTGAAACCCTGATTATCCATGATGATTGGGCCTGAGGTAGTCATGGACTATTGAAATTGTTATTGCAGGGTAAATTTGTTAAGGAAAAATATCAAAATTTTGTTATATTGTGTGCAAATTCATTTGCCTATAAAAACAAGTGAGCTGTTTTAATCATCCATGTCTTTGCTGAGCGAGTTAAATATTCCTGTAATCATATAGCAAACTGATAAAAAGTATCAAACCTTACCTAAGGACAATCTTGAATATAAAATGACCTATTTACCGTATTTATTCGAGTAATACCCGCACGTGTGTAATACCTGCACCCTCGTTTTTGGAAGTGAATATCTGGGGAAAACGGTATTTGTGTTATGCCCACACTTTAAAAATTCCAATTTTGTTATTTAACGGCAACATTGGTAAACTAATCTATCCGAAGTCAAGTCTGATGATGCATAAGCTGCAAAAATCACTTATTTAAGACATAAATATTAAAACAACTATTAATGCCTTTTCTAATGCAATAAATCACAAAAAATTGACATTCAGCAATATTATATTATAAAGAAAGAAGTCGGAAGCATATTTTGAAGGCCAGTGCATTAATATCGCCAAAAGGTTCCGTTTTGAGTCACTGCACAATGTACATGCTTTATTTTTGCCAAATGTTTGGAATCATGACGGATATGCTACCATCACTGAAAAGAGTGTACCTCTCATAAATAAAACTTGAAAATTATGTGCACAAACTGAATCCCAACATCCAATAGAATGATTTTTGATTCTTTCGATTATTAAATTGTATGTAAATACCTGTAAAAATTACGATGAAAAAAAGAAATATCGTAAAATCCCAAATTTTTAAACAAAGAATTTATTCAACTCACATTTCAGGGACTTCTTTAGGAATTCCACATTCGTTTTTTTTTCTAATACCTAATCACTGATCTGGTCTTCATCTGCAGCATAATCACCCCATAAGTAATGGCCCTCAGTTCCATCCAATGAACTTCGTCACTTTAAAGCCTTTGATCACACTTTCTTCACTTACGCCGTGCCATGCTGCGAGCACCCATCAGCACACCTCAGAGAGCAGAGCGCATTTCAGCCTGCCCGTTGTTGTTGTGTTCTTCAAATTTAAGCATGAATCACGTAAAATTAAAGACAAAATCTGTGGTGTACGGCACCTTCCAGGAAACACAATGAATTCATTCTTTGCCACGAAACACGACAGGCATTTCGCGGGTGACATACCATCAAAAGGTAAAGGGGCATATCTTGTGTAATGTTCACACCCCCTTTTTCTGGATGCAGTTTTAGGGAAAAAGTGTGGGTATTACACGAGTAATTATGGTAATGCCTTTGCATATATTTATATTTGCTTTCTTTGGCCTTATTAGCCCTAACTCTGCTACATATGACTTTACAATAAACACTTTGTACCTGATCTTTTAACAGCAAATGAATAGGAAAGCTAACACAGTAAGCCATCATAGTTTTGCTTTCATGTTAGTACAAATATTATTACTAATTCCACTTATCACACATTGAATTTTACTTGCTTTTCTGAAATCAACAATAATCAAGAAGCTACTCCTTAATTGGATTGCATTCCAATCTACCTACTCGCTTAGCAAACTTTCGCTATGTAGCTTTTGTAATATACCTTGAACTAAATTGTAATCTGTGTCCTTGCAAATGTTAAGTTGTAATACAGAACTGGGTTTAGGTATAAGATTAACGTATATGATGGTTACTCTGCCTTAATTCAATGTTTATATTTTTAATATGTATATTCTCTGAAAGTTTGGATTCTAGCTTAATTTGAAAAATGTTTACGTTAACCTAAAATTTGGAAATGAGTTGCTCTGAGTCATAAATATAAGTTCAATAGTAATGGCAATAACATCAATGGTGATATACAATTAGTGCATCCAAGCATTAAACTATAACATTTATATGCTGATATATTTTTATAAATATAATCTTTAAGAAAATGTAATGAATAAATAAATAACATGAAAGAGCTTACTCCAAGAAATCAATCTACAGGGGGTTCCCGTTTTACGTTGGGGTTATGGACCATAAAAGAGCAACGTGTATCGAAGCTAAATAAAACGGGGAATTATTCTTCCATATGAATAACGTAAAATAGGGCCTATGCCACTTAATGATCAAGGGTTTTCAATAACACTATCCATTGATAGGAGATCGAAACCTAAAGCTTTCAGCATTATTTTCTTCATTTGTTTTCTGATCTCCAAACTGTGTTAGTTGACTACGAGTTGTAAAGGGGAAAGGAAGGGGAATAACTATGAGGGTATATTATAGTTACCTCACTTGGAGGTGGACGAAGAAGCTATTCTTTCAACTTCTCAGCCTCCGAGTTATAAACAGCTAGGTCCTTTTGACATGTGAAAACAAGGCATCGGCAGTTTCTTCTTGCTCCCATCAGGCCACTAGTCGAGAAACGTGCATCTGCACTTTCCACTCATTTCTCTCTTGGGAAGACCCAGTGCAAGTGAGACACAACTGTGTCGCTTAGAAGCATGGAAAATTAAACACTGGCTTGTAAAAGGTAATCATCTGTGTTCTGAAAAGAGCTAATACATACATGTCGACTGCACGACATTTTCAAATCCCTAAAATCAAATCTGGCCGATAAAGTCAAAAAAGGGACATTTAAATCCGGCATTTAAAAATTAACCCTTCAAGCGCGCAGGATGTTTACTTAAATCCCATGTTTGAGGTCATAAGAGGTTTTTAAAAATTTGCGAAAATGCGTGATTTCGATTCCTGAAAATTGAAAAATTCATAACTTTTTTCATTTTTATTGGATTTGTATAAAATTCTTTGAATATTTTAGTAGATCATAACATTTATAAACAATTTCCTACCAGTTGCCTACCAGTTAACGTGCACCCGTGCTTTCATATATCATTCAATATTGCGAAAACTGTAAACGGCATTGATATGCAGTCTGTTTTAAAATAACATTTCTGCTTTTATTAACATTTCATTCGCTGGATGTACCTACCTAAACCAAATAGAAAAAAAGTTTCTCGCAGGTCAACTTTTTCATGTTTTGACTAAAAATTTGAAATAAATTTTACGTTTCATATATTTTTAAAAGACGTTTCATAAAGCTTATGAAATTTTGAGTTGTAAAGTAGTCATTCATAGTCATTATAGAATTTACATGGTGAAATTTGTCCTATTTCGTTCAGTAGAAACTATGAAGTTGTATGTATCAGAATGTATGCATAATAAGAAAATTAGAAAAGTTAAAAGTTTTTTTAAAAGGCATTTGCTTTATCCCATTTACCATGAAATTTACAAGAAAATATAACTTCAATGAATTATCTCTATTGAATTTTTTTTACTAGCACTCACTTCAGACTTCTTGAGAGCGACACGAGAATATTTTTCCTGCAAAGGCCCGAGAATAAGGGCATGATGCAAGTGCTCGCTCCGAAACTTTCGATTACTAGGCATCTTCAGTGATTTATTTTTGTAAACAGACCTTGGACCCAAGAAGAGACTTCTTTTCTCTCATATTTTAATGGTCTCAAGCGTCGAAAGAATTGCTTAAGCTAGCACATGGCCTGAAGAGAGCCGAACAATGATTTTTGTTGTTCGACTGCCCTCGTCTTATACCTCTCAACCTCTGACTCATAAGAAAAACCAAAGAAAAGAAAGTTTGTGGGCAGATGAGTAGTCTAGATCTTGTTTCACTTTGTAGTAGCATTCATGCCGAGATACGGTTCTTCTCAGCATTGGAGATTTTTAGAAGACACGAAAAATCAATCACAAAATTTAATGCACCTTAAGTGTATAAAAAAGATAAAAAGATCGCAGAATGACGATAAATAGGTAGGCCAAAGGTTCCTCTTTTAAAATATATAAAGGTTACCCATATTTAAGAAAATTTACTGTGTCAAAAAAATAAAGAAAGCTAGCACCTCTGCGATGTACCCAGTACACATGATGACTGCATGTGGAGTTTTCGTCTGACGTTCCCAGTATGCATTATTATTATTATTATTATTATATTTATTATCCAAAGACCATACAGTTTGTAGGTATAAGACTCGTCTTAAAGAGATACATAAAAAAGAAAATAGCGAAATACAATATACATTTAAATACATATTACAACACGAAGGAATTTCATTATCACAATTTTTTGTTATTAAAAATATAGAACAAACGTTAATAATTAGAAGATTATGATTCACAAAGATGAGTCTAAATACACGTTAATATTATAAAAGCATAAGGAACTTTTTAAGATCTGACAAATCTGTTATTGCTGTCAGTGACTTTAATGAATGATGGAAGCTTATTATAAAGTTTAGAACCCATGGCAAGTGGTGATGTTTGAGCAACTAGTTTTTTGTGATGCTCTAAATGGACATTTTTATGCCCTCTTGTACTATATGAATAAACATCAGCATTTGTGTTAATCAAGTTTCGATTTTCATTCACAAATACAACAACTCTGAAAATATAAACACATGGTATAGATAGCATATTTAATCTTTGAAAAAGAGGTCGACATGATGTTCTCTGAGAACAATTCAACATGCATCTTACAATACGCTTTTTAATTAGTAGTACTTTGTTTAGTAGTGATGGTGAGGCACCCCAAAACATTATGCCATAACAGGCACGTGCATAGAAATATCCATAATACACCGATAGTAAGACACTAAGGGAAACTGAAGTCTTTATGAAACGTATACAGTAAAGGGAAGAAATTAATTTTGGTATGAGACATGAGATATGTTGAGACCACTTGCCAGATTGCTCAACATGTAGTCCAAGGAACTTAGTATGGTTTGTAGGAATAATATTTTCGTTGTTTAAGGTCAGTTTAAACTTGTCTTGAAGAGGAATTTTTAAAAAAGTTATCACTTGGGTTTTACTGCAATTTAGGGAGAGTTTATTCGTGGTAGACCAATTTAAAACGTTATTCAGGATCATCTGACTCTCACTCAATAAGGCATTGAAATTTGGTGCTGAAATCAGAAAATTTGCATCATCAGCAAAGATAATATTTTTAATTTTAGAATTAGTGCTAATTCTAGGAAGGTCGTTTATATAAATAATGAACAGTATGGGACCCAAACGACGACAATGACGGGTTAAACAGCATTTCTACTTAGAAAATGTAATTGAAATCCATTTTCATTATGTGAAAACATTTTTGCTAACCTATCACTCATTTTTAATCCTTATTTTATAACGTATCAATAATTTTATTCCACAAACCCATTTTTAGTGATGAAAAGAACTGAAGAAGGCACAACTTTGTGAAATCGATTCATGATGAAATAACAATACAAGAAACTTAGTAGATTTCAAAGAATTTAATAAAATCGTATGACCTGGTTTGTTGCAATCATAACCCTTCAGGTATTTTTATGTAAACAACATAAGTGCAGAGAATTTTTATGTTTTTTCCCCCAAAACTTCAGCTAAGTACGGGGAAACATAACGAGGACCCCCTGTACTATTAATTTATGCTTAAAATCATGTCAACTTTGTGCTCTCAAAGTAAAAAATAAACTACAGAAAAAAGATCCGTCCATCCTTAAGTCCGTTTAATTTATCTTTTTACATGTATTAATTTTAATATGTTGTTTTTGTGCAGTTAAATTTTAGGAATATAAAAATATTACAATATGGCCATGAGAACTAATCCCCAGTTTCTGCACTAGTCTTATGTCCGGTGATTTTTCAGGATGCTTTGCAAATGGACTGCAAGAGTTTGCCTTGTCTTAAAAATATCCATATGGATGCTAGAATAGCCATAATGGTATGGTGGTTGATTAAGATAATCATTGTAATTGGTCACTAAGTTGATCTACTTCTCTGTACATATTACAGAGATAATCATGGTTTTACTGTAGTCATAAAAACTTTTTATTTGAAGAATGCTTTCAAATGAACTTGTATTAAATGATTGGCATTACTTATGCATACACATGCAATTGAGAAATCATAGTAGAAAAGTTGGTGATTGTTTTATAGAAATCTGAGATTATTTTTAATTTTGTTAATTAATTTTAAATGTTATCAAAATTTTCGTTTTTCATTAACCCTGTTATTTTTTTAACAGAATTATAAAATATGAAATGGACCGTGCATTAGAATTTTGCATCAAGAATTTTGCAGAACAAAACGATATCCACAATTTTAATTTTTATATAAGAAAGTTGAAATTTTATTTCTCCTTTATATCATTTCCTGTAGTTATTGACATGATGCATGTTAGTTCTTACATTTTTTTACTGATTGAATGATCTCAGTTTCGTTGTCGACTCTTCAGAAATAACTTCATTTTAGTAGTACTGTAGCACTGTTGCTTATATTTATTTGTAGAATGTGTAGCTTTATTACATTTTAAAATCTTTTGAGCGAGAGAAATTGTGTAAAAACTCGAAGCATTTCCTATGAACATAATTTCAATTGTTTCATGAAGCACTTTGAGTAAATTTTGCTCAGTGAAAACTTCTAATGGTGAATATCTTACGACATTTTAGGGTTAATATACTCCGCTGTCGATCCCTCCTCTGCTTGCATAATGTTATTACTAGTTTGCAAGATGAAGATTTAGATGGATTCACTGGCGTTTTGACACTTTGGGACAAGCTTGGAAATCTAGTACTCAAAGACGGAAGTAAGTGGTGTTAGATAATCTAAATAAAATTTACTGCAGTTGCATATAGCAGCCATAACGTAATGCATGAAAGTGCTTCATCAAATTCATTGTCATCGTCATTGTCATTCTTTCAACAATGCTCCCTCTATTATATACTCAGATTATATCTTCAAGTAAATGCCAATCATCTTTCGCATTAAAATAGAATCAGTGATAACATGCCTCAACTTCCCTCTCTCTTCTGGCACTCCCAGCTATATACCACTAGATTACGACTTCTGCCAATGGCGAGCCGGTCTAGCTTTAGCTGTAGCATTACCATTTCCTTTGGGTAAAGTTTCACTGTATTTATTGCATTTAATATTCATTAACATTGGTTTATTATTCAATTATGAAATTAATAAATTTTCAACTGCCCTTGAGTAGTACAGCATAAAACAGAGTATGTAAAATGTTATTTCTTATTCCTTAGGCCAGTGTTTTTCAACCAGTGGGATGCAAAGCTGTCTAGGTGGGACACAAAAGTATCAAAAATAATTATTTTAAAACTTTTTCTTAAAAAAATTATAGCACTAGTTGATGTCCTTAAAAATTTCCTTTCATTATTAATGCAAATTAATTTAACAAAATTCTACCTTGGAAAAGGTGATGGCATTGTTTTTATCACAGTGGGACATAGGATGCAAAAGGTTGAGAAGCGCTGGCTTAAGCATTGCTTAAATCATTCTTTCCATATGGTGATTATTTCCACTTGCATGAAAAGCAGTGCATTGTATGCAGATAGCTAAATTGCAGTACCTTCTACCTTAATTGCTGTTTCAGTGTTTTTCTAAGGATAAAAATAAAAGAAACAAATAACTTTATTAACATTACTGTAATTATTAACATTTATTGCAACAAACTAATGTCATTCATAAATTTTGTTTGCATGAACAATGTTGAAACACTAGTAAGACTTCAGCTGTCCATAATTATTTTCTTCTTTTTTGCACAAGTTTTCTGCTTTTGGTGACATACTTTTGTGTCTTATCTTCCAGAAAAGATATCCATATAGGTTGGTGACATCTGCCATAGGGAGTTTTTTATTGATAATATACATAAACAAAGTCAGGACTTATGATATGCCAAGTTTTATGTGGGTCATCAAAACTATGTGTACACCTAGTAAATAGCTATTTTTCAAAAGGTTTATAATGACCTTAGCACAAATTTTTCTAACTCACTTTAGCATTATTGTTTTCCAGCTGCTAAAGTCATAGCAAACATTTGCACAATGGTTAAAGAATTTTTCCATCCATTTATGTTTATTGTATTATCTTTGAATAACTCCTGTATGTTATATAATAAATACAAGCAAAATATTTTTTTTACAATTGAGAGAAAATGCCTCATTCCACTATATGAATATTAACCAACAATGTTCCATTGCTAACAATAACATTTTCTTATTGGCTAATATTCTCAAAATCATTAAGGAAATGATCCCATTCCCTAAAATGGGCTGTGTAAAACCTTTGGAATTTTTAAGTGCTGTCCTGCATTTCATTTTCTCTATGAAAGTAATGAATGGGTTTGACATGTAGGATACATTAATTATCATCACATAATTTTTTCAATCATTTGCCATTTTCCTCATTACAGTGAATGTATCTATGAAGTTAAGTGGTTATTCATTGGAAAAAGAGAAATATTGTTGAAAAACCAAATGTAGTCATTGAAATTGCACAAGATCATTTCTTTAGAAACTGTGATTAGTATATTTTCTGAATTTATTTTACAGCGGAAGACACATCTCTTCTTGAAGCAACAAGTGCAGCAATGCGAGCTGTTGCAGAAAGACTTAAGCGGATAGATCCAAGAAGCTTTGCTTGCAATGTTACATCATCTGGTTTACAAGTAATTATCATCTTCTTCAGATAATTTTGCAGATATAAATCCACTTTCCTCAGCCTAGAAGACTATGTAAACCATTATCTACTTGTTTTAAAGGCCTGCATTCAGGGTCCTGCTGCCAGATTTAATTTGGGATATTGAGATAATTTTTGTTAGTATTCTGAAAAAATAAATTGCCTTTTTACTTTCCCATATACGAAGTATATTGAGTAAGTACCTATTGTAATTGCGAAAAAATTCGACCTCGTGATTTTGATGGAAATATACATTTTAGGTGTAGCTGAGTCTGAAAAGTGGTTTTCACAATGCCCTCTGTCTGTCTGTTACTGGCTCTAGAGCAGGGGTGGGCAAACTTTTCTGCATGGCGGGCCGCATCAGTGTTTGCAAATTTTTCAGCGGACCGCCAGATTAGAGTTTAAATCGGAAATTGCTTAGATTCTTAGGCATCATACATAAGTGAAAAACAAGCACAAACAAGGATTTTAGGGCTATACTTTCAAAACTGAAGGTTATATTGTCATAATTTTACCAAAATAATATGAAATTGTGTTAAATTTTATGGATCACTTTTTTACCAAAACTTTGCAGGCCACATGAAATGCTCTCGAGGACCACATACGGCCCTCGGTTTGTCCACCCCTGCTCTAGAGCCTAAACGGTAGAGTGAAAATGAATGAAATCTCATAGTTAGGCATTTTATCATACAGAATGGAAGCGATGAAGAAATGGTTGACATTACACATTAATTAAGGCAGTTTATTCTAAGAAATTTTAACAATTTAATTTTCTCAAAAACGGCTCCAACGATTTTGGTCTAATTTTGTACAGTTACTCGAGTTTACATCCGCAATAATACTACATAGTTCATATTTCTCAATAAATGATTATAAGGCTAGTTTATTCTTGAGGAACTTTAATAACAATTGGATTTTCTAAAAGTGGCTCATATGATTTTCATTAAATTTTGTATAGTTATTTAAGTTGATGTTTATAATGATTCTACATAGTTCATATTTTTCAAAAGATAACTAAATGACGCATTAGTATATGAGAAAGTTTGTACAATGTATATTTTACCAATTTTATATAAAGTTAGAACTACAAAAAATTCATACATTCATATATTTAAATAAAATGAAGAACTCACGAGACACGGTGAAGACAATGAATAAAATTGGAAAAATACCTCCAAATCACCATAAAGGCAGTACTTACGTGCCAAGGCACAGAAGACTCGCAGGATCACTCAGGATGCGCGTTTCGACAGCAACGCTGTCATCTTCGGCAATGTCAAAGTGTGTAAGGTTAGGCGGAGTATTTCTACTATTGTTGACCATTAGAGAAGTAGGGGAGGGGAAAGGGAAAGGCGTATCGATCGTTTTGTTTTGGTTATGGTGTATGTAAAGGCTTTCATAGGCATCTAGTTTGTTTTTGTTGGTGACCGTTTTTAGAAGTTTTAAATTTTCGGTTGTGATAGGATGATGGCAGGTGTTGATATGAGATGCTACACTGGACTTGTCTATTCTGTTGTTTCTGTAATGGGCTAAGTGTTCTTTGAAACATGTTTCTAATTTCCTTTTCGTTTGTCCAATATAAATTTTGTCACACTTTTCACATTTGATTTGGTACATGCCTGATTTCTTATGGGGGGGTAAGCTGTCTTTAGGGTTTTTAATGAGATTTGACAATTTATTTTCATTAACAAAAACTGTGTGTAATCCTATTTCGGAGAAGATTTTTTGAAGTTTTTTGGTAGCATAATGGTAGTAAGGTAGCTTCATAAATTTTTTGGTATTGGTGTCTTTGTTGTTGAGTGTTATGCAGTTTCTAAGGTTCATTCTGTGTTGATGTTTTTTAACATTTTATGAATGAGTTCTGGTTTAAAACCATTCTGAATGGCTATGTGTTTTATATAGGATAATTCTTTGGAGAAATTTGTATTTGATAGTGTTGTGTTGAGTAATCGATGGATCATGGAATGAAAAGGTGCTAGTTTTTGTGAAATGTGGATGTATGTGTTCGTATGTGTAGGTTTTCTGTAAATGTTGAAATGTAATTTGTTGTTTTTCGTAGTTAGAAGAATGTCTTGGAAAGGTAGAGATTTTTTATTTTCTGTTTCATGTGTGAATTTAATGGTGTCAAACTGCTTGTTTAACAAGTTTAAGAATTCAACAGTGTTTCCTTTCGATGTGTCGAAAATAGCGAAGATGTCATCTACATATCTGAGCCAAATTTTAGGAAAATACGGAAAGGTGTTCTTACAAATGCGTTCGAATTTAGTCAAGAAGATTTCTGCTAATAAGGGAGATAAAGGGTTGCCCATGGTTGTGCCTTCTTTCTGTTGATAAAAGGAGTTGTTGACCTGAAAATATGTTTGTTGCATACAGAGGGAAGTTAGGCGGATGTATTCGTCCACAATTGGACCAGGAAGGTTTTTTTCTAGTACTGAGTTTTTTTAGAAATTCTATTGTGTTTTTTATGGGAACACTAGGAAATAAAGATTTTACGTCAAACGATGCCAATATTTCGTTATCTGAAAGAATTATGTTTTCTACTTTGTTGATGAAATCTGTCGAGTTTTTGATGCGTGAATCATTAGGAAATTGCATTTGTTTAAATTCGTTGTTCAGCCAATGGGCTAAATTGTATGTGGGAGCATTGATTGCTGAAACTATAGGTCTTAAAGGAATGTTAGGTTTGTGTAATTTTGGTAGGCTGTACATTCTAGGGACTGTCGGATTTGAGATGTTTAAACGGTAAAGGAGTTGTTTGTTTATTAGTGTAGGACATGTTTTAAGAACGTTTTTTGTAGAGGTGATCATTTTGTTAAGGAGATTTTTTGTGATTTTTTCGTATGGACCTTCGTTGAGAAGATGTTCAACTTTTTTGTGATAATCAGTTTTATCTATTATTACTACGTTGTTTCCTTTATCTGCTTTTAGGTAGTAGCAATTTTTTTGTTTAAAGAACTAATCGTTTGATAAGTTTTCGGTGTTTGTGTTGTTATTTTAATTATGTTAGTGATATTATTTTTTATTTGATGGTAAGTGGCATTTCTGATGAATGCTTTAGTGTTTTCAGGGAGGAATTTTATGGAAGATTCGATGTCCGCGATTATGTCGTCTGTTGGAGGTTTTTGGTATTGAAGAGTGTGTTTGAGACCTTTGTTGAGAAGATCAATTTCATTTTTATGGAACGATTCGTTCGATAAGTTAATAACGAAATTCTTAGATGGACTAGGTGTAGGTGACGTTTTAGGGTTAGTGTTTGTAAGAAAAAGTATTTTTTTCCGTAATTTAATTTTTTTATTCTCAATTTTGTTCTATGACACTGTGCATCTTTGTGTTGTATTGATCAAAGAGGAAAATGTCTGTGCGAGAATGATTTTTGGTGATTTTGAGATGTAAATTATAGGTTTTTAATTCAAGTGTGCTACGTTTGCTGTACAATTTACGTATTTCTGTGTTCAGCCACTTCTGTTTGGCGAAGGAAAAAGCAGTAATGGTGGAAGGATTGTTAGAATTGGGGAAAATATTCGTGAATTTGGGAAAAACACTGTGTAATTTACAAGTTTTAAGAAACTTGATGTCAAGAGATAATGTTTTGATTTGTGTGGTGAGTTTGTGTAATTTGTTGAGTTCGAAAGTCTGGAGAGACATTACAATAAATAAAATCATTTTATTATTTGAAATTCAGAAATTTTATCTTCTTATTCCTAACATATATATTCATTCATTTTTATGCATATTTTTTATGTAATCGCGAGAATGGTGCACTGTGCTGATAGTGTAATTTCCAAATTCCCAAGAAAAGTTTTATCTTTGCACCAGAAAGTTGAGTTGTGCACGTGGAGAAAGTGCTGCTCCAATCGCAAAGCATTATGGTGTTAATGAATCCAATATTATCCTTGGAGGTGGCTTACCCTAACTCATTATTTTCCATAAGCCCTAGGTTTTACCAGCCGCAGTTTTGCCAACCATGGTGTTTTTCGGGAACATATCACCCGCGATTGACGAGGGGTGCACGTGCATGCATGTGCGTGTGTGTGTGTATATATATATATATCAGACAAATGCATATAAAATATTTTATAACTAGGTAATGTTATTTTGAATTTCAGATGTTGTTCAATGTTGAGAAGAAGTGTACTGATCCCAACACAAGAGCCAACCTTATTAGGACTGTGGGTATAATGGGAGAAGCTCTGTGTCACTCCAATAGAGATGAAATCAACACTCTTCTTGGGGTAATATATAATACTTTTAGTACCATATTTAGTTTCACTTGAATGTTCCTATTTTCTTACCACTCTTACAAACAATTGTTCAATTTCAAATAATTATAGCAACATACCTCTGTTTCTGCTTGAGGCACAGAGAAAGTAGATGAAAATTCAAATTGACATTTCAATAGAAGTAAAATTCTTAAATTAATTCCTAATAATTCTTTTTTTACAAAATTTTCATTTGATTTCTTTTCTCATAAAACCTGTTCTACAGTCAGAACAAGTAAGCCATGTCCATTATACAGTGAAATCTCAATTTAAGGTTCTCCCATTTAAGATTTCCCCGCATTTAAGGATGTTTTTTTGTGGCCCCAACCAAAGCCCACGTAAATAATGTATTATATTACCTGATTTAGTGTTTCTCGATTTTGTGAATTGGCTGCATTTAAGAGACAAAATTCTGGTCCCTAGATGGACATCGCCGTGATTTAAGGTGTGTTTACAAAATGAGGCACGACAATATATTATTTAGTAGAGTTGTAATGTAATAATTCACACTATTCATGGACGACACAACACATACCTGCATTGTTACATTAAATAAACTCAAATAATTAATATAATGTCATGCTGTGTTTTGTCAATTCACCTTTAATCCTTAAATCATCTGTTAGTTAAGTTACAAAAGTTGCAATGACGTCATTACGTGAATGGATTTTTTTATGCTTTGGTTCCCAGGCACTCGCTCACTAACGTGATGTTAGCTAGTTGTGCCACTCGTGTACTACGGCCATATTTACCATGTTAATCTGAAAGAAGACAGTCCTCCAAAAATGGAGAGGTTTATTCAGAAAAATGCTTCTTTTACATTGGGTGTACCTACTCATCCGTCACTGGAGCATTTCCCTACCCTGCACAGTACAAGCATTCATATTTAAGTATTTGGCATAAAGTGCCGAAATGTAACAAATGTGCTTAAAATCTAATGATTACAAGGACGTGGGAAACTCCATCTGCTAGTGTTGTCATTTTGTGTGCATTATTGTGCACACTCAGCCTATTACACGCGCTGACATGTCTGCCAACACTCACCGCACTACTTCATTGCCAGATAAATTATTTGAAGCTTATATAAATTATCTCATATGATCCATGCAAGGTCAATTACCGTATTTACTCGAGTAATACCCGTACCCATGTAAT
This sequence comes from Uropetala carovei, assembly GCA_036926305.1. Taxonomy (NCBI): domain Eukaryota; kingdom Metazoa; phylum Arthropoda; class Insecta; order Odonata; family Petaluridae; genus Uropetala; species Uropetala carovei. The sequence goes on from JAXCHB010000298.1 coordinate 435,604, forward strand.
GCCCGCAACCCCATTTTTAGTGATAAATATTCAGGAAAAATGGAGTTCGTGTTAAGCTCGCACTTCCAAAATTTCGATTTTGATATTTTATGGCAGCACCAGTTGAATAATCTCTCTGAAGCACAGTTTGATGATACAATTATGGAAATAAGCAAATATTTAAGAAGTACCTTCTAAAAATGAACTTTAATACTTTTTAACATACATAATCATTAAAAATTGACATTGAATGCCATTATATTACACGGAGACTACTTCCTTGATAACGCAGAAAGGTTCCATTTTCAGTCATTAGACATTCTCAAGTTATTATAAAATGCACAGTATATTGCCCCTACCGAAAAATGCTGACCCAATACCTCACGCCAGGCTCGCAGTATTGAGGTGTTTCACGGGTGGCCTACCCCCAAAAGATGAATGTGCTAATCTTATGTAATGTCCGCATCCTCCCATTTTGATTGGAACTTTTGGAGAAAAAGTGCAGGTATTACACGAGTAAATGTGGTATATTATGTATTCATCATTGTATACGAACTTAAAAAATTGAAACAATCTGCACACTCGGTTGATTCCTGCTATAGTAAGTACGTCTTGAGTGTGTTAATTTACATAAAAGTTTTAGGAAAGTTTGTCGCGGAAAAATTATAGATTGCAAATGCGCAGCTAGGAGGTGCAATGAGGGTCACAACCATGAAGTTACAACTAATTTCATCTCCAAATCGAAAGCTTAACAAATCATCTTTGCCGGAGCACTTGCAGTATGATTCTCAGCCATCTTTTTTCCATGAAATCTTACAAATGAAAAAATTGATCGTAATCAATCAACACTAAAAGCTGCAGGGTTTCTGAGCAGCCTAGACGGAGCACTCAAGGTCATAATTCAAATTAGGCAACTTCCTATCTTTTTGCTAACTGCGCATTTCTCTCGTGGTTACTTATCCACTGGGATGATCATATGTTTACCATCCCTGCCAGCTCCAATATCACCCCTCTCCTGCCTCTTTACGTATTTGCCATCTACACCTGATTCGCCGTTTTAAGTGATAGATGACATTTGTATCTGGTTACAATGCCAGCGGTGAAAATTAATATGTACATTATACTCAGTGATTAGCTGAAAATAACTAAGAACTGGCTCTAAAGAAACGTTCAAGGAAATTTGGATAAATGTGGCAGGTGACCTACCAGTCAGGGGCACCAGATCGGCAAATTTCATTTCATACACTGTCAGTAATTGAATGTCAGATAGGACAAAATGTACTTGAATGGACAAAAATCAATAAATTTTCATATAATCTAAAAATTTAACAACCCTCGCAAATCCAGAGAAAAATTAACAAACAGCTTGCACGAGCCAGCTTCAGCTTATCACTGCATATACTTGCACATATTATATTTCAACCTTTTCACATCATTTCTCTCAGTCATGTAGAAGTGAATCACATTGTATGGGCTTGTGGGTGTGAACTTGCTGGGCAGCTCACTGACAGTGTAGCTTTTCACTGTGATGGCAAAGTAACTCCTAATTTATACAGACACAGTGTTTTCTGCGCAGCGTTAAAAACACTCAGTAGTTGTGCCATTTGTGCGCATGTCTACTTCGTTTTGCGGAAAAGATATTTATTTAATTTGCTGATATTTTATTAATATAGGTACCAAAATGAGGAAACTTACTTTAAGTGAAAATGTTTCCATTATTCATCAAGTGGAAGCCCATCCAAATGTGACAAAAATAGAAATGGCAAACTGCCTTAGACTAGCACCATCTTCTTTGAGCAACAGTATCTATCTGTACTCTTAATATTTGTGTTTCAGTTAATAAAAATTTGATATTAATAAACTGCTGTTTAGTCTTTAAATTTTCAACTACCCACATATAAGGTATTACTCGATTTAATGTACAAAAAACTTGTCCACCAGGCAAACGTTAAATGGGGTTTCCACTGTATATGCTGCATTGATTTTAACTGTTTTAATCTCAATAATATCTTATATATTAATGAAAATTATAAAGCAATTCAAACATTTCCTTCTAATTTTTTTGAAATCCAGCAAGTGGGAAGTTTTCTGCTTCAAATCAGCACTAGAGCAGATGAAGAACTGTGGGTTGTGGCAGAGGCTTTGGATGCTTTGATGGATGTATTTGCTGAAGACTCAACTGACCCAGCTGCAGCAGAGATTGGCCTGGTCGATTCACTTCGCTCCATGTTACCAGCACTTCGGTCAAAAGTAAGCTGCATTCATGAAACTCGGTCAGATCCCAAAAATCTGCACTGTGAAAAAATGAAAGAGTTTTGTAGAATAGGTGGAATCAGTAAATCTATCATTTCTTAGCATTTATTTAATCCTTAAGCTGATGCACGGAGTGTGTAAAATCTTTTTAAAATGCTGGCAGTTTGTAAAGATTGCTTCATATGCATTGTTCTCTTATCTAACCTATCTTTATTGTCAAGCTCGCTAACCGCTACGCCAGCGCCAATTGTTATGTGATCCTTTGCCGTGTATGGTAGTTAAGCAGTGACTCGGGAAATATTAACTTATTTTTATTAATAAAATAAAAACGGCTGGGTATTGGCCCTGATATGTATATATTTTCGTTAATCGGACGTCATGGACATTATCTCTACGAAGTTTCAGCCAAATCGGTTGGGGGTCAGTAGTGCCTTCCCCTTGTAAGTTCTTTTTAGTGGATGCACTATGTCTTTCAGTATTATGATTCCATGGTCATATGAAGCAGAAACTTCTCGTTAATTTTTAGGTTCGTTTCGCTTACAGCGTGAGTGCCTATTATCGTAGGTCTGTCTGTCCGTCCGTCCGTCTGTCCATCTGTCTGTCAAAAATCAACTTTCCGTCATATCTTGTAAAGTATTGCTCATCTCAAAATATTTTTCAAATAAAACTTGTAGAACTAATAAATTAGAGTATTTCTTTTTCTATACATTTTTATCATAGGAGTAGCCGTTATCCATAAAATCGAACAAGATAGTCTTAAATCGAGTTGAACTTAGAAAATTTCTTGCATGGTTACTTCTTCATTGTTGCTAACATAAACAATCTCACAAACAAATGTTTAATTTACTTATGTGTGCATGCACTATTTTTAAATAGGAAGAAAATGGATTATTTTTGATGAGGAAAAGAACTTTAAAACGCTATTTCCCTTACATACAGGTATATAATTTCTTTCTAATACTCCATTGCACGAAACGCGCCCATTTGTTATACGTTATACACTTTCCTAATTTGTTTTTATATATTTAGAATTGTTGACTCTTTGAGAATAGTAGATGCCAAGTAACACTTTCTTTATACCTTGTATACTCATGTATAAGGCCCAGTTTGAAGGCCAAATATTTAGGTCACAAAGTAGAGGTGGGTGTTATACATGGGTAACACTTCTGCGCACTTAAAATTGGAAATTAAAGTGTACCTACCTCGCACCAGATTCTTGATTTTAGGGTGAATTAAGATGAAAAACATACTAATCAGGTTATTCATATAGTATAGAACCTTTTATCCAGATTCCAGTTATTCGGAAATCCAGTTAACCAGCTATTTTTTTAAAATAATGCATTTTTCCAAAATTTGCTAGGGGAAAGAAATTTAAAGCTTTGCTAGAAATTTGGGTGTGCTCCGGTGAACAAGTGAACATGTAATTTGGAAGCAGGGCCGGCTCAACAATACAAGCAGACCAAGCGAACGCTTGAGGCGTCGAATTATTAGGGGTGCCAAATTTTCCTGGCAAAAAGTTTTTGAAAAATACTTTTATTTCTTCCATCAATATGCTTAGTGTTTGCAGCGTAAAATGGTATTTCCGAAAGCGGCTTCTGAGAATACTACTGAATACAGATGGCTGGATGTGGTTTTTCCAATATTTTTATTGCTGTGTTACATGCCGGGAGTCTTTGTCGATCGGATGGAAGCAGTTCTCACTGCCCCTAATATTTAAAGCTGATTCCCTCTGTGATTTGCCGCCCCCGAGGGATTCTGTCCGGGTGCTAAGCACCCGGACAGAAATAAAGAGAGAAGCATTCCCTTAGGTTGGAGGGGAGTGGAGGAGAATTATTATGAAAGGTCATGCCTCCAAAGGAAACTCGGCATCGCCCCCGCCGTAATAGCCTGCTGCAGTCTCAGATGTTGGCCAGCGGGAGACATTTGCAAGGGTGCCCAAGAGCAAGGAAGTCTTTAGAAAGTCTGAGGAGGATACGGGATATCTCGAGACCGTCCCTCCTGCGGTTCCTCTTTGTTTCTACGTGCATTCATTCTGGCACGTTCAAAATTCTCGGTTTATTGGTTGCTGCTCTTGTATGAGGACAAAATATTTATCTTTTGGGTTTCTTTTAATGCTTCTTAGTAATTGATATGCTGTTAGGTCGCACTGAGGATGGGGTACATATTCTCACACCACTGTTTTCTACCCCATCTCCTTCAAAATTTCCTCCTCCCTCGCATTTCACATTGGTGACATTGAAAAAGAGCAGTTTGTCAGCATTAGCTCCAATATATCTATCGTTGTGGAAACATCAGCCGAGTGGTATGCGTCTTTGAGTGTTTGAAGAATCTGTTATCAAGTTATAGCAGGTTAGTTTTCTTGGGGACTAATTGATATGTTTTTGTCTTTGCTCAAGAAGTGACGCCAATATTTAGTGTAAATATTATTCATTGGTAAAAGCAGGCTTTTGACCCTGAGAGTTGGAGCTATACCTAGTCTACGATCACTGGAGATTTTCTAAACCAGGAAGTTAGTGTATATTTTTATTTGATCTTTTTATATATCTTTCACGTTGTATGGTTAAATTATTTTTTAGTTTCATCCAAATAAGTTTGTTGCTATTATACTCTTTCTTGAACCAACCTTTGCTAAGATGTTAAAAATTTGAGGCAATTAACTCTATAGTTGGGCAATTTTATTTTCTTTTAAGAAATTCATCCTGAAGGTCGTTTTAAATTTTAAATTGGTAACAAATTCCTAAGCTGCTCCTGTTAATGAAAGTTGTCCTTGACTTGTTGTAATGATTCCAAGTAGTAGATGATGTTCATCTTGCTCTTGAAGTTCATAATCAGTCATAAAATTGGAGTCTCATTTATTCACGATATAGCTCGCTTTTCATTCCAACCCATATTTTTTAAATCATTTTTTTTGGAACGTCTTTCCAAGATCACTTCCAAATAAGGTTTTGATTCAATTCGTTTCATCATTTCTTTTTTCCTTGCATCCTCCCAAGTGCATTTTGCAACCAAGAATCAGTTTCCTCCTTTCTATTTCATGCTAAGAGCAATTCGCACCATTAGCTTTAGATAAGTGCGTCGCTGCCTTTATTCATGCGTTTGGCAACACGTGCTTGTCTATGAATAAGGCAATGTGTCGTTGTTGCATTTTTTACGCATTCTTTATGAAACTTACTGCACCAGCAAGTTTTCCAACCAATGATTGAGCCCTATCTGTGCATACATCGATGCAATAGTTCCAATCAATCTCATTTTCATTGAAATAAGTATGGCACGATTTATAATTTCTTTGTGACATTTAAAATTTATTTTTCTGTGAATAAAGTCCTGTTTTTTTATTAAACTGTTTAATCATAAAAATACACAAAACATAAAAATAATTATATCCTATTAAACTACTAAACTACCGAATTTTAATGCAAAATTTATGTATTGATGGGGTGCCGTGATTGAAATCTGCTTGGGACGCCAAAATGTCTTAAGCCGGCCCTGTTTGGAAGAGAACAAGGAATTTATATTGGAAAGTACCCGATTACATGAGCCGGCTAGGAAAATCTCGGGGCCCGGTGCAAATTGTGCGCGTGGGGTTTCTTATGCATGAAATATTTTTAATAGTAAATTTTAATAAGTAAAGCAATCTCTCTCGCTATGATACTTGGATATTTTTTCATTTTCTTTAAAAATGCATGTATTTTATAAGTACGACAAATAATTTTTAGGGAGCATGTGGGCTCTTTAAGTGCGGGGTCCGGTGCAGTTGCAGTTGAAAATGAGAAAGTACTATTTTGCTATATGCTATTTGACTCAGAGCGGTGGTTTTCAGTACGAAATTGATGCTGGTGAAATTTGTGGCGAACAACAGATCATGTGATTCACATTTTATTATGTCAAATATATGCAGCACTAATAAAATCATGCATGCAACCTTTACACTCAGTAATGGATTAGGCTTATGTTGTCGCATGAACACTTGGATCCTGAGCTACAGATACTATTCTCTCACCTTGGAAACCTTACAAGTTTAAAAAGACAATAACCTATGTAACATAATCTGTCAAATTAGTTGACAGATTTATTATATTATTTGAACTTTCTATGGTGAATTCTAAATGTCAAAAATATTAATTAGGAGCTTAATATTCACATGGTTTATAAAAATTAGATCAGTTGCAAATGGGAATGAAAGAAGAAAAAAGAATGCACTAAAAATGCTAGAGAATTGCCTATAAAAAGTTAGCAGAATAAAATAATGTTATCCCCTCTTTTCCAGCTGAGACAGCAACGCAAATCACTTGGACATCATGCTGCAATCATTGTGACAGCAAACACCAACTTGGAAAGATTTGTCAAGTATAAAGCTGAACATATCTGTAATGGAACTAACACTGAAGTTAGATAATGAATGTAATAGTAAATGTAATAGCTGTTGCTATTTTTCAATAAATTTTGAACCCAGTTCTATCACTGTAAACCTAACATGAATGTAACCATGCAGGGGAGAGTAAATTGGAAAAGATATGAGTTACGTAAGAGTGTGTTGGAAGGATAGATTGAAAAAAGCTAACTTGAAGCGGAGTAAGAACCGTATTGCTGCAGACCAGGCAGAGAGAGAGAGAGAGAGAAGAGGGCTATTGAAGAGATCTAGGTGGAGGCAGCTTAGGTTTTCTTTTAGGTGAAGAAGTTTTGCACAGGTTCTTGAAGAAATGGAAGCATGAAATGGTATGGAAAAAGGATGGAAAAAATGTTATATTTTTGAAGCACATATACCGTATTTACCCGAATGGAAGACGAGGTTTTTTACAAAAAATGTCCGCAAAAAAATTAGGGATCGTCTTAAAATCGCGTACGAAGTTTTAGGTGGGAAAAATGCATGCATTTTAAACACCACGTGGATTTCGAGTATATGTCCATCAAAACGCATTTATAAATGCATACAATAATACATTACATTTAATTAATTATTATAATACGTTAAAAATTCATGTCATAGTTCTTAAAGTTGCACATAGTACGAAAGATTACCTCCGGGGTACTGATGGAAAGGGCGTGTTTACGGCTGGGTAGGAAATCTGATATGTGCGACAATGTAGACGGTTAAGCAAGGATTGGCGGCCGTATTTGAGGTATATTGTTACATTTTAAACATGTCTATGTATTACAATTTAAAAATCTGCTACCTTTCGATTAGTGCTCCAGCAGCAGACGAAAGTACACCTGAATTTTAAAGAGTATAACATTTATGAAAGCACTCCATTAGTACTCACTTCGCGAAGTTTTAATGTGAAGGGAAGACTAGTCATTATTTTTAAGTTTAAAATAAGTTACCCCAAAGATATATTGTCACTATAGAAACTTCCGGGAATGAAAAATTACGTTAGCGAATGGCAGGAAGTTGCCGCCGTATGTTATTTTAAAATGCAAAACAATGCTGAGGGAACTGCTACCTAAAGGAATAATTGTTAGATGTCAAAGCGAATGCCTTTTTACTTTCTCATACAAAGTATTGTTATCACGAAAAAATTCGACCTCGAGATTTTTATGGAAATATACGTTTTAGGTGTCGCTGAATCCGAAAAAGTGGTTTTCCCAATGCCGTCTAGAGCCCAAACGGTACAGCGAAAATGAATGAAATCTCCTACTTAGGCATTTTATCATACTGAGCAGAGTCTATGAAGTAATGGTTGACATTGCTCAATAATTAAGGGAAGTTTATTCTACGCATTTTTAACAACAATTTGATTTTCTCAAAAACGTCTCTAACGATTTTGATCAAATTTCGTTCAGTTATTTGAGTTATTTCGTTCAGTTATTTGAGTCTTCAGTAATACTGTATAGTTCATATTTCTCAAAAAATGAATATAAGACTAGTTTATTCTATGCAACTTTAAGAATAATTTGATTTTCTCATAAACGGCTCCAACAATTTTCATCAAATTTTGTACAATTACTTGAGTGTACTTCTGCAATAATATTACATATTTCATTTTTCTCAATGAATGAATATAAGGCTAGTTTATTCTTGGGCAACTTTAACAAAAATTGGATTTTCCAAAAACTGGCTGATACGATTTTCTAAAGATAACTAAACGACGCATTATTATATGAGAAATTTTGTACAATGTATGTTGTACTGATTTTTTATTCATGCTTTTAGTGTGTTGTTATTTAAAAGTTTTTCATAAATAGACCTTGGTTTTTCTAGGGGTCGTCTTAAATTCGAGGTCATCTTCCTTTCGGGTAAATACGGTATAAGCAATGGTTCATTTCTGCACGTCATGTTTCAGGAAAATGGTCAGCTTATATTTGGACCATTTTTGCTATCTTAGATTATTGTGTCCTATTTTTTTTCATGAGTAAGTGAAAAAGAATTGCTATTCAAAAAATTTTTATATTACACACAATCCTTATAACCATTTGAATAGCAACAGCAATTAGGCTTTTCAGCTCTCCTGGATTTTCCAGTACTCTCCCAGGTTGACATGATAATAAAGGTAAATATTACAAGCACCCTAAAGTCTCATGTATAACACACTCTCATGCATAATGCTCATCATGCTCTGAGTTCTGTTCTATGAGTTCTCAAATTTCCAGGCACAGTAAAACCTCCTTATTTTGATCCCGGATAATTTAAAATATGGTGTAATTCGAAGCTAAGATCAGTCCCCGGCCAACACCATAGGATTTTGCTTACTTTTTGGTACGGATTATTCAAAATATGCCTACAATGAAATTTGAAGTCATGATCTGATCTGGTGACTCACGAAATGTTCGCTTAATTTGAAACCTCGATCCTGTATAAGTGGAAGGTTTGCGTGCATGCCATCACATCACGTTTTTTCCCCTTCATTTCTCGCACACACATAGTGCCCCCTTTTACTTATTTAATAGTAGGATGGCCAAATGTCCCATTTTCTGTGGGAATGTCCTGTTTTTTATCAAAAGAGCCATTTTGTACCATTTTGAAGCCCATTGCAAATGAAATTTAGGTTATCTGATAATATAGCTGATACTCCTATTAATGTAGGATTCTTGGAAACATGGAGGTTATCAAATGAACAACAAATGTTAATTACAATCGCAATTGTCAGATTAGGAAATCTCAGGGTCACAGATAAATTTGAGGTGGCAAACCTAGTCTCAGCGTATTATATCCTGCCTGGGTTTACCCTAACTTATTCCCTTTGAGTTTCGACGACAACACTAGTTGGATTCTCTTTTGATTGTGAGCTTTGTCTTATTCTGGCATTCTCCAGACTGTAAGGAAAGTTTGTATTTGCCTTTTTCGCTAAAGATCGTTATAGTGACAGATCCACCATTAAAAAAATCGTGAAAATTTTGTCCCGTTTTTTTTATTGCAACAATGAGAAATGTCCCATTTTCACCTTGTTGGAATATGGTCACCCTATTTAATAGTCAGTGTGAAATAAAAGTCAGTGATGATTCAAATAAATGAATCAGCTTATCGTTGTGAATGCTCACATTCTCAAACGGATAGTGAAATTCGAGAACCAAGCTGAAAAGAACAGAAATTGCAAGAACCCCTATTATCTCAATATTCATGCTTTCCCAAACCTGGGCAAGGTTTTTCTCATAAGAAAGTGATACACTCCAGAAAAGACCATGTATTATTGATTTGCGTTACTGAACCAATCTTTAAATAACGTTGTGCAAAGTTATACCGAATGTCGTCTTTAAAAAGATCATGCCTTTGTTTTACCCGAGAATAAGTGATGAGCCAAAAACAAAAACCTAGTGGTTTTATCCAGTGATGAACTGGAAAAAATATTAAGAACCAGCTCTAACAAAAAAGGAAGGAAATTGGGATAGGGATAGTAGGATTCCTACATGCCAGGGACACCAGATCGCTCTAGTTTAGTAATAGCATTCCACTAGCTTAAGAAGTGTTCAGTTCGTAATATATTCCATTTCATACACTTTGTAATTGACTATCAAATAGGGCAAAATCAATAAATTTTCATATTTCTAAAACTTTAACAGCTGGCTTGCGCGAGCCAGTGGGAGCTGGTTTCAGCTCATCACTGGTTTTACAATAACGTCATACAAAAAGAGCACAATGTAATATATATGCAGCAGTATGGAGTGTAGATGAGTGATCATCTTTCGGTGTGTGGTTGGTCGTCTTTTCTTTGTGGCATAAAAGGGTAACTTGAAATGTACTGGGAAATTCAGAAGATTCACTGGTGATCTTTGTGAATTGCAAACTGTTTACTTCAGCTCTGTTCGAATTCGCTATGTACACTAACTCGTAAGGCCAATTCATTTGTAGAACGGATATATAAAATTCTGTATTGTGGTTTTGCTGCTTAAATAGCTGATCATAGTAAAGTTTGATTTTTATGAAAGTTCATTTCGAACCCGGATACTTTGAAGCAGGGCATCGAACCGTAATTTTTTTCGCTCCGGTTTTCGTTCCGGTTCACTCAAAACACAAAATTTCGGTTCGGTTCCGGTTTCGCTCCAGCAAGCGTTAGTGAACCGGTTCGAACCGGTTTTTTTCGCTCCGACCTTAAAATATTTTTAGGAAACTTTCAAGAATTGATTTATTAAGTATTTTTCTTATTAAATCAAATACAGCTTCACTATAAAAATAATGATATTTAAAAAACATAATCAAAACGCGTAAATAAATTATTTAAATGTGAATATTTAGTATGTATCTTATTTATTTAAGATTATATTTTGAATTGAATATTTACAAACAATACATGCGCCGCAAATGATTTCAACATACTAGGAAAGTATAAAGTAAATTATAAATGAGCAAGTTTTCTGCGATAGAACATTCTAAACTTATTATATTATGCAAAGAATTCATCTCATTTTCTAATTTACTGTGCTTAGTCCTTAGTACTAAATTTTATCAAAATCCGCTGAATAGCTACGGAAAAAAATTGCATCCTGATAGAAGGACGGACAGACCGAAGCTAATATGCGCTAAAGCTGGAATGCCTAATAATGAATTATTAATTTTTTTATTTACAAATCGTGCGGTAAAATAAGAGATCGCGTTATCTCAATAGTGCCAGTAAGTTGAGTAAGATATTACGTTATTTTCATTAACAATTTGTAGATCACGTCCACTGCTCGTATTATAGTAAAAACTGTAAATGCACGGCTTAATTTTTTCATTCAAAGATCACGTAAATGCATGAAAAAATGTATAAAATATTTATGAGGAAGAAGCCCGCAGAAATTGAGGCTCCGAGAATTCAGAAAGGCTGAGAAATGTTTATTAACATGATACAAATTTACGATGACTGAATATTTTTAATCACTTACGTAGTGTGAGAATGTTAAACTTCATTATTTCATAAAAATGAAATGATAAGTACCGTTTCGAAAAATTATTACCAAGCGAAAACGTGATTTTCACCCGGCAGCAAATAAAAAACATCTACGTACATCTACATATTACCCTGCAATCAAACATGCAAACAAAAAGAAAATAAGACTTATTCGGCCTGTCGTGAACTTTCTTCAGGCGGAGTCCCTAATGTGGGTTTCTGCAGTCGGCAAAATATTTCACTAAAAGTTACAAATTCGCATTTATATTTAATTTCTCTTCAGTTTTAAACAAACAATAGGAATATGTGTGCTCATTTTAAGATGCACTCTATAAAATAAATAGAAATTTACTAACCTGTAACAAAGGATAACCGAAGTAAGAATATCTCAAAACCACGACTGCGGAGCGATCCTTCCTGGATAGGTTTTAGAGAATGATTACCAGAATACAAGGGTTCAGTGGATATGGAGAGGGAGTGAAAGTATATGGGGACAATAACCTCCAACTTTAAGGAAAATCCAAGTTAAGAATCGGGAAATATTTTTGCCGGGAACACACTCTACGGGGTATGCTCGGGGGGAGGGTAGCAAGACAATTAGAGGCTGTCTTCAAAGTACCGCCCAAGTTCCTTTCCAGTAGCCTCGTTTAACAGGTAATCTCAGCAGGATGTATTGTAGACCCTCTCTCTATGTATTGAGATGCACATGAAAAATCCTACTATTGAGCCAACAGATATTATCACAAAGACCCATCCTTCCCAAGGCTGTGGAGAATGTGTTCTCAAGAAAAACCCAACCCTTTTCTTATTCGGTTTCTAAACGTGAGGCTTTCAGAAAGACTCAAACTAAAGCAAAAGGGAAAACCCTTCTTTCGCTCCCACATTTTATGCGAACCGAAAAATATGGAACGAAATAAATAACGGTTTTCGGTTTCGGTTCGGGTTCAGGAAAATATTTTTTTTCGGTTCGGGTTCGGTTTCACTCCAGGAAAAATAACGGTTTTTTACGGTTTCGGTTCGGTTCCGGTTCGATGCCCTGCTTTGAAGTCTTAATTTTTTGGTTCCTTGAACTTCGAAATAAAGAGGTTTTACTGTATAATGCATGCACATGCATAACGTTCAGCATTATCTAAGCAGTGATTCCATTAAATTCTTTAAAAATTATTATGCATGCTTACTTTTAAATATTTACATGAATCTTTTTAAAAATATTTTGTCTTGAAACTGTCTGATGAAACTGAAGACATGCCAATTGAAAGTGTTAACAAATTCATTTGTTAACAGTCTCAATGAAATTGGTTTGTAAACTTGATTTATGACAGTTGATGGAGATGGAGTACTAGGACAAATAAACAAGGGAAATTATTAATTTTCTTGAATTTATTTTCCTGGCAAGCCATTTCTAGGTGCCCGCTTTCCTCTCCACACATGAAGGTGTTCAAAATCTCTTATCCAATGATGCAAGTCTTGAAAATTTCGTTGCTAACATTTTTGTTTGCAGTGCTGCCAAAAATGTTAATGCTATGCTTTGCTTCATGCTTGTGCCTGCTTCCATATCCCAGAATAAGTTAAGTGCCCAATGAAGGTAAAAGGTTGAGCAAGGGTGGACAAAAGTTTGCATCCATGGGCCACATTTGGTAGTTTATACTTATCCGAGGGCTGAACTTCATTAGAAGCTGAATAATGTAAATTAAACAAGAATAAAATTTTACATATCAGCATAAACCATTTTTTATGCCAATAGTCAAATGCAATATTATCACAAGTTTGAGAAGGTTTAAAAATATTTTGAAAAATAAGAAAGAGTGAAATTTTTCAGAGCAAATCTTAAAAAATAGTACTTTCAGTTACCATAGAATTTTGCGGTTATAATTTTCACTTTATGATTCAACAAATTAACCTAAACATAGTTCAACATTAACCTTATGATGCAAAACCTTTCGCATCACAGGAGGGCCACATTTGGCTTGCGAGCTGCGCATTGTGCACCCCTAATCTAAGGAATTTGATGCATAATTTTCTTCTGCTAATAAGATATTTAATCCTTATACATAAGGCACGCTACAAAACTATATGGAAGTACATAAAACTGTACAAAAGGTGAGTTATACATGAGACTTTGAGGTACTTAAGTGCGATATGTATTACATAATTTTGAAATTTTTGATTAATTACAACATTTGAAAATATATAATTAACTCAGGAATTTAATATTTTATTTACACCATATTTCTTTCTTTCTTTGGATACATTCATTAGTTAGAGTTTCAGATAAATTATCTATTTTATTTGCATTTCCATTGTAATTTTTTGGGATTTCCTCTTGAAGCAATGAGAAATATGGTTAAATTGTATTTAGCTGCTGTATTTCTGTTCATGAAAACTTAATTTATGACAGTCGATGGAGATGGAATACTAGGACAAATAAACAAGGTAAGTTATTAACTTACTCCAATTTATTTTCCTGGACTTAATTTTTTTCTTGAATTTATATTCCTGAATTAATCAATTTTCCTGGACTTAGTTTATTTTCCTGGACTTATTTATTTTCTTGATTTTATTTTCCTGAACTTATTTATTTGAACTTATTTTCTTGCACCTAATTTTATTTTCTTGAATTTATTTCTTGGACTTATTTTTTTGAATTTACTTTCGTGGACTTATATATTTTCTTTGATTTATTTTTCTGGATGTAGTTTATTTTCCTGAATTTATTTTCCATGATTTATATTCGTGGACATAATTATTTTCTTTAGTTTATTTTCTTTGATTTATTTTCCGGACTTAATAATTATCTGGAATTTGGAAAATGGGGGGGGGAAATGGGGGGGAAAGGTGGCCAAATGGGGGGTGGGAAAAGTTGGAGGGACAAGTGGAGTGGGGAAACGAGGGGGGGAAATGTGAGGGGAAATGGCGTGGGAGAAATGGGGTGAAGAGGGGGGGGGGGGGGAATGCGGGGGATAGGGGGGAAAGGAGGGAAAATGGGGGGAGGAATACGGGGGGTTGAAATGGGGGGGGAGAATGGGGAGGGAAATGGAGGGGGGAAAGGTGCGGAAATGGGGGGGGACATGTGGAGAGGGGGAATGGGGGGAGGAGATGGGGGTAAATTGGGGGCGAATGGCGGGGGTACTTTGCAGGAAGTGGGCAAAATCAGTTTGTGTGTGTTCATGTAAATAAGGGTTAGTTGATCCTATGAGTGACAAAAAGTTGCACCAAGTGCCATTATAGCCATGCTACATTGATATATAAATATATACATATATTGTGGTCATCAAATTAATGCTATTTAATGACCTCAAAAGCTTCAAATTGGCCTTGAGATTGGAGGTGGTATCGTTTGGATTTTTTTTGAGGAAGTGCTCGTTGTGGAACAGAAACACGTGCAAGCAGGTAATTTAAAACTTATGTCTATTAGCAAAGAGTTGAGAATCTCATTCTCGTATGTCATACCGTGGAAATTGTGACCACCTCTATTTTTGCCTAATGTAAAAATATGAACAGGTGGAGGTGCTCAGAATACTAGCAATATGTGGGATTTGTGTGTTAATGAAAGAAAAGTGTGGTTAATGGGTGATCAAGGTCCTATATGATAACTAAAAGCAAGTTTTATGAGTGAAGTAAGATTATGAGAGAGTAAGTCTGTGTGCAATCCAAAATAAATTATCCTCATTCCATTTCGTGCCATTTTCTTAAGCTCTGGTAAATCTCATTGGTGATATTGTTTACATAGGCTAACAATGCATCCTTGTACTTCAAGTTCCCACATTCTTTAACTGCAGTATGAAGCTCTTCTAAATAAACAATATCAAATACATCTTGTGTTTTAGCTTGGTGTTTATATATCAGGTGCCTACAAAAGGCATTTGAATCACAAACTTATATGTAGACTTTGATATATTAAAAGGGTGCCTGCCAACTTTTGTTTCTGGTGACTAAAAATATTTATTACAACTCTCATACCCTAAATGGAATTCAGTTCTTATTTTGTGTCAAGTTAATTTCAGCGTACTATAAAAGTTGTCAAAAACTGCCCTAGTTTATTAGGAATTGTGTAGTTGATACACATTCTGTCCATTGTCATGATTTTTCTTTGTTTACTGTTTTGAAGATGGGAAACTACCACACCATTTGTGTATATTCCCAGGTCAATCAAACCAATTTACAGATTTGAAGATCATTCAATCCAACAAATTAAGTAATTGTGAGCAAGTTTCCAATTCCTATACCTTATGCTGGTAAAATAAAACTCTTCCAACTTACTTTTAACTCAGGAAAATTGCATTTATTGTATACAGAGTAATGGCAATGTTTAAATTGCTGTATCTTCCTTAAATATTATTTTTTGTGGTTATCCCTTCTTTAATGCACTTTTTAAGTAAATCTCAATTTTATTTATTGTCAACAAACTATCCAAAGGTAAAAATAGATTGGAAAAGTCAGATGTTCTTTTCTTGTTTGGTGAATCACTGTTGATGACAGGTTCTATGTAACTGAAAGCGCATCTGATTTTCATAACATTTTTATAGTTATGCTTTTCTTTCATAGTGTGAATAATGTTACTTTCAACCGGATGGTAACTATTTATTCGTTTAAGCTTTCATTTTAATATTACCTATTTTAATTAGTTTTTCTTGTGACTTCTGTTTAGTTTTAGGATACGTAAAGATAAAGCCATAAAAAACTGTAAGGACCTCTTTTATTGCCACTCATGCACATTTTATTTAAAAGTTGGCAGGTACATAAATAAATACCTGATAAATTAGAAGATATTTTAATTTGATTAAGAAAAGTGCATTTAAGTATTGACTTATAAGTTCATCTTCTTGCATTATATCATCTTTTCTTATCACAAAAGTAATTTTAATGCATATAATTTAAGTGAGTATTATTTCATATAATGAACTTTTAGACTTGGTAAGGCTGTCTTACTCTGATTGTCAAACTGCCGCTAGAATTTGTAGGGAGCTTCTTGCTAGAGGATTCGAAATTTGTCTTGCAGAGAGATGAATAACATCTTTTTATTGTCTGTTTTACTAATGTTGTGGTCACTTGTCTAGGTATACAGAAGGTCATTTACTAGGTGTTGAGGTGGAATTTGGATGGTGCTAATATTACATTGATTTTTGATAAAGCTTTTTCTTTGATCTCTGTACAGACAATGATTAACAAAAGCACATTCAAAGAAAGGTGAAAATTGTGCAAATGCTTCATAATTTAAGCCAGGGCACCCACATATCACTTTCTTGTTTAATATTTCATTTATATATATGATTACTCCAATGGAATGAAAATCTTAAATTGAAGACCAATTTTTACTTATGTTTGTCATTTTACTTGACAACTTTTTAATTTTGGTCTGATCCTCTAGCATTATACATCCATTAGAATGTTAAGGAAACCACACAATATTTACTTGCATATTGCATTTAAAATTAAGTGTAAGAAAAAAGTGTTCAAAAACAGTGAGAATATGTGACAGTATGATTTGAAAAAACTTTGTAATCTCAGAACTGTGAAACTTGACTCAGCACCAACCAAAGTGAATTTTTCATTGTGTACATATGAAGCAGTTGAATTTGCAGTGAAAATACAGTGCAGCATTTGTAAGGAAAATTATAATAGGCTGTCCATAAGTGTACATTATTATCTTAAACCTGCCTTTTCATTAATGTATTTTATGTATATCATGTATCTATGTGTATAAGATTATTTATTTCTTTATACAAAATATTTTAATGTCACATTCATGGAGCGTTTTTAGTTGACACTTTTTCAACAAAAATGATTTTGAAGTGTTATTATCACCTGCATAAACATTACAGTTGAATTGATTCTGATTTTACCCTTAGTTGCATAACTTTGTATGAAATAAAACTCCCAAGAAATGAAATGTGTATTTATAAAAATAAATAATCTATTGATTCAAGAGAATATCTGAATTAATAAATAATTAATAATACAGCAAATGGTAGGAATCCAATTTGATTATCAATCTTATAAAATAGGAGAGTACACAAGGTGCAAATTTAAATTAAAAAGTTGATGTTTTACTTAACAATTTTATGGCTTTAAAAGTTATCTTGATTGTTGGTAAGAACGAAGTGACTACAAGCAAAGGGGGGGGGTTGGCAAGCGAGAGCGAGCAGGAGGCTTGCTCCCTGGTTGTATAATATACATTTCAAAAAGTTTTTCTGGCCCTTTCTATGTTTGAATTTCAAATTAGATAACAAACGATATATTTTGTTATAAGTGACTAGATGAAAACTTTTGTACAGGCAATGCATGTAACCAGGCTTGCGACACTCAACGTTAAGAATGCATGTAACCACATGTAACAGGCTCTAGTTTTATTTATCTCCGTTAGCATAGTATTGTTTATCGTATCCAAGGTATTGTTCATCTTATAAATATTTTAGAGTATGTGTGTATGTTCTTTATAGGTTTTTACACCGTTGAAGCTATCGAGTTCAAAAGTTTCATGGGCCATCCTATGGACCAAAGGAAGAACTTGGTCTAGGTTTGCAGACCGTGGGGTCCCTTATACCCCATGGGGTCAACAAAATACTATTTCCATAAGAATGCATGGGAAATGGTGTGGAGAAACCCCAAAATGCCATGCAGCCCTTCACTGATGTGGATATAAATATACCTAAATATTAACACGATCACGAGAAATGGATTATTTTACGCACGAAAGACTGAATATTTTAATTCTGTTCATGTTTCATAGTGTTACATGCTAAATCGCTCGACAAAGGGTTTAAATGGATTCATGTCTAAATATAGTTATGAATACTTTTAAAGTATAAATCAATAAAAATCAGTTTGCTACTTAAAAGAAATCTTTCCTGAGCAAAGCCGGGCATTTCAGCTAGTGAATATATATTCTACTAGAGAAGCTTGCATTTCAAATTTGAAATGTTGCCAGCATTTTTAATAATAAACAGAATCTTGAAAGTTTATTGAATATTACTTTTTAAATTTCATATCTACAGTACTTAGCGTAAATACCCATCAATGTCACAGGAAAGAAAATTATATTGCCGTATCCCCTTCCGTCCCCTACCACCTCCATCCCTCTGTCTCCCTCCCTCTCGCTCGATACATCTGCGTGTCTTTTGTGAAACTTAAAATAGTTGCCTCCCTCTCACACCCTCCCACCTCCCCTCTCTACCCAGGGCCGGCCTTCAGTGAGAAGGGGCCCTTATTCCATATGAAATTCTGGGACCCCAAGACCAGGGCTGACTTAAGACATTTGGCTGCCCTGAGGCAGGGAAAAAATTGCCTCCCTCTCCCTCAAGCTTTATGTGTCAGCAATTCATCATTACATAGGAATTTGATGTTTACAGTGTATATAACGATTATTTTTTTAAATATGTACACACAAAATATATTTCAAGTTATATTTATTTACTTGATAAATACAAGTATTTTATGAGAAAATATAAATGTAAGTTATCTATATTATTAGGAATGGGTGAGGCCACGTGCGTGCTTATGAAACCTCGTTCTATATTATATGGGAGATCTGCTAGTGGAAGCGAGTGCAGAATATTTTTCATTTGCATTTTAAAATTACTTATAATCATCGTATGAATATGGGAGTTGGACGAATGAACGCTGAACGCTGTCGGGTTTTTCAAATTTGCAGCAAATATGTTCATAAATTAGTTCTGAACACGAAAATTTTACATTTATTAGATGAAAATTTATCGTTGTGATGGAACTCTATTGTTTTTAAATTGGATTTTTGCTAAATAGATTTGGGACAGCCTTGAAATTCCTCTTCCCGTCGACCCCTGGACCTTTTCTTTCTCAAAATTTATTGCAGATCTGCGGTGGAGCAGTACTTTCGGAAAATTTCACATGCCAAATATTCCACTGCCAATTATTTTAGTGGCGTAGAAAATATAAAGAGAATATTTCTTTTCAGTGCATAATTTTTTCGATCGGCTTCTATTGCTCTTCGAAAAAGAGCTAGCGAGACGATGCATATGGAAGGGGAGACAATATTCCCACTGTTTCTGCCGCTCCGCAGCACCAAGCAATAAACATGAATGCAGGCTTCTTCATTTTGCTTGTCAATATACTACGAACGTTAAAAACTCCTTCCTCTGCAATAAAACGTCCGAGTTAGAAATCTATTTAGGAAACAAGGGATCCAGGCACTAGGGATGTCAAACATTGATGTGTTCCTTAGATGTTGTTTTGAACATTTTTTAACAAGAACCTACCACAATACCAGCCTCATTTATTGATCATTAAAAACGTTAAAATATCTAGTTAGAAGTTTGATTAATATCCTAATTGTATTCCAAACAATTAGGACCCCGTGTGAGGTGAACTATTGAGGCAGCGGCCTCAGACGGCATATTTTAGGAGCGGCAATTTACAAGTTTGCAAAAATATTAAGATGTTATGTTTAAAATTTTAATCAGAGGACAAAAGATTCCTTCCCACTGTCGAAGATACCTCACGTTCGTTAGGGCAAAGTCTAAGACAGCTGAATTCCTCGTAGGCTGCATATTCACTTGAGAAAGGGAAAGTCCGTGAATCAAGAGGTCGAGAATCCATTCGTCAAGGTTGGAAAAACTCAATCCAGAGGAGATGGATGGCCAAATAATGGAGAGGTTAAAATCACCAAGTAAAATAACATTACCGCACCGCAAAACACACATTACAGATTCAATAGGTAGTCATTGGTAACAGTTAGCTGCACAACCAGTGTTGAATCCAGGGGGGTACCCGGGGGGGGATTTTCCCCCCCGGCTAATATAAAATCCCCCCCGGAGAAAATGGTCAATTAATTCAGTTTCTTACGGGATTTTAGTGAGTTTACGCAACTTTAACAATATGTATTTTAATTCTATTTTCTACTAATATTTAAGTATGTTTAACTAAAATCGGGCTTTAAATATTGATTGTAACATATAAGTTATAAATATCTATTTTAAAGATATTTTGACATGTAGACTGCGTCATATATTTGCTGAATTCTGAAGTGTCGATAATTTGTTGCGCGTGCAGCGTACAGAAAAAATCAGTACAACATACATTGTACAAACTTTCTCATATACGTACTAACGCGACGTTTAGTTATCTTTAGAAAATGAAAATCGTATGAGCCTGTTTTTAGAAAATCCAATTTTTGTTCAAGTTGCCCAAGAATAAACTAGCCTTATATTCATCCATCGAGGAAAATCAAATACGTAGTATTATTGTAGACGTATACTCAACTGTACTAAATTTGATCAAAATCGTTTGAACCGTTTTTGAGAAAATCAAATTATTGCTAAAGTTGCCTAGAATAAAGTAACCTTATATTCATTTTTTGAGAAATATGAACTATGCAGTATTATTGAAGACGTAAACTCAAGTAACTACAAAATTTGATCAAAATCGTTAGAGCCATTTTTAGAAAATCGAATTGTTGTTAAAAATGCGTAGAATAAACTACCCTTAATGATTGAGCAATGTCAACCATTTCTATGATACATATACTCTGCTCAGTACGATAAAATGCCTAAGTACGAGATTTCATTCATTTTCGCTCTACCGTCTAGCCTCCAGTGTCAGTAACAGACAAACAGAGGGCATTGTGAAAACCACTTTTTCGGATTCAGCGACATCTGAAACTTATATTTCCGTAAAAATCTCGAGGTCGGATTTTTTCGCGATAACAATACTTTCTCAATACTTCGTATGAGAAAGTAAAAAAGAAAAACTACATACAGAGTTAGACAATGAAGTGAATAGCGATTTAAGTGAGAAAAAAGAAGAGGATAGTAAATGTAGTAGTTGTAGAAAAGAAGATTAATGGATTGAAGATGGGAAGACACTTGAAATTGAAGATATAGGTAACAGCAGTGATATCAGCAAGAAAACTAAATCAAAATATAATAATAAGTGTGAATCAAAATACGAATGGCTTTATTTTGATAGTATTCGCGAAGGAGCATTTTACAAATTTTGTGAGATATTTTTGAAAAACGATTTAGAAGCGATACAAAAATCTTGTGGTATTTTTATCAACGTACCTTTTACTAATTATAGAAAAGCCGTGGGAAAAACTGGTAAACTAGAAAAACATGCAAATTCCGAAAAGCATGCATGTAGTGTTTCTATGGAAACGTTGCGTCTCCAGAGAATGCAGAAACCAGTACATAGCATATCAATTAACGAGAGTGAAACACAGAAAGGCCAAAATCGTCGATCAATGCATGCTCTTATAGAAGTCCTATATTTTCTAGCTAAAGAAGAAATACCTCATACAACCAAATATGAAGCATTAGTTAAAAAAATTCTTATTAAACATGACGATATCCTCAATACTTGGTTAAAAGGCCAAAGCAGCCGCTCTACTTATATTAGCAAAGCGACTGAGTCAGAATTTATTTCGTGCATTGGGGAGGTATTAGATAAACATGATTCCAGCATCGTTGTGAAAAATAAGTACTTTTCGTTAATAGCTGATGAGTCCACAAATATTAATAATATTTCAGAACTTACGATATTATTACCTTTTGTAGATAACAATAATATTAGAGAAATGTTCCTCTGTTTAATTAAATTAGATAATGTGGATGCAGAAACTATAACGCAAACCATTTTATGTCAGCTAAAACAACGGAAAATAGATTTAAAATATTTAGTGTCATGTTCATTTGATGGAGCTGCTACTTTCTCAGGAAATATTTCCGGTGTACAAAAGAGACTATCAGAAAAAGTTGGACGAGAAATACCTTACATACACTGCAGAACGCACGTATTATCCTTAGCTTTGACAAGTGCTAGAAACAAATATCCAGTGATTGAACAAGTGCTGCATGTTTTTAAAGACATTTACAAACTGTTTCGTAGATCATCTAGACGGGAAAGAATGTTACACAATGTTCAATCCATTCTTGAGGAACCACTATTAAAAATTTCAGAAACCATAGAAACTCGCTGGATAAGTAATTTTAGATCTATTGACGCTGTCAGGCTTTGTTACGGTTCCATAACGATGACTTGTGAACAGATACATAAGGATGGTGCGGACCTTGCTTCTTTAGCAGGAGGCATTTATTAGAAATGGAAAAATCCCGTTTTTTAATAAACCTCTGTGTTTTACATGAAGCACTACTCGCTGTTTCAAATCTAAGTAAGATTTTAAAAAAAGAAGATTTATGTTTATCCGATTTATCCAGACTTATCAATTCCACTATTAAACACCTTAAAACTATATCTCATGATTGCTTTGTAAATTATGAAGAAAGCACAGTCTGGAAAAACTACATGTCCATGGTTAAAGATCTTGAAAATATACGCCCTGTAAAGGAAAACGAAAAACCTGAAATAAGCTTTAAAACAGCCCGTAAATTTGTCAATGAAATGATTAACCAGATAAGTTATTGATTCAACGACAACGCTATACTGTTGATCAAAATTACCTCGAAGTTGGAATCAGCAGAATCATGCTAGGCATTTATCTGGTTTGCTGCATTTAAATTTCCATGCATTGTGGAACGATATTCGTTCTTTTACGTATGCCGTCCAATCCGACGACAGAATAATATTTTGAAATTAATATTGAAATCCAATATTGGATATGATGAACTTAAGAGTTTATGCGTAAAACTATGTTGCATTCCAATGTCCACCGCAAGTGCTGAACGGTCTTTTAGTACAATGAATAGGCTGATGATGAAATTAAGAAGTAGGTTGGGACAAGAAACATTGCAAGACCTCATGAAAATCGCTATCGAGGAACCTGATGAGTTACCAAATACTTTGTTAGACGATGTTATTGACACATACGCTAAGAAGAAACAAAGGAGACTGAGGTTAATTTAAATTGTTTAAGTTCCTTATCAAGTGTCTTGAGATTAAACCATAAATTCATATAGTTATTATTTTTTATTAAGGCACAGGAATTTGTCAGTTTTTGTGAAATAAAACATTTTTTATTACATTATGTCTATTTAAAAGTACTAGATGCGTAAATAGGTATAATTTCGTATATTTGTTTAGTTTTAGTTTATGCTTTTTTGATCTTCCCGAGTACTAATGAATACACATTTGTTTATTTCTTCTTTTCAATAAATATATATTTAGTGTTTTATAATTATATTACTTATCAAGACTAAGGTTTATTAAAGCGTTTGTTACATATTTAATCAAATTTTCTAGGATTATTCCAAATATTAAATTTAGTTAATTTTGTTATTAAATGGTGATGTATAAAATTATATTACAAATTATTTGTTAATCTGCAATAAATAAATAAAATATATATAAATCGCGTTTTATTTCACTTATTTAAACAGTAACAAAAAAGACAACTCCTACTAATTTTCTAGCAATATATTATATACCCCCCGACCCATGCAGTTTCCCCCCCGGGGAAGAACGTCTGGATTCAACACTGTGCGCAGCCTTCAAGGAAACGATTCTATAAATTTAATGGGAGTCCATTGAGTGTTATCATTAAGAGGTCATCTAAACTAGAATTCTGTAACGAAGACCTATTATTAGATTTAATTATATTCATAGCACTGAAGCCTCTCTCACATGATGCCGTTGAAGTTAGAAGAACTGCTATTATAGATATCAACTTACTGATCAACCTTTCTCTGTGTGAAACTATTGATTTAGGAATATCATATGGCATCAATTTCTTACATAATACTAATAAAATAAATAGATACTTTAAGACTCCCGACGACGCTAGGCGAACAAGAAGCTTTTTTAACGGCAGAGAGCTAATTACTTCACAGACGCTCCAATGACAATTGCAACAGGTGAATCTATTTTGAATAGCAGGGGAAGTTGGTTTGATCGGCGGAGAGCTAAATTTACAAATAAAAATTGTCATTGCGTATATATTGTTGCCAGCTGGTAATACCAACTCTCCACTGGCGAGCAGTCGACAGTATTTTTCGAGCCCTGTCTGTAACTACTAGTAGCAATTTGTAAATTAAATAGATAACAAAATCCACAAATATACGTCAGGCTAATGCATCTTAGCACAAAGAAGAATTTCATCAGCCCAAAGAGATGACGCAGATCAGGCCAAAGTGGAGTGATCAGTTTCGGCCGGCTTGGTACAGAGAGGGATAACCATACATTTAAAAGTCAGTACGGAAAGGGTTAAGCTCAATTACTCTTTTGTTATCCATACAGAAGTCTAAATAATATTTTTACTACATGATTGGGCATTGGGAATGAACGCTATGAATTAATACTAATATATAATTTAATAAATTTTCAATTAAATATTTGTGGGTGTGACGAGAGGGGTGGCACGTGTCCCGGTGCCCTCCCCCCTTGGGTCCCCACTATATCCAAGGTATTTTTGAGCTTCAAAATAGCGTCGACTTTAGTTAATCTTACATAATAAAATTGAATGTCTGTCCGTCTGTTCCTTATACATTCCCACGCCCTTTGAGCTATCGGGACCAAACTTTGCAAATTGACTTCATATGACTCTACGAGTAACATAGGGTACGTGGGATTTCCCGGGTTCGAATCCAGGAGACAATTTTATTTTCCCATAAATTTACACGGGATTTTCGATTTTTCAGAGTGCAATGTTTTTTTCCTTCATTTATTAAAACGTAAATATGAACCGATTTTCTTCGTTTTTGCTTTATTCAATGGCTAAAACTCTATACTATCTTATTCTTGCAATGTTTACATGTTACATGGTCAAATCATATAGTAATACACAATTGTTTTCGAAATTTTACGGATATTTCGTACTCTTTCCGGACGTTGTCAATGAGACTGTCATTGTTGCCTCCGATTCAGTTAATGCCAATTATACCTTCAAATAGGTGAAAGAATAGCGTTATTCTCTTTGTACTTTGTTTAAGCTTCGAAATTATTACTGTAGCAATGTCAACATTTATATATAGCAACAAATATTTATGGATAAATATTCAGTTAACTGCATATGGGAAGCATTTCTAACTATTCAAACAAAGCAGTTGAATCTTCCTATCGTCGTTTGAATGCTGGAATCTTATCTCTTTGTAAGTAGAACCATTATATTATACATCCATAATGTTTATTAACGCAAATAGGCTCAAACATAAAATTTTAATTAAAAGAGAATAGGGACACGTTATTATTTTAAACACATTACATGGTTATCTTCTCTTCATTGATATTCTACATAAACAGTTGCATTGATTGTTATATAAAAAAGAAAGGACATATATATTTGAATAAAAAGAAAAACATAAAAGTTCGCCCAATTCACAGGTATCAGAGATATCTCAGAATTAGTTTTTACTTTCTCCAATATACGTAGTATAGAGAAATTATTGTTTTCATGAAAAAATTCGAAATCGAGATTTCAACGGATATAGGTACACGTTTTGAGGTGCGCAAAGGGAGAAATGACTGTATTACCATATAATACATAATTTTATTCGCCAAAGACGTAGGGCATAACTAGGGTATGGATTTTTCGGGTTTAAAAAAAATCCATTCGGTAAATATCGGGTTTTATTATTTTTCTTTGCATTCGGGTAAAAATCGGGTGTAAATATGGCATAAATTTATCGTGGTCTATAAATAATTTCAACCTGGGTAAATATCGGGGGTTAACATAGAGTAATTCGGATGATTTAAAAAATATTTAAAACTTTAAATGTTTATTTAACAATTATTTTTATGGTTTACATACAATAACATTTGCATGGCGAGTTTTTCTTCCGTAACATTACTCCTTTCTGGAGTTTGCAAATGACGTAAATGAGAAAATGAACGCTGAACATCACAGCTATCCGTGGGCATACATAGTAATGTTAGGGCAAACTTGCTTAATTTAGGGTATCGCTACCACAATCAACCCAAAACTTAATAATATCCTCATCAAAATAAGACTTTAAATCTCTTAACTATTTGTCCGCAAAAGTATTTTTGCCAACAGCGCTCTCACCGTGTCGATGTATGATAATAAACTAAATGGCTTACTGTAGATTCGAGTGATATCGAGCGTAATGGTATCTTCGGTCGAGTGTGCATTTTCTTTAATTTGATACTTTGTGCTACTCTGAAGATACACAACGCGCCCCTTGTTATTTTCCGACATTTGTTACACTGTATAGCTATGTTACAAGCCTAAGGTCCCAAAATGCGCAAGCGGGGAGGTAGCTGCGAAAAGGGGTAATCTTAACCGCTGGAGAGTTAACCTCCGATGAAGGGATATGGCTCGACACGAGTACAGAATGGGTGGACAAATGTAGACATTAATTCTAAAATCTAGTAAAATGGATATTCGATTTGCTAATGAATAATTATTAGTATATGTAATATATAATACTATATATATATTTCATTTCAACGAACATCACAGAGCTCATCCAAGTTCTTAGATGCATAAATGCATTTAAATAAAATTTTTAATCTAAAAAGTTTTGTGCGATAAAATTAATGATTTCGGGGTTTTACCCGAATTTCAAAAAAGCCGTAAAACCCGAAAAATCCATACCCTAGGCATAACCCGGGCATCGCTGGGTACTTTCAGCTAGTCTTTAATATATAAAATTGACTTCGTCGTCGTAGTCGCACAGTGGACTGAATCGCAGATCTATCGCGACAAAATTATTTTTTAATGATAATATCAATTAATGTTGACAAAATAATTTAATATGATAAGAACACACGTTTATTGATGTTTGCAACTGAAAATTACGCAAGTTGAGTAATTAATGTACGTAGTACTATTTACTATAAGAACTATAGACCAAAATATCTAAGCTAATATTGTTTTATTGTACATTAAATTTCAACAATCAATGATTATAATAATGAGATAATAAATGCACTTTCAACATTTGTGATAAGCTTTCTCCTTCAATTTGGGCAATTGTTTTTAGCCTAGATTTTCACGAAAAGTTTCACATTCAGATTTCAATATTTCCTGGGACAAATAGTAGCGGGTGTATGTTCCACCTCTAATGTATAGCTACCTCTTTAAGACAGTCAGGACTACTACTACATGAACTATCTTCTGCACAACTACTATCACAACCATCCCAACCACCATAACCTCCAATATCGCTTGTAGATGGAATGCTAGTCGGCTGTGAAAGGGGTTGGCGAACTTCAGCAGGCAAACTCTCTTGTCTTTTACTGGAGAAAGATGTCACTTGCGAGATGAGTGGATCCGAAGATACCAGCAACATATGCAGTAAATCCTCCATTGTGCGTTATGCCGCGAAGATTTCCGCGTATGCCCAGTTCTGTAACTTTTGCAATCCTTGTTACGGGCCTCTTGCGCTTCTTCTGACAATTGGCCAATAAGTAAAATTGCTGTCTGAATTACTTTAGACCCGTCAACAAGTAGGTACTTTATGGACACTCTATGGCATAAAATATCACGAATAATGTTCCAAATACAATTAAGCTGTTTCTTGTGCATACTTATCTAACGCTACATGGTCAATGGTAAAACAACTTGATTTTGTCTGGAGTATTGTTCCAAATCTGGAAATAAGTCTTTCATTAACTCCTGTAATGGCTGCAGATTCAGCTGGTTTCTTAAAAATCCGGCGAGCTGTATCATTTGTGGTACAGCTACCAGGTTTTGTGTGGTCTACAATTAACCCCATCTCTGACTGTGAGCGAAATTGTTTAATTATTTTATCTTTCCTTAGAGCTACTTTCTTTTTGTCTTCATCCAACCTAACTTGCCATTTTTTTACGCCATTCTGTGTGCAATGCGTAACAGACACTCAAAACACGTATATATGCATGCAATGTAGAGAGCCCAAAAGTTAAATTTGCAGGACCTAAAATTTCTCTTGATCTGCCTTCCAGGTTATTCATATCTTTGGGACTCGCTCCACAAACATAACATTTCTGTACCAAAATATCGGTTATAGCACGGCACACTTTGCCCTTTTTACCTTGGTCGCCCGATTGGATGTTGTTTGGGTCACTTCTTTTAATACAGTAGCGGCATCTCCCTTCCATGATGTGTTTAAATAAACTCGTGTAGCATAACAAAGTTATTCCCCAGTTTGCGAACAAATTATTTGTTTTACTTTTCTTAGCTTGCTCCTCTCACTGCTTTCATTGAAAAGTTTTCTGGGTCCACCTGCGAGGGTTGTACTCGAACAGGAAGCATTATCTCTACCAGCCCTAATACTCATTTCTCTGTATTTTATTTCCTTTTTTAGCCATTCACAATTATTTTTAGGAACCTATCCTTCATTCTATTCTTCTGTCTCCAACGAAGTCCAAATTCATATATGAATCTTGAAACTTCCAGTTTTATATTCTGCTGCACATTTTTAGGATATTTCCTCTGTTGTAATAGACTTAATACATAACTTGTAAGGGTTTAGGCAAGTGGACAGTATAAATTAATAAATGCTAACATTTTCTGAAACTTACCAAGATGGTTTGGTGTTGAGTGAGCTTTGGGAGAATGTAAAACATCCTCAGAATCCCTCGGCTCATCTACAAGAATTAGAATACGATAGGATTAAGTTAACGAAATTCGAAAAACCGGTATATAATAAAATCGAAGTTTCACTGTATACCATGTATAATACTCAAACTTGTTTTCATACCTTCAAACACACAAGGAACGGCATTCGCTTTTACGAGAGGCCGAGGGAATCGCTGCGGAAATCATCATCTGTAAAATGATCACTGCAGACCTATACTTCTTCATACAGTTGATATCCGCAGACATTAAATCCTCCCTCAGGCAAAATTTTGCCCTAAATTATAAAGCAGAAATGGGCATCAAGACAAGTATTCCGTTTTATGCGGTATCTCTTCTTTAAGCTCACCTCGAAATATCCTTCGGAAATCCGAAATCTTCTTGTCTACCCTGCAGCCGTTAAAATTGTTGCACCAATATGCTGCACAATAAGCATTCCGTTCCATTTCAACAATTAGAAAAACACGACGCTGAAAAACCCCACCACTTTCCCGCGCGATTTCCAACGAACTGGTTTGAACAGTTTGAATCATAGAAGAAAAATTAATTATTATTATTAATTAATTATTTCTTCCATTGTTTGAATAATGAGCGTGGAATGGGTATTTTTAGACACATTGACCGATAGGATCGCTGCAGGCGCAACCATCAGAGACATCTATAGGTATTCGGGAAAAGATCGAAGCTGCACTTCCTATTGGTTCTTCCATGGTACGGTTTTGTCGTATGGCTGTTGGACGAAGTCATCAATAGGTAATTAACTCATTTTACATTTTCATTTGGAATTTATATAATCGGTTTTTTCTTAATTATCTTACTGTGAACGATAATCAATGCGAAATGGACTCTTTGGTTTTTACGTACTGTAGGATGCTTATTTAGCCGTTGTAGCGAAAACTTAATTCTTCTTAACTGCACGTTGTATTGCATATAACCATCGGATTAATGTTGCCGTACCAACATCTTTGACGTTCGTATAATTTTGGCTCCCAAGTTCTTATAACTTTTCCGACGCAGTTTTTTTAAGATTTGGAAATCGAGAAACTTAATTATTCTGAGATGTCGAACTCGACACGATTGCTAATGTGGTTTATAACCTTAGCATTTGTTAGGGGACACGGTTAATTTGGTTCGGTACGACTTTTTTCCTTGTTAAATTACTTTTCTATAGAAAATTTCTATTTTGGGTAGATTTAGCAAAGTTTTAGACGTGAAAGTGGTTATCGAGTAATCGAATGGATCCGTAAGCATAACGTTGGAATGTAAAAGTTGAGTTCGACCGCATTGATTAAGTATGGTAACATTTTTATCACCGCTTCTTTCTATTTGGAACAGCTGTTTCAGATGAATGATACATTAATCGCAATATAGTTTGCTTTGGTTATCATGGTTCCATTCAACTTCTGACGAAAGGTACCTAGCATGCTTTGGTCGAATCAGGTTTTCTTTAAACGTGCCGACGTTGCCCCTCCATGATATTAGGTGATATTTTCTGTCTTAGAATTTCATAAATTAAAGCATTTTCAGTGGAAAAATTTATTGAAAGCAATGATGTATTTAGTTTGTTCAGTTGAAATTTTTATGTAGTCATTAAAGTGATGGTTTAAAAATAAGCATTAAGCCTAGCTAAGTCACTTATAGGAAATAATTTCCCATTTCCTCACAAATCTTTGAACTGAAGTTTAACTTGTGTTAAAATACAATTTCAGTTTTGAGTATAAATGGAATGATTTAGCATGAGAGGTGAGGACATTGCATAATGTACTGGTTCGATTCTCTTGTTGTTTCAGAGGCATGCATCGAAGATATACTTGCTGGAGATTCTCAATTTGCAGTCTAGTGAAGCCATCCTGGAAGTGATTGACCATGCGATACCAAGAAATATTTATGGTAAGTATTATCAATGTTACCTGTTTACTTTCAAATGTACAAATATTAATTGTAAATAGTAGTTTATAGAAACAAATGATCTTGTGATGACAATATAGCATGAAATGTTTGTTGAATTTGTTCCTTGGTGATGTCTAATTGCCTTTGGTTTGCAGTTCAGTAAGAAAATATGTATTTAGTTTCAAATTGCTGTGCCACAAATTTGTTCATTTTGGTGGGGGAGTCAGTGGTGTAGTGGTAAAGGTGCTGGTCTATTACTTGCCTGTTGTTCTAAGTGACAGTGGGCATGAATCCTGCAAAAGTATTTTTTTGGAGGTTGTTCCTCATGCTATTTGTGTGTATACTAACTAAAAGAATGAGACAATGAGAAAACACTGCGTTGTTCTTATGAAGGGACGTTAAGTAGCTGGCCCTCTTGGTGCTCTTTGTACAAGTAGGCTAATGCAAGCACCTGGTGTTCCATCCTCCCTTCTGGCTGATATGGAAGGTAATGGAAAATCACCACACCATTTGTGAACATTCCCAAGTCAGTCAAACCAATCTAAAGATTCAGAAACAGTCAGGTGGTTTAGCATTCTACTTGCATTATTGATATGTGTTATCAACACTTGTTTGTTTGTCCATTTATATATGTTAAGCATTGTGAGCTTTTACTTTTCTAACTGGTTACTTTCAAGGGAACATAAAGCAAATAAATGTTAACTGTAAATAGGAAAGGACTATAGAAACAAAGGAAGTGATCTTGTAATGACAATGGAGCATGAAATATTTGTGGAATTTGTTCCTTGGTGTTGTCTAATAGCCTCAACCAACATTGTGGAGCAATTATGAAAATGTTTTGAGACAGGTGCAAATGCTGCTGGGTGGGTGCGTAATACATCTGGTGATGAGTCTAACACCGAAGTTCATTTTTAGCTGTTTTTAAAAAAATCTGATGCCGGAATTCCTAAATTAATAAGATAGGGGCTTTGTATTTTTGCCAGTTGTTTCAGTATTGTCTTGTAATGCAGGTTTTCTCAGTTTGTCTAAAATTTTGTTTCAGTGTATCGCAAACACTTCTCGTGCTGTAGATTATCACAGTTTCAGCATCACCATAATTTAAGATTGGAATTGTAAACATGGTTTTTTTACTTTCTCATACGAAGTATTGAGAAAGTATTGTTATCGCGAAAAAATTCGACCGCGAGATTTTTACGGAAATATAAGTTTCAGAAGTCGCTGAATCCGAAAAAGTGGTTTTCACAATGCCCTCTGTTTGTCTGTTCCAGCACTGGAGGCTAGACGGTAGAGCGAAAATGAATGAAATCTAGTATTTAGGCATTTTATCTTACTGAGCGGAGTATACATAGAAATGGTTGACGTTGCTCAATAATTAAGAGTAGTTTATTCTATGCATTTTTAACAACAATCCGATTTTCTCAAAAACGACTAAGGATTTTGATCAAATTTCGTACAGTTACTTGTGTTTAAGTCTTCAATAATACTGTATAGTTCATATTTCTCGAAAAATGAATATAAGGTAGTTTATTATAGGCAACTTTAACAATAATTCAATTTTCTCAAAAACGGCTATAACGATTTTGATCAAATTTCGTACATTTTCTTGAGTTTACATCTTCAATAATACTGTATATTTCATATTTCTCAAAAACAACTTTAACAATCCATTTTCTCAGAAACGGCTCCAGTGATTTTGATCAAATTTCGTAGTTAATCAATAATAATACGTATTTCATTTCTCCCAACGAATGAATATAAGGCTAGTTTATTCTTTGGCAACTTTAACAAAAATTGAATTTTGTAAAAACAGGCTCATACGATTTTCATTTTATAAAGATAACTAAATGACGCATAAGTATATGAGAAAGTTTGTACAATGTATGTTGTACCAGTTTTTTTAATGGCATCTGTGTGTTTAATACTTATTGTACTAGTTTTTCCAACTATTAATGGTGAAAGTGTAGTAACTTAAGCTTATCTAGGAAAGTGATGAATCTCAACTTCTTGAACTGGATATTTCATTGAAAAGGTAAAAATAATTTTATAATTTAGACTTTCGAAATTATAAAGATTTGATAATTATCATTAACATAAGTGTTGTGAAAGCTTCAATTTTTGGGATATTTTATGCATATGAAATACGTACTTTGTATGTACCTGAGAACTTTTATTTTTCTGCATGCTGACTTCCAGTGCAACATAAATCGATTAAATATGCTGTATAAATAGGATGGAATTTAGAAAAAGTATTAGTTTAGTGGTGGCAGTGTGATGTGAAATGTTTAGTGAATTTGCTCCTTGGTGATGTGTAATGATTTTTTAAACAATTTAATGTTGAAATTATGGAAACATTTTGAGACAGTTCCCAAAATAATTGAAATATTCACTTGGAAATGGTTGTCTATATTAAAATAGCAGAATCTTTTGAAAATATTTTGAGGAAAGCGATTTCTGAGATATTTATTAGTGAAAGTTAGTCAAATTATTGGAATACATGCAAGTTTTTTAGAAAGTTTATAACGTTATACTAATAAAAGTTTATTGTGACGATTTGTTTTTATCCTGGATATTTCTACTGGTGCTAATCATAAGTTGAGCATGCAAAAATTGTACGTTTCATTTATCCAAATACCATTTTAGTGCATTTTATTTATAAATGTTCATTCAACTAAATCAAAATAGAAATTAAACTGTTAGATATAAGACTGAAATTGGCAGGATTTACTTGATGTATTATGCCAGTTATTATTATATAAAAGGATTTTATTTTTGGTGATATCAGTGACTGAGGGAGCAATGCTTTTTAAATTGGGAAACATTTCATAGCATTGATATAATTCTTTTATCTTATCAGTCTGTTATTTATCAAGTATTAAAGACAGGAAATAAAGAAGTGACATGAAGTCAGAAGCAATAACATCAGTTTTTACCGTATAAAGTTCAGCATATTGGTCTTGCAACACCGAAAGCTTTTGGAAGATTAGAAATGCTTACTATTCTATGGCTTAAAGTTCCAAGCTGAATGCATATTCTTTGACTGTTTTTAAAGCTTTAAAATGTAAAAACAAGGTCATTTTATCCAATATGAAATTGGTTTTAAACATTATAATAAATGCTGTAATTCATCAATAATTTCCGATTATATGTGGAATGATTTTTATCAAGTTAATTGATCAATTTCATTGATTTTTAGCATAATTTGAAATGAATAGTGCTGTTAGACTTGAAATTATTACCAGATTATATTTATACTAGTCAGTAGTTAACGATATATATTTATTCGTGAACAAATGACTAGAATCTGATTTAATGCCATCATCGTCATAGGTAGTCTGTCCATTGGCAGGTCCATGATTATTCATGGTTAAACTTGGTTCTCCATATACAGGTGACTCCCGAGATTCAACAAGGATGCGTTCCTGAAAACGTGGTCGTATCTCGACTTGTCGAATGTTGAACGCCGTTTTTCCATATACTTGCATGTTATAATCGGGGGATACGTTCCCGCATCTCGGGAAAAAGTCTCCCCTCACGTCCTATAAAGATAAAATAACATTTCTAATATGTCAATACAGGCCGCCGAGAGCCAGAATGGGCCCAGAGGAAAACAACCTTCTGCCGCCCGGCCGAGAATTATTTGTAAAATTATAAAACAAGGAATTATGAATTCCTGCAACACCTATGAAACGTATGGTCAATATTCTTCAGCAAATTTAAAAAAATATAAATTTTGATTTTTTAACTGAATGAATATGTCACATCTAAGCGATAATAAAATTACTTAATTACTGGCCCAGATACACTTAAATGCTGGTAATTGTTATTTAAAGAAAACTATTGAAATCAAATACAGATTTTGAATTCCCGAAAATCTTTTGGGGAGAAAACCTATAAGTATGTACAGTTACGGGCCCCAACTCACTGCTCCGAATATTTGATTTCATCATTGCGTTTTGCTGTCATGATTCGCACCTGTGTATTACAAAATATGTATTATGATAGGAAAATCTTGTGGCCACTCCATCTCGGGCCCCGGAGAGTTCTCCCCGGTCTCCCTGCCCTCTTGGTGGCCGTGTGTTAATACAACAATATTAAATTATGAATAAATTAAATAATAAATATTTTAAATGTATAACTTATTTTTTGCACTAAAAAGGAAAAATTAATTTTTGTTTCAAAATTCAAAGATGTATGAAATATGTTCTGCAGATGGCCCGGTCCAGCTCGCGCGAGTCAGACAACATACCTGCATACATCTATCTATACATACAACTATATATTGCACCGAAATTAATATAAAAGTCATTAAAAAACACAAAATAAATTGCAGCCTCGCCAGTTAATTTAAGGTTATGCAAACCTGCCCTTCTCTTAAATCTGTCAAACCAGCCATCAAATTACGTGAATTTATCACATGATCTAGAATTTTCTCCGTTTCACATAAGTGCTAATAGTTGAATGACACTTTTATTTGATTCACTTGCATTATCAGTATTACATTTCCTTTTATATGTCATGTCAAGTGATAAATTTATAAATAAATTTAAAAAAAAGATTAACAGAAAAAAGAATGAAATCAACACAAATTCAAACAATTAGAGCAGAAATAACTATGTCTACACTGAAACTAAACCTCGCGTGGTTGGACGTGATGAAAATTACTTCGCGTAAACCAGTTCCAAATTCGATGGGTCGAATAAGCAGGTTTCAACGGGTCAAAATCTCGAATTTGTCGAATCTCGAACTGTAGAATCTCGGGAGTCGCCTGTACTCCTATTTTCTGCAGTTTTCTTCGTGTCTTGATATCTATCTTTCCCTTTCAAGACGTCTACCAGCTGAAACCTTTTCTTACCTTTCTCTTTTTCCATCCAGTTTTCCTTCGAACACTTCTTCAATCATGCATTCTCTCCTCAGGTAATGCCCAATCCAGTTCGCCTTCCTCTTTCTGATAGTCTGTATGATCGTTCGCTTTATCAACTTCTTGCAGATTTTCTGCTTTATATTTCCCATTACTAGGAATTTATTTCTTCTGAAAGCGGCTTTTGCTTTTGTTATTCTAGGCCTGATTTTCTCGGTACATTTTGCTTCTCTCGTTATGATGCTTCCAAGGTATTTATAGTGTGTAACTTGTTCTAATGGCTTTCCTCCAATACTTATGTTCAAATGTTCTTCCTCTTTACTTGATATTCGCATGGCCTTGGATTTTTCTGTATTTATTTCCATACCATATTTTCTACCTGTTATCACTAGTCATATCTTATCTGCTGGTGTCGCATTCTCCAACCTGACCTTTACAATTTGATTCAAGTATAGATTCCTGATCAGTCTCCTGTCTTTCCAGTCTACACCTATATCCTTTAATATTCTCATCAGCAGTACACAATTCACTCTATCAAATGCCTTCTGCCAGTCGAGGAAACATATGCAGCAATCTTGGCTGTACTCTATTGCCCTTTCTAATATGATTCTCACTACACCGATAGCATCTATGGTTCCTTATCCTTTTCTGAAGCCGAATTGATCTTCCCCTAGCATTTATTTCTTTGGCCTTTTTCTCTAGCCTTTTATTAAGAATCCTCGTGATAATCTTTGAAGTGTGTGACAGTAGGCTTATCGTTCTATAGTCTTTACACTGCATTGCCTTTGGCTTCTTCTTTAGAAGGATCATTGTTACATCTAAGAAATCTTGAGGCCACTCTCCCGAGTCGTAAATCTTTTTAATTAGTTTCGTAATCACTTTTAGTCCTTCCGATCCAATGACTTTTTTAAGTACCTCTGCTGGTATTCCACCACTGCCTGTAGCCTTTCCTTTCTTTAGTTCCAGTATCGCCTTTTCTACTTCGCTTTTCATAATACTTGGTCCCAAGTTGTCTTCTTGAATGTAATCCTCTTCTTCAAGTTCCATTTGTACTGATCCTGCCTGCTTGTTGTATTGTTCCTTAATGTATTCTTACCATACCTATGCTACATCCTTTGCTTCTGCGACTATTTTTCTATCTGTATTCATAATTCCTTTACCATGAATCCCATTAGGCTTCTTATCTTCTAACTCCAGTGCCTTAGTGCACATCATATCGTACCGTCCTAACTTCTCCATCTGTTGTATTTCCTCACATTTTTCTTTTATCCAAATTTCCCTAGCTTTATGTTACCCTTCTCAACTCATTGTTTATGCGTCTATAATTGGCTCTACCTTCTTCACTGTTAACATTTTTCCATTTTCTTCTCTCATCCATTTTCTCCAAGGTCTTCTGATTTTCTTCTCGTTTCCCAATCACTTTATTCAAGGTATCTTTGATGCCAACTTCAATTTTCTTCCATTCTGTATCCACGGTCTTCGGTTATTTTCGAAATTTCTAAGGCGGTCTTCCAACATTGTGCTGAAATGCATCGTTCTTTTCTTTCAGTTTTTCTAGGTCCCAAGTCTCTTTCTCTTCTCGTTTTCCTTATTAGGTTAAGCTTTGTAGTTACAGCGACCATTAGAAGGATGTGATCTGAATCAATGTCTGCTCCTGGTAACGTCTTAGCATTTTACTTTCTCATACGAAGTATCGAGAAAGTATTGTTTTCTCGAAAAAATTCGACCTCGAGATTTTTATGGAAATACACATTTTAGGTGTCGCTGAAAAGTGGTTTTTGCAATGCCACCTGTCTGTTACTGGCTCTGGAGCCTAGACGGTAGAACTAAAATGAATGAAATCTCGTACTTAGGCATTTTATCATACTGAGCAGAGTATACATAGAAATGGTTGACATTGATCAATAATGAAGAGTAGTTTATTCTACACAGTTTTAACAATAATTCGATTTTCTCAAAAATGGCTCTAACGATGTTGATCAAATTTCGTACAGTTACTTGAGTTTACGTCTTCAATAATACTGTATAGTTCATATTTCTCAAAATATAAATACAATAAGGCTGGTTTATTCTAGGCAACTTTAGCAATAATTTGATTTTCTCAAAAACGGTTCAAACGATTTTGATCAAATTTCATACAGTTACTTGAGTATACATCTGCAATATTACTACATATGTATTTCATTTTTCTCAATGAGTGAATATAAGGCTAGTTTATTCTTGGGCAACTTGAACAAAAATTGGATTTTCTAAAAACAGGCTCATACGATTTTCATTTTCTAAAGATAACTAAACGACGCATTAGTACCTATATATGAGAAAGTTTGTACAATGTATGTTGTACCGATTTTTTTATGCTGTTCCTGAATCTTTGTTTTACTAGGATGTAATCTATTTGGCATCTCATTCTATCTCCTGGGCTTTTCCATCTGTACAGCCTTCGTTTATGGTTTCTGAACCATGTATTAGTCACTACTAGGTCATTATTAACACAATTCTACCAGTTTTTCTTCTCCTCGGTTTCTTTTCCCAAGTCCGTATTGACCGACAACATTTTCTTCTTGTCCTTCACCATCTCTGCTGTTCCAATCTCCCATTATTATGCAGTTTACCTTTCCTCTTCTGTCTTCTTCATAAATCTCATTAATTTGTTCATACATCTCCTCAATTTCTTCTTCATGACTGGACGTTGGCATATATACCTTCTCCTTCCCATCTAGCTTAGCTCAGGCCTATGATATCAATCCTATTTCTTCTCATTTCTACTTTCAGGTTCTCTAGCTTTCCTGCCTTCCTCATGGTTTTTACATTCCAAGTACCTATGTGTAAGTTACCTTCGACAATGCTTTCCTCAAGGCAGTCCCCGCCCGGAGATCCGATTGGGAGACTATTTTACCTCCGGAATATTTTACCTCAAGAGAACTCATTGTCCAACCATATAATCATTACTAGGGAATTGTAATGTGGTAGTTTCCCTCTTGCTTTCCACATCGCAGTACTGTAGCCATTCAAATCGTCCGTCAACACACAAAATTAGAAAAGAAACTTTTTTGATAATGTAATGGTAACAGGAGATGCCTTCTAAATTATCAACTTAAGATTTTGAGTTAACATCTAGGACGATGATATTTCTTCATAGACTTGAATATATTTACTCGGCCATACAATTTTATTGCTAATCTTTTAAAGAGTTTAAGGTTTGAATTATAAATAAATCTCTGTAACTAAAACATTTTCATTGTACCAGCAAATGAGGATCCAATTTTTAATTTCAGTTGGTTGTTTTGTTGTGTATAGTAAACTCACAGTTATCCGGCACACATGCAACCAGAATTCTCAAGTAACTGGCATCTCCTGCGCCTCTATTATTTTTGTCACATCTAGTTACCGCTAAAATTGGCATCTTTGGCAGTCGCAATATGTAATTGTGGATGTTTCTTGTACTCGGTGTTTGTGTTAAATAAAATATTTTGCACTTTTTAAATGCCTCCTAAAACTCCAATGTGTGCTAAAGGTGATAAAAGGAAACATGAGCAATTGGATGTTGTTATTTATGAATAGTTTTCTATAAAGTGTTCCAAGGGATGTCCCTATTTCTGGACCAATGTTGATTGAAAGTGCTTAAGATTTTTTTATAAACAAATGGAGATTAGTGAACCATGTGCATTTTCAGGTGGATGGCTAACATGTTTTAAGATTGGGTATGGGATCAGATGTGTAGATGTTTCGGGTGTTAAAAAATCGGCTGACCAAGAGACTGCCGATAAATTTTGTGACTTTACTAACTGCACTGTATGTAATGGTGTCACGATTGCATGTCACTGTTTGCTTTTCTTTTGTTTAATATCTATTTGCCTAAAGAATTTCCACTAATACATTGTTGGGTATGGATGATTTGTCCTTTTCTCAGACAAGGAAACAATTTTTTTTGTTGGAAAATCCTAAAGATTATGATAATCCTTACCTTTCAGTTGCTATTATAACAAAAGAGAAGCTAAAAGTGATAGGTACACGATAAACTGTAGGATGTAATGTAGTTAGTAACTATTAAAATATTGCAATTAAATGTGTTGAATACATATATAGGAATTTCATTACTTACTTGAATGTGAAGGAATTATTTAAGAACAACTGAGTAGAATATCTAGTCTACAGGTTAGCAATTGCAAGGTGAATGTATAATTCTGCATCTTTCTTATTTTGGTATCCAAATGCTTTATTGAAAACTCAACTAGAATATTCACTTAACTGGAAAACCCAATTCCCTGGGCATTCTGGATTAATGGGAGTTTACTGTAATATGATTGCTTCATTTCCTCTGATAACTAACGCTTTATTTTCTTAAAAAAAATTGATTACGTATTTGGTTTGTCAGTTCAGGCAATATAGAACATTAAGATTTGAAAACTGTCAAATAAATGTGTTACATAATTATTTGAATCAACTTAAAGAATTTAAAATTTTACAATTCTAAATAGGCATCGATAAATAAGATGTGCTATTTTGTATTGTGTAAGCAAATTAATCTTTTATATTTAGATTTTTTAGATTGTATTTCTTTATTGAATTCACCACAACCATTTTTCATTTATTTTAGGTACTCTCAGTTGATGTTGAGCCAAAATACGCTGGCTTGAGCCATAGAGGAAGAATACTGCTTTGCTGAGACGAGAATTGATGCATCTGGGTGTGAAAGTGAAGAGGATTATGAGCTGGATGCTATATATATATGTATGTATGTGTATATATATATATAGATATATATATGGGATAAGAGGTTTTGTTTTATCTATATGTTGCTATATTTTGGTTTTTTCACTATATCAGACAAATATCTTGTATAATATATAGCTGCATCATACATAGGATATAGGAGGAGAACATAAATTTTAATGCACTTCTAGATGAGCTAGAGACTTGAAATTTGGCACAATTATAGATTTTTGGTCACAACCGATGGAAAAAATACAATATTATAAGAATTTCAATTTTTATGGGATGTCCTATTATTCAGAATAAACTGAAATTTACAGCTGTATTAAACCACGAGCTAAGAATTCTATTGCTCTTTTAAAGTATTGTTTAATCAATTTACACTAAAAGTAAATAAATGAAAAATATAGTGCTTACCTCTGAAAAAAATGTTCAGTATCATTTATAAGAACGTTTTATTTCAGAGAATATAAGGCTTTTCTGTTTGATCTTGAAAAACTTTTTTAAATTAAATTTTATAGAGAATATTACATTTTGTTTGTAAAAGTTTATTAGTGTACTTCTCCAAATTTTAAATTTTGCCAAAAATTTGACTTCCATTAAGAATCTAATATTATCATAAATTTTATTCTGTATTCAAGTTATCAAAATCAGATGGAGATTAATGCAAATGAAATTTCATTTAGATTTAAGAGCTTTGATTGTAAATCCAGACAATGTGCAGGAAAATATTTTAATTGTTAAAATATTTCTAATCTTAAATTATTCATTTATGCATTGGAAATGGTAATTTAGTTGTAGTTAATTCAAGGCAACATTTAGAAAAAAATTCCAAGTTAGTCTAGAGACAAAATTCTTAAGTAAAAAAAATTCCATTATCCACTTTTCCAAGACATTACTTATTTGTAAATAATTTCTCCATTTATTTTCTTTTAAGTGTAATGAGTTATTATATTTAATCAGAGCAATCT
This sequence comes from Uropetala carovei, assembly GCA_036926305.1. Taxonomy (NCBI): domain Eukaryota; kingdom Metazoa; phylum Arthropoda; class Insecta; order Odonata; family Petaluridae; genus Uropetala; species Uropetala carovei. The sequence goes on from JAXCHB010000298.1 coordinate 477,016, forward strand.
TAAATTCTTTTTACAATCAAAATATAGTAAACTATTGCTTTGCATTCTATATAGTTACTGCCCTTTTTTATCTGAACAAACCAGAATTAGCAGCACTTTTGAGTGTATATATATGCATTCTCTCATCTCGTATTTTATCTAAGCCATGCTATATTTTTGCTCTTTGCTTTTGCACTTTTTTTAGAGAAATGATTTTTATCCTTATCAAGTTACCTTGTGAAAATGGATAAACTTTTACTATATTTTAAATTTTTTTCTGCACTTCAAGAAAATTTTTTAAATTGTCATTTTGTTTCATGCTATATTTAAAGGCTCATTAAAAGTCTGATAGTAGCGCAGAATTAAGCCCAGAATTTTTTAAGGACAAGAGTCCAAAATGTAAACACTAATTATTTGTATAATACCCGTTTTATACTCTTATGATGCTTGTCCTTGAAAATTCTAGTTGTATGCTTACTGCTGCAGCCAATGAAAGCTCGAGAGACTGTCAATGGGGAGGGGAGAAAGTCTCTCGCCATCGTGCTGTTCACATCGCTCTGAGCTCGACTGTGTTGCCTGATCTACCACATTTACGCCTTAGCGTTTGCATGTGACTTTCTTCAAGAGCGGATATCGGGCAAGAGCGTATTACTTTCCTGCACCTCTCGAAAACTTCAAATGGTGGTGGAAGGGGAAAACGTCCTGATTGGCTATTCGCTGCACCACGGTCAAGCTTCACAAGAGTAGAAAACTGGTATAGGTACATCAAAAATTATTCTAAGTGCAGAGTTCAAAGTCCAAAATAAGAATTTTTATTTTGAAGTGCAGGATAAAATAAGTAGAGAATAATAATGTAATTCAGAGTGCAAAATTTTTATTGAACTTTTTGTATGCATACATGTATTATTTTCATTGCAATAAAAACAATTTATTATGAACAAAAACCTGTTTACTCCTTTTAGCTTAGACTAATTTTTTTTTCTCGGAGGCTATTTTAGGTATCGTAACACTTAGGGGGTTTTTTAAGGTATATTTTGACCCAAAAAAGTACATTTTTAGCCTAAAAATCACATTTTTTAGCACAAAAATTACATTTTTACCACAAATTCTACCAATTTCTGCTGTTTGTTGAAGAAATTATTCAACAGCTGATAGAACTGCATATATACATCACAAGTCATCTTCATTTCAACTCTTCAACAGTTGACATAACTGCATATATCAAAAGTCAAATTAAGTCAAAACATGAATAAACATAGAAAACAATTTACAGCTGAAATAAATTGAACAAGTGCTTTAAAATATTACTTGCTTCTGATAAAAAATAGCCGAGACTGGATTGTAAAAAAATTAATACATGCATTTCAACCTCAGAACAGCTGCCATCAGTGGCAAAATGCTGCTGACTACAACTGTTCTGTAGACGAAATGCATGTATTATTTTTTTCATAACCCAGTGGCAGCTATTTTTATCAGAGGCAAGTAATTTTTTAAAGCACTTCTAGAATCACTAAAAAAAATAAACATTTCACATTATGAATGGCCTAACACTAATTAATAATGTCTCTTATTGGCCAATAAATACATGAAGTAAAAAGGAATGTATGAAATTGGTTCTAAATAGGGACAAAAACATAATGCAGTACTGAATCATGCAAAGCAATACTTAATTAAAATTACTTAAATGCCGGAATAACATTTTTATAAACTATTTAAAGCAAGAAATAAACTTTTAAATGCAACAAATTTTATGACACCTATTTCAACTGTTAATAAAATTAATCTTTATATTTACCATATTAATTTTCTTTGTATAAATGTATTAAAATTACACTACGTACCTCAATTAGATGTTTCACTGTTTCTTAAAAGATTAATTGCATAATATAAGCAGACTACATTTACTTCTGATAGCAAATTAATTTTTATAGCAGCAAAGATTGAACTAAATACATTGTCTTTAAGAATTATCTTTCTTGGTTTTAAAAATATAACAACTTAATCAACATCAAAAACATTTGCTCTTATGTAAAGTTCAGATTCAAAGCTATAACCGAGTTTATCAAAGCAAACACATTATTTATTAATAAATTTGGCATATTCTCAGTTTCAGTCATATATTCAGCTAAATACAGTAATTGTATATAATTTAACGATTTGAGGTTAATTTACATAAAATTTAAGAAGTAATCGCATTGCATGACTCAACTCTGATTATCGTTAACAAATTACATTTCTCCTTATTGATAGGTTAACACTTTCATGGCAAATTTATTAATTTACAAGTAAAATCAGTAAATCATTTTCATCATTAAAATTTTATCAATAATTATTTTTTAACATTAAAAATGTGCAAATATACCTATATAGCAATACATTAATGTTACAATATATTTGAAGACTTTGCAGATTGTAATTTATAAAATTATTGAGCACAATAAAACTAAAGTATTTCATCAAATATTTGGTTGCAATTGACTATTGATAAACATTTAAAGAATTCCTTCTCAGTAAGGCTTGGAATAAGTCAAAAGCTCATATAGAGTTTACTAAAATTATTGTGATAATTTAATGAAAATATTTTAAACAATAGCCATGAAATGGTTAATTAATCTCAAATAGCAACAAGAGACATTAACATTAGAGACCAACTTAAGAATTAAAAAATTGAGAAACATAATAAATATCCTATAATTATTATACCAAGTAGAACTGAATGAGCTTCCCACAATCTATATACATATTTTTTTTTCCAAAATTTGTTTGGTGTCTCATTATGCACATCATAAACTATAGATATAAAAACAACCAAATTTGGTATGGCTCTTACTTACATCTTAACTTAGTGAATAGATATATAAGGTTTGGTCAATTAGTTAATTATAGTCAGTGCTATAATAATGAAATAGGGATAAATATTTAATTCCATTAGATGTAATGTAAAATTCCATTGCTTTTTGACTTGTGCAAATTTAAATCACTTAAAATGAAGGTACAAACTCACGACGAAAACATTTATTGAAGATGTGAAGATAGAGAAGGAGAAAAATTCTTAAGTTGACAGGGACACAAACCCAGCCGAGTCTTCCATTTGCTGGGTAGGTGCTTTTCGACCATCTATCTATGCATTACTTGCAAGTGAATAAATATTGGATACTGATTTATATCACCAAACAGGCTGAAATCATTATGGCATTCCTTCTGTTTTTCTTTATCTATAATCTTTACAGAGCAATGAATAAATTAACATATACTTCGTAATTATCAAAACAAACATTTACAGGAGGGGAGGGCACTAGAGTGATATCTCACCTGGGGTGCCAAAATTCTTTGGGCGGACCCTGTTCATGAACTTTATAATAAATACTCAGGAAGAATAATATGAACAACAAACAACAAATCATTCGATTTTTTTTAAATACTCAGGAGTCGGAATCTGAGTTCAAAGAAGATGAAACCACCAGTGTTGTTGAAACTGACAATGGTATGTCAAGTGACAATGAGTCCAGAGAGTGTACAAACGAGTCCTGCCAAACAAAAAAAGAAGAAGTTGAGCTACTGTACGAATGAATGAATTGAAGTGGGATGATTAAAATTTTGAACTGAATGTGCACAGTTTTTGCGATTCTCTTTCTGGTGTAACTCGTGAACATTTAATGCTGATATAAATGAACTGGAATATTTCGAGGCAGTGTTTGATGATAGTGTTTATTGTAAAAGAGATTGACATATATTATTCACTTCTTATGGTAAATTGTGATGAGATTAGCCAAGAGGAAGTGTACTGTCTGAACCACAAGTATCCTGAAGCTAAGAAGGAAGGAATCACAGTACAGTGTACTCTCAGTATATCAGACCTCAATGGAACAGACTTCGGATATAAAGGACAGAATGTCCGATGCAATTAAACAACAATAATACATTGTCTCTCATGCGGACCTATCACATGAGCATAATTTGGAAGACCTAATCACAACATAATAACTAATTATATACATACTATAATGTATATACAGTAAAACCTCATTATTTCAAAGTTCAAGGGACCAATCAAGTACAACTTCAAAGTATCCGAGTTTGAAATATATTTACTTTCATAAAAATCGAACTTTCTTACAATCTGCTACTTGGACAGCAAAATCACAATACAGAATCTTAGATATCTGTTCTAGAAATGAATTGGCCTTACAAGTTAGTATACACGGTGAATTTGAACAGAGCTGAAGTGAACACTTAGTTCACGGTTCACAAACACCACAGCATGTGAAAAATAGGCTCCAGTGATTATCAAAAATTTCCCAATATGTACATTTCAAGTTCCTATTTTATGCTGCATTTCAGAAGAAAAGACATTCAAACTGCATGCCAAAAGATTTCCACACATCTATCAAATCAGGAATTAATTTCCTCCGAGAGATCAGACTCATAAGTTATTTATTTACAACTTCATTATGAAAACTTTAACGAAAAATGACTGTTACATTATGACCCACTCTAAATACCAGGAGTAGAGTGAAATTACTTGTTGGTAAAATAGAATACTGCAATAGCCCGTTGATTCAATGCTTAAATAAGCTGATGCATTTAGTGCATTTAATTTAAAATGCAATAAGAAAACAAAAAAGTTGAAAATAACAAATTTTACTCAAATGACATAGAGATTTAAATACCTTCATCATTCTTAGGCTCTCAAAAGGCCAATCTTTATGCTTCCTTTTGACCTGTTGTCTCGAAATCTCGCTCAAAACGATCACAATGACACTATGCTGTGAGACAGACTGCTATTTTCAAGACGGTAACAAATGTCACAAGAATGTTCAAGTCATGAGACAACCAGCAGTCGGAATATTACATTGTGCTCTTCTTGTATGACATTATGGGAAAACAAAGGCATGATCGTTTTAGAGATGACATTCAGTATAACTTCATAAAACATTATTTAAAGATTGATTCAGTAACAGAAATCAATATTCCATGGTCTTTTTTGGAGCATTTCACTTTCTCATGAAAAAACCTTGTCCAAGTTTGGGAGACCATGAAGATTGAGATAATAGGGGTTCTTGCAACTTCTGTAAATTTCAGCTTGGTATTCGAATTTTGCTCTCTGCTTGAGAATCTTAGCATTCACACTAAATCATTTGTTTTGAGTGATGCACCAAGAGCAAAAACAAATCTTCGCAAGAGATGTAGTGATGCAAGGTTAAGGTGATTCATTTATTTGCATCATCTACAACTTTTACTCCACGTTGACTATTAAAACGGATGATCATCAGGGCCGGTGTGATAACTTTGGAGGCCCCTATACAAATCTGATTTTGGGCCCCCCCTCACTTTTTCTGCAAGAAAGTTTTCCAACCGTGGCCATCACGTGATGTGCGTTAGTGAGGTGGCAGTAAACATATGCATATGTGTATATATGTATATATATATATATGTGTGTGTGTGTGTCTGTGCATGTGTGTATAGGTATATGTTCATTAGATAAAATAATTTCAGTTTGCAAATATAAAGATTTTACATTTTTGTTTTCAAAAGCTGTGTGAGAAAATTATCCCCCTCTTACTTGGCAACTGCTATTTCATATGAAATATTTTGGTGATAAAACAAAATGAAAATACTTTTCCCTGAAATTTAAATATTTCTTAATTTAAAGAAAAAATACGTCATAATTGTTGATATGCATTTAACAGGAAGGCTAATGGCCAGACTACATCGATCAGCTATTAGGCTATTTGAATATGAGATATTTGTCAAGGATAGAAATACAATTGTAAATAGGATGAAAGTAGGTGTTTCATACGTTCAGTTAATATATTTCAGGCATATTAACATTAATTAGTGTGGTTTCCCATTCAATTCCTTCTTATCTTTGTCCTTTAGAGAGAGAGAAAAAAAGAGTTTCCCTAAGTGCAAAGGGTCCGAGAGCTCATTATGTTTCTGAGCTTCACTGTGTTTACTTCGCATCTCTGTGAACTGTGTTGCCAGTTGTTTCGTCACTGGTTGTGTGGCTTTCACTCGAAATGTTTCGTCGCTGGTTCTTTGCTACTTCAGTGATTTTTATAGATATCCATTTTGTTTTCTGTTCCGTTCATTGAGTGGCTGTAGTCATTCAGTTCGGTAGTTGTTGGCATTGTTTTTATTTCGCATTTCGTATTTCACCAGTAGACTTCCAAAGTTGAAAAATAATGTGGCCTTTTGTTAGCCATTCCGGAAAATAATGGAAATGTCGAAAGAATATTTTAATTATGTGGGTCTGTTAAAAATAAATTTCGTTCCCTGATTCACTTTGCCTATTTTCGGTATGATGTCTGTGTGTGTATGTGATTGTGGACGCTCTAAATCAAAAAGTTCTTGCCATATCGTTATCAAACTTCATATATAACACTTTAGCATGAGCACAAAGAACTGATTAGTTTTTGGACAATAACGGTTAACCGGAAGTCGAGGTTTATTGGTAACCTGATTCGGTTTTTGTGATATTTCTCTGTTAAAACATCATTATTGTATATACAATTCTATAAAAACCTTATAGAGAATGTAATTTCCTACAACTTTAATTTGAAACAATTTTCCATAGCAGTTATTGTTTAGGAATTATTTATAAATAATCGGATTTTTCGGTTTCCGTCAAATATCTCCTTAAAAACGTCGTTATTGGTAATCTTCGTGAGGACCAAAGTTGTAGAGAATAATATTTCTTACAGGTTTTGTTTGAAACAAATTTTCATAGAACCATCCATTTCGGAGATATTCAACTTTTTTCGTAATTTCCTGTATACAGCGCCACCACCATGTAGCAGTGAATTCTGTAAACATATTCAAAATATACCTACTTTACGGCAATAAGGACAACTGTATTCTTTTACAATACGAAATAATAATTTTTCCTTATAATGCTATTTATAATAATTTAAATATCTATACCCCAAATATGGAGAAAGTCATATGTTGGCCACATTTTTTATATTCATTCTCCCTTTGCTCTTTATACTTACACCCTTATTTATAGAAATTACATCAAAACGTAAATTTACAGATGTTAAGAAAGAGGAGGAACTTTGTGTCGATTCAGACTCTGATGCCTACAAGACGGAGAGTGAAACCAATGATGAGGGGGAATTGACAGAAGGAGATTCCTCTGAAAACACTGCAGAGTCATCCAGATGGGTGCCTCCACGTGACCATCGAAGAGATGCCACTAGTGTTCAACCCTTTACTGGCAGTCCTCCTGGAATCAATACTGACGAAGCTCAGGGAATAACAGCTGGCTCATATCCAGTGTTTTCCTGCTTTATTTTTGCGGAAATTATCCAACTCCTGGTGGACAAAACTAATAGATATTACCATCAGTATATCTATAAATTAGAGGAGGGACCATCTCCACAAACTGACGTGACCAAGCAGGAAATGTTTCTCTTTTTGGCGATAACTTTACAAATGGGACATGACGTTAGAGACACACTAAGAGACTATTGGGTGACGATAGAACAATTTTACACTCCTTTCTACAGTACAACCATGAAACGTGACCGATTCCTTCACATTTTACGGTATCTTCACTTCACTGACAACAGCAACGAACCTGATAGAAAAGACAAAAAATATGACAGACTATGGAAAATTAGAACTCTCTTTGATAAGCTCTATGAAAGCTATGCTAAGTATTATAATCATTCTGAGAACTTGGCAGTAGATGAAATCATTGTGCTTTTAAAAGGGAGGATAATTTTTAGACAACATATACCGACAAAACACAAACGTTTTGGGATAAAAGTATACAAACTGAGTGACAAGACCGGGTATACATATGACATGAAGGTGTACCTAGGGAAAGACCGACTAAGCACAACGAAAGACATGACAGCAACTCGCGCGACCGTAAGAGTGGAAGGGGTAGGTCATATATTGTATATGGACAACTTCTTCTCCTCTCCTATTCTCTTTGACGACCTAAAGACAAAGAAAATCAACTGCTGTGGCACCATCAGATGTAATCGCAAAGGCATGCCATGGGACTATGCCCGGAAACAATTGAAAAGGCAACAAGGTGACTTACGAGTAAGAGTACGGAATGACTTGACAGCCATGGTGTGAAAGGATAAAAGAGAAGTTTCTATGCTGACCAATGTTCATGATCCACCAGGAGATGGAAATTTCAGTGATGGGCGGGGAAATGCTCTGAGGCCGGAAATTATCGAAGACTACAATTGCCACATGGGTTACATAGACAAGCCAGACATGATGGCGACTAGCTATGACATTAGTCACCGTAGCTGGAAGTCGACGAAAAAGCTCTTCTCAACGTGACAGTGCTCAATAGCTTTGTTTTGATGACGTCAGCAGGAAAGCAGATGACTCATTGACAATTTTGCCTTGCTCTTGTGAGGGAGCTTATTGAGGAAGGGGTGTCAGCTATTCCCTCGAAAACTTCCCGAAAGGGAAGACCTAGTGCAAGCATGGTCCCATTTAGGAGGTTAGAGGCTAAAGAAAACAAACATTGGCCAATAAAAGGAAATCGCCTTAGATGCCGCGAGTGCACAGAAAAAGGAAAATACACACGGACAGTGGCAAAATGTAAAATATACGATGTTGGTCTGTGTATTTTTGTTTCGAGGAATATCACATGAAAAAAGATTTATAATATTTATCAAATAAATATATAAGCTAAAAAAATTATCACTAATATCTTTTACTGAATTTATCCTTGTTTTTATGATTGTTATCTCACAGAATTACGCGTTCTGCACTTTTTTTTGATAAAAGACGTAATTCAGCTATTACCCAAATGATTGACTAAATAATACTTTTTATTTGAACGTTTTATCACTAATAGTTCATGAAAGACAAGAGTTTATGAACGATTACAAGAAAAATTTAAATGACCAAAATTAAATCCAGCAGCAAGAGTCTACAAAGGGACATTTAAATCCGGCTTTTAAAGGTTAAGAAGCTTGTAGACCGATGTGACCAGTGTTTGAAGAAGCAAGGGGACCACATTGAAAAATAATACTAAATAAAATGGCCAAGATGCTAATTCAATAACATGTTATATTTAGGGAGATTATTATTTTCATCCCTAAAACATTATGATTTGATAAGAGTGTTGCTCAGTCTAGAATATGGATCATTAACATAATTTTTATTTCATGTACATATGAATATTCTAGTTTTTTGTGCATACCAGGACATCAAATATATAATATGTATTTAAAGCGGGAAGCTCATTTGTTCTAATTCATAACACAAATTGAGTCCACTCACCAATCTTCTTTCTTGATACCACAAAGTAGAACTGGTCTGACGCAGATCCAGGATGTCAGCTATTTTTCAGACTTCATTTCCCGGAGGCACGCATCTGAAACAACGACAGAACCAAATCAGAAATCTTGCACCCCAGTATAAAATTCCACAAAACCTTAACCTTATAGGAGACTGGGTAAATTTATTATTCATGCTTTTAAAACAGTGATTAACATTTGCTGAGGTAAACTACAATTTTTACGTTAAAAAAGCAATGTATATTGATAACAAACCCTGAAGTCAACATTACTAAACACGATTGATATTTACTAATTCTTCCGTTGATAATTACAAGGTATAATTTAAGAATTTCTTTGAATCTGACAAAAATGCCATTTATGGCTCATTGGAATAAAATCCATGAGATAAAAATTCTGATAAATATCTGACATACGTTGCATAGTTCGAAATTAACCTTAATTAATACTATGTTAAGAGCATAACTCTACTAATATAATTTTGGATTTAATATTGGCCCATAAAGAAATCCTTATCTTTTGATTTGAATCAATGTCGAAAAGAGAAGTTATTTAAAAATTTCTTACCTTCAAAGAAATAAATCCTGTGGTGTGGAGCGATATCACTATCTTGTATGCAACAAATGCACCTCTTATGCCGCCCGTAGACTTGGTCACGATGGTTGTATAACATAATAATAACAAAACCTTTATTTTTCTTTAAGGTCAAAGATACATGAGAAATAGTCAATAAGACATACACAATCACAAATTACATATGTACAAAGAAAAGTAATAATATATAAAAAATCAGCAATACACTACAATCAACTAACAAAACAGGACGTAATGAATAATTACATACACAAATTCACATCTAATAATATCACAGAACAAGAATGAACAATAGTTAATGTCCACACAACAGCAAAAGATTCAAATAGTAAAAACGGTCGATAAAAACTTCACAAATGGCGACAGTCACTCTCTTAAAGAGTCTTTAAAAATGTACACACGTAAATGTTACGTAATTACATTTAGTTTTTAAATACTGTTGTCCAAATACTTGTAACATTAATATCCACCACGAGGATCACTTTTTGAACAATAAACGGGTAAACTTATGTCCCTATCAAACTATGAACACTAAATAAAAGTTCTTGTTTCTTCCTTCGTAAAGGTACTGGTTTAAACCATGGAGCCTATGGTTTAAACAGTGCAAAATTCGAAAGGAAAATCGTCAAATAACCCGTAAAGCGAATATCTCGTCAGCCATTTAAATATTTCTATGACGTAACACAGGCTTGCCAACATTACTTCGTTATAAACCGGTATATTTTCGACTACGACAAAAAGATCACAAAAAACATTACCTTAGTTTTATATCTTGATTTGTAATTTTAAAAGTCACATTTAACTTATTATGGCTTCAATAAATTTTGCTTAAATCTTATAAATTACTTGTAACTAATCAGATTTATTGGCACCTTTTGTTTTGCAACCCTAAATTTTGATTTTTCATTCGTTATGGAGTGAGGTAAAAATATTGCATTAAAAATTGTTTTGAAATTGTTTAATTATATGGAGTACACTAATCATACTCAGGCTCGTTATCTATAAAATTCATAAAATTTAAACATATAGACAAATGTTTATGTGCTTTCGGTCAAACTAGGGAGCTGAAAATTTTCAGAAAGTTGGATATTGGTGTTCCACAGGCAATTAACATTGAAAATTATAATGAAGGTTGTTATTGTGGCCGTTAAAAGTTCATAAAGTATAAACAATTAAATCAATATAAATGCATTTATAGAGGTGCTACATCATTAAAATTTGGCAGAAATGTACGTATGTCGTATGGCATTCGTAACAAACTGGAAAAAATATAAAATTCTTAAAACTGCAATTTTTAGTGGCTGTTTTGCCCCATACAAGGAAAAAAATTATGATGCACTTTCAGATGACCTAGAGACTTGAAATTTGGCACGATTGTAGGTTTCCAGTCACAACCAATGGGAAAAATCTGACATCATTAACATTCTAATTTTTAGGAGTTGTTTTTACCCCATTATTGAAATTAGGCTGAAATGCTTGTTCCCCGCTGTTCTGGGGGTATCCCAGACCCCCAGTCACCCCACTGCACAAGTCTGTCACTGACCGTCCCCCCAGTTAAAAAATTCCATTTCCATCATTTGTAGTTGCTATATCTAGCTACAAATGCATTATGTTGGCAATGCTGTGGGTACCCGTATTTCCAAAAATATTTATTTGTTTTAAATGTTTCTAGATGTATTGGAAAATGACATTACGTTCACCTAAGGGGATAGTTACCAGATCTCCATAGCCAAAGCCAAAAAAGAGGACAAATTAAACAAAATTAGAGTAAAAAAATAGTACATACAAAAGAGTACACCAAGTATTTCTCAGAATATGTCGATATAATTTTGATGAGCAGTCACAGGATTTATAGTGTGATGATGTTTAACTGTATGGAATGTTAATGTAGCTTCCGCAACTAGAATTGCTTCTTCCCTCTTTGTATTTGCACGAACAAGCATTTCAGCCTAATTTCAATAATGGGGTAAAAACAACTCCTAAAAATTAGAATGTTAATGATGTCAGATTTTTCCCATTGGTTGTGACTGGAAACCTACAATCGTGCCAAATTTCAAGTCTCTAGGTCATCTGAAAGTGCATCATAATTTTTTTCCTTGTATGGGGCAAAACAGCCACTAAAAATTGCAGTTTTAAGAATTTTATATTTTTTCCAGTTTGTTACGAATGCCATACGACATACGTACATTTCTGCCAAATTTTAATGATGTAGCACCTCTATAAATGCATTTATATTGATTTAATTGTTTATACTTTATGAACTTTTAACGGCCACAATAACAACCTTCATTATAATTTTCAATGTTAATTGCCTGTGGAACACCAATATCCAACTTTCTGAAAATTTTCAGCTCCCTAGTTTGACCGAAAGCACATAAACATTTGTCTATATGTTTAAATTTTATGAATTTTATAGATAACGAGCCTGAGTATGATTAGTGTACTCCATATAATTAAACAATTTCAAAACAATTTTTAATGCAATATTTTTACCTCACTCCATAACGAATGAAAAATCAAAATTTAGGGTTGCAAAACAAAAGGTGCCAATAAATCTGATTAGTTACAAGTAATTTATAAGATTTAAGCAAAATTTATTGAAGCCATAATAAGTTAAATGTGACTTTTAAAATTACAAATCAAGATATAAAACTAAGGTAATGTTTTTTGTGATCTTTTTGTCGTAGTCGAAAATATACCGGTTTATAACGAAGTAATGTTGGCAAGCCTGCGTTACGTCATAGAAATATTTAAATGGCTGACGAGATATTCGCTTTACGGGTTATTTGACGATTTTCCTTTCGAATTTTGCACTGTTTAAACCATAGGCTCCATGGTTTAAACCAGTACCTTTACGAAGGAAGAAACAAGAACTTTTATTTAGTGTTCATAGTTTGATAGGGACATAAGTTTACCCGTTTATTGTTCAAAAAGTGATCCTCGTGGTGGATATTAATGTTACAAGTATTTGGACAACAGTATTTAAAAACTAAATGTAATTACGTAACATTTACGTGTGTACATTTTTAAAGACTCTTTAAGAGAGTGACTGTCGCCATTTGTGAAGTTTTTATCGACCGTTTTTACTATTTGAATCTTTTGCTGTTGTGTGGACATTAACTATTGTTCATTCTTGTTCTGTGATATTATTAGATGTGAATTTGTGTATGTAATTATTCATTACGTCCTGTTTTGTTAGTTGATTGTAGTGTATTGCTGATTTTTTATATATTATTACTTTTCTTTGTACATATGTAATTTGTGATTGTGTATGTCTTATTGACTATTTCTCATGTATCTTTGACCTTAAAGAAAAATAAAGGTTTTGTTATTATTATGTTATACAACCATCGTGACCAAGTCTACGGGCGGCATAAGAGGTGCATTTGTTGCATACAAGACAGTGATATCACTCCACACCACAGGATTTATTTCTTTGAAGGTAAGAAATTTTTAAATAACTTCTCTTTTCGACATTGATTCAAATCAAAAGATAAGGATTTCTTTATGGGCCAATATTAAATCCAAAATTATATTAGTAGAGTTATGCTCTTAACATAGTATTAATTAAGGTTAATTTCGAACTATGCAACGTATGTCAGATATTTATCAGAATTTTTATCTCATGGATTTTATTCCAATGAGCCATAAATGGCATTTTTGTCAGATTCAAAGAAATTCTTAAATTATACCTTGTAATTATCAACGGAAGAATTAGTAAATATCAATCGTGTTTAGTAATGTTGACTTCAGGGTTTGTTATCAATATACATTGCTTTTTTAACGTAAAAATTGTAGTTTACCTCAGCAAATGTTAATCACTGTTTTAAAAGCATGAATAATAAATTTACCCAGTCTCCTATAAGGTTAAGGTTTTGTGGAATTTTATACTGGGGTGCAAGATTTCTGATTTGGTTCTGTCGTTGTTTCAGATGCGTGCCTCCGGGAAATGAAGTCTGAAAAATAGCTGACATCCTGGATCTGCGTCAGACCAGTTCTACTTTGTGGTATCAAGAAAGAAGATTGGTGAGTGGACTCAATTTGTGTTATGAATTAGAACAAATGAGCTTCCCGCTTTAAATACATATTATATATTTGATGTCCTGGTATGCACAAAAAACTAGAATATTCATATGTACATGAAATAAAAATTATGTTAATGATCCATATTCTAGACTGAGCAACACTCTTATCAAATCATAATGTTTTAGGGATGAAAATAATAATCTCCCTAAATATAACATGTTATTGAATTAGCATCTTGGCCATTTTATTTAGTATTATTTTTCAATGTGGTCCCCTTGCTTCTTCAAACACTGGTCACATCGGTCTACAAGCTTCTTAACCTTTAAAAGCCGGATTTAAATGTCCCTTTGTAGACTCTTGCTGCTGGATTTAATTTTGGTCATTTAAATTTTTCTTGTAATCGTTCATAAACTCTTGTCTTTCATGAACTATTAGTGATAAAACGTTCAAATAAAAAGTATTATTTAGTCAATCGTTTGGGAAGTTTTCGAGGGAGTAGCTGACGCCCCTTCCTCAATAAGCTCCCTCACAAGAGCAAGGCAAAATTGTCAATGAGTCATCTGCTTTCCTGCTGACGTCATCAAAACAAAGCTATTGAGCACTGTCACGTTGAGAAGAGCTTTTTCGTCGACTTCCAGCTACGGTGACTAATGTCATAGCTAGTCGCCATCATGTCTGGCTTGTCTATGTAACCCATGTGGCAATTGTAGTCTTCGATAATTTCCGGCCTCAGAGCATTTCCCCACCCATCACTGAAATTTCCATCTCCTGGTGGATCATGAACATTGGTCAGCATAGAAACTTCTCTTTTATCATTTTTAGGGATTTTTCTGAGCCATTAAATTATACATTGTATCTAATTACAGTAAAACCCCATTATTTGATTCTGGATAAATCAAAGTATGGTGTAATTCAAAACTAAGATCAGTCCCCGGCCAACACCATGGGATTTTGCATACTTTTTGGTACAGATTATTCTAAATACATCTACAATGAAATTCAAAGTCATGATCTGGTCCGCTGACCTACGAACAGTTTAATTTGAAACCTCTATCCTCAATGTATGTGTAAACAGAAGGTTTGCGTTTTTATTTTGAATTTTTTTGTTGTTGGGGATGACGTGTGTTTCCACTCCATGCTTTGCTGCTTGCTTTCGGGCTCATAGTGATGCACCCATGATTTGTCTCTCGTAACAATTTGTCGTAGGAATGCCTCTCCTTTATCGCGTAACCGCTGCAAAAATTGTGTGTAAATCTCCAAATGCTTCCATTTGTGCTCAACTGTGAGACGTTTGGGGACCCACCTTGCGCAAACTTTGTGATATTGGAGGTTGTCAGGTATGATCGTATATGCAGACCCATAGCTGATGTCTATCATTCCGGCAATAGCGAAAACAGTAATCTGCCTGTTTTCTTGAATGAGAGTATTAACTTATTCAACATTGTTTGCCATTGTGGAAGTTGTCGGACGGCCTGAACGGTTTTCGTCAACCATACTTGTTCTGCCCTTTCAAAACCTTTCCACCCATTTGTATGCCTTTCTTTGACTAATACGCTTTTCTCCATACTGTGCTAATGTTCTTCTGTGAATCTCGGAGGGTTTGACCCCTTCTGACCACAAAAATCTGATCACAGCACGTTGTTCACCAATGGTGCAATTGGAAAGCGGAGCCGACTGTGTACACCTCAACTATACAAAACACACTGAATGCAGGCAACTGGGAAAATGTGTAGACTTGTCTAACAATGTAGTAAGTATGACGACCTTGGGAGTGTGTTCTGACATGTGGTATTAGTTTTACCCACAAATTGTCTTTACTTTTTGATTTACACTCGTATTTGAATTCCATTTAAGTTAAAAATATATAAGGCCATCGGAAGTGGATTTTATTATTATTATTTTCTTGTGTCTTTTGAAGGATCAAAGTATGCTAACTTACATAGAATTTACCGTATAATATAATCCTTTCCAACCACATCTTACATTTACCATCGAAATCTCACATATTCTGTCTTACTGTGAGAGACATTGACAATTATCTGTCTGTACAATGCAAATTAACAGTTATTGGTGCTAAATTTGAATTTTTATATATTAGTTATAATTAATACAGGAGCTGGGGATTAAAACAGCTGAAAGAATGAGGCTTATATATTTTTAGAAAACAGGATAGAAATGTGTCAGACAAAAGCAGATAATTGATTTTCATCCAGAAAAAAGAAGAATAATTTTGCAGTTTTTTAAACAATATAAAACTGCACTATCAACAAATACAATGCTTTTTAAAATGGGAATGAACATGCTATAGTGCATAAAATTGATATTAATGGTTTTAAAACGGAATTTAATATATAATCTCAATCAAAAATGCAATCTTACGATGATTTAATCATCCTAAAAGGAATGTTGTAATTTTCTCGACAATTCTTCTCTTCTTGTTTTCTAAATGTTTATATAAACTCAGATCATGCTTACAATTGGGAGCTTATAGAAAAGCAAAAGAATACCTTATTTTTAACTCATTTAAGTCCTAAGTTAAGATTCCATTAGAAGCACCTGGCATGGATTTGGAAAAGTTGGAAAGAATTTAAAATAAATGTTGAATTTGTTATAACTATTTAAATTTTTATTACTCGAATGCTTACAGTTATATACTTGATACTTTTTTGTGTATGGTA
This sequence comes from Uropetala carovei, assembly GCA_036926305.1. Taxonomy (NCBI): domain Eukaryota; kingdom Metazoa; phylum Arthropoda; class Insecta; order Odonata; family Petaluridae; genus Uropetala; species Uropetala carovei. The sequence goes on from JAXCHB010000298.1 coordinate 493,571, forward strand.
TATTTAAAACATGGTGTTGTACACAATCCAACATCAAATTCTTTACACATATACGTACAGTGAACCCTCGATATATCATACTAAATGGGGGGGTGGGAGGCCTGCCTATCATATCCTAAATATCCTAAGGAAACATATATGTTGACTTAAATTGCTAAAATGTGCATATTATGAAATATAATATTTTAGTCTGCTATATAGGTATTTATACAAATTTTTCAAGCGTATGCAATAATTGCGCAGAGTTTTTCTAATTAATTTACGAAAAATATGAATCTTATGAATTATGTATTCATTTTTATATTTAACTAGTAAAAGGTGCTTGCAGTTTACAAGCATGAACATATTTATATTAGAACAGAAATGAAAATTGATTTTCCCATTTATTCTTATTTGAAACAGCATTATTCTTATGAATCAAATTTGGGATTCTTTTACGTGCTTTAAAATTTTTCTAGACCCTGGTGGAAATAGGAGTAAGTAACACTAAATACAAAAACTGTTTTAAGGCAGAAAACCTACAAGTAAGTCAATCCATCACAACGCAGGAGCAAATCATTTTTAGGGATTTACTGAGCCATTAAATTATACATTGTATCTAATTACAGTAAAACCCCATTATTTGATTCTGGATAAATCAAAGTATGGTGTAATTCAAAGCTAAGATCAGTCCCCGGCCAACACCATGGGATTTTGCATACTTTTTGGTACAGATTATTCTAAATACATCTACAATGAAATTCAAAGTCATGATCTGGTCCGGTGACTCACGAACAGTTTAATTTGAAACCTCTATCCTCAATGTATGTGTAAACAGAAGGTTTGCATTTTTATTCCCCATTTGTCACTAAGGAAATACATACAGCATCCAAAACAGTCCCGTTTCTTTGACATTTCCCAACCGCCCTATCGTTTTGAAACCCATTGCATTTCAAATTCAGATTGTCTGATAGTATAGGATTCTTGGAAATATGGAGATTATCAAATGAACAACAAATGTTAATTATAGTCGCAATTGTCAGATTAGGAAATCTAAGGGTCATTAATAAATTTTAGATGGCAAATCTGTTCTCCGCAAACAATATCCTACCCGGGTTTACCCCTAACTTTTTCCCTTCTGAGTTTCGTCTTACAATGCTAATCAGCTTCCCTTTTGCTTGTGTTTTCGCCTAGCCTGACATTTCCATTGTGTAAGGGAAGTATTTGCCTTTTTTGTTATAGATCATGATAGTGACAGATCCAGCACTTAAAAACTCATGCAAAAATTTTGTCCCATGTTTTTCTTACAAACAACGGGAAATATTCCGTTTTCACCTTGTTGGAACATGGTCACCAGGGCCGGCATGATGGGATATGCAGAGTATGCTATGCATAGGGCCCCCACCAAAGGGGGCCCCAAATTGTGCTTTTCTTCCCTTTCTCCCTTCGCCTTCTTCCCCATTAGTCTCTTTGTTTTCCCATGCGGTCATAAAACTCGCTGAATGGGGGCCCTGAGCATGAGAAATAACCAATGGCGTGGGAGGGTAGTTTCTCTTCTCCGCAGTTCATAGATTAGCAGTTTGATTTGTTCAAAAGTAATGCTATCCAGACAGCATCTCATCTTACTTTTTCTAATGTATCTGTGCTCCAGATGGAGAGCGTTGTGCTCTCAGTTCCAAGAGAATTGACTTTTGTTTGATTTTAAGGTTAGTCTTCAATATCACACCCTCAGTACCCCGGCATCCTCAGGTGATGAGATTAGCATGTACTTAAAAATAAAAAAGTAAAAATTCGTATTTACAGTTTAGCTAAAACTACTCCTGAAAAACTTTTTCTGAGCACAAGTGTAACTTCCCTCCTTTCCTTGGAGGGTCACGTGAGCGACCCCCTAAAAATAAAAAGTTAGCTTCAAAATGTCACCACTTGTGGCTGACTCAGCGTGAAATACAAACAATCCATTTCTTCTTGAATAGTACGCATTGTTCTTCAGTCATACTTTGCAATTTGTTGGAGTAAGATAGATCTGTTTCTATACCCTGAGTGAATCGTTATAGTTTATTAGAGGTTAGTACTTTTCATATTTATTATAAATATGAAATATATACAATAATATTGGATGGTTATCGTTTTGTGGAAATGAAGAGTAATCTAAGTTCAATAATTTTTGTTTATTCCAAGAAACCTTAGCCAGTCAGAGGGAAAATAATTTTTGCCTGCCTTAAGAGGAACAATGATCATTCAGTGTGTCTCATTTTTATATATACTTAGAAGTTTAGGTTTAGTTTAGAGGTAATTAAAGACAGTGATTTAGTACTTTGGATTTTTTTGTCTTAGGTATAAAATAATAGGTCAATAGTTTTGTCCACCAGGAGTTGGATAATTTCCGCAAAAATAAAGCAGGAAAACACTGGATATGAGCCAGCTGTTATTCCCTGAGCTTCGTCAGTATTGATTCCAGGAGGACTGCCAGTAAAGGGTTGAACACTACTGGCATCTCTTCGATGGTCACGTGGAGGCACCCATCTGGATGACTCTGCACTGTTTTCAGTGTAATCTCCTTCTGTCAATTCCCCCTCATCATTGGTTTCACTCTCCGTCTTGTAGGCATCAGAGTCTGAATCGACACAAAGTTCCTCCTCTTTCTTAACATCTGTAAATTTACGTTTTGATGTAATTTCTATAAATAAGGGTGTAAGTATAAAGAGCAAAGGGAGAATGAATATAAAAAATGTGGCCAACATATGACTTTCTCCATATTTGGGGTATAGATATTTAAATTATTATAAATAGCATTATAAGGAAAAATTATTATTTCGTATTGTAAAAGAATACAGTTGTCCTTATTGCCGTAAAGTAGGTATATTTTGAATATGTTTACAGAATTCACTGCTACATGGTGGTGGCGCTGTATACAGGAAATTACGAAAAAAGTTGAATATCTCCGAAATGGATGGTTCTATGAAAATTTGTTTCAAACAAAACCTGTAAGAAATATTATTCTCTACAACTTTGGTCCTCACGAAGATTACCAATAACGACGTTTTTAAGGAGATATTTGACGGAAACCGAAAAATCCGATTATTTATAAATAATTCCTAAACAATAACTGCTATGGAAAATTGTTTCAAATTAAAGTTGTAGGAAATTACATTCTCTATAAGGTTTTTATAGAATTGTATATACAATAGTGATGTTTTAACAGAGAAATATCACAAAAACCGAATCAGGTTACCAATAAACCTCGACTTCCGGTTAACCGTTATTGTCCAAAAACTAATCAGTTCTTTGTGCTCATGCTAAAGTGTTATATATGAAGTTTGATAACGATATGGCAAGAACTTTTTGATTTAGAGCGTCCACAATCACATACACACACAGACATCATACCGAAAATAGGCAAAGTGAATCAGGGAACGAAATTTATTTTTAACAGACCCACATAATTAAAATATTCTTTCGACATTTCCATTATTTTCCGGAATGGCTAACAAAAGGCCACATTATTTTTCAACTTTAGAAGTCTACTGGTGAAATACGAAATGCGAAATAAAAACAATGCCAACAACTACCGAACTGAATGACTACAGCCACTCAATGAACGGAACAGAAAACAAAATGGATATCTATAAAAATCACTGAAGTAGCAAAGAACCAGCGACGAAACATTTCGAGTGAAAGCCACACAACCAGTGACGAAACAACTGGCAACACAGTTCACAGAGATGCGAAGTAAACACAGTGAAGCTCAGAAACATAATGAGCTCTCGGACCCTTTGCACTTAGGGAAACTCTTTTTTTCTCTCTCTCTAAAGGACAAAGATAAGAAGGAATTGAATGGGAAACCACACTAATTAATGTTAATATGCCTGAAATATATTAACTGAACGTATGAAACACCTACTTTCATCCTATTTACAATTGTATTTCTATCCTTGACAAATATCTCATATTCAAATAGCCTAATAGCTGATCGATGTAGTCTGGCCATTAGCCTTCCTGTTAAATGCATATCAACAATTATGACGTATTTTTTCTTTAAATTAAGAAATATTTAAATTTCAGGGAAAAGTATTTTCATTTTGTTTTATCACCAAAATATTTCATATGAAATAGCAGTTGCCAAGTAAGAGGGGGATAATTTTCTCACACAGCTTTTGAAAACAAAAATGTAAAATCTTTATATTTGCAAACTGAAATTATTTTATCTAATGAACATATACCTATACACACATGCACAGACACACACACACACACATATATATATATATACATATATACACATATGCATATGTTTACTGCCACCTCACTAACGCACATCACGTGATGGCCACGGTTGGAAAACTTTCTTGCAGAAAAAGTGAGGGGGGGCCCAAAATCAGATTTGTATAGGGGCCTCCAAAGTTATCACACCGGCCCTGATGATCATCCGTTTTAATAGTCAACGTGGAGTAAAAGTTGTAGATGATGCAAATAAATGAATCACCTTAACCTTGCATCACTACATCTCTTGCGAAGATTTGTTTTTGCTCTTGGTGCATCACTCAAAACAAATGATTTAGTGTGAATGCTAAGATTCTCAAGCAGAGAGCAAAATTCGAATACCAAGCTGAAATTTACAGAAGTTGCAAGAACCCCTGTTATCTCAATCTTCATGGTCTCCCAAACTTGGACAAGGTTTTTTCATGAGAAAGTGAAATGCTCCAAAAAAGACCATGGAATATTGATTTCTGTTACTGAATCAATCTTTAAATAATGTTTTATGAAGTTATACTGAATGTCATCTCTAAAACGATCATGCCTTTGTTTTCCCATAATGTCATACAAGAAGAGCACAATGTAATATTCCGACTGCTGGTTGTCTCATGACTTGAACATTCTTGTGACATTTGTTACCGTCTTGAAAATAGCAGTCTGTCTCACAGCATAGTGTCATTGTGATCGTTTTGAGCGAGATTTCGAGACAACAGGTCAAAAGGAAGCATAAAGATTGGCCTTTTGAGAGCCTAAGAATGATGAAGGTATTTAAATCTCTATGTCATTTGAGTAAAATTTGTTATTTTCAACTTTTTTGTTTTCTTATTGCATTTTAAATTAAATGCACTAAATGCATCAGCTTATTTAAGCATTGAATCAACGGGCTATTGCAGTATTCTATTTTACCAACAAGTAATTTCACTCTACTCCTGGTATTTAGAGTGGGTCATAATGTAACAGTCATTTTTCGTTAAAGTTTTCATAATGAAGTTGTAAATAAATAACTTATGAGTCTGATCTCTCGGAGGAAATTAATTCCTGATTTGATAGATGTGTGGAAATCTTTTGGCATGCAGTTGAATGTCTTTTCTTCTGAAATGCAGCATAAAATAGGAACTTGAAATGTACATATTGGGAAATTTTTGATAATCACTGGAGCCTATTTTTCACATGCTGTGGTGTTTGTGAACCGTGAACTAAGTGTTCACTTCAGCTCTGTTCAAATTCACCGTGTATACTAACTTGTAAGGCCAATTCATTTCTAGAACAGATATCTAAGATTCTGTATTGTGATTTTGCTGTCCAAGTAGCAGATTGTAAGAAAGTTCGATTTTTATGAAAGTACGTATATTTCAAACCCGGATACTTTGAAGTCGTACTTGATTGGTCCCTTGAACTTTGAAATAATGAGGTTTTACTGTATATACATTATAGTATGTATATAATTAGTTGTTATGTTGTGATTAGGTCTTCCAAATTATGCTCATGTGATAGGTCCGCATGAGAGACAATGTATTATTGTTGTTTAATTGCATCGGACATTCTGTCCTTTATATCCGAAGTCTGTTCCATTGAGGTCTGATATACTGAGAGTACACTGTACTGTGATTCCTTCCTTCTTCGCTTCAGGATACTTGTGGTTCAGACAGTACACTTCCTCTTGGCTAATCTCATCACAATTTACCATAAGAAGTGAATAATATATGTCAATCTCTTTTACAATAAACACTATCATCAAACACTGCCTCGAAATATTCCAGTTCATTTATATCAGCATTAAATGTTCACGAGTTACACCAGAAAGAGAATCGCAAAAACTGTGCACATTCAGTTCAAAATTTTAATCATCCCACTTCAATTCATTCATTCGTACAGTAGCTCAACTTCTTCTTTTTTTGTTTGGCAGGACTCGTTTGTACACTCTCTGGACTCATTGTCACTTGACATACCATTGTCAGTTTCAACAACACTGGTGGTTTCATCTTCTTTGAACTCAGATTCCGACTCCTGAGTATTTAAAAAAAATCGAATGATTTGTTGTTTGTTGTTCATATTATTCTTCCTGAGTATTTATTATAAAGTTCATGAACAGGGTCCGCCCAAAGAATTTTGGCACCCCAGGTGAGATATCACTCTAGTGCCCTCCCCTCCTGTAAATGTTTGTTTTGATAATTACGAAGTATATGTTAATTTATTCATTGCTCTGTAAAGATTATAGATAAAGAAAAACAGAAGGAATGCCATAATGATTTCAGCCTGTTTGGTGATATAAATCAGTATCCAATATTTATTCACTTGCAAGTAATGCATAGATAGATGGTCAAAAAGCACCTACCCAGCAAATGGAAGACTCGGCTGGGTTTGTGTCCCTGTCAACTTAAGAATTTTTCTCCTTCTCTATCTTCACATCTTCAATAAATGTTTTCGTCGTGAGTTTGTACCTTCATTTTAAGTGATTTAAATTTGCACAAGTCAAAAAGCAATGGAATTTTACATTACATCTAATGGAATTAAATATTTATCCCTATTTCATTATTATAGCACTGACTATAATTAACTAATTGACCAAACCTTATATATCTATTCACTAAGTTAAGATGTAAGTAAGAGCCATACCAAATTTGGTTGTTTTTATATCTATAGTTTATGATGTGCATAATGAGACACCAAACAAATTTTGGAAAAAAAAATATGTATATAGATTGTGGGAAGCTCATTCAGTTCTACTTGGTATAATAATTATAGGATATTTATTATGTTTCTCAATTTTTTAATTCTTAAGTTGGTCTCTAATGTTAATGTCTCTTGTTGCTATTTGAGATTAATTAACCATTTCATGGCTATTGTTTAAAATATTTTCATTAAATTATCACAATAATTTTAGTAAACTCTATATGAGCTTTTGACTTATTCCAAGCCTTACTGAGAAGGAATTCTTTAAATGTTTATCAATAGTCAATTGCAACCAAATATTTGATGAAATACTTTAGTTTTATTGTGCTCAATAATTTTATAAATTACAATCTGCAAAGTCTTCAAATATATTGTAACGTTAATGTATTGCTATATAGGTATATTTGCACATTTTTAATGTTAAAAAATAATTATTGATAAAATTTTAATGATGAAAATGATTTACTGATTTTACTTGTAAATTAATAAATTTGCCATGAAAGTGTTAACCTATCAATAAGGAGAAATGTAATTTGTTAACGATAATCAGAGTTGAGTCATGCAATGCGATTACTTCTTAAATTTTATGTAAATTAACCTCAAATCGTTAAATTATATACAATTACTGTATTTAGCTGAATATATGACTGAAACTGAGAATATGCCAAATTTATTAATAAATAATGTGTTTGCTTTGATAAACTCGGTTATAGCTTTGAATCTGAACTTTACATAAGAGCAAATGTTTTTGATGTTGATTAAGTTGTTATATTTTTAAAACCAAGAAAGATAATTCTTAAAGACAATGTATTTAGTTCAATCTTTGCTGCTATAAAAATTAATTTGCTATCAGAAGTAAATGTAGTCTGCTTATATTATGCAATTAATCTTTTAAGAAACAGTGAAACATCTAATTGAGGTACGTAGTGTAATTTTAATACATTTATACAAAGAAAATTAATTTGGTAAATATAAAGATTAATTTTATTAACAGTTGAAATAGGTGTCATAAAATTTGTTGCATTTAAAAGTTTATTTCTTGCTTTAAATAGTTTATAAAAATGTTATTCCGGCATTTAAGTAATTTTAATTAAGTATTGCTTTGCATGATTCAGTACTGCATTATGTTTTTGTCCCTATTTAGAACCAATTTCATACATTCCTTTTTACTTCATGTATTTATTGGCCAATAAGAGACACTATTAATTAGTGTTAGGCCATTCATAATGTGAAATGTTTATTTTTTTAAGTGATTCTAGAAATGCTTTAAAAAATTACTTGCCTCTGATAAAAATAGCTGCCACTGGGTTATGAAAAAAATAATACATGCATTTCGTCTACAGAACAGTTGTAGTCAGCAGCATTTTGCCACTGATGGCAGCTGTTCTGAGGTTGAAATGCATGTATTAATTTTTTTACAATCCAGTCTTGGCTATTTTTTATCAGAAGCAAGTAATATTTTAAAGCACTTGTTCAATTTATTTCAGCTGTAAATTGTTTTCTATGTTTATTCAATTTTTGACTTGTGATATATGCAGTTATGTCAACTGTTGAAGAGTTGAAATGAAGGTGACTTGTGAAGTGTTACGATACCTAAAATAGCCTCCGAGAAAAAAAAATTAGTCTAATGTAAGCTAAAAGGAGTAAACAGGTTTTTGTTCATAATAAATTGTTTTTATTGCAATAAAAATAATACATGTATGCATACAAAAAGTTCAATAAAAATTTTGCACTCTGAATTACATTATTATTCTCTACTTATTTTATCCTGCACCTCAAAATAAAAATTCTTATTTTGGACTTTGGACTTAGAATAATTTTTGATGTACCTATACCAGTTTTCTACTCTTATGAAGCTTGACCGTGGTGCAGCGAATAGCCAATCAGGACGTTTTCCCCTTCCACCACCATTTGAAGTTTTCGAGAGGTGCAGGAAAGTAATAACGCTCTTGCCCGATATCCGCTCTTGAAGAAAGTCACATGCAAACGCTAAGGCGTAAATGTGGTAGATCTGGCAACACAGTCGAGCTCAGAGCGATGTGAACAGCACGATGGCGGGAGACCGACTGACTTTCTCCCCTCCCCATTGACAGTCTCTCGAGCTTTCATTGGCTGCAGCAGTAAGCATACAACTAGAATTTTCAAGGACAAGCATCATAAGAGTATAAAACGGGTATTATACAAATAATTAGTGTTTACATTTTGGACTCTTGTCCTTAAAAAATTCTGGGCTTAATTCTGCGCTACTATCAGACTTTTAATGAGCCTTTAAATATAGCATGAAACAAAATGACAATTTAAAAAATTTTCTTGAAGTGCAGAAAAAAATTTAAAATATAGTAAAAGTTTATCCATTTTCACAAGGTAACTTGATAAGGATAAAAATCATTTCTCTAAAAAAAGTGCAAAAGCAAAGAGCAAAAATATAGCATGGCTTAGATAAAATACGAGATGAGAGAATGCATATATATACACTCAAAAGTGCTGCTAATTCTGGTTTGTTCAGATAAAAAAGGGCAGTAACTATATAGAATGCAAAGCAATAGTTTACTATATTTTGATTGTAAAAAGAATTTAAGATTGCTCTGATTAAATATAATAACTCATTACACTTAAAAGAAAATAAATGGAGAAATTATTTACAAATAAGTAATGTCTTGGAAAAGTGGATAATGGAATTTTTTTTACTTAAGAATTTTGTCTCTAGACTAACTTGGAATTTTTTTCTAAATGTTGCCTTGAATTAACTACAACTAAATTACCATTTCCAATGCATAAATGAATAATTTAAGATTAGAAATATTTTAACAATTAAAATATTTTCCTGCACATTGTCTGGATTTACAATCAAAGCTCTTAAATCTAAATGAAATTTCATTTGCATTAATCTCCATCTGATTTTGATAACTTGAATACAGAATAAAATTTATGATAATATTAGATTCTTAATGGAAGTCAAATTTTTGGCAAAATTTAAAATTTGGAGAAGTACACTAATAAACTTTTACAAACAAAATGTAATATTCTCTATAAAATTTAATTTAAAAAAGTTTTTCAAGATCAAACAGAAAAGCCTTATATTCTCTGAAATAAAACATTCTTATAAATGATACTGAACATTTGTTTCAGAGGTAGCACTATATTTTTCATTTATTTACTTTAAGTGTAAATTGATTAAACAATACTTTAAAAGAGCAATAGAATTCTTAGCTCGTGGTTTAATACAGCTGTAAATTTCAGTTTATTCTGAATAATAGGACAGCCCATAAAAATTGGAATTCTTATAATATTGTATTTTTTCCATCGGTTGTGACCAAAAATCTATAATTGTGCCAAATTTCAAGTCTCTAGCTCATCTAGAAGTGCATTAAAATTTATGTTCTGTTCTTCGCACTTTAGCCTCCGTTTACACCCCGGCGGAAGGGTGTAAACGGAGGCTAAAGTGCGAAGAACAGTGGTGTCCTCGGACACCGGTAGGTTCAACCATGCTGTGAAGTCTTTCTGCAATATCTCCGGCCAAAGTGAAAGAGGTACTCACCAACCCGCTCTGGGCCAGCGTGGTGTTTTAAGGCCCACAATCCCCCCATGACATGTACACCCATAAAAAACGGCCCTCATTCTCCGGAGGCTGGATTGCCTCTGACCGTGGCAGTGTTCAGGAACAAGGCAGAAAGGCAGTGGGTGCTAAGAATCCCCAGAGGTTAAACGCCCACTGCCACTCTTTCTCATCCTTACCCAATTCCTTTAACCTCAACCTAACTACCTTTAACTGCCGGACTTTGTCCAGTGAAGATAAACTTCAAGAGCTCCAAGAACAACTGGAGAAGATCAAGTGGGACATTTTAGGACTTAGTGAGGTGAGAAGAAAAGGTGAAGGCCTATTGGAGTTGAAGAGTGGAGATATTTTTTATTACAGGGGAACTGACACAGGAAGAACAGGAGGTGTTGGATTCATCATCAACAAAAAATTGAAGAATAATATCGTGGAAATGGAAAGTTCATCCGAGCGGGCAGCTAGACTAGTGCTTCAAATAAATAAAAGATATCAACTTCAAATAGTCCAAGTTTATGCGCCAACGTCATCATACTCGGATGAGGAAGTGGATGATTTTTACCAAGAAGTTGGAGAACTGCACGACAAAGGAAGCTGCCATCTAAAAGTGGTCATGGGTGATTTCAATGCCAAGTTAGGAGAACAAAAGGAAGACGACAGCGCAGTTGGAAAATGGGGCTATGGAGACAGAAATGAACGAGGGGACCGCCTTGTAGACTTTGCTGAATGTACTAGTCTATATATAATGAACACTTTCTTCAAAAAGAATCCCAATAGAAAATGGACCTGGAAAGGACCCAATGGTACCAAAAACGAAATTGACTACATACTAGTAAATAAGAAGCAATTGGCTGAAGACTGTTCCGTCCTCAACCAGTTTAAAACTGGAAGCGACCATCGCTTGGTAAGATGCAGAATAAAATTCAACTCAAAGTTAGAAAGACAGAAGCTTATAAAGAAGAAGCCTAAGTCTATTATCAACACGCAGGTGCTAAAAGAACGAAAAGAAGAATTTCAGCTCCAACTGAAAAATCGATTCAGTGCACTGGAAGACCAAGAAGTTGAATCCCAGTTTATAGAGATACTCAAGGAAACTGCTGAAGAAATAGGCGGAACAGTTAAAACAAAACCAGAGAAAAAGTTGACTGAAAAAACCAGACTGCTGATGGAAAAAAGAAGGAAAATGTTAATTACTAATGATCCTAAAGAAATGATCCATTTTGCAGAACTAAACAAAACTATAAGGAAGTGCATCAAGGAAGATGTGAAAAAATATAATTATGAACTAATCGAGAAAGCCATAGAAAACAATAGAAGTTACAAGAAAATGAAGCAACATCTCTCGATCGGAAAGAGACAGCTGGTGGCCTTGATGCTAGAAGACGGCTCCATAACCCATAGTAGGAAACTGATCCTGAAACGGGTACAAGAATTTTACACCAAGCTGTATGAGGATCCTCTAGGAAATGATGAAGTAAATGATGATGCAAACATGCCCACCGAAGAGGTCCCAGGTATCCTTCCGGAAGAGGTGAGACACGCAATCAGAAGTATGAAGAATGGAAAAGCATCTGGAATGGATGGTATCACAGCGGAAGTATTCAAAGCAATGGGGAATCATACGGAAACAATTCTCGCTAAGATTTTTAATTCCTGTCTGAGGAAGAAAAAGATACCAGAAACATGGAACCACGCATGTATTATCCTTCTGCACAAGAAAGGTTCCAAAGAAGACTTGAATAACTACAGACCGATCAGCCTACTCCCAACAGTCTACAAAATATTCACCAAAATACTCACTATGCACCTTCAAAACCATCTTGATGCTGCCCAACCCAGAGAGCAAGCTGGATTTCGCAGTGGGTATAGCACGATGGACCACATCCAAGTCGTGAGAGAGGTAATCAGTCGGACCAACGAGTATGAATTACCTCTATGTATGTGCTTTATCGACTATGAGAAAGCATTCGACTCTGTCCGAACTTCGTCGGTGTTACGTGCACTAAAGAAACAAGGAGTAGAAGAAACCTACATAACCTTGATCAAGAATATCTACGAAAATGCGACAACATCTGTCCAGCTGCATGAAGAGACGAGTGCCTTTAAGGCCGAAAAGGGAGTGAGACAAGGAGATACTATGTCCCCTAAGTTATTTACAGCAGCTCTAGAGGAAGTATTCAAAAGGCTAGACTGGGAGGAAAAAGGCATAAAGGTAAATGGAGAATATCTGAGTCACCTGCGCTTTGCAGATGATATCATACTGTTCGCAGGAAGCCCAGAAGAGCTCCTTAGAAGAACTGAAGAGCTTGAGCAAGCAAGCCGAGAAGCTGGACTTAAGATGAATCTTAATAAAACAAAGGTTATGTACAACTCCTTCACAAATTCTGAGAAGATACATATCAAAGGAGCAGAACTTGGAGAAGTAACCAGCTATGTTTACTTAGGTCAACTCATCACTACTGATGGTTCGCTTCTTGGAGAAATCAACCTGAGAGTGAAGATGGCATGGAGTGCTTTTGGCAAGAATGCAAACATCTTTAAATCAAATATTCCAGTCTTCCTAAAAAGGAGACTGTATGACCAATGTGTTCTGCCTGTTCTGACATATGGTTGTGAAACATGGACCATGAATGCCAGAATGATACAGCGCCTGCAAACAACACAGAGGGGCATGGAGAGATGCATGTTAGGGATCACCCGAAGAGACCGCAAGAGGAACGACTGGGTAAGAAAGAAGACGGGAATCTGTGACGTGATGAGAAGAGTGAAGGTGTTAAAATGGCAGTGGGCGGGCCACATTGCTAGAAGAAATGACCAGCGTTGGACGTCCAGTGTCATCGAATGGATCCCAAGAAACATCAAGAGACCAAAAAGAAGACCGAAAGACAGGTGGGACAGAGAGCTTGTTAAGTTCTTGGGGCAAACTTGGAGGAGGGAGGCAGTTGACAGGGAAAACTGGAAGAGTCTGGGGGAGGCCTTCGTCCGTCAGTGGACTGAAAAAGGCTGATGATGATGATATATATACACATACATACATACATATATATATAGCATCCAGCTCATAATCCTCTTCACTTTCGCACCCAGATGCATCAATTCTCGTCTCAGCAAAGCAGTATTCTTCCTCTATGGCTCAAGCCAGCGTATTTTGGCTCAGCATCAACTGAGAGTACCTAAAATAGATGAAAAATGGTTGTGGTGAATTCAATAAAGAAATACAATCTAAAAAATCTAAATATAAAAGATTAATTTGCTTACACAATACAAAATAGCACATCTTATTTATCGATGCCTATTTAGAATTGTAAAATTCTTTAAGTTTATTCAAATAATTATGTAACAGATTTATTTGACAGTTTTCAAATCTTAATGTTCTATATTGCCTGAACTGACAAACCAAATACATAATCAATTTTTTTTAAGAAAATAAAGCGTTAGTTATCAGAGGAAATGAAGCAATCATATTACAGTAAACTCCCAGTAATCCAGAAAGCCCAGGGAATTGGGTTTTCCAGTTAAGTGAATATTCTAGTTACTTGAGTTTTCAATAAAGCATTTGGATACCAAAATAAGAAAGATGCAGAATTATACATTCACCTTGCAATTGCTAACCTGTAGACTAGATATTCTACTCAGTTGTTCTTAAATAATTCCTTCACATTCAAGTAAGTAATGAAATTCCTATATATGTATTCAACACATTTAATTGCAATATTTTAATAGTTACTAACTACATTACATCCTACAGTTCATCGTGTACCTATCACTTTTAGCTTCTCTTTTGTTATAATAGCAACTGAAAGGTAAGGATTATCATAATCTTTAGGATTTTCCAACAAAAAAAATTGTTTCCTTGTCTGAGAAAAGGACAAATCATCCATACCCAACAATGTATTAGTGGAAATTCTTTAGGCAAATAGATATTAAACAAAAGAAAAGCAAACAGTGACATGCAATCGTGACACCATTACATACAGTGCAGTTAGTAAAGTCACAAAATTTATCGGCAGTCTCTTGGTCAGCCGATTTTTTAACACCCGAAACATCTACACATCTGATCCCATGCCCAATCTTAAAACATGTTAGCCATCCACCTGAAAATGCACATGGTTCACTAATCTCCATTTGTTTATAAAAAAAATCTTAAGCACTTTCAATCAACATTGGTCCAGAAATAGGGACATCCCTTGGAACACTTTATAGAAAACTATTCATAAATAGCAACATCCAATTGCTCATGTTTCCTTTTATCACCTTTAGCACACATTGGAGTTTTAGGAGGCATTTAAAAAGTGCGAAATATTTTATTTAACACAAACACCGAGTACAAGAAACATCCACAATTACATATTGCGACTGCCAAAGATGCCAATTTTAGCGGTAACTAGATGTGACAAAAATAATAGAGGCGCAGGAGATGCCAGTTACTTGAGAATTCTGGTTGCATGTGTGCCGGATAACTGGGAGTTTACTATACACAACAAAATAATCAATTGAAATTAAAAATTGGACCCTCATTTGCTGGTACAATGAAAATGTTTTAGTTACAGAGATTTATTTATAATTCAAATCTTAAACTCTTTATAAGATTAGCAATAAAATTGTATGGCCGAGTAAATATATTCAAGTCTATGAAGAAATATCATCGTCCTAGATGTTAACTCAAAATCTTAAGTTGATAATTTAGAAGGCATCTCCTGTTACCATTACATTATCAAAAAAGTTTCTTTTCTAATTTTGTGTGTTGACGGACGATTAGAATGGCTACAGTACTGCGATGTGGAAAGCAAGAGGGAAACTACCACATTACAATTCCCTAGTAATGATTATATGGTTGGACAATGAGTTCTCTTGAGGTAAAATATTCCGGAGGTAAAATAGTCTCCCAATCGGATCTCTGAGCGGGGACTGCCTTGAGGAAAGCATTTGTCGAAGGTAACTTACGCATAGGTACTTGGAATGTAAAAACCATAAGGAAGGCAGGAAAGCTAGAGAACCTGAAAGTAGAAATGAGAAGAAATAGGATTGATATCATAGGCCTGAGCTAAGCTAGATGGGAAGGAGAAGGTATATATGCCAACGTCCAGTCATGAAGAAGAAATTGAGGAGATGTATGAACAAATTAATGAGATTTATGAAGAAGACGGATGAGGAAAGGTAAACTGCATAATAATGGGAGATTAGAACAGCAGAGATGGTGAAGGACAAGAAGAAAATGTTGTCGGTCAATACGGACTTGGGAAAAGAAACCGAGGAGAAGAAAAACTGGTAGAATTGTGTTAATAACGACCTAGTAGTGACTAATACAAGGTTCAGAAACCATAAACAAAGGCTGTACAGATGGAAAAGCCCAGGAGATAGAATGAGATGCCAAATAGATTACATCCTAGTAAAACAAAGATTCAGGAACAGCATAAAAAAATCGGTACAACATACATTGTACAAACTTTCTCATATATAGGTACTAATGCATCGTTTAGTTATCTTTAGAAAATGAAAATCGTATGAGCCTGCTTTTGGAAAATCCAATTTTTGTTCAAGTTGCCCAAGAATAAACTAGCCTTATATTCATCCATTGAGAAAAATAAAATACGTAGTATTATTGTAGACGTATACTCAACTGTACGAAATTTGATCAAAATCGTTCGAGCCGTTTTTCAGAAAATCAAATTATTGTTAAAGTTGCCTAGAATAAACTAGCCTTATATTCATTTTTTGAGAAATATCAACTATACAGTATTATTGAAGACGTAAACTCAAGTAACTGTACGAAATTTGATCAAAATTTTTTGCGGTTCACAAACTTCTTGTTTTTCCACACAAAAGTGGTCCATTTCTTGCAAACTCTGTATTTTCTATTGACGTCGATGCAAGCACAGCACCTGCACTGTTGCAGCTGGAGGTAGTTTATTTGCAATGCAATACTGAATTAAAATTCTTTTTTGAAAAGAAGAATGATATAGTTCAATATTACAAAAAAATACGTTGAAGAATCAAAATTCCCAAACTTGAGATATCATGCTGCAAAAATAGTTTGGTGCTTCGCGAAGAATAAATCTCATGGCTCCTTGGAAGATATTAAGTTAGAAAATCAGATGAGAATTTCTACCACAAAAATTGTAGTAAACTTTGATAAATTAAGTTAGTGCAAAGAAAAACAAGTTTCCCATTGAATAAGTTTTGTTGTTATGAAAAATCAAGTCTTTTAAATTTTTCTCTTGCGACTCACCCAAAACATTTGTTCTGAAAATTGGCCCACTGAGTAATTTGGGTTGCTCAGGCCTGCACTAGAGCAAAGGCTGCAACATGGTGCCTGCAGGCACCATGGCACCTGCAAGACATTTTTTGGTTGCTCGCTGGCCAAAAGGAGAACATTAAATAAACAAGTGAATGGGGTATGCACATGCAGGGATGCACCCCGTCCATATGTGCAATGCGTGCGACGCACACTGGTGGCCCAGTAACGGGGGTGGCCGATTTATCGTTAGACACAATATTTTTAACAGTAATGCGGTTTGCATTATAATATGCCATATATTCTTACATATTTATTGGCTACGGAAATTTATCAAACCATAAGACATTTTTAAAAATTTTTCTAAAGAACTCCTAAAATGGGTGGCAAATGAGAGACTTGCACACAGGTGACTGTGAGGCGTGGCGCACCCCTGTGTGCATGCACATGTGTTACTTTCTGCTGTAGTTAGTTTAATTTACCAATCTTACACCCCTCCCCCCCACCTATTGGCACCCACCATCTATTTCCAAATGTGAAATGAGCCCTCAGCAGTAGAAAGGTTGCCTACCATTGTGCTAGAGACTTGAAAGCCTTATAATTAAGAGGCAGACACAATAACCACCCCTCTACCACGGCCGGCACAGTTATAGGTTTTTGGTCACAACTGAAGGAAAAATTCCAAAATTGTTGAAATTCCCATTTTCAGGGGATATTTTTGCCCCACTATTGTCCCATAAGAAAAGCATGTAAATCGATGTAGGGGATTTTATATTTGCTTTTTAAAATTATTTTCCATCAGTAATCAAACTCAGAACTGTCAGTATGTTTAGAAATTGTGTAGAAATTGTAGTTTATTATTTTTGAAGATGGAATTCAAATCCGTGTAGATATAGCATAAATTTTTAGTGCTTATAGAAAAAAGTGGGAATTTTTCTGGGTCCCAACCACTACCATGGCAATGAGCTCAATGATTTTCTATGGGTTAGCTTTTAATGGGAATCAGAGGGCTATTTTATAATGCCATTAATTTAAACTACAACGTAAACTTATGATAACATCATCTACCAACACACAAAATGAATTGAATTGCAATGGCGTAAGAGTATTATCATGTTTATTTGAAGTTGTTACACGTACTTAATGAGTTTCAAATTTTTTAGAGACTTGAAATTTTGCACAGTTGTTGGTTTTTGGTCAAAACCATTGTAAAAATTCGGAAATCATTACAGTTTTAGTTTTGGGGGCTGTATTATACTGTCGTTAATTTTAAACTATAATGTAAACTCACGATGACGGCATAAAACTACTGCACAAAATGATTGGAATTGAGAAGGCGTGATACAGGATGAATTTATTATAGAACTTCTTCCTTGCTGCTACTTTGTATTCTTTCTGTTGTTTTATGTAATAGTAAAAATTCTCCCCTACCACTAAGTACCATGGCATCGAGCTCAATGCTTTTGTATGGGTATATGGGTAATTGTAATATGTTCCAAGACTGCATATTATTCATTGTATTTATTTCTGTCAGACTACTTTCTACTCTTTTCCTTATTTCTCAGAGAAAAACTCTATTAAACTACGACCAATGGAAGAAATCCGATATTGTAAAAGATCCAATTTTTTAGAGCTCTTTTGCCCAATACGAGGATAAATTATAAGGCACTTCTAAATGAGCTAGAGCAGCAGTACTCAACCTTTTTTAGTTTGTGACACACATATGAAACCAGAATGAAATCTTTAAAGAATATAACTCGATAATATATGCAAATAGTTTTTATTATTATTAAAAAAAAGAAATATATTGTACTAGCAGAATTTCCCGTATAATTTCAGCAGATTTAGTGAAGCTACTGTAGCACAACATACAAACTCTTTAAAATATATAGTAGATACTTTTAAAATTACAATTAGCTTTTCTTAACAATTAATCGTATTTGCTTGTAACAATCCGTTTCCGAGCCTATTGTATTCAAATATAATGATAATTTTATTTCCTATCATATTACTTTCACCAAATCTAGCTTCATTTCTTGTGTAATTATGCCTCACTGAAATATTTACTTTTATGTTTTGTAAGCATGAAACTCGTGAAAAAGCAACGTACAGTTGTACGTACACTGACTGGAAAATGTACATCAGATACGTGAGCTTATTTACATTAATAAACATTATAATGTAGAATATAATGATTTTACTTACAAAAAATGTAAGATTCCAGTATTCAATAGATGAAAGAAGGTTCAATTACTTTCATCAATAAACGCTTCCTGAATAATAATCAGTATCTATTTATGTTGCTATCCATAAACATCGATCGTTTCGTTGCTTAAACAAAAGTGCGAATCAAGTAATGCTAAACTTTTGTCTATTTGTAAGCTTCATTGAAGCTAATTGAATCGGAGGTAACAATGACAGCTGCCTTGGCAATGTCCGGGAGGGGTACGAAAAATCCACAAAATTTCTTAACAAATAGCGTATTTCTGAAAACTTTGACCATGTAACATGTAAGCTTCCCAGGAATAAGATAGTATAGATTTTTATTCGTCGAATAAAGCAAAAATGAAGAAAATCGGTCCATATTTACAATGCTTGAAGGAAGAATACCTTGCAAGTCAAGAAATGGATTCATACATGTTATCTTATTGAAGAATGTTAATCCCCTATATTGGCAGCACTGATTACTTCTGGTTGACCAAACCTTGACCATTCACTAAGTTATGATGTAAGGAAGAATCTTACCAAATTTGGTTATTCTAGCTTTTATCATTTAGGAGGAGTTCCATGAACAAACACACGCTTCAAAATATATTATAGTAGATTAGGAGGTGAAAATGTGGTCTCACATGAACGTGTTGTTGAAAATGGGAGTACACTGTTCAGTGCAAGGGTGGATCGAGGCTTCATCCATGGGAGAGGTAATCAGGAAGGAATAAATAAACTGTTTGAAAATATCATAATTTACCTATCTTTTAATACAGAAAAGGGTAATGTATATTTTTTGTACAGCAAAATGAATGTAGTTAAACAGTATATTTTATTACAATACATTTTAATACAGTAAAAGGAAATAGATAACTCTTTTACAACAAAATGAATACCCTAAAAGCGTATCTTCTTATCGTTTAATGACAAATTAAAGAAGAAATTCAACTTCTGTGTTTTGTACTTCCATATTTGTCATTAACATTAACATAAATGTCATTGTGTATGTGCAAAACTGCTAGGCCAATCAACCTCTCTTGAGGCATCGTAGATCTCAGCCAGGATTTTAAACGTTTTAAAGCAGAGAAGCTTCTTTCTGCAGAAGCAACACTTACAATAGAGGACTTAGGTACTAAACATCCATCATCACGATGTCCCCATAAGGGTATATTTTGTCTTCCAAGAAATATGATAGATTCAATAATTGGCTTTAATCTTTCTCAGTTTTCCATAACTTGTTTATGCCTTTCTTCATTAATACGATTTATAATGTCTTTGGATGAAGATTCATAAGTTGTAATAAAAGTTTTAGCAATAGCTAGACTATTTTTATGATAAGAACTATGTTCATGTAGTATTAAGTCACCATCTTTACCTAATAATTTTGAGTACTGTGTCAGTGGCCTTAGAACTAATTTTTGTAGACACCCCAAATCAGACTTTCTGACACCTTCTCCCTTATATATTAACAACCTCAGGCGTAACTTGATGGAATTTGTTCATATTGTTCAATTAAAAAAGATTTACTGGGTAATTCCACAAAAATTAATTTTTAAAAATAAATAAATTTTTGTGGAATTACCAAGTAAATCTTTTTTATTTTGACCTTCACCTTTATGTCTACCAATTATTAATGTACTACTTATATGCTTATAAACATGGAAATACATTTATTAGAAAAAGTTAGGTTTTTCGTTATATCATGGTGCGATCAGGGTTTCTTGAAAAGATGGTAGGTAGGACGCAAGAGGCAAAAGGTTGAGAACCACTGTCTTAGAGTATAAGGTGATTTGAGTATAAGTCACAGTGTACTTTTTAGCCTAAAGCAGCTTCTAAAATCCAAGTGTCGAGTATAAGTCGAAGCAAAGAAAATGAAAACCAGATAATTTTGAAATTTACAAAAAAATTAATATATATACAGGTGAACCTGTACTTACGAACAATTCGTATTTACAAACATTCCACATACCAATGAATTGCACCTCGCACTTCATTTACGAACACACCCTCCTGCACTTACATACATCGGTCACAGTAAGAACACATAAACTTGTCAACACTTGTCATTTGCCATTTGTATTCAAAACCGTACGGGCGCGTGTTTACATATGTGTTGATATTTACTACCCTTGAAATATCGAAAACATTCATAAATGTAGTGTTTGTGAAAGTGCTAAGAATGGTAAAAAAATGTCAAGTGCTGTCAATGGAAACTAAAATGGACATAATAAATAGATCAAAAAAGGTAAGTCGCTTGCTTCAATTGGTCATTTTTATGATCTCAACCATTCAACGGTTACAACCATTTTAAAAGACAAAGGAAAAATTGGTGATCAAATTCGCAATGCAAGCTCTGTTCAGTCCATGATTACAAGTAAAAAACGAAATGTCATCGTTGGAGAAATGGAACGGTGTTTAACAATTTGAATTCAGGATAATAATAATATAAGTCGAAGGTAGGGTCCGATCGGCCTAAAAATCAAGAAATTTCTCGCCGTATACTCGAAGATATGCGGTATTTCTTTTTTGTGTGTAGAGTGAGGAAATTTGTAGTCCCTACCTGGTGTCCATTCACATTTCAATAATCTGTATTTATGTAAATCATTTACATTTTCATTTAAAATTTTTCCTATATATCAATATACAGTGATGTATTATCTGTTATTAGCGGTAGCTGAGCTTGCCTATCTGGTTCAAATGGATTATCAATTTATGTTGACTGCAATTGTTGATTTTCAACTGATTTAGATGGCTTAAGTGTTAATGTTTGCTCTTCTTCAGGTGGTTCACTTTTCTGGAGCTTTACTACAAAAGCATCTAACGTATTTACTTCTTTTCGTTTACTCATCATAGCCCCTAAGATAGAATAAAATTTTTAATTACTTACTAAATCAAATGAAATTTATGAGTACGAATATCAATACATATCATTATATACCGTATTTAAGACATACCTTTGCGTGCTTCAATTTGTCCACTACCTTAACTCTTTATTTAGCATAATTTAGTAGTCGTTTGGGATAAAGTCAGAAATTTCCCCCTAGAAATCATCAAGTTGGAACCCTAACCTAATTTTTTATAATAATAAAAAGTATAGCCCAGATGCCTTGTGTTCGCCACATTCCCCCTTTGACCGGCCCTGAGTTAGAGGTTAAACCAGGGGCTGGCAACCTATGGCTCCTGAGCCACATGCAGCTCTTTAAAGACTTAACAGCAACTCTCCCTGATAAAACTTGTCAAACCTTCTCGAACAAAGTTGGCTTAGTAAATTGCTTTAATAAAAATTGCAGAAAAATAAAAAGTCTGGACGCATTGTTAGAAGTACTGTAAATACCTGCATATAACGTGCACTTTTTTCCTGATATTTTGGGCTGAAAAGCGGGGTGCGTGTTATACAAGGGTACATATTTATCGCGGTATTTAAAAAAATTAATTGCGCAGATAAAGATAAGAAAGGTGGATTTAATATGCATATTGGCCATAATAAGCACGTTAAGTTAAATCGAATTTGATTATATATTATATTAACTTTAATCTATGTGGATAAAATATATAGCGTGATTGAGGCATTTAAAGAGGCCCCACGCATTCTAAGAAATATTTATCGTACTTATAAAGTACACACATTTATGAAAAAATATCAGTGTGTCACAGTGAGAGATGTTGCTTTAGTTATTATAATTTACTATTAAAAATTTTTGAAGCATAAGATGCCCTGCGCGCACACTTTGCACCGGGTCCCGCGATTTTCCTAGTCTCTGACGTCGGTTTTAATTCATTGTTTTATCATATCACAATGATACTGACAACTTAATGCATAATAATAATAATGAGTTAAATGATAAATTTGTGACAGATTGTGAGACGAAAATTTTAGGAAAACGTGTGCACTATACGCGGGTATATAAAAAAATCGCAGAATACGAGGCCGAAAACCTACCTGTGCGTTATATACAGGTGCGCATTATACGCAGATATATAAGGTAATGTTTGTTTTATAGAGGTAATCACAAAAAGTAAAACAAGAAGAGGATTCACCAACGACTGCAGCTCTTATGTTGCACATAATTTAAAAAGTGGCTCTTCTTCTGAAAAAGGTTGCCGAACCGTGGGTTAAACAATAGGTCAAACTACAGACTTTGTTTGGCTCTATACCTTATGCATTACATAGTAAATCTTTAAAGGAGATATTTTTGTTAATTACAAACTCCCAATGAATATTATTGCCTGGTGAAGCCAATTTTCAGATTTATAATTTGTTACAAATGTCTCTCTCCCTTTATTGAATGAAAAAATTGTTTTTTCTCCTTCAGTACTATTCATCCAACTGGATATCTGTATCTGAAAATGGAGATAGTATGGCTGTAGATGATCAAAATGATAAAAAGGCTAAGAAGCGGAGGAGCAGAAAAGAAAGCAAACATCATTCGGACAGTGTGGCCCTGATCGGAGAAGACCTCCTTACCAGCACTTTTACCCAGGCTGTCCACATTCTTTGGAATCTATGGTTCGTTTTACTTTCCATCTCTTTCTAATTTGAAGAATTGTCTTATCAATCGTATTAGATTGCTCCACAATGGAAATTGAGCTGTGACACTCTTGGCTGATATGGAATCCTTTGGTATTTCAGACTAACAAATAAAGTGGCCTCAATCGGTGTTTGCTTAACTGGCTCTTCAGGTTAAATGTCCACTTTTTAGGATCCCCTTTCTTGTCTTAGCCTGAAAAAAGTGGTGAAAATATGTTTTATATAATAGTGTTTTTATTTTTGCAATGAAAAAGTTTCATCTTGTAATGCCTATTACTGTGAAGTCCCTTCTGTAGAAGTAATTTAAAATTGCATTCTTGCTTTAATCCCTCAATGCCGTTTTACATATATATATACGTTGAGCGTCATTGGTAGCTTTATTTTTGCCACGCTGAATTTTTTTTGATCTTAAACACCTTGATATATTTTAAAAGAAAGTTTTGACTGTAATAATTATATTTTATCAAGTTTTATTGCATTTCCTATTTTTTCTAATGATTGAAAATTTTGTGAATGCATTTTGTTTTGCCGCGTGCATAGTGTTATTCCTTCCTTTGGAAAATCGCAAAATGCTGAGGCTACCTATCTTTGAGCGAAGACCCTTTTTTATTGAAAAGAATAGAAGAAAGGAATGCTTTGGCCTGCGTATTTTGTGAGGGTCTACCAACCAAGAGTTTGGATTTATGCATCAGTGTATATTGAAAGAGGTCTGTTGACAAAACGAAGAATGAGAAAGGCCACTTCAAAGAGACCTGACTCAATATCTTGAAGTAAGGGATTAGAAGATGTTTCTCACTTCTCTTAGCCGTTCATTTAGTCGTGTAGACGCATTTACTGTGAATGGAGCATACTTTTTTCTGTGTTCACTGTGGTTAGACGTGTGAGGAATTTTTTTCTGGTTAGTTTTTTACTGCAGTTACATTGATTTTAAGGTAAGACCCTTTTCTCTCCCTTGCCCCTGCACGGCTATATAATAACAATGCCGAGACAAACCTTTTTTTGGGCAATGTTTATGAGATGCTCGAGGTCACTTTTCCAACCTTACACTTGTCTCCACACCCTAGGCCCTATGTCTCATCTGTTAATAGGAACAATATAGTGTGTGAGAGAGGGAATAGGAGCCTTCTCTGCATGTCCCATGTAAACATCTATATACAGAAAGATTGCTAAGAGATCTCCTTCTAAGAAATTTTGGACTCAATACCTTGAGTAGACCAACTCATAAAAAGACCATGTTCACTTTTGTAAGAGGGCGATAAAGAGATGAATTGAGACTATGCTGTGAGTGTTACAACAGAATAAGAGTAAATGCCACTAAAAAAATCATTATGGATGGTATATTGAGGGTACATATAACAGTTTTCTTATAGTAAATTTAATGCTGAATCTGATTATGCATGTATAAACATTCTGAAAAATAGGGAAATACCTTTAAAGTTTAAAAAATATTTTAAATCGTTTTTTTGCATATATCTTCCTTTCTTATGCATACAATGTTATATTTCAGCTTCTATTGAATAAAAAGGGACAATTTTTTGTGACTTCTGTAATGATTCTGAATAATGACAAAGTAACTTAAAAATACATATGAATTATTAACTGCTTTAAAAAAATAACAAATGTAACATTTATCTAAAATATTTAGTCGAGACATGAAAAAGTTGACCTGCGAGAAACTTTTTTCCTCTTTGGTTTAGAGCAGCAAATGAAATGTTCAGAATATTTTAAATATATCTTTGAAAAAGATTCCATGTCAATACTTCTATAGTTTTCACAATATTGTTGAATAAATGAAAGCATGGGCATGTGCTGGATAAGTAAGCGATCGGTGTGCCATCGCTTCTCTCCAGTAAAGAGTTTGTACTTAATGTGGGATTTCATTAAATGTCCTCCGAGCTTGAGGGGTTAAACTGCTGCCAGTATATGAGATTATCTTATTATATGATTGTCTAATACCATGAGTGATTTTAATATTTGTGTGCATTTATGTGGCTGGTGTTATATTATGTTGTTTAGTATTTTAGTCGGTACTGAGGGAGTAAGTGGCTCACAGTACCTAGTTCAATGTTTAGCCGCTAGATGGCGCTTCTTATGTTAGCCATTGTGCCTCCCAAGAACTTCCTATTTTGACCATTACGTGGCACTTTGTGCATTAGTCGCTCAGATGCAGTGTTTCTTCCATTCTCATTCCTGGCAGAATGGGATTTTCCTGAGTCCAGAGAGCACCACAACCTAACTATTTTTTTGAAATCCTGACATGTGACAGTAGTGCCGCAGCAATTACATTTTACATGAATGTTATTATTGGGTTCCTGAAATGGAACCTAACCCTGAGTCCTGGTTTGCAAGCTAAATAGGCCTTCATGCTAAATAGGCCTGCAAGCTTTGTTAAAAGAATTACGTTTTGCATGGAAGCTATTGTTGGTGCTCGAAATGGATCCTAACCCTGATACCTGGTGTGCAAGCTAAATAGACTTGCAAGCTAAATAGGCTCCATTTTCAGAACAACAGTCACGGGAGGATATATTGCACTTTAGTCACCAATTTTTCTTCGCACATAACAAAAGAGTAGCGAATATCCCAGTGTCGCATGCACTCGGGAAAATCCCATTCTGCCAGGAATGAGAATAAAAGAAACATCACATCTGAGCAACTAATGCACACAGTACCACGTAATGGCCAAAATAGGAAGTTCTTGGAAGGCACAACGGTACGCATAAGAAGCGCCATCTAGCAGCTAAACATTGAACTAGGTCAGTGATGGCGAACCTGTGGCACGCAAGACAATTTTGGTTGGCACGCCAACGAAAGGTGAATACCAATCAAAGAATTTATCGTACTGTTTTAGTGCCGAAAAAATATTTGTGTTATATAGTTTACTATTGTAAACATTAGTTTTATGGTTACAAATTTCAATCTCTTATTTCTTGATCACGAATTTAACTTAGTTAGCACCCAAAGAAAATCAAGGACTTTCTTGTGGCACGCGAGGCGGTAAAGATTCGACAATTTCAGTAATATTGGCACGCGGGCAATAGAAGGTTCGCCATCACTGAACTAAGTACTGCGAGCCGCTTACTCCCGAAGTACCTTTCGGTCTGTTGTTTTCATTTTATGTACTTTTTTAGTTATTGTTTATCCAAGCCAAAAACATTATCCTAAATTAACTGGCTTTTCATGCAAACTTTAGTGCTTCACTATTAGTTTTAGGAATGTCAGTTTCTATTATCGAAGATATAATTTTAAAACCAAATCCAACCTTCTATAATGAAATCAGACTGATTAAGCTTTGAATGTAACAGTATAATTTTGTTGAACTTCAATATGCACTTTCCTTTATTGTGTCTGTTTCTCATTGTGAACATTTTGAACCATCACAAATTTCTGTTACTTTTTCAGTAAAAGCAGTGATCTTGCAGTGAAAATATTCAACCAACAGAATGTTCTCCCGGTTCTTGCTCGTTATCTGGACCCAAAGGAATGTGGTATTGAACCTGCGGTAGCTGTAGGTAAGTTTTGATTATCTTAATGTTAAGCATAAAGGTATTTCAGCCGTTTCATTCTGATCAACTTAATAGATTATATTCCTACTTAATACCAGGAAATAAAATTATTACCTCCCTTGAGAAATTTCTCTTTCACATGCGGCTTCAATTTGTAAAAAGGCCCAAGTGTGGGCAAAAGCCGCAGGCACCCAGATGTAAGAGATGGCCTCCCTGCTGCCTCTATGTAATAGCTCTTGACTTTTTTGACTATAGTAGGACCTCGATAATCGTTGTTTCGATCAGCCGTGGTTTGTTGCCAAGTGGTAAAAAAAAACAGAAAAGTTCCTGTGCCATTTTCGAATGAAGCAGTCAAACAAGTGCAATCGCTTGCATAAATTAACGATTATGCAAAATGCGTCGACGGCTTTGAATGCTCAACTCTTTGAATTTCGGTAAAACTTTACATGGAACGTGTATAATTATAACATTGCATTTTCTTAAGGCAATGTAAATGCTAATTTCATTGGAAATAGACTTATTGTTAAATGAAAAATTTCTTGGCGAGATCGCTGTTACTATATTTGACCTTTGGTGAAAATGAAGATGAATGAAATTATTGTCACTGAATGTGGAACATTATTCAACGATGCAAAATTATTAATTGGAGTAATATTTCAAAATGTCAGCAACTAAACCATTTCCTACACATTTCTTCAATCTTGAATAATGTATTCTAAGATGTGCAAGAATGCCTGGCACACTTCAACATAAAATCTACGAAATTTACGTTTTTGCCAAAAAATTGTGGAAATTTTTGGGGGGTCAGCTTAAATCCGGGGTCGGCTTCTATTTGGGCAGATACGGTATATGCATTGGCAGTTATTTCTGTAGAAAGTGATGATGCAGATAATTTAGATTTAGAAGAAATGGTTAAATACTTTGCTGCATCAAAAACCAGGAAGATAGTTCTATAAATACTTATTTAAGTTTTTCCATTAATTTTAAGATTACGTTATTTCTAGATAGTATTTAATTCAATGTTTTACTCAGTTTTTGTAATGTTTATGTAAATATCTATCAACCTCAAATTAACAACTTATATGAGAGAAAGTAAAATATTCAAGGTGAAAAGCACAGTTATACATAGTTAAGAAAAGTTGGAAAAAATATTTAAAAAGCAGTCTTCTTATAAACAATAAAGAAAATGAAAACAAAAACATATTAATGATGAATAATTTAAAAAATTATAAAATTACTGTACTTACCAGTCAGAGTCACTTTCCATGATTTTTAGTGGTGGTTATGGAGACATACAGTTTATGTCAGACAGACTGCCAGAACTCTGTCCAGAACCAGAAGGATTGTGAGATGAAGTTGTAGCTTTTGATGTTGATGATAGAGGTAGAGAATCATCATTGTCAAGAGACATTCATCTGGATGGAGGAGCAAGCTTAAAGAAGCCATGAATTTTCAGCTTGGTTGTTTATTGCCTCTGCCTATAAGTACCGTAATTTCCCGATTATGAAACATTTTTTTTCACGAAAAATTGATAAAAAGTTAGGGTGCATATTATATATGGTAACAAGCACATACAACTTTTTTAGTAAGGAAATAATTTATATTTTTGGGCATATTTTTACCAGTAAATTGTACATTTCAATGCATTTCGATAACATTCCTTTAAATATCATTTTTCAAAAGAAAAATAAGAATAATTATTTATTTTCTTTAACTGTCTGAATCTTACCCTCTGAATTCATTATTGCTGTCCTCAAATAATTCGCTGGTGATTTTGTACTCTCTCATCGTCTATGTAAATGGCATCGCCGAGAACGTCGCCTTCATACTCACTATCCACTTCGGAGAAATCATCATCCCATATGATGTCATCTTCAGAACCATCCATGGCGTTTGTGAGGCAACACTTTTTAAAGCCACACTTTTTAAGAAAAAATCAATGCAAGTTTTGAGCAACAAATATTATTTTACATACTTCAACCATCTTGTATGAAGACAGAGTCAGAACTAGACATGATATTCGCGTAAACTATCTCGCTAGGTGGCAAGGCAAGAACTTTTATTCCAACTGACCAGATTATTATACATTGCGACATTGAGACCTGTTTTTATACATTGTATCGATCTTTAAAGTGAGAGTCAAAACTATATAGACATAAAGTTTTCATAAACACACTCGAACATATCTCACAAGGTGAGAACTGTCTTGATACTGCTAATAACCAAGTAAAAAATTACAGTGATCTTTTCACAAAAAATGAGTTGCGTATTATACATGGTGATAAGACAATTTTCACATTTCACTCATAAAAACATGGGTGCGTACTATATGGGGTGCATATTATAATCAGAAAATTACGGTAATTAAATGTTCTAAAATGTTTGTAGTATGCTTCAAATTTGGGATCAAAATAAATTGGTCGACAGTTGAACAATCGAAAGTCTGTTAATCAAGGTTATGCTGTACTTAAACAAATTTGATCCTTTCTTGTACCGTATTGGCCTGAATATAATGCGATACTAAATATTTTGAAAGCTTTTATAGAAAAAACTCAAAAAAAAGAAAATGAAAATTTTTAGATTTCTCCTTATTTGAAATCTAAAATTTGTAAACATATTAAATTGTATAAAGCATTTCAATACATATTTGTAAACATTAATAATTCACTAAAAATTAGGAGTTTTCTATCTTCCAAAAACATTGTAAAACACATTACAGTATTCCCTCGGTTTACGAGCTTAATTTGTTCAGGGTGCAGGAAGAGGTGGACTTTCATTCATTGGGAGAGTGTCTCTATAAAATAAGACCACATGATTTTTGGCACCTCTCCTCGTATGCTGGTTGATAGTTGTATTAGGAGCAGCCTAATTAATCTTGCCCACACTCATGAAAACTCTTGGGCCAGCTCTGCCTGTGTGCTGCATCTGGCTTCTGAACCCAAGTAGTTCACTCAAGAAATCTACAATGAAAAAGCAATTCATTAAAGTTTGTACAGTAGAGTTTGTATTTGCTACACAAATTGTGGTCTTAAAATCTTCCTTGTTCAAGTAGCAGTGGTGAATTATGTGAAGACATGGCTTGTCATCTCTTAGAAATGACGGAATTTATGGGTGTCTTTTGAAGTAATTTTTTTTATTTAAGCACCTAAGACTTGTGTATATAAATTAATTATGCTGTTTTTTGTTGTAGCTCACTGTCTTCATACAGTGACTGAAGACAATGAAGTTGCAGCCCTTGAGCTTCGGCAATCCTCAGAGGATGTCCTACTCAAAATAATTTATCCTGCTTTTGAAGAGGAGAGAGCTCATTGTGGGAAACCTTCTAAATTTTTACTTTTGAGAGTTTTAGCTGCAGGTAATACAGAAGCATCTAAAGATGCATTTGTTGTTACTTGAGTACAATTTTTGTTAAAATTTTTGAAAATTTTTCAACTCCAGTAATTTTATATTAGATATTTCTTTGCTACCATATCAACAGACTGTTTTGCTTTTTGGCAGGCATAATTATGAATATTACCAAGGGTTATTCAGATCTAGCACCTGTTTTAAATGCAAGGGTAGGACTGGCCATAAGTGATGCCATTTCTGAGGATCACAGAGTGGCACTTTCTGGGGTCTCTAATGTCTTGCATAAGGAGAGGCAAGAGTCATCTTCCTCTCCCACTGACAGTGAATCGATGGACGAAGGCGAGATGACGTTGGATTTCCAAATTGAAGAAACAGAATCACTCATTGCTGCCCAGACCATTGCTGTGGAGTTATTAACAAATTTATATTATAAGGAAGGTATGTTCTACTTATGATTTTTCATTTTAAGCTCAAAGGAATTTATGACATTAGATAGATCATTTCTTAGGTTCAGCTAGTTTTTTAAGACATTACTCAAATTATATTTTTCAAATGAGCAGAGAAATAATTTTCATCAGTCAATGATTAGGTCAGGAGAAATAACTAATAGTTTACCTTAATGTTTTATCATGAACAGTTTTACATCTTTCTTAATCATTATTTTGATATTGAAACCATGCCCTTGCTGTCTTATTATATCATAAGTTTATAACTTTCCTTATTTCTGTTTTATGTCGTTATTGTATTTGTACATATATAGCAGGGCAATTCTTTATATAAAACAGCTACTTAATCTGCTATAATGACTTTATTTTTCTGATGTTAGATTTATTATCATTAAAGAAGCTTGGGTGAACAAATTATCAATCAATTGAATTACTTAACCTAATTTTCTTATGATGACACCTCAAACTTCATATTAGTTCACAATAATTGTATAACTGGAGGATTCCAAATCCAGAAGAAGATCTATATATTTTTTAACAATTTAAAATCTACTTTTGTCCTATTAGAAAGAACTCCATGCCTTATGATTATGGGTACTTACTAGATAGCTAGCAGGGAATATTGAATAGTGAGATTGAAAAGGCTCTCAGAGATATGAAGTCAAAGAAAGTAGTAGGAGTTGATGACCTCCCCATAGAAATGTTAAAAAAGCTAGGAAAAGAGATTTTTTTATAAATTATGCCATAAGATATATATATGAAGAGGAGGAATGACCAAAGGATTTCACTAGATCTGTTTTGATACCCTTGAAGAAAAAGAATAAATCAAACAAATGTCAGGGTTACAGAACAATCGGCTTAATACCACATGCAGCTCATGTTATTCTCAGGATTTTAAACTTATTTTTAGTAAATCTTTTCTCAACCTAATGGTTAGTGATTGATAAAATTAGAGAAATTTGTTGATGAGATTTATGTTCCTTCAGTTTGTCTCTGATCATCATCCTGAAAGTCTGCTTTTAAATGTGATTTTTACTTTCTCCATATACATAGTTCCGAAGGTCGCCGTGTAAGTCCAACAATGCTTAAATACGATATATTTTTTGACACATGTTTGTTTCAATGGATAGTAAAAGCTAAAAAAGTACTGCTTATGTGATGAGGGTTTATAATTTGTTTATGAAGAGCAGTACAGTAACAAGACACAATTTGCACCCACGGGATAACTAATCTAAATGGCGAAAGCGACACTGTCAGCTGTGCATCAGCGTACAATAATCCCTTGGTTTACGAGCTTAATTTGTTCCTCGAAAACTGCTCGTAAGGCGAAAACTCGTAAAACAAAAATTAATTTCCCAATACATCCCATGTTTTATAAACAATAATTACATCATTAAAGTTGGGATGCCGTGACTTTCTGCGCATTCGAGAAGATTCGGGAACCGACGAAAGCCGAGAATAGGTGCCAGGAAAAACGATCGGTTTGCGAAAGGAAGGAGATCGTATAAGCAAAAATTGGCTCTTAAATTGAAAAACAGGTATTAATTTGTGCATCTCGTATAAGCAAAAACTTGTAAACCGATTACGAGTATGCCGAGGGATTACTGTATGTACTAGTACTGCCATCTATTAAGTCGCAGTTGAACTAAAAATCGAGCATGCTGATAAGTTGTCATGTATCCGTGTATCTATGGATCCGTATAACTCAGACCTGTGTAAGTCGGGGTGTCACTGTATAGAAATATTGTTTTCATGAAAAAAATCGATTTCGGGATTTCAATGGAAATACACCTTTTGACTATTTTCTCAGTGATGTCTGTATATGATAGGAAATTTGTGGGCACTCAAACTCAAAAACTAATAATCAAATCAGCACAAAACTTTATATTTAAGATTTTTATTAGTAGTATTGTATTCGTGAAAAGAATCGAATTCCAGACTTAAACAGAAGTACTCGTTTGAGGTCCTCGGTGAATGTCTTGTACTATTTTCGCGATGATGTCTGTGGGTGTGTTATGTGTATGTGATAGAATTTTGTAGATGCTCTAATTCAAAAACTAATAATCAGATCAGCACAAAACTTTATATTAAAGATTTTTATTAGTAAATGAAGATTTGAAAAGGTTTTGGTTGAAACTGGTCAACCAGAAGTGGGTGTTTATTCTAGTCGTTTTTCCGTTTTTACTTTCTCCATATACGTAGTATAGAGAAAGTATTGTTTTCATGAAAAAAATCTACTTCGAGACTTCAACAGAAATACATGTTTTGAGGTCCCTAGAACATGTTTAGACTATTTTCGGAATGATGTCTGTGTGTATGTATGTGATTGTGGGTGCTCTAACTCGAAAAGTACTTGCCATATCGTTACCAAATTTCATATATAATACTTTGGTATGAGCACAAGAACTGATTAGTATTTGGACAATACCGGTTAACCAAAAGTCTAGGTTTATTCGAAACCTGATTCGGTTTTTGCGATATTTCTCCATTAAAACATCATTATTGTATATACAAATTGATACAAGTATCATAGAGAATGTAATTTCCTACAACTTTTATTTGGAACAATTTTCCATAGCAGTTATTGTTTAGGAATTATTTATAAACTAGCATAAGTGCCCGTTGAATTTCAATGGGTTTAATGAATCTAAATTTTCATCAGTGCAACATGTAAATTTGGCAATAAAATTGTACACTGTTTTAACCATTGAATATTTCTATATTATAAGTCTTGTTTAATTAATGAACTAAAATCTCAGAAATTCCTTGTGAATAAAATAGTACCTTTTTTTCTACTAAAATATCCATTGTTAATAGTTTTAAATTGATTATAGTATTAGGATTTCAATTTCATTAAATAAGCAGAATTCCGGTTCCAAAAAATTGGTTCAATCTTCAGTTGCCTCTGATAATACTTTAAATAGATTTTGGAATATAATGTATGTACCTCAATTTTGTTTATCGTCTGCTCAGCACACTTCTCATATTCTGTAACAACCACTTTCACCAGTTTTAAATGGAGTTCAAACTTAGAAGAGAACTTGATTCAATTCAGTTAAAATAACCACATAACAAACTTCTTATTTCAAAGAAAATCCTTTTATAATATGCAATGTTAACCTAGAATTCATTCATTCTGAAAAGTGAATAAAAGTGCCGTGTAGGTACATATATTTCTTTCAACTAAAATAACCACTCTTAACAGATTTTAATGGATTGATGCATTAGCATTTCAACTTCATGAAATAAGCAGAATTCCTGTAACAAAAAAATTTGTTCAATCTTCAATTACCTCTGATAATACTTTATATAGATTTTGGAATAAAATGTACCTTAATGTCATTTAGCGTCCGCTCACCACTCTGGACTTCTCAGTTTCTGAAACAACAACTTTCTATAGTTTTAAATTGATTTTTGCTTTGAAATGGTACTTTCCTGTTAACGGGAATACCTAAAAAAATAAACACGTATTGTTGTGATATGTTGTGATATTTTGTTTGTTAACAATGCTTAACAAATCTCGTTAAGATATTTACGTTGATCCCTTAATGATGAATTTGTGGAGCTTGCCGAGGAGTGAAGAAGAAGCTGTATCTTTGCTTCAAGACCATGGTATTTTATCTAAAGGGCGAATGTGCAAGAAATTATGAAACTTAACTTCTGCGACAGAATATTTTGGAAATGCAACGCGAAAGCCTGTCAGCAGAAGAATTCATGTGGCAAAAACATAACAAAGAAATCGACATATTTCCAGCTATTTTAAATGCCATAAAGACATATTGGCCCCCTAGTAACATAAATTTAGATTGTATTAGTAATTATGTTGCTTTTATTAATACTTAAGTTTCAAAAAAGTGTGATTTTTAAGTAATTCCCCCGTTGTTACGCATTGTTAACAAACAAATACGTCGTAACATATCACAACAATATGTGTTTATTTTTTGAGGTATTCCCATTAACAAAATACTTGAGTCAATTCAGTACAACTTCCACTTGACATGCTGTAAATTCCAAAGTAACTCCTTTTATAATAGGCAATGCTAGCCTGAAATTAATTCATTCTGTCAAGTGAATAAATAAAGTTCTTTCTTTAAACTATAATAGCCACTGTTATTAGATTTAAATGGATTATAAGCCTTAGAACTTACTCTGTATTAAATAAGCACCAAAATTCCTTTTATAAAAACAAATCAATTCATTAAAAGATCCACCGTTGTTTCTTCGAAAATTGCCTGTTAACAGTTTTAAATGTCCTTTTAATTTTAATTTATATTCGTTTCCAAACTTCGGCCATTGTTACAAAATTAATTCGAGGAGTAACAATATAAATTCGTAAGCACGTATGGTTTACAAAGATTTTATTTTAAGAATGCTTTTTATTTCCAATTTTTCTAAAATGACACTGTTGATACTTAAATTTTTTTATATTTACGTTAATATACTTATTTTCCACAAAACACGCCAATCTCTCCCCTTCCTTCCTCTCTCTCTCTCTCTCTCTCTTGTATTAAAGCTAACATTGATAATGGTCGACATAGCAACATCACGTTAAAATGGTGAGATTTCCACAAAATATGGAAATTAAACGTTTAACATGGAATATTTTGAACTGTGGGCGAAAAAAGACGAACGGAATAAGAAACTTTATAACTTTTTCTTCAAAATGGTTCAAATCCGAAGGTCGTCTGTTAATTTCTTCTAATTTTAATTTCCAATTGAATAAAAGCCTGCACATCGAAAAATCACGTTTTACATGTTAAGTAATGGGAAAAGGAAATGCCTCTCTTGGAGACGAACCAAGGAATTTTTTCGCGATTTAAATTCTTCATCACCTGGAAAAGTGTTAATCAAGCATCTCTACCAAATTTCGAGTTTCTATCATTATTATTTCTCGAGTTATTAGCGTTTGCATAGCATGATCAACCAACCAACCAACGAACGGATGATGGCTATTATTATATAAAATAATCGGTTTTTTTGGTTTCCGTCAAATATCTCCTTATAAATGATGTTATTGGTAATCTTTGTGAGGACCAAAGTTGTAGAGAATAATATTTCTTCCAAGTTTTGTTTGAAACAAATTTTTGTAGAACCATCCATTTCAGAGATATTTAACTTAGTCGTAATTTCCAGTGTACAGCGCCAGTGGTGAATTCTGTAAACATATTCAAAATATAATTTACAGTAATAAGGACAACTGTAATCTTTTACGATACGAAATAATAATTTTGCCTTATAATGCTATTCAAAACAATTTAAATATCTATACCCAAATATGGAGAAAGTCATGTGTTGGCCACATCAGATTTTTCCAAATAGTTGTTATTATAAAAGTTGTAGACAATATAATTTTCTACATGTTTCGTTTGAAATATTTTTTCCTGAACTCGATAGTTTCAGTGAATTTCAATTTTTCGTCTGAATTTATGTTGAGTACAGCACCATGAGTTCGAAACAGGAAAAGCATCAACTACATTATGATCATAGGCCAGAGGGGCGAACGCGGCCATCAAGAACCACGAATCTATGATAACAATGTATTGGGACTTAGATATTTAAAAAAAGTCTGATGTGGCCAACACATGACTATCTCCATATTTGGGATATAGATATTTAAATTATTATGAATAACATTATAAGGCAAAATTATTATTTCGTATCGTAAAAGAATACAGTCGTCCTTATTGCCATAAATTATATTTTGAATATGTTTAGAGAATTCACCGCTACATGGTGGTGGCGCTGTATACTGGAAATTTACAAATAAGCAAAATATCTCCGAAATGGATGGTTCTACGAAAATTTGTTTCAAACAAAACTTGGAAGAAATATTATTCTCTACAACTTTGGTCCTCACGAAAATTACCAATAACGACGTTTTTAATGAGATATTTGACAGAAACCAAAAACACCGAACACAGTTCTTTGTATAGAATTGGAAAAATTCTCCAAATCACCGTAAAGGCGGTACTTACGTGTCAAGGCACAGAAGACTCGCAAGACCACTTAGGACGCGCCTTGACACGTAAGTACCGCCTTTACAGTGATTTGGAGAATTTTTCCAATTCTATTCATTGTCTTCACCATGTCTCGTGGGTTCTTCATTTTATTTACAGTTCTTTGTGCTCATGCTAAAGTGTTATTTATGAAAATTGGTATGAATAGGACAAGTAGTTTTTGAGTTAGAGCACCCACAATCACATACATCCATCCATCCATCCACACACACACACACATATATCATTCTAAAAATAGTCTAAACGTGTTCTAGGGACCTCAAAACGTGTATTTCCATTGAAATCTCGAAGTCGATTTTTTTTTGTGATCACAATACTTTCCCCATACTATGTATGGAGAAAGTAATAAGGCTACCACAAGTATGGAGAAAGTCTTGTTGGCCACATCAGATTTTTTAACATTTGTATTTTAAATATCTAAAATGTGATTCCAGTTGCTTCATAAACATTAATTCTTCCATTAGTATAGTAATATTTTTTCATTTATCTGTTAGATGAGGATGATGACTGGGCAGATTCAGATGGTGAGGATATGAGTAACTCAGAAACAGTGAATAATCGATTTCCAATGGCAGATGGACTTCCAGAAATGGAGGAGGCATTTGGGGGAAAAGGTCATATAGATAACACTGTGAAGAAAATTGAGAAAGATGATGGTATATGGAAAGAACTTGAAAACCAACCAGATACCAAGTGCTTAATATCAAGGTAAGATTATTTTCAGGATAAATAATTTTATTTGTGATTTTTAGCGTTTCTGCTTGGTGGGATACTTATTTTACACTGAGTAATTTATTTCTTCCTCTTTGAATATTTAATAAATGAAGAAGTACTTCATTTTCATTGGAAAGTGTGTTTTCAGTGGAAGATACATGTATCACTTAAACATTTTGGAATTACACTGAAACCCTGATTATCCATGATGATTGGGCCTGAGGTAGTCATGGACTATTGAAATTGTTATTGCAGGGTAAATTTGTTAAGGAAAAATATCAAAATTTTGTTATATTGTGTGCAAATTCATTTGCCTATAAAAACAAGTGAGCTGTTTTAATCATCCATGTCTTTGCTGAGCGAGTTAAATATTCCTGTAATCATATAGCAAACTGACAAAAAGTATCAAACCTTACCTAAGGACAATCTTGAATATAAAATGACCTATTTACCGTATTTATTCGAG
The DNA here is from genome assembly GCA_036926305.1 of Uropetala carovei. Taxonomy (NCBI): domain Eukaryota; kingdom Metazoa; phylum Arthropoda; class Insecta; order Odonata; family Petaluridae; genus Uropetala; species Uropetala carovei. The sequence continues at coordinate 531,495 of JAXCHB010000298.1, forward strand.
TAATACCCGCATGTGTGTAATACCTGCACCCTCGTTTTTGGAAGTGAATATCTGGGGAAAAAGGTATTTGTGTTATGCCCACACTTTAAAAATTCCAATTTTGTTATTTATCGGCAACATTGGTAAACTAATCTATCCGAAGTCAAGTCTGATGATGCATAAGCTGCAAAAATCACTTATTTAAGACATAAATATTAAAACAACTATTAATGCCTTTTCTAATGCAATAAATCACGAAAAATTGACATTCAGCAATATTATATTATAAGGAAAGAAGTCGGAAGCGTATTTTGAAGGCCAGTGCATTAATATCGCCAAAAGGTTCCGTTTTGAGTCACTGCACAATGTACATGCTTTATTTTTGCCAAATGTTTGGAATCATGACGGATATGCTGCCATCACTGAAAAGAGTGTTCCTCTCATAAATAAAACTTGAAAATTATGTGCACAAACTGAATCCCAACATCCAATAGAATGATTTTTGATTCTTTCGATTATAAAATTGTATGTAAATACCTGTAAAAATTACGATGAAAAAAAGAAATATCGTAAAATCCCAAATTTTTAAACAAAGAATTTATTCAACTCATATTTCAAGGACTTCTTTAGGAATTCCACATTCGTTTTTTTTTCTAATACCTAATCACTGATCTGGTCTTCATCTGCAGCATAATCACCCCATAAGTAATGGCCCTCAGTTCCATCCAATGAACTTCGTCACTTTAAAGCCTTTGATCACACTTTCTTCACTTACGCCGTGCCATGCTGCGAGCACCCATCAGCACACCTCAGTGAGCAGAGCGCATTTCAGCCTGCCCGTTGTTGTTGTGTTCTTCAAATTTAAGCATGAATCACGTACAATTAAAGACAAAATCTGTGGTGTACGGCACCTTCCAGGAAACACAATGAATTCATTCTTTGCCACGAAACACGACAGGCATTTCGCGGGTGACATACCATCAAAAGGTAAAGGGGCATATCTTGTGTAATGTTCACACCCCCTTTTTCTGGATGCAGTTTTAGGGAAAAAGTGTGGGTATTACACGAGTAATTATGGTAATGCCTGTGCATATATTTATATTTGCTTTCTTTGGCCTTATTAGCCCTAACTCTGCTACATATGACTTTACAATAAACACTTTGTACCTGATCTTTTAACAGCAAATGAATAGGAAAGCTAACACAGTAAGCCATCATAGTTTTGCTTTCATGTTAGTACAAATATTATTACTAATTCCACTTATCACACATTGAATTTTACTTGCTTTTCTGAAATCAACAATAATCAAGAAGCTACTCCTTAATTGGATTGCATTCCAATCTACCTACTCGCTTAGCAAACTTTCGCTATGTAGCTTTTGTAATATACCTTGAACTAAATTGTAATCTGTGTCCTTGCAAATGTTAAGTTGTAATACAGAACTGGGTTTAGGTATAAGATTAACGTATATGATGGTTACTCTGCCTTAATTCAATGTTTATATTTTTAATATGTATATTCTCTGAAAGTTTGGATTCTAGCTTAATTTGAAAAATGTTTACGTTAACCTAAAATTTGGAAATGAGTTGCTCTGAGTCATAAATATAAGTTCAATAGTAATGGCAATAACATCAATGGTGATATACAATTAGTGCATCCAAGCATTAAACTATAACATTTATATGCTGATATATTTTTATAAATATAATCTTTAAGAAAATGTAATGAATAAATAAATAACATGAAAGAGCTTACTCCAAGAAATCAATGTACAGGGGGTTCCCATATTACGTTGGGGGTTATGGACCATAAAAGTGCAACGTGTATCGAAGCTAAATAAAACGGGGAATTATTCTTCCATATGAATAACGTAAAATAGGGCCATAAGAACATAGATTTCACCTATGCCACTTAATGATCAAGGGTTTTCAATAATACTATCCATTGATAGGAGATCGAAACCTAAAGCTTTCAGCATTATTTTCTTCATTTGTTTTCTGATCTCCAAACTGTGTTAGTTGACTACGAGTTGTAAGGGGGAAAGGAAGGGGAATAACTATGAGGGTATATTATAGTTACCTCACTTGGAGGTGGACGAAGAAGCTATTCTTTCAACTTCTCAGCCTCCGAGTTATAAACAGCTAGGTCCTTTTGACATGTGAAAACAAGGCATCGGCAGTTTCTTCTTGCTCCCATCAGGCCACTAGTCGAGAAACGTGCATCTGCACTTTCCACTCATTTCTCTCTTGGGAAGACCCAGTGCAAGTGAGACACAACTGTGTCGCTTAGAAGCATGGAAAATTAAACACTGGCTTGTAAAAGGTAATCATCTGTGTTCTGAAAAGATCTAATACATACATGTCGACTGCACGACATTTTCAAATCTCTAAAATCAAATCTGGCCGATAAAGTCAAAAAAGGGACATTTAAATCCGGCATTTAAAAATTAACCCTTCAAGCGTGCAGGATGTTTACTTAAATCCCATGTTTGAGGTCATAAGAGGTTTTTAAAAATTTGCGAAAATGCGTGATTTCGATTCCTGAAAATTGAAAAATTCATAACTTTTTTCATTTTTATTGGATTTGTATAAACTTTTTTGAATATTTTAGTAGATCATAACATTTATAAACAATTTCCTACCAGTTAACGTGCACCCGTGCTTTCATATATCATTCAGTATTGCGAAAACTGTAAACGGCATTGATACGCAGTCTTTTTTAAAATAACATTTCTGCTTTTATTAACATTTCATTCGCTGGATGTACCTACCTAAACCAAATAGAAAAAAAGTTTCTCGCAGGTCAACTTTTTCATGTTTTGACTAAAAATTTGAAATAAATTTTACGTTTCATATATTTTTAAAAGACGTTTCATAAAGCTTATGAAATTTTGAGTTGTAAAGTAGTCATTCATAGTCATTATAGAATTTACATGGTGAAATTTGTCCTATTTTGTTCAGTAGAAACGGAGCTATGAAGTTGTATGTATCAGAATGTATGCATAATAAGAAAATTAGAAAAGTTAAAAGTTTTTTTAAAAGGCATTTGCTTTATCCCATTTACCATGAAATTTACAAGAAAATATAACTTCAATGAATTATCTCTATTGAATTTTTTTTACTAGCACTCACTTCAGACTAACATCTTGAGAGCGACACGAGAATACTTTTCCTGCAAAGGCCTGAGAATAAGGGCATGATGCAAGCGCTCGCTCCGAAACTTTCGATTACTAGGCATCTTCAGTGATTTATTTTTGTAAACAGACCTTGGACCCAAGAAGAGACTTCTTTTCTCTCATATTTTAATGGTCTCAAGCGTCGAAAGAATTGCTTAAGCTAGCACATGGCCTGAAGAGAGCCGAACAATGATTTTTGTTGTTCGACTGCCCTCGTCTTATACCTCTCAACCTCTGACTCATAAGAAAAACCAAAGAAAAGAAAGTTTGTGGGCAGATGAGTAGTCTAGATCTTGTTTCACTTTGTAGTAGTATTCATGGCGAGATACGGTTCTTCTCAGCATTGGAGATTTTTAGAAGACACGAAAAATCAATCACAAAATTTAATGCACCTTAAGTGTATAATAAAGATAAAAAGATCGCAGAATGACGATAAATAGGTAGGCCAAAGGTTCCTCTTTTAAAATATATAAAGGTTACCCATATTTAAGAAAATTTACTGTGTCAAAAAAATAAAGAAAGCTAGCACCTCTGCGACGTACCTAGTACACATGATGACTGCATGTGGAGTTTTCGTCCGACGTTCCCAGTATGCATTATTATTATTATTATTATATTTATTATCCAAAGACCATACAGTTTGTAGGTATAAGACTCGTCTTAAAGAGATACATAAAAAAGAAAATAGCGAAATACAATATACATTTAAATACATATTACAACATGAAGGAATTTCATTATCACAATTTTTTGTTGTAAAAATATAGAACAAATGTTAATAATTAGAAGATTATGATTCACAAAGATGAGTCTAAAAACTCGTTAATACTATAAAAGCACTTTCTTATAAGGAACTTTTTAAGATCTGACTTAAATCTGTTATTGCTGTCAGTGGCTTTAATGAATGATGGAAGCTTATTATAAAGTTTAGAACCCATAGCAAGTGGTGGTCTTTGAGCAATTAGTTTTTTGTGATGCTCTAAATGGACTTTATTATGCCCTCTTGTACTATATGAATAAACATCAGCATATGTGTTAATCAAGTTTTGATTTTCATTCACAAATACAACAACTCTGAAAATATAAACACATGGTATAGATAGCATATTTAATCTTTGAAAAAGAGGTCGACATGATGTCCTCTGTGAACAATTCAACATGCATCTTACAATACGCTTTTTAATTAGTAGTACTTTGTTTAGTAGTGATGGTGAGGCACCCCAAAACATTATGCCATAACAGGCACGTGCATAGAAATATCCATAATACACTGATAGTAAGACACTAAGGGAAACTGAAGTCTTTATGAAACGTATACAGTAAAGGGAAGAAGTTAATTTTGGTATGAGACATGAGATATGTTGAGACCACTTGCCAGATTGCTCAACATGTAGTCCAAGGAACTTAGTATGGTTTGTAGGAATAATATTTTCGTTGTTTAAGGTCAGTTCAAACTTGTCTTGAAGAGGAATTTTTGAAAAGTTATCATTTGGGTTTTACTGCAAGTTAGGGAGAGTTTATTCGTGGTAGACCAATTTAAAACGTTATTCAGGATCATCTGACTCTCACTCAATAAGGCATTGAAATTTGGTGCTGAAATCAGAAAATTTGCATCATCAGCAAAGATAATATTTTTTATTTTAGAATTAGTGCTAATTCTAGGAAGGTCGTTTATATAAATAATGAACAGTATGGGACCCAAACGACGACAATGACGGGTTAAACAGCATTTCTACTTAGAAAATGTAATTGAAATCCATTTTCATTATGTGAAAACATTTTTGCTAACCTATCACTCATTTTTAATCCTTATTTTATAACGTATCAATAATTTTATTCCACAAACCCATTTTTAGTGATGAAAAGAACTGAAGAAGACACAACTTTGTGAAATCGATTCATGATGAAATAACAATACAAGAAACTTAGTAGATTTCAAAGAATTTAATAAAATCGTATGACCTGTTTTGTTGCAATCATAACCCTTCAGGTATTTTTATGTAAACAACATAGTGCTAATTCTAGGAAGGCCATTTATATAAATAATGAACAGTATGGGACCCAAACAACGACAATGACGGGTTAAACAGCATTTCTACTTAGAAAATGTAATTGAAATCCATTTTCATTATGTAATGCACAGTATTTATGTGAAAACATTTTTGCTAACCTATCACTCATTTTTAATCCTTATTTCGTATGACCGGTTTTGTTACAATCATAACCCTTCAGGTATTTTTATGTAAACAACATAAGTGCAGAGAATTTTTATGTTTTTTCCCCCAAAACTTCAGCTAAGTACGGGGAAACATAACGAGGACCCCCTGTACTATTAATTTATGCTTAAAATCATGTCAACTTTGTGCTCTCAAAGTAAAAAATAAACTACAGAAAAAAGAGCCATCCATCCTTAAGTCCGTTTAATTTATCTTTTTACATGTATTAATTTTAATATGTTGTTTTTGTGCAGTTAAATTTTAGGAATATAAAAATATTACAATATGGCCATGAGAACTAATCCCCAATTTCTGCACTAGTCTTATGTCCGGTGATTTTTCAGGATGCTTTGCAAATGGACTGCAAGAGTTTGCCTTTTCTTAAAAATATCCATATGGATGCTAGAATAGCCATAATGGTATGGTGGTTGATTAAGATAATCATTGTAATTGGTCACCAAGTTGATCTACTTCTCTGTACATATTACAGAGATAATCATGGTTTTACTGTAGTCATAAAAACTTTTTATTTGAAGAATGCTTTCAAATGAACTTGTATTAAATGATTGGCATTACTTATGCATACACATGCAATTGAGAAATCATAGTAGAAAAGTTGGTGATTGTTTTTATAGAAATCTGAGATTATTTTTAATTTTGTTAATTAATTTTAAATATCAAAATTTTTGTTTTTCATTAACCCTGTTATTTTTTTAACAGAATTATAAAATATGAAATGGACCGTGCATTAGAATTTTGCATCAAGAATTTTGCAGAACAAAACGATATCCACAATTTTAATTTTTATATAAGAAAGTTGAAATTTTATTTCTCCTTTATATCATTTCCTGTAGTTATTGACATGATGCATGTTAGTTCTTACATTTTTTTACTGATTGAATGATCTCAGTTTCGTTGTCGACTCTTCAGAAATAACTTCATTTTAGTAGTACTGTAGCACTGTTGCTTATATTTATTTGTAGAATGTGTAGCTTTATTACATTTTAAAATCTTTTGAGCGAGAGAAATTGTGTAAAAACTCGAAGCATTTCCTATGAACATAATTTCAATTGTTTCATGAAGCACTTTGAGTAAATTTTGCTCAGTGAAAACTTCTAATGGTGAATATCTTACGACATTTTAGGGTTAATATACTCCGCTGTCGATCCCTCCTCTGCTTGCATAATGTTATTACTAGTTTGCAAGATGAAGATTTAGGTGGATTCACTGGCGTTTTGACACTTTGGGACAAGCTTGGAAATCTAGTACTCAAAGACGGAAGTAAGTGGTGTTAGATAATCTAAATAAAATTTACTGCAGTTGCATATAGCAGCCATAACGTAATGCATGAAAGTGCTTCATCAAATTCATTGTCATCGTCATTGTCATTCTTTCAACAATGCTCCCTCTATTATATACTCAGATTATATCTTCAAGTAAATGCCAATCATCTTTCGCATTAAAATAGAATCAGTGATAACATGCCTCAACTTCCCTCTCTCTTCTGGCACTCCCAGCTATATACCACTAGATTACGACTTCTGCCAATGGCGAGCCGGTCTAGCTTTAGCTGTAGCATTACCATTTCCTTTGGGTAAAGTTTCACTGTATTTATTGCATTTAATATTCATTAACATTGGTTTATTATTCAATTATGAAATTAATAAATTTTCAACTGCCCTTGAGTAGTACAGCATAAAACAGAGTATGTAAAATGTTATTTCTTATTCCTTAGGCCAGTGTTTTTCAACCAGTGGGATGCAAAGCTGTCTAGGTGGGACACAAAAGTATCAAAAATAATTATTTTAAAACTTTTTCTTAAAAAAATTATAGCACTAGTTGATGTCCTTAAAAATTTCCTTTCATTATTAATGCAAATTAATTTAACAAAATTCTACCTTGGAAAAGGTGATGGCATTGTTTTTATCACAGTGGGACATAGAATGCAAAAGGTTGAGAAGCGCTGGCTTAAGCATTGCTTAAATCATTCTTTCCATATGATGATTATTTCCACTTGCATGAAAAGCAGTGCATTGTATGCAGATAGCTAAATTGCAGTACCTTCTACCTTAATTGCTGTTTCAGTGTTTTTCTAAGGATAAAAATAAAAGAAACAAATAACTTTATTAACATTACTGTAATTATTAACATTTATTGCAACAAACTAATGTCATTCATAAATTTTGTTTGCATGAACAATGTTGAAACACTAGTAAGACTTCAGCTGTCCATAATTATTTTCCTCTTTTTTGCACAAGTTTTCTGCTTTTGGTGACATACTTTTGAGTCTTATCTTCCAGAAAAGATATCCATATAGGTTGGTGACATCTGCCATAGGGAGTTTTTTATTGATAATATACATAAACAAAGTCAGGACTTATGATATGCCAAGTTTTATGTGGGTCATCAAAACTATGTGTACACCTAGTAAATAGCTATTTTTCAAAAGGTTTATAATGACCTTAGCACAAATTTTTCTAACTCACTTTAGCATTATTGTTTTCCAGCTGCTAAAGTCATAGCAAACATTTGCACAATGGTTAAACAATTTTTCCATCCATTTATGTTTATTGTATTATCTTTGAATAACTCCTGTATGTTATATAATAAATACAAGCAAAATATTTTTTGTACAATTGAGAGAAAATGCCTCATTCCACTATATGAATATTAACCAACAATGTTCCATTGCTAACAATAACATTTTCTTATTGGCTAATATTCTCAAAATCATTAAGGAAATGATCCCATTCCCTAAAATGGGCTGTGTAAAACCTTTGGAATTTTTAAGTGCTGTCCTGCATTTCATTTTCTCTATGAAAGTAATGAATGGGTTTGACATGTAGGATACATTAATTATCATCACATAATTTTTTCAATCATTTGCCATTTTCCTCATTACAGTGAATGTATCTATGAAGTTAAGTGGTTATTCATTGGAAAAAGAGAAATATTGTTGAAAAACCAAATGTAGTCATTGAAATTGCACAAGATCATTTCTTTAGAAACTGTGATTAGTATATTTTCTGAATTTATTTTACAGCGGAAGACACATCTCTTCTTGAAGCAACAAGTGCAGCAATGCGAGCTGTTGCAGAAAGACTTAAGCGGATAGATCCAAGAAGCTTTGCTTGCAATGTTACATCATCTGGTTTACAAGTAATTATCATCTTCTTCAGATAATTTTGCAGATATAAATCCACTTTCCTCAGCCTAGAAGACTATGTAAACCATTATCTACTTGTTTTAAAGGCCTGCATTCAGGGTCCTGCTGCCAGATTTAATTTGGGATATTGAGATAATTTTTGTTAGTATTCTGAAAAAATAAATTGCCTTTTTACTTTCCCATATACGAAGTATATTGAGTAAGTACCTATTGTAATTGCGAAAAAATTCGACCTCGTGATTTTGATGGAAATATACATTTTAGGTGTAGCTGAGTCTGAAAAGTGGTTTTCACAATGCCCTCTGTCTGTCTGTTACTGGCTCTAGAGCAGGGGTGGGCAAACTTTTCTGCATGGCGGGCCGCATCAGTGTTTGCAAATTTTTCAGCGGACCGCCAGATTAGAGTTTAAATCGGAAATTGCTTAGATTCTTAGGCATCATACATAAGTGAAAAACAAGCACAAACAAGGATTTTAGGGCTATACTTTCAAAACTGAAGGTTATATTGTCATAATTTTACCAAAATAATATGAAATTGTGTTAAATTTTATGGATCACTTTTTCACCAAAGCTTTGCAGGCCACATGAAATGCTCTCGAGGACCACATACGGCCCTCGGTTTGTCCACCCCTGCTCTAGAGCCTAAACGGTAGAGTGAAAATGAATGAAATCTCATAGTTAGGCATTTTATCATACAGAATGGAAGCGATGAAGAAATGGTTGACATTACACATTAATTAAGGCAGTTTATTCTAGGAAATTTTAACAATTTAATTTTCTCAAAAACGGCTCCAACGATTTTGGTCTAATTTTGTACAGTTACTCGAGTTTACATCCGCAATAATACTACATAGTTCATATTTCTCAATAAATGATTATAAGGCTAGTTTATTCTTGAGGAACTTTAATAACAATTGGATTTTCTAAAAGTGGCTCATATGATTTTCATTAAATTTTGTATAGTTATTTAAGTTGATGTTTATAATGATTCTACATAGTTCATATTTTTCAAAAGATAACTAAATGACGCATTAGTATATGAGAAAGTTTGTACAATGTATATTTTACCAATTTTATATAAAGTTAGAACTACAAAAAATTCATACATTCGTATATTTAAATAAAATGAAGAACTCACGAGACACGGTGAAGACAATGAATAAAATTGGAAAAATACCTCCAAATCACCATAAAGGCAGTACTTACGTGCCAAGGCACAGAAGACTCGCAGGATCACTCAGGATGCGCGTTTCGACAGCAACGCTGTCATCTTCGGCAATGTCAAAGTGTGTAAGGTTAAGCGGAGTATTTCTACTATTGTTGACCATTAGAGAAGTAGGGGAGGGGAAAGGGAAAGGCGTATCGATCGTTTTGTTTTGGTTATGGTGTATGTAAAGGCTTTCATAGGCATCTAGTTTGTTTTTGTTGGTGACCGTTTTTAGAAGTTTTAAATTTTCGGTTGTGATAGGATGATGGCAGGTGTTGATATGAGATGCTACACTGGACTTGTCTATTCTGTTGTTTCTGTAATGGGCTAAGTGTTCTTTGAAACATGTTTCTAATTTCCTTTTCGTTTGTCCAATATAAATTTTGTCACACTTTTCACATTTGATTTGGTACATGCCTGATTTCTTATGGGGGGGTAAGCTGTCTTTAGGGTTTTTAATGAGATTTGACAATTTATTTTCATTAACAAAAACTGTGTGTAATCCTATTTCGGAGAAGATTTTTTGAAGTTTTTTGGTAGCATAATGGTAGTAAGGTAGCTTCATAAATTTTTTGGTATTGGTGTCTTTGTTGTTGAGTGTTATGCAGTTTCTAAGGTTCATTCTGTGTTGATGTTTTTTAACATTTTATGAATGAGTTCTGGTTTAAAACCATTCTGAATGGCTATGTGTTTTATATAGGATAATTCTTTGGAGAAATTTGTATTTGATAGTGTTGTGTTGAGTAATCGATGGATCATGGAATGAAAAGGTGCTAGTTTTTGTGAAATGTGGATGTATGTGTTCGTATGTGTAGGTTTTCTGTAAATGTTGAAATGTAATTTGTTGTTTTTCGTAGTTAGAAGAATGTCTTGGAAAGGTAGAGATTTTTTATTTTCTGTTTCATGTGTGAATTTAATGGTGTCAAACTGCTTGTTTAACAAGTTTAAGAATTCAACAGTGTTTCCTTTCGATGTGTCGAAAATAGCGAAGATGTCATCTACATATCTGAGCCAAATTTTAGGAAAATACGGAAAGGTGTTCTTACAAATGCGTTCGAAATTAGTCAAGAAGATTTCTGCTAATAAGGGAGATAAAGGGTTGCCCATGGTTGTGCCTTCTTTCTGTTGATAAAAGGAGTTGTTGACCTGAAAATATGTTTGTTGCATACAGAGGGAAGTTAGGCGGATGTATTCGTCCACAATTGGACCAGGAAGGTTTTTTTCTAGTAGTGAGTTTTTTTAGAAATTCTATTGTGTTTTTTATGGGAACACTAGGAAATAAAGATTTTACGTCAAACGATGCCAATATTTCGTTATCTGAAAGAATTATGTTTTCTACTTTGTTGATGAAATCTGTCGAGTTTTTGATGCGTGAATCATTAGGAAATTGCATTTGTTTAAATTCGTTGTTCAGCCAATGGGCTAAATTGTATGTGGGAGCATTGATTGCTGAAACTATAGGTCTTAAAGGAATGTTAGGTTTGTGTAATTTTGGTAGGCTGTACATTCTAGGGACTGTCGGATTTGAGATGTTTAAACGGTAAAGGAGTTGTTTGTTTATTAGTGTAGGACATGTTTTAAGAACGTTTTTTGTAGAGGTGATCATTTTGTTAAGGAGATTTTTTGTGATTTTTTCGTATGGACCTTCGTTGAGAAGATGTTCAACTTTTTTGTGATAATCAGTTTTATCTATTATTACTACGTTGTTTCCTTTATCTGCTTTTAGGTAGTAGCAATTTTTTTGTTTAAAGAACTAATCGTTTGATAAGTTTTCGGTGTTTGTGTTGTTATTTTAATTATGTTAGTGATATTATTTTTTATTTGATGGTAAGTGGCATTTCTGATGAATGCTTTAGTGTTTTCAGGGAGGAATTTTATGGAAGATTCGATGTCCGCGATTATGTCGTCTGTTGGAGGTTTTTGGTATTGAAGAGTGTGTTTGAGACCTTTGTTGAGAAGATCAATTTCATTTTTATGGAACGATTCGTTCGATAAGTTAATAACGAAATTCTTAGATGGACTAGGTGTAGGTGACGTTTTAGGGTTAGTGTTTGTAAGAAAAAGTATTTTTTTCCGTAATTTAATTTTTTTATTCTCAATTTTATGTTCTATGACACTGTGCATCTTTGTGTTGTATTGATCAAAGAGGAAAATGTCTGTGCGAGAATGATTTTTGGTGATTTTGAGATGTAAATTATAGGTTTTTAATTCAAGTGTGCTACGTTTGCTGTACAATTTACGTATTTCTGTGTTCAGCCACTTCTGTTTGGCGAAGGAAAAAGCAGTAATGGTGGAAGGATTGTTAGAATTGGGGAAAATATTCGTGAATTTGGGAAAAACACTGTGTAATTTACAAGTTTTAAGAAACTTGATGTCAAGAGATAATGTTTTGATTTGTGTGGTGAGTTTGTGTAATTTGTTGAGTTCGAAAGTCTGGAGAGACATTACAATAAATAAAATCATTTTATTATTTGAAATTCAGAAATTTTATCTTCTTATTCCTAACATATATATTCATTCATTTTTATGCATATTTTTTATGTAATCGCGAGAATGGTGCACTGTGCTGATAGTGTAATTTCCAAATTCCCAAGAAAAGTTTTATCTTTGCACCAGAAAGTTGAGTTGTGCACGTGGAGAAAGTGCTGCTCCAATCGCAAAGCATTATGGTGTTAATGAATCCAATATTATCCTTGGAGGTGGCTTACCCTAACTCATTATTTTCCATAAGCCCTAGGTTTTACCAGCCGCAGTTTTGCCAACCATGGTGTTTTTCGGGAACATATCACCCGCGATTGACGAGGGGTGCACGTGCATGCATGTGCGTGTGTGTGTGTATATATATATATATATCAGACAAATGCATATAAAATATTTTATAACTAGGTAATGTTATTTTGAATTTCAGATGTTGTTCAATGTTGAGAAGAAGTGTACTGATCCCAACACAAGAGCCAACCTTATTAGGACTGTGGGTATAATGGGAGAAGCTCTGTGTCACTCCAATAGAGATGAAATCAACACTCTTCTTGGGGTAATATATAATACTTTTAGTACCATATTTAGTTTCACTTGAATGTTCCTATTTTCTTACCACTCTTACAAACAATTGTTCAATTTCAAATAATTATAGCAACATACCTCTGTTTCTGCTTGAGGCACAGAGAAAGTAGATGAAAATTCAAATTGACATTTCAATAGAAGTAAAATTCTTAAATTAATTCCTAATAATTCTTTTTTTACAAAATTTTCATTTGATTTCTTTTCTCATAAAACCTGTTCTACAGTCAGAACAAGTAAGCCATGTCCATTATACAGTGAAATCTCAATTTAAGGTTCTCCCATTTAAGATTTCCCCGCATTTAAGGATGTTTTTTTGTGGCCCCAACCAAAGCCCACGTAAATAATGTATTATATTACCTGATTTAGTGTTTCTCGATTTTGTGAATTGGCTGCATTTAAGAGACAAAATTCTGGTCCCTAGATGGACATCGCCGTGATTTAAGGTGTGTTTACAAAATGCGGCACGACAATATATTATTTAGTAGAGTTGTAATGTAATAATTCACACTATTCATGGACGACACAACACATACCTGCATTGTTACATTAAATAAACTCAAATAATTAATATAATGTCATGCTGTGTTTTGTCAATTCACCTTTAATCCTTAAATCATCTGTTAGTTAAGTTACAAAAGTTGCAATGACGTCATTACGTGAATGGATTTTTTTATGCTTTGGTTCCCAGGCACTCGCTCACTAACGTGATGTTAGCTAGTTGTGCCACTCGTGTACTACGGCCATATTTACCATGTTAATCTGAAAGAAGACAGTCCTCCAAAAATGGAGAGGTTTATTCAGAAAAATGCTTCTTTTACATTGGGTGTACCTACTCATCCGTCACTGGAGCATTTCCCTACCCTGCACAGTAAAGCATTCATATTTAAGTATTTGGCATAAAGTGCCGAAATGTAACAAATGTGCTTAAAATCTAATGATTACAAGGACGTGGGAAACTCCATCTGCTAGTGTTGTCATTTTGTGTGCATTATTGTGCACACTCAGCCTATTACACGCGCTGACATGTCTGCCAACACTCACCGCACTACTTCATTGCCAGATAAATTATTTGAAGCTTATATAAATTATCTCATATGATCCATGCAAGGTCAATTACCGTATTTACTCGAGTAATACCCGTACCCATGTAATGCCCGCAACCCCATTTTTAGTGATAAATATTCAGGAAAAATGGAGTTCGTGTTAAGCTCGCACTTCCAAAATTTCGATTTTGATATTTTATGGCAGCACCAGTTGAATAATCTCTCTGAAGCACAGTTTGATGATACAATTATGGAAATAAGCAAATATTTAAGAAGTACCTTCTAAAAATGAACTTTAATACTTTTTAACATACATAATCATTAAAAATTGACATTGAATGCCATTATATTACACGGAGACTACTTCCTTGATAACGCAGAAAGGTTCCATTTTCAGTCATTAGACATTCTCAAGTTATTATAAAATGCACAGTATATTGCCCCTACCGAAAAATGCTGACCCAATACCTCACGCCAGGCTCGCAGTATTGAGGTGTTTCACGGGTGGCCTACCCCCAAAAGATGAATGTGCTAATCTCATGTAATGTCCGCATCCTCCCATTTTGATTGGAACTTTTGGAGAAAAAGTGCAGGTATTACACGAGTAAATGTGGTATATTATGTATTCATCATTGTATACGAACTTAAAAAATTGAAACGATCTGCACACTCGGTTGATTCCTGCTATAGTAAGTACGTCTTGAGTGTGTTAATTTACATAAAAGTTTTAGGAAAGTTTGTCGCGGAAAAATTATAGATTGCAAATGCGCAGCTAGGAGGTGCAATGAGGGTCACAACCATGAAGTTACAACTAATTTCATCTCCAAATCGAAAGCTTAACAAATCATCTTTGCCGGAGCACTTGCAGTATGATTCTCAGCCATCTTTTTTCCATGAAATCTTACAAATGAAAAAATTGATCGTAATCAATCAACACTAAAAGCTGCAGGGTTTCTGAGCAGCCTAGACGGAGCACTCAAGGTAATAATTCAAATTAGGCAACTTCCTATCTTTTTGCTAACTGCGCATTTCTCTCGTGGTTACTTATCCACTGGGATGAGCATATGTTTACCATCCCTGCCAGCTCCAATATCACCCCTCTCCTGCCTCTTTACGTATTTGCCATCTACACCTGATTCGCCGTTTTAAGTGATAGATGACATTTGTATCTGGTTACAATGCCAGCGGTGAAAATTAATATGTACATTATACTCAGTGATTAGCTGAAAATAACTAAGAACTGGCTCTAAAGAAACGTTCAAGGAAATTTGGATAAATGTGGCAGGAGACCTACCAGTCAGGGGCACCAGATCGGCAAATTTCATTTCATACACTGTCAGTAATTGAATGTCAGATAGGACAAAATGTACTTGAATGGACAAAAATCAATAAATTTTCATATAATCTAAAAATTTAACAACCCTCGCAAATCCAGAGAAAAATTAACAAACAGCTTGCACGAGCCAGCTTCAGCTTATCACTGCATATACTTGCACATATTATATTTCAACCTTTTCACATCATTTCTCTCAGTCATGTAGAAGTGAATCACATTGTATGGGCTTGTGGGTGTGAACTTGCTGGGCAGCTCACTGACAGTGTAGCTTTTCACTGTGATGGCAAAGTAACTCCTAATTTATACAGACACAGTGTTTTCTGCGCAGCGTTAAAAACACTCAGTAGTTGTGCCATTTGTGCGCATGTCTACTTCGTTTTTCGGAAAAGATATTTATTTAATTTGCTGATATTTTATTAATATAGGTACCAAAATGAGGAAACTTACTTTAAGTGAAAATGTTTCCATTATTCATCAAGTGGAAGCCCATCCAAATGTGACAAAAATAGAAATGGCAAACTGCCTTAGACTAGCACCATCTTCTTTGAGCAACAGTATCTATCTGTACTCTTAATATTTGTGTTTCAGTTAATAAAAATTTGATATTAATAAACTGCTGTTTAGTCTTTAAATTTTCAACTACCCACATATAAGGTATTACTCGATTTAATGTACAAAAAACTTGTCCACCAGGCAAACGTTAAATGGGGTTTCCACTGTATATGCTGCATTGATTTTAACTGTTTTAATCTCAATAATATCTTATATATTAATGAAAATTATAAAGCAATTCAAACATTTCCTTCTAATTTTTTTGAAATCCAGCAAGTGGGAAGTTTTCTGCTTCAAATCAGCACTAGAGCAGATGAAGAACTGTGGGTTGTGGCAGAGGCTTTGGATGCTTTGATGGATGTATTTGCTGAAGACTCAACTGACCCAGCTGCAGCAGAGATTGGCCTGGTCGATTCACTTCGCTCCATGTTACCAGCACTTCGGTCAAAAGTAAGCTGCATTCATGAAACTCGGTCAGATCCCAAAAATCTGCACTGTGAAAAAATGAAAGAGTTTTGTAGAGTAGGTGGAATCAGTAAATCTATCATTTCTTAGCATTTATTTAATCCTTAAGCTGATGCACGGAGTGTGTAAAATCTTTTTAAAATGCTGGCAGTTTGTAAAGATTGCTTCATATGCATTGTTCTCTTATCTAACCTATCTTTATTGTCAAGCTCGCTAACCGCTACGCCAGCGCCAATTGTTATGTGATCCTTTGCCGTGTATGGTAGTTAAGCAGTGACTCGGGAAATATTAACTTATTTTTATTAATAAAATAAAAACGGCTGGGTATTGGCCCTGATATGTATATATTTTCGTTAATCGGACGTCATGGACATTATCTCTACGAAGTTTCAGCCAAATCGGTTGGGGGTCAGTAGTGCCTTCCCCTTGTAAGTTCTTTTTAGTGGATGCACTATGTCTTTCAGTATTATGATTCCATGGTCATATGAAGCAGAAACTTCTCATTAATTTTTAGGTTCGTTTCGCTTACAGCGTGAGTGCCTATTATCGTAGGTCTGTCTGTCCGTCCGTCCGTCTGTCCATCTGTCTGTCCGTCCGTCCATCTGTCTGTCCATCTGTCCGTCTGTCCTCGCCTTCTACCCAATGGGTTTTCATGAAATTTGATATTAAGGACTTACACTCAAATATAATAATAAAACCGCAAAAATGAATCACGTAAGCCAATCAGGGGTACCACTTTACTGGTGATAAAAAAATCAACTTTCCGTCATATCTTGTAAAGTATTGCTCATCTCAAAATATTTTTCAAATAAAACTTGTAGAACTAATAAATTAGAGTATTTCTTTTTCTATACATTTTTATCATAGGAGTAGCCGTTATCCATAAAATCGAACAAGATAGTCTTAAATCGAGTTGAACTTAGAAAATTTCTTGCATGGTTACTTCTTCATTGTTGCTAACATAAACAATCTCACAAACAAATGTTTAATTTACTTATGTGTGCATGCACTATTTTTAAATAGGAAGAAAATGGATTATTTTTGATGAGGAAAAGAACTTTAAAACGCTATTTCCCTTACATACAGGTATATAATTTCTTTCTAATACTCCATTGCACGAAACGCGCCCATTTGTTATACGTTATACACTTTCCTAATTTGTTTTTATATATTTAGAATTGTTGACTCTTTGAGAATAGTAGATGCCAAGTAACACTTTCTTTATACCTTGTATACTCATGTATAAGGCCCAGTTTGAAGGCCAAATATTTAGGTCACAAAGTAGAGGTGGGTGTTATACATGGGTAACACTTCTGCGCACTTAAAATTGGAAATTAAAGTGTACCTACCTCGCACCAGATTCTTGATTTTAGGGTGAATTAAGATGAAAAACATACTAATCAGGTTATTCATATAGTATAGAACCTTTTATCCAGATTCCAGTTATTCGGAAATCCAGTTAACCAGCTATTTTTTTAAAATAATGCATTTTTCCAAAATTTGCTAGGGGAAAGAAATTTAAAGCTTTGCTAGAAATTTGGGTGTGCTCCGGTGAACAAGTGAACATGTAATTTGGAAGCAGGGCCGGCTCAACAATACAAGCAGACCAAGCGAACGCTTGAGGCGTCGAATTATTAGGGGTGCCAAATTTTCCTGGCAAAAAGTTTTTGAAAAATACTTTTATTTCTTCCATCAATATGCTTAGTGTTTGCAGCATAAAATGGTATTTCCGAAAGCGGCTTCTGAGAATACTACTGAATACAGATGGCTGGATGTGGTTTTTCCAATATTTTTATTGCTGTGTTACATGCCGGGAGTCTTTGTCGATCGGATGGAAGCAGTTCTCACTGCCCCTAATATTTAAAGCTGATTCCCTCTGTGATTTGCCGCCCCCGAGGGATTCTGTCCGGGTGCTAAGCACCCGGACAGAAATAAAGAGAGAAGCATTCCCTTAGGTTGGAGGGGAGTGGAGGAGAATTATTATGAAAGGTCATGCCTCCAAAGGAAACTCGGCATCGCCCCCGCCGTAATAGCCTGCTGCAGTCTCAGATGTTGGCCAGCGGGAGACATTTGCAAGGGTGCCCAAGAGCAAGGAAGTCTTTAGAAAGTCTGAGGAGGATACGGGATATCTCGAGACCGTCCCTCCTGCGGTTCCTCTTTGTTTCTACGTGCATTCATTCTGGCACGTTCAAAATTCTCGGTTTATTGGTTGCTGCTCTTGTATGAGGACAAAATATTTATCTTTTGGGTTTCTTTTAATGCTTCTTAGTAATTGATATGCTGTTAGGTCGCACTGAGGATGGGGTACATATTCTCACACCACTGTTTTCTACCCCATCTCCTTCAAAATTTCCTCCTCCCTCGCATTTCACATTGGTGACATTGAAAAAGAGCAGTTTGTCAGCATTAGCTCCAATATATCTATCGTTGTGGAAACATCAGCCGAGTCTTATGCGTCTTTGAGTGTTTGAAGAATCTGTTATCAAGTTATAGCAGGTTAGTTTTCTTGGGGACTAATTGATATGTTTTTGTCTTTGCTCAAGAAGTGACGCCAATATTTAGTGTAAATATTATTCATTGGTAAAAGCAGGCTTTTGACCCTGAGAGTTGGAGCTATACCTAGTCTACGATCACTGGAGATTTTCTAAACCAGGAAGTTAGTGTATATTTTTATTTGATCTTTTTATATATCTTTCACGTTGTATGGTTAAATTATTTTTTAGTTTCATCCAAATAAGTTTGTTGCTATTATACTCTTTCTTGAACCAACCTTTGCTAAGATGTTAAAAATTTGAGGCAATTAACTCTATAGTTGGGCAATTTTATTTTCTTTTAAGAAATTCATCCTGAAGGTCATTTTAAATTTTAAATTGGTAACAAATTCCTAAGCTGCTCCTGTTAATGAAAGTTGTCCTTGACTTGTTGTAATGATTCCAAGTAGTAGATGATGTTCATCTTGCTCTTGAAGTTCATAATCAGTCATAAAATTGGAGTCTCATTTATTCACGATATAGCCCGCTTTTCATTCCAACCCATATTTTTTAAATCATTTTTTTTGGAACATCTTTCCAAGATCACTTCCAAATAAGGTTTTGATTCAATTCGTTTCATCATTTCTTTTTTCCTTGCATCCTCCCAAGTGCATTTTGCAACCAAGAATCAGTTTCCTCCTTTCTATTTCATGCTAAGAGCAATTCGCACCATTAGCTTTAGATAAGTGCGTCGCTGCCTTTATTCATGCGTTTGGCAACACGTGCTTGTCTATGAATAAGGCAATGTGTCGTTGTTGCATTTTTTACGCATTCTTTATGAAACTTACTGCACCAGCAAGTTTTCCAACCAATGATTGAGCCCTATCTGTGCATACATCGATGCAATAGTTCCAATCAATCTCATTTTCATTGAAATAAGTATGGCACGATTTATAATTTCTTTGTGACATTTAAAATTTATTTTTCTGTGAATAAAGTCCTGTTTTTTTATTAAACTGTTTAATCATAAAAATACACAAAACATAAAAATAATTATATCCTATTAAACTACTAAACTACCGAATTTTAATGCAAAATTTATGTATTGATGGGGTGCCGTGATTGAAATCTGCTTGGGACGCCAAAATGTCTTAAGCCGGCCCTGTTTGGAAGAGAACAAGGAATTTATATTGGAAAGTACCCGATTACATGAGCCGGCTAGGAAAATCTCGGGGCCCGGTGCAAATTGTGCGCGTGGGGTTTCTTATGCATGAAATATTTTTAATAGTAAATTTTAATAAGTAAAGCAATCTCTCTCGCTATGATACTTGGATATTTTTTCATTTTCTTTAAAAATGCATGTATTTTATAAGTACGACAAATAATTTTTAGGGAGCATGTGGGCTCTTTAAGTGCGGGGTCCGGTGCAGTTGCAGTTGAAAATGAGAAAGTACTATTTTGCTATATGCTATTTGACTCAGAGCGGTGGTTTTCAGTACGAAATTGATGCTGGTGAAATTTGTGGCGAACAACAGATCATGTGATTCACATTTTATTATGTCAAATATATGCAGCACTAATAAAATCATGCATGCAACCTTTACACTCAGTAATGGATTAGGCTTATGTTGTCGCATGAACACTTGGATCCTGAGCTACAGATACTATTCTCTCACCTTGGAAACCTTACAAGTTTAAAAAGACAATAACCTATGTAACATAATCTGTCAAATTAGTTGACAGATTTATTATATTATTTGAACTTTCTATGGTGAATTCTAAATGTCAAAAATATTAATTAGGAGCTTAATATTCACATGGTTTATAAAAATTAGATCAGTTGCAAATGGGAATGAAAGAAGAAAAAAGAATGCACTAAAAATGCTAGAGAATTGCCTATAAAAAGTTAGCAGAATAAAATAATGTTATCCCCTCTTTTCCAGCTGAGACAGCAACGCAAATCACTTGGACATCATGCTGCAATCATTGTGACAGCAAACACCAACTTGGAAAGATTTGTCAAGTATAAAGCTGAACATATCTGTAATGGAACTAACACTGAAGTTAGATAATGAATGTAATAGTAAATGTAATAGCTGTTGCTATTTTTCAATAAATTTTGAACCCAGTTCTATCACTGTAAACCTAACATGAATGTAACCATGCAGGGGAGAGTAAATTGGAAAAGATATGAGTTATGTAAGAGTGTGTTGGAAGGATAGATTGAAAAAAGCTAACTTGAAGCGGAGTAAGAACCGTATTGCTGCAGACCAGGCAGAGAGAGAGAGAGAGAGAGAGAAGAGGGCTATTGAAGAGATCTAGGTGGAGGCAGCTTAGGTTTTCTTTTAGGTGAAGAAGTTTTGCACAGGTTCTTGAAGAAATGGAAGCATGAAATGGTATGGAAAAAGGATGGAAAAAATGTTATATTTTTGAAGCACATATACCGTATTTACCCGAATGGAAGACGAGGTTTTTTACAAAAAATGTCCGCAAAAAAATTAGGGATCGTCTTAAAATCGCGTACGAAGTTTTAGGTGGGAAAAATGCATGCATTTTAAACACCACGTGGATTTCGAGTATATGTCCATCAAAACGCATTTATAAATGCATACAATAATA
Organism: Uropetala carovei; assembly: GCA_036926305.1. NCBI lineage: Eukaryota > Metazoa > Arthropoda > Insecta > Odonata > Petaluridae > Uropetala > Uropetala carovei. Next base: position 552,787 of record JAXCHB010000298.1, read on the forward strand.
CATTACATTTAATTAATTATTATAATACGTTAAAAATTCATGTCATAGTTCTTAAAGTTGCACATAGTACGAAAGATTACCTCCGGGGTACTGATGGAAAGGGCGTGTTTACGGCTGGGTAGGAAATCTGATATGTGCGACAATGTAGACGGTTAAGCAAGGATTGGCGGCCGTATTTGAGGTATATTGTTACATTTTAAACATGTCTATGTATTACAATTTAAAAATCTGCTACCTTTCGATTAGTGCTCCAGCAGCAGACGAAAGTACACCTGAATTTTAAAGAGTATAACATTTATGAAAGCACTCCATTAGTACTCACTTCGCGAAGTTTTAATGTGAAGGGAAGACTAGTCATTATTTTTAAGTTTAAAATAAGTTACCCCAAAGATATATTGTCACTATAGAAACTTCCGGGAATGAAAAATTACGTTAGCGAATGGCAGGAAGTTGCCGCCGTATGTTATTTTAAAATGCAAAACAATGCTGAGGGAACTGCTACCTAAAGGAATAATTGTTAGATGTCAAAGCGAATGCCTTTTTACTTTCTCATACAAAGTATTGTTATCACGAAAAAATTCGACCTCGAGATTTTTATGGAAATATACGTTTTAGGTGTCGCTGAATCCGAAAAAGTGGTTTTCCCAATGCCGTCTAGAGCCCAAACGGTACAGCGAAAATGAATGAAATCTCGTACCTACTTAGGCATTTTATCATACTGAGCAGAGTCTATGAAGTAATGGTTGACATTGCTCAATAATTAAGGGAAGTTTATTCTACGCATTTTTAACAACAATTTGATTTTCTCAAAAACGTCTCTAACGATTTTGATCAAATTTCGTTCAGTTATTTGAGTTATTTCGTTCAGTTATTTGAGTCTTCAGTAATACTGTATAGTTCATATTTCTCAAAAAATGAATATAAGACTAGTTTATTCTATGCAACTTTAAGAATAATTTGATTTTCTCATAAACGGCTCCAACAATTTTCATCAAATTTTGTACAATTACTTGAGTGTACTTCTGCAATAATATTACATATTTCATTTTTCTCAATGAATGAATATAAGGCTAGTTTATTCTTGGGCAACTTTAACAAAAATTGGATTTTCCAAAAACTGGCTGATACGATTTTCTAAAGATAACTAAACGACGCATTATTATATGAGAAATTTTGTACAATGTATGTTGTACTGATTTTTTATTCATGCTTTTAGTGTGTTGTTATTTAAAAGTTTTTCATAAATAGACCTTGGTTTTTCTAGGGGTCGTCTTAAATTCGAGGTCATCTTCCTTTCGGGTAAATACGGTATAAGCAGTGGTTCATTTCTGCACGTCATGTTTCAGGAAAATGGTCAGCTTATATTTGGACCATTTTTGCTATCTTAGATTATTGTGTCCTATTTTTTTTCATGAGTAAGTGAAAAAGAATTGCTATTCAAAAAATTTTTATATTACACACAATCCTTATAACCATTTGAATAGCAACAGCAATTAGGCTTTTCAGCTCTCCTGGATTTTCCAGTACTCTCCCAGGTTGACATGATAATAAAGGTAAATATTACAAGCACCCTAAAGTCTCATGTATAACACACTCTCATGCATAATGCTCATCATGCTCTGAGTTCTGTTCTATGAGTTCTCAAATTTCCAGGCACAGTAAAACCTCCTTATTTTGATCCCGGATAATTTAAAATATGGTGTAATTCGAAGCTAAGATCAGTCCCCGGCCAACACCATAGGATTTTGCATACTTTTTGGTACGGATTATTCAAAATATGCCTACAATGAAATTTGAAGTCATGATCTGATCTGGTGACTCACGAAATGTTCGCTTAATTTGAAACCTCGATCCTATATAAGTGGAAGGTTTGCGTGCATGCCATCACATCACGTTTTTTCCCCTTCATTTCTCGCACACACATAGTGCCCCCTTTAACTTATTTAATAGTAGGATGGCCAAATGTCCCATTTTCTGTGGGAATGTCCTGTTTTTTATCAAAAGAGCCATTTTGTACCATTTTGAAGCCCATTGCAAATGAAATTTAGGTTATCTGATAATATAGCTGATACTCCTATTAATGTAGGATTCTTGGAAACATGGAGGTTATCAAATGAACAACAAATGTTAATTACAATCGCAATTGTCAGATTAGGAAATCTCAGGGTCACAGATAAATTTGAGGTGGCAAACCTAGTCTCAGCGTATTATATCCTGCCTGGGTTTACCCTAACTTATTCCCTTTGAGTTTCGACGACAACACTAGTTGGATTCTCTTTTGATTGTGAGCTTTGTCTTATTCTGGCATTCTCCAGACTGTAAGGAAAGTTTGTATTTGCCTTTTTCGCTAAAGATCGTTATAGTGACAGATCCACCATTAAAAAAATCGTGAAAATTTTGTCCCGTTTTTTTTATTGCAACAATGAGAAATGTCCCATTTTCACCTTGTTGGAATATGGTCACCCTATTTAATAGTCAGTGTGAAATAAAAGTCAGTGATGATTCAAATAAATGAATCAGCTTATCGTTGTGAATGCTCACATTCTCAATCGGATAGTGAAATTCGAGAACCAAGCTGAAAAGAACAGAAATTGCAAGAACCCCTATTATCTCAATATTCATGCTTTCCCAAACCTGGGCAAGGTTTTTCTCATAAGAAAGTGATACACTCCAGAAAAGACCATGTATTATTGATTTGCGTTACTGAACCAATCTTTAAATAACGTTGTGCAAAGTTATACCGAATGTCGTCTTTAAAAAGATCATGCCTTTGTTTTACCCGAGAATAAGTGATGAGCCAAAAACAAAAACCTAGTGGTTTTATCCAGTGATGAACTGGAAAAAATATTAAGAACCAGCTCTAACAAAAAAGGAAGGAAATTGGGATAGGGATAGCAGGATTCCTACATGCCAGGGACACCAGATCGCTCTAGTTTAGTAATAGCATTCCACTAGCTTAAGAAGTGTTCAGTTTGTAATATATTCCATTTCATACACTTTGTAATTGACTATCAAATAGGGCAAAATCAATAAATTTTCATATTTCTAAAACTTTAACAGCTGGCTTGCGCGAGCCAGTGGGAGCTGGTTTCAGCTCATCACTGGTTTTACAATAACGTCATACAAAAAGAGCACAATGTAATATATATGCAGCAGTATGGAGTGTAGATGAGTGATCATCTTTCGGTGTGTGGTTGGTCGTCTTTTCTTTGTGGCATAAAAGGGTAACTTGAAATGTACTGGGAAATTCAGAAGATTCACTGGTGATCTTTGTGAATTGCAAACTGTTTACTTCAGCTCTGTTCGAATTCGCTATGTACACTAACTCGTAAGGCCAATTCATTTGTAGAACGGATATATAAAATTCTGTATTGTGGTTTTGCTGCTTAAATAGCTGATCATAGTAAAGTTTGATTTTTATGAAAGTTCATTTCGAACCCGGATACTTTGAAGTCTTAATTTTTTGGTTCCTTGAACTTCGAAATAAAGAGGTTTTACTGTATAATGCATGCACATGCATAACGTTCAGCATTATCTAAGCAGTGATTCCATTAAATTCTTTAAAAATTATTATGCATGCTTACTTTTAAATATTTACATGAATCTTTTTAAAAATATTTTGTCTTGAAACTGTCTGATGAAACTGAAGACATGCCAATTGAAAGTGTTAACAAATTCATTTGTTAACAGTCTCAATGAAATTGGTTTGTAAACTTGATTTATGACAGTTGATGGAGATGGAGTACTAGGACAAATAAACAAGGGAAATTATTAATTTTCTTGAATTTATTTTCCTGGCAAGCCATTTCTAGGTGCCCGCTTTCCTCTCCACACATGAAGGTGTTCAAAATCTCTTATCCAATGATGCAAGTCTTGAAAATTTCGTTGCTAATATTTTTGTTTGCAGTGCTGCCAAAAATGTTAATGCTATGCTTTGCTTCATGCTTGTGCCTGCTTCCATATCCCAGAATAAGTTAAGTGCCCAATGAAGGTAAAAGGTTGAGCAAGGGTGGACAAAAGTTTGCATCCATGGGCCACATTTGGTAGTTTATACTTATCCGAGGGCTGAACTTCATTAGAAGCTGAATAATGTAAATTAAACAAGAATAAGATTTTACATATCAGCATAAACCATTTTTTATGCCAATAGTCAAATGCAATATTATCACAAGTTTGAGAAGGTTTAAAAATATTTTGAAAAATAAGAAAGAGTGAAATTTTTCAGAGCAAATCTTAAAAAATAGTACTTTCAGTTACCATAGAATTTTGCGGTTATAATTTTCACTTTATGATTCAACAAATTAACCTAAACATAGTTCAACATTAACCTTATGATGCAAAACCTTTCGCATCACAGGAGGGCCACATTTGGCTTGCGAGCTGCGCATTGTGCACCCCTAATCTAAGGAATTTGATGCATAATTTTCTTCTGCTAATAAGATATTTAATCCTTATACATAAGGCACGCTACAAAACTATATGGAAGTACATAAAACTGTACAAAAGGTGAGTTATACATGAGACTTTGAGGTACTTAAGTGCGATATGTATTACATAATTTTGAAATTTTTGATTAATTACAACATTTGAAAATATATAATTAACTCAGGAATTTAATATTTTATTTACACCATATTTCTTTCTTTCTTTGGATACATTCATTAGTTAGAGTTTCAGATAAATTATCTATTTTATTTGCATTTCCATTGTAATTTTTTGGGATTTCCTCTTGAAGCAATGAGAAATATGGTTAAATTGTATTTAGCTGCTGTATTTCTGTTCATGAAAACTTAATTTATGACAGTCGATGGAGATGGAATACTAGGACAAATAAACAAGGTAAGTTATTAACTTACTCCAATTTATTTTCCTGGACTTAATTTTTTTCTTGAATTTATATTCCTGAATTAATCTATTTTCCTGGACTTAGTTTATTTTCTTGAATTGACTTCCTTAGACTTATTTATTTTCCTGGACTTATTTATTTTCTTGATTTTATTTTCCTGAACTTATTTATTTGAACTTATTTTCTTGCACCTAATTTTATTTTCTTGAATTTATTTCTTGGACTTATTTTTTTGAATTTACTTTCGTAGACTTATATATTTTCTTGAATTTATTTTTCTGGATGTAGTTTATTTTCCTGAATTTATTTTCCATGATTTATATTCGTGGACATAATTATTTTCTTTAGTTTATTTTCTTTGATTTATTTTCCGGACTTAATAATTATCTGGAATTTGAAAATGGGGGGGGGAAATGGGGGGGAAAGGTGGCCAAATGGGGGGGTGGGAAAAGTGGGAGGGACAAGTGGAGTGGGGAAACGGGGGGAGGAAATGGGGGGGAAATGTGAGGGGAAATGGCTTGTTTAATATTTCATTTATATATATGATTACTCCAATGGAATGAAAATCTTAAATTGAAGACCAATTTTTACTTATGTTTGTCATTTTACTTGACAACTTTTTAATTTTGGTCTGATCCTCTAGCATTATACATCCATTAGAATGTTAAGGAAACCACACAATATTTACTTGCATATTGCATTTAAAATTAAGTGTAAGAAAAAAGTGTTCAAAAACAGTGAGAATATGTGACAGTATGATTTGAAAAACTTTGTAATCTCAGAACTGTGAAACTTGACTCAGCACCAACCAAAGTGAATTTTTCATTGTGTACATATGAAGCAGTTGAATTTGCAGTGAAAATACAGTGCAGCATTTGTAAGGAACATTATAATAGGCTGTCCATAAGTGTACATTATTATCTTAAACCTGCCTTTTCATTAATGTATTTTATGTATATCATGTATCTATGTGTATAAGATTATTTATTTCTTTATACAAAATATTTTAATGTCACATTCATGGAGCGTTTTTAGTTGACACTTTTTCAACAAAAATGATTTTGAAGTGTTATTATCACCTGCATAAACATTACAGTTGAATTGATTCTGATTTTACCCTTAGTTGCATAACTTTGTATGAAATAAAACTCCCAAGAAATGAAATGTGTATTTATAAAAATAAATAATCTATTGATTCAAGAGAATATCTGAATTAATAAATAATTAATAATACAGCAAATGGTAGGAATCCAATTTGATTATCAATCTTATAAAATAGGAGAGTACACAAGGTGCAAATTTAAATTAAAAAGTTGATGTTTTACTTAACAATTTTATGGCTTTAAAAGTTATCTTGATTGTTGGTAAGAACGAAGTGACTACAAGCAAAGGGGGGGGGTTGGCAAGCGAGAGCGAGCAGGAGGCTTGCTCCCTGGTTGTATAATATACATTTCAAAAAGTTTTTCTGGCCCTTTCTATGTTTGAATTTCAAATTAGATAACAAACGATATATTTTGTTATAAGTGACTAGATGAAAACTTTTGTACAGGCAATGCATGTAACCAGGCTTGCGACACTCAACGTTAAGAATGCATGTAACCACATGTAACAGGCTCTAGTTTTATTTATCTCCGTTAGCATAGTATTGTTTATCGTATCCAAGGTATTGTTCATCTTATAAATATTTTAGAGTATGTGTGTATGTTCTTTATAGGTTTTTACACCGTTGAAGCTATCGAGTTCAAAAGTTTCATGGGCCATCCTATGGACCAAAGGAAGAACTTGGTCTAGGTTTGCAGACCGTGGGGTCCCTTATACCCCATGGGGTCAACAAAATACTATTTCCATAAGAATGCATGGGAAATGGTGTGGAGAAACCCCAAAATGCCATGCAGCCCTTCACTGATGTGGATATAAATATACCTAAATATTAACACGATCACGAGAAATGGATTATTTTACGCACGAAAGACTGAATATTTTAATTCTGTTCATGTTTCATAGTGTTACATGCTAAATCGCTCGAAATTTTCCTTTAAGCGCAAAATTTATCAGTTTAGATGTCCATTTTCCAGGCAGCGACAAAGTTAAATTTCTTAATAGTTGTCCACTTCAAAGGGAGATATACACGTAAAAATTAATACAAGGAAAATCCACGTCGTGGCGCGCCGTAGAGGAAGAATAGCTAACGCCAAGACAAAGGGTTTAAATGGATTCATGCCTAAATATAGTTATGAATACTTTTAAAGTATAAATCAATAAAAATCAGTTTGCTACTTAAAAGAAATCTTTCCTGAGCAAAGCCGGGCATTTCAGCTAGTGAATATATATTCTACTAGAGAAGCTTGCATTTCAAATTTGAAATGTTGCCAGCATTTTTAATAATAAACAGAATCTTGAAAGTTTATTGAATATTATTTTTTAAATTTCATATCTACAGTACTTAGCGTAAATACCCATCAATGTCACAGGAAAGAAAATTATATTGCCGTATCCCCTTCCGTCCCCTACCACCTCTATCCCTCTGTCTCCCTCCCTCTCGCTCGATACATCTACGTGTCTTTTGTGAAACTTAAAATAGTTGCCTCCCTCTCACACCCTCCCACCTCCCCTCTCTACCCAGGGCCGGCCTTCAGTGAGAAGGGGCCCTTATTCCATATGAAATTCTGGGACCCCAAGACCAGGGCTGACTTAAGACATTTGGCTGCCCTGAGGCAGGGAAAAAATTGCCTCCCTCTCCCTCAAGCTTTATGTGTCAGCAATTCATCATTACATAGGAATTTGATGTTTACAGTGTATATAACGATTATTTTTTTAAATATGTACACACAAAATATATTTCAAGTTATATTTATTTACTTGATAAATACAAGTATTTTATGAGAAAATATAAATGTAAGTAATCTATATTATTAGGAATGGGTGAGGCCACGTGCGTGCTTATGAAACCTCGTTCTATATTATATGGGAGATCTGCTAGTGGAAGCGAATGCAGAATATTTTTCATTTGCATTTTAAAATTACTTATAATCATCGTATGAATATGGGAGTTGGACGAATGAACGCTGAACGCTGTCGGGTTTTTCAAATTTGCAGCAAATATGTTCATAAATTAGTTCTGAACACGAAAATTTTACATTTATTAGATGAAAATTTATCGTTGTGATGGAACTCTATTGTTTTTAAATTGGATTTTTGCTAAATAGATTTGGGACAGCCTTGAAATTCCTCTTCCCGTCGACCCCTGGACCTTTTCTTTCTCAAAATTTATTGCAGATCTGCGGTGGAGCAGTACTTTCGGAAAATTTCACATGCCAAATATTCCACTGCCAATTATTTTAGTGGCGTAGAAAATATAAAGAGAATATTTCTTTTCAGTGCATAATTTTTTCGATCGGCTTCTATTGCTCTTCGAAAAAGAGCTAGCGAGACGATGCATATGGAAGGGGAGACAATATTCCCACTGTTTCTGCCACTCCGCAGCACCAAGCAATAAACATGAATGCAGGCTTCTTCATTTTGCTTGTCAATATACTACGAACGTTAAAAACTCCTTCCTCTGCAATAAAACGTCCGAGTTAGAAATCTATTTAGGAAACAAGGGATCCAGGCACTAGGGATGTCAAACATCGATGTGTTCCTTAGATGTTGTTTTGAACATTTTTTAACAAGAGCCTACCACAATACCAGCCTCATTTATTGATCATTAAAAACGTTAAAATATCTAGTTAGAAGTTTGATTAATATCCTAATTGTATTCCAAACAATTAGGACCCCGTGTGAGGTGAACTATTGAGGCAGCGGCCTCAGACGGCATATTTTAGGAGCGGCAATTTACAAGTTTGCAAAAATATTAAGATGTTATGTTTAAAATTTTAATCAGAGGACAAAAGATTCCTTCCCACTGTCGAAGATACCTCACGTTCGTTAGGGCAAAGTCTAAGACAGCTGAATTCCTTGTAGGCTGCATATTCACTTGAGAAAGGGAAAGTCCGTGAATCAAGAGGTCGAGAATCCATTCGTCAAGGTTGGAAAAACTCAATCCAGAGGAGATGGATGGCCAAATAATGGAGAGGTTAAAATCACCAAGTAAAATAACATTACCGCACCGCAAAACACACATTACAGATTCAATAGGTAGTCATTGGTAACAGTTAGCTGCACAACCAGTGTTGAATCCAGGGGGGTACCCGGGGGGGGATTTTCCCCCCCGGCTAATATAAAATCCCCCCCGGAGAAAATGGTCAATTAATTCAGTTTCTTACGGGATTTTAGTGAGTTTACGCAACTTTAACAATATGTATTTTAATTCTATTTTCTACTAATATTTAAGTATGTTTAACTAAAATCGGGCTTTAAATATTGATTGTAACATATAAGTTATAAATATCTATTTTAAAGATATTTTGACATGTAGACTGCGTCATATATTTGCTGAATTCTGAAGTGTCGATAATTTGTTGCGCGTGCAGCGTACAGAAAAAATCAGTACAACATACTTTGTACAAACTTTCTCATATACGTACTAACGCGACGTTTAGTTATCTTTAGAAAATGAAAATCGTATGAGCCTGTTTTTAGAAAATCCAATTTTTGTTCAAGTTGCCCAAGAATAAACTAGCCTTATATTCACTCATTGAGAAAAATGAAATACATATGTAGTAATATTGGAGACGTATACTCAAGTAACTGTACGAAATTTGATCAAAATCGTTTGAACCGTTTTTGAGAAAATCAAATTATTGCTAAAGTTGCCTAGAATAAAGTAACCTTATATTCATTTTTTGAGAAATATGAACTATGCAGTATTATTGAAGACGTAAACTCAAGTAACTACAAAATTTGATCAAAATCGTTAGAGCCATTTTTAGAAAATCGAATTGTTGTTAAAAATGCGTAGAATAAACTACCCTTAATGATTGAGCAATGTCAACCATTTCTATGATACATATACTCTGCTCAGTACGATAAAATGCCTAAGTACGAGATTTCATTCATTTTCGCTCTACCGTCTAGCCTCCAGCGCCAGTAACAGACAGACAGACGGCATTGTGAAAACCACTTTTTCGGATTCAGCGACATCTGAAACTTATATTTCCGTAAAAATCTCGAGGTCGGATTTTTTCGCGATAACAATACTTTCTCAATACTTCGTATGAGAAAGTAAAAAAGAAAAACTACATACAGAGTTAGACAATGAAGTGAATAGCGATTTAAGTGAGAAAAAAGAAGAGGATAGTAAATGTAGTAGTTGTAGAAAAGAAGATTAATGGATTGAAGATGGGAAGACACTTGAAATTGAAGATATAGGTAACAGCAGTGATATCAGCAAGAAAACTAAATCAAAATATAATAATAAGTGTGAATCAAAATACGAATGGCTTTATTTTGATAGTATTCGCGAAGGAGCATTTTACAAATTTTGTGAGATATTTTTGAAAAACGATTTAGAAGCGATACAAAAATCTTGTGGTATTTTTATCAACGTACCTTTTACTAATTATAGAAAAGCCGTGGGAAAAACTGGTAAACTAGAAAAACATGCAAATTCCGAAAAGCATGCATGTAGTGTTTCTATGGAAACGTTGCGTCTCCAGAGAATGCAGAAACCAGTACATAGCATATCAATTAACGAGAGTGAAACACAGAAAGGCCAAAATCGTCGATCAATGCATGCTCTTATAGAAGTCCTATATTTTCTAGCTAAAGAAGAAATACCTCATACAACCAAATATGAAGCATTAGTTAAAAAAATTCTTATTAAACATGACGATATCCTCAATACTTGGTTAAAAGGCCAAAGCAGCCGCTCTACTTATATTAGCAAAGCGACTGAGTCAGAATTTATTTCGTGCATTGGGGAGGTATTAGATAAACATGATTCCAGCATCGTTGTGAAAAATAAGTACTTTTCGTTAATAGCTGATGAGTCCACAAATATTAATAATATTTCAGAACTTACGATATTATTACCTTTTGTAGATAACAATAATATTAGAGAAATGTTCCTCTGTTTAATTAAATTAGATAATGTGGATGCAGAAACTATAACGCAAACCATTTTATGTCAGCTAAAACAACGGAAAATAGATTTAAAATATTTAGTGTCATGTTCATTTGATGGAGCTGCTACTTTCTCAGGAAATATTTCCGGTGTACAAAAGAGACTATCAGAAAAAGTTGGACGAGAAATACCTTACATACACTGCAGAACGCACGTATTATCCTTAGCTTTGACAAGTGCTAGAAACAAATATCCAGTGATTGAACAAGTGCTGCATGTTTTTAAAGACATTTACAAACTGTTTCGTAGATCATCTAGACGGGAAAGAATGTTACACAATGTTCAATCCATTCTTGAGGAACCACTATTAAAAATTTCAGAAACCATAGAAACTCGCTGGATAAGTAATTTTAGATCTATTGACGCTGTCAGGCTTTGTTACGGTTCCATAACGATGACTTGTGAACAGATACATAAGGATGGTGCGGACCTTGCTTCTTTAGCAGGAGGCATTTATTAGAAATGGAAAAATCCCGTTTTTTAATAAACCTCTGTGTTTTACATGAAGCACTACTCGCTGTTTCAAATCTAAGTAAGATTTTAAAAAAAGAAGATTTATGTTTATCCGATTTATCCAGACTTATCAATTCCACTATTAAACACCTTAAAACTATATCTCATGATTGCTTTGTAAATTATGAAGAAAGCACAGTCTGGAAAAACTACATGTCCATGGTTAAAGATCTTGAAAATATACGCCCTGTAAAGGAAAACGAAAAACCTGAAATAAGCTTTAAAACAGCCCGTAAATTTGTCAATGAAATGATTAACCAGATAAGTTATTGATTCAACGACAACGCTATACTGTTGATCAAAATTACCTCGAAGTTGGAATCAGCAGAATCATGCTAGGCATTTATCTGGTTTGCTGCATTTAAATTTCCATGCATTGTGGAACGATATTCGTTCTTTTACGTATGCCGTCCAATCCGACGACAGAATAATATTTTGAAATTAATATTGAAATCCAATATTGGATATGATGAACTTAAGAGTTTATGCGTAAAACTATGTTGCATTCCAATGTCCACCGCAAGTGCTGAACGGTCTTTTAGTACAATGAATAGGCTGATGATGAAATTAAGAAGTAGGTTGGGACAAGAAACATTGCAAGACCTCATGAAAATCGCTATCGAGGAACCTGATGAGTTACCAAATACTTTGTTAGACGATGTTATTGACACATACGCTAAGAAGAAACAAAGGAGACTGAGGTTAATTTAAATTGTTTAAGTTCCTTATCAAGTGTCTTGAGATTAAACCATAAATTCATATAGTTATTATTTTTTATTAAGGCACAGGAATTTGTCAGTTTTTGTGAAATAAAACATTTTTTATTACATTATGTCTATTTAAAAGTACTAGATGCGTAAATAGGTATAATTTCGTATATTTGTTTAGTTTTAGTTTATGCTTTTTTGATCTTCCCGAGTACTAATGAATACACATTTGTTTATTTCTTCTTTTCAATAAATATATATTTAGTGTTTTATAATTATATTACTTATCAAGACTAAGGTTTATTAAAGCGTTTGTTACATATTTAATCAAATTTTCTAGGATTATTCCAAATATTAAATTTAGTTAATTTTGTTATTAAATGGTGATGTATAAAATTATATTACAAATTATTTGTTAATCTGCAATAAATAAATAAAATATATATAAATCGCGTTTTATTTCACTTATTTAAACAGTAACAAAAAAGACAACTCCTACTAATTTTCTAGCAATATATTATATACCCCCCGACCCATGCAGTTTCCCCCCCGGGGAAGAACGTCTGGATTCAACACTGTGCGCAGCCTTCAAGGAAACGATTCTATAAATTTAATGGGAGTCCATTGAGTGTTATCATTAAGAGGTCATCTAAACTAGAATTCTGTAACGAAGACCTATTATTAGATTTAATTATATTCATATCACTGAAGCCTCTCTCACATGATGCCGTTGAAGTTAGAAGAACTGCTATTATAGATATCAACTTACTGATCAACCTTTCTCTGTGTGAAACTATTGATTTAGGAATATCATATGGCATCAATTTCTTACATAATACTAATAAAATAAATAGATACTTTAAGACTCCCGACGACGCTAGGCGAACAAGAAGCTTTTTTAACGGCAGAGAGCTAATTACTTCACAGACGCTCCAATGACAATTGCAACAGGTGAATCTATTTTGAATAGCAGGGGAAGTTGGTTTGATCGGCGGAGAGCTAAATTTACAAATAAAAATTGTCATTGCGTATATATTGTTGCCAGCTGGTGATATCAACTCTCCACTGGCGAGCAGTCGACAGTATTTTTCGAGCCCTGTCTGTAACTACTAGTAGCAATTTGTAAATTAAATAGATAACAAAATCCACAAATATACGTTAGGCTAATGCATCTTAGCACAAAGAAGAATTTCATCAGCCCAAAGAGATGACGCAGATCAGGCCAAAGTGGAGTGATCAGTTTCGGCCGGCTTGGTACAGAGAGGGATAACCATACATTTAAAAGTCAGTACGGAAAGGGTTAAGCTCAATTACTCTTTTGTTATCCATACAGAAGTCTAAATAATATTTTTACTACATGATTGGGCATTGGGAATGAACGCTATGAATTAATACTAATATATAATTTAATAAATTTTCAATTAAATATTTGTGGGTGTGACGAGAGGGGTGGCACGTGTCCCGGTGCCCTCCCCCCTTGGGTCCCCACTATATCCAAGGTATTTTTGAGCTTCAAAATAGCGTCGACTTTAGTTAATCTTACATAATAAAATTGAATGTCTGTCCGTCTGTTCCTTATACATTCCCACGCCCTTTGAGCTATCGGGACCAAACTTTGCAAATTGACTTCATATGACTCTACGAGTAACATAGGGTACGTGGGATTTCCCGGGTTCGAATCCAGGAGACAATTTTATTTTCCCATAAATTTACACGGGATTTTCGATTTTTCAGAGTGCAATGTTTTTTTCCTTCATTTATTAAAACGTAAATATGAACCGATTTTCTTCGTTTTTGCTTTATTCAATGGCTAAAACTCTATACTATCTTATTCTTGCAATGTTTACATGTTACATGGTCAAATCATATAGTAATACACAATTGTTTTCGAAATTTTACGGATATTTCGTACTCTTTCCGGACGTTGTCAATGCGACTGTCATTGTTGCCTCCGATTCAGTTAATGCCAATTATACCTTCAAATAGGTGAAAGAATAGCGTTATTCGCTTTGTACTTTGTTTAAGCTTCGAAATTATTACTGTAGCAATGTCAACATTTATATATAGCAACAAATATTTATGGATAAATATTCAGTTAACTGCATATGGGAAGCATTTCTAACTATTCAAACAAAGCAGTTGAATCTTCCTATCGTCGTTTGAATGCTGGAATCTTATCTCTTTGTAAGTAGAACCATTATATTATACATCCATAATGTTTATTAACGCAAATAGGCTCAAACATAAAATTTTAATTAAAAGAGAATAGGGACACGTTATTATTTTAAACACATTACATGGTTATCTTCTCTTCATTGATATTCTACATAAACAGTTGCATTGATTGTTATATAAAAAAGAAAGGACATATATATTTGAATAAAAAGAAAAACATAAAAGTTCGCCCAATTCACAGGTATCAGAGATATCTCAGAATTAGTTTTTACTTTCTCCAATATACGTAGTATAGAGAAATTATTGTTTTCATGAAAAAATTCGAAATCGAGATTTCAACGGATATAGGTACACGTTTTGAGGTGCGCAAAGGGAGAAATGACTGTATTACCATATAATACATAATTTTATTCGCCAAAGACGTAGGGCATAACTAGGGTATGGATTTTTCGGGTTTAAAAAAAATCCATTCGGTAAATATCGGGTTTTATTATTTTTCTTTGCATTCGGGTAAAAATCGGGTGTAAATATGGCATAAATTTATCGTGGTCTATAAATAATTTCAACCTGGGTAAATATCGGGGGTTAACATAGAGTAATTCGGATGATTTAAAAAATATTTAAAACTTTAAATGTTTATTTAACAATTATTTTTATGGTTTACATACAATAACATTTGCATGGCGAGTTTTTCTTCCGTAACATTACTCCTTTCTGGAGTTTGCAAATGACGTAAATGAGAAAATGAACGCTGAACATCACAGCTATCCGTGGGCATACATAGTAATGTTAGGGCAAACTTGCTTAATTTAGGGTATCGCTACCACAATCAACCCAAAACTTAATAATATCCTCATCAAAATAAGACTTTAAATCTCTTAACTATTTGTCCGCAAAAGTATTTTTGCCAACAGCGCTCTCACCGTGTCGATGTATGATAATAAACTAAATGGCTTACTGTAGATTCGAGTGATATCGAGCGTAATGGTATCTTCGGTCGAGTGTGCATTTTCTTTAATTTGATACTTTGTGCTACTCTGAAGATACACAATGCGCCACTTGTTATTTTCCGACATTTGTTACACTGTATAGCTATGTTACAAGCCTAAGGTCCCAAAATGCGCAAGCGGGGAGGTAGCTGCGAAAAGGGGTAATCTTAACCGCTGGAGAGTTAACCTCCGATGAAGGGATATGGCTCGACACGAGTACAGAATGGGTGGACAAATGTAGACATTAATTCTAAAATCTAGTAAAATGGATATTCGATTTGCTAATGAATAATTATTAGTATATGTAATATATAATACTATATATATATTTCATTTCAACGAACATCACAGAGCTCATCCAAGTTCTTAGATGCATAAATGCATTTAAATAAAATTTTTAATCTAAAAAGTTTTGTGCGATAAAATTAATGATTTCGGGGTTTTACCCGAATTTCAAAAAAGCCGTAAAACCCGAAAAATCCATACCCTAGGCATAACCCGGGCATCGCTGGGTACTTTCAGCTAGTCTTTAATATATAAAATTGACTTTGTCGTCGTAGTCGCACAGTGGACTGAATCGCAGATCTATCGCGACAAAATTATTTTTTAATGATAATATCAATTAATGTTGACAAAATAATTTAATATGATAAGAACACACGTTTATTGATGTTTGCAACTGAAAATTACGCAAGTTGAGTAATTAATGTACGTAGTACTATTTACTATAAGAACTATAGACCAAAATATCTAAGCTAATATTGTTTTATTGTACATTAAATTTCAACAATCAATGATTATAATAATGAGATAATAAATGCACTTTCAACATTTGTGATAAGCTTTCTCCTTCAATTTGGGCAATTGTTTTTAGCCTAGATTTTCACGAAAAGTTTCACATTCAGATTTCAATATTTCCTGGGACAAATAGTAGCGGGTGTATGTTCCACCTCTAATGTATAGCTACCTCTTTAAGACAGTCAGGACTACTACTACATGAACTATCTTCTGCACAACTACTATCACAACCATCCCAACCACCATAACCTCCAATATCGCTTGTAGATGGAATGCTAGTCGGCTGTGAAAGGGGTTGGCGAACTTCAGCAGGCAAACTCTCTTGTCTTTTACTGGAGAAAGATGTCACTTGCGAGATGAGTGGATCCGAAGATACCAGCAACATATGCAGTAAATCCTCCATTGTGCGTTATGCCGCGAAGATTTCCGCGTATGCCCAGTTCTGTAACTTTTGCAATCCTTGTTACGGGCCTCTTGCGCTTCTTCTGACAATTGGCCAATAAGTAAAATTGCTGTCTGAATTACTTTAGACCCGTCAACAAGTAGGTACTTTATGGACACTCTATGGCATAAAATATCACGAATAATGTTCCAAATACAATTAAGCTGTTTCTTGTGCATACTTATCTAACGCTACATGGTCAATGGTAAAACAACTTGATTTTGTCTGGAGTATTGTTCCAAATCTGGAAATAAGTCTTTCATTAACTCCTGTAATGGCTGCAGATTCAGCTGGTTTCTTAAAAATCCGGCGAGCTGTATCATTTGTGGTACAGCTACCAGGTTTTGTGTGGTCTACAATTAACCCCATCTCTGACTGTGAGCGAAATTGTTTAATTATTTTATCTTTCCTTAGAGCTACTTTCTTTTTGTCTTCATCCAACCTAACTTGCCATTTTTTTACGCCATTCTGTGTGCAATGCGTAACAGACACTCAAAACACGTATATATGCATGCAATGTAGAGAGCCCAAAAGTTAAATTTGCAGGACCTAAAATTTCTCTTGATCTGCCTTCCAGGTTATTCATATCTTTGGGACTCGCTCCACAAACATAACATTTCTGTACCAAAATATCGGTTATAGCACGGCACACTTTGCCCTTTTTACCTTGGTCGCCCGATTGGATGTTGTTTGGGTCACTTCTTTTAATACAGTAGCGGCATCTCCCTTCCATGATGTGTTTAAATAAACTCGTGTAGCATAACAAAGTTATTCCCCAGTTTGCGAACAAATTATTTGTTTTACTTTTCTTAGCTTGCTCCTCTCACTGCTTTCATTGAAAAGTTTTCTGGGTCCACCTGCGAGGGTTGTACTCGAACAGGAAGCATTATCTCTACCAGCCCTAATACTCATTTCTCTGTATTTTATTTCCTTTTTTAGCCATTCACAATTATTTTTAGGAACCTATCCTTCATTCTATTCTTCTGTCTCCAACGAAGTCCAAATTCATATATGAATCTTGAAACTTCCAGTTTTATATTCTGCTGCACATTTTTAGGATATTTCCTCTGTTGTAATAGACTTAATACATAACTTGTAAGGGTTTAGGCAAGTGGACAGTATAAATTAATAAATGCTAACATTTTCTGAAACTTACCAAGATGGTTTGGTGTTGAGTGAGCTTTGGGAGAATGTAAAACATCCTCAGAATCCCTCGGCTCATCTACAAGAATTAGAATACGATAGGATTAAGTTAACGAAATTCGAAAAACCGGTATATAATAAAATCGAAGTTTCACTGTATAATACTAAACTTGTTTTCATACCTTCAAACACACAAGGAACGGCATTCGCTTTTACGAGAGGCCGAGGGAATCGCTGCGGAAATCATCATCTGTAAAATGATCACTGCAGACCTATACTTCTTCATACAGTTGATATCCGCAGACATTAAATCCTCCCTCAGGCAAAATTTTGCCCTAAATTATAAAGCAGAAATGGGCATCAAGACAAGTATTCCGTTTTATGCGGTATCTCTTCTTTAAGCTCACCTCGAAATATCCTTCGGAAATCCGAAATCTTCTTGTCTACCCTGCAGCCGTTAAAATTGTTGCACCAGTATGCTGCACAATAAGCATTCCGTTCCATTTCAACAATTAGAAAAACACGACGCTGAAAAACCCCACCACTTTCCCGCGCGATTTCCAACGAACTGGTTTGAACAGTTTGAATCATAGAAGAAAAATTAATTATTATTATTAATTAATTATTTCTTCCATTGTTTGAATAATGAGCGTGGAATGGGTATTTTTAGACACATTGACCGATAGGATCGCTGCAGGCGCAACCATCAGAGACATCTATAGGTATTCGGGAAAAGATCGAAGCTGCACTTCCTATTGGTTCTTCCATGGTACGGTTTTGTCGTATGGCTGTTGGACGAAGTCATCAATAGGTAATTAACTCATTTTACATTTTCATTTGGAATTTATATAATCGGTTTTTTCTTAATTATCTTACTGTGAACGATAATCAATGCGAAATGGACTCTTTGGTTTTTACGTACTGTAGGATGCTTATTTAGCCGTTGTAGCGAAAACTTAATTCTTCTTAACTGCACGTTGTATTGCATATAACCATCGGATTAATGTTGCCGTACCAACATCTTTGACGTTCGTATAATTTTGGCTCCCAAGTTCTTATAACTTTTCCGACGCAGTTTTTTTAAGATTTGGAAATCGAGAAACTTAATTATTCTGAGATGTCGAACTCGACACGATTGCTAATGTGGTTTATAACCTTAGCATTTGTTAGGGGACACGGTTAATTTGGTTCGGTACGACTTTTTTCCTTGTTAAATTACTTTTCTATAGAAAATTTCTATTTTGGGTAGATTTAGCAAAGTTTTAGACGTGAAAGTGGTTATCGAGTAATCGAATGGATCCGTAAGCATAACGTTGGAATGTAAAAGTTGAGTTCGACCGCATTGATTAAGTATGGTAACATTTTTATCACCGCTTCTTTCTATTTGGAACAGCTGTTTCAGATGAATGATACATTAATCGCAATATAGTTTGCTTTGGTTATCATGGTTCCATTCAACTTCTGACGAAAGGTACCTAGCATGCTTTGGTCGAATCAGGTTTTCTTTAAACGTGCCGACGTTGCCCCTCCATGATATTAGGTGATATTTTCTGTCTTAGAATTTCATAAATTAAAGCATTTTCAGTGGAAAAATTTATTGAAAGCAATGATGTATTTAGTTTGTTCAGTTGAAATTTTTATGTAGTCATTAAAGTGATGGTTTAAAAATAAGCATTAAGCCTAGCTAAGTCACTTATAGGAAATAATTTCCCATTTCCTCACAAATCTTTGAACTGAAGTTTAACTTGTGTTAAAATACAATTTCAGTTTTGAGTATAAATGGAATGATTTAGCATGAGAGGTGAGGACATTGCATAATGTACTGGTTCGATTCTCTTGTTGTTTCAGAGGCATGCATCGAAGATATACTTGCTGGAGATTCTCAATTTGCAGTCTAGTGAAGCCATCCTGGAAGTGATTGACCATGCGATACCAAGAAATATTTATGGTAAGTATTATCAATGTTACCTGTTTACTTTCAAATGTACAAATATTAATTGTAAATAGTAGTTTATAGAAACAAATGATCTTGTGATGACAATATAGCATGAAATGTTTGTTGAATTTGTTCCTTGGTGATGTCTAATTGCCTTTGGTTTGCAGTTCAGTAAGAAAATATGTATTTAGTTTCAAATTGCTGTGCCACAAATTTGTTCATTTTGGTGGGGGAGTCAGTGGTGTAGTGGTAAAGGTGCTGGTCTATTACTTGCCTGTTGTTCTAAGTGACAGTGGGCATGAATCCTGCAAAAGTATTTTTTTGGAGGTTGTTCCTCATGCTATTTGTGTGTATACTAACTAAAAGAATGAGACAATGAGAAAACACTGCGTTGTTCTTATGAAGGGACGTTAAGTAGCTGGCCCTCTTGGTGCTCTTTGTACAAGTAGGCTAATGCAAGCACCTGGTGTTCCATCCTCCCTTCTGGCTGATATGGAAGGTAATGGAAAATCACCACACCATTTGTGAACATTCCCAAGTCAGTCAAACCAATCTAAAGATTCAGAAACAGTCAGGTGGTTTAGCATTCTACTTGCATTATTGATATGTGTTATCAACACTTGTTTGTTTGTCCATTTATATATGTTAAGCATTGTGAGCTTTTACTTTTCTAACTGGTTACTTTCAAGGGAACTTAAAGCAAATAAATGTTAACTATAAATAGGAAAGGACTATAGAAACAAAGGAAGTGATCTTGTAATGACAATGGAGCATGAAATATTTGTGGAATTTGTTCCTTGGTGTTGTCTAATAGCCTCAACCAACATTGTGGAGCAATTATGAAAATGTTTTGAGACAGGTGCAAATGCTGCTGGGTGGGTGCGTAATACATCTGGTGATGAGTCTAACACCGAAGTTCATTTTTAGCTGTTTTTAAAAAAATCTGATGCCGGAATTCCTAAATTAATAAGATAGGGGCTTTGTATTTTTGCCAGTTGTTTCAGTATTGTCTTGTAATGCAGGTTTTCTCAGTTTGTCTAAAATTTTGTTTCAGTGTATCGCAAACACTGTTCTCGTGCTGTAGATTATCAGAGTTTCAGCATCACCATATTTTAAGATTGGAATTGTAAACATGGTTTTTTTACTTTCTCATACGAAGTATTGAGAAAGTATTGTTATCGCGAAAAAATTCGACCGCGAGATTTTTACGGAAATATAAGTTTCAGAAGTCGCTGAATCCGAAAAAGTGGTTTTCACAATGCCCTCTGTTTGTCTGTTCCAGCACTGGAGGCTAGACGGTAGAGCGAAAATGAATGAAATCTAGTACTTAGGCATTTTATCTTACTGAGCGGAGTATACATAGAAATGGTTGACATTGCTCAATAATTAAGAGTAGTTTATTCTATGCATTTTTAACAACAATCCGATTTTCTCAAAAACGACTAAGGATTTTGATCAAATTTCGTACAGTTACTTGTGTTTAAGTCTTCAATAATACTGTATAGTTCATATTTCTCGAAAAATGAATATAAGGTAGTTTATTATAGGCAACTTTAACAATAATTCAATTTTCTCTAAAACGGCTATAACGATTTTGATCAAATTTCGTACATTTACTTGAGTTTACATCTTCAATAATACTGTATAGTTCATATTTCTCAAAAACAACTTTAACAATCCATTTTCTCAGAAACGGCTCCAATGATTTTGATCAAATTTCGTAGTTAATCAATAATAATACGTATTTCATTTCTCCCAACGAATGAATATAAGGCTAGTTTATTCTTTGGCAACTTTAACAAAAATTGAATTTTGTAAAAACAGGCTCATACGATTTTCATTTTATAAAGATAACTAAATGACGCATAAGTATATGAGAAAGTTTGTACAATGTATGTTGTACCAGTTTTTTTAATGGCATCTGTGTGTTTAATACTTATTGTACTAGTTTTTCCAACTATTAATGGTGAAAGTGTAGTTAAGCTTATCTAGGAAAGTGATGAATCTCAACTTCTTGAACTGGATATTTCATTGAAAAGGTAAAAATAATTTTATAATTTAGACTTTCGAAATTATAAAGATTTGATAATTATCATTAACATAAGTGTTGTGAAAGCTTCAATTTTTGGGATATTTTATGCATATGAAATACGTACTTTGTATGTACCTGAGAACTTTTATTTTTCTGCATGCTGACTTCCAGTGCAACATAAATCGATTAAATATGCTGTATAAATAGGATGGAATTTAGAAAAAGTATTAGTTTAGTGGTGGCAGTGTGATGTGAAATGTTTAGTGAATTTGCTCCTTGGTGATGTGTAATGATTTTTTAAACAATTTAATGTTGAAATTATGGAAACATTTTGAGACAGTTCCCAAAATAATTGAAATATTCACTTGGAAATGGTTGTCTATATTAAAATAGCAGAATCTTTTGAAAATATTTTGAGGAAAGCGATTTCTGAGATATTTATTAGTGAAAGTTAGTCAAATTATTGGAATACATGCAAGTTTTTTAGAAAGTTTATAACGTTATACTAATAAAAGTTTATTGTGACGATTTGTTTTTATCCTGGATATTTCTACTGGTGCTAATCATAAGTTGAGCATGCAAAAATTGTACGTTTCATTTATCCAAATACCATTTTAGTGCATTTTATTTATAAATGTTCATTCAACTAAATCAAAATAGAAATTAAACTGTTAGATATAAGACTGAAATTGGCAGGATTTACTTGATGTATTATGCCAGTTATTATTATATAAAAGGATTTTATTTTTGGTGATATCAGTGACTGGGGGAGCAATGCTTTTTAAATTTCATAGCATTGATATAATTCTTTTATCTTATCAGTCTGTTATTTATCAAGTATTAAAGACAGAAAATAAAGAAGTGACATGAAGTCAGAAGCAATAACATCAGTTTTTACCGTATAAAGTTCAGCATATTGGTCTTGCAACACCGAAAGCTTTTGGAAGATTAGAAATGCTTACTATTCTATGGCTTAAAGTTCCAAGCTGAATGCATATTCTTTGACTGTTTTTAAAGCTTTAAAATGTAAAAACAAGGTCATTTTATCCAATATGAAATTGGTTTTAAACATTATAATAAATGCTGTAATTCATCAATAATTTCCGATTATATGTGGAATGATTTTTATCAAGTTAATTGATCAATTTCATTGATTTTTAGCATAATTTGAAATGAATAGTGCTGTTAGACTTGAAATTATTACCAGATTATATTTATACTAGTCAGTAGTTAACGATATATATTTATTCGTGAACAAATGACTAGAATCTGATTTAATGCCATCATCGTCATAGGTAGTCTGTCCATTGGCAGGTCCATGATTATTCATGGTTAAACTTGGTTCTCCATATACAGGTGACTCCCGAGATTCAACAAGGATGCGTTCCTGAAAACGTGGTCGTATCTCGACTTGTCGAATGTTGAACGCCGTTTTTCCATATACTTGCATGTTATAATCGGGGGATACGTTCCCGCATCTCGGGAAAAAGTCTCCCCTCACGTCCTATAAAGATAAAATAACATTTCTAATATGTCAATACAGGCCGCCGAGAGCCAGAATGGGCCCAGAGGAAAACAACCTTCTGCCGCCCGGCCGAGAATTATTTGTAAAATTATAAAACAAGGAATTATGAATTCCTGCAACACCTATGAAACGTATGGTCAATATTCTTCAGCAAATTTAAAAAAATATAAATTTTGATTTTTTAACTGAATGAATATGTCACATCTAAGCGATAATAAAATTACTTAATTACTGGCCCAGATACACTTAAATGCTGGTAATTGTTATTTAAAGAAAACTATTGAAATCAAATACAGATTTTGAATTCCCGAAAATCTTTTGGGGAGAAAACCTATAAGTATGTACAGTTACGGGCCCCAACTCACTGCTCCGAATATTTGATTTCATCATTGCGTTTTGCTGTCATGATTCGCACCTGTGTATTACAAAATATGTATTATGATAGGAAAATCTTGTGGCCACTCCATCTCGGGCCCCGGAGAGTTCTCCCCGGTCTCCCTGCCCTCTTGGTGGCCGTGTGTTAATACAACAATATTAAATTATGAATAAATTAAATAATAAATATTTTAAATGTATAACTTATTTTTTGCACTAAAAAGGAAAAATTAATTTTTGTTTCAAAATTCAAAGATGTATGAAATATGTTCTGCAGATGGCCCGGTCCAGCTCGCGCGAGTCAGACAACATACCTGCATACATCTATCTATACATACAACTATATATTGCACCGAAATTAATATAAAAGTCATTAAAAAACACAAAATAAATTGCAGCCTCGCCAGTTAATTTAAGGTTATGCAAACCTGCCCTTCTCTTAAATCTGTCAAACCAGCCATCAAATTACGTGAATTTATCACATGATCTAGAATTTTCTCCGTTTCACATAAGTGCTAATAGTTGAATGACACTTTTATTTGATTCACTTGCATTATCAGTATTACATTTCCTTTTATATGTCATGTCAAGTGATAAATTTATAAATAAATTTAAAAAAAAGATTAACAGAAAAAAGAATGAAATCAACACAAATTCAAACAATTAGAGCAGAAATAACTATGTCTACACTGAAACTAAACCTCGCGTGGTTGGACGTGATGAAAATTACTTCGCGTAAACCAGTTCCAAATTCGATGGGTCGAATAAGCAGGTTTCAACGGGTCAAAATCTCGAATTTGTCGAATCTCGAACTGTAGAATCTCGGGAGTCGCCTGTACTCCTATTTTCTGCAGTTTTCTTCGTGTCTTGATATCTATCTTTCCCTTTCAAGACGTCTACCAGCTGAAACCTTTTCTTACCTTTCTCTTTTTCCATCCAGTTTTCCTTCGAACACTTCTTCAATCATGCATTCTCTCCTCAGGTAATGCCCAATCCAGTTCGCCTTCCTCTTTCTGATAGTCTGTATGATCGTTCGCTTTATCAACTTCTTGCGGATTTTCTGCTTTATATTTCCCATTACTAGGAATTTATTTCTTCTGAAAGCGGCTTTTGCTTTTGTTATTCTAGGCCTGATTTTCTCGGTACATTTTGCTTCTCTCGTTATGATGCTTCCAAGGTATTTATAGTGTGTAACTTGTTCTGATGGCTTTCCTCCAATACTTATGTTCAAATGTTCTTCCTCTTTACTTGATATTCGCATGGCCTTGGATTTTTCTGTATTTATTTCCATACCATATTTTCTACCTGTTATCACTAGTCATATCTTATCTGCTGGTGTCGCATTCTCCAACCTGACCTTTACAATTTGATTCAAGTATAGATTCCTGATCAGTCTCCTGTCTTTCCAGTCTACACCTATATCCTTTAATATTCTCATCAGCAGTACACAATTCACTCTATCAAATGCCTTCTGCCAGTCGAGGAAACATATGCAGCAATCTTGGCTGTACTCTATTGCCCTTTCTAATATGATTCTCACTACACCGATAGCATCTATGGTTCCTTATCCTTTTCTGAAGCCGAATTGATCTTCCCCTATCATTTATTTCTTTGGCCTTTTTCTCTAGCCTTTTATTAAGAATCCTCGTGATAATCTTTGAAGTGTGTGACAGTAGGCTTATCGTTCTATAGTCTTTACACTGCATTGCCTTTGGCTTCTTCTTTAGAAGGATCATTGTTACATCTAAGAAATCTTGAGGCCACTCTCCCGAGTCGTAAATCTTTTTAATTAGTTTCGTAATCACTTTTAGTCCTTCCGATCCAATGACTTTTTTAAGTACCTCTGCTGGTATTCCACCACTGCCTGTAGCCTTTCCTTTCTTTAGTTCCAGTATCGCCTTTTCTACTTCGCTTTTCATAATACTTGGTCCCAAGTTGTCTTCTTGAATGTAATCCTCTTCTTCAAGTTCCATTTGTACTGATCCTGCCTGCTTGTTGTATTGTTCCTTAATGTATTCTTACCATACCTATGCTACATCCTTTGCTTCTGCGACTATTTTTCTATCTGTATTCATAATTCCTTTACCATGAATCCCATTAGGCTTCTTATCTTCTAACTCCAGTGCCTTAGTGCACATCATATCGTACCGTCCTAACTTCGCCATCTGTTGTATTTCCTCACATTTTTCTTTTATCCAAATTTCCCTAGCTTTATGTTACCCTTCTCAACTCATTGTTTATGCGTCTATAATTGGCTCTACCTTCTTCACTGTTAACATTTTTCCATTTTCTTCTCTCATCCATTTTCTCCAAGGTCTTCTGATTTTCTTCTCGTTTCCCAATCACTTTATTCAAGGTATCTTTGATGCCAACTTCAATTTTCTTCCATTCTGTATCCACGGTCTTCGGTTATTTTCGAAATTTCTAAGGCGGTCTTCCAACATTGTGCTGAAATGCATCGTTCTTTTCTTTCAGTTTTTCTAGGTCCCAAGTCTCTTTCTCTTCTCGTTTTCCTTATTAGGTTAAGCTTTGTAGTTACAGCGACCATTAGAAGGATGTGATCTGAATCAATGTCTGCTCCTGGTAACGTCTTAGCATTTTACTTTCTCATACGAAGTATCGAGAAAGTATTGTTTTCTCGAAAAAATTCGACCTCGAGATTTTTATGGAAATACACATTTTAGGTGTCGCTGATAAGTGGTTTTTGCAATGCCACCTGTCTGTTACTGGCTCTGGAGCCTAGACGGTAGAACTAAAATGAATGAAATCTCGTACTTAGGCATTTTATCATACTGAGCAGAGTATACATAGAAATGGTTGACATTGATCAATAATGAAGAGTAGTTTATTCTACACAGTTTTAACAATAATTCGATTTTCTCAAAAACGGCTCTAACGATGTTGATCAAATTTCGTACAGTTACTTGAGTTTACGTCTTCAATAATACTGTATAGTTCATATTTCTCAAAAAATAAATACAATAAGGCTGGTTTATTCTAGGCAACTTTAGCAATAATTTGATTTTCTCAAAAACGGTTCAAACGATTTTGATCAAATTTCATACAGTTACTTGAGTATACATCTGCAATATTACTACATATGTATTTCATTTTTCTCAATGAGTGAATATAAGGCTAGTTTATTCTTGGGCAACTTGAACAAAAATTGGATTTTCTAAAAACAGGCTCATACGATTTTCATTTTCTAAAGATAACTAAACGACGCATTAGTACCTATATATGAGAAAGTTTGTACAATGTATGTTGTACCGATTTTTTTATGCTGTTCCTGAATCTTTGTTTTACTAGGATGTAATCTATTTGGCATCTCATTCTATCTCCTGGGCTTTTCCATCTGTACAGCCTTCGTTTATGGTTTCTGAACCATGTATTAGTCACTACTAGGTCGTTATTAACACAATTCTACCAGTTTTTCTTCTCCTCGGTTTCTTTTCCCAAGTCCGTATTGACCGACAACATTTTCTTCTTGTCCTTCACCATCTCTGCTGTTCCAATCTCCCATTATTATGCAGTTTACCTTTCCTCTTCTGTCTTCTTCATAAATCTCATTAATTTGTTCATACATCTCCTCAATTTCTTCTTCATGACTGGACGTTGGCATATATACCTTCTCCTTCCCATCTAGCTTAGCTCAGGCCTATGATATCAATCCTATTTCTTCTCATTTCTACTTTCAGGTTCTCTAGCTTTCCTGCCTTCCTCATGGTTTTTACATTCCAAGTACCTATGTGTAAGTTACCTTCGACAATGCTTTCCTCAAGGCAGTCCCCGCCCGGAGATCCGATTGGGAGACTATTTTACCTCCGGAATATTTTACCTCAAGAGAACTCATTGTCCAACCATATAATCATTACTAGGGAATTGTAATGTGGTAGTTTCCCTCTTGCTTTCCACATCGCAGTACTGTAGCCATTCAAATCGTCCGTCAACACACAAAATTAGAAAAGAAACTTTTTTGATAATGTAATGGTAACAGGAGATGCCTTCTAAATTATCAACTTAAGATTTTGAGTTAACATCTAGGACGATGATATTTCTTCATAGACTTGAATATATTTACTCGGCCATACAATTTTATTGCTAATCTTTTAAAGAGTTTAAGGTTTGAATTATAAATAAATCTCTGTAACTAAAACATTTTCATTGTACCAGCAAATGAGGATCCAATTTTTAATTTCAGTTGGTTGTTTTGTTGTGTATAGTAAACTCACAGTTATCCGGCACACATGCAACCAGAATTCTCAAGTAACTGGCATCTCCTGCGCCTCTATTATTTTTGTCACATCTAGTTACCGCTAAAATTGGCATCTTTGGCAGTCGCAATATGTAATTGTGGATGTTTCTTGTACTCGGTGTTTGTGTTAAATAAAATATTTTGCACTTTTTAAATGCCTCCTAAAACTCCAATGTGTGCTAAAGGTGATAAAAGGAAACATGAGCAATTGGATGTTGTTATTTATGAATAGTTTTCTATAAAGTGTTCCAAGGGATGTCCCTATTTCTGGACCAATGTTGATTGAAAGTGCTTAAGATTTTTTTATAAACAAATGGAGATTAGTGAACCATGTGCATTTTCAGGTGGATGGCTAACATGTTTTAAGATTGGGTATGGGATCAGATGTGTAGATGTTTCGGGTGTTAAAAAATCGGCTGACCAAGAGACTGCCGATAAATTTTGTGACTTTACTAACTGCACTGTATGTAATGGTGTCATGATTGCATGTCACTGTTTGCTTTTCTTTTGTTTAATATCTATTTGCCTAAAGAATTTCCACTAATACATTGTTGGGTATGGATGATTTGTCCTTTTCTCAGACAAGGAAACAATTTTTTTTGTTGGAAAATCCTAAAGATTATGATAATCCTTACCTTTCAGTTGCTATTATAACAAAAGAGAAGCTAAAAGTGATAGGTACACGATAAACTGTAGGATGTAATGTAGTTAGTAACTATTAAAATATTGCAATTAAATGTGTTGAATACATATATAGGAATTTCATTACTTACTTGAATGTGAAGGAATTATTTAAGAACAACTGAGTAGAATATCTAGTCTACAGGTTAGCAATTGCAAGGTGAATGTATAATTCTGCATCTTTCTTATTTTGGTATCCAAATGCTTTATTGAAAACTCAACTAGAATATTCACTTAACTGGAAAACCCAATTCCCTGGGCATTCTGGATTAATGGGAGTTTACTGTAATATGATTGCTTCATTTCCTCTGATAACTAACGCTTTATTTTCTTTAAAAAAATTGATTACGTATTTGGTTTGTCAGTTCAGGCAATATAGAACATTAAGATTTGAAAACTGTCAAATAAATGTGTTACATAATTATTTGAATCAACTTAAAGAATTTAAAATTTTACAATTCTAAATAGGCATCGATAAATAAGATGTGCTATTTTGTATTGTGTAAGCAAATTAATCTTTTATATTTAGATTTTTTTTATTGTATTTCTTTATTGAATTCACCACAACCATTTTTCATTTATTTTAGGTACTCTCAGTTGATGTTGAGCCAAAATACGCTGGCTTGAGCCATAGAGGAAGAATACTGCTTTGCTGAGACGAGAATTGATGCATCTGGGTGTGAAAGTGAAGAGGATTATGAGCTGGATGCTATATATATATGTATGTATGTATGTGTATATATATATAGATATATATATGGGATAAGAGGTTTTGTTTTATCTATATGTTGCTATATTTTGGTTTTTTCACTATATCAGACAAATATCTTGTATAATATATAGCTGCATCATACATAGGATATAGGAGGAGAACATAAATTTTAATGCACTTCTAGATGAGCTAGAGACTTGAAATTTGGCACAATTATAGATTTTTGGTCACAACCGATGGAAAAAATACAATATTATAAGAATTTCAATTTTTATGGGCTGTCCTATTATTCAGAATAAACTGAAATTTACAGCTGTATTAAACCACGAGCTAAGAATTCTATTGCTCTTTTAAAGTATTGTTTAATCAATTTACACTAAAAGTAAATAAATGAAAAATATAGTGCTTACCTCTGAAAAAAATGTTCAGTATCATTTATAAGAATGTTTTATTTCAGAGAATATAAGGCTTTTCTGTTTGATCTTGAAAAACTTTTTTAAATTAAATTTTATAGAGAATATTACATTTTGTTTGTAAAAGTTTATTAGTGTACTTCTCCAAATTTTAAATTTTGCCAAAAATTTGACTTCCATTAAGAATCTAATATTATCATAAATTTTATTCTGTATTCAAGTTATCAAAATCAGATGGAGATTAATGCAAATGAAATTTCATTTAGATTTAAGAGCTTTGATTGTAAATCCAGACAATGTGCAGGAAAATATTTTAATTGTTAAAATATTTCTAATCTTAAATTATTCATTTATGCATTGGAAATGGTAATTTAGTTGTAGTTAATTCAAGGCAACATTTAGAAAAAAATTCCAAGTTAGTCTAGAGACAAAATTCTTAAGTAAAAAAAATTCCATTATCCACTTTTCCAAGACATTACTTATTTGTAAATAATTTCTCCATTTATTTTCTTTTAAGTGTAATGAGTTATTATATTTATTCAGAGCAATCTTAAATTCTTTTTACAACAAAATATAGTAAACTATTGCTTTGCATTCTATATAGTTACTGCCCTTTTTTATCTGAACAAACCAGAATTAGCAGCACTTTTGAGTGTATATATATGCATTCTCTCATCTCGTATTTTATCTAAGCCATGCTATATTTTTGCTCTTTGCTTTTGCACTTTTTTTAGAGAAATGATTTTTATCCTTATCAAGTTACCTTGTGAAAATGGATAAACTTTTACTAGTGTTTGCTATATTTTAAATTTTTTTCTGCACTTCAAGAAAATTTTTTAAATTGTCATTTTGTTTCATGCTATATTTAAAGGCTCATTAAAAGTCTGATAGTAGCGCAGAATTAAGCCCAGAATTTTTTAAGGACAAGAGTCCAAAATGTAAACACTAATTATTTGTATAATACCCGTTTTATACTCTTATGATGCTTGTCCTTGAAAATTCTAGTTGTATGCTTACTGCTGCAGCCAATGAAAGCTCGAGAGACTGTCAATGGGGAGGGGAGAAAGTCTCTCGCCATCGTGCTGTTCACATCGCTCTGAGCTCGACTGTGTTGCCAGATCTACCACATTTACGCCTTAGCGTTTGCATGTGACTTTCTTCAAGAGCGGATATCGGGCAAGAGCGTATTACTTTCCTGCACCTCTCGAAAACTTCAAATGGTGGTGGAAGGGGAAAACGTCCTGATTGGCTATTCGCTGCACCACGGTCAAGCTTCATAAGAGTAGAAAACTGGTATAGGTACATCAAAAATTATTCTAAGTCCAAAGTCCAAAATAAGAATTTTTATTTTGAAGTGCAGGATAAAATAAGTAGAGAATAATAATGTAATTCAGAGTGCAAAATTTTTATTGAACTTTTTGTATGCATACATGTATTATTTTCATTGCAATAAAAACAATTTATTATGAACAAAAACCTGTTTACTCCTTTTAGCTTAGACTAATTTTTTTTTCTCGGAGGCTATTTTAGGTATCGTAACACTTAGGGAGTTTTTTAAGGTATAATTTGACCCAAAAAAGTACATTTTTAGCCTAAAAATCACATTTTTTAGCACAAAAATTACATTTTTACCACAAATTCTACCAATTTCTGCTGTTTGTTGAAGAAATTATTCAACAGCTGATAGAACTGCATATATACATCACAAGTCATCTTCATTTCAACTCTTCAACAGTTGACATAACTGCATATATCACAAGTCAAATTAAGTCAAAACATGAATAAACATAGAAAACAATTTACAGCTGAAATAAATTGAACAAGTGCTTTAAAATATTACTTGCTTCTGATAAAAAATAGCCGAGACTGGATTGTAAAAAAATTAATACATGCATTTCAACCTCAGAACAGCTGCCATCAGTGGCAAAATGCTGCTGACTACAACTGTTCTGTAGACGAAATGCATGTATTATTTTTTTCATAACCCAGTGGCAGCTATTTTTATCAGAGGCAAGTAATTTTTTAAAGCACTTCTAGAATCACTAAAAAAAATAAACATTTCACATTATGAATGGCCTAACACTAATTAATAATGTCTCTTATTGGCCAATAAATACATGAAGTAAAAAGGAATGTATGAAATTGGTTCTAAATAGGGACAAAAACATAATGCAGTACTGAATCATGCAAAGCAATACTTAATTAAAATTACTTAAATGCCGGAATAACATTTTTATAAACTATTTAAAGCAAGAAATAAACTTTTAAATGCAACAAATTTTATGACACCTATTTCAACTGTTAATAAAATTAATCTTTATATTTACCAAATTAATTTTCTTTGTATAAATGTATTAAAATTACACTACGTACCTCAATTAGATGTTTCACTGTTTCTTAAAAGATTAATTGCATAATATAAGCAGACTACATTTACTTCTGATAGCAAATTAATTTTTATAGCAGCAAAGATTGAACTAAATACATTGTCTTTAAGAATTATCTTTCTTGGTTTTAAAAATATAACAACTTAATCAACATCAAAAACATTTGCTCTTATGTAAAGTTCAGATTCAAAGCTATAACCGAGTTTATCAAAGCAAACACATTATTTATTAATAAATTTGGCATATTCTCAGTTTCAGTCATATATTCAGCTAAATACAGTAATTGTATATAATTTAACGATTTGAGGTTAATTTACATAAAATTTAAGAAGTAATCGCATTGCATGACTCAACTCTGATTATCGTTAACAAATTACATTTCTTCTTATTGATAGGTTAACACTTTCATGGCAAATTTGTTAATTTACAAGTAAAATCAGTCAATCATTTTCATCATTAAAATTTTATCAATAATTATTTTTTAACATTAAAAATGTGCAAATATACCTATATAGCAATACATTAACGTTACAATATATTTGAAGACTTTGCAGATTGTAATTTATAAAATTATTAAGCACAATAAAACTAAAGTATTTCATCAAATATTTGGTTGCAACTGACTTATGATAAACATTTAAAGAATTCCTTCTCAGTAAGGCTTGGAATAAGTCAAAAGCTCATATAGAGTTTACTAAAATTATTGTGATAATTTAATGAAAATATTTTAAACAATAGCCATGAAATGGTTAATTAATCTCAAATAGCAACAAGAGACATTAACATTAGAGACCAACTTAAGAATTAAAAAATTGAGAAACATAATAAATATCCTATAATTATTATACCAAGTAGAACTGAATGAGCTTCCCACAATCTATATACATATTTTTTTTTCCAAAATTTGTTTGGTGTCTCATTATGCACATCATAAACTATAGATATAAAAACAACCAAATTTGGTATGGCTCTTACTTACATCTTAACTTAGTGAATAGATATATAAGGTTTGGTCAATTAGTTAATTATAGTCAGTGCTATAATAATGAAATAGGGATAAATATTTAATTCCATTAGATGTAATGTAAAATTCCATTGCTTTTTGACTTGTGCAAATTTAAATCACTTAAAATGAAGGTACAAACTCACGACGAAAACATTTATTGAAGATGTGAAGATAGAGAAGGAGAAAAATTCTTAAGTTGACAGGGACACAAACCCAGCCGAGTCTTCCATTTGCTGGGTAGGTGCTTTTCGACCATCTATCTATGCATTACTTGCAAGTGAATAAATATTGGATACTGATTTATATCACCAAACAGGCTGAAATCATTATGGCATTCCTTCTGTTTTTCTTTATCTATAATCTTTACAGAGCAATGAATAAATTAACATATACTTCGTAATTATCAAAACAAACATTTACAGGAGGGGAGGGCACTAGAGTGATATCTCACCTGGGGTGCCAAAATTCTTTGGGCGGACCCTGTTCATGAACTTTATAATAAATACTCAGGAAGAATAATATGAACAACAAACAACAAATCATTCGATTTTTTTTAAATACTCAGGAGTCGGAATCTGAGTTCAAAGAAGATGAAACCACCAGTGTTGTTGAAACTGACAATGGTATGTCAAGTGACAATGAGTCCAGAGAGTGTACAAACGAGTCCTGCCAAACAAAAAAAGAAGAAGTTGAGCTACTGTACGAATGAATGAATTGAAGTGGGATGATTAAAATTTTGAACTGAATGTGCACAGTTTTTGCGATTCTCTTTCTGGTGTAACTCGTGAACATTTAATGCTGATATAAATGAACTGGAATATTTCGAGGCAGTGTTTGATGATAGTGTTTATTGTAAAAGAGATTGACATATATTATTCACTTCTTATGGTAAATTGTGATGAGATTAGCCAAGAGGAAGTGTACTGTCTGAACCACAAGTATCCTGAAGCTAAGAAGGAAGGAATCACAGTACAGTGTACTCTCAGTATATCAGACCTCAATGGAACAGACTTCGGATATAAAGGACAGAATGTCCGATGCAATTAAACAACAATAATACATTGTCTCTCATGCGGACCTATCACATGAGCATAATTTGGAAGACCTAATCACAACATAACAACTAATTATATACATACTATAATGTATATACAGTAAAACCTCATTATTTCAAAGTTCAAGGGACCAATCAAGTACGACTTCAAAGTATCCGGGTTTGAAATATACGTACTTTCATAAAAATCGAACTTTCTCACAATCTGCTACTTGGACAGCAAAATCACAATACAGAATCTTAGATATCTGTTCTAGAAATGAATTGGCCTTACAAGTTAGTATACACGGTGAATTTGAACAGAGCTGAAGTGAACACTTAGTTCACGGTTCACAAACACCACAGCATGTGAAAAATAGGCTCCAGTGATTATCAAAAATTTCCCAATATGTACATTTCAAGTTCCTATTTTATGCTGCATTTCAGAAGAAAAGACATTCAACTGCATGCCAAAAGATTTCCACACATCTATCAAATCAGGAATTAATTTCCTCCGAGAGATCAGACTCATAAGTTATTTATTTACAACTTCATTATGAAAACTTTAACGAAAAATGACTGTTACATTATGACCCACTCTAAATACCAGGAGTAGAGTGAAATTACTTGTTGGTAAAATAGAATACTGCAATAGCCCGTTGATTCAATGCTTAAATAAGCTGATGCATTTAGTGCATTTAATTTAAAATGCAATAAGAAAACAAAAAAGTTGAAAATAACAAATTTTACTCAAATGACATAGAGATTTAAATACCTTCATCATTCTTAGGCTCTCAAAAGGCCAATCTTTATGCTTCCTTTTGACCTGTTGTCTCGAAATCTCGCTCAAAACGATCACAATGACACTATGCTGTGAGACAGACTGCTATTTTCAAGACGGTAACAAATGTCACAAGAATGTTCAAGTCATGAGACAACCAGCAGTCGGAATATTACATTGTGCTCTTCTTGTATGACATTATGGGAAAACAAAGGCATGATCGTTTTAGAGATGACATTCAGTATAACTTCATAAAACATTATTTAAAGATTGATTCAGTAACAGAAATCAATATTCCATGGTCTTTTTTGGAGCATTTCACTTTCTCATGAAAAAACCTTGTCCAAGTTTGGGAGACCATGAAGATTGAGATAACAGGGGTTCTTGCAACTTCTGTAAATTTCAGCTTGGTATTCGAATTTTGCTCTCTGCTTGAGAATCTTAGCATTCACACTAAATCATTTGTTTTGAGTGATGCACCAAGAGCAAAAACAAATCTTCGCAAGAGATGTAGTGATGCAAGGTTAAGGTGATTCATTTATTTGCATCATCTACAACTTTTACTCCACGTTGACTATTAAAACGGATGATCATCAGGGCCGGTGTGATAACTTTGGAGGCCCCTATACAAATCTGATTTTGGGCCCCCCCTCACTTTTTCTGCAAGAAAGTTTTCCAACCGTGGCCATCACGTGATGTGCGTTAGTGAGGTGGCAGTAAACATATGCATATGCGTATATATGTATATATATATATATGTGTGTGTGTGTGTCTGTGCATGTGTGTATAGGTATATGTTCATTAGATAAAATAATTTCAGTTTGCAAATATAAAGATTTTACATTTTTGTTTTCAAAAGCTGTGTGAGAAAATTATCCCCCTCTTACTTGGCAACTGCTATTTCATATGAAATATTTTGGTGATAAAACAAAATGAAAATACTTTTCCCTGAAATTTAAATATTTCTTAATTTAAAGAAAAAATACGTCATAATTGTTGATATGCATTTAACAGGAAGGCTAATGACCAGACTACATCGATCAGCTATTAGGCTATTTGAATATGAGATATTTGTCAAGGATAGAAATACAATTGTAAATAGGATGAAAGTAGGTGTTTCATACGTTCAGTTAATATATTTCAGGCATATTAACATTAATTAGTGTGGTTTCCCATTCAATTCACCCAAAAAGTGTAATCCTTTAACAAACCAACCCGGATGGTGAAAGTTCACAATCGAAACAATAATTGACTGTGTTGGGTTAGGATTGCAAGAGGGTGGCGAAGCAGACCTCTTACAAAGCCCAACCACAACACAGTCAATCATATTTTGGAATACTGTGACTTAATTTCATTAAAAAGAAAAAATATTAGTAGAGAGGTGGCTGCGCCGCCAAGCAGATGCAAGGAGTGCATCACACTCGGAATGTTGGCGAATTAAATATTCCATTGTGTGGGTATAATAGAACAGTTGGTGGGGTATAATAGAACAGTATCAAAATGCGTAATAACAACTGTACCTTCTTTTTTTATATTTGAAATAATGTAAACAGTTTTCCCACAAGGTAAACATACTAATTGTAAGTCACAATAACAACTTATTAATTGCTGATGATAGACTGCATACGACATGAATACCCTATATTTTATGCTTTTATCTGAGCTTTAGTAAGAGCTGTTTAATTCAAATTGCACATAATTACTAATTGCAGCTGCGGAGATTTAAAAAATCGTGAAAGCTCCAATATTTATTTACATGGTAAACATATTACATAATTTTTTGGATAATACCTGATCATGCCTTTGAATTTTTTTTGTCTTTCGAAAACATTTTCTGTAATACCCATACTATACTTCAACCGTAGCCATTCAATAATTTCCCAATTAATGATGGACGGACATGGCCTGACTATAAAGCATACTTTTTCACTTTTATTAAAGAACGCCAAAATATAAAAAGATATTATTTCAGTAAATGATTTTTAAAAAATACTATAGAAAATACAAATAAGTTAAAATTTTGAGTGCCTGGATTTCAGCGATGCCCATTTACTAATAACATAATGGAAATTACATTTCCTCACTTCAGTTTCAATAGAAATTACTGCAAGCGAATTTAATCTTTCTTGGCACATGATCTTAACATTTAATATGGATCTATTATCCATTTCAGATATCTTTGGCCTTTAGTGAGAGAGAAAAAAAGAGTTTCCCTAAGTGCAAAGGGTCCGAGAGCTCATTACGTTTCTGAGCTTCACTGTGTTTACTTCGCGTCTCTGTGAACTGTGTTGCCAGTTGTTTCGTCACTGGTTGTGTGGCTTTCACTCGAAGTGTTTCGTCGCTGGTTCTTTGCTACTTAAGTGATTTTTATAGATATCCATTTTGTTTTCTGTACCGTTCATTGAGTGGCTGTAGTCATTCAGTTCAGTAGTTGTTGGCATTGTTTTTATTTCGCATTTCGTATTTCACCAGTAGACTTCCAAAGTTGAAAAATAATGTGGCCTTTTGTTAGCCATTCCGGAAAATAATGGAAATGTCGAAAGAATATTTTAATTATGTGGGTCTGTTAAAAATAAATTTCGTTCCCTGATTCCCTTTGCCTGACGAATCGACATGAAGTTGCATGCTAGTGCAGTAGATATGGCAACGCCAATTTCTCTGGGCAAGAGAGAACATCCCACCTCCTAGAAGCGGAGACGTACGGGCAGTCCCGACTACGTCCAAAATCTCAGGGCCAAAGATATTTGAAATGGATAATAGTTCTCTTCATTGAACCTATTATTTTATACCTAAGACGTTGATAAAATCCAAAGTACTAAATCACTGTCTTTAATTACCTCTAAACTAAACCTAAACTTCTAAGTATATATAAAAATGAGACACACTGAATGGTCATTGTTCCTCTTAAGGCAGGCAAAAATTATTTTCCCTCTGACTGGCTAAGGTTTCTTGGAATAAACAAAAATTATTGAACTTAGATTACTCTTCATTTCCACAAAACGATAACCTTCCAATATTATTGTATATATTTCATATTTATAATAAATATGAAAAGTACTAACCTCTAATAAACTATAACGATTCACTCAGGGTACAGAAACAGATCTATCTTACTCCAACAAATTGCAAAGTATGATTGAAGAACAATGCGTACTATTCAAGAAGAAATGGATTGTTTGTATTTCACGCTGAGTCAGCCACAAGTGGTGACATTTTGAAGCTAACTTTTTATTACACTCTCATACGAAGTATCGAGAAAGTATTGTTTTCGCGAAAAAATTCGACCACGAGATTTTTACGGAAATATACATTTTAGGTGTCGCTGAATCCAAAAAAGTGGTTTTCGCAATGCCGTCTGTCTGTCTGTTACTGGCGCTGGAGCCCAGACGGTCGAACGAAAATGAATGAAATCTCGTACTTAGGCATTTTATCATACTGAGCAGAGTATACATAGAAATGGTTGACATTGATCAATAATTAAGAGTAGTTTATTCTACGCATTTTTAACAATCCGATTTTCTCGAAAACGGCTATAACGATTTTGATCAAATTTCGCACAGCCACTTGAGTTTACATCTTCAATAATACTGTATAGTTCGTATTTCTCAAAAAATAAATATAAGGCTAGTTTATTCTAGGCAACTTTAACAACAATTTGATTTTCTCAAACACGGCTCTAACGATTTTGATCAAATTTCGTACAGTTACTTAAGTTTACATCCTCAATAATACTGTATAGTTCATATTTCTCAAAAAATGAATATAAGGCTAGTTTATTCTAGGCAACTTTAACAACAATTTGATTTTCTCAAACACGGCTCTAACGATTTTGATCAAATTTCGTACAGTTACTTAAGTTTACATCCTCAATAATACTGTATAGTTCATATTTCTCAAAAAATGAATATAAGGCTAGTTTATTCTAGGCAACTTTAACAATTATTCCATTTTCTCAGAAACGGCTACAACGATTTTGATCAAATTCCGTACGGTTACTTGAGTATACGTCTTCAATAATACCACGTATTTCACTTTTCCCAAAGAATGACTATAAGGCTAGTTTATTCTTCGGCAACTTCAACAAAAATTGGATTTTCTAAAAACAGACTCATACGATTTTCATTTTCTAAGGTTAACTACACTACGCATTAGTACGTATATGAGAAAGTTTGTACAATATATGTTGTACCGATTTTTTTTAGGGGGTCGCTCAAGTGACCCTCCAAGGAAAGGAGGGAAGTTACACTTGTGCTCAGAAAAAGTTTTTCAGGAGTAGTTTTAGCTAAACTGTAAATACGAATTTTTACTTTTTTATTTTTAAGTACATGCTAATCTCATCACCTGAGGATGCCGGGGTACTGAGGGTGTGATATTGAAGACTAGCCTTAAAATCAAACAAAAGTCAATTCTCTTGGAACTGAGAGCACAACGTTCTCCATCTGGAGCACAGATACGTTAGAAAAAGTAAGATGAGATGCTGTCTGGATAGCATTACTTTTGAACAAATCAAACTGCTAATCTATGAACTGCGGAGAGAAGAAACTACCCTCCCATGCCATTGGTTATTTCTCATGCTCAGGGCCCCCATTCATCGAGTTTTATGACCGCATGGGAAAACAAAGAGACTAATGGGGAAGAAGGCGAAGGGAGAACGGGAAGAAAAGCACAATTTGGGGCCCCCTTTGGTGGGGGCCCTATGCGTCCCATACTCTGCATATCCCATCATGCCGGCCCTGGTGACCATATTCCAACAAGGTGAAAACGGAATATTTCCCGTTGTTTGTAAGAAAAAAATGGGACAAAATTTTTGCATGAGTTTTTAAGTGCTGGATCTGTCACTATCATGATCTATAACAAAAAAGGCAAATACTTCCCTTACACCACGGAAATGTCAGGCTAGGCGAAAACACAAGCAAAAGGGAAGCTGATTAGCATTGTAAGACGAAACTCAGAAGGGAAAAAGTTCGGGGTAAACCCGGGTAGGATATTGTTTGCGGAGAACAGATTTGCCACCTAAAATTTATTAATGACCCTTAGATTTCCTAATCTGACAATTGCAACTATAATTAACATTTGTTGCTCATTTGATAAGCTCCATATTTCCAAGAATCCTATACTATCAGATAATCTGAATTAGAAATGCAATGGGTTTCAAAACGATAGGGCAGTTAAGAAATGTCAAAGAAACAGGACGGTCCTGGCAAAAACCATACTATTAAATAAGTAAAAGGAAGTCACCTGTTTTGGATGCTGTATGTATTTCCTGAGTGACAAATGGGGAATAAAAACGCAAACCTTCTGTTTACACATACATTGAGGATAGAGGTTTCAAATTAAACTGTTCGTGAGTCAGCGGACCAGATCATGACTTTGAATTTCATTGTAGATGTATTTAGAATAATCTGTACCAAAAAGTATGCAAAATCCCATGGTGTTGGCCGGGGACTGATCTTAGCTTTGAATTACACCATACTTTGAATTATCCAGAATCAAATAATGGGGTTTTACTGTAATTAGATACAATGTATAATTTAATGGCTCAGTAAATCCCTAAAAATGATTTGCTCCTGCGTTGTGATGGATTGACTTACTTGTAGGTTTTCTGCCTTAAAACAGTTTTTGTATTTAGTGTTACTTACTCCTATTTCCACCAGGGTCTAGAAAAATTTTAAATCACGTAAAAGAATCCCAAATTTGATTCATAAGAATAATGCTGTTTCAAATAAGAATAAATGGGGAAATCAATTTTCATTTCTGTTCTAATATAAATATGTTCATGCTTGTAAACTGCAAGCACCTTTTACTAGTTAAATATAAAAATGAATACATAATTCATAAGATTCATATTTTTCGTAAATTAATTAGAAAAACTCTGCGCAATTATTGCATACGCTTGAAAAATTTGTATAAATACCTATATAGCAGACTAAAATATTATATTTCATAATATGCACATTTTAGCAATTTAAGTCAACATATATGTTTCCTTAGGATATTTAGGATATGATAGGCAGGCCTCCCACCCCCCCATTTAGTATGATATATGGAGGGTTCCCTGTACGTATATGTGTAAAGAATTTGATGTTGGATTGTGTACAACACCATGTTTTAAATATACCATACACAAAAAAGTATCAAGTATATAACTGTAAGCATTCGAGTAATAAAAATTTAAATAGTTATAACAAATTCAACATTTATTTTAAATTCTTTCCAACTTTTCCAAATCCATGCCAGGTGCTTCTAATGGAATCTTAACTTAGGACTTAAATGAGTTAAAAATAAGGTATTCTTTTGCTTTTCTATATTGTAAGCATGATCTGAGTTTATATAAACATTTAGAAAACAAGAAGAGAAGAATTGTCGAGAAAATTACAACATTCCTTTTAGGATGATTAAATCATCGTAAGATTGCATTTTTGATTGAGATTATATATTAAATTCCGTTTTAAAACAATTAATATCAATTTTATGCACTACAGCATGTTCATTCCCATTTTAAAAAGCATTGTATTTGTTGATAGTGCAGTTTTATATTGTTTAAAAAACTGCAAAATTATTCTTCTTTTTTCTGGATTAAAATCAATTATCTGCTTTTGTCTGACACAGATTTCAATCCTGTTTTCTAAAAAGTACTTGCCATATCGTTATCAAACTTCATATATAACACTTTGTCATGAGCACAAAGTACTGATTAGTTTTTGGACAATAACGGTTAACCGGAAGTCAAGGTTTATTGGTAACCTGATTCGGTTTTTGAGATATTTCTCTGTTAAAACATCATTATTGTATATACAATTCTATAAAAACCTTATAGAGAATGTAATTTCCTACAACTTTAATTTGAAACAATTTTCCATAGCAGTTATTGTTTAGGAATTATTTATAAATAATCGGATTTTTCGGTTTCCGTGAAATATCTCCTTAAAAACGTCGTTATTGGTAATCTTCGTGAGGACCAAAGTTGTAGAGAATAATATTTCTTACAGGTTTTGTTTGAAACAAATTTTCATAGAACCATCCATTTCGGAGATATTCAACTTTTTTCGTAATTTCCTGTATACAGCGCAACCACCATGTAGCAGTGAATTCTGTAAACATATTCAAAATATACCTAATTTACGGCAATAAGGACAACTGTATTCTTTTACAATACGAAATAATAATTTTGCCTTATAATGCTATTTATAATAATTTAAATATCTACACCCCAAATATGGAGAAAGTCATGTGTTGGCCACATTTTTTATATTCATTCTCCCTTTGCTCTTTATACTTACACCCTTATTTATAGAAATTACATCAAAACGTAAATTTACAGATGTTAAGAAAGAGGAGGAACTTTGTGTCGATTCCGACTCTGATGCCTACAAGACGGAGAGTGAAACCAATGATGAGGGGGAATTGACAGAAGGAGATTCCTCTGAAAACACTGCAGAGTCATCCAGATGGGTGCCTCCACGTGACCATCGAAGAGATGCCACTAGTGTTCAACCCTTTACTGGCAGTCCTCCTGGAATCAATACTGACGAAGCTCAGGGAATAACAGCTGGCTCATATCCAGTGTTTTCCTGCTTTATTTTTGCGGAAATTATCCAACTCCTGGTGGACAAAACTAATAGATATTACCATCAGTATATCTATAAATTAGAGGAGGGACCATCTCCACAAACTGACGTGACCAAGCAGGAAATGTTTCTCTTTTTGGCGATAACTTTACAAATGGGACATGACGTTAGAGACACACTAAGAGACTATTGGGTGACAATGGAACAATTTCACACTCCTTTCTACAGTACAACCATGAAACGTGACCGATTCCTTCACATTTTACGGTATCTTCACTTCACTGACAACAGCAACGAACCTGATAGAAAAGACAAAAAATATGACAGACTATGGAAAATTAGAACTCTCTTTGATAAGCTCTATGAAAGCTATGCTAAGTATTATAATCATTCTGAGCACTTGGCAGTAGATGAAATCATTGTGCTTTTAAAAGGGAGGATAATTTTTAGACAACATATACCGACAAAACACAAACGTTTTGGGATAAAAGTATACAAACTGAGTGACAAGACCGGGTATACATATGACATGAAGGTGTACCTAGGGAAAGACCGACTAAGCACAACGAAAGACATGACAGCAACTCGCGCGACCGTAAGAGTGGAAGGGGTAGGTCATAAATTGTATATGGACAACTTCTTCTCCTCTCCTATTCTCTTTGACGACCTAAAGACAAAGAAAATCAACTGCTGTGGCACCATCAGATGTAATCGCAAAGGCATGCCATGGGACTATGCCCGGAAACAATTGAAAAGGCAACAAGGTGACTTACGAGTAAGAGTACGGAATGACTTGACAGCCATGGTGTGAAAGGATAAAAGAGAAGTTTCTATGCTGACCAATGTTCATGATCCACCAGGAGATGGAAATTTCAGTGATGGGCGGGGAAATGCTCTGAGGCCGGAAATTATCGAAGACTACAATTGCCACATAGGTTACATAGACAAGCCAGACATGATGGCGACTACCTATGACATTAGTCACCGTAGCTGGAAGTCGACGAAAAAGCTCTTCTCAACGTGACAGTGCTCAATAGCTTTGTTTTGATGACGTCAGCAGGAAAGCAGATGACTCATTGACAATTTTGCCTTGCTCTTGTGAGGGAGCTTATTGAGGAAGGGGTGTCAGCTATTCCCTCGAAAACTTCCCGAAAGGGAAGACCTAGTGCAAGCATGGTCCCATTTAGGAGGTTAGAGGATAAAGAAAACAAACATTGGCCAATAAAAGGAAATCGCCTTAGATGCCGCGAGTGCACAGAAAAAGGAAAATACACACGGACAGTGGCAAAATGTAAAATATACGATGTTGGTCTGTGTATTTTTGTTTCGAGGAATATCACATGAAAAAAGATTTATAATATTTATCAAATAAATATATAAGCTAAAAAAATTATCACTAATATCTTTTACTGAATTTATCCTTGTTTTTATGATTGTTATCTCACAGAATTACGCGTTCTGCACTTTTTTTTGATAAAAGACGTAATTCAGCTATTACCCAAATGATTGACTAAATAATACTTTTTATTTGAACGTTTTATCACTAATAGTTCATGAAAGACAAGAGTTTATGAACGATTACAAGAAAAATTTAAATGACCAAAATTAAATCCAGCAGCAAGAGTCTACAAAGGGACATTTAAATCCGGCTTTTAAAGGTTAAGAAGCTTGTAGACCGATGTGACCAGTGTTTGAAGAAGCAAGGGGACCACATTGAAAAATAATACTAAATAAAATGGCCAAGATGCTAATTCAATAACATGTTATGAGCATATTTAGGGAGATTATTATTTTCATCCCTAAAACATTATGATTTGATAAGAGTGTTGCTCAGTCTAGAATATGGATCATTAACATAATTTTTATTTCATGTACATATGAATATTCTAGTTTTTTGTGCATACCAGGACATCAAATATATAATATGTATTTAAAGCGGGAAGCTCATTTGTTCTAATTCATAACACAAATTGAGTCCACTCACCAATCTTCTTTCTTGATACCACAAAGTAGAACTGGTCTGACGCAGATCCAGGATGTCAGCTATTTTTCAGACTTCATTTCCCGG
The DNA here is from genome assembly GCA_036926305.1 of Uropetala carovei. Lineage (NCBI taxonomy): Eukaryota > Metazoa > Arthropoda > Insecta > Odonata > Petaluridae > Uropetala > Uropetala carovei. Next base: position 597,236 of record JAXCHB010000298.1, read on the forward strand.
AGGCACGCATCTGAAACAACGACAGAACCAAATCAGAAATCTTGCACCCCAGTATAAAATTCCACAAAACCTTAACCTTATAGGAGACTGGGTAAATTTATTATTCATGCTTTTAAAACAGTGATTAACATTTGCTGAGGTAAACTACAATTTTTACGTTAAAAAAGCAATGTATATTGATAACAAACCCTGAAGTCAACATTACTAAACACGATTGATATTTACTAATTCTTCCGTTGATAATTACAAGGTATAATTTAAGAATTTCTTTGAATCTGACAAAAATGCCATTTATGGCTCATTGGAATAAAATCCATGAGATAAAAATTCTGATAAATATCTGACATACGTTGCATAGTTCGAAATTAACCTTAATTAATACTATGTTAAGAGCATAACTCTACTAATATAATTTTGGATTTAATATTGGCCCATAAAGAAATCCTTATCTTTTGATTTGAATCAATGTCGAAAAGAGAAGTTATTTAAAAATTTCTTACCTTCAAAGAAATAAATCCTGTGGTGTGGAGTGATATCACTGTCTTGTATGCAACAAATGCACCTCTTATGCCGCCCGTAGACTTGGTCACGATGGTTGTATAACATAATAATAACAAAACCTTTATTTTTCTTTAAGGTCAAAGATACATGAGAAATAGTCAATAAGACATACACAATCACAAATTACATATGTACAAAGAAAAGTAATAATATATAAAAAATCAGCAATACACTACAATCAACTAACAAAACAGGACGTAATGAATAATTACATACACAAATTCACATCTAATAATATCACAGAACAAGAATGAACAATAGTTAATGTCCACACAACAGCAAAAGATTCAAATAGTAAAAACGGTCGATAAAAACTTCACAAATGGCGACAGTCACTCTCTTAAAGAGTCTTTAAAAATGTACACACGTAAATGTTACGTAATTACATTTAGTTTTTAAATACTGTTGTCCAAATACTTGTAACATTAATATCCACCACGAGGATCACTTTTTGAACAATAAACGGGTAAACTTATGTCCCTATCAAACTATGAACACTAAATAAAAGTTCTTGTTTCTTCCTTCGTAAAGGTACTGGTTTAAACCATGGAGCCTATGGTTTAAACAGTGCAAAATTCGAAAGGAAAATCGTCAAATAACCCGTAAAGCGAATATCTCGTCAGCCATTTAAATATTTCTATGACGTAACACAGGCTTGCCAACATTACTTCGTTATAAACCGGTATATTTTCGACTACGACAAAAAGATCACAAAAAACATTACCTTAGTTTTATATCTTGATTTGTAATTTTAAAAGTCACATTTAACTTATTATGGCTTCAATAAATTTTGCTTAAATCTTATAAATTACTTGTAACTAATCAGATTTATTGGCACCTTTTGTTTTGCAACCCTAAATTTTGATTTTTCATTCGTTATGGAGTGAGGTAAAAATATTGCATTAAAAATTGTTTTGAAATTGTTTAATTATATGGAGTACACTAATCATACTCAGGCTCGTTATCTATAAAATTCATAAAATTTAAACATATAGACAAATGTTTATGTGCTTTCGGTCAAACTAGGGAGCTGAAAATTTTCAGAAAGTTGGATATTGGTGTTCCACAGGCAATTAACATTGAAAATTATAATGAAGGTTGTTATTGTGGCCGTTAAAAGTTCATAAAGTATAAACAATTAAATCAATATAAATGCATTTATAGAGGTGCTACATCATTAAAATTTGGCAGAAATGTACGTATGTCGTATGGCATTCGTAACAAACTGGAAAAAATATAAAATTCTTAAAACTGCAATTTTTAGTGGCTGTTTTGCCCCATACAAGGAAAAAAATTATGATGCACTTTCAGATGACCTAGAGACTTGAAATTTGGCACGATTGTAGGTTTCCAGTCACAACCAATGGGAAAAATCTGACATCATTAACATTCTAATTTTTAGGAGTTGTTTTTACCCCATTATTGAAATTAGGCTGAAATGCTTGTTCGTGCAAATACAAAGAGGGAAGAAGCAATTCTAGTTGCGGAAGCTACATTAACATTCCATACAGTTAAACATCATCACACTATAAATCCTGTGACTGCTCATCAAAATTATATCGACATATTCTGAGAAATACTTGGTGTACTCTTTTGTATGTACTATTTTTTTACTCTAATTTTGTTTAATTTGTCCTCTTTTTTGGCTTTGGCTATGGAGATCTGGTAACTATCCCCTTAGGTGAACGTAATGTCATTTTCCAATACATCTAGAAACATTTAAAACAAATAAATATTTTTGGAAATACGGGTACCCACAGCATTGCCAACATAATGCATTTGTAGCTAGATATAGCAACTACAAATGATGGAAATGGAATTTTTTAACTGGGGGGACGGTCAGTAACAGACTTGTGCAGTGGGGTGACTGGGGGTCTGGGATACCCCCAGAACAGCGGGGATCCGGGGGTTCTTTTTTTTTAAATTTACATTTTGCCACCAAATGCACTAATTTCATATTGAAAAAGTAAAGTAGATAAATCGTTAAACTATAATTAATTTAAATGAAAAAGGTAAGCATTCATATTGCCTACCTTATTTGGAATCAAGCTCCATCCTCCAGTTCTTACCATTCACGTACTACGCAATACTTGAATGTTAATTCATATACGTATACTCTTGAAATTGAAGCTATATGTATAAATCACTCAAAACTCAACGTCTCCCCCCCTGGTTACTCTCATTTGGGTGATAAAAATAGAATAAGTATTTGGACAACAGTATTTAAAAACTAAATGTAATTACGTAACATTTACGTGTGTACATTTTTAAAGACTTTAAGAGAGTGACTGTCGCCATTTGTGAAGTTTTTATCGACCGTTTTTACTATTTGAATCTTTTGCTGTTGTGTGGACATTAACTATTGTTCATTCTTGTTCTGTGATATTATTAGATGTGAATTTGTGTATGTAATTATTCATTACGTCCTGTTTTGTTAGTTGATTGTAGTGTATTGCTGATTTTTTATATATTATTACTTTTCTTTGTACATATGTAATTTGTGATTGTGTATGTCTTATTGACTATTTCTCATGTATCTTTGACCTTAAAGAAAAATAAAGGTTTTGTTATTATTATGTTATACAACCATCGTGACCAAGTCTACGGGCGGCATAAGAGGTGCATTTGTTGCATACAAGACAGTGATATCACTCCACACCACAGGATTTATTTCTTTGAAGGTAAGAAATTTTTAAATAACTTCTCTTTTCGACATTGATTCAAATCAAAAGATAAGGATTTCTTTATGGGCCAATATTAAATCCAAAATTATATTAGTAGAGTTATGCTCTTAACATAGTATTAATTAAGGTTAATTTCGAACTATGCAACGTATGTCAGATATTTATCAGAATTTTTATCTCATGGATTTTATTCCAATGAGCCATAAATGGCATTTTTGTCAGATTCAAAGAAATTCTTAAATTATACCTTGTAATTATCAACGGAAGAATTAGTAAATATCAATCGTGTTTAGTAATGTTGACTTCAGGGTTTGTTATCAATATACATTGCTTTTTTAACGTAAAAATTGTAGTTTACCTCAGCAAATGTTAATCACTGTTTTAAAAGCATGAATAATAAATTTACCCAGTCTCCTATAAGGTTAAGGTTTTGTGGAATTTTATACTGGGGTGCAAGATTTCTGATTTGGTTCTGTCGTTGTTTCAGATGCGTGCCTCCGGGAAATGAAGTCTGAAAAATAGCTGACATCCTGGATCTGCGTCAGACCAGTTCTACTTTGTGGTATCAAGAAAGAAGATTGGTGAGTGGACTCAATTTGTGTTATGAATTAGAACAAATGAGCTTCCCGCTTTAAATACATATTATATATTTGATGTCCTGGTATGCACAAAAAACTAGAATATTCATATGTACATGAAATAAAAATTATGTTAATGATCCATATTCTAGACTGAGCAACACTCTTATCAAATCATAATGTTTTAGGGATGAAAATAATAATCTCCCTAAATATGCTCATAACATGTTATTGAATTAGCATCTTGGCCATTTTATTTAGTATTATTTTTCAATGTGGTCCCCTTGCTTCTTCAAACACTGGTCACATCGGTCTACAAGCTTCTTAACCTTTAAAAGCCGGATTTAAATGTCCCTTTGTAGACTCTTGCTGCTGGATTTAATTTTGGTCATTTAAATTTTTCTTGTAATCGTTCATAAACTCTTGTCTTTCATGAACTATTAGTGATAAAACGTTCAAATAAAAAGTATTATTTAGTCAATCGTTTGGGAAGTTTTCGAGGGAGTAGCTGACGCCCCTTCCTCAATAAGCTCCCTCACAAGAGCAAGGCAAAATTGTCAATGAGTCATCTGCTTTCCTGCTGACGTCATCAAAACAAAGCTATTGAGCACTGTCACGTTGAGAAGAGCTTTTTCGTCGACTTCCAGCTACGGTGACTAATGTCATAGCTAGTCGCCATCATGTCTGGCTTGTCTATGTAACCCATGTGGCAATTGTAGTCTTCGATAATTTCCGGCCTCAGAGCATTTCCCCACCCATCACTGAAATTTCCATCTCCTGGTGGATCATGAACATTGGTCAGCATAGAAACTTCTCTTTTATCATTTTTAGGGATTTTTCTGAGCCATTAAATTATACATTGTATCTAATTACAGTAAAACCCCATTATTTGATTCTGGATAAATCAAAGTATGGTGTAATTCAAAACTAAGATCAGTCCCCGGCCAACACCATGGGATTTTGCATACTTTTTGGTACAGATTATTCTAAATACATCTACAATGAAATTCAAAGTCATGATCTGGTCCGCTGACCTACGAACAGTTTAATTTGAAACCTCTATCCTCAATGTATGTGTAAACAGAAGGTTTGCGTTTTTATTTTGAATTTTTTTGTTGTTGGGGATGACGTGTGTTTCCACTCCATGCTTTGCTGCTTGCTTTCGGGCTCATAGTGATGCACCCATGATTTGTCTCTCGTAACAATTTGTCGTAGGAATGCCTCTCCTTTATCGCGATACCGCTGCAAAAATTGTGTGTAAATCTCCAAATGCTTCCATTTGTGCTCATCTGTGAGACGTTTGGGGACCCACCTTGCGCAAACTTTGTGATATTGGAGGTTGTCAGGTATAATCGTATATGCAGACCCATAGCTGATGTCTATCATTCCGGCAATAGCAAAAACAGTAATCTGCCTGTTTTCTTGAATGAGAGTATTAACTTATTCAACATTGTTTGCCATTGTGGAAGTTGTCGGACGGCCTGAACGGTTTTCGTCAACCATACTTGTTCTGCCCTTTCAAAACCTTTCCACCCATTTGTATGCCTTTCTTTGACTAATACGCTTTTCTCCATACTGTGCTAATGTTCTTCTGTGAATCTCGGAGGGTTTGACCCCTTCTGACCACAAAAATCTGATCACAGCACGTTGTTCACCAATGGTGCAATTGGAAAGCGGAGCCGACTGTGTACACCTCAACTATACAAAACACACTGAATGCAGGCAACTGGGAAAATGTGTAGACTTGTCTAACAATGTAGTAAGTATGACGACCTTGGGAGTGTGTTCTGACATGTGGTATTAGTTTTACCCACAAATTGTCTTTACTTTTTGATTTACACTCGTATTTGAATTCCATTTAAGTTAAAAATATATAAGGCCATCGGAAGTGGATTTTATTATTATTATTTTCTTGTGTCTTTTGAAGGATCAAAGTATGCTAACTTACATAGAATTTACCGTATAATATAATCCTTTCCAACCACATCTTACATTTACCATCGAAATCTCACATACTCTGTCTTACTGTGAGAGACATTGACAATTATCTGTCTGTACAATGCAAATTAACAGTTATTGGTGCTAAATTTGAATTTTTATATATTAGTTATAATTAATACAGGAGCTGGGGATTAAAACAGCTGAAAGAATGAGGCTTATATATTTTTAGAAAACAGGATAGAAATGTGTCAGACAAAAGCAGATAATTGATTTTCATCCAGAAAAAAGAAGAATAATTTTGCAGTTTTTTAAACAATATAAAACTGCACTATCAACAAATACAATGCTTTTTAAAATGGGAATGAACATGCTATAGTGCATAAAATTGATATTAATGGTTTTAAAACGGAATTTAATATATAATCTCAATCAAAAATGCAATCTTACGATGATTTAATCATCCTAAAAGGAATGTTGTAATTTTCTCGACAATTCTTCTCTTCTTGTTTTCTAAATGTTTATATAAACTCAGATCATGCTTACAATATAGAAAAGCAAAAGAATACCTTATTTTTAACTCATTTAAGTCCTAAGTTAAGATTCCATTAGAAGCACCTGGCATGGATTTGGAAAAGTTGGAAAGAATTTAAAATAAATGTTGAATTTGTTATAACTATTTAAATTTTTATTACTCGAATGCTTACAGTTATATACTTGATACTTTTTTGTGTATGGTATATTTAAAACATGGTGTTGTACACAATCCAACATCAAATTCTTTACACATATACGTACAGGGAACCCTCCATATATCATACTAAATGGGGGGGTGGGAGGCCTGCCTATCATATCCTAAATATCCTAAGGAAACATATATGTTGACTTAAATTGCTAAAATGTGCATATTATGAAATATAATATTTTAGTCTGCTATATAGGTATTTATACAAATTTTTCAAGCGTATGCAATAATTGCGCAGAGTTTTTCTAATTAATTTACGAAAAATATGAATCTTATGAATTATGTATTCATTTTTATATTTAACTAGTAAAAGGTGCTTGCAGTTTACAAGCATGAACATATTTATATTAGAACAGAAATGAAAATTGATTTTCCCATTTATTCTTATTTGAAACAGCATTATTCTTATGAATCAAATTTGGGATTCTTTTACGTGATTTAAAATTTTTCTAGACCCTGGTGGAAATAGGAGTAAGTAACACTAAATACAAAAACTGTTTTAAGGCAGAAAACCTACAAGTAAGTCAATCCATCACAACGCAGGAGCAAATCATTTTTAGGGATTTACTGAGCCATTAAATTATACATTGTATCTAATTACAGTAAAACCCCATTATTTGATTCTGGATAAATCAAAGTATGGTGTAATTCAAAGCTAAGATCAGTCCCCGGCCAACACCATGGGATTTTGCATACTTTTTGGTACAGATTATTCTAAATACATCTACAATGAAATTCAAAGTCATGATCTGGTCCGGTGACTCACGAACAGTTTAATTTGAAACCTCTATCCTCAATGTATGTGTAAACAGAAGGTTTGCATTTTTATTCCCCATTTGTCACTCAGGAAATACATACAGCATCCAAAACAGTCCCGTTTCTTTGACATTTCCCAACCGCCCTATCGTTTTGAAACCCATTGCATTTCAAATTCAGATTGTCTGATAGTATAGGATTCTTGGAAATATGGAGATTATCAAATGAACAACAAATGTTAATTATAGTCGCAATTGTCAGATTAGGAAATCTAAGGGTCATTAATAAATTTTAGATGGCAAATCTGTTCTCCGCAAACAATATCCTACCCGGGTTTACCCCTAACTTTTTCCCTTCTGAGTTTCGTCTTACAATGCTAATCAGCTTCCCTTTTGCTTGTGTTTTCGCCTAGCCTGACATTTCCATTGTGTAAGGGAAGTATTTGCCTTTTTTGTTATAGATCATGATAGTGACAGATCCAGCACTTAAAAACTCATGCAAAAATTTTGTCCCATGTTTTTCTTACAAACAACGGGAAATATTCCGTTTTCACCTTGTTGGAACATGGTCACCAGGGCCGGCATGATGGGATATGCAGAGTATGCTACGCATAGGTCCCCCACCAAAGGGGGCCCCAAATTGTGCTTTTCTTCCCTTTCTCCCTTCGCCTTCTTCCCCAATAGTCTCTTTGTTTTCCCATGCGGTCATAAAACTCGCTGAATGGGGGCCCTGAGCATGAGAAATAACCAATGGCGTGGGAGGGTAGTTTCTCTTCTCCGCAGTTCATAGATTAGCAGTTTGATTTGTTCATAAGTAATGCTATCCAGACAGCATCTCATCTTACTTTTTCTAATGTATCTGTGCTCCAGATGGAGAGCGTTGTGCTCTCAGTTCCAAGAGAATTGACTTTTGTTTGATTTTAAGGTTAGTCTTCAATATCACACCCTCAGTACCCCGGCATCCTCAGGTGATGAGATTAGCATGTACTTAAAAATAAAAAAGTAAAAATTCGTATTTACAGTTTAGCTAAAACTACTCCTGAAAAACTTTTTCTGAGTACAAGTGTAACTTCCCTCCTTTCCTTGGAGGGTCACGTGAGTGACCCCCTAAAAATAAAAAGTTAGCTTCAAAATGTCACCACTTGTGGCTGACTCAGCGTGAAATACAAACAATCCATTTCTTCTTGAATAGTACGCATTGTTCTTCAGTCATACTTTGCAATTTGTTGGAGTAAGATAGATCTGTTTCTATACCCTGAGTGAATCGTTATAGTTTATTAGAGGTTAGTACTTTTCATATTTATTATAAATATGAAATATATACAATAATATTGGATGGTTATCGTTTTGTGGAAATGAAGAGTAATCTAAGTTCAATAATTTTTGTTTATTCCAAGAAACCTTAGCCAGTCAGAGGGAAAATAATTTTTGCCTGCCTTAAGAGTAACAATGACCATTCAGTGTGTCTCATTTTTATATATACTTAGAAGTTTAGGTTTAGTTTAGAGGTAATTAAAGACAGTGATTTAGTACTTTGGATTTTTTTGTCTTAGGTATAAAATAATAGGTCAATAGTTTTGTCCACCAGGAGTTGGATAATTTCCGCAAAAATAAAGCAGGAAAACACTGGATATGAGCCAGCTGTTATTCCCTGAGCTTCGTCAGTATTGATTCCAGGAGGACTGCCAGTAAAGGGTTGAACACTAGTGGCATCTCTTCGATGGTCACGTGGAGGCACCCATCTGGATGACTCTGCAGTGTTTTCAGAGGAATCTCCTTCTGTCAATTCCCCCTCATCATTGGTTTCACTCTCCGTCTTGTAGGCATCAGAGTCGGAATCGACACAAAGTTCCTCCTCTTTCTTAACATCTGTAAATTTACGTTTTGATGTAATTTCTATAAATAAGGGTGTAAGTATAAAGAGCAAAGGGAGAATGAATATAAAAAATGTGGCCAACATATGACTTTCTCCATATTTGGGGTATAGATATTTAAATTATTATAAATAGCATTATAAGGAAAAATTATTATTTCGTATTGTAAAAGAATACAGTTGTCCTTATTGCCGTAAAGTAGGTATATTTTGAATATGTTTACAGAATTCACTGCTACATGGTGGTGGCGCTGTATACAGGAAATTACGAAAAAAGTTGAATATCTCCGAAATGGATGGTTCTATGAAAATTTGTTTCAAACAAAACCTGTAAGAAATATTATTCTCTACAACTTTGGTCCTCACGAAGATTACCAATAACGACGTTTTTAAGGAGATATTTGACAGAAACCGAAAAATCCGATTATTTATAAATAATTCCTAAACAATAACTGCTATGGAAAATTGTTTCAAATTAAAGTTGTAGGAAATTACATTCTCTATAAGGTTTTTATAGAATTGTATATACAATAATGATGTTTTAACAGAGAAATATCTCAAAAACCGAATCAGGTTACCAATAAACCTTGACTTCCGGTTGTTGTGTGGACATTAACTATTGTTCATTCTTGTTCTGTGATATTATTAGATGTGAATTTGTGTATGTAATTATTCATTACGTCCTGTTTTGTTAGTTGATTGTAGTGTATTGCTGATTTTTTATATATTATTACTTTTCTTTGTACATATGTAATTTGTGATTGTGTATGTCTTATTGACTATTTCTCATGTATCTTTGACCTTAAAGAAAAATAAAGGTTTTGTTATTATTATGTTATACAACCATCGTGACCAAGTCTACGGGCGGCATAAGAGGTGCATTTGTTGCATACAAGACAGTGATATCGCTCCACACCACAGGATTTATTTCTTTGAAGGTAAGAAATTTTTAAATAACTTCTCTTTTCGACATTGATTCAAATCAAAAGATAAGGATTTCTTTATGGGCCAATATTAAATCCAAAATTATATTAGTAGAGTTATGCTCTTAACATAGTATTAATTAAGGTTAATTTCGAACTATGCAACGTATGTCAGATATTTATCAGAATTTTTATCTCATGGATTTTATTCCAATGAGCCATAAATGGCATTTTTGTCAGATTCAAAGAAATTCTTAAATTATACCTTGTAATTATCAACGGAAGAATTAGTAAATATCAATCGTGTTTAGTAATGTTGACTTCAGGGTTTGTTATCAATATACATTGCTTTTTTAACGTAAAAATTGTAGTTTACCTCAGCAAATGTTAATCACTGTTTTAAAAGCATGAATAATAAATTTACCCAGTCTCCTATAAGGTTAAGGTTTTGTGGAATTTTATACTGGGGTGCAAGATTTCTGATTTGGTTCTGTCGTTGTTTCAGATGCGTGCCTCCGGGAAATGAAGTCTGAAAAATAGCTGACATCCTGGATCTGCGTCAGACCAGTTCTACTTTGTGGTATCAAGAAAGAAGATTGGTGAGTGGACTCAATTTGTGTTATGAATTAGAACAAATGAGCTTCCCGCTTTAAATACATATTATATATTTGATGTCCTGGTATGCACAAAAAACTAGAATATTCATATGTACATGAAATAAAAATTATGTTAATGATCCATATTCTAGACTGAGCAACACTCTTATCAAATCATAATGTTTTAGGGATGAAAATAATAATCTCCCTAAATATGCTCATAACATGTTATTGAATTAGCATCTTGGCCATTTTATTTAGTATTATTTTTCAATGTGGTCCCCTTGCTTCTTCAAACACTGGTCACATCGGTCTACAAGCTTCTTAACCTTTAAAAGCCGGATTTAAATGTCCCTTTGTAGACTCTTGCTGCTGGATTTAATTTTGGTCATTTAAATTTTTCTTGTAATCGTTCATAAACTCTTGTCTTTCATGAACTATTAGTGATAAAACGTTCAAATAAAAAGTATTATTTAGTCAATCATTTGGGTAATAGCTGAATTACGTCTTTTATCAAAAAAAAGTGCAGAACGCGTAATTCTGTGAGATAACAATCATAAAAACAAGGATAAATTCAGTAAATGATATTAGTGATAATTTTTTTAGCTTATATATTTATTTGATAAATATTATAAATCTTTTTTCATGTGATATTCCTCGAAACAAAAATACACAGACCAACATCGTATATTTTACATTTTGCCACTGTCCGTGTGTATTTTCCTTTTTCTGTGCACTCGCGGCATCTAAGGCGATTTCCTTTTATTGGCCAATGTTTGTTTTCTTTATCCTCTAACCTCCTAAATGGGACCATGCTTGCACTAGGTCTTCCCTTTCGGGAAGTTTTCGAGGGAATAGCTGACGCCCCTTCCTCAATAAGCTCCCTCACAAGAGCAAGGCAAAATTGTCAATGAGTCATCTGCTTTCCTGCTGACGTCATCAAAACAAAGCTATTGAGCACTGTCACGTTGAGAAGAGCTTTTTCGTCGACTTCCAGCTACGGTGACTAATGTCATAGGTAGTCGCCATCATGTCTGGCTTGTCTATGTAACCCATGTGGCAATTGTAGTCTTCGATAATTTCCGGCCTCAGAGCATTTCCCCGCCCATCACTGAAATTTCCATCTCCTGGTGGATCATGAACATTGGTCAGCATAGAAACTTCTCTTTTATCCTTTCACACCATGGCTGTCAAGTCATTCCGTACTCTTACTCGTAAGTCACCTTGTTGCCTTTTCAATTGTTTCCGGGCATAGTCCCATGGCATGCCTTTGCGATTACATCTGATGGTGCCACAGCAGTTGATTTTCTTTGTCTTTAGGTCGTCAAAGAGAATAGGAGAGGAGAAGAAGTTGTCCATATACAATTTATGACCTACCCCTTCCACTCTTACGGTCGCGCGAGTTGCTGTCATGTCTTTCGTTGTGCTTAGTCGGTCTTTCCCTAGGTACACCTTCATGTCATATGTATACCTGGTCTTGTCACTCAGTTTGTATACTTTTATCCCAAAACGTTTGTGTTTTGTCGGTATATGTTGTCTAAAAATTATCCTCCCTTTTAAAAGCACAATGATTTCATCTACTGCCAAGTGCTCAGAATGATTATAATACTTAGCATAGCTTTCATAGAGCTTATCAAAGAGAGTTCTAATTTTCCATAGTCTGTCATATTTTTTGTCTTTTCTATCAGGTTCGTTGCTGTTGTCAGTGAAGTGAAGATACCATAAAATGTGAAGGAATCGGTCACGTTTCATGGTTGTACTGTAGAAAGGAGTGTAAAATTGTTCTATCGTCACCCAATAGTCTCTTAGTGTGTCTCTAACGTCATGTCCCATTTGTAAAGTTATCGCCAAAAAGAGAAACATTTCCTGCTTGGTCACGTCAGTTTGTGGATATGGTCCCTCCTCTAATTTATAGATATACTGATGGTAATATCTATTAGTTTTGTCCACCAGGAGTTGGATAATTTCCGCAAAAATAAAGCAGGAAAACACTGGATATGAGCCAGCTGTTATTCCCTGAGCTTCGTCAGTATTGATTCCAGGAGGACTGCCAGTAAAGGGTTGAACACTAGTGGCATCTCTTCGATGGTCACGTGGAGGCACCCATCTGGATGACTCTGCAGTGTTTTCAGAGGAATCTCCTTCTGTCAATTCCCCCTCATCATTGGTTTCACTCTCCGTCTTGTAGGCATCAGAGTCGGAATCGACACAAAGTTCCTCCTCTTTCTTAACATCTGTAAATTTACGTTTTGATGTAATTTCTATAAATAAGGGTGTAAGTATAAAGAGCAAAGGGAGAATGAATATAAAAAATGTGGCCAACACATGACTTTCTCCATATTTGGGGTGTAGATATTTAAATTATTATAAATAGCATTATAAGGAAAAATTATTATTTCGTATTGTAAAAGAATACAGTTGTCCTTATTGCCGTAAAGTAGGTATATTTTGAATATGTTTACAGAATTCACTGCTACATGGTGATGGCGCTGTATACAGGAAATTACGAAAAAAGTTGAATATCTCCGAAATGGATGGTTCTATGAAAATTTGTTTCAAACAAAACCTGTAAGAAATATTATTCTCTACAACTTTGGTCCTCACGAAGATTACCAATAACGACGTTTTTAAGGAGATATTTGACGGAAACCGAAAAATCCGATTATTTATAAATAATTCCTAAACAATAACTGCTATGGAAAATTGTTTCAAATTAAAGTTGTAGGAAATTACATTCTCTATAAGGTTTTTATAGAATTGTATATACAATAATGATGTTTTAACAGAGAAATATCTCAAAAACCGAATCAGGTTACCAATAAACCTTGACTTCCGGTTAACCGTTATTGTCCAAAAACTAATCAGTTCTTTGTGCTCATGACAAAGTGTTATATATGAAGTTTGATAACGATATGGCAAGTACTTTTTAGAAAACAGGATTGAAATCTGTGTCAGACAAAAGCAGATAATTGATTTTAATCCAGAAAAAAGAAGAATAATTTTGCAGTTTTTTAAACAATATAAAACTGCACTATCAACAAATACAATGCTTTTTAAAATGGGAATGAACATGCTGTAGTGCATAAAATTGATATTAATTGTTTTAAAACGGAATTTAATATATAATCTCAATCAAAAATGCAATCTTACGATGATTTAATCATCCTAAAAGGAATGTTGTAATTTTCTCGACAATTCTTCTCTTCTTGTTTTCTAAATGTTTATATAAACTCAGATCATGCTTACAATATAGAAAAGCAAAAGAATACCTTATTTTTAACTCATTTAAGTCCTAAGTTAAGATTCCATTAGAAGCACCTGGCATGGATTTGGAAAAGTTGGAAAGAATTTAAAATAAATGTTGAATTTGTTATAACTATTTAAATTTTTATTACTCGAATGCTGACAGTAATATTCTTGATATTTTTTTGTGTATGGTATATTTCAAAACATGGTGTTGTACACAATCCAACATCAAATTCTTTACACATATACGTACAGGGAACCCTCGATATATCATACTAAATGGGGGGGTGGGAGGCCTGCCTATCATATCCTAAATATCCTAAGGAAACATATATGTTGACTTAAATTGCTAAAATGTGCATATTATGAAATATAATATTTTAGTCTGCTATATATGTATTTATACAAATTTTTCAAGCGTATGCAATAATTGCGCAGAGTTTTTCTAATTAATTTACGAAAAATATGAATCTTATGAATTATGTATTCATTTTTATATTTAACTAGTAAAAGGTGCTTGCAGTTTACAAGCATGAACATATTTATATTAGAACAGAAATGAAAATTGATTTTCCCATTTATTCTTATTTGAAACAGCATTATTCTTATGAATCAAATTTGGGATTCTTTTACGTGATTTAAAATTTTTCTAGACCCTGGTGGAAATAGGAGTAAGTAACACTAAATACAAAAACTGTTTTAAGGCAGAAAACCTACAAGTAAGTCAATCCATCACAACGCAGGAGCAAATCATTTTTAGGGATTTACTGAGCCATTAAATTATACATTGTATCTAATTACAGTAAAACCCCATTATTTGATTCTGGATAATTCAAAGTATGGTGTAATTCAAAGCTAAGATCAGTCCCCGGCCAACACCATGGGATTTTGCATACTTTTTGGTACAGATTATTCTAAATACATCTACAATGAAATTCAAAGTCATGATCTGGTCCGCTGACTCACGAACAGTTTAATTTGAAACCTCTATCCTCAATGTATGTGTAAACAGAAGGTTTGCGTTTTTATTCCCCATTTGTCACTCAGGAAATACATACAGCATCCAAAACAGGTGACTTCCTTTTACTTATTTAATAGTATGGTTTTTGCCAGGACCGTCCTGTTTCTTTGACATTTCTTAACTGCCCTATCGTTTTGAAACCCATTGCATTTCTAATTCAGATTATCTGATAGTATAGGATTCTTGGAAATATGGAGCTTATCAAATGAGCAACAAATGTTAATTATAGTTGCAATTGTCAGATTAGGAAATCTAAGGGTCATTAATAAATTTTAGGTGGCAAATCTGTTCTCCGCAAACAATATCCTACCCGGGTTTACCCCGAACTTTTTCCCTTCTGAGTTTCGTCTTACAATGCTAATCAGCTTCCCTTTTGCTTGTGTTTTCGCCTAGCCTGACATTTCCGTGGTGTAAGGGAAGTATTTGCCTTTTTTGTTATAGATCATGATAGTGACAGATCCAGCACTTAAAAACTCATGCAAAAATTTTGTCCCATTTTTTTCTTACAAACAACGGGAAATATTCCGTTTTCACCTTGTTGGAATATGGTCACCAGGGCCGGCATGATGGGATATGCAGAGTATGGGACGCATAGGGCCCCCACCAAAGGGGGCCCCAAATTGTGCTTTTCTTCCCGTTCTCCCTTCGCCTTCTTCCCCATTAGTCTCTTTGTTTTCCCATGCGGTCATAAAACTCGATGAATGGGGGCCCTGAGCATGAGAAATAACCAATGGCATGGGAGGGTAGTTTCTTCTCTCCGCAGTTCATAGATTAGCAGTTTGATTTGTTCAAAAGTAATGCTATCCAGACAGCATCTCATCTTACTTTTTCTAACGTATCTGTGCTCCAGATGGAGAACGTTGTGCTCTCAGTTCCAAGAGAATTGACTTTTGTTTGATTTTAAGGCTAGTCTTCAATATCACACCCTCAGTACCCCGGCATCCTCAGGTGATGAGATTAGCATGTACTTAAAAATAAAAAAGTAAAAATTCGTATTTACAGTTTAGCTAAAACTACTCCTGAAAAACTTTTTCTGAGCACAAGTGTAACTTCCCTCCTTTCCTTGGAGGGTCACTTGAGCGACCCCCTAAAAAAAATCGGTACAACATATATTGTACAAACTTTCTCATATACGTACTAATGCGTAGTGTAGTTAACCTTAGAAAATGAAAATCGTATGAGTCTGTTTTTAGAAAATCCAATTTTTGTTGAAGTTGCCGAAGAATAAACTAGCCTTATAGTCATTCTTTGGGAAAAGTGAAATACGTGGTATTATTGAAGACGTATACTCAAGTAACCGTACGGAATTTGATCAAAATCGTTGTAGCCGTTTCTGAGAAAATGGAATAATTGTTAAAGTTGCCTAGAATAAACTAGCCTTATATTCATTTTTTGAGAAATATGAACTATACAGTATTATTGAGGATGTAAACTTAAGTAACTGTACGAAATTTGATCAAAATCGTTAGAGCCGTGTTTGAGAAAATCAAATTGTTGTTAAAGTTGCCTAGAATAAACTAGCCTTATATTCATTTTTTGAGAAATACGAACTATACAGTATTATTGAAGATGTAAACTCAAGTGGCTGTGCGAAATTTGATCAAAATCGTTATAGCCGTTTTCGAGAAAATCGGATTGTTAAAAATGCGTAGAATAAACTACTCTTAATTGTTGATCAATGTCAACCATTTCTATGTATACTCTGCTCAGTATGATAAAATGCCTAAGTACGAGATTTCATTCATTTTCGTTCGACCGTCTGGGCTCCAGCGCCAGTAACAGACAGACAGACGGCATTGCGAAAACCACTTTTTTGGATTCAGCGACACCTAAAATGTATATTTCCGTAAAAATCTCGTGGTCGAATTTTTTCGCGAAAACAATACTTTCTCGATACTTCGTATGAGAGTGTAATAAAAAGTTAGCTTCAAAATGTCACCACTTGTGGCTGACTCAGCGTGAAATACAAACAATCCATTTCTTCTTGAATAGTACGCATTGTTCTTCAATCATACTTTGCAATTTGTTGGAGTAAGATAGATCTGTTTCTGTACCCTGAGTGAATTGTTATAGTTTATTAGAGGTTAGTACTTTTCATATTTATTATAAATATGAAATATATACAATAATATTGGAAGGTTATCGTTTTGTGGAAATGAAGAGTAATCTAAGTTCAATAATTTTTGTTTATTCCAAGAAACCTTAGCCAGTCAGAGGGAAAATAATTTTTGCCTGCCTTAAGAGGAACAATGACCATTCAGTGTGTCTCATTTTTATATATACTTAGAAGTTTAGGTTTAGTTTAGAGGTAATTAAAGACAGTGATTTAGTACTTTGGATTTTATCAACGTCTTAGGTATAAAATAATAGGTTCAATGAAGAGAACTATTATCCATTTCAAATATCTTTGGCCCTGAGATTTTGGACGTAGTCGGGACTGCCCGTACGTCTCCGCTTCTAGGAGGTGGGATGTTCTCTCTTGCCCAGAGAAATTGGCGTTGCCATATCTACTGCACTAGCATGCAACTTCATGTCGATTCGTCAGGCAAAGGGAATCAGGGAACGAAATTTATTTTTAACAGACCCACATAATTAAAATATTCTTTCGACATTTCCATTATTTTCCGGAATGGCTAACAAAAGGCCACATTATTTTTCAACTTTGGAAGTCTACTGGTGAAATACGAAATGCGAAATAAAAACAATGCCAACAACTACTGAACTGAATGACTACAGCCACTCAATGAACGGTACAGAAAACAAAATGGATATCTATAAAAATCACTTAAGTAGCAAAGAACCAGCGACGAAACACTTCGAGTGAAAGCCACACAACCAGTGACGAAACAACTGGCAACACAGTTCACAGAGACGCGAAGTAAACACAGTGAAGCTCAGAAACGTAATGAGCTCTCGGACCCTTTGCACTTAGGGAAACTCTTTTTTTCTCTCTCACTAAAGGCCAAAGATATCTGAAATGGATAATAGATCCATATTAAATGTTAAGATCATGTGCCAAGAAAGATTAAATTCGCTTGCAGTAATTTCTATTGAAACTGAAGTGAGGAAATGTAATTTCCATTATGTTATTAGTAAATGGGCATCGCTGAAATCCAGGCACTCAAAATTTTAACTTATTTGTATTTTCTATAGTATTTTTTAAAAATCATTTACTGAAATAATATCTTTTTATATTTTGGCGTTCTTTAATAAAAGTGAAAAAGTATGCTTTATAGTCAGGCCATGTCCGTCCATCATTAATTGGGAAATTATTGAATGGCTACGGTTGAAGTATAGTATGGGTATTACAGAAAATGTTTTCGAAAGACAAAAAAAATTCAAAGGCATGATCAGGTATTATCCAAAAAATTATGTAATATGTTTACCATGTAAATAAATATTGGAGCTTTCACGATTTTTTAAATCTCCGCAGCTGCAATTAGTAATTATGTGCAATTTGAATTAAACAGCTCTTACTAAAGCTCAGATAAAAGCATAAAATATAGGGTATTCATGTCGTATGCAGTCTATCATCAGCAATTAATAAGTTGTTATTGTGACTTACAATTAGTATGTTTACCTTGTGGGAAAACTGTTTACATTATTTCAAATATAAAAAAAGAAGGTACAGTTGTTATTACGCATTTTGATACTGTTCTATTATACCCCACCAACTGTTCTATTATACCCACACAATGGAATATTTAATTCGCCAACATTCCGAGTGTGATGCACTCCTTGCATCTGCTTGGCGGCGCAGCCACCTCTCTACTAATATTTTTTCTTTTTAATGAAATTAAGTCACAGTATTCCAAAATATGATTGACTGTGTTGTGGTTGGGCTTTGTAAGAGGTCTGCTTCGCCACCCTCTTGCAATCCTAACCCAACACAGTCAATTATTGTTTCGATTGTGAACTTTCACCATCCGGGTTGGTTTGTTAAAGGATTACACTTTTTGGGTGAATTGAATGGGAAACCACACTAATTAATGTTAATATGCCTGAAATATATTAACTGAACGTATGAAACACCTACTTTCATCCTATTTACAATTGTATTTCTATCCTTGACAAATATCTCATATTCAAATAGCCTAATAGCTGATCGATGTAGTCTGGTCATTAGCCTTCCTGTTAAATGCATATCAACAATTATGACGTATTTTTTCTTTAAATTAAGAAATATTTAAATTTCAGGGAAAAGTATTTTCATTTTGTTTTATCACCAAAATATTTCATATGAAATAGCAGTTGCCAAGTAAGAGGGGGATAATTTTCTCACACAGCTTTTGAAAACAAAAATGTAAAATCTTTATATTTGCAAACTGAAATTATTTTATCTAATGAACATATACCTATACACACATGCACAGACACACACACACACATATATATATATATACATATATACGCATATGCATATGTTTACTGCCACCTCACTAACGCACATCACGTGATGGCCACGGTTGGAAAACTTTCTTGCAGAAAAAGTGAGGGGGGGCCCAAAATCAGATTTGTATAGGGGCCTCCAAAGTTATCACACCGGCCCTGATGATCATCCGTTTTAATAGTCAACGTGGAGTAAAAGTTGTAGATGATGCAAATAAATGAATCACCTTAACCTTGCATCACTACATCTCTTGCGAAGATTTGTTTTTGCTCTTGGTGCATCACTCAAAACAAATGATTTAGTGTGAATGCTAAGATTCTCAAGCAGAGAGCAAAATTCGAATACCAAGCTGAAATTTACAGAAGTTGCAAGAACCCCTGTTATCTCAATCTTCATGGTCTCCCAAACTTGGACAAGGTTTTTTCATGAGAAAGTGAAATGCTCCAAAAAAGACCATGGAATATTGATTTCTGTTACTGAATCAATCTTTAAATAATGTTTTATGAAGTTATACTGAATGTCATCTCTAAAACGATCATGCCTTTGTTTTCCCATAATGTCATACAAGAAGAGCACAATGTAATATTCCGACTGCTGGTTGTCTCATGACTTGAACATTCTTGTGACATTTGTTACCGTCTTGAAAATAGCAGTCTGTCTCACAGCATAGTGTCATTGTGATCGTTTTGAGCGAGATTTCGAGACAACAGGTCAAAAGGAAGCATAAAGATTGGCCTTTTGAGAGCCTAAGAATGATGAAGGTATTTAAATCTCTATGTCATTTGAGTAAAATTTGTTATTTTCAACTTTTTTGTTTTCTTATTGCATTTTAAATTAAATGCACTAAATGCATCAGCTTATTTAAGCATTGAATCAACGGGCTATTGCAGTATTCTATTTTACCAACAAGTAATTTCACTCTACTCCTGGTATTTAGAGTGGGTCATAATGTAACAGTCATTTTTCGTTAAAGTTTTCATAATGAAGTTGTAAATAAATAACTTATGAGTCTGATCTCTCGGAGGAAATTAATTCCTGATTTGATAGATGTGTGGAAATCTTTTGGCATGCAGTTGAATGTCTTTTCTTCTGAAATGCAGCATAAAATAGGAACTTGAAATGTACATATTGGGAAATTTTTGATAATCACTGGAGCCTATTTTTCACATGCTGTGGTGTTTGTGAACCGTGAACTAAGTGTTCACTTCAGCTCTGTTCAAATTCACCGTGTATACTAACTTGTAAGGCCAATTCATTTCTAGAACAGATATCTAAGATTCTGTATTGTGATTTTGCTGTCCAAGTAGCAGATTGTGAGAAAGTTCGATTTTTATGAAAGTACGTATATTTCAAACCCGGATACTTTGAAGTCGTACTTGATTGGTCCCTTGAACTTTGAAATAATGAGGTTTTACTGTATATACATTATAGTATGTATATAATTAGTTGTTATGTTGTGATTAGGTCTTCCAAATTATGCTCATGTGATAGGTCCGCATGAGAGACAATGTATTATTGTTGTTTAATTGCATCGGACATTCTGTC
The DNA here is from genome assembly GCA_036926305.1 of Uropetala carovei. Lineage (NCBI taxonomy): Eukaryota > Metazoa > Arthropoda > Insecta > Odonata > Petaluridae > Uropetala > Uropetala carovei. The sequence goes on from JAXCHB010000298.1 coordinate 618,091, forward strand.
CTTTATATCCGAAGTCTGTTCCATTGAGGTCTGATATACTGAGAGTACACTGTACTGTGATTCCTTCCTTCTTAGCTTCAGGATACTTGTGGTTCAGACAGTACACTTCCTCTTGGCTAATCTCATCACAATTTACCATAAGAAGTGAATAATATATGTCAATCTCTTTTACAATAAACACTATCATCAAACACTGCCTCGAAATATTCCAGTTCATTTATATCAGCATTAAATGTTCACGAGTTACACCAGAAAGAGAATCGCAAAAACTGTGCACATTCAGTTCAAAATTTTAATCATCCCACTTCAATTCATTCATTCGTACAGTAGCTCAACTTCTTCTTTTTTTGTTTGGCAGGACTCGTTTGTACACTCTCTGGACTCATTGTCACTTGACATACCATTGTCAGTTTCAACAACACTGGTGGTTTCATCTTCTTTGAACTCAGATTCCGACTCCTGAGTATTTAAAAAAAATCGAATGATTTGTTGTTTGTTGTTCATATTATTCTTCCTGAGTATTTATTATAAAGTTCATGAACAGGGTCCGCCCAAAGAATTTTGGCACCCCAGGTGAGATATCACTCTAGTGCCCTCCCCTCCTGTAAATGTTTGTTTTGATAATTACGAAGTATATGTTAATTTATTCATTGCTCTGTAAAGATTATAGATAAAGAAAAACAGAAGGAATGCCATAATGATTTCAGCCTGTTTGGTGATATAAATCAGTATCCAATATTTATTCACTTGCAAGTAATGCATAGATAGATGGTCGAAAAGCACCTACCCAGCAAATGGAAGACTCGGCTGGGTTTGTGTCCCTGTCAACTTAAGAATTTTTCTCCTTCTCTATCTTCACATCTTCAATAAATGTTTTCGTCGTGAGTTTGTACCTTCATTTTAAGTGATTTAAATTTGCACAAGTCAAAAAGCAATGGAATTTTACATTACATCTAATGGAATTAAATATTTATCCCTATTTCATTATTATAGCACTGACTATAATTAACTAATTGACCAAACCTTATATATCTATTCACTAAGTTAAGATGTAAGTAAGAGCCATACCAAATTTGGTTGTTTTTATATCTATAGTTTATGATGTGCATAATGAGACACCAAACAAATTTTGGAAAAAAAAATATGTATATAGATTGTGGGAAGCTCATTCAGTTCTACTTGGTATAATAATTATAGGATATTTATTATGTTTCTCAATTTTTTAATTCTTAAGTTGGTCTCTAATGTTAATGTCTCTTGTTGCTATTTGAGATTAATTAACCATTTCATGGCTATTGTTTAAAATATTTTCATTAAATTATCACAATAATTTTAGTAAACTCTATATGAGCTTTTGACTTATTCCAAGCCTTACTGAGAAGGAATTCTTTAAATGTTTATCATAAGTCAGTTGCAACCAAATATTTGATGAAATACTTTAGTTTTATTGTGCTTAATAATTTTATAAATTACAATCTGCAAAGTCTTCAAATATATTGTAACGTTAATGTATTGCTATATAGGTATATTTGCACATTTTTAATGTTAAAAAATAATTATTGATAAAATTTTAATGATGAAAATGATTGACTGATTTTACTTGTAAATTAACAAATTTGCCATGAAAGTGTTAACCTATCAATAAGAAGAAATGTAATTTGTTAACGATAATCAGAGTTGAGTCATGCAATGCGATTACTTCTTAAATTTTATGTAAATTAACCTCAAATCGTTAAATTATATACAATTACTGTATTTAGCTGAATATATGACTGAAACTGAGAATATGCCAAATTTATTAATAAATAATGTGTTTGCTTTGATAAACTCGGTTATAGCTTTGAATCTGAACTTTACATAAGAGCAAATGTTTTTGATGTTGATTAAGTTGTTATATTTTTAAAACCAAGAAAGATAATTCTTAAAGACAATGTATTTAGTTCAATCTTTGCTGCTATAAAAATTAATTTGCTATCAGAAGTAAATGTAGTCTGCTTATATTATGCAATTAATCTTTTAAGAAACAGTGAAACATCTAATTGAGGTACGTAGTGTAATTTTAATACATTTATACAAAGAAAATTAATTTGGTAAATATAAAGATTAATTTTATTAACAGTTGAAATAGGTGTCATAAAATTTGTTGCATTTAAAAGTTTATTTCTTGCTTTAAATAGTTTATAAAAATGTTATTCCGGCATTTAAGTAATTTTAATTAAGTATTGCTTTGCATGATTCAGTACTGCATTATGTTTTTGTCCCTATTTAGAACCAATTTCATACATTCCTTTTTACTTCATGTATTTGTTGGCCAATAAGAGACACTATTAATTAGTGTTAGGCCATTCATAATGTGAAATGTTTATTTTTTTAAGTGATTCTAGAAATGCTTTAAAAAATTACTTGCCTCTGATAAAAATAGCTGCCACTGGGTTATGAAAAAAATAATACATGCATTTCGTCTACAGAACAGTTGTAGTCAGCAGCATTTTGCCACTGATGGCAGCTGTTCTGAGGTTGAAATGCATGTATTAATTTTTTTACAATCCAGTCTTGGCTATTTTTTATCAGAAGCAAGTAATATTTTAAAGCACTTGTTCAATTTATTTCAGCTGTAAATTGTTTTCTATGTTTATTCATGTTTTGACTTGTGATATATGCAGTTATGTCAACTGTTGAAGAGTTGAAATGAAGGTGACTTGTGAAGTGTTACGATACCTAAAATAGCCTCCGAGAAAAAAAAATTAGTCTAAGCTAAAAGGAGTAAACAGGTTTTTGTTCATAATAAATTGTTTTTATTGCAATAAAAATAATACATGTATGCATACAAAAAGTTCAATAAAAATTTTGCACTCTGAATTACATTATTATTCTCTACTTATTTTATCCTGCACTTCAAAATAAAAATTCTTATTTTGGACTTTGGACTTAGAATAATTTTTGATGTACCTATACCAGTTTTCTACTCTTATAAAGCTTGACCGTGGTGCAGCGAATAGCCAATCAGGACGTTTTCCCCTTCCACCACCATTTGAAGTTTTCGAGAGGTGCAGGAAAGTAATACGCTCTTGCCCGATATCCGCTCTTGAAGAAAGTCACATGCAAACGCTAAGGCGTAAATGTGGTAGATCTGGCAACACAGTCGAGCTCAGAGCGATGTGAACAGCACGATGGCGAGAGACTTTCTCCCCTCCCCATTGACAGTCTCTCGAGCTTTCATTGGCTGCAGCAGTAAGCATACAACTAGAATTTTCAAGGACAAGCATCATAAGAGTATAAAACGGGTATTATACAAATAATTAGTGTTTACATTTTGGACTCTTGTCCTTAAAAAATTCTGGGCTTAATTCTGCGCTACTATCAGACTTTTAATGAGCCTTTAAATATAGCATGAAACAAAATGACAATTTAAAAAATTTTCTTGAAGTGCAGAAAAAAATTTAAAATATAGTAAAAGTTTATCCATTTTCACAAGGTAACTTGATAAGGATAAAAATCATTTCTCTAAAAAAAGTGCAAAAGCAAAGAGCAAAAATATAGCATGGCTTAGATAAAATACGAGATGAGAGAATGCATATATATACACTCAAAAGTGCTGCTAATTCTGGTTTGTTCAGATAAAAAAGGGCAGTAACTATATAGAATGCAAAGCAATAGTTTACTATATTTTGATTGTAAAAAGAATTTAAGATTGCTCTGAATAAATATAATAACTCATTACACTTAAAAGAAAATAAATGGAGAAATTATTTACAAATAAGTAATGTCTTGGAAAAGTGGATAATGGAATTTTTTTTACTTAAGAATTTTGTCTCTAGACTAACTTGGAATTTTTTTCTAAATGTTGCCTTGAATTAACTACAACTAAATTACCATTTCCAATGCATAAATGAATAATTTAAGATCAGAAATATTTTAACAATTAAAATATTTTCCTGCACATTGTCTGGATTTACAATCAAAGCTCTTAAATCTAAATGAAATTTCATTTGCATTAATCTCCATCTGATTTTGATAACTTGAATACAGAATAAAATTTATGATAATATTAGATTCTTAATGGAAGTCAAATTTTTGGCAAAATTTAAAATTTGGAGAAGTACACTAATAAACTTTTACAAACAAAATGTAATATTCTCTATAAAATTTAATTTAAAAAAGTTTTTCAAGATCAAACAGAAAAGCCTTATATTCTCTGAAATAAAACATTCTTATAAATGATACTGAACATTTTTTTCAGAGGTAGCACTATATTTTTCATTTATTTACTTTAAGTGTAAATTGATTAAACAATACTTTAAAAGAGCAATAGAATTCTTAGCTCGTGGTTTAATACAGCTGTAAATTTCAGTTTATTCTGAATAATAGGACAGCCCATAAAAATTGGAATTCTTATAATATTGTATTTTTTCCATCGGTTGTGACCAAAAATCTATAATTGTGCCAAATTTCAAGTCTCTAGCTCATCTAGAAGTGCATTAAAATTTATGTTCTGTTCTTCGCACTTTAGCCTCCGTTTACACCCCGGCGGAAGGGTGTAAACGGAGGCTAAAGTGCGAAGAACAGTGGTGTCCTCGGACACCGGTAGGTTCAACCATGCTGTGAAGTCTTTCTGCAATATCTCCGGCCAAAGTGAAAGAGGTACTCACCAACCCGCTCTGGGCCAGCGTGGTGTTTTAAGGCCCACAATCCCCCCATGACATGTACACCCATAAAAAACGGCCCTCATTCTCCGGAGGCTGGATTGCCTCTGACCGTGGCAGTGTTCAGGAACAAGGCAGGAAGGCAGTGGGTGCTAAGAATCCCCAGAGGTTAAACGCCCACTGCCACTCTTTCTCATCCTTACCCAATTCCTTTAACCTCAACCTAACTACCTTTAACTGCCGGACTTTGTCCAGTGAAGATAAACTTCAAGAGCTCCAAGAACAACTGGAGAAGATCAAGTGGGACATTTTAGGACTTAGTGAGGTGAGAAGAAAAGGTGAAGGCCTATTGGAGTTGAAGAGTGGAGATATTTTTTATTACAGGGGAACTGACACAGGAAGAACAGGAGGTGTTGGATTCATCATCAACAAAAAATTGAAGAATAATATCGTGGAAATGGAAAGTTCATCCGAGCGGGCAGCTAGACTAGTGCTTCAAATAAATAAAAGATATCAACTTCAAATAGTCCAAGTTTATGCGCCAACGTCATCATACTCAGATGAGGAAGTGGGTGATTTTTACCAAGAAGTTGGAGAACTGCACGACAAAGGAAGCTGCCATCTAAAAGTGGTCATGGGTGATTTCAATGCCAAGGTAGGAGAACAAAAGGAAGACGACAGCGCAGTTGGAAAATGGGGCTATGGAGACAGAAATGAACGAGGGGACCGCCTTGTAGACTTTGCTGAATGTACTAGTCTATATATAATGAACACTTTCTTCAAAAAGAATCCCAATAGAAAATGGACCTGGAAAGGACCCAATGGTACCAAAAACGAAATTGACTACATACTAGTAAATAAGAAGCAATTGGCTGAAGACTGTTCCGTCCTCAACCAGTTTAAAACTGGAAGCGACCATCGCTTGGTAAGATGCAGAATAAAATTCAACTCAAAGTTAGAAAGACAGAAGCTTATAAAGAAGAAGCCTAAGTCTATTATCAACACGCAGGTGCTAAAAGAACGAAAAGAAGAATTTCAGCTCCAACTGAAAAATCGATTCAGTGCACTGGAAGACCAAGAAGTTGAATCCCAGTTTATAGAGATACTCAAGGAAACTGCTGAAGAAATAGGCGGAACAGTTAAAACAAAACCAGAGAAAAAGTTGACTGAAAAAACCAGACTGCTGATGGAAAAAAGAAGGAAAATGTTAATTACTAATGATCCTAAAGAAATGATCCATTTTGCAGAACTAAACAAAACTATAAGGAAGTGCATCAAGGAAGATGTGAAAAAATATAATTATGAACTAATCGAGAAAGCCATAGAAAACAATAGAAGTTACAAGAAAATGAAGCAACATCTCTCGATCGGAAAGAGACAGCTGGTGGCCTTGATGCTAGAAGACGGCTCCATAACCCATAGTAGGAAACTGATCCTGAAACGGGTACAAGAATTTTACACCAAGCTGTATGAGGATCCTCTAGGAAATGATGAAGTAAATGATGATGCAAACATGCCCACCGAAGAGGTCCCAGGTATCCTTCCGGAAGAGGTGAGACACGCAATCAGAAGTATGAAGAATGGAAAAGCATCTGGAATGGATGGTATCACAGCGGAAGTATTCAAAGCAATGGGGAATCATACGGAAACAATTCTCGCTAAGATTTTTAATTCCTGTCTGAGGAAGAAAAAGATACCAGAAACATGGAACCACGCATGTATTATCCTTCTGCACAAGAAAGGTTCCAAAGAAGACTTGAATAACTACAGACCGATCAGCCTACTCCCAACAGTCTACAAAATATTCACCAAAATACTCACTATGCACCTTCAAAACCATCTTGATGCTGCCCAACCCAGAGAGCAAGCTGGATTTCGCAGTGGGTATAGCACGATGGACCACATCCAAGTCGTGAGAGAGGTAATCAGTCGGACCAACGAGTATGAATTACCTCTATGTATGTGCTTTATCGACTATGAGAAAGCATTCGACTCTGTCCGAACTTCGTCGGTGTTACGTGCACTAAAGAAACAAGGAGTAGAAGAAACCTACATAACCTTGATCAAGAATATCTACGAAAATGCGACAACATCTGTCCAGCTGCATGAAGAGACGAGTGCCTTTAAGGCCGAAAAGGGAGTGAGACAAGGAGATACTATGTCCCCTAAGTTATTTACAGCAGCTCTAGAGGAAGTATTCAAAAGGCTAGACTGGGAGGAAAAAGGCATAAAGGTAAATGGAGAATATCTGAGTCACCTGCGCTTTGCAGATGATATCATACTGTTCGCAGGAAGCCCAGAAGAGCTCCTTAGAAGAACTGAAGAGCTTGAGCAAGCAAGCCGAGAAGCTGGACTTAAGATGAATCTTAATAAAACAAAGGTTATGTACAACTCCTTCACAAATTCTGAGAAGATACATATCAAAGGAGCAGAACTTGGAGAAGTAACCAGCTATGTTTACTTAGGTCAACTCATCACTACTGATGGTTCGCTTCTTGGAGAAATCAACCTGAGAGTGAAGATGGCATGGAGTGCTTTTGGCAAGAATGCAAACATCTTTAAATCAAATATTCCAGTCTTCCTAAAAAGGAGACTGTATGACCAATGTGTTCTGCCTGTTCTGACATATGGTTGTGAAACATGGACCATGAATGCCAGAATGATACAGCGCCTGCAAACAACACAGAGGGGCATGGAGAGATGCATGTTAGGGATCACCCGAAGAGACCGCAAGAGGAACGACTGGGTAAGAAAGAAGACGGGAATCTGTGACGTGATGAGAAGAGTGAAGGTGTTAAAATGGCAGTGGGCGGGCCACATTGCTAGAAGAAATGACCAGCGTTGGACGTCCAGTGTCATCGAATGGATCCCAAGAAACATCAAGAGACCAAAAAGAAGACCGAAAGACAGGTGGGACAGAGAGCTTGTTAAGTTCTTGGGGCAAACTTGGAGGAGGGAGGCAGTTGACAGGGAAAACTGGAAGAGTCTGGGGGAGGCCTTCGTCCGTCAGTGGACTGAAAAAGGCTGATGATGATGATGATGATATATATACACATACATACATACATACATACATATATATATAGCATCCAGCTCATAATCCTCTTCACTTTCGCACCCAGATGCATCAATTCTCGTCTCAGCAAAGCAGTATTCTTCCTCTATGGCTCAAGCCAGCGTATTTTGGCTCAGCATCAACTGAGAGTACCTAAAATAGATGAAAAATGGTTGTGGTGAATTCAATAAAGAAATACAATCTAAAAAATCTAAATATAAAAGATTAATTTGCTTACACAATACAAAATAGCACATCTTATTTATCGATGCCTATTTAGAATTGTAAAATTCTTTAAGTTTATTCAAATAATTATGTAACAGATTTATTTGACAGTTTTCAAATCTTAATGTTCTATATTGCCTGAACTGACAAACCAAATACATAATCAATTTTTTTAAAGAAAATAAAGCGTTAGTTATCAGAGGAAATGAAGCAATCATATTACAGTAAACTCCCAGTAATCCAGAAAGCCCAGGGAATTGGGTTTTCCAGTTAAGTGAATATTCTAGTTACTTGAGTTTTCAATAAAGCATTTGGATACCAAAATAAGAAAGATGCAGAATTATACATTCACCTTGCAATTGCTAACCTGTAGACTAGATATTCTACTCAGTTGTTCTTAAATAATTCCTTCACATTCAAGTAAGTAATGAAATTCCTATATATGTATTCAACACATTTAATTGCAATATTTTAATAGTTACTAACTACATTACATCCTACAGTTTATCGTGTACCTATCACTTTTAGCTTCTCTTTTGTTATAATAGCAACTGAAAGGTAAGGATTATCATAGTCCAATCTTTAGGATTTTCCAACAAAAAAAATTGTTTCCTTGTCCGAGAAAAGGACAAATCATCCATACCCAACAATGTATTAGTGGAAATTCTTTAGGCAAATAGATATTAAACAAAAGAAAAGCAAACAGTGACATGCAATCGTGACACCATTACATACAGTGCAGTTAGTAAAGTCACAAAATTTATCGGCAGTCTCTTGGTCAGCCGATTTTTTAACACCCGAAACATCTACACATCTGATCCCATACCCAATCTTAAAACATGTTAGCCATCCACCTGAAAATGCACATGGTTCACTAATCTCCATTTGTTTATAAAAAAAATCTTAAGCACTTTCAATCAACATTGGTCCAGAAATAGGGACATCCCTTGGAACACTTTATAGAAAACTATTCATAAATAGCAACATCCAATTGCTCATGTTTCCTTTTATCACCTTTAGCACACATTGGAGTTTTAGGAGGCATTTAAAAAGTGCGAAATATTTTATTTAACACAAACACCGAGTACAAGAAACATCCACAATTAATATTGCGACTGCCAAAGATGCCAATTTTAGCGGTAACTAGATGTGACAAAAATAATAGAGGCGCAGGAGATGCCAGTTACTTGAGAATTCTGGTTGCATGTGTGCCGGATAACTGGGAGTTTACTATACACAACAAAATAATCAATTGAAATTAAAAATTGGACCCTCATTTGCTGGTACAATGAAAATGTTTTAGTTACAGAGATTTATTTATAATTCAAACCTTAAACTCTTTAAAAGATTAGCAATAAAATTGTATGGCCGAGTAAATATATTCAAGTCTATGAAGAAATATCATCGTCCTAGATGTTAACTCAAAATCTTAAGTTGATAATTTAGAAGGCATCTCCTGTTACCATTACATTATCAAAAAAGTTTCTTTTCTAATTTTGTGTGTTGACGGACGATTAGAATGGCTACAGTACTGTGATGTGGAAAGCAAGAGGGAAACTACCACATTACAATTCCCTAGTAATGATTATATGGTTGGACAATGAGTTCTCTTGAGGTAAAATATTCCGGAGGTAAAATAGTCTCCCAATCGGATCTCTGAGCGGGGACTGCCTTGAGGAAAGCATTTGTCGAAGGTAACTTACGCATAGGTACTTGGAATGTAAAAACCATAAGGAAGGCAGGAAAGCTAGAGAACCTGAAAGTAGAAATGAGAAGAAATAGGATTGATATCATAGGCCTGAGCTAAGCTAGATGGGAAGGAGAAGGTATATATGCCAACGTCCAGTCATGAAGAAGAAATTGAGGAGATGTATGAACAAATTAATGAGATTTATGAAGAAGACAGAAGAGGAAAGGTAAACTGCATAATAATGGGAGATTGGAACAGCAGAGATGGTGAAGGACAAGAAGAAAATGTTGTCGGTCAATACGGACTTGGGAAAAGAAACCGAGGAGAAGAAAAACTGGTAGAATTGTGTTAATAACGACCTAGTAGTGATTAATACATGGTTCAGAAACCATAAACGAAGGCTGTACAGATGGAAAAGCCCAGGAGATAGAATGAGATGCCAAATAGATTACATCCTAGTAAAACAAAGATTCAGGAACAGCATAAAAAAATCGGTACAACATACATTGTACAAACTTTCTCATATATAGGTACTAATGCGTCGTTTAGTTATCTTTAGAAAATGAAAATCGTATGAGCCTGTTTTTAGAAAATCCAATTTTTGTTCAAGTTGCCCAAGAATAAACTAGCCTTATATTCACTCATTGAGAAAAATGAAATACATATGTAGTAATATTGCAGATGTATACTCAAGTAACTGTATGAAATTTGATCAAAATCGTTTGAACCGTTTTTGAGAAAATCAAATTATTGCTAAAGTTGCCTAGAATAAACTAGCCTTATATTCATTTTTTGAGAAATATCAACTATACAGTATTATTGAAGACGTAAACTCAAGTAACTGTACGAAATTTGATCAAAATTTTTTGCGGTTCACAAACTTCTTGTTTTTCCACACAAAAGTGGTCCATTTCTTGCAAACTCTGTATTTTCTATTGACGTCGATGCAAGCACAGCACCTGCACTGTTGCAGCTGGATATAGTTTATTTGCAATGCAATACTGAATTAAAATTCTTTTTTGAAAAGAAGAATGATATAGTTCAATATTACAAAAAAATACGTTGAAGAATCAAAATTCCCAAACTTGAGATATCATGCTGCAAAAATAGTTTGGTGCTTCGCGAAGAATAAATCTCATGGCTCCTTGGAAGATATTAAGTTAGAAAATCAGATGAGAATTTCTACCACAAAAATTGTAGTAAACTTTGATAAATTAAGTTAGTGCAAAGAAAAACAAGTTTCCCATTGAATAAGTTTTGTTGTTATGAAAAATCAAGTCTTTTAAATTTTTCTCTTGCGACTCACCCAAAACATTTGTTCTGAAAATTGGCCCACTGAGTAATTTGGGTTGCTCAGGCCTGCACTAGAGCAAAGGCTGCAACATGGTGCCTGCAGGCACCATGGCACCTGCAAGACATTTTTTGGTTGCTCGCTGGCCAAAAGGAGAACATTAAATAAACAAGTGAATGGGGTATGCACATGCAGGGATGCGCCCCGTCCATATGTGCAATGCGTGCGACGCACACTGGTGGCCCAGTAACGGGGGTGGCCGATTTATCGTTAGACACAATATTTTTAACAGTAATGCGGTTTGCATTATAATATGCCATATATTCTTACATATTTATTGGCTACGGAAATTTATCAAACCATAAGACATTTTTTTAAATTTTTCTAAAGAACTCCTAAAATGGGTGGCAAATGAGAGACTTGCACACAGGTGACTGTGAGGCGTGGCGCACCCCTGTGTGCATGCACATGTGTTACTTTCTGCTGTAGTTAGTTTAATTTACCAATCTTACACCCCTCCCCCCCACCTATTGGCACCCACCATCTATTTCCATATGTGAAATGAGCCCTCAGCAGTAGAAAGGTTGCCTACCATTGTGCTAGAGACTTGAAAGCCTTATAATTAAGAGGCAGACACAATAACCACCCCTCTACCACGGCCGGCACAGTTATAGGTTTTTGGTCACAACTGAAGGAAAAATTCCAAAATTGTTGAAATTCCCATTTTCAGGGGATATTTTTGCCCCACTATTGTCCCATAAGAAAAGCATGTAAATCGATGTAGGGGATTTTATATTTGCTTTTTAAAATTATTTTCCATCAGTAATCAAACTCAGAACTGTCAGTATGTTTAGAAATTGTGTAGAAATTGTAGTTTATTATTTTTGAAGATGGAATTCAAATCCGTGTAGATATAGCATAAATTTTTAGTGTTTATAGAAAAAAGTGGGAATTTTTCTGGGTCCCAACCACTACCATGGCAATGAGCTCAATGATTTTCTATGGGTTATCTTTTAATGGGAATCAGAGGGCTATTTTATAATGCCATTAATTTAAACTACAACGTAAACTTATGATAACATCATCTACCAACACACAAAATGAATTGAATTGCAATGGCGTAAGAGTATTATCATGTTTATTTGAAGTTGTTACACGTACTTAATGAGTCAAATTTTTTAGAGACTTGAAATTTTGCACAGTTGTTGGTTTTTGGTCAAAACCATTGTAAAAATTCGGAAATCATTACAGTTTTAGTTTTGGGGGCTGTATTATACTGTCGTTAATTTTAAACTATAATGTAAACTCATGATGACGGCATAAAACTACTGCACAAAATGATTGGAATTGAGAAGGCGTGATACTGGATGAATTTATTATAGAACTTCTTCCTTGCTGCTACTTTGTATTCTTTCTGTTGTTTTATGTAATGGTAAAAATTCTCCCCTACCACTAAGTACCATGGCATCGAGCTCAATGCTTTTGTATGGGTATATGGGTAATTGTAATATGTTCCAAGACTGCATATTATTCATTGTATTTATTTCTGTCAGACTACTTTCTACTCTTTTCCTTATTTCTCAGAGAAAAACTCTATTAAACTACGACCAATGGAAGAAATCCGATATTGTAAAAGTTCCAATTTTTTGGAGCTCTTTTGCCCAATACGAGGATAAATTATAAGGCACTTCTAAATGAGCTAGAGCAGCAGTACTCAACCTTTTTTAGTTTGTGACACACATATGAAACCAGAATGAAATCTTTAAAGAATATAACTCGATAATATATGCAAATAGTTTTTATTATTATTAAAAAAAAGAAATATATTGTACTAGCAGAATTTCCCGTTGAATTTCAGCAGATTTAGTGAAGCTACTGTTGCACAACATACAAACTCTTTAAAATATATAGTAGATACTTTTAAAATTACAATTAGCTTTTCTTAACAATTAATTGTATTTGCTTGTAACAATCCGTTTCCGAGCCTATTGTATTCAAATATAATGATAATTTTATTTCCTATCATATTACTTTCACCAAATCTAGCTTCATTTCTTGTGTAATTATGCCTCACTGAAATATTTACTTTTATGTTTTGTAAGCATGAAACTCGTGAAAAAGCAACGTACAGTTGTACGTACACTGACTGGAAAATGTACATCAGATACGTGAGCTTATTTACATTAATAAACATTATAATGTAGAATATAATGATTTAACTTACAAAAAATGTAAGATTCCAGTATTCAATAGGTGAAAGAAGGTTCAATTACTTTCATCAATAAACGCTTCCTGAATAATAATCAGTATCTATTTATGTTGCTATCCATAAACATCGATCGTTTCGTTGCTTAAACAAAAGTGCGAATCAAGTAATGCTAAACTTTTGTCTATTTGTAAGCTTCATTGAAGCTAATTGAATCGGAGGTAACAATGACAGCTGCCTTGGCAATGTCCGGGAGGGGTACGAAAAATCCACAAAATTTCTTAACAAATAGCGTATTTCTGAAAACTTTGACCATGTAACATGTAAGCTTCCCAGGAATAAGATAGTATAGATTTTTATTCGTCGAATAAAGCAAAAATGAAGAAAATCGGTCCATATTTACAATGCTTGAAGGAAGAATACCTTGCAAGTCAAGAAATGGATTCATACATGTTATCTTATGGAAGAATGTTAATCCCCTATATTGGCAGCACTGATTACTTCTGGTTGACCAAACCTTGACCATTCACTAAGTTATGATGTAAGGAAGAATCTTACCAAATTTGGTTATTCTAGCTTTTATCATTTAGGAGGAGTTCCATGAACAAACACACAAACACACGCTTCAAAATATATTATAGTAGATTAGGAGGTGAAAATGTGGTCTCACATGAACGTGTTGTTGAAAATGGGAGTACACTGTTCAGTGCAAGGGTGGATCGAGGCTTCATCCATGGGAGAGGTAATCAGGAAGGAATAAATAAACTGTTTGAAAATATCATAATTTACCTATCTTTTAATACAGAAAAGGGTAATGTATATTTTTTGTACAGCAAAATGAATGTAGTTAAACAGTATATTTTATTATAATACATTTTAATACAGTAAAAGGAAATAGATAACTCTTTTACAACAAAATGAATACCCTAAAAGCGTATCTTCTTATCGTTTAATGACAAATTAAAGAAGAAATTCAACTTCTGTGTTTTGTACTTCCATATTTGTCATTAACATTAACATAAATGTCATTGTGTATGTGCAAAACTGCTAGGCCAATCAACCTCTCTTGAGGCATCGTAGATCTCAGCCAGGATTTTAAACGTTTTAAAGCAGAGAAGCTTCTTTCTGCAGAAGCAACACTTACAATAGAGGACTTAGGTACTAAACATCCATCATCACGATGTCCCCATAAGGGTATATTTTGTCTTCCAAGAAATATGATAGATTCAATAATTGGCTTTAATCTTTCTCAGTTTTCCATAACTTGTTTATGCCTTTCTTCATTAATACGATTTATAATGTCTTTGGATGAAGATTCATAAGTTGTAATAAAAGTTTTAGCAATAGCTAGACTATTTTTATGATAAGAACTATGTTCATGTAGTATTAAGTCACCATCTTTACCTAATAATTTTGAGTACTGTGTCAGTGGCCTTAGAACTAATTTTTGTAGACACCCCAAATCAGACTTTCTGACACCTTCTCCCTAATATATTAACAACCTCAGGCGTAACTTGATGGAATTTGTTCATATTGTTCAATTAAAAAAGATTTACTGGGTAATTCCACAAAAATTAATTTTTAAAAATAAATAAATTTTTGTGGAATTACCAAGTAAATCTTTTTTATTTTGACCTTCACCTTTATGTCTACCAATTATTAATGTACTACTTATATGCTTATAAACATGGAAATACATTTATTAGAAAAAGTTAGGTTTTTCGTTATATCATGGTGGGATCAGGGTTTCTTGAAAAGATGGTAGGTAGGACGCAAGAGGCAAAAGGTTGAGAACCACTGTCTTAGAGTATAAGGTGATTTGAGTATAAGTCACAGTGTACTTTTTAGCCTAAAGCAGCTTCTAAAATCCAAGTGTCGAGTATAAGTCGAAGCAAAGAAAATGAAAACCAGATAATTTTGAAATTTACAAAAAAATTAATATATATACAGGTGAACCTGTACTTACGAACAATTCGTATTTACAAACATTCCACATACCAATGAATTGCACCTCGCACTTCATTTACGAACACACCCTCCTGCACTTACATACATCGGTCACAGTAAGAACACATAAACTTGTCAACACTTGTCATTTGCCATTTGTATTCAAAACCGTACGGGCGCGTGTTTACATATGTGTTGATATTTACTACCCTTGAAATATCGAAAACATTCATAAATGTAGTGTTTGTGAAAGTGCTAAGAATGGTAAAAAAATGTCAAGTGCTGTCAATGGAAACTAAAATGGACATAATAAATAGATCAAAAAAGGTAAGTCGCTTGCTTCAATTGGTCATTTTTATGATCTCAACCATTCAACGGTTACAACCATTTTAAAAGACAAAGGAAAAATTGGTGATCAAATTCGCAATGCAAGCTCTGTTCAGTCCATGATTACAAGTAAAAAACGAAATGTCATCGTTGGAGAAATGGAACGGTGTTTAACAATTTGAATTCAGGATAATAATAATATAAGTCGAAGGTAGGGTCCGATCGGCCTAAAAAAGCAAGAAATTTCTCGCCGTATACTCGAAGATATGCGGTATTTCTTTTTTGTGTGTAGAGTGAGGAAATTTGTAGTCCCTACCTGGTGTCCATTCACATTTCAATAATCTGTATTTATGTAAATCATTTACATTTTCATTTAAAATTTTTCCTATATATCAATATACAGTGATGTATTATCTGTTATTAGCGGTAGCTGAGCTTGCCTATCTGGTTCAAATGGATTATCAATTTATGTTGACTGCAATTGTTGATTTTCAACTGATTTAGATGGCTTAAGTGTTAATGTTTGCCCTTCTTCAGGTGGTTCACTTTTCTGGAGCTTTACTACAAAAGCATCTAACGTATTTACTTCTTTTCGTTTACTCATCATAACCCCTAAGATAGAATAAAATTTTTAATTACTTACTAAATCAAATGAAATTTATGAGTACGAATATCAATACATATCATTATATACCGTATTTAAGACATACCTTTGCGTGCTTCAATTTGTCCACTACCTTAACTCTTTATTTAGCATAATTTAGTAGTCGTTTGGGATAAAGTCAGAAATTTCCCCCTAGAAATCATCAAGTTGGAACCCTAACCTAATTTTTTATAATAATAAAAAGTATAGCCCAGATGCCTTGTGTTCGCCACATTCCCCCTTTGACCGGCCCTGAGTTAGAGGTTAAACCAGGGGCTGGCAACCTATGGCTCCTGAGCCACATGCAGCTCTTTAAAGACTTAACAGCAACTCTCCCTGATAAAACTTGTCAAACCTTCTCGAACAAAGTTGGCTTAGTAAATTGCTTTAATAGAAATTGCAGAAAAATAAAAAGTCTGGACGCATTGTTAGAAGTACTGTAAATACCTGCGTATAACGTGCACTTTTTTCCTGATATTTTGGGCTGAAAAGCGGGGTGCGTGTTATACAAGGGTACATATTTATCGCGGTATTTAAAAAAATTAATTGCGCAGATAAAGATAAGAAAGGTGGATTTAATATGCATATTGGCCATAATAAGCACGTTAAGTTAAATCGAATTTGATTATATATTATATTAACTTTAATCTATGTGGATAAAATATATAGCGTGATTGAGGCATTTAAAGAGGCCCCACGCATTCTAAGAAATATTTATCGTACTTATAAAGTACACACATTTATGAAAAAATATCAGTGTGTCACAGTGAGAGATGTTGCTTTAGTTATTATAATTTACTATTAAAAATTTTTGAAGCATAAGATGCCCTGCGCGCACACTTTGCACCGGGTCCCGCGATTTTCCTAGTCTCTGACGTCGGTTTTAATTCATTGTTTTATCATATCACAATGATACTGACAACTTAACGCATAATAATAATAATGAGTTAAATGATAAATTTGTGACTGATTGTGAGACGAAAATTTTAGGAAAACGTGTGCGCTATACGCGGGTATATAAAAAAATCGCAGAATACGAGGCCGAAAACCTACCTGTGCGTTATATACAGGTGCGCATTATACGCAGATATATAAGGTAATGTTTGTTTTATAGAGGTAATCACAAAAAGTAAAACAAGAAGAGGATTCACCAACGACTGCAGCTCTTATGTTGCACATAATTTAAAAAGTGGCTGTTCTTCTGAAAAAGGTTGCCGATCCGTGGGTTAAACAATAGGTCAAACTACAGACTTTGTTTGGCTCTATACCTTATGCATTACATAGTAAATCTTTAAAGGAGATATTTTTGTTAATTACAAACTCCCAATGAATATTATTGCCTGGTGAAGCCAATTTTCAGATTTATAATTTGTTACAAATGTCTCTCTCCCTTTATTGAATGAAAAAATTGTTTTTTCTCCTTCAGTACTATTCATCCAACTGGATATCTGTATCTGAAAATGGAGATAGTATGGCTGTAGATGATCAAAATGATAAAAAGGCTAAGAAGCGGAGGAGCAGAAAAGAAAGCAAACATCATTCGGACAGTGTGGCCCTGATCGGAGAAGACCTCCTTACCAGCACTTTTACCCAGGCTGTCCACATTCTTTGGAATCTATGGTTCGTTTTACTTTCCATCTCTTTCTAATTTGAAGAATTGTCTTATCAATCGTATTAGATTGCTCCACAATGGAAATTGAGCTATGACATTCTTGGCTGATATGGAATCCTTTGGTATTTCAGACTAACAAATAAAGTGGCCTCAATCGGTGTTTGCTTAACTGGCTCTTCAGGTTAAATGTCCTCTTTTTAGGATCCCATTTCTTGTCTTAGCCTGAAAAAAGTGGTGAAAATATGTTTTATATAATAGTGTTTTTATTTTTGCAATGAAAAAGTTTCATCTTGTAATGCCTATTACTGTGAAGTCCCTTCTGTAGAAGTAATTTAAAATTGCATTCTTGCTTTAATCCCTCAATGCCGTTTGACATATATATATACGTTGAGCGTCATTGGTAGCTTTATTTTTGCCACGCTGAATTTTTTTTGATCTTAAACACCTTGATATATTTTAAAAGAAAGTTTTGACTGTAATAATTATATTTTATCAAGTTTTATTGCATTTCCTATTTTTTCTGATGATTGAAAATTTTGTGAATGCATTTTGTTTTGCCGCGTGCATAGTGTTATTCCTTCCTTTGGAAAATCGCAAAATGCTGAGGCTACCTATCTTTGAGCGAAGACCCTTTTTTATTGAAAAGAATAGAAGAAAGGAATGCTTTGGCCTGCGTATTTTGTGAGGGTCTACCAACCAAGAGTTTGGATTTATGCATCAGTGTATATTGAAAGAGGTCTGTTGACAAAACGAAGAATGAGAAAGGCCACTTCAAAGAGACCTGACTCAATATCTTGAAGTAAGGGATTAGAAGATGTTTCTCACTTCTCTTAGCCGTTCATTTAGTCGTGTAGACGCATTTACTGTGAATGGAGCATACTTTTTTCTGTGTTCACTGTGGTTAGACGTGTGAGGAATTTTTTTCTGGTTAGTTTTTTACTGCAGTTACATTGATTTTAAGGTAATACC
Organism: Uropetala carovei; assembly: GCA_036926305.1. Lineage (NCBI taxonomy): Eukaryota > Metazoa > Arthropoda > Insecta > Odonata > Petaluridae > Uropetala > Uropetala carovei. The sequence goes on from JAXCHB010000298.1 coordinate 636,699, forward strand.
CTTTTCTCTCCCTTGCCCCTGCACGGCTATATAATAACAATGCCGAGACAAACCTTTTTTTGGGCAATGTTTATGAGATGCTCGAGGTCACTTTTCCAACCTTACACTTGTCTCCACACCCTAGGCCCTATGTCTCATCTGTTAATAGGAACAATATAGTGTGTGAGAGAGGGAATAGGAGCCTTCTCTGCATGTCCCATGTAAACATCTATATACAGAAAGATTGCTAAGAGATCTCCTTCTAAGAAATTTTGGACTCAATACCTTGAGTAGACCAACTCATAAAAAGACCATGTTCACTTTTGTAAGAGGGCGATAAAGAGATGAATTGAGACTATGCTGTGAGTGTTACAACAGAATAAGAGTAAATGCCACTAAAAAAATCATTATGGATGGTATATTGAGGGTACATATAACAGTTTTCTTATAGTAAATTTAATGCTGAATCTGATTATGCATGTATAAACATTCTGAAAAATAGGGAAATACCTTTAAAGTTTAAAAAATATTTTAAATCGTTTTTTTGCATATATCTTCCTTTCTTATGCATACAATGTTATATTTCAGCTTCTATTGAATAAAAAGGGACAATTTTTTGTGACTTCTGTAATGATTCTGAATAATGACAAAGTAACTTAAAAATACATATGAATTATTAACTGCTTTAAAAAAATAACAAATGTAACATTTATCTAAAATATTTAGTCGAGACATGAAAAAGTTGACCTGCGAGAAACTTTTTTCCTCTTTGGTTTAGAGCAGCAAATGAAATGTTCAGAATATTTTAAATATATCTTTGAAAAAGATTCCATGTCAATACTTCTATAGTTTTCACAATATTGTTGAATAAATGAAAGCATGGGCATGTGCTGGATAAGTAAGCGATCGGTGTGCCATCGCTTCTCTCCAGTAAAGAGTTTGTACTTAATGTGGGATTTCATTAAATGTCCTCCGAGCTTGAGGGGTTAAACTGCTGCCAGTATATGAGATTATCTTATTATATGATTGTCTAATACCATGAGTGATTTTAATATTTGTGTGCATTTATGTGGCTGGTGTTATATTATGTTGTTTAGTATTTTAGTCGGTACTGAGGGAGTAAGTGGCTCACAGTACCTAGTTCAATGTTTAGCCGCTAGATGGCGCTTCTTATGTTAGCCATTGTGCCTCCCAAGAACTTCCTATTTTGACCATTACGTGGCACTTTGTGCATTAGTCGCTCAGATGCAGTGTTTCTTCCATTCTCATTCCTGGCAGAATGGGATTTTCCTGAGTCCAGAGAGCACCACAACCTAACTATTTTTTTGAAATCCTGACATGTGACAGTAGTGCCGCAGCAATTACATTTTACATGAATGTTATTATTGGGTTCCTGAAATGGAACCTAACCCTGAGTCCTGGTTTGCAAGCTAAATAGGCCTTCATGCTAAATAGGCCTGCAAGCTTTGTTAAAAGAATTACGTTTTGCATGGAAGCTATTGTTGGTGCTCGAAATGGATCCTAACCCTGATACCTGGTGTGCAAGCTAAATAGACTTGCAAGCTAAATAGGCTCCATTTTCAGAACAACAGTCACGGGAGGATATATTGCACTTTAGTCACCAATTTTTCTTCGCACATAACAAAAGAGTAGCGAATATCCCAGTGTCGCATGCACTCGGGAAAATCCCATTCTGCCAGGAATGAGAATAAAAGAAACATCACATCTGAGCAACTAATGCACACAGTACCACGTAATGGCCAAAATAGGAAGTTCTTGGAAGGCACAACGGTACGCATAAGAAGCGCCATCTAGCAGCTAAACATTGAACTAGGTCAGTGATGGCGAACCTGTGGCACGCAAGACAATTTTGGTTGGCACGCCAACGAAAGGTGAATACCAATCAAAGAATTTATCGTACTGTTTTAGTGCCGAAAAAATATTTGTGTTATATAGTTTACTATTGTAAACATTAGTTTTATGGTTACAAATTTCAATCTCTTATTTCTTGATCACGAATTTAACTTAGTTAGCACCCAAAGAAAATCAAGGACTTTCTTGTGGCACGCGAGGCGGTAAAGATTCGACAATTTCAGTAATATTGGCACGCGGGCAATAGAAGGTTCGCCATCACTGAACTAAGTACTGCGAGCCGCTTACTCCCGAAGTACCTTTCGGTCTGTTGTTTTCATTTTATGTACTTTTTTAGTTATTGTTTATCCAAGCCAAAAACATTATCCTAAATTAACTGGCTTTTCATGCAAACTTTAGTGCTTCACTATTAGTTTTAGGAATGTCAGTTTCTATTATCGAAGATATAATTTTAAAACCAAATCCAACCTTCTATAATGAAATCAGACTGATTAAGCTTTGAATGTAACAGTATAATTTTGTTGAACTTCAATATGCACTTTCCTTTATTGTGTCTGTTTCTCATTGTGAACATTTTGAACCATCACAAATTTCTGTTACTTTTTCAGTAAAAGCAGTGATCTTGCAGTGAAAATATTCAACCAACAGAATGTTCTCCCGGTTCTTGCTCGTTATCTGGACCCAAAGGAATGTGGTATTGAACCTGCGGTAGCTGTAGGTAAGTTTTGATTATCTTAATGTTAAGCATAAAGGTATTTCAGCCGTTTCATTCTGATCAACTTAATAGATTATATTCCTACTTAATACCAGGAAATAAAATTATTACCTCCCTTGAGAAATTTCTCTTTCACATGCGGCTTCAATTTGTAAAAAGGCCCAAGTGTGGGCAAAAACCGCAGGCACCCAGATGTAAGAGATGGCCTCCCTGCTGCCTCTATGTAATAGCTCTTGACTTTTTTGACTATAGTAGGACCTCGATAATCGTTGTTTCGATCAGCCGTGGTTTGTTGCCAAGTGGTAAAAAAAAACAGAAAAGTTCCTGTGCCATTTTCGAATGAAGCAGTCAAACAAGTGCAATCGCTTGCATAAATTAACGATTATGCAAAATGCGTCGACGGCTTTGAATGCTCAACTCTTTGAATTTCGGTAAAACTTTACATGGAACGTGTATAATTATAACATTGCATTTTCTTAAGGCAATGTAAATGCTAATTTCATTGGAAATAGACTTATTGTTAAATGAAAAATTTCTTGGCGAGATCGCTGTTACTATATTTGACCTTTGGTGAAAATGAAGATGAATGAAATTATTGTCACTGAATGTGGAACATTATTCAACGATGCAAAATTATTAATTGGAGTAATATTTCAAAATGTCAGCAACTAAACCATTTCCTACACATTTCTTCAATCTTGAATAATGTATTCTAAGATGTGCAAGAATGCCTGGCACACTTCAACATAAAATCTACGAAATTTACGTTTTTGCCAAAAAATTGTGGAAATTTTTGGGGGGTCAGCTTAAATCCGGGGTCGGCTTCTATTTGGGCAGATACGGTATATGCATTGGCAGTTATTTCTGTAGAAAGTGATGATGCAGATAATTTAGATTTAGAAGAAATGGTTAAATACTTTGCTGCATCAAAAACCAGGAAGATAGTTCTATAAATACTTATTTAAGTTTTTCCATTAATTTTAAGATTACGTTATTTCTAGATAGTATTTAATTCAATGTTTTACTCAGTTTTTGTAATGTTTATGTAAATATCTATCAACCTCAAATTAACAACTTATATGAGAGAAAGTAAAATATTCAAGGTGAAAAGCACAGTTATACATAGTTAAGAAAAGTTGGAAAAAATATTTAAAAAGCAGTCTTCTTATAAACAATAAAGAAAATGAAAACAAAAACATATTAATGATGAATAATTTAAAAAATTATAAAATTACTGTACTTACCAGTCAGAGTCACTTTCCATGATTTTTAGTGGTGGTTATGGAGACATACAGTTTATGTCAGACAGACTGCCAGAACTCTGTCCAGAACCAGAAGGATTGTGAGATGAAGTTGTAGCTTTTGATGTTGATGATAGAGGTAGAGAATCATCATTGTCAAGAGACATTCATCTGGATGGAGGAGCAAGCTTAAAGAAGCCATGAATTTTCAGCTTGGTTGTTTATTGCCTCTGCCTATAAGTACCGTAATTTCCCGATTATGAAACATTTTTTTTCACGAAAAATTGATAAAAAGTTAGGGTGCATATTATATATGGTAACAAGCACATACAACTTTTTTAGTAAGGAAATAATTTATATTTTTGGGCATATTTTTACCAGTAAATTGTACATTTCAATGCATTTCGATAACATTCCTTTAAATATCATTTTTCAAAAGAAAAATAAGAATAATTATTTATTTTCTTTAACTGTCTGAATCTTACCCTCTGAATTCATTATTGCTGTCCTCAAATAATTCGCTGGTGATTTTGTACTCTCTCATCGTCTATGTAAATGGCATCGCCGAGAACGTCGCCTTCATACTCACTATCCACTTCGGAGAAATCATCATCCCATATGATGTCATCTTCAGAACCATCCATGGCGTTTGTGAGGCAACACTTTTTAAAGCCACACTTTTTAAGAAAAAATCAATGCAAGTTTTGAGCAACAAATATTATTTTACATACTTCAACCATCTTGTATGAAGACAGAGTCAGAACTAGACATGATATTCGCGTAAACTATCTCGCTAGGTGGCAAGGCAAGAACTTTTATTCCAACTGACCAGATTATTATACATTGCGACATTGAGACCTGTTTTTATACATTGTATCGATCTTTAAAGTGAGAGTCAAAACTATATAGACATAAAGTTTTCATAAACACACTCGAACATATCTCACAAGGTGAGAACTGTCTTGATACTGCTAATAACCAAGTAAAAAATTACAGTGATCTTTTCACAAAAAATGAGTTGCGTATTATACATGGTGATAAGACAATTTTCACATTTCACTCATAAAAACATGGGTGCGTACTATATGGGGTGCATATTATAATCAGAAAATTACGGTAATTAAATGTTCTAAAATGTTTGTAGTATGCTTCAAATTTGGGATCAAAATAAATTGGTCGACAGTTGAACAATCGAAAGTCTGTTAATCAAGGTTATGCTGTACTTAAACAAATTTGATCCTTTCTTGTACCGTATTGGCCTGAATATAATGCGATACTAAATATTTTGAAAGCTTTTATAGAAAAAACTCAAAAAAAAGAAAATGAAAATTTTTAGATTTCTCCTTATTTGAAATCTAAAATTTGTAAACATATTAAATTGTATAAAGCATTTCAATACATATTTGTAAACATTAATAATTCACTAAAAATCAGGAGTTTTCTATCTTCCAAAAACATTGTAAAACACATTACAGTATTCCCTCGGTTTACGAGCTTAATTTGTTCAGGGTGCAGGAAGAGGTGGACTTTCATTCATTGGGAGAGTGTCTCTATAAAATAAGACCACATGATTTTTGGCACCTCTCCTCGTATGCTGGTTGATAGTTGTATTAGGAGCAGCCTAATTAATCTTGCCCACACTCATGAAAACTCTTGGGCCAGCTCTGCCTGTGTGCTGCATCTGGCTTCTGAACCCAAGTAGTTCACTCAAGAAATCTACAACGAAAAAGCAATTCATTAAAGTTTGTACAGTAGAGTTTGTATTTGCTACACAAATTGTGGTCTTAAAATCTTCCTTGTTCAAGTAGCAGTGGTGAATTATGTGAAGACATGGCTTGTCATCTCTTAGAAATGACGGAATTTATGGGTGTCTTTTGAAGTAATTTTTTTTATTTAAGCACCTAAGACTTGTGTATATAAATTAATTATGCTGTTTTTTGTTGTAGCTCACTGTCTTCATACAGTGACTGAAGACAATGAAGTTGCAGCCCTTGAGCTTCGGCAATCCTCAGAGGATGTCCTACTCAAAATAATTTCTCCTGCTTTTGAAGAGGAGAGAGCTCATTGTGGGAAACCTTCTAAATTTTTACTTTTGAGAGTTTTAGCTGCAGGTAATACAGAAGCATCTAAAGATGCATTTGTTGTTACTTGAGTACAATTTTTGTTAAAATTTTTGAAAATTTTTCAACTCCAGTAATTTTATATTAGATATTTCTTTGCTACCATATCAACAGACTGTTTTGCTTTTTGGCAGGCATAATTATGAATATTACCAAGGGTTATTCAGATCTAGCACCTGTTTTAAATGCAAGGGTAGGACTGGCCATAAGTGATGCCATTTCTGAGGATCACAGAGTGGCACTTTCTGGGGTCTCTAATGTCTTGCATAAGGAGAGGCAAGAGTCATCTTCCTCTCCCACTGACAGTGAATCGATGGACGAAGGCGAGATGACGTTGGATTTCCAAATTGAAGAAACAGAATCACTCATTGCTGCCCAGACCATTGCTGTGGAGTTATTAACAAATTTATATTATAAGGAAGGTATATTCTACTTATGATTTTTCATTTTAAGCTCAAAGGAATTTATGACATTAGATAGATCATTTCTTAGGTTCAGCTAGTTTTTTAAGACATTACTCAAATTATATTTTTCAAATGAGCAGAGAAATAATTTTCATCAGTCAATGATTAGGTCAGGAGAAATAACTAATAGTTTACCTTAATGTTTTATCATGAACAGTTTTACATCTTTCTTAATCATTATTTTGATATTGAAACCATGCCCTTGCTGTCTTATTATATCATAAGTTTATAACTTTCCTTATTTCTGTTTTATGTCGTTATTGTATTTGTACATATATAGCAGGGCAATTCTTTATATAAAACAGCTACTTAATCTGCTATAATGACTTTATTTTTCTGATGTTAGATTTATTATCATTAAAGAAGCTTGGGTGAACAAATTATCAATCAATTGAATTACTTAACCTAATTTTCTTATGATGACACCTCAAACTTCATATTAGTTCACAATAATTGTATAACTGGAGGATTCCAAATCCAGAAGAAGATCTATATATTTTTTAACAATTTAAAATCTACTTTTGTCCTATTAGAAAGAACTCCATGCCTTATGATTATGGGTACTTACTAGATAGCTAGCAGGGAATATTGAATAGTGAGATTGAAAAGGCTCTCAGAGATATGAAGTCAAAGAAAGTAGTAGGAGTTGATGACCTCCCCATAGAAATGTTAAAAAAGCTAGGAAAAGAGATTTTTTTATAAATTATGCCATAAGATATATATATGAAGAGGAGGAATGACCAAAGGATTTCACTAGATCTGTTTTAATACCCTTGAAGAAAAAGAATAAATCAAACAAATGTCAGGGTTACAGAACAATCGGCTTAATACCACATGCAGCTCATGTTATTCTCAGAATTTTAAACTTATTTTTAGTAAATCTTTTCTCAACCTAATGGTTAGTGATTGATAAAATTAGAGAAATTTGTTGATGAGATTTATGTTCCTTCAGTTTGTCTCTGATCATCATCCTGAAAGTCTGCTTTTAAATGTGATTTTTACTTTCTCCATATACATAGTTCCGAAGGTCGCCGTGTAAGTCCAACAATGCTTAAATACGATATATTTTTTGACACATGTTTGTTTCAATGGATAGTAAAAGCTAAAAAAGTACTGCTTATGTGATGAGGGTTTATAATTTGTTTATGAAGAGCAGTACAGTAACAAGACACAATTTGCACCCACGGGATAACTAATCTAAATGGCGAAAGCGACACTGTCAGCTGTGCATCAGCGTACAATAATCCCTTGGTTTACGAGCTTAATTTGTTCCTCGAAAACTGCTCGTAAGGCGAAAACTCGTAAAACAAAAATTAATTTCCCAATACATCCCATGTTTTATAAACAATAATTACATCATTAAAGTTGGGATGCCGTGACTTTCTGCGCATTCGAGAAGATTCGGGAACCGACGAAAGCCGAGAATAGGTGCCAGGAAAAACGATCGGTTTGCGAAAGGAAGGAGATCGTATAAGCAAAAATTGGCTCTTAAATTGAAAAACAGGTATTAATTTGTGCATCTCGTATAAGCAAAAACTTGTAAACCGATTACGAGTATGCCGAGGGATTACTGTATGTACTAGTACTGCCATCTATTAAGTCGCAGTTGAACTAAAAATCGAGCATGCTGATAAGTTGTCATGTATCCGTGTATCTATGGATCCGTATAACTCGGACCTGTGTAAGTCGGGGTGTCACTGTATAGAAATATTGTTTTCATGAAAAAAATCGATTTCGGGATTTCAATGGAAATACACCTTTTGACTATTTTCTCAGTGATGTCTGTATATGATAGGAAATTTGTGGGCACTCAAACTCAAAAACTAATAATCAAATCAGCACAAAACTTTATATTTAAGATTTTTATTAGTAGTATTGTATTCGTGAAAAGAATCGAATTCCAGACTTAAACAGAAGTACTCGTTTGAGGTCCTCGGTGAATGTCTTGTACTATTTTCGCGATGATGTCTGTGGGTGTGTTATGTGTATGTGATAGAATTTTGTAGATGCTCTAATTCAAAAACTAATAATCAGATCAGCACAAAACTTTATATTAAAGATTTTTATTAGTAAATGAAGATTTGAAAAGGTTTTGGTTGAAACTGGTCAACCAGAAGTGGGTGTTTATTCTAGTCGTTTTTCCGTTTTTACTTTCTCCATATACGTAGTATAGAGAAAGTATTGTTTTCATGAAAAAAATCTACTTCGAGACTTCAACAGAAATACATGTTTTGAGGTCCCTAGAACATGTTTAGACTATTTTCGGAATGATGTCTGTGTGTATGTATGTGATTGTGGGTGCTCTAACTCGAAAAGTACTTGCCATATCGTTACCAAATTTCATATATAATACTTTGGTATGAGCACAAGAACTGATTAGTATTTGGACAATACCGGTTAACCAAAAGTCTAGGTTTATTCGAAACCTGATTCGGTTTTTGCGATATTTCTCCATTAAAACATCATTATTGTATATACAAATTGATACAAGTATCATAGAGAATGTAATTTCCTACAACTTTTATTTGGAACAATTTTCCATAGCAGTTATTGTTTAGGAATTATTTATAAACTAGCATAAGTGCCCGTTGAATTTCAATGGGTTTAATGAATCTAAATTTTCATCAGTGCAACATGTAAATTTGGCAATAAAATTGTACACTGTTTTAACCATTGAATATTTCTATATTATAAGTCTTGTTTAATTAATGAACTAAAATCTCACAGAAATTCCTTGTGAATAAAATAGTACCTTTCTTTCTACTAAAATATCCATTGTTAATAGTTTTAAATTGATTATAGTATTAGGATTTCAATTTCATTAAATAAGCAGAATTCCGGTTCCAAAAAATTGGTTCAATCTTCAATTGCCTCTGATAATACTTTAAATAGATTTTGGAATATAATGTATGTACCTCAATTTTGTTTATCGTCTGCTCAGCACACTTCTCATATTCTGTAACAACCACTTTCACCAGTTTTAAATGGAGTTCAAACTTAGAAGAGAACTTGATTCAATTCAGTTAAAATAACCACATAACAAACTTCTTATTTCAAAGAAAATCCTTTTATAATATGCAATGTTAACCTAGAATTCATTCATTCTGAAAAGTGAATAAAAGTGCCGTGTAGGTACATATATTTCTTTCAACTAAAATAACCACTCTTAACAGATTTTAATGGATTGATGCATTAGCATTTCAACTTCATGAAATAAGCAGAATTCCTGTAACAAAAAAATTTGTTCAATCTTCAATTACCTCTGATAATACTTTATATAGATTTTGGAATAAAATGTACCTTAATGTCATTTAGCGTCTGCTCACCACTCTGGACTTCTCAGTTTCCGAAACAACAACTTTCTATAGTTTTAAATTGATTTTTGCTTTGAAATGGTACTTTCCTGTTAACGGGAATACCTAAAAAAATAAACACGTATTGTTGTGATATGTTGTGATATTTTGTTTGTTAACAATGCTTAACAAATCTCGTTAAGATATTTACGTTGATCCCTTAATGATGAATTTGTGGAGCTTGCCGAGGATTGAAGAAGAAGCTGTATCTTTGCTTCAAGACCATGGTATTTTATCTAAAGGGCGAATGTGCAAGAAATTATGAAACTTAACTTCTGCGACAGAATATTTTGGAAATGCAACGCGAAAGCCTGTCAGCAGAAGAATTCATGTGGCAAAAACATAACAAAGAAATCGACATATTTCCAGCTATTTTAAATGCCATAAAGACATATTGGCCCCCTAGTAACATAAATTTAGATTGTATTAGTAATTATGTTGCTTTTATTAATACTTAAGTTTCAAAAAAGTGTGATTTTTAAGTAATTCCCCCGTTGTTACGCATTGTTAACAAACAAATACGTCGTAACATATCACAACAATATGTGTTTATTTTTTGAGGTATTCCCATTAACAAAATACTTGAGTCAATTCAGTACAACTTCCACTTGACATGCTGTAAATTCCAAAGTAACTCCTTTTATAATAGGCAATGCTAGCCTGAAATTAATTCATTCTGTCAAGTGAATAAATAAAGTTCTTTCTTTAAACTATAATAGCCACTGTTATTAGATTTAAATGGATTATAAGCCTTAGAACTTACTCTGTATTAAATAAGCACCAAAATTCCTTTTATAAAAACAAATCAATTCATTAAAAGATCCACCGTTGTTTCTTCGAAAATTGCCTGTTAACAGTTTTAAATGTCCTTTTAATTTTAATTTATATTCGTTTCCAAACTTCGGCCATTGTTACAAAATTAATTCGAGGAGTAACAATATAAATTCGTAAGCACGTATGGTTTACAAAGATTTTATTTTAAGAATGCTTTTTATTTCCAATTTTTCTAAAATGACACTGTTGATACTTAAATTTTTTTATATTTACGTTAATATACTTATTTTCCACAAAACACGCCAATCTCTCCCCTTCCTTCCTCTCTCTCTCTCTCTCTCTCTCTTGTATTAAAGCTAACATTGATAATGGTCGACATAGCAACATCACGTTAAAATGGTGAGATTTCCACAAAATATGCAAATTAAACGTTTAACATGGAATATTTCGAACTGTGGGCGAAAAAAGACGAACGGAATAAGAAACTTTATAACTTTTTCTTCAAAATGGTTCAAATCCGAAGGTCGTCTGTTAATTTCTTCTAATTTTAATTTCCAAATGAATAAAAGCCTGCACATCGAAAAATCACGTTTTACATGTTAAGTAATGGGAAAAGGAAATGCCTCTCTTGGAGACGAACCAAGGAATTTTTTCGCGATTTAAATTCTTCATCACCTGGAAAAGTGTTAATCAAGCATCTCTACCAAATTTCGAGTTTCTATCATTATTATTTCTCGAGTTATTAGCGTTTGCATAGCATGATGAACCTACCAACCAACGAACGGATGACGGCTATTATTATATAAAATAATCGGTTTTTTTGGTTTCCGTCAAATATCTCCTTATAAATGATGTTATTGGTAATCTTTGTGAGGACCAAAGTTGTAGAGAATAATATTTCTTCCAAGTTTTGTTTGAAACAAATTTTTGTAGAACCATCCATTTCAGAGATATTTAACTTAGTCGTAATTTCCAGTGTACAGCGCCAGTGGTGAATTCTGTAAACATATTCAAAATATAATTTACAGTAATAAGGACAACTGTAATCTTTTACGATACGAAATAATAATTTTGCCTTATAATGCTATTCATAACAATTTAAATATCTATACCCAAATATGGAGAAAGTCATGTGTTGGCCACATCAGATTTTTCCAAATAGTTGTTATTATAAAAGTTGTAGACAATATAATTTTCTACATGTTTCGTTTGAAATATTTTTTCCTGAACTCGATAGTTTCAGTGAATTTCAATTTTTCGTCTCAATTTATGTTGAGTACAGCACCATGAGTTCGAAACAGGAAAAGCATCAACTACATTATGATCATAGGCCAGAGGGGCGAACGCGGCCATCAAGAACCACGAATCTATGATAACAATGTATTGGGACTTAGACATTTAAAAAAAGTTGATGTGGCCAACACATGACTATCTCCATATTTGGGATATAGATATTTAAATTATTATGAATAACATTATAAGGCAAAATTATTATTTCGTATCGTAAAAGAATACAGTCGTCCTTATTGCCATAAATTATATTTTGAATATGTTTAGAGAATTCACCGCTACATGGTGGTGGCGCTGTATACTGGAAATTTACAAATAAGCAAAATATCTCCGAAATGGATGGTTCTACGAAAATTTGTTTCAAACAAAACTTGGAAGAAATATTATTCTCTACAACTTTGGTCCTCACGAAAATTACCAATAACGACGTTTTTAATGAGATATTTGACAGAAACCAAAAACACCGAACACAGTTCTTTGTATAGAATTGGAAAAATTCTCCAAATCACCGTAAAGGCGGTACTTACGTGTCAAGGCACAGAAGACTCGCAAGACCACTTAGGACGCGCCTTGACACGTAAGTACCGCCTTTACAGTGATTTGGAGAATTTTTCCAATTCTATTCATTGTCTTCACCATGTCTCGTGGGTTCTTCATTTTATTTACAGTTCTTTGTGCTCATGCTAAAGTGTTATTTATGAAAATTGGTATGAATAGGACAAGTAGTTTTTGAGTTAGAGCACCCACAATCACATACATCCATCCATCCATCCACACACACACACACATATATCATTCTAAAAATAGTCTAAACGTGTTCTAGGGACCTCAAAACGTGTATTTCCATTGAAATCTCGAAGTCGATTTTTTTTGTGATCACAATACTTTCCCCATACTATGTATGGAGAAAGTAATACGGCTACCACAAGTATGGAGAAAGTCATGTTGGCCACATCAGATTTTTTAACATTTGTATTTTAAATATCTAAAATGTGATTCCAGTTGCTTCATAAACATTAATTCTTCCATTAGTATAGTAATATTTTTTCATTTATCTGTTAGATGAGGATGATGACTGGGCAGATTCAGATGGTGAGGATATGAGTAACTCAGAAACAGTGAATAATCGATTTCCAATGGCAGATGGACTTCCAGAAATGGAGGAGGCATTTGGGGGAAAAGGTCATATAGATAACACTGTGAAGAAAATTGAGAAAGATGATGGTATATGGAAAGAACTTGAAAACCAACCAGATACCAAGTGCTTAATATCAAGGTAAGATTATTTTCAGGATAAATAATTTTATTTGTGATTTTTAGCGTTTCTGCTTGGTGGGATACTTATTTTACACTGAGTAATTTATTTCTTCCTCTTTGAATATTTAATAAATGAAGAAGTACTTCATTTTCATTGGAAAGTGTGTTTTCAGTGGAAGATACATGTATCACTTAAACATTTTGGAATTACACTGAAACCCTGATTATCCATGATGATTGGGCCTGAGGTAGTCATGGACTATTGAAATTGTTATTGCAGGGTAAATTTGTTAAGGAAAAATATCAAAATTTTGTTATATTGTGTGCAAATTCATTTGCCTATAAAAACAAGTGAGCTGTTTTAATCATCCATGTCTTTGCTGAGCGAGTTAAATATTCCTGTAATCATATAGCAAACTGACAAAAAGTATCAAACCTTACCTAAGGACAATCTTGAATATAAAATGACCTATTTACCGTATTTATTCGAGTAATACCCGCATGTGTGTAATACCTGCACCCTCGTTTTTGGAAGTGAATATCTGGGGAAAAAGGTATTTGTGTTATGCCCACACTTTAAAAATTCCAATTTTGTTATTTATCGGCAACATTGGTAAACTAATCTATCCGAAGTCAAGTCTGATGATGCATAAGCTGCAAAAATCACTTATTTAAGACATAAATATTAAAACAACTATTAATGCCTTTTCTAATGCAATAAATCACGAAAAATTGACATTCAGCAATATTATATTATAAGGAAAGAAGTCGGAAGCGTATTTTGAAGGCCAGTGCATTAATATCGCCAAAAGGTTCCGTTTTGAGTCACTGCACAATGTACATGCTTTATTTTTGCCAAATGTTTGGAATCATGACGGATATGCTGCCATCACTGAAAAGAGTGTTCCTCTCATAAATAAAACTTGAAAATTATGTGCACAAACTGAATCCCAACATCCAATAGAATGATTTTTGATTCTTTCGATTATTAAATTGTATGTAAATACCTGTAAAAATTACGATGAAAAAAAGAAATATCGTAAAATCCCAAATTTTTAAACAAAGAATTTATTCAACTCATATTTCAAGGACTTCTTTAGGAATTCCACATTCGTTTTTTTTTCTAATACCTAATCACTGATCTGGTCTTCATCTGCAGCATAATCACCCCATAAGTAATGGCCCTCAGTTCCATCCAATGAACTTCGTCACTTTAAAGCCTTTGATCACACTTTCTTCACTTACGCCGTGCCATGCTGCGAGCACCCATCAGCACACCTCAGTGAGCAGAGCGCATTTCAGCCTGCCCGTTGTTGTTGTGTTCTTCAAATTTAAGCATGAATCACGTACAATTAAAGACAAAATCTGTGGTGTACGGCACCTTCCAGGAAACACAATGAATTCATTCTTTGCCACGAAACACGACAGGCATTTCGCGGGTGACATACCATCAAAAGGTAAAGGGGCATATCTTGTGTAATGTTCACACCCCCTTTTTCTGGATGCAGTTTTAGGGAAAAAGTGTGGGTATTACACGAGTAATTATGGTAATGCCTGTGCATATATTTATATTTGCTTTCTTTGGCCTTATTAGCCCTAACTCTGCTACATATGACTTTACAATAAAAACTTTGTACCTGATCTTTTAACAGCAAATGAATAGGAAAGCTAACACAGTAAGCCATCATAGTTTTGCTTTCATGTTAGTACAAATATTATTACTAATTCCACTTATCACACATTGAATTTTACTTGCTTTTCTGAAATCAACAATAATCAAGAAGCTACTCCTTAATTGGATTGCATTCCAATCTACCTACTCGCTTAGCAAACTTTCGCTATGTAGCTTTTGTAATATACCTTGAACTAAATTGTAATCTGTGTCCTTGCAAATGTTAAGTTGTAATACAGAACTGGGTTTAGGTATAAGATTAACGTATATGATGGTTACTCTGCCTTAATTCAATGTTTATATTTTTAATATGTATATTCTCTGAAAGTTTGGATTCTAGCTTAATTTGAAAAATGTTTACGTTAACCTAAAATTTGGAAATGAGTTGCTCTGAGTCATAAATATAAGTTCAATAGTAATGGCAATAACATCAATGGTGATATACAATTAGTGCATCCAAGCATTAAACTATAACATTTATATGCTGATATATTTTTATAAATATAATCTTTAAGAAAATGTAATGAATAAATAAATAACATGAAAGAGCTTACTCCAAGAAATCAATGTACAGGGGGTTCCCGTATTACGTTGGGGGTTATGGACCATAAAAGTGCAACGTGTATCGAAGCTAAATAAAACGGGGAATTATTCTTCCATATGAATAACGTAAAATAGGGCCATAAGAACATAGATTTCACCTATGCCACTTAATGATCAAGGGTTTTCAATAATACTATCCATTGATAGGAGATCGAAACCTAAAGCTTTCAGCATTATTTTCTTCATTTGTTTTCTGATCTCCAAACTGTGTTAGTTGACTACGAGTTGTAAGGGGGAAAGGAAGGGGAATAACTATGAGGGTATATTATAGTTACCTCACTTAGAGGTGGACGAAGAAGCTATTCTTTCAACTTCTCAGCCTCCGAGTTATAAACAGCTAGGTCCTTTTGACATGTGAAAACAAGGCATCGGCAGTTTCTTCTTGCTCCCATCAGGCCACTAGTCGAGAAACGTGCATCTGCACTTTCCACTCATTTCTCTCTTGGGAAGACCCAGTGCAAGTGAGACACAACTGTGTCGCTTAGAAGCATGGAAAATTAAACACTGGCTTGTAAAAGGTAATCATCTGTGTTCTGAAAAGATCTAATACATACATGTCGACTGCACGACATTTTCAAATCTCTAAAATCAAATCTGGCCGATAAAGTCAAAAAAGGGACATTTAAATCCGGCATTTAAAAATTAACCCTTCAAGCGTGCAGGATGTTTACTTAAATCCCATGTTTGAGGTCATAAGAGGTTTTTAAAAATTTGCGAAAATGCGTGATTTCGATTCCTGAAAATTGAAAAATTCATAACTTTTTTCATTTTTATTGGATTTGTATAAAATTTTTTGAATATTTTAGTAGATCATAACATTTATAAACAATTTCCTACCAGTTAACGTGCACCCGTGCTTTCATATATCATTCAGTATTGCGAAAACTGTAAACGGCATTGATACGCAGTCTTTTTTAAAATAACATTTCTGCTTTTATTAACATTTCATTCGCTGGATGTACCTACCTAAACCAAATAGAAAAAAAGTTTCTCGCAGGTCAACTTTTTCATGTTTTGACTAAAAATTTGAAATAAATTTTACGTTTCATATATTTTTAAAAGACGTTTCATAAAGCTTATGAAATTTTGAGTTGTAAAGTAGTCATTCATAGTCATTATAGAATTTACATGGTGAAATTTGTCCTATTTTGTTCAGTAGAAACGGAGCTATGAAGTTGTATGTATCAGAATGTATGCATAATAAGAAAATTAGAAAAGTTAAAAGTTTTTTTAAAAGGCATTTGCTTTATCCCATTTACCATGAAATTTACAAGAAAATATAACTTCAATGAATTATCTCTATTGAATTTTTTTTACTAGCACTCACTTCAGACTAACATCTTGAGAGCGACACGAGAATATTTTTCCTGCAAAGGCCTGAGAATAAGGGCATGATGCAAGCGCTCGCTCCGAAACTTTCGATTACTAGGCATCTTCAGTGATTTATTTTTGTAAACAGACCTTGGACCCAAGAAGAGACTTCTTTTCTCTCATATTTTAATGGTCTCAAGCGTCGAAAGAATTGCTTAAGCTAGCACATGGCCTGAAGAGAGCCGAACAATGATTTTTGTTGTTCGACTGCCCTCGTCTTATACCTCTCAACCTCTGACTCATAAGAAAAACCAAAGAAAAGAAAGTTTGTGGGCAGATGAGTAGTCTAGATCTTGTTTCACTTTGTAGTAGTATTCATGGCGAGATACGGTTCTTCTCAGCATTGGAGATTTTTAGAAGACACGAAAAATCAATCACAAAATTTAATGCACCTTAAGTGTATAATAAAGATAAAAAGATCGCAGAATGACGATAAATAGGTAGGCCAAAGGTTCCTCTTTTAAAATATATAAAGGTTACCCATATTTAAGAAAATTTACTGTGTCAAAAAAATAAAGAAAGCTAGCACCTCTGCGACGTACCTAGTACACATGATGACTGCATGTGGAGTTTTCGTCCGACGTTCCCAGTATGCATTATTATTATTATTATTATATTTATTATCCAAAGACCATACAGTTTGTAGGTATAAGACTCGTCTTAAAGAGATACATAAAAAAGAAAATAGCGAAATACAATATACATTTAAATACATATTACAACATGAAGGAATTTCATTATCACAATTTTTTGTTGTAAAAATATAGAACAAATGTTAATAATTAGAAGATTATGATTCACAAAGATGAGTCTAAAAACTCGTTAATACTATAAAAGCACTTTCTTATAAGGAACTTTTTAAGATCTGACTTAAATCTGTTATTGCTGTCAGTGGCTTTAATGAATGATGGAAGCTTATTATAAAGTTTAGAACCCATAGCAAGTGGTGGTCTTTGAGCAATTAGTTTTTTGTGATGCTCTAAATGGACTTTATTATGCCCTCTTGTACTATATGAATAAACATCAGCATATGTGTTAATCAAGTTTTGATTTTCATTCACAAATACAACAACTCTGAAAATATAAACACATGGTATAGATAGCATATTTAATCTTTGAAAAAGAGGTCGACATGATGTCCTCTGAGAACAATTCAACATGCATCTTACAATACGCTTTTTAATTAGTAGTACTTTGTTTAGTAGTGATGGTGAGGCACCCCAAAACATTATGCCATAACAGGCACGTGCATAGAAATATCCATAATACACTGATAGTGAGACTCTAAGGGAAACTGAAGTCTTTATGAAACGTATACAGTAAAGGGAAGAAGTTAATTTTGGTATGAGACATGAGATATGTTGAGACCACTTGCCAGATTGCTCAACATGTAGTCCAAGGAACTTAGTATGGTTTGTAGGAATAATATTTTCGTTGTTTAAGGTCAGTTCAAACTTGTCTTGAAGAGGAATTTTTGAAAAGTTATCATTTGGGTTTTACTGCAAGTTAGGGAGAGTTTATTCGTGGTAGACCAATTTAAAACGTTATTCAGGATCATCTGACTCTCACTCAATAAGGCATTGAAATTTGGTGCTGAAATCAGAAAATTTGCATCATCAGCAAAGATAATATTTTTTATTTTAGAATTAGTGCTAATTCTAGGAAGGTCGTTTATATAAATAATGAACAGTATGGGACCCAAACGACGACAATGACGGGTTAAATAGCATTTCTACTTAGAAAATGTAATTGAAATCCATTTTCATTATGTGAAAACATTTTTGCTAACCTATCACTCATTTTTAATCCTTATTTTATAACATATCAATAATTTTATTCCACAAACCCATTTTTAGTGATGAAAAGAACTGAAGAAGGCACAACTTTGTGAAATCGATTCATGATGAAATAACAATACAAGAAACTTAGTAGATTTCAAAGAATTTAATAAAATCGTATGACCTGTTTTGTTGCAATCATAACCCTTCAGGTATTTTTATGTAAACAACATAGTGCTAATTCTAGGAAGGCCATTTATATAAATAATGAACAGTATGGGACCCAAACAACGACAATGACGGGTTAAACAGCATTTCTACTTAGAAAATGTAATTGAAATCCATTTTCATTATGTAATGCACAGTATTTATGTGAAAACATTTTTGCTAACCTATCACTCATTTTTAATCCTTATTTCGTATGACCGGTTTTGTTACAATCATAACCCTTCAGGTATTTTTATGTAAACAACATAAGTGCAGAGAATTTTTATGTTTTTTCCCCCAAAACTTCAGCTAAGTACGGGGAAACATAACGAGGACCCCCTGTACTATTAATTTATGCTTAAAATCATGTCAACTTTGTGCTCTCAAAGTAAAAAATAAACTACAGAAAAAAGAGCCATCCATCCTTAAGTCCGTTTAATTTATCTTTTTACATGTATTAATTTTAATATGTTGTTTTTGTGCAGTTAAATTTTAGGAATATAAAAATATTACAATATGGCCATGAGAACTAATCCCCAATTTCTGCACTAGTCTTATGTCCGGTGATTTTTCAGGATGCTTTGCAAATGGACTGCAAGAGTTTGCCTTTTCTTAAAAATATCCATATGGATGCTAGAATAGCCATAATGGTATGGTGGTTGATTAAGATAATCACTGTAATTGGTCACCAAGTTGATCTACTTCTCTGTACATATTACAGAGATAATCATGGTTTTACTGTAGTCATAAAAACTTTTTATTTGAAGAATGCTTTCAAATGAACTTGTATTAAATGATTGGCATTACTTATGCATACACATGCAATTGAGAAATCATAGTAGAAAAGTTGGTGATTGTTTTTATAGAAATCTGAGATTATTTTTAATTTTGTTAATTAATTTTAAATATCAAAATTTTTGTTTTTCATTAACCCTGTTATTTTTTTAACAGAATTATAAAATATGAAATGGACCGTGCATTAGAATTTTGCATCAAGAATTTTGCAGAACAAAACGATATCCACAATTTTAATTTTTATATAAGAAAGTTGAAATTTTATTTCTCCTTTATATCATTTCCTGTAGTTATTGACATGATGCATGTTAGTTCTTACATTTTTTTACTGATTGAATGATCTCAGTTTCGTTGTCGACTCTTCAGAAATAACTTCATTTTAGTAGTACTGTAGCACTGTTGCTTATATTTATTTGTAGAATGTGTAGCTTTATTACATTTTAAAATCTTTTGAGCGAGAGAAATTGTGTAAAAACTCGAAGCATTTCCTATGAACATAATTTCAATTGTTTCATGAAGCACTTTGAGTAAATTTTGCTCAGTGAAAACTTCTAATGGTGAATATCTTACGACATTTTAGGGTTAATATACTCCGCTGTCGATCCCTCCTCTGCTTGCATAATGTTATTACTAGTTTGCAAGATGAAGATTTAGGTGGATTCACTGGCGTTTTGACACTTTGGGACAAGCTTGGAAATCTAGTACTCAAAGACGGAAGTAAGTGGTGTTAGATAATCTAAATAAAATTTACTGCAGTTGCATATAGCAGCCATAACGTAATGCATGAAAGTGCTTCATCAAATTCATTGTCATCGTCATTGTCATCGTCATTGTCATTCTTTCAACAATGCTCCCTCTATTATATACTCAGATTATATCTTCAAGTAAATGCCAATCATCTTTCGCATTAAAATAGAATCAGTGATAACATGCCTCAACTTCCCTCTCTCTTCTGGCACTCCCAGCTATATACCACTAGATTACGACTTCTGCCAATGGCGAGCCGGTCTAGCTTTAGCTGTAGCATTACCATTTCCTTTGGGTAAAGTTTCACTGTATTTATTGCATTTAATATTCATTAACATTGGTTTATTATTCAATTATGAAATTAATAAATTTTCAACTGCCCTTGAGTAGTACAGCATAAAACAGAGTATGTAAAATGTAATTTCTTATTCCTTAGGCCAGTGTTTTTCAACCAGTGGGATGCAAAGCTGTCTAGGTGGGACACAAAGTATCAAAAATAATTATTTTAAAACTTTTTCTTAAAAAAATTATAGCACTAGTTAATGTCCTTAAAAATTTCCTTTCATTATTAATGCAAATTAATTTAACAAAATTCTACCTTGGAAAAGGTGATGGCATTGTTTTTATCACAGTGGGACATAGGATGCAAAAGGTTGAGAAGCGCTGGCTTAAGCATTGCTTAAATCATTCTTTCCATATGATGATTATTTCCACTTGCATGAAAAGCAGTGCATTGTATGCAGATAGCTAAATTGCAGTACCTTCTACCTTAATTGCTGTTTCAGTGTTTTTCTAAGGATAAAAATAAAAGAAACAAATAACTTTATTAACATTACTGTAATTATTAACATTTATTGCAACAAACTAATGTCATTCATAAATTTTGTTTGCATGAACAATGTTGAAACACTAGTAAGACTTCAGCTGTCCATAATTATTTTCTTCTTTTTTGCACAAGTTTTCTGCTTTTGGTGACATACTTTTGAGTCTTATCTTCCAGAAAAGATATCCATATAGGTTGGTGACATCTGCCATAGGGAGTTTTTTATTGATAATATACATAAACAAAGTCAGAACTTATGATATGCCAAGTTTTATGTGGGTCATCAAAACTATGTGTACACCTAGTAAATAGCTATTTTTCAAAAAGTTTATAATGACCTTAGCACAAATTTTTCTGACTAATTCACTTTAGCATTATTGTTTTCCAGCTGCTAAAGTCATAGCAAACATTTGCACAATGGTTTAACAATTTTTCCATCCGTTTATGTTTATTGTATTATCTTTGAATAACTCCTGTATGTTATATAATAAATACAAGCAAAATAATATTTTTACAATTGAGTGAAAATGCCTCATTCCACTATATGAATATTAACCAACAATGTTCCATTGCTAACAATAACATTTTCTTATTGGCTAATATTCTCAAAATCATTACGGAAATGATCCCATTCCCTAAAATGTGCTGTGTAAAACCTTTGGAATTTTTAAGTGCTGTCATGCATTTCATTTTCTCTATGAAAGTAATGAATGGGTTTGACATGTAGGATACATTAATTATCATCACGTAATTTTTTCAATCATTTGCCATTTTCCTCATTACAGTGAATGTATCTATGAAGTTAAATGGTTATTCATTGGAAAAAGAGAAATATTGTTGAAAAACCAAATGTAGTCATTAAAATTGCACAAGATCATTTCTTTAGAAACTGTGATTAGTATATTTTCTGAATTTATTTTACAGCGGAAGACACATCTCTTCTTGAAGCAACAAGTGCAGCAATGCGAGCTGTTGCAGAAAGACTTAAGCGGATAGATCCAAGAAGCTTTGCTTGCAATGTTACATCATCTGGTTTACAAGTAATTATCATCTTCTTCAGATAATTTTGCAGATATAAATCCACTTTCCTCAGCCTAGAAGACTATGTAAACCTTTATCTACTTGTTTTAAAGGCCTGCATTCAGGGTTCTGCTGCCAGATTTAATTTGGGATATTGAGATAATTTTTGTTAGTATTCTGAAAAAATAAATTGCCTTTTTACTTTCCCATATATATATTGAGTAAGTACCTAGGTATTGTATGTAATTGCGAAAAAATTCGACCTCGAGATTTTGATAGAAATATACGTTTTAGGTGTAGCTGAGTCTGAAAAGTGGTTTTCACAATGCCCTCTGTCTGTCTGTTACTGGCTCTAGACCAGGGGTGGGCAAACTTTTCTGCATGGCGGGCCGCATCAGTGTTTGCAAATTTTTCAGCGGACCGCCAGATTAGAGTTTAAATCGGAAATTGCTTAGATTCTTAGGCATCATACATAAGTGAAAAACAAGCACAAACAAGGATTTTAGGGCTATACTTTCAAAACTGAAGGTTATATTGTCATAATTTTACCAAAATAATATGAAATTGTGTTAAATTTTATGGATCACTTTTTCACCAAAGCTTTGCAGGCCACATGAAATGCTCTCGAGGACCACATACGGCCCTCGGTTTGTCCACCCCTGCTCTAGAGCCTAAACGGTAGAGTGAAAATGAATGAAATCTCATAGTTAGGCATTTTATCATACAGAATGGAAGCGATGAAGAAATGGTTGACATTACACATTAATTAAGGCAGTTTATTCTAGGAAATTTTAACAATTTAATTTTCTCAAAAACGGCTCCAACGATTTTGGTCTAATTTTGTACAGTTACTCGAGTTTACATCCGCAATAATACTACATAGTTCATATTTCTCAATAAATGATTATAAGGCTAGTTTATTCTTGAGGAACTTTAATAACAATTGGATTTTCTAAAAGTGGCTCATATGATTTTCATTAAATTTTGTATAGTTATTTAAGTTGATGTTTATAATGATTCTACATAGTTCATATTTTTCAAAAGATAACTAAATGACGCATTAGTATATGAGAAAGTTTGTACAATGTATATTTTACCAATTTTATATAAAGTTAGAACTACAAAAAATTCATACATTCGTATATTTAAATAAAATGAAGAACTCACGAGACACGGTGAAGACAATGAATAAAATTGGAAAAATACCTCCAAATCACCATAAAGGCAGTACTTACGTGCCAAGGCACAGAAGACTCGCAGGATCACTCAGGATGCGCGTTTCGACAGCAACGCTGTCATCTTCGGCAATGTCAAAGTGTGTAAGGTTAGGCGGAGTATTTCTACTATTGTTGACCATTAGAGAAGTAGGGGAGGGGAAAGGGAAAGGCGTATCGATCGTTTTGTTTTGGTTATGGTGTATGTAAAGGCTTTCATAGGCATCTAGTTTGTTTTCGTTGGTGACCGTTTTTAGAAGTTTTAAATTTTCGGTTGTGATAGGATGATGGCAGGTGTTGATATGAGATGCTACACTGGACTTGTCTATTCTGTTGTTTCTGTAATGGGCTAAGTGTTCTTTGAAACATGTTTCTAATTTCCTTTTCGTTTGTCCAATATAAATTTTGTCACACTTTTCACATTTGATTTGGTACATGCCTGATTTCTTATGGGGGGTATGCTGTCTTTAGGGTTTTTAATGAGATTTGACAATTTATTTTCATTAACAAAAACTGTGTGTAATCATATTTCGGAGAAGATTTTTTGAAGTTTTTTGGTAGCATAATGGTAGTAAGGTAGCTTCATAAATTTTTTGGTATTGGTGTCTTTGTTGTTGAGTGTTATGCAGTTTCTAAGGTTCATTCTGTGTTGATGTTTTTTTAACATTTTATGAATGAGTTCTGGTTTCAAACCATTCTGAATGGCTACGTGTTTTATATAGAATAATTCTTTGGAGAAATTTGTATTTGATAGTGGTGTGTTGAGTAATCGATGGATCATGGAATGAAAAGGTGCTAGTTTTTGTGAAATGTGATGGTGAGAACTCATGTGGATGTATGTGTTCGTATGTGTAGGTTTTCTGTAAATGTTGAAATGTAATTTGTTGTTTTTCGTAGTTAGAAGAATGTCTTGGAAAGGTAGAAATTTTTTATTTTCTGTTTCATGTTTGAATTTAATGGTGTCAAACTGCTTGTTTAACAAGTTTAAGAATTCAACAATGTTTCCTTTCGATGTGTCAGAAATAGCGAAGATGTCATCTACATATCTGAGCCAAATTTTAGGAAAATACGGAAAGGTGTTCTTACAAATGCGTTCAAAATTAGTCATGAAGATTTCTGCTAATAAGGGAGATAAAGGGTTGCCCATGGTTGTGCCTTCTTTCTGTTGATAAAAAGAGTTGTTGACCTGAAAATATGTTTGTTGCATACAGAGGGAAGTTAAGCGGATGTATTCGTCCACAATCGGACCAGGAAGGTTTTTTTCTAGTAGTGAGTTTTTTAGAAATTCTATTGTTTTTTATGGGCACACTAGGAAATAAAGATTTTACGTCAAACGATGCCAATATTTCATTATCTGGAAGAATTATGTTTTCTACTTTGTTGATGAAATCTGTCGAGTTTTTTATGCGTGAATCATTAGGAAATTGCATTTATTTAAATTCGTTGTTCAGCCAATGGGCTAAATTGTATGTGGGAGCATTGATTGCTGAAACTATAGGTCTTAAAGGAATGTTAGGTTTGTGTAATTTTGGTAGGCTGTACATTCTAGGGACTGTCGGATTTGAGATGTTTAAACGGTAAAGGAGTTGTTTGTTTATTAGTGTAGGACATGTTTTAAGAACGTTTTTTGTAGAGGTGATCATTTTGTTGAGATTTTTTGTGATTTTTTCGTATGGACCTTCGTTGAGAAGATGTTCAACTTTTTTGGGATAATCAGTTTTATCTATTATTACTACGTTGTTTCCTTTATCTGCTTTTAGGTAGTAGCAAT
Source organism: Uropetala carovei (assembly GCA_036926305.1). Lineage (NCBI taxonomy): Eukaryota > Metazoa > Arthropoda > Insecta > Odonata > Petaluridae > Uropetala > Uropetala carovei. Next base: position 661,765 of record JAXCHB010000298.1, read on the forward strand.
TTCTTTTGTTTAAAGAACTAATCGTTTGATAAGTTTTCGGTGTTTGTGTTGATAGTTTATTTATGTTGGTGATATTATTTTTTATTTGATGATAAGTGGCATTTCTGATGAATGTTTTAGTGTTTTCAGCGAGGAATTTTATGAAAGATTCGATGTCCGCGATTATGTCATCTATCAGAGGTTTTTGGTATTGAAGAGTATGTTTGAGACCTTTGTTGAGAAGATCAATTTCATTTTTACGAAATTCTTAGATGGACTAGGTGTAGGTGACGTTTTAGGGTTAGTATTTGTAAGAAAAAGTATTTTTTTCCATAATTTAACTTTTTTATTCTCAATTTTATGTTCTATGACACTGTGCATCTTTGTGTTGTATTGATCAAAGAGGAAAATGTCTGTGCAAGAATGATTTTGAGATGTAAATTATAGGTTTTTAATTCAAGTGTGCTTCGTTTGCTGTACAATTTACGTATTTCTGTGTTCAGCCACTTCTGTTTGGCGATGGAAAAAGCAGTAATGGTGGAAGGATTGTTAGAATTAGGGAAAATATTCGTGAATTTGGGAAAAACACTGTGTAATTTACAAGTTTTAAGAAACTTGATGTCAAGAGATAATGTTTTGATTTGTTGGTGAGTTTGTGTAATTTGCTGAGTTCGAAAGTCTGGAGAGACATTACAATAAATAAAATCATTTTATTATGTGAAATTCAGAAATTTTATCTTTGTATTCCTAACATATATATTCATTCATTTTTATGCATATTTTTTATGTAATCGCGAGAATGGTGCACTGTGCTGATAGTGTAATTTCCAAATTCCCAAGAAAAGTTTTATCTTTACACCAGAAAGTTGAGTTGATCAATAGCTGTGCACGTGGAGAAAGTGCTGCTCCAATCACAAAGCATTATGGTGTTAATGAATCCAATATTATCCTTGGAGGTGACTTACCCTAACTCGTTATTTTCCATAAGCCCTAGGTTTTACCAGCCACAGTTTTGCCAACCATGGTGTTTTTCGGGAACGTATCACCCGCGATTGACGAGGGATGTGTGTGTGTGCGTGCGTGCATGTGTGTGTGTATATATATATATACCGTATTCACCTGAATCTAAGACGACCTTTTTTTCCAAATTTTCAGCTGTAAATATCAAGAGTCGTCTTACATTCGAATACGAAGTATATTTAAGCATTTAATCAATGGTTTTTACAACAAATGGTATATAAGAGTAAACAATGCACAACAGCAAATTCAAGTACGTACATAAAGAAGTGAAATAAACAAATAGTAATAACAATAAGAAAAACATGACGGGAATAATAATTATTTAGACTAATAATCATCGTCGACGATCATAACACAGACGACGTACTTTCATCTTGTACGTAACGCCAACCGCAATGTTAAAACAAATGAGAGCGGAAATTATTGGGATTCCCCTTTCAAACGACGCACCGCGATTCACTAAGTGTGACAGTAATTTTGATTTGTGCATTCTTGATTTAAATGCACAACCCTGAAGTTAAAATGACAGATCATGTTGAAGTACGTGGCACGAGTGCAAAGGGAAAGTTAACAAAGGAATTAGACAGAGCTAAGATACAAATTTTAAGCTGATCGTGATAAATTATGCCGAAAAAACTAATAACTGTGATGCGAGTAGAAAGTTCGGTGTATCTGAGGGAAATGTGCGTCGATGGAAACTCAAAACAGGAACTAGAAAAAGCCAAAGCCACAACGAAGACGCTCAGTGGTCCAAAATTAGGCCGATTTCATGGCATTGAAGAAGTAGTCAAGTTTGTGCGCACCATGAGGAAGATCGGTATGCCGGTTTCGACTGAAAGTATTATACTTAAAGCTAATGAAATTACTAGAGGACTTAATGTATCATTGCAAGAATTCAAGGCCAGCAGAAGTTGGTGCGTGAGAATGATGCGACGAAATAATTTTTCTTTACGGCGACGAACTTCGCTGTGTCAGAAATTGTCAGAAGACTATGTAGAAAAACTTCTCGCTTACCAGAAATACGTTATTGGACTTAGAAAAACCAATAATTACCTTTTGGGCCAAATAGGAAATGCCGATGAAACTCCGGTTTTTTTCTACATGCCATCTAATTATACTGTGAACGAAAAAGGTGCGAAGTCCGTCCTAATTAAAACTACAGGCAACGAAAAAATGCGAGTCACGGTAATGTTGGCGGTTTTAGCAGATGGGACTAAATTACCACCATATGTTATTCTAAAGCGGAAAACAATGCCTAAGAAACATTTGCCAAGTGGAATAATAGGTGTCAAGAAAAGGGGTGGATGACTAAAGAACTAATGAGAGATTGGTTACATGTGGTGTGGAATAGACGGCCAGGAGCTTTACTGAAACAAAGAGCAATGCTTTCACTGGATGCATTCAAGGACACTTATCTCCTGAAATTAAAAACATAATGAGTGCGATGAATATTGATCTTATTGTAATACCTGGAGGAATGACATCGCAACTTCAAGTTTTAGATGTTGCTGTCAATAAGTGTTTTAAAAATAATTTAAAGGTTTTGTATTCTGAGTGGTTACAGAGTGGAACTCACACTTTAACACCAAAAGGAAATCTTAAGAAACCTGAAGTTGCAATGCTCTGCCAATGGATCAAGGCATCGTGGCAACAAATAAATGCAAAAGTAATAGTGAAAGGATTTAAGAAATGCTGCTTATCTAATGCCATGGATGGGAGTGAGGATGATGTTTTGTGGGAGACTGATGATGAAGTTGAGAGTGATAAAGATAGTGAGCATGAGGAAAATAGTGAAGGTTGCATAGACAGTGATGATGACTAACACAATAAAATGATTTTATGCAGCACTTGGATTGAAATGTTTTTTTGTTATCCTGAAATGAGTGTATTCTTTCATTGTATTTACTTTATTTTTAATGTTATCTTAAAATGAATGCTACCATTTAAATTGTTTGAAAACCTGAATGGTTCTATTTGTGATGTGATCTTATGATTTTAAAATGTTAAAAGACAATGACATTCAAGAAAAGTATAAGAGAAAATAAATATTTCACAAGATTTATAATTTTTGTAGAAATGAAGGTCAATTTGAGCTTTTTTCTGTTTTGGAATCATCAAAATGGGGGGTCGTCTTAGATTCAGGGTCGTCTTGGATTCGGGTGAATACGGTATATATCAGACAAATGCATATAAAAGATTTTATAACTAGGTAATGTTATTTTGAATTTCAGATGTTGTTCAATGTTGAGAAGAAGTGTACTGATCCCAACACAAGAGCCAACCTTATTCGGACTGTGGGTATAATGGGAGAAGCTCTGTGTCACTCCAATAGAGATGAAATCAACACTCTTCTTGGGGTAATAAATAATACTTTTAGTACCATATTTAGTTTCACTTGAATGTTCCTATTTTCTTACCACTCTTACAAACAATTGTTCAATTTCAAATAATTATGGCAACATACCTCTGTTTCTGCTTGAGGCACAGAGAAAGTAGATGAAAATTCAAATTGACATTTCAATAGAAGTAAAATTCTTAAATTAATTCCTAATAATTCTTTTTTAACAAAATTTTCATTTGATTTCTTTTCTCATAAAACCTGTTCTACAGTCAGAACAAGTAAGCCATGTCCATTATACAGTGAAATCTCAATTTAAGGTTCTCCCATTTAAGATTTCCCCGCATTTAAGGATGTTTTTTGTGGCCCCAACCAAAGCCCACGTAAATAATGTATTATATTACCTGATTTAGTGTTTCTCGATTTTGTGAATTGGCTGCATTTAAGAGACAAAATTCTGGTCCCTAGATGGACATCGCCGTGATTTAAGGTGTGTTTACAAAATGCGGCACGACAATATATTATTTAGTAGAGTTGTAATGTAATAATTCACACTATTCATGGACGACACAACACATACCTGCATTGTTACATTAAATAAACTCAAATAATTAATATAATGTCATGCTGTGTTTTGTCAATTCACCTTTAATCCTTAAATCATCTGTTAGTTAAGTTACAAAAGTTGCAATGACGTCATTACGTGAATGGATTTTTTTATGCTTTGGTTCCCAGGCACTCGCTCATTAACGTGATGTTAGCTAGTTGTGCCACTCGTGTACTACGGCCATATTTACCATGTTAATCTGAAAGAAGACAGTCCTCCAAAAATGGAGAGGTTTATTCAGAAAAATGCTTCTTTTACATTGGGTGTACCTACTTATCCGTCACTGGAGCATTTCCCTACCCTGCACAGTACAAGCATTCATATTTAAGTATTTGGCATAAAGTGCCGAAATGTAACAAATGTGCTTAAAATCTAATGATTACAAGGACGTGGGAAACTCCATCTGCTAGTGTTGTCATTTTGTGTGCATTATTGTGCACACTCAGCCTATTACATGCGCTGACATGTCTGCCAACACTCACCGCACTACTTCATTGCCAGATAAATTATTTGAAGCTTATATAAATTATCTCATATGATCCATGCAAGGTCAATTACCGTATTTACTCGAGTAATACCCGTACCCATGTAATGCCCGCAACCCCATTTTTAGTGATAAATATTCAGGAAAAATGGAGTTCGTGTTAAGCTCGCACTTCCAAAATTTCGATTTTGATATTTTATGGCAACACCAGTTGAATAATCTCTCTGAAGCACAGTTTGATGATACAATTATGACAATAAGCAAATATTTAAGAAGTGACTTCTAAAAATGAACTTTAATACTTTTTAACATACATAATCATTAAAAATTGACATTGAATGCCATTATATTACACGGAGACTACTCGAAAAACTATTTTGGAGTCTAGTTCCTTGATAATGCAGAAAGGTTCCATTTTCAGTCATTAGACATTCTCACGTTATTATAAAATGCACAGTATATTGCCCCTACCGAAAAACGCTGACCCAATACCTCACGCCAGGCTCGCAGTATTGAGGTGTTTCACGGGTGGCCTACCCCCAAAAGATGAATGTGCTAATCTCATGTAATGTCCGCATCCCTCCATTTTGATTGGAACTTTTGGAGAAAAAGTGCAGGTATTACACGAGTAAATGTGGTATATTATGTATTCATCATTGTATACGAACTTAAAAAATTGAAACGATCTGCACACTCGGTTGATTCCTGCTATAGTAAGTACGTCTTGAGTGTGTTAATTTACATAAAAGTTTTAGGAAAGTTTGTCGCGGAAAAATTATAGATTGCAAATGCGCAGCTAGGAGGTGCAATGAGGGTCACAACCATGAAGTTACAACTAATTTCATCTCCAAATCGAAAGCTTAACAAATCATCTTTGCCGGAGCACTTGCAGTATGATTCTCAGCCATCTTTTTTCCATGAAATCTTACAAATGAAAAAATTGATCGTAATCAATCAACACTAAAAGCTGCAGGGTTTCTGAGCAGCCTAGACGGAGCACTCAAGGTCATAATTCAAATTAGGCAACTTCCTATCTTTTTGCTAACTGCGCATTTCTCTCGTGGTTACTTATCCACTGGGATGAGCATATGTTTACCATCCCTGCCAGCTCCAATATCACCCCTCTCCTGCCTCTTTACGTATTTGCCATCTACACCTGATTCGCCGTTTTAAGTGATAGATGACATTTGTATCTGGTTACAATGCCAGCGGTGAAAATTAATATGTACATTATACTCAGTGATTAGCTGAAAATAACTAAGAACTGGCTCTAAAGAAACGTTCAAGGAAATTTGGATAAATGTGGCAGGAGACCTACCAGTCAGGGGCACCAGATCGGCAAATTTCATTTCATACACTGTCAGTAATTGAATGTCAGATAGGACAAAATGTACTTGAATGGACAAAAATCAATAAATTTTCATATAATCTAAAAATTTAACAACCCTCGCAAATCCAGAGAAAAATTAACAAACAGCTTGCACGAGCCAGCTTCAGCTTATCACTGCATATACTTGCACATATTATATTTCAACCTTTTCACATCATTTCTCTCAGTCATGTAGAAGTGAATCACATTGTATGGGCTTGTGGGTGTGAACTTGCTGGGCAGCTCACTGACAGTGTAGCTTTTCACTGTGATGGCAAAGTAACTCCTAATTTATACAGACACAGTGTTTTCTGCGCAGCGTTAAAAACACTCAGTAGTTGTGCCATTTGTGCGCATGTCTACTTCGTTTTGCGGAAAAGATATTTATTTAATTTGCTGATATTTTATTAATATAGGTACCAAAATGAGGAAACTTACTTTAAGTGAAAATGTTTCCATTATTCATCAAGTGGAAGCCCATCCAAATGTGACAAAAATAGAAATGGCAAACTGCCTTAGACTAGCACCATCTTCTTTGAGCAACAGTATCTATCTGTACTCTTAATATTTGTGTTTCAGTTAATAAAAATTTGATATTAATAAACTGCTGTTTAGTCTTTAAATTTTCAACTACCCACATATAAGGTATTACTCGATTTAATGTACAAAAAACTTGTCCACCAGGCAAACGTTAAATGGGGTTTCCACTGTATATGCTGCATTGATTTTAACTGTTTTAATCTCAATAATATCTTATATATTAATGAAAATTATAAAGCAATTCAAACATTTCCTTCTAATTTTTTTGAAATCCAGCAAGTGGGAAGTTTTCTGCTTCAAATCAGCACTAGAGCAGATGAAGAACTGGGTTGTGGCAGAGGCTTTGGATGCTTTGATGGATGTATTTGCTGAAGACTCAACTGACCCAGCTGCAGCAGAAATTGGCCTGGTTGATTCACTTCGCTCCATGTTACCAGCACTTCGGTCAAAAGTAAGCTGCATTCATGAAACTCGGTCAGATCCCAAAAATCTGCACTGTGAAAAAATGAAAGAGTTTTGTAGAGTTGGTGGAATCAGTAAATCTATCATTTCTTAGCATTTATTTAATCCTTAAGCTGATGCATGGAGTGTGTAAAATCTTTTTAAAATGCTGGCAGTTTATAAAGATTGCTTCATATACATTGTTCTCTTATCTAACCTATCTTTATTGTCAAGCTCGCTAACCGCTACGCCAGCGCCAATTGTTATGTGATCCTTTACCGTGTATGGTAGTTAAGCAGTGACTCGGGAAATATTAACTTATTTTTATTAATAAAATAAAAACGGCTGGGTATTGGCCCTGATATGTATATATTTTCGTTAATCGGACGTCATGGACATTATCTCTACGAAGTTTCAGCCAAATCGGTTGGGGGTCAGTAGTGCCTTCCCCTTGTAAGTTCTTTTTAGTGGATGCACTATGTCTTTCAGTATTATGATTCCATGGTCATATGAAGCAGAAACTTCTCATTAATTTTTAGGTTCGTTTCGCTTACAGCGTGAGTGCCTATTATTGTAGGTCTGTCTGTCCGTCCGTCCGTCTGTCCATCTGTCTGTCCGTCCGTCCATCTGTCCTCGCCTTCTACCCAATGGGTTTTCATGAAATTTGATATTAAGGACTTACACTCAAATATAATAATAAAACCGCAAAAATGAATCACGTAAGCCAATCAGGGGTACCACTTTACTAGTGATAAAAAAATCAACTTTCCGTCATATCTTGTAAAGTATTGCTCATCTCAAAATATTTTTCAAATAAAACTTGTAGAACTAATAAATTAGAGTATTTCTTTTTCTATACATTTTTATCGTAGGAGTAGCCGTTATCCATAAAATCGCACAAGATAGTCTTAAATCGAGTTGAACTTCGAAAATTTCTTGCATGGTTACTTCTTCATTGTTGCTAACATAATCAATCTCACAAACAAATGTTTAATTTACTTATGTGTGCATGCACTATTTTTAAATAGGAAGAAAATGGATTATTTTTGATGAGGAAAAGAACTTTAAAACGCTATTTCCCTTACGTACAGGTATATAATTTCTTTCTAATACTCCATTGCACGAAACGCGCCCATTTGTTATACGTTATACACTTTCCTAATTTGTTTTTATATATTTAGGATTGTTGACTCTTTGAGAATAGTAGATGCCAAGTAACACTTTCTTTATACCTTGTATACTCATGTATAAGGCCCAGTTTGAAGGCCAAATATTTAGGTCACAAAGTAGAGGTGGGTGTTATACATGGGTAACACTTCTGCGCACTTAAAATTAGAAATTAAAGTGTACCTACCTCACACCAGATTCTTGATTTTAGGGTGAATTAAGATGAAAAACATACTAATCAGGTTATTCATACAGTATAGAACCTTTTATCCAGATTCCAGTTATTCGGAAATCCAGTTAACCAGCTATTTTTTTAAAATAATGCATTTTTCCAAAATTTGCTAGGGGAAAGAAATTTAAAGCTTTGCTAGAAATTTGGGTGTGCTCCGGTGAACAAGTGAACATGTAATTTGGAAGCAGGGCCGGCTCAACAATACAAGCAGACCAAGCGAACGCTTGAGGCGTCGAATTATTAGGGGTGCCTAATTTTCCTGGCAAAAAGTTTTTGAAAAATACTTTTATTTCTTCCATCAATATGCTTAGTGTTTGCAGCGTAAAATGGTATTTCCGAAAGCGGCTTCTGAGAATACTACTGAATACAGATGGCTGGATGTGGTTTTTCCAATATTTTTATTGCTGTGTTACATGCCGGGGGTCTTTGTCGATCGGATGGAAGCAGTTCTCACCGCCCCTAATATTTAAAGCTGATTCCCTCTGTGATTTGCCGCCCCCAAGGGATTCTGTCCGGGTGCTAAGCACCCGGACAGAAATAAAGAGAGAAGCATTCCCTTAGGTTGGAGGGGAGTGGAGGAGAATTATTATGAAAGGTCATGCCTCCAAAGGAAACTCGGCATCGCCCCCGCCGTAATAGCCTGCTGCAGTCTCAGATGTTGGCCAGCGGGAGACATTTGCAAGGGTGCCCAAGAGCAAGGAAGTCTTTAGAAAGTCTGAGGAGGATACGGGATATCTCGAGACCGTCCCTCCTGCGGTTCCTCTTTGTTTCTACGTGCATTCATTCTGGCACGTTCAAAATTCTCGGTTCATTGGTTGCTGCTCTTGTATGAGGACAAAATATTTATCTTTTGGGTTTCTTTTAATGCTTCTTAGTAATTGATATGCTGTTAGGTCGCACTGAGGATGGGGTACATATTCTCACACCACTGTTTTCTACCCCATCTCCTTCAAAATTTCCTCCTCCCTCGCATTTCACATTGGTGACATTGAAAAAGAGCAGTTTGTCAGCATTAGCTCCAATATATCTATCGTTGTGGAAACATCAGCCGAGTGGTATGCGTCTTTGAGTGTTTGAAGAATCTGTTATCAAGTTATAGCAGGTTAGTTTTCTTGGGGACTAATTGATATGTTTTTGTCTTTGCTCAAGAAGTGACGCCAATATTTAGTGTAAATATTATTCATTGGTAAAAGCAGGCTTTTGACCCTGAGAGTTGGAGCTATACCTAGTCTACGATCACTGGAGATTTTCTAAACCAGGAAGTTAGTGTATATTTTTATTTGATCTTTTTATATATCTTTCACGTTGTATGGTTAAATTATTTTTTAGTTTCATCCAAATAAGTTTGTTGCTATTATACTCTTTCTTGAACCAACCTTTGCTAAGATGTTAAAAATTTGAGGCAATTAACTCTATAGTTGGGCAATTTTATTTTCTTTTAAGAAATTCATCCTGAAGGTCGTTTTAAATTTTAAATTGGTAACAAATTCCTAAGCTGCTCCTGTTAATGAAAGTTGTCCTTGACTTGTTGTAATGATTCCAAGTAGTAGATGATGTTCATCTTGCTCTTGAAGTTCATAATCAGTCATAAAATTGGAGTCTCATTTATTCACGATATAGCCCGCTTTTCATTCCAACCCATATTTTTTAAATCATTTTTTTTGGAACGTCTTTCCAAGATCACTTCCAAATAAGGTTTTGATTCAATTCGTTTCATCATTTCTTTTTTCCTTGCATCCTCCCAAGTGCATTTTGCAACCAAGAATCAGTTTCCTCCTTTCTATTTCATGCTAAGAGCAATTCGCACCATTAGCTTTAGATAAGTGCGTCGCTGCCTTTATTCATGCGTTTGGCAACACGTGCTTGTCTATGAATAAGGCAATGTGTCGTTGTTGCATTTTTTACGCATTCTTTATGAAACTTACTGCACCAGCAAGTTTTCCAACCAATGATTGAGCCCTATCTGTGCATACATCGATGCAATAGTTCCAATCAATCTCATTTTCATTGAAATAAGTATGGCACGATTTATAATTTCTTTGTGACACTTAAAATTTATTTTTCTGTGAATAAAGTCCTGTTTTTTTATTAAACTGTTTAATCATAATAATACACAAAACATAAAAATAATTATATCGTATTAAACTACTAAACTACTGAATTTTAATGCAAAATTTATGTATTGATGGGGTGCCGTGATTGAAATCTGCTTGGGACGCCAAAATGTCTTAAGCCGGCCCTGTTTGGAAGAGAACATGGAATTTATATTGGAAAGTACCCGATTACATGAGCCGGCTAGGAAAATCTCGGGGCCCGGTGCAAATTGTGCGCGTGGGGCTTCTTATGCATGAAATATTTTTAATAGTAAATTTTAATAAGTAAAGCAATCTCTCTCGCTATGATACTTGGATATTTTTTCATTTTCTTTAAAAATGCATGTATTTTATAAGTACGACAAATAATTTTTAGGGAGCATGTGGGCTCTTTAAGTGCGGGGTCCGGTGCAGTTGCAGTTGAAAATGAGAAAGTACTATTTTGCTATATGCTATTTGACTCAGAGCGGTGGTTTTCAGTACGAAATTGATGCTGGTGAAATTTGTGGCGAACAACAGATCATGTGATTCACATTTTATTATGTCAAATATATGCAGCACTAATAAAATCATGCATGCAACCTTTACACTCAGTAATGGATTAGGCTTATGTTGTCGCATGAACACTTGGATCCTGAGCTACAGATACTATTCTCTCACCTTGGAAACCTTACAAGTTTAAAAAGACAATAACCTATGTAACATAATCTGTCAAATTAGTTGACAGATTTATTTATATTATTTGAACTTTCTATGGTGAATTCTAAATGTCAAAAATATTAATTAGGAGCTTAATATTCACATGGTTTATAAAAATTAGATCAGTTGCAAATGGGAATGAAAGAAGAAAAAAGAATGCACTAAAAATGCTAGAGAATTGCCTATAAAAAGTTAGCAGAATAAAATAATGTTATCCCCTCTTTTCCAGCTGAGACAGCAACGCAAATCACTTGGACATCATGCTGCAATCATTGTGACAGCAAACACCAACTTGGAAAGATTTGTCAAGTATAAAGCTGAACATATCTGTAATGGAACTAACACTGAAGTTAGATAATGAATGTAATAGTAAATGTAATAGCTGTTGCTATTTTTCAATAAATTTTGAACCCAGTTCTATCACTGTAAACCTAACATGAATGTAACCATGCAGGGGAGAGTAAATTGGAAAAGATATGAGTTACGTAAGAGTGTGTTGGAAGGATAGATTGAAAAAAGCTAACTTGAAGCGGAGTAAGAACCGTATTGCTGCAGACCAGGCAGAGAGAGAGAGAGAGAGAGAGAAGAGGGCTATTGAAGAGATCTAGGTGGAGGCAGCTTAGGTTTTCTTTTAGGTGAAGAAGTTTTGCACAGGTTCTTGAAGAAATGGAAGCAGGAAATGGTATGGAAAAAGGATGGAAAAAATGTTATATTTTTGAAGCACATATACCGTATTTACCCGAATGGAAGACGAGGTTTTTTACAAAAAATGTCCGCAAAAAAATTAGGGATCGTCTTAAAATCGCGTACGAAGTTTTAGGTGGGAAAAATGCATACATTTTAAACACCACACGGAACATGCGGATTTCGAGTATATGTCCATCAAAACGCATTTATAAATGCATACAATAATACATTACATTTAATTAATTATTATAATACGTTAAAAATTCGTGTCATAGTTCTTAAAGTTGCACATAGTACGAAAGATTACCTCCGGGGTACTGATGGAAAGGGCGTGTTTACGGCTGGGTAGGAAATCTGATATGTGCGACAATGTAGACGGTTAAGCAAGGATTGGCGGCCGTATTTGAGGTATATTGTTACATTTTAAACATGTCTATGTATTACAATTTAAAAATCTGCTACCTTTCGATTAGTGCTCCAGCAGCAGGCGAAAGTACACCTGAATTTTAAAGAGTATAACATTTATGAAAGCACTCCATTAGTACTCACTTCGCGAAGTTTTAATGTGAAGGGAAGACTAGTCATTATTTTTAAGTTTAAAATAAGTTACCCCAAAGATATATTGTCACTATAGAAACTTCCGGGAATGAAAAATTACGTTAGCGAATGGCAGGAAGTTGCCGCCGTATGTTATTTTAAAATGCAAAACGATGCTGAGGGAACTGCTACCTAAAGGAATAATTGTTAGATGTCAAAGCGAATGCCTTTTTACTTTCTCATACAAAGTATTGTTATCACGAAAAAATTCGACCTCGAGATTTTTATGGAAATATACGTTTTAGGTGTCGCTGAATCCGAAAAAGTGGTTTTCCCAATGCCGTCTAGAGCCCAAACGGTACAGCGAAAATGAATGAAATCTCGTACTTAGGCATTTTATCATACTGAGCAGAGTCTATGAAATGGTTGACATTGCTCAATAATTAAGGGAAGTTTATTCTACGCATTTTTAACAACAATTTGATTTTCTCAAAAACGTCTCTAACGATTTTGATCAAATTTCGTTCAGTTATTTGAGTTATTTCGTTCAGTTATTTGAGTCTTCAGTAATTCTGTATAGTTCATATTTCTCAAAAAATGAATATAAGACTAGTTTATTCTATGCAACTTTAAGAATAATTTGATTTTCTCATAAACGGCTCCAACAATTTTCAACAAATTTTGTACAATTACTTGAGTGTACTTCTGCAATAATATTACATATTTCATTTTTCTCAATGAATGAATATAAGGCTAGTTTATTCTTGGGCAACTTTAACAAAAATTGGATTTTCCAAAAACTGGCTGATACGATTTTCTAAAGATAACTAAACGACGCATTATTATATGAGAAATTTTGTACAATGTATGTTGTACTGATTTTTTATTCATGCTTTTAGTGTGTTGTTGTTTAAAAGTTTTTCATAAATAGACCTTGGTTTTTCTAGGGGTCGTCTTAAATTCGAGGTCATCTTCCTTTCGGGTAAATACGGTATAAGCAGTGGTTCATTTCTGCACGTCATGTTTCAGGAAAATGGTCAGCTTATATTTGGACCATTTTTGCTATCTTAGATTATTGTGTCCTATTTTTTTTCATGAGTAAGTGAAAAAGAATTGCTATTCAAAAAATTTTTATATTACACACAATCCTTATAACCATTTGAATAGCAACAGCAATTAGGCTTTTCAGCTCTCCTGGATTTTCCAGTACTCTCCCAGGTTGACATGATAATAAAGGTAAATATTACAAGCACCCTAAAGTCTCATGTATAACACACTCTCATGCATAATGCTCATCATGCTCTGAGTTCTGTTCTATGAGTTCTCAAATTTCCAGGCACAGTAAAACCTCCTTATTTTGATCCCGGATAATTTAAAATATGGTGTAATTCGAAGCTAAGATCAGTCCCCGGCCAACACCAGTGGGAGCTGGTTTCAGCTCATCACTGGTTTTACAATAACGTCATACAAAAAGAGCACAATGTAATATATATGCAGCAGTATGGAGTGTAGATGAGTGATCATCTTTCGGTGTGTGGTTGGTCGTCTTTTCTTTGTGGCATAAAAGGGTAACTTGAAATGTACTGGGAAATTCAGAAGATTCACTGGTGATCTTTGTGAATTGCAAACTGTTTACTTCAGCTCTGTTCGAATTCGCTATGTACACTAACTCGTAAGGCCAATTCATTTGTAGAACGGATATATAAAATTCTGTATTGTGGTTTTGCTGCTTAAATAGCTGATCATAGTAAAGTTTGATTTTTATGAAAGTTCATTTCGAACCCGGATACTTTGAAGTCTTAATTTTTTGGTTCCTTGAACTTCGAAATAAAGAGGTTTTACTGTATAATGCATGCACATGCATAACGTTCAGCATTATCTAAGCAGTGATTCCATTAAATTCTTTAAAAATTATTATGCATGCTTACTTTTAAATATTTACATGAATCTTTTTAAAAATATTTTGTCTTGAAACTGTCTGATGAAACTGAAGACATGCCAATTGAAAGTGTTAACAAATTCATTTGTTAACAGTCTCAATGAAATTGGTTTGAAAACTTGATTTATGACAGTTGATGGAGATGGAGTACTAGGACAAATAAACAAGGGAAATTATTAATTTTCTTGAATTTATTTTCCTGGCAAGCCATTTCTAGGTGCCCGCTTTCCTCTCCACACATGAAGGTGTTCAAAATCTCTTATCCAATGATGCAAGTCTTGAAAATTTCGTTGCTAACATTTTTGTTTGCAGTGCTGCCAAAAATGTTAATGCTATGCTTTGCTTCATGCTTGTGCCTGCTTCCATATCCCAGAATAAGTTAAGTGCCCAATGAAGGTAAAAGGTTGAGCAAGGGTGGACAAAAGTTTGCATCCATGGGCCACATTTGGTAGTTTATACTTATCCGAGGGCTGAACTTCATTAGAAGCTGAATAATGTAAATTAAACAAGAATAAAATTTTACATATCAGCATAAACCATTTTTTATGCCAATAGTCAAATGCAATATTATCACAAGTTTGAGAAGGTTTAAAAATATTTTGAAAAATAAGAAAGAGTGAAATTTTTCAGAGCAAATCTTAAAAAATAGTACTTTCAGTTACCATAGAATTTTGCGGTTATAATTTTCACTTTATGATTCAACAAATTAACCTAAACATAGTTCAACATTAACCTTATGATGCAAAACCTTTCGCATCACAGGAGGGCCACATTTGGCTTGCGAGCTGCGCATTGTGCACCCCTAATCTAAAGAATTTGATGCATAATTTTCTCTGCTAATAAGATATTTAATCCTTATACATAAGGCACGCTACAAAACTATATGGAAGTACATAAAATTGTACAAAAGGTGAGTTATACATGAGACTTTGAGGTACTTAAGTGCGATATGTATTACATAATTTTGAAATTTTTGATTAATTACAACATTTGAAAATACATAATTAACTCAGGAATTTAATATTTTATTTACACCATATTTCTTTCTTTCTTTGGATACATTCATTAGTTAGATTTTCAGATAAATTATCTATTTTATTTGCATTTCCATTGTAATTTTTTGGGATTTCCTCTTGAAGCAATGAGAAATATGGTTAAATTGTATTAAGCTGCTGTATTTCTGTTCATGAAAACTTAATTTATGACAGTCGATGGAGATGGAATACTAGGACAAATAAACAAGGTAAGTTATTAACTTACTCCAATTTATTTTCCTGGACTTAATTTTTTTCTTGAATTTATATTCCTGAATTAATCTATTTTCCTGGACTTAGTTTATTTTCTTGAATTGACTTCCTTAGACTTATTTATTTTCCTGGACTTATTTATTTTCTTGATTTTATTTTCCTGAACTTATTTATTTGAACTTATTTTCTTGCACCTAATTTTATTTTCTTGAATTTATTTCTTGGACTTATTTTTTTGAATTTACTTTCGTGGACTTATATATTTTCTTGAATTTATTTTTCTGGATGTAGTTTATTTTCCTGAATTTATTTTCCATGATTTATATTCGTGGACATAATTATTTTCTTTAGTTTATTTTCTTTGATTTATTTTCCGGACTTAATAATTATCTGGAATTTGAAAATGGGGGGGGGGAAATGGGGGGGAAAGGTGGCCAAATGGGGGGGGGGGGGAAAGTGGGAGGGACAAGTGGAGTGGGGAAACGGGGGGAGGAAATGGGGGGGAAATGGCGTGGGAGAAATGGGGTGAAGAGGAGGGGGGGGAATGTGGGGGAAAGGAGGGAAAATGGGGGGAGGAATTGGGGGGGTTGAAATGGGGAGGGAAATGGGGGGGAAGGTGGGGAAATGGGGGAGGGGGAATGGTGGGAGGAAATGGGAGGGGATTGCGTGGGAGAAATGGTGGTGAAGAGGGGGAGGAGAAAATGCGGGGGATAGGGGGGGAAATGGGGGGAGAATGGGGAGGGAAATGGAGGGGGGAAAGGTGCGGAAATGGGGGGGGACATGTGGAGAGGGGGAATGGGGGGAGGAGATGGGGGGTAAATTGGGGGCGAATGGCGGGGGTACTTTGCAGGAAGTGGGCAACATCAGTTTGTGTGTGTTCATGTAAATAAGGGTTAGTTGATCCTATGAGTGACAAAAAGTTGCACCAAGTGCCATTATAGCCATGCTACATTGATATATAAATATATACATATATTGTGGTCATCAAATTAATGCTATTTAATGACCTCAAAAGCTTCAAATTGGCCTTGAGATTGGAGGTGGTATCGTTTGGATTTTTTTTGAGGAAGTGCTCGTTGTGGAACAGGTAATTTAAAACTTATGTCTATTAGCAAAGAGTTGAGAATCTCATTCTCGTATGTCATACCGTGGAAATTGTGACCACCTCTATTTTTGCCTAATGTAAAAATATGAACAGGTGGAGGTGCTCAGAATACTAGCAATATGTGGGATTTGTGTGTTAATGAAAGAAAAGTGTGGTTAATGGGTGATCAAGATCCTATATGATATCTAAAAGCAAGTTTTATGAGTGAAGTAAGATTATGAGAGAGTAAGTCTGTGTGCAATCCAAAATAAATTATCCTCATTCCATTTCGTGCCATTTTCTTAAGCTCTGGTAAATCTCATTGGTGATATTGTTTACATAGGCTAACAATGCATCCTTGTACTTCAAGTTCCCACATTCTTTAACTGCAGTATGAAGCTCTTCTAAATAAACAATATCAAATACATCTTGTGTTTTAGCTTGGTGTTTATATATCAGGTGCCTACAAAAGGCATTTGAATCACAAACTTATATGTAGACTTTGATATATTAAAAGGGTGCCTGCCAACTTTTGTTTCTGGTGACTAAAAATATTTATTACAACTCTCATACCCTAAATGGAATTCAGTTCTTATTTTGTGTCAAGTTAATTTCAGCGTACTATAAAAGTTGTCAAAAACTGCCCTAGTTTATTAGGAATTGTGTAGTTGATACACATTCTGTCCATTGTCATGATTTTTCTTTGTTTACTGTTTTGAAGATGGGAAACTACCACACCATTTGTGTATATTCCCAGGTCAATCAAACCAATTTACAGCTTTGAAGATCATTCAATCCAACAAATTAAGTAATTGTGAGCAAGTTTCCAATTCCTATACCTTATGCTGGTAAAATAAAACTCTTCCAACTTACTTTTAACTCAGGAAAATTGCATTTATTGTATACAGAGTAATGGCAATGTTTAAATTGCTGTATCTTCCTTAAATATTATTTTTTGTGGTTATCCCTTCTTTAATGCACTTTTTAAGTAAATCTCAATTTTATTTATTGTCAACAAACTATCCAAAGGTAAAAATAGATTGGAAAAGTCAGATGTTCTTTTCTTGTTTGGTGAATCACTGTTGATGACAGGTTCTATGTAACTGAAAGCGCATCTGATTTTCATAACCTTTTTATAGTTATGCTTTTCTTTCATAGTGTGAATAATGTTACTTTCAACCGGATGGTAACTATTTATTTGTTTAAGCTTTCATTTTAATATTACCTATTTTAATTAGTTTTTCTTGTGACTTCTGTTTAGTTTTAGGATACGTAAAGATAAAGCCATAAAAAACTGTAAGGACCTCTTTTATTGCCACTCATGCACATTTTATTTAAAAGTTGGCAGGTACATAAATAAATACTTGATAAATTAGAAGATATTTTAATTTGATTAAGAAAAGTGCATTTAAGTATTGACTTATAAGTTCATCTTCTTGCATTATATCATCTTTTCTTATCACAAAAGTAATTTAAATGCATATAATTTAAGTGAGTATTATTTCATATAATGAACTTTTAGACTTGGTAAGGCTGTCTTACTCTGATTGTCAAACTGCCGCTAGAATTTGTAGGGAGCTTCTTGCTAGAGTGGATTCGAAATTTGTCTTGCAGAGAGATGAATAACATCTTTTTATTGTCTGTTTTACTAATGTTGTGGTCACTTGTCTAGGTATACAGAAGGTCATTTACTAGGTGTTGAGGTGGAATTTGGATTCCGCTAATATTACATTGATTTTTGATAAAGCTTTTTCTTTGATCTCTGTACAGACAATGATTAACGAAAGCACATTCAAAGAAAGGTGAAAATTGTGCAAATGCTTCATAATTTAAGCCAGGGCACCCACATATCACTTTCTTGTTTAATATTTCATTTATATATATGATTACTCCAATGGAATGAAAATCTTAAATTGAAGACCAATTTTTACTTATGTTTGTCATTTTACTTGACAACTTTTTAATTTTGGTCTGATCCTCTAGCATTATACATCCATTAGAATGTTAAGGAAACCACACAATATTTACTTGCATATTGCATTTAAAATTAAGCGTAAGAAAAAAGTGTTCAAAAACAGTGAGAATATGTGACAGTATGATTGGAAAAAACTTTGTAATCTCAGAACTGTGAAACTTGACTCAGCACCAACCAAAGTGAATTTTTCATTGTGTACATATGAAGCAGTTGAATTTGCAGTGAAAATACAGTGCAGCATTTGTAAGGAAAATTATAATAGGCTGTCCATAAGTGTACATTATTATCTTAAACCTGCCTTTTCATTAATGTATTTTATGTATATCATGTATCTATGTGTATAAGATTATTTATTTCTTTATACAAAATATTTTAATGTCACTTTCATGGAGCGTTTTTAGTTGACACTTTTTCAACAAAAATGATTTTGAAGTGTTATTATCACCTGCATAAACATTACAGTTGAATTGATTCTGATTTTACCCTTAGTTGCATAACTTTGTATGAAAAGTTTTTTTTATGAAATAAAACTCCCAAGAAATGAAATGTGTATTTATAAAAATAAATAATCTATTGATTCAAGAGAATATCTGAATTAATAAATAATTAATAATACAGCAAATGGTAGGAATCCAATTTGATTATCAATCTTATAAAATAGGAGAGTACACAAGGTGCAAATTTAAATTAAAAAGTTGATGTTTTACTTAACAATTTTATGGCTTTAAAAGTTATCTTGATTGTTGGTAAGAACGAAGTGACTACAAGCAAAGGGGGGGGGTTGGCAAGCGAGAGCGAGCAGGAGGCTTGCTCCCTGGTTGTATAATATACATTTCAAAAAGTTTTTCTGGCCCTTTCTATGTTTGAATTTCAAATTAGATAACAAACGATATATTTTGTTATAAGTGACTAGATGAAAACTTTTGTACAGGCAATGCATGTAACCAGGCTTGCGACACTCAACGTTAAGAATGCATGTAACCACATGTAACAGGCTCTAGTTTTATTTATCTCCGTTAGCATAGTATTGTTTATCGTATCCAAGGTATTGTTCATCTTATAAATATTTTAGAGTATGTGTGTATGTTCTTTATAGGTTTTTACACCGTTGAAGCTATCGAGTTCAAAAGTTTCATGGGCCATCCTATGGACCAAAGGAAGAACTTGGTCTAGGTTTGCAGACCGTGGGGTCCCTTATACCCCATGGGGTCAACAAAATACTATTTCCATAAGAATGCATGGGAAATGGTGTGGAGAAACCCCAAAATGCCATGCAGCCCTTCACTGATGTGGATATAAATATACCTAAATATTAACACGATCACGAGAAATGGATTATTTTACGCACGAAAGACTGAATATTTTAATTCTGTTCATGTTTCATAGTGTTACATGCTAAATCGCTCGACAAAGGGTTTAAATGGATTCATGTCTAAATATAGTTATGAATACTTTTAAAGTATAAATCAATAAAAATCAGTTTGCTACTTAAAAGAAATCTTTCCTGAGCAAAGCCGGGCATTTCAGCTAGTGAATATATATTCTACTAGAGAAGCTTGCATTTCAAATTTGAAATGTTGCCAGCATTTTTAATAATAAACAGAATCTTGAAAGTTTATTGAATATTACTTTTTAAATTTCATATCTACAGTACTTAGCGTAAATACCCATCAATGTCACAGGAAAGAAAATTATATTGCCGTATCCCCTTCCGTCCCCTACCACCTCCATCCCTCTGTCTCCCTCCCTCTCGCTCGATACATCTACGTGTCTTTTGTGAAACTTAAAATAGTTGCCTCCCTCTCACACCCTCCCACCTCCCCTCTCTACCCAGGGCCGGCCTTCAGTGAGAAGGGGCCCTTATTCCATATGAAATTCTGGGACCCCAAGACCAGGGCTGACTTAAGACATTTGGCTGCCCTGAGGCAGGGAAAAAATTGCCTCCCTCTCCCTCAAGCTTTATGTGTCAGCAATTCATCATTACATAGGAATTTGATGTTTACAGTGTATATAACGATTATTTTTTTAAATATGTACACACAAAATATATTTCAAGTTATATTTATTTACTTGATAAATACAAGTATTTTATGAGAAAATATAAATGTAAGTTATCTATATTATTAGGAATGGGTGAGGCCACGTGCGTGCTTATGAAACCTCGTTCTATATTATATGGGAGATCTGCTAGTGGAAGCGAGTGCAGAATATTTTTCATTTGCATTTTAAAATTACTTATAATCATCGTATGAATATGGGAGTTGGACGAATGAACGCTGAAATTCATTTTCCTACTGTCGGGTTTTTCAAATTTGCAGCAAATATGTTCATAAATTAGTTCTGAACACGAAAATTTTACATTTATTAGATGAAAATTTATCGTTGTGATGGAACTCTATTGTTTTTAAATTGGATTTTTGCTAAATAGATTTGGGACAGCCTTGAAATTCCTCTTCCCGTCGACCCCTGGACCTTTTCTTTCTCAAATTTATTGCAGATCTGCGGTGGAGCAGTACTTTCGGAAAATTTCACATGCCAAATATTCCACTGCCAATTATTTTAGTGGCGTAGAAAATATAAAGAGAATATTTCTTTTCAGTGCATAATTTTTTCGATCGGCTTCTATTGCTCTTCGAAAAAGAGCTAGCGAGACGATGCATATGGAAGGGGAGACAATATTCCCACTGTTTCTGCCACTCCGCAGCACCAAGCAATAAACATGAATGCAGGCTTCTTCATTTTGCTTGTCAATATACTACGAACGTTAAAAACTCCTTCCTCTGCAATAAAACGTCCGAGTTAGAAATCTATTTAGGAAACAAGGGATCCAGGCACTAGGGATGTCAAACATCGATGTGTTCCTTAGATGTTGTTTTGAACATTTTTTAACAAGAGCCTACCACAATACCAGCCTCATTTATTGATCATTAAAAACGTTAAAATATCTAGTTAGAAGTTTGATTAATATCCTAATTGTATTCCAAACAATTAGGACCCCGTGTGAGGTGAACTATTGAGGCAGCGGCCTCAGACGGCATATTTTAGGAGCGGCAATTTACAAGTTTGCAAAAATATTAAGATGTTATGTTTAAAATTTTAATCAGAGGACAAAAGATTCCTTCCCACTGTCGAAGATACCTCACGTTCGTTAGGGCAAAGTCTAAGACAGCTGAATTCCTCGTAGGCTGCATATTCACTTGAGAAAGGGAAAGTCCGTGAATCAAGAGGTCGAGAATCCATTCGTCAAGGTTGGAAAAACTCAATCCAGAGGAGATGGATGGCCAAATAATGGAGAGGTTAAAATCACCAAGTAAAATAACATTACCGCACCGCAAAACACACATTACAGATTCAATAGGTAGTCATTGGTAACAGTTAGCTGCACAACCAGTGTTGAATCCAGGGGGGTACCCGGGGGGGGATTTTCCCCCCCGGCTAATATAAAATCCCCCCCGGAGAAAATGGTCAATTAATTCAGTTTCTTACGGGATTTTAGTGAGTTTACGCAACTTTAACAATATGTATTTTAATTCTATTTTCTACTAATATTTAAGTATGTTTAACTAAAATCGGGCTTTAAATATTGATTGTAACATATAAGTTATAAATATCTATTTTAAAGATATTTTGACATGTAGACTGCGTCATATATTTGCTGAATTCTGAAGTGTCGATAATTTGTTGCGCGTGCAGCGTACAGAAAAAATCAGTACAACATACATTGTACAAACTTTCTCATATACGTACTAACGCGACGTTTAGTTATCTTTAGAAAATGAAAATCGTATGAGCCTGTTTTTAGAAAATCCAATTTTTGTTCAAGTTGCCCAAGAATAAACTAGCCTTATATTCACTCATTGAGAAAAATGAAATACATATGTAGTAATATTGGAGACGTATACTCAAGTAACTGTACGAAATTTGATCAAAATCGTTTGAACCGTTTTTGAGAAAATCAAATTATTGCTAAAGTTGCCTAGAATAAAGTAACCTTATATTCATTTTTTGAGAAATATGAACTATGCAGTATTATTGAAGACGTAAACTCAAGTAACTACAAAATTTGATCAAAATCGTTAGAGCCATTTTTAGAAAATCGAATTGTTGTTAAAAATGCGTAGAATAAACTACCCTTAATGATTGAGCAATGTCAACCATTTCTATGATACATATACTCTGCTCAGTACGATAAAATGCCTAAGTACGAGATTTCATTCATTTTCGCTCTACCGTCTAGCCTCCAGTGTCAGTAACAGACAAACAGAGGGCATTGTGAAAACCACTTTTTCGGATTCAGCGACATCTGAAACTTATATTTCCGTAAAAATCTCGAGGTCGGATTTTCTCGCGATAACAATACTTTCTCAATACTTCGTATGAGAAAGTAAAAAAGAAAAACTACATACAGAGTTAGACAATGAAGTGAATAGCGATTTAAGTGAGAAAAAAGAAGAGGATAGTAAATGTAGTAGTTGTAGAAAAGAAGATTAATGGATTGAAGATGGGAAGACACTTGAAATTGAAGATATAGGTAACAGCAGTGATATCAGCAAGAAAACTAATTATAGAAAAGCCGTGGGAAAAACTGGTAAACTAGAAAAACATGCAAATTCCGAAAAGCATGCATGTAGTGTTTCTATGGAAACGTTGCGTCTCCAGAGAATGCAGAAACCAGTACATAGCATATCAATTAACGAGAGTGAAACACAGAAAGGCCAAAATCGTCGATCAATGCATGCTCTTATAGAAGTCCTATATTTTCTAGCTAAAGAAGAAATACCTCATACAACCAAATATGAAGCATTAGTTAAAAAAATTCTTATTAAACATGACGATATCCTCAATACTTGGTTAAAAGGCCAAAGCAGCCGCTCTACTTATATTAGCAAAGCGACTGAGTCAGAATTTATTTCGTGCATTGGGGAGGTATTAGATAAACATGATTCCAGCATCGTTGTGAAAAATAAGTACTTTTCGTTAATAGCTGATGAGTCCACAAATATTAATAATATTTCAGAACTTACGATATTATTACCTTTTGTAGATAACAATAATATTAGAGAAATGTTCCTCTGTTTAATTAAATTAGATAATGTGGATGCAGAAACTATAACGCAAACCATTTTATGTCAGCTAAAACAACGGAAAATAGATTTAAAATATTTAGTGTCATGTTCATTTGATGGAGCTGCTACTTTCTCAGGAAATATTTCCGGTGTACAAAAGAGACTATCAGAAAAAGTTGGACGAGAAATACCTTACATACACTGCAGAACGCACGTATTATCCTTAGCTTTGACAAGTGCTAGAAACAAATATCCAGTGATTGAACAAGTGCTGCATGTTTTTAAAGACATTTACAAACTGTTTCATAGATCATCTAGACGGGAAAGAATGTTACACAATGTTCAATCCATTCTTGAGGAACCACTATTAAAAATTTCAGAAACCATAGAAACTCGCTGGATAAGTAATTTTAGATCTATTGACGCTGTCAGGCTTTGTTACGGTTCCATAACGATGACTTGTGAACAGATACATAAGGATGGTGCGGACCTTGCTTCTTTAGCAGGAGGCATTTATTAGAAATGGAAAAATCCCGTTTTTTAATAAACCTCTGTGTTTTACATGAAGCACTACTCGCTGTTTCAAATCTAAGTAAGATTTTAAAAAAAGAAGATTTATGTTTATCCGATTTATCCAGACTTATCAATTCCACTATTAAACACCTTAAAACTATATCTCATGATTGCTTTGTAAATTATGAAGAAAGCACAGTCTGGAAAAACTACATGTCCATGGTTAAAGATCTTGAAAATATACGCCCTGTAAAGGAAAACGAAAAACCTGAAATAGGCTTTAAAACAGCCCGTAAATTTGTCAATGAAATGATTAACCAGATAAGTTATTGATTCAACGACAACGCTATACTGTTGATCAAAATTACCTCGAAGTTGGAATCAGCAGAATCATGCTAGGCATTTATCTGGTTTGCTGCATTTAAATTTCCATGCATTTTGGAACGATATTCGTTCTTTTACGTATGCCGTCCAATCCGACGACAGAATAATATTTTGAAATTAATATTGAAATCCAATATTGGATATGATGAACTTAAGAGTTTATGCGTAAAACTATGTTGCATTCCAATGTCCACCGCAAGTGCTGAACGGTCTTTTAGTACAATGAATAGGCTGATGATGAAATTAAGAAGTAGGTTGGGACAAGAAACATTGCAAGACCTCATGAAAATCGCTATCGAGGAACCTGATGAGTTACCAAATACTTTGTTAGACGATGTTATTGACACATACGCTAAGAAGAAACAAAGGAGACTGAGGTTAATTTAAATTGTTTAAGTTCCTTATCAAGTGTCTTGAGATTAAACCATAAATTCATATAGTTATTATTTTTTATTAAGGCACAGGAATTTGTCAGTTTTTGTGAAATAAAACATTTTTTATTACATTATGTCTATTTAAAAGTACTAGATGCGTAAATAGGTATAATTTCGTATATTTGTTTAGTTTTAGTTTATGCTTTTTTGATCTTCCCGAGTACTAATGAATACACATTTGTTTATTTCTTCTTTTCAATAAATATATATTTAGTGTTTTATAATTATATTACTTATCAAGACTAAGGTTTATTAAAGCGTTTGTTACATATTTAATCAAATTTTCTAGGATTATTCCAAATATTAAATTTAGTTAATTTTGTTATTAAATGGTGATGTATAAAATTATATTACAAATTATTTGTTAATCTGCAATAAATAAATAAAATATATATAAATCGCGTTTTATTTCACTTATTTAAACAGTAACAAAAAAGACAACTCCTACTAATTTTCTAGCAATATATTATATACCCCCCGACCCATGCAGTTTCCCCCCCGGGGAAGAACGTCTGGATTCAACACTGTGCGCAGCCTTCAAGGAAACGATTCTATAAATTTAATGGGAGTCCATTGAGTGTTATCATTAAGAGGTCATCTAAACTAGAATTCTGTAACGAAGACCTATTATTAGATTTAATTATATTCATAGCACTGAAGCCTCTCTCACATGATGCCGTTGAAGTTAGAAGAACTGCTATTATAGATATCAACTTACTGATCAACCTTTCTCTGTGTGAAACTATTGATTTAGGAATATCATATGGCATCAATTTCTTACATAATACTAATAAAATAAATAGATACTTTAAGACTCCCGACGACGCTAGGCGAACAAGAAGCTTTTTTAACGGCAGAGAGCTAATTACTTCACAGACGCTCCAATGACAATTGCAACAGGTGAATCTATTTTGAATAGCAGGGGAAGTTGGTTTGATCGGCGGAGAGCTAAATTTACAAATAAAAATTGTCATTGCGTATATATTGTTGCCAGCTGGTAATATCAACTCTCCACTGGCGAGCAGTCGACAGTATTTTTCGAGCCCTGTCTGTAACTACTAGTAGCAATTTGTAAATTAAATAGATAACAAAATCCACAAATATACGTTAGGCTAATGCATCTTAGCACAAAGAAGAATTTCATCAGCCCAAAGAGATGACGCAGATCAGGCCAAAGTGGAGTGATCAGTTTCGGCCGGCTTGGTACAGAGAGGGATAACCATACATTTAAAAGTCAGTACGGAAAGGGTTAAGCTCAATTACTCTTTTGTTATCCATACAGAAGTCTAAATAATATTTTTACTACATGATTGGGCATTGAGAATGAACGCTATGAATTAATACTAATATATAATTTAATAAATTTTCAATTAAATATTTGTGGGTGTGACGAGAGGGGTGGCACGTGTCCCGGTGCCCTCCCCCCTTGGGTCCCCACTATATCCAAGGTATTTTTGAGCTTCAAAATAGCGTCGACTTTAGTTAATCTTACATAATAAAATTGAATGTCTGTCCGTCTGTTCCTTATACATTCCCACGCCCTTTGAGCTATCGGGACCAAACTTTGCAAATTGACTTCATATGACTCTACGAGTAACATAGGGTACGTGGGATTTCCCGGGTTCGAATCCAGGAGACAATTTTATTTTCCCATGGATTTACACGGGATTTTCGATTTTTCAGAGTGCAATGTTTTTTTCCTTCATTTATTAAAACATGTAAATATGAACCGATTTTCTTCGTTTTTGCTTTATTCAATGGCTAAAACTCTATACTATCTTATTCTTGCAATGTTTACATGTTACATGGTCAAATCATATAGTAATACACAATTGTTTTCGAAATTTTACGGATATTTCGTACTCTTTCCGGACGTTGTCAATGCGACTGTCATTGTTGCCTCCGATTCAGTTAATGCCAATTATAC
Organism: Uropetala carovei; assembly: GCA_036926305.1. NCBI lineage: Eukaryota > Metazoa > Arthropoda > Insecta > Odonata > Petaluridae > Uropetala > Uropetala carovei. Next base: position 688,527 of record JAXCHB010000298.1, read on the forward strand.
CTTCAAATAGGTGAAAGAATAGCGTTATTCGCTTTGTACTTTGTTTAAGCTTCGAAATTATTACTGTAGCAATGTCAACATTTATATATAGCAACAAATATTTATGGATAAATATTCAGTTAACTGCATATGGGAAGCATTTCTAACTATTCAAACAAAGCAGTTGAATCTTCCTATCGTCGTTTGAATGCTGGAATCTTATCTCTTTGTAAGTAGAACCATTATATTATACATCCATAATGTTTATTAACGCAAATAGGCTCAAACATAAAATTTTAATTAAAAGAGAATAGGGACACGTTATTATTTTAAACACATTACATGGTTATCTTCTCTTCATTGATATTCTACATAAACAGTTGCATTGATTGTTATATAAAAAAGAAAGGACATATATATTTGAATAAAAATAAAAACATAAAAGTTCGCCCAATTCACAGGTATCAGAGATATCTCAGAATTAGTTTTTACTTTCTCCAATATACGTAGTATAGAGAAATTATTGTTTTCATGAAAAAATTCGAAATCGAGATTTCAACGGATATAGGTACACGTTTTGAGGTGCGCAAAGGGAGAAATGACTGTATTACCATATAATACATAATTTTATTCGCCAAAGACGTAGGGCATAACTAGGGTATGGATTTTTCGGGTTTAAAAAAAATCCATTCGGTAAATATCGGGTTTTATTATTTTTCTTTGCATTCGGGTAAAAATCGGGTGTAAATATGGCATAAATTTATCGTGGTCTATAAATAATTTCAACCTGGGTAAATATCGGGGGTTAACATAGAGTAATTCGGATGATTTAAAAAATATTTAAAACTTTAAATGTTTATTTAACAATTATTTTTATGGTTTACATACAATAACATTTGCATGGCGAGTTTTTCTTCCGTAACATTACTCCTTTCTGGAGTTTGCAAATGACGTAAATGAGAAAATGAACGCTGAACATCACAGCTATCCGTGGGCATACATAGTAATGTTAGGGCAAACTTGCTTAATTTAGGGTATCGCTACCACAATCAACCCAAAACTTAATAATATCCTCATCAAAATAAGACTTTAAATCTCTTAACTATTTGTCCGCAAAAGTATTTTTGCCAACAGCGCTCTCACCGTGTCGATGTATGATAATAAACTAAATGGCTTACTGTAGATTCGAGTGATATCGAGCGTAATGGTATCTTCGGTCGAGTGTGCATTTTCTTTAATTTGATACTTTGTGCTACTCTGAAGATACACAATGCGCCACTTGTTATTTTCCGACATTTGTTACACTGTATAGCTATGTTACAAGCCTAAGGTCCCAAAATGCGCAAGCGGGGAGGTAGCTGCGAAAAGGGGTAATCTTAACCGCTGGAGAGTTAACCTCCGATGAAGGGATATGGCTCGACACGAGTACAGAATGGGTGGACAAATGTAGACATTAATTCTAAAATCTAGTAAAATGGATATTCGATTTGCTAATGAATAATTATTAGTATATGTAATATATAATACTATATATATATTTCATTTCAACGAACATCACAGAGCTCATCCAAGTTCTTAGATGCATAAATGCATTTAAATAAAATTTTTAATCTAAAAAGTTTTGTGCGATAAAATTAATGATTTCGGGGTTTTACCCGAATTTCAAAAAAGCCGTAAAACCCGAAAAATCCATACCCTAGGCATAACCCGGGCATCGCTGGGTACTTTCAGCTAGTCTTTAATATATAAAATTGACTTCGTCGTCGTAGTCGCACAGTGGACTGAATCGCAGATCTATCGCGACAAAATTATTTTTTAATGATAATATCAATTAATGTTGACAAAATAATTTAATATGATAAGAACACACGTTTATTGATGTTTGCAACTGAAAATTACGCAAGTTGAGTAATTAATGTACGTAGTACTATTTACTATAAGAACTATAGACCAAAATATCTAAGCTAATATTGTTTTATTGTACATTAAATTTCAACAATCAATGATTATAATAATGAGATAATAAATGCACTTTCAACATTTGTGATAAGCTTTCTCCTTCAATTTGGGCAATTGTTTTTAGCCTAGATTTTCACGAAAAGTTTCACATTCAGATTTCAATATTTCCTGGGACAAATAGTAGCGGGTGTATGTTCCACCTCTAATGTATAGCTACCTCTTTAAGACAGTCAGGACTACTACTACATGAACTATCTTCTGCACAACTACTATCACAACCATCCCAACCACCATAACCTCCAATATCGCTTGTAGATGGAATGCTAGTCGGCTGTGAAAGGGGTTGGCGAACTTCAGCAGGCAAACTCTCTTGTCTTTTACTGGAGAAAGATGTCACTTGCGAGATGAGTGGATCCGAAGATACCAGCAACATATGCAGTAAATCCTCCATTGTGCGTTATGCCGCGAAGATTTCCGCGTATGCCCAGTTCTGTAACTTTTGCAATCCTTGTTACGGGCCTCTTGCGCTTCTTCTGACAATTGGCCAATAAGTAAAATTGCTGTCTGAATTACTTTAGACCCGTCAACAAGTAGGTACTTTATGGACACTCTATGGCATAAAATATCACGAATAATGTTCCAAATACAATTAAGCTGTTTCTTGTGCATACTTATCTAACGCTACATGGTCAATGGTAAAACAACTTGATTTTGTCTGGAGTATTGTTCCAAATCTGGAAATAAGTCTTTCATTAACTCCTGTAATGGCTGCAGATTCAGCTGGTTTCTTAAAAATCCGGCGAGCTGTATCATTTGTGGTACAGCTACCAGGTTTTGTGTGGTCTACAATTAACCCCATCTCTGACTGTGAGCGAAATTGTTTAATTATTTTATCTTTCCTTAGAGCTACTTTCTTTTTGTCTTCATCCAACCTAACTTGCCATTTTTTTACGCCATTCTGTGTGCAATGCGTAACAGACACTCAAAACACGTATATATGCATGCAATGTAGAGAGCCCAAAAGTTAAATTTGCAGGACCTAAAATTTCTCTTGATCTGCCTTCCAGGTTATTCATATCTTTGGGACTCGCTCCACAAACATAACATTTCTGTACCAAAATATCGGTTATAGCACGGCACACTTTGCCCTTTTTACCTTGGTCGCCCGATTGGATGTTGTTTGGGTCACTTCTTTTAATACAGTAGCGGCATCTCCCTTCCATGATGTGTTTAAATAAACTCGTGTAGCATAACAAAGTTATTCCCCAGTTTGCGAACAAATTATTTGTTTTACTTTTCTTAGCTTGCTCCTCTCACTGCTTTCATTGAAAAGTTTTCTGGGTCCACCTGCGAGGGTTGTACTCGAACAGGAAGCATTATCTCTACCAGCCCTAATACTCATTTCTCTGTATTTTATTTCCTTTTTTAGCCATTCACAATTATTTTTAGGAACCTATCCTTCATTCTATTCTTCTGTCTCCAACGAAGTCCAAATTCATATATGAATCTTGAAACTTCCAGTTTTATATTCTGCTGCACATTTTTAGGATATTTCCTCTGTTGTAATAGACTTAATACATAACTTGTAAGGGTTTAGGCAAGTGGACAGTATAAATTAATAAATGCTAACATTTTCTGAAACTTACCAAGATGGTTTGGTGTTGAGTGAGCTTTGGGAGAATGTAAAACATCCTCAGAATCCCTCGGCTCATCTACAAGAATTAGAATACGATAGGATTAAGTTAACGAAATTCGAAAAACCGGTATATAATAAAATCGAAGTTTCACTGTATACCATGTATAATACTCAAACTTGTTTTCATACCTTCAAACACACAAGGAACGGCATTCGCTTTTACGAGAGGCCGAGGGAATCGCTGCGGAAATCATCATCTGTAAAATGATCACTGCAGACCTATACTTCTTCATACAGTTGATATCCGCAGACATTAAATCCTCCCTCAGGCAAAATTTTGCCCTAAATTATAAAGCAGAAATGGGCATCAAGACAAGTATTCCGTTTTATGCGGTATCTCTTCTTTAAGCTCACCTCGAAATATCCTTCGGAAATCCGAAATCTTCTTGTCTACCCTGCAGCCGTTAAAATTGTTGCACCAATATGCTGCACAATAAGCATTCCGTTCCATTTCAACAATTAGAAAAACACGACGCTGAAAAACCCCACCACTTTCCCGCGCGATTTCCAACGAACTGGTTTGAACAGTTTGAATCATAGAAGAAAAATTAATTATTATTATTAATTAATTATTTCTTCCATTGTTTGAATAATGAGCGTGGAATGGGTATTTTTAGACACATTGACCGATAGGATCGCTGCAGGCGCAACCATCAGAGACATCTATAGGTATTCGGGAAAAGATCGAAGCTGCACTTCCTATTGGTTCTTCCATGGTACGGTTTTGTCGTATGGCTGTTGGACGAAGTCATCAATAGGTAATTAACTCATTTTACATTTTCATTTGGAATTTATATAATCGGTTTTTTCTTAATTATCTTACTGTGAACGATAATCAATGCGAAATGGACTCTTTGGTTTTTACGTACTGTAGGATGCTTATTTAGCCGTTGTAGCGAAAACTTAATTCTTCTTAACTGCACGTTGTATTGCATATAACCATCGGATTAATGTTGCCGTACCAACATCTTTGACGTTCGTATAATTTTGGCTCCCAAGTTCTTATAACTTTTCCGACGCAGTTTTTTTAAGATTTGGAAATCGAGAAACTTAATTATTCTGAGATGTCGAACTCGACACGATTGCTAATGTGGTTTATAACCTTAGCATTTGTTAGGGGACACGGTTAATGTGGTTCGGTACGACTTTTTTCCTTGTTAAATTACTTTTCTATAGAAAATTTCTATTTTGGGTAGATTTAGCAAAGTTTTAGACGTGAAAGTGGTTATCGAGTAATCGAATGGATCCGTAAGCATAACGTTGGAATGTAAAAGTTGAGTTCGACCGCATTGATTAAGTATGGTAACATTTTTATCACCGCTTCTTTCTATTTGGAACAGCTGTTTCAGATGAATGATACATTAATCGCAATATAGTTTGCTTTGGTTATCATGGTTCCATTCAACTTCTGACGAAAGGTAGCATGCTTTGGTCGAATCAGGTTTTCTTTAAACGTGCCGACGTTGCCCCTCCATGATATTAGGTGATATTTTCTGTCTTAGAATTTCATAAATTAAAGCATTTTCAGTGGAAAAATTTATTGAAAGCAATGATGTATTTAGTTTGTTCAGTTGAAATTTTTATGTAGTCATTAAAGTGATGGTTTAAAAATAAGCATTAAGCCTAGCTAAGTCACTTATAGGAAATAATTTCCCATTTCCTCACAAATCTTTGAACTGAAGTTTAACTTGTGTTAAAATACAATTTCAGTTTTGAGTATAAATGGAATGATTTAGCATGAGAGGTGAGGACATTGCATAATGTACTGGTTCGATTCTCTTGTTGTTTCAGAGGCATGCATCGAAGATATACTTGCTGGAGATTCTCAATTTGCAGTCTAGTGAAGCCATCCTGGAAGTGATTGACCATGCGATACCAAGAAATATTTATGGTAAGTATTATCAATGTTACCTGTTTACTTTCAAATGTACAAATATTAATTGTAAATAGTAGTTTATAGAAACAAATGATCTTGTGATGACAATATAGCATGAAATGTTTGTTGAATTTGTTCCTTGGTGATGTCTAATTGCCTTTGGTTTGCAGTTCAGTAAGAAAATATGTATTTAGTTTCAAATTGCTGTGCCACAAATTTGTTCATTTTGGTGGGGGAGTCAGTGGTGTAGTGGTAAAGGTGCTGGTCTATTACTTGCCTGTTGTTCTAAGTGACAGTGGGCATGAATCCTGCAAAAGTATTTTTTTGGAGGTTGTTCCTCATGCTATTTGTGTGTATACTAACTAAAAGAATGAGACAATGAGAAAACACTGCGTTGTTCTTATGAAGGGACGTTAAGTAGCTGGCCCTCTTGGTGCTCTTTGTACAAGTAGGCTAATGCAAGCACCTGGTGTTCCATCCTCCCTTCTGGCTGATATGGAAGGTAATGGAAAATCACCACACCATTTGTGAACATTCCCAAGTCAGTCAAACCAATCTAAAGATTCAGAAACAGTCAGGTGGTTTAGCATTCTACTTGCATTATTGATATGTGTTATCAACACTTGTTTGTTTGTCCATTTATATATGTTAAGCATTGTGAGCTTTTACTTTTCTAACTGGTTACTTTCAAGGGAACATAAAGCAAATAAATGTTAACTGTAAATAGGAAAGGACTATATAAACAAAGGAAGTGATCTTGTAATGACAATGGAGCATGAAATATTTGTGGAATTTGTTCCTTGGTGTTGTCTAATAGCCTCAACCAACATTGTGGAGCAATTATGAAAATGTTTTGAGACAGGTGCAAATGCTGCTGGGTGGGTGCGTAATACATCTGGTGATGAGTCTAACACCGAAGTTCATTTTTAGCTGTTTTTAAAAAAATCTGATGCCGGAATTCCTAAATTAATAAGATAGGGGCTTTGTATTTTTGCCAGTTGTTTCAGTATTGTCTTGTAATGCAGGTTTTCTCAGTTTGTCTAAAATTTTGTTTCAGTGTATCGCAAACACTGTTCTCGTGCTGTAGATTATCACAGTTTCAGCATCACCATAATTTAAGATTGGAATTGTAAACATGGTTTTTTTACTTTCTCATACGAAGTATTGAGAAAGTATTGTTATCGCGAAAAAATTCGACCGCGAGATTTTTACGGAAATATAAGTTTCAGAAGTCGCTGAATCCGAAAAAGTGGTTTTCACAATGCCCTCTGTTTGTCTGTTCCAGCACTGGAGGCTAGACGGTAGAGCGAAAATGAATGAAATCTAGTACTTAGGCATTTTATCTTACTGAGCGGAGTATACATAGAAATGGTTGACATTGCTCAATAATTAAGAGTAGTTTATTCTATGCATTTTTAACAACAATCCGATTTTCTCAAAAACGACTAAGGATTTTGATCAAATTTCGTACAGTTACTTGTGTTTAAGTCTTCAATAATACTGTATAGTTCATATTTCTCGAAAAATGAATATAAGGTAGTTTATTATAGGCAACTTTAACAATAATTCAATTTTCTCAAAAACGGCTATAACGATTTTGATCAAATTTCGTACATTTACTTGAGTTTACATCTTCAATAATACTGTATATTTCATATTTCTCAAAAACAACTTTAACAATCCATTTTCTCAGAAACGGCTCCAATGATTTTGATCAAATTTCGTAGTTAATCAATAATAATACGTATTTCATTTCTCCCAACGAATGAATATAAGGCTAGTTTATTCTTTGGCAACTTTAACAAAAATTGAATTTTGTAAAAACAGGCTCATACGATTTTCATTTTATAAAGATAACTAAATGACGCATAAGTATATGAGAAAGTTTGTACAATGTATGTTGTACCAGTTTTTTTAATGGCATCTGTGTGTTTAATACTTATTGTACTAGTTTTTCCAACTATTAATGGTGAAAGTGTAGTAACTTAAGCTTATCTAGGAAAGTGATGAATCTCAACTTCTTGAACTGGATATTTCATTGAAAAGGTAAAAATAATTTTATAATTTAGACTTTCGAAATTATAAAGATTTGATAATTATCATTAACATAAGTGTTGTGAAAGCTTCAATTTTTGGGATATTTTATGCATATGAAATACGTACTTTGTATGTACCTGAGAACTTTTATTTTTCTGCATGCTGACTTCCAGTGCAACATAAATCGATTAAATATGCTGTATAAATAGGATGGAATTTAGAAAAAGTATTAGTTTAGTGGTGGCAGTGTGATGTGAAATGTTTAGTGAATTTGCTCCTTGGTGATGTGTAATGATTTTTTAAACAATTTAATGTTGAAATTATGGAAACATTTTGAGACAGTTCCCAAAATAATTGAAATATTCACTTGGAAATGGTTGTCTATATTAAAATAGCAGAATCTTTTGAAAATATTTTGAGGATAGCGATTTCTGAGATATTTATTAGTGAAAGTTAGTCAAATTATTGGAATACATGCAAGTTTTTTAGAAAGTTTATAACGTTATACTAATAAAAGTTTATTATGACGATTTGTTTTTATCCTGGATATTTCTACTGGTGCTAATCATATGTTGAGCATGCAAAAATTGTACGTTTCATTTATCCAAATACCATTTTAGTGCATTTTATTTATAAATGTTCATTCAACTAAATCAAAATAGAAATTAAACTGTTAGATATAAGACTGAAATTGGCAGGATTTACTTGATGTATTATGCCAGTTATTATTATATAAAAGGATTTTATTTTTGGTGATATCAGTGACTGGGGGAGCAATGCTTTTTAAATTTCATAGCATTGATATAATTCTTTTATCTTATCAGTCTGTTATTTATCAAGTATTAAAGACAGAAAATAAAGAAGTGACATGAAGTCAGAAGCAATAACATCAGTTTTTACCGTATAAAGTTCAGCATATTGGTCTTGCAACACCAAAAGCCTTTGGAAGATTAGAAATGTTTGCTTACTATTCTATGGCTTAAAGTTCCAAGCTGAATGCATATTCTTTGACTGTTTTTAAAGCTTTAAAATGTAAAAACAAGGTCATTTTATCCAATATGAAATTGGTTTTAAACATTATAATAAATGCTGTAATTCATCAATAATTTCCGATTATATGTGGAATGATTTTTATCAAGTTAATTGATCAATTTCATTGATTTTTAGCATAATTTGAAATGAATAGTGCTGTTAGACTTGAAATTATTACCAGATTATATTTATACTAGTCAGTAGTTAACGATATATATTTATTCGTGAACAAATGACTAGAATCTGATTTAATGCCATCATCGTCATAGGTAGTCTGTCCATTGGCAGGTCCATGATTATTCATGGTTAAACTTGGTTCTCCATATACAGGTGACTCCCGAGATTCAACAAGGATGCGTTCCTGAAAACGTGGTCGTATCTCGACTTGTCGAATGTTGAACGCCGTTTTTCCATATACTTGCATGTTATAATCGGGGGATACGTTCCCGCATCTCGGGAAAAAGTCTCCCCTCACGTCCTATAAAGATAAAATAACATTTCTAATATGTCAATACAGGCCGCCGAGAGCCAGAATGGGCCCAGAGGAAAACAACCTTCTGCCGCCCGGCTAAGAATTATTTGTAAAATTATAAAACAAGGAATTATGAATTCCTGCAACACCTATGAAACGTATGGTCAATATTCTTCAGCAAATTTAAAAAAATATAAATTTTGATTTTTTAACTGAATGAATATGTCACATCTAAGCGATAATAAAATTACTTAATTACTGGCCCAGATACACTTAAATGCTGGTAATTGTTATTTAAAGAAAACTATTGAAATCAAATACAGATTTTGAATTCCCGAAAATCTTTTGGGGAGAAAACCTATAAGTATGTACAGTTACGGGCCCCAACTCACTGCTCCGAATATTTGATTTCATCATTGCGTTTTGCTGTCATGATTCGCACCTGTGTATTACAAAATATGTATTATGATAGGAAAATCTTGTGGCCACTCCATCTCGGGCCCCGGAGAGTTCTCCCCGGTCTCCCTGCCCTCTTGGTGGCCGTGTGTTAATACAACAATATTAAATTATGAATAAATTAAATAATAAATATTTTAAATGTATAACTTATTTTTTGCACTAAAAAGGAAAAATTAATTTTTGTTTCAAAATTCAAAGATGTATGAAATATGTTCTGCAGATGGCCCGGTCCAGCTCGCGCGAGTCAGACAACATACCTGCATACATCTATCTATACATACAACTATATATTGCACCAAAATTAATATAAAAGTCATTAAAAAACACAAAATAAATTGCAGCCTCGCCAGTTAATTTAAGGTTATGCAAACCTGCCCTTCTCTTAAATCTGTCAAACCAGCCATCAAATTACGTGAATTTATCACATGATCTAGAATTTTCTCTGTTTCACATAAGTGCTAATAGTTGAATGACACTTTTATTTGATTCACTTGCATTATCAGTATTACATTTCCTTTTATATGTCATGTCAAGTGATAAATTTATAAATAAATTTAAAAAAAAGATTAACAGAAAAAAGAATGAAATCAACACAAATTCAAACAATTAGAGCAGAAATAACTATGTCTACACTGAAACTAAACCTCGCGTGGTTGGACGTGATGAAAATTACTTCGCGTAAACCAGTTCCAAATTCGATGGGTCGAATAAGCAGGTTTCAACGGGTCAAAATCTCGAATTTGTCGAATCTCGAACTGTAGAATCTCGGGAGTCGCCTGTACTCCTATTTTCTGCAGTTTTCTTCGTGTCTTGATATCTATCTTTCCCTTTCAAGACGTCTACCAGCTGAAACCTTTTCTTACCTTTCTCTTTTTCCATCCAGTTTTCCTTCGAACACTTCTTCAATCATGCATTCTCTCCTCAGGTAATGCCCAATCCAGTTCGCCTTCCTCTTTCTGATAGTCTGTATGATTGTTCGCTTTATCAACTTCTTGCGGATTTTCTGCTTTATATTTCCCATTACTAGGAATTTATTTCTTCTGAAAGCGGCTTTTGCTTTTGTTATTCTAGGCCTGATTTTCTCGGTACATTTTGCTTCTCTCATTATGATGCTTCCAAGGTATTTATAGTGTGTAACTTGTTCTAATGGCTTTCCTCCAATACTTATGTTCAAATGTTCTTCCTCTTTACTTGATATTCGCATGGCCTTGGATTTTTCTGTATTTATTTCCATACCATATTTTCTACCTGTTATCACTAGTCATATCTTATCTGCTGGTGTCGCATTCTCCAACCTGACCTTTACAATTTGATTCAAGTATAGATTCCTGATCAGTCTCCTGTCTTTCCAGTCTACACCTATATCCTTTAATATTCTCATCAGCAGTACACAATTCACTCTATCAAATGCCTTCTGCCAGTCGAGGAAACATACGCAGCAATCTTGGCTGTACTCTATTGCCCTTTCTAATATGATTCTCACTACACCGATAGCATCTATGGTTCCTTATCCTTTTCTGAAGCCGAATCGATCTTCCCCTAGCATTTCGTTGGTCTTTTTCTCTAGCCTTTTATTAAGGATCCTCGTGATAATCTTTGAAGTGTGTGACAGTAGGCTTATCGTTCTATAGTCTTTACACTGCATTGCCTTTGGCTTCTTCTTTAGAAGGATCATTGTTACATCTAAGAAATCCTGAGGCCACTCTCCCAAGTCATAAATCTTTTTAATTAGTTTCGTAATCACTTTTAGTCCTTCCGATCCAATGACTTTTTTAAGTACCTCTGCCGGTATTCCACCACTGCCTGTAGCTTTTCCTTTCTTTAGTTCCAGTATCGCCTTTTCTACTTCGCTTTTCATAATACTTTGTCCCAAGTTGTCTTCTTCAATGTAATCCTCTTCTTCCAGTTCCATTTCTACCGATCCTGCCTGCTTGTTGTATTGTTCCTTAATGTATTCTTACCATACCTATGCTACATCCTTTGCTTCTGCGACTATTTTTCTATCTGTATTCATAATTCCTTTACCATGAATCCCATTAGGCTTCTTATCTTCTAACTCCAGTGCCTTAGTGCACATCATATCGTACCGTCCTATCTTCTCCATCTGTTGTATTTCCTCACATTTTTCTTTTATCCAAATTTCCCTAGCTTTATGTTACCCTTCTCAACTCATTGTTTATGCGTCTATAATTGGCTCTACCTTCTTCACTGTTAACATTTTTCCATTTTCTTCTCTCATCCATTTTCTCCAAGGTCTTCTGATTTTCTTCTCGTTTCCCAATCACTTTATTCAAGGTATCTTAGATGCCAACTTCAATTTTCTTCCATTCTGTATCCACGGTCTTCGGTTATTTTCGAAATTTCTAAGGCGGTCTTCCAACATTGTGCTGAAATGCATCGTTCTTTTCTTTCAGTTTTTCTAGGTCCCAAGTCTCTTTCTCTTCTCGTTTTCCTTATTAGGTTAAGCTTTGTAGTTACAGCGACCATTAGAAGGATGTGATCTGAATCAATGTCTGCTCCTGGTAACGTCTTAGCATTTTACTTTCACATACGAAGTATCGAGAAAGTATTGTTTTCTCGAAAAAATTCGACCTCGAGATTTTTATGGAAATACACATTTTAGGTGTCGCTGAAAAGTGGTTTTTGCAATGCCACCTGTCTGTTACTGGCTCTGGAGCCTAGACGGTAGAACTAAAATGAATGAAATCTCGTACTTAGGCATTTTATCATACTGAGCAGAGTATACATAGAAATGGTTGACATTGATCAATAATTAAGAGTAGTTTATTCTGTGTATTTTTAACAATAATTCGATTTTCTCGAAAACGGCTGTAACGATTTTGATCAAATTTCGTACAGTTACTTGAGTTTACGTCTTCAATAATACTGTATAGTTTATATTTCTCAAAAAATGAATATAAGGCTGGTTTATTCTAGGCAACTTTAGCAATAATTTGATTTTCTCAAAAACGGTTCAAACGATTTTGATCAAATTTCATACAGTTGAGTATACATCTGCAATATTACTACATATGTATTTCATTTTTCTCAATGAGTGAATATAAGGCTAGTTTATTCTTGGGCAACTTGAACAAAAATTGGATTTTCTAAAAACAGGCTCATACGATTTTCATTTTCTAAAGATAACTAAACGACGCATTAGTACCTATATATGAGAAAGTTTGTACAATGTATGTTGTACCGATTTTTTTATGCTGTTCCTGAATCTTTGTTTTACTAGGATGTAATCTATTTGGCATCTCATTCTATCTCCTGGGCTTTTCCATCTGTACAGCCTTCGTTTATGGTTTCTGAACCATGTATTAATCACTACTAGGTCGTTATTAACACAATTCTACCAGTTTTTCTTCTCCTCGGTTTCTTTTCCCAAGTCCGTATTGACCGACAACATTTTCTTCTTGTCCTTCACCATCTCTGCTGTTCCAATCTCCCATTATTATGCAGTTTACCTTTCCTCTTCTGTCTTCTTCATAAATCTCATTAATTTGTTCATACATCTCCTCAATTTCTTCTTCATGACTGGATGTTGGCATATATACCTTCTCCTTCCCATCTAGCTTAGCTCAGGCCTATGATATCAATCCTATTTCTTCTCATTTCTACTTTCAGGTTCTCTAGCTTTCCTGCCTTCCTTATGGTTTTTACATTCCAACTACCTATGCGTAAGTTACCTTCGACAAATGCTTTCCTCAAGGCAGTCCCCGCTCAGAGATCCGATTGGAGACTATTTTACCTCCGGAATATTTTACCTCAAGAGAACTCATTGTCCAACCATATAATCATTACTAGGGAATTGTAATGTGGTAGTTTCCCTCTTGCTTTCCACATCGCAGTACTGTAGCCATTCAAATCGTCCGTCAACACACAAAATTAGAAAAGAAACTTTTTTGATAATGTAATGGTAACAGGAGATGCCTTCTAAATTATCAACTTAAGATTTTGAGTTAACATCTAGGACGATGATATTTCTTCATAGACTTGAATATATTTACTCGGCCATACAATTTTATTGCTAATCTTTTAAAGGGTTTAAGGTTTGAATTATAAATAAATCTCTGTAACTAAAACATTTTCATTGTACCAGCAAATGAGGATCCAATTTTTAATTTCAGTTGGTTGTTTTGTTGTGTATAGTAAACTCACAGTTATCCGGCACGCATGCAACCAGAATTCTCAAGTAACTGGCATCTCCTGCGCCTCTATTATTTTTGTCACATCTAGTTACCGCTAAAATTGGCATCTTTGGCAGTCGCAATATGTAATTGTGGATGTTTCTTGTACTCTGTGTTTGTGTTAAATAAAATATTTCGCACTTTTTAAATGCCTCCTAAAACTCCAATGTGTGCTAAAGGTGATAAAAGGAAACATGAGCAATTGGATGTTGTTATTTATGAATAGTTTTCTATAAAGTGTTCCAAGGGATGTCCCAATTTCTGGACCAATGTTGATTGAAAGGGCTTAAGATTTTTTTTATAAACAAATGGAGATTAGTGAACCATGTGCATTTTCAGGTGGATGGCTAACATGTTTTAAGATTGGGTATGGGATCAGATGTGTAGATGTTTCGGGTGTTAAAAAATCGGCCGACCAAGAGACTGCCGATAAATTTTGTGACTTTACTAACTGCACTGTATGTAATGGTGTCATGATTGCATGTCACTGTTTGCTTTTCTTTTGTTTAATATCTATTTGCCTAAAGAATTTCCACTAATACATTGTTGGGTATGGATGATTTGTCCTTTTCTCAGACAAGGAAACAATTTTTTTTGTTGGAAAATCCTAAAGATTATGATAATCCTTACCTTTCAGTTGCTATTATAACAAAAGAGAAGCTAAAAGTGATAGGTACACGATAAACTGTAGGATGTAATGTAGTTAGTAACTATTAAAATATTGCAATTAAATGTGTTGAATACATATATAGGAATTTCATTACTTACTTGAATGTGAAGGAATTATTTAAGAACAACTGAGTAGAATATCTAGTCTACAGGTTAGCAATTGCAAGGTGAATGTATAATTCTGCATCTTTCTTATTTTGGTATCCAAATGCTTTATTGAAAACTCAACTAGAATATTCACTTAACTGGAAAACCCAATTCCCTGGGCATTCTGGATTAATGGGAGTTTACTGTAATATGATTGCTTCATTTCCTCTGATAACTAACGCTTTATTTTCTTAAAAAAAATTGATTACGTATTTGGTTTGTCAGTTCAGGCAATATAGAACATTAAGATTTGAAAACTGTCAAATAAATGTGTTACATAATTATTTGAATCAACTTAAAGAATTTAAAATTTTACAATTCTAAATAGGCATCGATAAATAAGATGTGCTCTTTTGTATTGTGTAAGCAAATTAATCTTTTATATTTAGATTTTTTAGATTGTATTTCTTTATTGAATTCACCACAACCATTTTTCATTTATTTTAGGTACTCTCAGTTGATGTTGAGCCAAAATACGCTGGCTTGAGCCATAGAGGAAGAATACTGCTTTGCTGAGACGAGAATTGATGCATCTGGGTGTGAAAGTGAAGAGGATTATGAGCTGGATGCTATATATATGTATGTATGTGTATATATATATATAGATATATATATGGGATAAGAGGTTTTGTTTTATCTATATGTTGCTATATTTTGGTTTTTTCACTATATCAGACAAATATCTTGTATAATATATAGCTGCATCATACATAGGATATAGGAGGAGAACATAAATTTTAATGCACTTCTAGATGAGCTAGAGACTTGAAATTTGGCACAATTATAGATTTTTGGTCACAACCGATGGAAAAAATACAATATTATAAGAATTTCAATTTTTATGGGCTGTCCTATTATTCAGAATAAACTGAAATTTACAGCTGTATTAAACCACGAGCTAAGAATTCTATTGCTCTTTTAAAGTATTGTTTAATCAATTTACACTTAAAGTAAATAAATGAAAAATATAGTGCTACCTCTGAAAAAAATGTTCAGTATCATTTATAAGAATGTTTTATTTCAGAGAATATAAGGCTTTTCTGTTTGATCTTGAAAAACTTTTTTAAATTAAATTTTATAGAGAATATTACATTTTGTTTGTAAAAGTTTATTAGTGTACTTCTCCAAATTTTAAATTTTGCCAAAAATTTGACTTCCATTAAGAATCTAATATTATCATAAATTTTATTCTGTATTCAAGTTATCAAAATCAGATGGAGATTAATGCAAATGAAATTTCATTTAGATTTAAGAGCTTTGATTGTAAATCCAGACAATGTGCAGGAAAATATTTTAATTGTTAAAATATTTCTAATCTTAAATTATTCATTTATGCATTGGAAATGGTAATTTAGTTGTAGTTAATTCAAGGCAACATTTAGAAAAAAATTCCAAGTTAGTCTAGAGACAAAATTCTTAAGTAAAAAAAATTCCATTATCCACTTTTCCAAGACATTACTTATTTGTAAATAATTTCTCCATTTATTTTCTTTTAAGTGTAATGAGTTATTATATTTAATCAGAGCAATCTTAAATTCTTTTTACAACAAAATATAGTAAACTATTGCTTTGCATTCTATATAGTTACTGCCCTTTTTTATCTGAACAAACCAGAATTAGCAGCACTTTTGAGTGTATATATATGCATTCTCTCATCTCGTATTTTATCTAAGCCATGCTATATTTTTGCTCTTTGCTTTTGCACTTTTTTTAGAGAAATGATTTTTATCCTTATCAAGTTACCTTGTGAAAATGGATAAACTTTTACTATATTTTAAATTTTTTTCTGCACTTCAAGAAAATTTTTTAAATTGTCATTTTGTTTCATGCTATATTTAAAGGCTCATTAAAAGTCTGATAGTAGCGCAGAATTAAGCCCAGAATTTTTTAAGGACAAGAGTCCAAAATGTAAACACTAATTATTTGTATAATACCCGTTTTATACTCTTATGATGCTTGTCCTTGAAAATTCTAGTTATGCTTACTGCTGCAGCCAATGAAAGCTCGAGAGTCTGTCAATGGGGAGGGGAGAAAGTCAGTCAGTCTCTCGCCATCGTGCTGTTCACATCGCTCTGAGCTCGACTGTGTTGCCAGATCTACCACATTTACGCCTTAGCGTTTGCATGTGACTTTCTTCAAGAGCGGATATCGGGCAAGAGCGTATTACTTTCCTGCACCTCTCGAAAACTTCAAATGGTGGTGGAAGGGGAAAACGTCCTGATTGGCTATTCGCTGCACCACGGTCAAGCTTCACAAGAGTAGAAAACTGGTATAGGTACATCAAAAATTATTCTAAGTCCAGAGTTCAAAGTCCAAAATAAGAATTTTTATTTTGAAGTGCAGGATAAAATAAGTAGAGAATAATAATGTAATTCAGAGTGCAAAATTTTTATTGAACTTTTTGTATGCATACATGTATTATTTTCATTGCAATAAAAACAATTTATTATGAACAAAAACCTGTTTACTCCTTTTAGCTTAGACTAATTTTTTTTTCTCGGAGGCTATTTTAGGTATCGTAACACTTAGGGGGTTTTTTAAGGTATATTTTCACCCAAAAAAGTACATTTTTAGCCTAAAAATCACATTTTTTAGCACAAAAATTACATTTTTACCACAAATTCTACCAATTTCTGCTGTTTGTTGAAGAAATTATTCAACAGCTGATAGAACTGCATATATACATCACAAGTCATCTTCATTTCAACTCTTCAACAGTTGACATAACTGCATATATCACAAGTCAAATTAAGTCAAAACATGAATAAACATAGAAAACAATTTACAGCTGAAATAAATTGAACAAGTGCTTTAAAATATTACTTGCTTCTGATAAAAAATAGCCGAGACTGGATTGTAAAAAAATTAATACATGCATTTCAACCTCAGAACAGCTGCCATCAGTGGCAAAATGCTGCTGACTACAACTGTTCTGTAGACGAAATGCATGTATTATTTTTTTCATAACCCAGTGGCAGCTATTTTTATCAGAGGCAAGTAATTTTTTAAAGCACTTCTAGAATCACTAAAAAAAATAAACATTTCACATTATGAATGGCCTAACACTAATTAATAATGTCTCTTATTGGCCAATAAATACATGAAGTAAAAAGGAATGTATGAAATTGGTTCTAAATAGGGACAAAAACATAATGCAGTACTGAATCATGCAAAGCAATACTTAATTAAAATTACTTAAATGCCGGAATAACATTTTTATAAACTATTTAAAGCAAGAAATAAACTTTTAAATGCAACAAATTTTATGACACCTATTTCAACTGTTAATAAAATTAATCTTTATATTTACCAAATTAATTTTCTTTGTATAAATGTATTAAAATTACACTACGTACCTCAATTAGATGTTTCACTGTTTCTTAAAAGATTAATTGCATAATATAAGCAGACTACATTTACTTCTGATAGCAAATTAATTTTTATAGCAGCAAAGATTGAACTAAATACATTGTCTTTAAGAATTATCTTTCTTGGTTTTAAAAATATAACAACTTAATCAACATCAAAAACATTTGCTCTTATGTAAAGTTCAGATTCAAAGCTATAACCGAGTTTATCAAAGCAAACACATTATTTATTAATAAATTTGGCATATTCTCAGTTTCAGTCATATATTCAGCTAAATACAGTAATTGTATATAATTTAACGATTTGAGGTTAATTTACATAAAATTTAAGAAGTAATCGCATTGCATGACTCAACTCTGATTATCGTTAACAAATTACATTTCTTCTTATTGATAGGTTAACACTTTCATGGCAAATTTGTTAATTTACAAGTAAAATCAGTCAATCATTTTCATCATTAAAATTTTATCAATAATTATTTTTTAACATTAAAAATGTGCAAATATACCTATATAGCAATACATTAACGTTACAATATATTTGAAGACTTTGCAGATTGTAATTTATAAAATTATTAAGCACAATAAAACTAAAGTATTTCATCAAATATTTGGTTGCAACTGACTTATGATAAACATTTAAAGAATTCCTTCTCAGTAAGGCTTGGAATAAGTCAAAAGCTCATATAGAGTTTACTAAAATTATTGTGATAATTTAATGAAAATATTTTAAACAATAGCCATGAAATGGTTAATTAATCTCAAATAGCAACAAGAGACATTAACATTAGAGACCAACTTAAGAATTAAAAAATTGAGAAACATAATAAATATCCTATAATTATTATACCAAGTAGAACTGAATGAGCTTCCCACAATCTATATACATATTTTTTTTTCCAAAATTTGTTTGGTGTCTCATTATGCACATCATAAACTATAGATATAAAAACAACCAAATTTGGTATGGCTCTTACTTACATCTTAACTTAGTGAATAGATATATAAGGTTTGGTCAATTAGTTAATTATAGTCAGTGCTATAATAATGAAATAGGGATAAATATTTAATTCCATTAGATGTAATGTAAAATTCCATTGCTTTTTGACTTGTGCAAATTTAAATCACTTAAAATGAAGGTACAAACTCACGACGAAAACATTTATTGAAGATGTGAAGATAGAGAAGGAGAAAAATTCTTAAGTTGACAGGGACACAAACCCAGCCGAGTCTTCCATTTGCTGGGTAGGTGCTTTTCGACCATCTATCTATGCATTACTTGCAAGTGAATAAATATTGGATACTGATTTATATCACCAAACAGGCTGAAATCATTATGGCATTCCTTCTGTTTTTCTTTATCTATAATCTTTACAGAGCAATGAATAAATTAACATATACTTCGTAATTATCAAAACAAACATTTACAGGAGGGGAGGGCACTAGAGTGATATCTCACCTGGGGGGCCAAAATTCTTTGGGCAGACCCTGTTCATGAACTTTATAATAAATATTCAGGAGTCGGAATCTGAGTTCAAAGAAGATGAAACCACCAGTGTTGTTGAAACTGACAATGGTATGTCAAGTGACAATGAGTCTAGAGAGTGTACAAACGAGTCCTGCCAAACGAAAAAAGAAGGAAGAAGTTGAGCTACTGTATGGATGAATGAATTGAAGTGGGATGATTAAAATTTTGAACTGAATGTGCACAGTTTTTGCGATTCTCTTTCCGGTGTAACTCGTGAACATTTAATGCTGATACAAATGAATTGGAATATTTCGAGGCAGTGTTTGATGATAGTGTTTATTGTAAAAGAGATTGACATATATTATTCACTTCTTATGGTAAATTGTGATGAGATTAGCCAAGAGGAAGTGTACTGTCTGAACCACAAGTATCCTGAAGCTAAGAAGGAAGGAATCACAGTACAGTGTACTCTCAGTATATCAGACCTCAATGGAACAGACTTCGGATATAAAGGACAGAATGTCCGATGCAATTAAACAACAATAATACATTGTCTCTCATGCGGACCTATCACATGAGCATAATTTGGAAGACCTAATCACAACATAACAACTAATTATATACATACTATAATGTATATACAGTAAAACCTCATTATTTCAAAGTTCTAGGGACCAATCAAGTACGACTTCAAAGTATCCGGGTTTGAAATATACGTACTTTCATAAAAATCGAACTTTCTTACAATCTGCTACTTGGACAGCAAAATCACAATACAGAATCTTAGATATCTGTTCTAGAAATGAATTGGCCTTACAAGTTAGTATACATGGTGAATTTGAACAGAGCTGAAGTGAACACTTAGTTCACGGTTCACAAACACCACAGCATGTGAAAAATAGGCTCCAGTGATTATCAAAAATTTCCCAATATGTACATTTCAAGTTCCTATTTTATGCTGCATTTCAGAAGAAAAGACGTTCAACTGCATGCCAAAAGATTTCCACACATCTATCAAATCAGGAATTAATTTCCTCCGAGAGATCAGACTCATAAGTTATTTATTTACAACTTCATTATGAAAACTTTAACGAAAAATGACTGTTACATTATGACCCACTCTAAATACCAGGAGTGGAGTGAAATTACTTGTTGGTCAAATAGAATACTGCAATAGCCCGTTGATTCAATGCTTAAATAAGCTGATGCATTTAGTGCATTTAATTTAAAATGTAATAAGAACACAAAAAAGTTGAAAATTACAAATTTTACTCAAATGACATAGAGATTTAAATACCTTCGTCATTCTTAGGCTCTCATAAGGCCGATCTCTATGCTTCCTTTTGATCTGTTGTCTTGAAATCTCGCTCAAAACGATCACAATGACACTATGCTGTGAGACAGACTGCTATTTTCAAGACGGTAACAAATGTCACAAGAATGTTCAAGTCATGAGACAACCAGCAGTCGGAATATTACATTGTGCTCTTCTTGTATGACATTATGGGAAAACTACTAGGATTTTATTTTTGGCTCACTTTTTCTTGGGAAAAACAAAGGCATGATCGTTTTAGAGATGACATTCAGTATAACTTTGTAAAACATTATTTAAAGATTGATTCAGTAACAGAAATCAATATTCCATGGTCTTTTCTGGAGCATTTCACTTTCTCATGAAAAAACCTTGTCCAAGTTTGGGAGACCATGAAGATTGAGATAATAGGGGTTCTTGCAACTTCTGTAAATTTCAGCTTGGTATTCGAATTTTGCTCTCTGCTTGAGAATCTGAGCATTCACACTAAATCATTTGTTTTGAGTGATGCACCAAGAGCATAAACAAATCTTCGCAAGAGATGTAGTGATGCAAGGTTAAGGTGATTCATTTATTTGCATCATCTACAACTTTTACTCCACGTTGACTATTAAAACGGATGATCATCAGGGCCGGTGTGATAACTTTGGAGGCCCCTATACAAATCTGATTTTGGGCCCCCCCTCACTTTTTCTGCAAGAAAGTTTTCCAACCGCGGCCATCACGTGATGTGCGTTAGTGAGGTGGCAGTAAACATATGCATATGCGTATATATGTATATGTGTGTGTGTGTGTGCATGTGTGTATAGGTATATGTTCATTAGATAAATAAAATAATTTCAGTTTGCAAATATTAAGATTTTAACTGCAGCTGCGGAGATTTAAAAAATCGTGAAAGCTCCAATATTTATTTACATGGGAAACATATTACATAATTTTTTGGATAATACCTGATCATGCCTTTGAATTTTTTTGTTTTTCGAAAACATTTTCTGTAATACCCATACTATACTTCAACCGTAGCCATTCAATAATTTCCCAATTAATGATGGACGGACATGGCCTGACTATAAAGCAAACTTTTTCACTTTTATTAAAGAACGCCAAAATATAAAAAGATATTATTTCAGTAAATGATTTTTAATAAATATTATAGAAAATACAAATACAAATAAGTTAAATTTTTGAGTGCCTGGATTTCAGCGATGCCCATTTACTAATAACATAATGGAAATTACATTTCCTCACTTCAGTTTCAATAGAAATTACTGCAAGCGAATTTAATCTTTCTTGGCACATGATCTTAACATTTAATATGGACCTATTATCCATTTCAGATATCTTTGGCCTTTAGAGAGAGAGAAAAAGAAAGTTTCCCTAAGTGCAAAGGCTCCGAGAGCTCATTACATTTCTGAGCTTCACTGTGTTTACTTCGCGTCTCTGTGAACTGTGTTGCCAGTTGTTTCGACACTGGTTGTGTGGCTTTCACTCGAAGTGTTTCGTCGCTGGTTCTTTGCTACTTCAGTGATTTTTATAGATATCCATTTTGTTTTCTGTTCCGTTCATTGAGTGGTTGTAGTCATTCAGTTCGGTAGTTGTTGGCATCGTTTTTATTTCGCATTTCGTATTTCACCAGTAGACTTCCAAAGTTGAAAAATAATGTGGCCTTTTGTTAGCCATTCCGGAAAATAATGGAAATGTCGAAAGAATATTTTAATTATGTGGGTCTGCTAAAAATAAAATTCGTTCCCTGATTCCCTTTGCCTGACGAATCGACATAAAGTTGCATGCTAGTGCAGTAGATATGGCAACGCCAACTTCCACAATGGCAAACAATGTTGAATAAGTTAATACTCTCATTCAAGAAAACAGGCAGATTACTGTTTTTGCTATTGCAGGAATGATAGACATCAGCTATGGGTCTGCATATACGATTATACCTGACAACCTCCAATATCACAAAGTTTGCGCAAGGTGGGTCCCCAAACGTCTCACAGATGAGCACAAATGGAAGCATTTGGAGATTTACACACAATTTTTGCAGCGGTATCGCGATAAAGGAGAGGCATTCCTACGACAAATTGTTACGAGAGACAAATCATGGGTGCATCACTATGAGCCCGAAAGCAAGCAGCAAAGCATGGAGTGGAAACACACGTCATCCCCAACAACCAAAAAATTCAAAAGTGTGCCTTCTTCCGGCAAAATCATGTTGATGTTGTTTTGGAATTTGAACATTATCAGGAACGTGGAAAGACTGTCAATAGTGCAAGATATTGTGCCATGCTGGAAGAGAAACTGAAACAGTAAACAGAGAGGTTTGCTGTCAAAAGGTGTTCTGCTGCATCATAACAATGCTTGACCTCATTAAGCTGCTGCAACCGTTTAAATGATTCAATGAATTCAATTTGATCTTCTCCCTCACCCACTCTACAGTCTGGACCTTGCCCCTTCTATCACCTTTTTGGCCCTCTTCATTTTCAAATGATGACGAAGTAAAAGAAGCGGTGCATAATTGGCTTCACGAACAACCAAAAACGTTCTTCTCAGATGGCATTAACCTTTAAACGCCTCGCGTTCCCGTACGACGACGCAAAATTGTTCCGTTCGGTGCATCACGTGCCTGTACGGGAATGCTTATTTTCAGAAGTCACCTACAGATGGTGCATTCATCCTGGATGTGTAAAATTTTGGAGAGATCATCCTAGAAGCCTCTTCTCAAGATCTGTTGAGGAAACACGCCATAGGTTCCAATACTGGGGGTGAGGAGACCTTACACCAAGAGTAAGGAAGAGAGACAGCCCAGCTGCTCTCCAACTGTAACCCACTTCACACTCCACATTTGGGCAACAAAAATGTCCTTGCATAGGAGAAGTTTCTCGAAACCCTTACCGTTATTTTCGTCCTCCCTTTTATCTTCTGCATGTTTAGACCGCGAATATTCATTCGTTAGCAGACTTCCGAACAGAGCGTTAGTTGGGATGAGAATTTTTTTCTTGATAGAAAAGTGAAAATCTCTCTATTCTTTCCTTGGTAAGTTGATTTTTACTTTCTCCATACATAGTAATGGGAAAGTATTGTGATCACGAAAAAAATCGACTTCGAGATTTCAACGGAAATAAAAGTTTTGACGTCCCTAGAACACGTTTAGACTATTTTCGGTATGATGTCTGTGTGTGTATGTGATTGTGGGCGCTCTAAATCAAAAAGTTCTTGCCATATCGTTATCAAACTTCATATATAACACTTTAGCATGAGCACAAAGAACTGATTAGTTTTTGGACAATAACGGTTAACCGGAAGTCGAGGTTTATTGGTAACCTGATTCGGTTTTTGTGATATTTCTCTGTTAAAACATCATTATTGTATATACAATTCTATAAAAACCTTATAGAGAATGTAATTTCCTACAACTTTAATTTGAAACAATTTTCCATAGCAGTTATTGTTTAGGAATTATTTATAAATAATCGGATTTTTCGGTTTCCGTCAAATATCTCCTTAAAAACGTCGTTATTGGTAATCTTCGTGAGGACCAAAGTTGTAGAGAATAATATTTCTTACAGGTTTTGTTTGAAACAAATTTTCATAGAACCATCCATTTCGGAGATATTCAACTTTTTTCGTAATTTCCTGTATACAGCGCCACCACCATGTAGCAGTGAATTCTGTAAACATATTCAAAATAAACCTAATTTACGGCAATAAGGACAACTGTATTCTTTTACAATACGAAATAATAATTTTGCCTTATAATGCTATTTATAATAATTTAAATATCTATACCCCAAATATGGAGAAAGTCATGTGTTGGCCACATTTTTTATATTCATTCTCCCTTTGCTCTTTATACTTACACCCTTATTTATAGAAATTACATCAAAACGTAAATTTACAGATGTTAAGAAAGAGGAGGAACTTTGTGTCGATTCCGACTCTGATGCCTACAAGACGGAGAGTGAAACCAATGATGAGGGGGAATTGACAGAAGGAGATTCCTCTGAAAACACTGCAGAGTCATCCAGATGGGTGCCTCCACGTGACCATCGAAGAGATGCCACTAGTGTTCAACCCTTTACTGGCAGTCCTCCTGGAATCAATACTGACGAAGCTCAGGGAATAACAGCTGGCTCATATCCAGTGTTTTCCTGCTTTATTTTTGCGGAAATTATCCAACTCCTGGTGGACAAAACTATTGACCTATTATTTTATACCTAAGACAAAAAACTCCAAAGTACTAAATCACTGTCTTTAATTACCTCTAAACTAAACCTAAACTTCAAAGTATATATAAAAATGAGACACACTGAATGGTCATTGTTACTCTTAAGGCAGGCAAAAATTATTTTCCCTCTGACTGGCTAAGGTTTCTTGGAATAAACAAAAATTATTGAACTTAGATTACTCTTCATTTCCACAAAACGATAACCATCCAATATTATTGTATATATTTCATATTTATAATAAATATGAAAAGTACTAACCTCTAATAAACTATAACGATTCACTCAGGGTATAGAAACAGATCTATCTTACTCCAACAAATTGCAAAGTATGACTGAAGAACAATGCGTACTATTCAAGAAGAAATGGATTGTTTGTATTTCACGCTGAGTCAGCCACAAGTGGTGACATTTTGAAGCTAACTTTTTATTTTTAGGGGGTCGCTCACGTGACCCTCCAAGGAAAGGAGGGAAGTTACACTTGTGCTCAGAAAAAGTTTTTCAGGAGTAGTTTTAGCTAAACTGTAAATACGAATTTTTACTTTTTTATTTTTAAGTACATGCTAATCTCATCACCTGAGGATGCCGGGGTACTGAGGGTGTGATATTGAAGACTAACCTTAAAATCAAACAAAAGTCAATTCTCTTGGAACTGAGAGCACAACGCTCTCCATCTGGAGCACAGATACATTAGAAAAAGTAAGATGAGATGCTGTCTGGATAGCATTACTTTTGAACAAATCAAACTGCTAATCTATGAACTGCGGAGAGGAGAAACTACCCTCCCACGCCATTGGTTATTTCTCATGCTCAGGGCCCCCATTCAGCGAGTTTTATGACCGCATGGGAAAACAAAGAGACTAATGGGGAAGAAGGCGAAGGGAGAAAGGGAAGAAAAGCACAATTTGGGGCCCCCTTTGGTGGGGGCCCTATGCGTAGCATACTCTGCATATCCCATCATGCCGGCCCTGGTGACCATGTTCCAACAAGGTGAAAACGGAATATTTCCCGTTGTTTGTAAGAAAAACATGGGACAAAATTTTTGCATGAGTTTTTAAGTGCTGGATCTGTCACTATCATGATCTATAACAAAAAAGGCAAATACTTCCCTTACACAATGGAAATGTCAGGCTAGGCGAAAACACAAGCAAAAGGGAAGCTGATTAGCATTGTAAGACGAAACTCAGAAGGGAAAAAGTTCGGGGTAAACCCGGGTAGGATATTGTTTGCGGAGAACAGATTTGCCATCTAAAATTTATTAATGACCCTTAGATTTCCTAATCTGACAATTGCGACTATAATTAACATTTGTTGTTCATTTGATAATCTCCATATTTCCAAGAATCCTATACTATCAGACAATCTGAATTTGAAATGCAATGGGTTTCAAAACGATAGGGCGGTTGGGAAATGTCAAAGAAACGGGACTGTTTTGGATGCTGTATGTATTTCCTTAGTGAAAAATGGGGAATAAAAATGCAAACCTTCTGTTTACACATACATTGAGGATAGAGGTTTCAAATTAAACTGTTCGTGAGTCAGCGGACCAGATCATGACTTTGAATTTCATTGTAGATGTATTTAGAATAATCTGTACCAAAAAGTATGCAAAATCCCATGGTGTTGGCCGGGGACTGATCTTAGCTTTGAATTACACCATACTTTGATTTATCCAGAATCAAATAATGGGGTTTTACTGTAATTAGATACAATGTATAATTTAATGGCTCAGTAAATCCCTAAAAATGATTTGCTCCTGCGTTGTGATGGATTGACTTACTTGTAGGTTTTCTGCCTTAAAACAGTTTTTGTATTTAGTGTTACTTACTCCTATTTCCACCAGGGTCTAGAAAAATTTTAAATCACGTAAAAGAATCCCAAATTTGATTCATAAGAATAATGCTGTTTCAAATAAGAATAAATGGGAAAATCAATTTTCATTTCTGTTCTAATATAAATATGTTCATGCTTGTAAACTGCAAGCACCTTTTACTAGTTAAATATAAAAATGAATACATAATTCATAAGATTCATATTTTTCGTAAATTAATTAGAAAAACTCTGCGCAATTATTGCATACGCTTGAAAAATTTGTATAAATACATATATAGCAGACTAAAATATTATATTTCATAATATGCACATTTTAGCAATTTAAGTCAACATATATGTTTCCTTAGGATATTTAGGATATGATAGGCAGGCCTCCCACCCCCCCATTTAGTATGATATATCGAGGGTTCACTGTACGTATATGTGTAAAGAATTTGATGTTGGATTGTGTACAACACCATGTTTTAAATATACCATACACAAAAAAGTATCAAGTATATAACTGTAAGCATTCGAGTAATAAAAATTTAAATAGTTATAACAAATTCAACATTTATTTTAAATTCTTTCCAACTTTTCCAAATCCATGCCAGGTGCTTCTAATGGAATCTTAACTTAGGACTTAAATGAGTTAAAAATAAGGTATTCTTTTGCTTTTCTATAAGCTCCCAATTGTAAGCATGATCTGAGTTTATATAAACATTTAGAAAACAAGAAGAGAAGAATTGTCGAGAAAATTACAACATTCCTTTTAGGATGATTAAATCATCGTAAGATTGCATTTTTGATTGAGATTATATATTAAATTCCGTTTTAAAACAATTAATATCAATTTTATGCACTACAGCATGTTCATTCCCATTTTAAAAAGCATTGTATTTGTTGATAGTGCAGTTTTATATTGTTTAAAAAACTGCAAAATTATTCTTCTTTTTTCTGGATTAAAATCAATTATCTGCTTTTGTCTGACACAGATTTCAATCCTGTTTTCTAAAAAGTACTTGCCATATCGTTATCAAACTTCATATATAACACTTTGTCATGAGCACAAAGAACTGATTAGTTTTTGGACAATAACGGTTAACCGGAAGTCAAGGTTTATTGGTAACCTGATTCGGTTTTTGAGATATTTCTCTGTTAAAACATCATTATTGTATATACAATTCTATAAAAACCAATGATGAGGGGGAATTGACAGAAGGAGATTCCTCTGAAAACACTGCAGAGTCATCCAGATGGGTGCCTCCACGTGACCATCGAAGAGATGCCACTAGTGTTCAACCCTTTACTGGCAGTCCTCCTGGAATCAATACTGACGAAGCTCAGGGAATAACAGCTGGCTCATATCCAGTGTTTTCCTGCTTTATTTTTGCGGAAATTATCCAACTCCTGGTGGACAAAACTATTGACCTATTATTTTATACCTAAGACAAAAAACTCCAAAGTACTAAATCACTGTCTTTAATTACCTCTAAACTAAACCTAAACTTCAAAGTATATATAAAAATGAGACACACTGAATGGTCATTGTTACTCTTAAGGCAGGCAAAAATTATTTTCCCTCTGACTGGCTAAGGTTTCTTGGAATAAACAAAAATTATTGAACTTAGATTACTCTTCATTTCCACAAAACGATAACCATCCAATATTATTGTATATATTTCATATTTATAATAAATATGAAAAGTACTAACCTCTAATAAACTATAACGATTCACTCAGGGTATAGAAACAGATCTATCTTACTCCAACAAATTGCAAAGTATGACTGAAGAACAATGCGTACTATTCAAGAAGAAATGGATTGTTTGTATTTCACGCTGAGTCAGCCACAAGTGGTGACATTTTGAAGCTAACTTTTTATTTTTAGGGGGTCGCTCACGTGACCCTCCAAGGAAAGGAGGGAAGTTACACTTGTGCTCAGAAAAAGTTTTTCAGGAGTAGTTTTAGCTAAACTGTAAATACGAATTTTTACTTTTTTATTTTTAAGTACATGCTAATCTCATCACCTGAGGATGCCGGGGTACTGAGGGTGTGATATTGAAGACTAACCTTAAAATCAAACAAAAGTCAATTCTCTTGGAACTGAGAGCACAACGCTCTCCATCTGGAGCACAGATACATTAGAAAAAGTAAGATGAGATGCTGTCTGGATAGCATTACTTTTGAACAAATCAAACTGCTAATCTATGAACTGCGGAGAGGAGAAACTACCCTCCCACGCCATTGGTTATTTCTCATGCTCAGGGCCCCCATTCAGCGAGTTTTATGACCGCATGGGAAAACAAAGAGACTAATGGGGAAGAAGGCGAAGGGAGAAAGGGAAGAAAAGCACAATTTGGGGCCCCCTTTGGTGGGGGCCCTATGCGTAGCATACTCTGCATATCCCATCATGCCGGCCCTGGTGACCATGTTCCAACAAGGTGAAAACGGAATATTTCCCGTTGTTTGTAAGAAAAACATGGGACAAAATTTTTGCATGAGTTTTTAAGTGCTGGATCTGTCACTATCATGATCTATAACAAAAAAGGCAAATACTTCCCTTACACAATGGAAATGTCAGGCTAGGCGAAAACACAAGCAAAAGGGAAGCTGATTAGCATTGTAAGACGAAACTCAGAAGGGAAAAAGTTCGGGGTAAACCCGGGTAGGATATTGTTTGCGGAGAACAGATTTGCCATCTAAAATTTATTAATGACCCTTAGATTTCCTAATCTGACAATTGCGACTATAATTAACATTTGTTGTTCATTTGATAATCTCCATATTTCCAAGAATCCTATACTATCAGACAATCTGAATTTGAAATGCAATGGGTTTCAAAACGATAGGGCGGTTGGGAAATGTCAAAGAAACGGGACTGTTTTGGATGCTGTATGTATTTCCTTAGTGAAAAATGGGGAATAAAAATGCAAACCTTCTGTTTACACATACATTGAGGATAGAGGTTTCAAATTAAACTGTTCGTGAGTCAGCGGACCAGATCATGACTTTGAATTTCATTGTAGATGTATTTAGAATAATCTGTACCAAAAAGTATGCAAAATCCCATGGTGTTGGCCGGGGACTGATCTTAGCTTTGAATTACACCATACTTTGATTTATCCAGAATCAAATAATGGGGTTTTACTGTAATTAGATACAATGTATAATTTAATGGCTCAGTAAATCCCTAAAAATGATTTGCTCCTGCGTTGTGATGGATTGACTTACTTGTAGGTTTTCTGCCTTAAAACAGTTTTTGTATTTAGTGTTACTTACTCCTATTTCCACCAGGGTCTAGAAAAATTTTAAATCACGTAAAAGAATCCCAAATTTGATTCATAAGAATAATGCTGTTTCAAATAAGAATAAATGGGAAAATCAATTTTCATTTCTGTTCTAATATAAATATGTTCATGCTTGTAAACTGCAAGCACCTTTTACTAGTTAAATATAAAAATGAATACATAATTCATAAGATTCATATTTTTCGTAAATTAATTAGAAAAACTCTGCGCAATTATTGCATACGCTTGAAAAATTTGTATAAATACATATATAGCAGACTAAAATATTATATTTCATAATATGCACATTTTAGCAATTTAAGTCAACATATATGTTTCCTTAGGATATTTAGGATATGATAGGCAGGCCTCCCACCCCCCCATTTAGTATGATATATCGAGGGTTCACTGTACGTATATGTGTAAAGAATTTGATGTTGGATTGTGTAAAACACCATGTTTTAAATATACCATACACAAAAAAGTATCAAGTATATAACTGTAAGCATTCGAGTAATAAAAATTTAAATAGTTATAACAAATTCAACATTTATTTTAAATTCTTTCCAACTTTTCCAAATCCATGCCAGGTGCTTCTAATGGAATCTTAACTTAGGACTTAAATGAGTTAAAAATAAGGTATTCTTTTGCTTTTCTATAAGCTCCCAATTGTAAGCATGATCTGAGTTTATATAAACACTTAGAAAACAAGAAGAGAAGAATTGTCGAGAAAATTACAACATTCCTTTTAGGATGATTAAATCATCGTAAGATTGCATTTTTGATTGAGATTATATATTAAATTCAGTTTAAAACCATTAATATCAATTTTATGCACTATAGCATGTTCATTCCCATTTTAAAAAGCATTGTATTTGTTGATAGTGCAGTTTTATATTGTTTAAAAAACAGCAAAATTATTCTTCTTTTTTCTGGATGAAAATCAATTATCTGCTTTTGTCTGACACATTTCTATCCTGTTTTCTAAAAATATATAAGCCTCATTCTTTCAGCTGTTTTAATCCCCAGCTCCTGTATTAATTATAACTAATATATAAAAATTCAAATTTAGCACCAATAACTGTTAATTTGCATTGTACAGACAGATAATTGTCAATGTCTCTCACAGTAAGACAGAATATGTGAGATTTCGATGGTAAATGTAAGATGTGGTTGGAAAAGATTATATTATACGGTAAATTCTATGTAAGTTAGCATACTTTGATCCTTCAAAAGACACAAGAAAATAATAATAATAAAATCCACTTCCGATGGCCTTATATATTTTTAACTTAAATGGAATTCAAATACGAGTGTAAATCAAAAAGTAAAGACAATTTGTGGGTAAAACTAATACCACATGTCAGAACACACTCCCAAGGTCGTCATACTTACTACATTGTTAGACAAGTCTACACATTTTCCCAGTTGCCTGCATTCAGTGTGTTTTGTATAGTTGAGGTGTACACAGTCGGCT
This sequence comes from Uropetala carovei, assembly GCA_036926305.1. Classification (NCBI taxonomy): domain Eukaryota; kingdom Metazoa; phylum Arthropoda; class Insecta; order Odonata; family Petaluridae; genus Uropetala; species Uropetala carovei. The sequence goes on from JAXCHB010000298.1 coordinate 719,996, forward strand.
CCGCTTTCCAATTGCACCATTGGTGAACAACGTGCTGTGATCAGATTTTTGTGGTCAGAAGGGGTCAAACCCTCCGAGATTCACAGAAGAACATTAGCACAGTATGGAGAAAAGCGTATTAGTCAAAGAAAGGCATACAAATGGGTGGAAAGGTTTTGAAAGGGCAGAACAAGTATGGTTGACGAAAACCGTTCAGGCCGTCCGACAACTTCCACAATGGCAAACAATGTTGAATAAGTTAATACTCTCATTCAAGAAAACAGGCAGATTACTGTTTTTGCTATTGCAGGAATGATAGACATCAGCTATGGGTCTGCATATACGATCATACCTGACAACCTCCAATATCACAAAGTTTGCGCAAGGTGGGTCCCCAAACGTCTCACAGATGAGCACAAATGGAAGCATTTGGAGATTTACACACAATTTTTGCAGCGGTATCGCGATAAAGGAGAGGCATTCCTACGACAAATTGTTACGAGAGACAAATCATGGGTGCATCACTATGAGCCCGAAAGCAAGCAGCAAAGCATGGAGTGGAAACACACGTCATCCCCAACAACCAAAAAATTCAAAATAAAAACGCAAACCTTCTGTTTACACATACATTGAGGATAGAGGTTTCAAATTAAACTGTTCGTGAGTCAGCGGACCAGATCATGACTTTGAATTTCATTGTAGATGTATTTAGAATAATCTGTACCAAAAAGTATGCAAAATCCCATGGTGTTGGCAGGGGACTGATCTGTTTTGAATTACACCATACTTTGATTTATCCAGAATCAAATAATGGGGTTTTACTGTAATTAGATACAATGTATAATTTAATGGCTCAGAAAAATCCCTAAAAATGATAAAAGAGAAGTTTCTATGCTGACCAATGTTCATGATCCACCAGGAGATGGAAATTTCAGTGATGGGCGGGGAAATGCTCTGAGGCCGGAAATTATCGAAGACTACAATTGCCACATGGGTTACATAGACAAGGGGGACATGATGGCGACTAGCTATGACATTAGTCACCGTAGCTGGAAGTCGACGAAAAAGCTCTTCTCAACGTGACAGTGCTCAATAGCTTTGTTTTGATGACGTCAGCAGGAAAGCAGATGACTCATTGACAATTTTGCCTTGCTCTTGTGAGGGAGCTTATTGAGGAAGGGGCGTCAGCTACTCCCTCGAAAACTTCCCAAACGATTGACTAAATAATACTTTTTATTTGAACGTTTTATCACTAATAGTTCATGAAAGACAAGAGTTTATGAACGATTACAAGAAAAATTTAAATGACCAAAATTAAATCCAGCAGCAAGAGTCTACAAAGGGACATTTAAATCCGGCTTTTAAAGGTTAAGAAGCTTGTAGACCGATGTGACCAGTGTTTGAAGAAGCAAGGGGACCACATTGAAAAATAATACTAAATAAAATGGCCAAGATGCTAATTCAATAACATGTTATATTTAGGGAGATTATTATTTTCATCCCTAAAACATTATGATTTGATAAGAGTGTTGCTCAGTCTAGAATATGGATCATTAACATAATTTTTATTTCATGTACATATGAATATTCTAGTTTTTTGTGCATACCAGGACATCAAATATATAATATGTATTTAAAGCGGGAAGCTCATTTGTTCTAATTCATAACACAAATTGAGTCCACTCACCAATCTTCTTTCTTGATACCACAAAGTAGAACTGGTCTGACGCAGATCCAGGATGTCAGCTATTTTTCAGACTTCATTTCCCGGAGGCACGCATCTGAAACAACGACAGAACCAAATCAGAAATCTTGCACCCCAGTATAAAATTCTACAAAACCTTAACCTTATAGGAGACTGGGTAAATTTATTATTCATGCTTTTAAAACAGTGATTAACATTTGCTGAGGTAAACTACAATTTTTACGTTAAAAAAGCAATGTATATTGATAACAAACCCTGAAGTCAACATTACTAAACACGATTGATATTTACTAATTCTTCCGTTGATAATTACAAGGTATAATTTAAGAATTTCTTTGAATCTGACAAAAATGCCATTTATGGCTCATTGGAATAAAATCCATGAGATAAAAATTCTGATAAATATCTGACATACGTTGCATAGTTCGAAATTAACCTTAATTAATACTATGTTAAGAGCATAACTCTACTAATATAATTTTGGATTTAATATTGGCCCATAAAGAAATCCTTATCTTTTGATTTGAATCAATGTCGAAAAGAGAAGTTATTTAAAAATTTCTTACCTTCAAAGAAATAAATCCTGTGGTGTGGAGTGATATCACTGTCTTGTATGCAACAAATGCACCTCTTATGCCGCCCGTAGACTTGGTCACGATGGTTGTATAACATAATAATAACAAAACCTTTATTTTTCTTTAAGGTCAAAGATACATGAGAAATAGTCAATAAGACATACACAATCACAAATTACATATGTACAAAGAAAAGTAATAATATATAAAAAATCAGCAATACACTACAATCAACTAACAAAACAGGACGTAATGAATAATTACATACACAAATTCACATCTAATAATATCACAGAACAAGAATGAACAATAGTTAATGTCCACACAACAGCAAAAGATTCAAATAGTAAAAACGGTCGATAAAAACTTCACAAATGGCGACAGTCACTCTCTTAAAGAGTCTTTAAAAATGTACACACGTAAATGTTACGTAATTACATTTAGTTTTTAAATACTGTTGTCCAAATACTTGTAACATTAATATCCACCACGAGGATCACTTTTTGAACAATAAACGGGTAAACTTATGTCCCTATCAAACTATGAACACTAAATAAAAGTTCTTGTTTCTTCCTTCGTAAAGGTACTGGTTTAAACCATGGAGCCTATGGTTTAAACAGTGCAAAATTCGAAAGGAAAATCGTCAAATAACCCGTAAAGCGAATATCTCGTCAGCCATTTAAATATTTCTATGACGTAACACAGGCTTGCCAACATTACTTAGTTATAAACCGGTATATTTTCGACTACGACAAAAAGATCACAAAAAACATTACCTTAGTTTTATATCTTGATTTGTAATTTTAAAAGTCACATTTAACTTATTATGGCTTCAATAAATTTTGCTTAAATCTTATAAATTACTTGTAACTAATCAGATTTATTGGCACCTTTTGTTTTGCAACCCTAAATTTTGATTTTTCATTCGTTATGGAGTGAGGTAAAAATATTGCATTAAAAATTGTTTTGAAATTGTTTAATTATATGGAGTACACTAATCATACTCAGGCTCGTTATCTATAAAATTCATAAAATTTAAACATATAGACAAATGTTTATGTGCTTTCGGTCATACTAGGGAGCTGAAAATTTTCAGAAAGTTGGATATTGGTGTTCCACAGGCAATTAACATTGAAAATTATAATGAAGGTTGTTATTGTGGCCGTTAAAAGTTCATAAAGTATAAACAATTAAATCAATATAAATGCATTTATAGAGGTGCTACATCATTAAAATTTGGCAGAAATGTACGTATGTCGTATGGCATTCGTAACAAACTGGAAAAAATATAAAATTCTTAAAACTGCAATTTTTAGTGGCTGTTTTGCCCCATACAAGGAAAAAAATTATGATGCACTTTCAGATGACCTAGAGACTTGAAATTTGGCACGATTGTAGGTTTCCAGTCACAACCAATGGGAAAAATCTGACATCATTAACATTCTAATTTTTAGGAGTTGTTTTTACCCCATTATTGAAATTAGGCTGAAATGCTTGTTCGTGCAAATACAAAGAGGGAAGAAGCAATTCTAGTTGCGGAAGCTACATTAACATTCCATACAGTTAAACATCATCACACTATAAATCCTGTGACTGCTCATCAAAATTATATCGACATATTCTGAGAAATACTTGGTGTACTCTTTTGTATGTACTATTTTTTTACTCTAATTTTGTTTAATTTGTCCTCTTTTTTGGCTTTGGCTATGGAGATCTGGTAACTATCCCCTTAGGTGAACGTAATGTCATTTTCCAATACATCTAGAAACATTTACCTAAGAAATATACCTTTTATTAAGTTGGTCGGTCCACCTCTTTCCCGGTTCATTCCAAAATAATATGTTCAGTCCTGGCTTGTCCTCAGCATGCATAATGTCAAAGAGACTGCATGTAGTAAAAAAGAAGAGGTGTGACATGAAAACCCAGAATATAAAATGGGGTATTCTATAAGTTAATAAAGGATTATAATTTTTAAATGTTATTCTATTTTTATCACCCAAATGAGAGTAACCAGGGGGGGAGACGTTGAGTTTTGAGTGATTTATACATATAGCTTCAATTTCAAGAGTATACGTATATGTATTAACATTCAAGTATTGCGTAGTACGTGAATGGTAAGAACTGGAGGATGGAGCTTGATTCCAAATAAGGTAGGCAATATGAATGCTTACCTTTTTCATTTAAATTAATTATAGTTTAACGATTTATCTACTTTACTTTTTCAATATGAAATTAGTGCATTTGGTGGCAAAATGTAAATTTAAAAAAAAAGAACCACCGGATCCCCGCTGTTCTGGGGGTATCCCAGACCCCCAGTCACCCCACTGCACAAGTCTGTCACTGACCGTCCCCCCAGTTAAAAAATTCCATTTCCATCATTTGTAGTTGCTATATCTAGCTACAAATGCATTATGTTGGCAATGCTGTGGGTACCCGTATTTCCAAAAATATTTATTTGTTTTAAATGTTTCTAGATGTATTGGAAAATGACATTACGTTCACCTAAGGGGATAGTTACCAGATCTCCATAGCCAAAGCCAAAAAAGAGGACAAATTAAACAAAATTAGAGTAAAAAAATAGTACATACAAAAGAGTACACCAAGTATTTCTCAGAATATGTCGATATAATTTTGATGAGCAGTCACAGGATTTATAGTGTGATGATGTTTAACTGTATGGAATGTTAATGTAGCTTCCGCAACTAGAATTGCTTCTTCCCTCTTTGTATTTGCACGAACAAGCATTTCAGCCTAATTTCAATAATGGGGTAAAAACAACTCCTAAAAATTAGAATGTTAATGATGTCAGATTTTTCCCATTGGTTGTGACTGGAAACCTACAATCGTGCCAAATTTCAAGTCTCTAGGTCATCTGAAAGTGCATCATAATTTTTTTCCTTGTATGGGGCAAAACAGCCACTAAAAATTGCAGTTTTAAGAATTTTATATTTTTTCCAGTTTGTTACGAATGCCATACGACATACGTACATTTCTGCCAAATTTTAATGATGTAGCACCTCTATAAATGCATTTATATTGATTTAATTGTTTATACTTTATGAACTTTTAACGGCCACAATAACAACCTTCATTATAATTTTCAATGTTAATTGCCTGTGGAACACCAATATCCAACTTTCTGAAAATTTTCAGCTCCCTAGTATGACCGAAAGCACATAAACATTTGTCTATATGTTTAAATTTTATGAATTTTATAGATAACGAGCCTGAGTATGATTAGTGTACTCCATATAATTAAACAATTTCAAAACAATTTTTAATGCAATATTTTTACCTCACTCCATAACGAATGAAAAATCAAAATTTAGGGTTGCAAAACAAAAGGTGCCAATAAATCTGATTAGTTACAAGTAATTTATAAGATTTAAGCAAAATTTATTGAAGCCATAATAAGTTAAATGTGACTTTTAAAATTACAAATCAAGATATAAAACTAAGGTAATGTTTTTTGTGATCTTTTTGTCGTAGTCGAAAATATACCGGTTTATAACTAAGTAATGTTGGCAAGCCTGTGTTACGTCATAGAAATATTTAAATGGCTGACGAGATATTCGCTTTACGGGTTATTTGACGATTTTCCTTTCGAATTTTGCACTGTTTAAACCATAGGCTCCATGGTTTAAACCAGTACCTTTACGAAGGAAGAAACAAGAACTTTTATTTAGTGTTCATAGTTTGATAGGGACATAAGTTTACCCGTTTATTGTTCAAAAAGTGATCCTCGTGGTGGATATTAATGTTACAAGTATTTGGACAACAGTATTTAAAAACTAAATGTAATTACGTAACATTTACGTGTGTACATTTTTAAAGACTCTTTAAGAGAGTGACTGTCGCCATTTGTGAAGTTTTTATCGACCGTTTTTACTATTTGAATCTTTTGCTGTTGTGTGGACATTAACTATTGTTCATTCTTGTTCTGTGATATTATTAGATGTGAATTTGTGTATGTAATTATTCATTACGTCCTGTTTTGTTAGTTGATTGTAGTGTATTGCTGATTTTTTATATATTATTACTTTTCTTTGTACATATGTAATTTGTGATTGTGTATGTCTTATTGACTATTTCTCATGTATCTTTGACCTTAAAGAAAAATAAAGGTTTTGTTATTATTATGTTATACAACCATCGTGACCAAGTCTACGGGCGGCATAAGAGGTGCATTTGTTGCATACAAGACAGTGATATCACTCCACACCACAGGATTTATTTCTTTGAAGGTAAGAAATTTTTAAATAACTTCTCTTTTCGACATTGATTCAAATCAAAAGATAAGGATTTCTTTATGGGCCAATATTAAATCCAAAATTATATTAGTAGAGTTATGCTCTTAACATAGTATTAATTAAGGTTAATTTCGAACTATGCAACGTATGTCAGATATTTATCAGAATTTTTATCTCATGGATTTTATTCCAATGAGCCATAAATGGCATTTTTGTCAGATTCAAAGAAATTCTTAAATTATACCTTGTAATTATCAACGGAAGAATTAGTAAATATCAATCGTGTTTAGTAATGTTGACTTCAGGGTTTGTTATCAATATACATTGCTTTTTTAACGTAAAAATTGTAGTTTACCTCAGCAAATGTTAATCACTGTTTTAAAAGCATGAATAATAAATTTACCCAGTCTCCTATAAGGTTAAGGTTTTGTAGAATTTTATACTGGGGTGCAAGATTTCTGATTTGGTTCTGTCGTTGTTTCAGATGCGTGCCTCCGGGAAATGAAGTCTGAAAAATAGCTGACATCCTGGATCAGCGTCAGACCAGTTCTACTTTGTGGTATCAAGAAAGAAGATTGGTGAGTGGACTCAATTTGTGTTATGAATTAGAACAAATGAGCTTCCCGCTTTAAATACATATTATATATTTGATGTCCTGGTATGCACAAAAAACTAGAATATTCATATGTACATGAAATAAAAATTATGTTAATGATCCATATTCTAGACTGAGCAACACACTTATCAAATCATAATGTTTTAGGGATGAAAATAATAATCTCCCTAAATATAACATGTTATTGAATTAGCATCTTGGCCATTTTATTTAGTATTATTTTTCAATGTGGTCCCCTTGCTTCTTCAAACACTGGTCACATCGGTCTACTAATTTTTTTAGCTTATATATTTATTTGATAAATATTATAAATCTTTTTTCATGTGATATTCCTCGAAACAAAAATACACAGACCAACATCGTATATTTTACATTTTGCCACTGTCCGTGTGTATTTTCCTTTTTCTGTGTACTCGCGGCATCTAAGGCGATTTCCTTTTATTGGCCAATGTTTGTTTTCTTTATCCTCTAACCTCCTAAATGGGACCATGCTTGCACTAGGTCTTCCCTTTCGGGAAGTTTTCGAGGGAATAGCTGACGCCCCTTCCTCAATAAGCTCCCTCACAAGAGCAAGGCAAAATTGTCAATGAGTCATCTGCTTTCCTGCTGACGTCATCAAAACAAAGCTATTGAGCACTGTCACGTTGAGAAGAGCTTTTTCGTCGACTTCCAGCTACGGTGACTAATGTCATAGCTAGTCGCCATCATGTCCCCCTTGTCTATGTAACCCATGTGGCAATTGTAGTCTTCGATAATTTCCGGCCTCAGAGCATTTCCCCGCCCATCACTGAAATTTCCATCTCCTGGTGGATCATGAACATTGGTCAGCATAGAAACTTCTCTTTTATCCTTTCACACCATGGCTGTCAAGTCATTCCGTACTCTTACTCGTAAGTCACCTTGTTGCCTTTTCAATTGTTTCCGGGCATAGTCCCATGGCATGCCTTTGCGATTACATCTGATGGTGCCACAGCAGTTGATTTTCTTTGTCTTTAGGTCGTCAAAGAGAATAGGAGAGGAGAAGAAGTTGTCCATATACAATTTATGACCTACCCCTTCCACTCTTACGGTCGCGCGAGTTGCTGTCATGTCTTTCGTTGTGCTTAGTCGGTCTTTCCCTAGGTACACCTTCATGTCATATGTATACCTGGTCTTGTCACTCAGTTTGTATACTTTTATCCCAAAACGTTTGTGTTTTGTCGGTATATGTTGTCTAAAAATTATCCTCCCTTTTAAAAGCACAATGATTTCATCTACTGCCAAGTGCTCAGAATGATTATAATACTTAGCATAGCTTTCATAGAGCTTATCAAAGAGAGTTCTAATTTTCCATAGTCTGTCATATTTTTTGTCTTTTCTATCAGGTTCGTTGCTGTTGTCAGTGAAGTGAAGATACCATAAAATGTGAAGGAATCGGTCACGTTTCATGGTTGTACTGTAGAAAGGAGTGTAAAATTGTTCTATCGTCACCCAATAGTCTCTTAGTGTGTCTCTAACGTCATGTCCCATTTGTAAAGTTATCGCCAAAAAGAGAAACATTTCCTGCTTGGTCACGTCAGTTTGTGGAGACGGTCCCTCCTCTAATTTATAGATATACTGATGGTAATATCTATTAGTTTTGTCCACCAGGAGTTGGATAATTTCCGCAAAAATAAAGCAGGAAAACACTGGATATGAGCCAGCTGTTATTCCCTGAGCTTCGTCAGTATTGATTCCAGGAGGACTGCCAGTAAAGGGTTGAACACTAGTGGCATCTCTTCGATGGTCACGTGGAGGCACCCATCTGGATGACTCTGCAGTGTTTTCAGAGGAATCTCCTTCTGTCAATTCCCCCTCATCATTGGTTTCACTCTCCGTCTTGTAGGCATCAGAGTCGGAATCGACACAAAGTTCCTCCTCTTTCTTAACATCTGTAAATTTACGTTTTGATGTAATTTCTATAAATAAGGGTGTAAGTATAAAGAGCAAAGGGAGAATGAATATAAAAAATGTGGCCAACACGACTTTCTCCATATTTGGGGTGTAGATATTTAAATTATTATAAATAGCATTATAAGGCAAAATTATTATTTCGTATTGTAAAAGAATACAGTTGTCCTTATTGCCGTAAATTAGGTATATTTTGAATATGTTTACAGAATTCACTGCTACATGGTGGTGGCGCTGTATACAGGAAATTACGAAAAAAGTTGAATATCTCCGAAATGGATGGTTCTATGAAAATTTGTTTCAAACAAAACCTGTAAGAAATATTATTCTCTACAACTTTGGTCCTCACGAAGATTACCAATAACGACGTTTTTAAGGAGATATTTGACGGAAACCGAAAAATCCGATTATTTATAAATAATTCCTAAACAATAACTGCTATGGAAAATTGTTTCAAATTAAAGTTGTAGGAAATTACATTCTCTATAAGGTTTTTATAGAATTGTATATACAATAATGATGTTTTAACAGAGAAATATCTCAAAAACCGAATCAGGTTACCAATAAACCTTGACTTCCGGTTAACCGTTATTGTCCAAAAACTAATCAGTTCTTTGTGCTCATGACAAAGTGTTATATATGAAGTTTGATAACGATATGGCAAGTACTTTTTAGAAAACAGGATTGAAATCTGTGTCAGACAAAAGCAGATAATTGATTTTAATCCAGAAAAAAGAAGAATAATTTTGCAGTTTTTTAAACAATATAAAACTGCACTATCAACAAATACAATGCTTTTTAAAATGGGAATGAACATGCTGTAGTGCATAAAATTGATATTAATTGTTTTAAAACGGAATTTAATATATAATCTCAATCAAAAATGCAATCTTACGATGATTTAATCATCCTAAAAGGAATGTTGTAATTTTCTCGACAATTCTTCTCTTCTTGTTTTCTAAATGTTTATATAAACTCAGATCATGCTTACAATTGGGAGCTTATAGAAAAGCAAAAGAATACCTTATTTTTAACTCATTTAAGTCCTAAGTTAAGATTCCATTAGAAGCACCTGGCATGGATTTGGAAAAGTTGGAAAGAATTTAAAATAAATGTTGAATTTGTTATAACTATTTAAATTTTTATTACTCGAATGCTGACAGTTATATTCTTAATATTTTTTTGTGTATGGTATATTTCAAAACATGGTGTTGTACACAATCCAACATCAAATTCTTTACACATATACGTACAGGGAACCCTCGATATATCATACTAAATGGGGGGGTGGGAGGCCTGCCTATCATATCCTAAATATCCTAAGGAAACATATATGTTGACTTAAATTGCTAAAATGTGCATATTATGAAATATAATATTTTAGTCTGCTATATATGTATTTATACAAATTTTTCAAGCGTATGCAATAATTGCGCAGAGTTTTTCTAATTAATTTACGAAAAATATGAATCTTATGAATTATGTATTCATTTTTATATTTAACTAGTAAAAGGTGCTTGCAGTTTACAAGCATGAACATATTTATATTAGAACAGAAATGAAAATTGATTTTCCCATTTATTCTTATTTGAAACAGCATTATTCTTATGAATCAAATTTGGGATTCTTTTACGTGATTTAAAATTTTTCTAGACCCTGGTGGAAATAGGAGTAAGTAACACTAAATACAAAAACTGTTTTAAGGCAGAAAACCTACAAGTAAGTCAATCCATCACAACGCAGGAGCAAATCATTTTTAGGGATTTACTGAGCCATTAAATTATACATTGTATCTAATTACAGTAAAACCCCATTATTTGATTCTGGATAATTCAAAGTATGGTGTAATTCAAAGCTAAGATCAGTCCCCGGCCAACACCATGGGATTTTGCATACTTTTTGGTACAGATTATTCTAAATACATCTACAATGAAATTCAAAGTCATGATCTGGTCCGCTGACTCACGAACAGTTTAATTTGAAACCTCTATCCTCAATGTATGTGTAAACAAAAGGTTTGCGTTTTTATTCCCCATTTGTCACTCAGGAAATACATACAGCATCCAAAACAGGTGACTTCCTTTTACTTATTTAATAGTATGGTTTTTGCCAGGACCGTCCTGTTTCTTTGACATTTCTTAACTGCCCTATCGTTTTGAAACCCATTGCATTTCTAATTCAGATTGTCTGATAGTATAGGATTCTTGGAAATATGGAGCTTATCAAATGAGCAACAAATGTTAATTATAGTTGCAATTGTCAGAGTAGGAAATCTAAGGGTCATTAATAAATTTTAGGTGGCAAATCTGTTCTCCGCAAACAATATCCTACCCGGGTTTACCCCGAACTTTTTCCCTTCTGAGTTTCGTCTTACAATGCTAATCAGCTTCCCTTTTGCTTGTGTTTTCGCCTAGCCTGACATTTCCGTGGTGTAAGGGAAGTATTTGCCTTTTTTGTTATAGATCATGATAGTGACAGATCCAGCACTTAAAAACTCATGCAAAAATTTTGTCCCATTTTTTTCTTACAAACAACGGGAAATATTCCGTTTTCACCTTGTTGGAATATGGTCACCAGGGCCGGCATGATGGGATATGCAGAGTATGCTACGCATAGGGCCCCCACCAAAGGGGGCCCCAAATTGTGCTTTTCTTCCCTTTCTCCCTTCGCCTTCTTCCCCATTAGTCTCTTTGTTTTCCCATGCGGTCATAAAACTCGATGAATGGGGGCCCTGAGCATGAGAAATAACCAATGGCATGGGAGGGTAGTTTCTTCTCTCCGCAGTTCATAGATTAGCAGTTTGATTTGTTCAAAAGTAATGCTATCCAGACAGCATCTCATCTTACTTTTTCTAATGTATCTGTGCTCCAGATGGAGAACGTTGTGCTCTCAGTTCCAAGAGAATTGACTTTTGTTTGATTTTAAGGTTAGTCTTCAATATCACACCCTCAGTACCCCGGCATCCTCAGGTGATGAGATTAGCATGTACTTAAAAATAAAAAAGTAAAAATTCGTATTTACAGTTTAGCTAAAACTACTCCTGAAAAACTTTTTCTGAGCACAAGTGTAACTTCCCTCCTTTCCTTGGAGGGTCACTTGAGCGACCCCCTAAAAAAAATCGGTACAACATATATTGTACAAACTTTCTCATATACGTACTAATGCGTAGTGTAGTTAACCTTAGAAAATGAAAATCGTATGAGTCTGTTTTTAGAAAATCCAATTTTTGTCATTCTTTGGGAAAAGTGAAATACGTGGTATTATTGAAGACGTATACTCAAGTAACCGTACGGAATTTGATCAAAATCGTTGTAACCGTTTCTGAGAAAATGGAATAATTGTTAAAGTTGCCTAGAATAAACTAGCCTTATATTCATTTTTTGAGAAATATGAACTATACAGTATTATTGAGGATGTAAACTTAAGTAACCGTACGGAATTTGATCAAAATCGTTGTAGCCGTTTCTGAGAAAATGGAATAATTGTTAAAGTTGCCTAGAATAAACTAGCCTTATATTCATTTTTTGAGAAATATGAACTATACAGTATTATTGAGGATGTAAACTTAAGTAACTGTACGAAATTTGATCAAAATCGTTAGAGCCGTGTTTGAGAAAATCAAATTGTTGTTAAAGTTGCCTAGAATAAACTAGCCTTATATTAATTTTTTGAGAAATACGAACTATACAGTATTATTGAAGATGTAAACTCAAGTGGCTGTGCGAAATTTGATCAAAATCGTTATAGCCGTTTTCGAGAAAATCGGATTGTTAAAAATGCGTAGAATAAACTACTCTTAATTATTGATCAGTGTCAACCATTTCTATGTATACTCTGCTCAGTATGATAAAATGCCTAAGTACGAGATTTCATTCATTTTCGTTCGACCGTCTGGGCTCCAGCGCCAGTAACAGACAGACAGACGGCATTGCGAAAACCACTTTTTTGGATTCAGCGACACCTAAAATGTATATTTCCGTAAAAATCTCGTGGTCGAATTTTTTCGCGAAAACAATACTTTCTCGATACTTCGTATGAGAGTGTAATAAAAAGTTAGCTTCAAAATGTCACCACTTGTGGCTGACTCAGCGTGAAATACAAACAATCCATTTCTTCTTGAATAGTACGCATTGTTCTTCAATCATACTTTGCAATTTGTTGGAGTAAGATAGATCTGTTTCTGTACCCTGAGTGAATTGTTATAGTTTATTAGAGGTTAGTACTTTTCATATTTATTATAAATATGAAATATATACAATAATATTGGAAGGTTATCGTTTTGTGGAAATGAAGAGTAATCTAAGTTCAATAATTTTTGTTTATTCCAAGAAACCTTAGCCAGTCAGAGGGAAAATAATTTTTGCCTGCCTTAAGAGGAACAATGACCATTCAGTGTGTCTCATTTTTATATATACTTAGAAGTTTAGGTTTAGTTTAGAGGTAATTAAAGACAGTGATTTAGTACTTTGGATTTTATCAACGTCTTAGGTATAAAATAATAGGTTCAATGAAGAGAACTATTATCCATTTCATATATCTTTGGCCCTGAGATTTTGGACGTAGTCGGGACTGCCCGTACGTCTCCGCTTCTAGGAGGTGGGATGTTCTCTCTTGCCCAGAGAAATTGGCGTTGCCATATCTACTGCACTAGCATGCAACTTCATGTCGATTCGTCAGGCAAAGGGAATCAGGGAACGAAATTTATTTTTAACAGACCCACATAATTAAAATATTCTTTCGACATTTCCATTATTTTCCGGAATGGCTAACAAAAGGCCACATTATTTTTCAACTTTGGAAGTCTACTGGTGAAATACGAAATGCGAAATAAAAACAATGCCAACAACTGCTGAACTGAATGACTACAGCCACTCAATGAACGGTACAGAAAACAAAATGGATATCTATAAAAATCACTGAAGTAGCAAAGAACCAGCGACGAAACACTTCGAGTGAAAGCCACACAACCAGTGACGAAACAACTGGCAACACAGTTCACAGAGACGCGAAGTAAACACAGTGAAGCTCAGAAACATAATGAGCTCTCGGACCCTTTGCACTTAGGGAAACTCTTTTTTTCTCTCTCACTAAAGGCCAAAGATATCTGAAATGGATAATAGATCCATATTAAATGTTAAGATCATGTGCCAAGAAAGATTAAATTCGCTTGCAGTAATTTCTATTGAAACTGAAGTGAGGAAATGTAATTTCCATTATGTTATTAGTAAATGGGCATCGCTGAAATCCAGGCACTCAAAATTTTAACTTATTTGTATTTTCTATAATATTTATTAAAAATCATTTACTGAAATAATATCTTTTTATATTTTGGCATTCTTTAATAAAAGTGAAAAAGTATGCTTTATAGTCAGGCCATGTCCGTCCATCATTAATTGGGAAATTATTGAATGGCTACGGTTGAAGTATAGTATGGGTATTACAGAAAATGTTTTCGAAAGACAAAAAAAATTCAAAGGCATGATCAGGTATTATCCAAAAAATTATGTAATATGTTTACCATGTAAATAAATATTGGAGCTTTCACGATTTTTTAAATCTCCGCAGCTGCAATTAGTAATTATGTGCAATTTGAATTAAACAGCTCTTACTAAAGCTCAGATAAAAGCATAAAATATAGGGTATTCATGTCGTATGCAGTCTATCATCAGCAATTAATAAGTTGTTATTGTGACTTACAATTAGTATGTTTACCTTGTGGGAAAACTGTTTACATTATTTCAAATATAAAAAAAGAAGGTACAGTTGTTATTACGCATTTTGATACTGTTCTATTATACCCCACCAACTGTTCTATTATACCCACACAATGGAATATTTAATTCGCCAACATTCCGAGTGTGATGCACTCCTTGCATCTGCTTGGCGGCGCAGCCACCTCTCTACTAATATTTTTTCTTTTTAATGAAATTAAGTCACAGTATTCCAAAATATGATTGACTGTGTTGTGGTTGGGCTTTGTAAGAGGTCTGCTTCGCCACCCTCTTGCAATCCTAACCCAACACAGTCAATTATTGTTTCGATTGTGAACTTTCACCATCCGGGTTGGTTTGTTAAAGGATTACACTTTTTGGGTGAATTGAATGGGAAACCACACTAATTAATGTTAATATGCCTGAAATATATTAACTGAACGTATGAAACACCTACTTTCATCCTATTTACAATTGTATTTCTATCCTTGACAAATATCTCATATTCAAATAGCCTAATAGCTGATCGATGTAGTCTGGCCATTAGCCTTCCTGTTAAATGCATATCAACAATTATGACGTATTTTTTCTTTAAATTAAGAAATATTTAAATTTCAGGGAAAAGTATTTTCATTTTGTTTTATCACCAAAATATTTCATATGAAATAGCAGTTGCCAAGTAAGAGGGGGATAATTTTCTCACACAGCTTTTGAAAACAAAAATGTAAAATCTTTATATTTGCAAACTGAAATTATTTTATCTAATGAACATATACCTATACACACATGCACACACACACACACATATACATATATACGCATATGCATATGTTTACTGCCACCTCACTAACGCACATCACGTGATGGCCGCGGTTGGAAAACTTTCTTGCAGAAAAAGTGAGGGGGGGCCCAAAATCAGATTTGTATAGGGGCCTCCAAAGTTATCACACCGGCCCTGATGATCATCCGTTTTAATAGTCAACGTGGAGTAAAAGTTGTAGATGATGCAAATAAATGAATCACCTTAACCTTGCATCACTACATCTCTTGCGAAGATTTGTTTATGCTCTTGGTGCATCACTCAAAACAAATGATTTAGTGTGAATGCTCAGATTCTCAAGCAGAGAGCAAAATTCGAATACCAAGCTGAAATTTACAGAAGTTGCAAGAACCCCTATTATCTCAATCTTCATGGTCTCCCAAACTTGGACAAGGTTTTTTCATGAGAAAGTGAAATGCTCCAAAAAAGACCATGGAATATTGATTTCTGTTACTGAATCAATCTTTAAATAATGTTTTATGAAGTTATACTGAATGTCATCTCTAAAACGATCATGCCTTTGTTTTCCCATAATGTCATACAAGAAGAGCACAATGTAATATTCCGACTGCTGGTTGTCTCATGACTTGAACATTCTTGTGACATTTGTTACCGTCTTGAAAATAGCAGTCTCTCTCACAGCATAGTGTCATTGTGATCGTTTTGAGCGAGATTTCGAGACAACAGGTCAAAAGGAAGCATAAAGATTGGCCTTTTGAGAGCCTAAGAATGATGAAGGTATTTAAATCTCTATGTCATTTGAGTAAAATTTGTTATTTTCAACTTTTTTGTTTTCTTATTGCATTTTAAATTAAATGCACTAAATGCATCAGCTTATTTAAGCATTGAATCAACGGGCTATTGCAGTATTCTATTTTACCAACAAGTAATTTCACTCTACTCCTGGTATTTAGAGTGGGTCATAATGTAACAGTCATTTTTCGTTAAAGTTTTCATAATGAAGTTGTAAATAAATAACTTATGAGTCTGATCTCTCGGAGGAAATTAATTCCTGATTTGATAGATGTGTGGAAATCTTTTGGCATGCAGTTGAATGTCTTTTCTTCTGAAATGCAGCATAAAATAGGAACTTGAAATGTACATATTGGGAAATTTTTGATAATCATTGGAGCCTATTTTTCACATGCTGTGGTGTTTGTGAACCGTGAACTAAGTGTTCACTTCAGCTCTGTTCAAATTCACCGTGTATACTAACTTGTAAGGCCAATTCATTTCTAGAACAGATATCTAAGATTCTGTATTGTGATTTTGCTGTCCAAGTAGCAGATTGTAAGAAAGTTCGATTTTTATGAAAGTAAATATATTTCAAACTCGGATACTTTGAAGTTGTACTTGATTGGTCCCTTGAACTTTGAAATAATGAGGTTTTACTGTATATACATTATAGTATGTATATAATTAGTTGTTATGTTGTGATTAGGTCTTCCAAATTATGCTCATGTGATATGTCCGCATGAGAGACAATGTATTATTGTTGTTTAATTGCATCGTACCATCGAACATTCTGTCCTTTATATCCGAAGTCTGTTCCATTGAGGTCTGATATACTGAGAGTACACTGTACTGTGATTCCTTCCTTCTTAGCTTCAGGATACTTGTGGTTCAGACAGTACACTTCCTCTTGGCTAATCTCATCACAATTTACCATAAGAAGTGAATAATATATGTCAATCTCTTTTACAATAAACACTATCATCAAACACTGCCTCGAAATATTCCAGTTCATTTATATCAGCATTAAATGTTCACGAGTTACACCAGAAAGAGAATCGCAAAAACTGTGCACATTCAGTTCAAAATTGTAATCATCCCACTTCAATTCATTCATTCGTACAGTAGCTCAACTTCTTCTTTTTTTGTTTGGCAGGACTCGTTTGTACACTCTCTGGACTCATTGTCACTTGACATACCATTGTCAGTTTCAACAACACTGGTGGTTTCATCTTCTTTGAACTCAGATTCCGACTCCTGAGTATTTAAAAAAAATCGAATGATTTGTTGTTTGTTGTTCATATTATTCTTCCTGAGTATTTATTATAAAGTTCATGAACAGGGTCCGCCCAAAGAATTTTGGCACCCCAGGTGAGATATCACTCTAGTGCCCTCCCCTCCTGTAAATGTTTGTTTTGATAATTACGAAGTATATGTTAATTTATTCATTGCTCTGTAAAGATTATAGATAAAGAAAAACAGAAGGAATGCCATAATGATTTCAGCCTGTTTGGTGATATAAATCAGTATCCAATATTTATTCACTTGCAAGTAATGCATAGATAGATGGTCGAAAAGCACCTACCCAGCAAATGGAAGACTCGGCTGGGTTTGTGTCCCTGTCAACTTAAGAATTTTTCTCCTTCTCTATCTTCACATCTTCAATAAATGTTTTCGTCGTGAGTTTGTACCTTCATTTTAAGTGATTTAAATTTGCACAAGTCAAAAAGCAATGGAATTTTACATTACATCTAATGGAATTAAATATTTATCCCTATTTCATTATTATAGCACTGACTATAATTAACTAATTGACCAAACCTTATATATCTATTCACTAAGTTAAGATGTAAGTAAGAGCCATACCAAATTTGGTTGTTTTTATATCTATAGTTTATGATGTGCATAATGAGACACCAAACAAATTTTGGAAAAAAAATATGTATATAGATTGTGGGAAGCTCATTCAGTTCTACTTGGTATAATAATTATAGGATATTTATTATGTTTCTCAATTTTTTAATTCTTAAGTTGGTCTCTAATGTTAATGTCTCTTGTTGCTATTTGAGATTAATTAACCATTTCATGGCTATTGTTTAAAATATTTTCATTAAATTATCACAATAATTTTAGTAAACTCTATATGAGCTTTTGACTTATTCCAAGCCTTACTGAGAAGGAATTCTTTAAATGTTTATCATAAGTCAGTTGCAACCAAATATTTGATGAAATACTTTAGTTTTATTGTGCTTAATAATTTTATAAATTACAATCTGCAAAGTCTTCAAATATATTGTAACGTTAATGTATTGCTATATAGGTATATTTGCACATTTTTAATGTTAAAAAATAATTATTGATAAAATTTTAATGATGAAAATGATTGACTGATTTTACTTGTAAATTAACAAATTTGCCATGAAAGTGTTAACCTATCAATAAGAAGAAATGTAATTTGTTAACGATAATCAGAGTTGAGTCATGCAATGCGATTACTTCTTAAATTTTATGTAAATTAACCTCAAATCGTTAAATTATATACAATTACTGTATTTAGCTGAATATATGACTGAAACTGAGAATATGCCAAATTTATTAATAAATAATGTGTTTGCTTTGATAAACTCGGTTATAGCTTTGAATCTGAACTTTACATAAGAGCAAATGTTTTTGATGTTGATTAAGTTGTTATATTTTTAAAACCAAGAAAGATAATTCTTAAAGACAATGTATTTAGTTCAATCTTTGCTGCTATAAAAATTAATTTGCTATCAGAAGTAAATGTAGTCTGCTTATATTATGCAATTAATCTTTTAAGAAACAGTGAAACATCTAATTGAGGTACGTAGTGTAATTTTAATACATTTATACAAAGAAAATTAATTTGGTAAATATAAAGATTAATTTTATTAACAGTTGAAATAGGTGTCATAAAATTTGTTGCATTTAAAAGTTTATTTCTTGCTTTAAATAGTTTATAAAAATGTTATTCCGGCATTTAAGTAATTTTAATTAAGTATTGCTTTGCATGATTCAGTACTGCATTATGTTTTTGTCCCTATTTAGAACCAATTTCATACATTCCTTTTTACTTCATGTATTTATTGGCCAATAAGAGACATTATTAATTAGTGTTAGGCCATTCATAATGTGAAATGTTTATTTTTTTTAGTGATTCTAGAAGTGCTTTAAAAAATTACTTGCCTCTGATAAAAATAGCTGCCACTGGGTTATGAAAAAAATAATACATGCATTTCGTCTACAGAACAGTTGTAGTCAGCAGCATTTTGCCACTGATGGCAGCTGTTCTGAGGTTGAAATGCATGTATTAATTTTTTTACAATCCAGTCTCGGCTATTTTTTATCAGAAGCAAGTAATATTTTAAAGCACTTGTTCAATTTATTTCAGCTGTAAATTGTTTTCTATGTTTATTCATGTTTTGACTTAATTTGACTTGTGATATATGCAGTTATGTCAACTGTTGAAGAGTTGAAATGAAGATGACTTGTGATGTATATATGCAGTTCTATCAGCTGTTGAATAATTTCTTCAACAAACAGCAGAAATTGGTAGAATTTGTGGTAAAAATGTAATTTTTGTGCTAAAAAATGTGATTTTTAGGCTAAAAATGTACTTTTTTGGGTCAAAATATACCTTAAAAAACCCCCTAAGTGTTACGATACCTAAAATAGCCTCCGAGAAAAAAAAATTAGTCTAAGCTAAAAGGAGTAAACAGGTTTTTGTTCATAATAAATTGTTTTTATTGCAATGAAAATAATACATGTATGCATACAAAAAGTTCAATAAAAATTTTGCACTCTGAATTACATTATTATTCTCTACTTATTTTATCCTGCACTTCAAAATAAAAATTCTTATTTTGGACTTTGAACTCTGGACTTAGAATAATTTTTGATGTACCTATACCAGTTTTCTACTCTTGTGAAGCTTGACCGTGGTGCAGCGAATAGCCAATCAGGACGTTTTCCCCTTCCACCACCATTTGAAGTTTTCGAGAGGTGCAGGAAAGTAATACGCTCTTGCCCGATATCCGCTCTTGAAGAAAGTCACATGCAAACGCTAAGGCGTAAATGTGGTAGATCTGGCAACACAGTCGAGCTCAGAGCGATGTGAACAGCACGATGGCGAGAGACTGACTGACTTTCTCCCCTCCCCATTGACAGACTCTCGAGCTTTCATTGGCTGCAGCAGTAAGCATAACTAGAATTTTCAAGGACAAGCATCATAAGAGTATAAAACGGGTATTATACAAATAATTAGTGTTTACATTTTGGACTCTTGTCCTTAAAAAATTCTGGGCTTAATTCTGCGCTACTATCAGACTTTTAATGAGCCTTTAAATATAGCATGAAACAAAATGACAATTTAAAAAATTTTCTTGAAGTGCAGAAAAAAATTTAAAATATAGTAAAAGTTTATCCATTTTCACAAGGTAACTTGATAAGGATAAAAATCATTTCTCTAAAATAAGTGCAAAAGCAAAGAGCAAAAATATAGCATGGCTTAGATAAAATACGAGATGAGAGAATGCATATATATACACTCAAAAGTGCTGCTAATTCTGGTTTGTTCAGATAAAAAAGGGCAGTAACTATATAGAATGCAAAGCAATAGTTTACTATATTTTGTTGTAAAAAGAATTTAAGATTGCTCTGAATAAATATAATAACTCATTACACTTAAAAGAAAATAAATGGAGAAATTATTTACAAATATGTAATGTCTTGGAAAAGTGGATAATGGAATTTTTTTTACTTAAGAATTTTGTCTCTAGACTAACTTGGAATTTTTTTCTAAATGTTGCCTTGAATTAACTACAACTAAATTACCATTTCCAATGCATAAATGAATAATTTAAGATTAGAAATATTTTAACAATTAAAATATTTTCCTGCACATTGTCTGGATTTACAATCAAAGCTCTTAAATCTAAATGAAATTTCATTTGCATTAATCTCCATCTGATTTTGATAACTTGAATACAGAATAAAATTTATGATAATATTAGATTCTTAATGGAAGTCAAATTTTTGGCAAAATTTAAAATTTGGAGAAGTACACTAATAAACTTTTACAAACAAAATGTAATATTCTCTATAAAATTTAATTTAAAAAAGTTTTTCAAGATCAAACAGAAAAGCCTTATATTCTCTGAAATAAAACATTCTTATAAATGATACTGAACATTTTTTTCAGAGGTAGCACTATATTTTTCATTTATTTACTTTAAGTGTAAATTGATTAAACAATACTTTAAAAGAGCAATAGAATTCTTAGCTCGTGGTTTAATACAGCTGTAAATTTCAGTTTATTCTGAATAATAGGACAGCCCATAAAAATTGAAATTCTTATAATATTGTATTTTTTCCATCGGTTGTGACCAAAAATCTATAATTGTGCCAAATTTCAAGTCTCTAGCTCATCTAGAAGTGCATTAAAATTTATGTTCTCCTCCTATATCCTATGTATGATGCAGCTATATATTATACAAGATATTTGTCTGATATAGTGAAAAAACCAAAATATAGCAACATATAGATAAAACAAAACCTCTTATCCCATATATATATCTATATATATATATACACATACATACATATATATATAGCATCCAGCTCATAATCCTCTTCACTTTCACACCCAGATGCATCAATTCTCGTCTCAGCAAAGCAGTATTCTTCCTCTATGGCTCAAGCCAGCGTATTTTGGCTCAACATCAACTGAGAGTACCTAAAATAAATGAAAAATGGTTGTGGTGAATTCAATAAAGAAATACAATCTAAAAAATCTAAATATAAAAGATTAATTTGCTTACACAATACAAAAGAGCACATCTTATTTATCGATGCCTATTTAGAATTGTAAAATTTTAAATTCTTTAAGTTGATTCAAATAATTATGTAACACATTTATTTGACAGTTTTCAAATCTTAATGTTCTATATTGCCTGAACTGACAAACCAAATACGTAATCAATTTTTTTTAAGAAAATAAAGCGTTAGTTATCAGAGGAAATGAAGCAATCATATTACAGTAAACTCCCATTAATCCAGAATGCCCAGGGAATTGGGTTTTCCAGTTAAGTGAATATTCTAGTTGAGTTTTCAATAAAGCATTTGGATACCAAAATAAGAAAGATGCAGAATTATACATTCACCTTGCAATTGCTAACCTGTAGACTAGATATTCTACTCAGTTGTTCTTAAATAATTCCTTCACATTCAAGTAAGTAATGAAATTCCTATATATGTATTCAACACATTTAATTGCAATATTTTAATAGTTACTAACTACATTACATCCTACAGTTTATCGTGTACCTATCACTTTTAGCTTCTCTTTTGTTATAATAGCAACTGAAAGGTAAGGATTATCATAATCTTTAGGATTTTCCAACAAAAAAAATTGTTTCCTTGTCTGAGAAAAGGACAAATCATCCATACCCAACAATGTATTAGTGGAAATTCTTTAGGCAAATAGATATTAAACAAAAGAAAAGCAAACAGTGACATGCAATCATGACACCATTACATACAGTGCAGTTAGTAAAGTCACAAAATTTATCGGCAGTCTCTTGGTCGGCCGATTTTTTAACACCCGAAACATCTACACATCTGATCCCAGACCCAATCTTAAAACATGTTAGCCATCCACCTGAAAATGCACATGGTTCACTAATCTCCATTTGTTTATAAAAAAAATCTTAAGCCCTTTCAATCAACATTGGTCCAGAAATTGGGACATCCCTTGGAACACTTTATAGAAAACTATTCATAAATAACAACATCCAATTGCTCATGTTTCCTTTTATCACCTTTAGCACACATTGGAGTTTTAGGAGGCATTTAAAAAGTGCGAAATATTTTATTTAACACAAACACAGAGTACAAGAAACATCCACAATTACATATTGCGACTGCCAAAGATGCCAATTTTAGCGGTAACTAGATGTGACAAAAATAATAGAGGCGCAGGAGATGCCAGTTACTTGAGAATTCTGGTTGCATGCGTGCCGGATAACTGTGAGTTTACTATACACAACAAAACAACCAACTGAAATTAAAAATTGGATCCTCATTTGCTGGTACAATGAAAATGTTTTAGTTACAGAGATTTATTTATAATTCAAACCTTAAACTCTTTAAAAGATTAGCAATAAAATTGTATGGCCGAGTAAATATATTCAAGTCTATGAAGAAATATCATCGTCCTAGATGTTAACTCAAAATCTTAAGTTGATAATTTAGAAGGCATCACCTGTTACCATTACATTATCAAAAAAGTTTCTTTTCTAATTTTGTGTGTTGACGGACGATTTGAATGGCTACAGTACTGCGATGTGGAAAGCAAGAGGGAAACTACCACATTACAATTCCCTAGTAATGATTATATGGTTGGACAATGAGTTCTCTTGAGGTAAAATATTCCGGAGGTAAAATAGTCTCCAATCGGATCTCTGAGCGGGGACTGCCTTGAGGAAAGCATTTGTCGAAGGTAACTTACGCATAGGTAGTTGGAATGTAAAAACCATAAGGAAGGCAGGAAAGCTAGAGAACCTGAAAGTAGAAATGAGAAGAAATAGGATTGATATCATAGGCCTGAGCTAAGCTAGATGGGAAGGAGAAGGTATATATGCCAACGTCCAGTCATGAAGAAGAAATTGAGGAGATGTATGAACAAATTAATGAGATTTATGAAGAAGACAGAAGAGGAAAGGTAAACTGCATAATAATGGGAGATTGGAACAGCAGAGATGGTGGACAAGAAGAAAATGTTGTCGGTCAATACGGACTTGGGAAAAGAAACCGAGGAGAAGAAAAACTGGCAGAATTCTGTGTTAATAACGACCTAGTAGTGATTAATACATGGTTCAGAAACCATAAACGAAGGCTGTACAGATGGAAAAGCCCAGGAGATAGAATGAGATGCCAAATAGATTACATCCTAGTAAAACAAAGATTCAGGAACAGCATAAAAAAATCGGTACAACATACATTGTACAAACTTTCTCATATATAGGTACTAATGCGTCGTTTAGTTATCTTTAGAAAATGAAAATCGTATGAGCCTGTTTTTAGAAAATCCAATTTTTGTTCAAGTTGCCCAAGAATAAACTAGCCTTATATTCACTCATTGAGAAAAATGAAATACATATGTAGTAATATTGCAGATGTATACTCAACTGTATGAAATTTGATCAAAATCGTTTGAACCGTTTTTGAGAAAATCAAATTATTGCTAAAGTTGCCTAGAATAAACCAGCCTTATATTCATTTTTTGAGAAATATAAACTATGCAGTATTATTGAAGACGTAAACTCAAGTAACTACAAAATTTGATCAAAATCGTTAGAGCCGTTTTTAGAAAATCGTATTGTTGTTAAAAATGCCTTGATTAAACTACCCTTAATGATTGAGCAATGTCAACCATTTCTATGATACATATACTCTGCTCAGTATGATCAAATGCCTAAGTATGAGATTTCATTCATTTTCGCTCTACCGTCTAGCCTCCAGTGTCAGTAACAGACAAACAGAGGGCATTGTGAAAACCACTTTTTCGGATTCAGCGACATCTGAAACTTATATTTCAGTAAAAATCCCAAGGTCGAATTTTTTCGCGATAACAATACTTTCTCAATACTTTGTATGAGAAAGTAAAAAAACCATGTTTACAATTCCAATCTTAAATTATGGTGATGCTGAAACCGTGATAATCTACAGCACGAGAAGTGTTTGCGATACACTGAAACAAAATTTTAGACAAACTGAGAAAACCTGCATTTCAAGACAATACTGAATCAACTGGCAAAAATACAAAGCCCCTATCTTATTAATTTAGGAATTCCTGCATCAGATTTTTTTTAAAACAGCTAAAAATGAACTTAGGTGTTAGACTCATCACCAGATGTATTACGCACCCACAACACCAAGGAACAAATTCCACAAATATTTCATGCTCCATTGTCATTACAAGATCACTTCCTTTGTTTCTATAAAGTCCTTTCCTATTTACAGTTAAGATTTATTTGCTTTATGTTCCCTTGAAAGTAACCAGTTAGAAAAGTAAAAGCTCACAATGCTTAACATATATAAATGGACAAACAAACAAGGTTGATAACACATATCAATAATGCAAGTAGAATGCTAAACCACCTGACTGTTTCTGAATCTTTAGATTGGTTTGACTGACTTGGGAATGCTCACAAATGGTGTGGTGATTTTCCATTACCTTCCATATCAGCCAGAAGGGAGGATGGAACACTAGGTGCTTGCATTAGCCTCGTACAAAGAGCACAAAGAGGGCCAGCTATTTAACGTCCCTTCACAAGAACAACGCAGTAATTTGTGTTTTCTCATTGTCTCATTCTTTTAGTTAGTATACACACAAATAGCATGAGGAACAACCTCCAAAAAAGTACTTTTGCAGGATTCATGCCCACTGTCACTTAGAACAACAGGCAAGTAATAGACCAGCACCTTTACCACTACACCACTGACTCCCCCACCAAAATGAACAAATTTGTGGCACAGCAATTTGAAACTAAATACATATTTTCTTACTGAACTGCAAACCAAAGGCAATTAGACATCACCAAGGAACAAATTCAACAAATATTTCATGCTATATTGTCATCACAAGATCATTTGTTTCTATAAACTACTATTTACAATTAATATTTGTACATTTGAAAGTAAACAGGTAACAATGATAATACTTACCATAAATATTTCTTGGTATCGCATGGTCAATCACTTCCAGGATGGCTTCACTAGACTGCAAATTGAGAATCTCCAGCAAAGTATATCTTCGATGCATGCCCTGAAACAACAAGAGAATCGAACCAGTACATGCTAAATCATTCCATTTATACTCAAAACTGAAATTGTATTTTAACACAAGTTAAACTCAGTTCAAAGATTTGTGAGGAAATGGGAAATTATTTCCTATAAGTGACTTAGCTAGGCTTAATGCTTATTTTTAAACCATCTCTTTAATGACTACATAAAAATTTCAACTGAACAAACTAAATACATCATTGCTTTCAATAAATTTTTCCATTGAAAATGCTTTAATTTATGAAATTCTAAGACAGAAAATATCACCTAATATCATGGAGGGGCAACGTCGGCACGTTTAAAGAAAACCTGATTCGACCAAAGCATGCTACCTTTCGTCAGAAGTTGAATGGAACCATGATAACCAAAGCAAACTATATTGCGATTAATGTATCATTCATCTGAAACAGCTGTTCCAAATAGAAAGAAGCGGTGATAAAAATGTTACCATACTTAATCAATGCGGTCGAACTCAACTTTTACATTCCAACGTTATGCTTACGGATCCATTCGATTACTCGATAACCACTTTCACGTCTAAAACTTTGCTATATCTACCCAAAATAGAAATTTTCTATAGAAAAGTAATTTAACAAGGAAAAAAGTCGTACCGAACCAAATTAACCGTGTCCCCTAACAAATGCTAAGGTTATAAACCACATTAGCAATCGTGTCGAGTTCGACATCTCAGAATAATAAAGTTTCTCGATTTCCAAATCTTAAAAAAAACTGCGTCGGAAAAGTTATAAGAACTTGGGAGCCAAAATTATACGAACGTCAAAGATGTTGGTACGGCAACATTAATCCGATGGTTATATGCAATACCACGTGCAGTTAAGAAGAATTAAGTTTTCGCTACAACGGCTAAATAAGCATCCTACAGTACGTAAAAACCAAGGAGTCCATTTCGCATTATCGTTCACAGTAAGATAATTAAGAAAAAACCGATTATATAAATTCCAAACGAAAATGAGTTCATTACCTATTGATCACTTCGTTATTGGTAATCTTCGTAAGGACCAAAGTTGTAGAGAATAATATTTCTTCCAAGTTTTGTTTGAAACTAATTTTGAATATATTTCGCTTTATCTTAATACCAGTATACAGCGCCAACACCATGTAGCGGTGAATTCTGTAAACATTACAAATATACGTAATTTACGGCAACAAGGACGTGTCTTCTTTTACGATACGAAATAATAATTTTGCCTCGTAATATTATTCATAATAATTTAAATATCTATACTCCAAATAGGGAGAAAGTCATGTGTTGTCCACATCAGATTTTTATTTTGTGAAATTCCAAGTTTGGTAACGCCTACTATCGATATCTACATATTGCATATCGTCAATAGATTATCGGGCATCTTCAGTGAGCGGGAATTCTTCTGTAAAAACATTAGAATTTTTGTGCTAACAGTCATACGATATTTAAAGAACTTCAAAGAAAATCAAAATGAGCTTATTGAGTCCACGAGAGACAGGCAAATTTGTTTCTAGCATTGCCAAGCATGTAACTATCAACTTAGACGGGATAAAACGAGTGGCCAAAGAGGTACCTGAGTTATTACAGTAACATTTCGATTGATATCATTGGGAGATTAAATGCTATACTTTTTCTCTGATTTATTTTCTTCTTTGTTTTATAACAGGTCTTAAATGCCAATAGAGAAACAACTATTGTGTTAAACAGCTCAGCCGGACCGGATAATCTTCTCCCAAAATCATCTGATGAGACGGCGGCCGATTTTTTGTTTGTGACAGATGTCTTAAATTTCTGCTTTTGGCCAGATAAAAATAAGCCAAAATGGAACGTGTCCTGGAATGGCAAGAGCTATACGGGTTATTATGCTATCTGTGCCGCACTTCGAAAGGCACAAGAGGTAAGATATAACTTCCAATCTTTTCTTCTTAATGAAGTGAACAAATGTGGTTCGTACGACATCGAAGTAATTACCTTTTAAATCGTTTAATAAGTAACATTAAACATATAAGTGACGTCTGGCTCAAGAAACGTGCTGCATATAACCTCGATCTCGTCTTCGTATCGTCTATTTGCCCAGATCTAAGGCAACGTGATAACAAAAGATAAGGGAAATGCGAGTTATGTAATCTGTTTTAAGAATGTCCGTAATGTTAGTCATGATATATAAATTTCATAAACTATTATGTATTATGTATCGTCCAAAAAATGGGCTTACATCTGTACAATATATTATCAACTTCATTGAAGTACATTAACTAATCTACTAGATATGTTCAAAAAGGGATTGAAAGAGCTTTTACTATCAAAGTTATATTACTCTCTTAAAGTATATTTGAATGACGATGTTTAATAATGTATATTTTAAAATTACTAACGATATTTTTGGCATATTTTATTGAGAAAATGACGTCTATGATTGTGTATTTATATTTTGTATTTTTTATCATTATTTTATGAATGAATATACATGTAATATCTTTCTATGTAACATTTTATCTGACGACTCATATATACATGAGTGATTGTATGATCAAAATGATATTACAGGCGACTCCTGAGATTCTATGGGGATGTGTTCCTGAAAACATGGTCGAATCTCGAATTGTTGAATGTCGAACGCCGTTTTTCCATATACTTGCATGTTATAATCAGGGGATACGTTCCCGCATCTAGGGAAAAAGTCTCCCCTCACGTTCTATATTAAATTATATAACAAGTCACTGAATTCTGGCATTTTCCTGGATTCATTTAAAGTTAGTTTTATAGCTCCAATACATAAAAGTGGTGATAGATGTGATATTACTAACTATGGACCAATTGCTCTTCAATCATTAGTAGGTAAGATATTGGAGAGCTTAGTTGCTGATAGATTGAGTCCACTCGTCAAAAATTTAATAGAAACAGAACAGCACGGTTTTAGAAATGGTAGGTCAACTCAAACAAATTTACTAACATTCCTACACTATACTGTTAAAACTATGGAAAATAATAAACAGGTCGATGCTATATATCAGTGATGACGAACCTTCTATAGTCCGCGTGCCAATGTTACCAAAATTGTTGAATCTTTTCCGCCTCGCGTGCCACAAAAAGTCTTTGATTTTTTTTTTTTGGGTGCCAAGTAAATTAAATTAGTGATCAATAAATAAGATTTTAACCGTAAAACTAATGTTAACAATATTTAACTAAATAAAACCAATGTTTTTTGCGGCGTTAAATCAGTACGGTAAATGCTTTGTACGGTTTTCGCCTTTCGCTGGCGTGCCAACCAAAATCGTCTAGCATGCCATAGGTTCGCCATCACTGCTATATATACTGATCTATCCAAAGTGTTCGATAAAGTAGATCATATGGTGTTCCACAGGGGTCTCATTTGGGTCCTATGCTCTTTAACCTATATATGAATGATATTGGGTACTACATCAAGCCAATTAATCATCTACTCTTTGCAGATGACTTAAAAATATTGCATATTGTAGAAAAAATGGAGGACTGTGTGCAGTGGCACCCTTTGACCCGGGCAAGCGGGGCCTCTGCCCCAGGCCCCGCGCTTTGGCGGTTCGCACATGTCACAAACAAAAAATACATGTATTAAATAAGAGATAAAATGAAATATGCAGAATCAAATAAAATAATTATATGAATGATATTCACAACCAAGCATATATTACTGTATCTT
Organism: Uropetala carovei; assembly: GCA_036926305.1. NCBI lineage: Eukaryota > Metazoa > Arthropoda > Insecta > Odonata > Petaluridae > Uropetala > Uropetala carovei. Next base: position 749,839 of record JAXCHB010000298.1, read on the forward strand.
GTATGACACAGTCCCGGATTTTGATAGTTTGTCCTGCATGGTGAGGAGTCCAGGAAAATGTTTTGCATTCGTACAATTTGTTCCCCTTGCCCCGAATTTTCGCAAATAATCACTTGAAAATTGAGTGAATCGCTAAGTGCTCTTACATTTATCGCCCTCGCTCCATGTTATCCGTCATGCATCGGTTCATATTACATTGTATACTGTTGATTTAATACATTGTCGCGTAGGATAAATTTCATACATTGCCACATACAAAATGTGGCATAATTGCTGATGCTATCAGTCAGTCGCATTTGAAAACTTTTAGTGTCGACATCGTAGACAAGTAAAATATTTCAATTTTCTTATCTGACGTAAATACCAAAATATCGTTGCTGAATTTTGTTTTTCTTTTGATATCTCGAGTTCATTCTACGTCTGTAATACGGGAATATACATATCTAATATAATAATATCTATAATATGGGAATATACATATCTAAAAATATGAAATATTTTTACAATTATTTTTTAGAGTGTGAATTATACCTTGATAATTTTAGATTGTTAAGAGGCCCCGCAAATGCTGATCACCCCGGGCCCCGCACCCCCCTAGGGACAGCCCTGACTGTGTGATATTTCAGCAATGTTAGGTAGAATTAGTGAATGGTGTAAGAATAATTTAATGAATCTAAATGTAAATAAGTGTTGTGCAATATCTTTTTATAGAAAAAATCACCCATTATACACAAATATAATGTGAACGGCTGTGCTCTTAATAGGGTTAACATGGTGACTGATTTGGGAGTAATTCTGGACTCTTCCTTAAACTTTAATTTGCACATTCAGACAATAACAAATAGAGCTTTAAAAATGTTAGGTTCTTCTAAGGATTTTAATAATGTCATGTATAAAATTGTTATATTGCACACTTGTAAGACCTATATTGGAGTACTGCTCCATTATTTGGTCTCCTCACTATGCAGTACACGTAGCATCTCTTGAAAGGGTCCAGAAAAAATTCTTACGTATTATTGCTTATAAATTTAGATTGCATGTAATAGTAGATAACATAAACTACATATGATGAATTAATGAGTGAACTGATTCTGCTCACACTTGAAACGTAGGAAACATGCTGGAGTAATCTTTATGTTTTGTTTATTAAACTATGATATTAATAGTAGTGAATTGTTGGAGCTTATTGGCTTCAAAATACCAATGGTGACTACAAGAAATAAAGTATTGTTTAATATCCCTTACTTAGACAGAAATTATACATATCATCAACCAATGTATCAAATAGTGAGGGATTGCAATAACACCCTCCAAAACTTGGATTTTTTAAATATTTCCTTGAATGCACTCAGGACAAAATTAAGACGGTTCCATGAATAACGGAACAAGTACCTCACGGTCTTAGCATAATGTGACTCCAATGGTTTATAATTTAATATACTGAATCACTAACTACTATTTATTATTTAGTAACATTTTTGACTGATTAATATTGTAAATTTATATTTGGTATATTATGGATTATTATAATGAAAATTGTCTTATAAATTTAGAATGATGTGTATAACTGAAAAACTCTTACCATTTATTTGTATTGTAAATATTGTGTAGGCTTATATTTATAAAATTATCGATCTTTAAGTTATTAAAAATTGTCTATTATCTTTGCAATTTTTATAATTATTTGTATTGAAATTCAATGATATTATATGATATATGATGTTACTATATTACAAAGCTGTGTCATATCATTATTATTGTATAAGATATATATTTGTATTGTATAAGATTTATATTGTAATAGATTAAATTTTATAAAATTATTGATCTGTAAATGATTAAAAATTCTCATTTTATTGTAATTTTATAACTATATGTATCTAAATTTTATGACATGTACATTATATTGGAAAAAGGGCCTTGCCCGTAAATAATAAAATATATTATTATTATTATTATATTATTATTATGAATAAATTAAATAATAAATATTTTAAATGTATAACTTATTTTTTGCACTAAAAAGGGAAATATAAATTTTTGTTAGTATGATTATTTTATGTAATTTAAAAATCTAAATTAAATCAAATCTGCCTCATCCATTCCCATGTTACTTAAATGGAGAGATAAGTAGTATTAGGAATTTTAAGCGTGTTGAGAAAGGTGAAAGCCTTACTGAAATCGCACGATCGTTGGGAATGTGTCGTTCAACAATCCTAGGCACGGTGTTGTGATTCCTAAAATGGAAAAACTTTTAAACCTTTGGGTAGATGATCAGTGTCAGAAACACATTCCTATTAGTGAGTCCGTGATTAGAGCAAAGGCTAAGGATCTGTATGATGATTTGAAGGAAAGTATGGATGAAATTTCTGTTGATGAGCCTCCATTTAGTGCAAGTCATGGCTGGTTTGACAAATTTAAGAGAAGGGCAGGTTTGCATAACCTTAAATTAACTGGCAAGGCTGCAAGTTATTCTGTGCTTTTTAATAACTTTTATATTAATTTCGTTGCGATATATAGCTGTATGTATAGATAGATGTATGCAGCCTTTGCTCTAATCATGGTCTCACTAATAGGAATGTGTTTCTGAAACTGACTATCAACCCAAAGTTTTAAAAGTTTTTCCATTTTAGGAATCACAACACCGCGCCTAGGACTGTTTATCGTGTTCTAGAATTTTCTCCTTCTGTTTCACGTAAGTGCTAATAGTTGAACGAGACTCCCCCAACGATCGTGCGACTTCAGCATGGCTTTCACCTTTCTCAACACGCTTTAAAATTTCGAATTTCAATTCATAACTATGAGTCTTATGCACTCTTTTATTTGATTCACTTACATTATCACTATTACATTTCCTTTTAGATGCCATGTCAAGTAATAAATTTATAAATAAATCAATAAAATAAATTTAAATAAAATATTAACAGAAAAAAGAGTGAAATCAGCACAAATTCAAACAATTAGAGCAGATATAACTATGTCTACACTAAAACTAAACCTCACATGGTTGGTCGGGACCAATTACTCCGCGTAAAGTAGTTCCCATTTCAATCGGCTGTTTAAATCTCGAATTTATCGAATCTCGGGAGTCGCCTGTACTATCATTAGAACAGCAATATATTAAAAAACCTCTCTCCTGCACTAACAAATCTGTTGTTCTGATTGAAAATGATGTATTGCCTCCGGCGATGTCTAACATAATATTGATTTGTTTCATAATGAACCAATAAGTGTTGAATTTACTTATCTTTCTAATTTATTTGAATTTCACTGAGAATAACAATAAATGCAATCTCAACAGGAAAAACTACCTATCACTGATCCCAAATATTACTCAACCATATCTGAGGAAGATTTGGGTAAAATTTTGAAACCCGAGGATGGTGCAGGCCAGGTTCCCTTGTTGAGTGAGAGGGTTGCTGCCCTTAGACAAGCTGGGCCTGTGCTGATGGAAAAATTTAGGGGCACTTTCAAGCAATGCATAGCAGAAGCAAATAAATCAGCTAAAAAACTCACCTCTTTGATTGTCAAAGAATTCACATCATTTCAAGATGTAGCAGAGTATGATGGGAAAAAAGGTATATAGATAAATATTTTTACCATAGAAATGAAATTGATGAAATATCTGAATATTCTTAATAGCAGTTTTTTAGTATAATTCGGTATATTTAATGATTTATATTCTTGGTTTCAGTATCATTCTATAAAAGGGCTCAGATTCTTGTTGGCGACATATGGATGCTATTTGAGGGTAAAGGATTAGGAGAATTTTCTGACATAGATGCACTTACTGTGTTTGCTGATTATAGAGTGCCTCAGGTTCTTGTTCACTTTGGTGCTCTGAAGTATAGTGACTACTTAATGGACATTCTTAGCAAAGGTAATATCAAATTATCCAGGATGATGCACCCTTAAATGTAAGATTAAAAAAGACAAGTTTAGTTATCAGACATTAAAAGAGGATTTTGTGTATATATTTTATCAATCTCTGTTATTGTTTAGATAAGAGGTTTGTTTGTAATTCATGTTTTTGCTGTTGTCATACTTTTTCAAAATCCCCATCAAAATAATGTACAGTGATAGCATTTACATTAATGTTATATTAAACTGCTGTTTTCTCTCACTATACTAACATTGGCTCAACTCTGTTTAATTGACCATTCATAATCGCTAATGAAATACTAGTAAACTTTCACCAAAAATAAAAATAGACATTAGATCATCTATTTAACAAATCACGGGAGGATTGGTTTTTTCTACACTAAATCGAGGTCTCCACTAAATGTAGAACAGTAATTCTTTCTTTGTTTTTCTTCTCTCTATGACATAAGTCTCCTCTAATAGCAAATGTTTTTGAAGGAAGAAGGTTGAAAATGTCATTTGGTTTGTAGCCTTCCAAATGCCTCAACAATGATTCAGTCTTCCTGTAATCAACTGTGTGTTTATCAACACTAGCACTTTCACCACAAAGATTTTTATATGTGAGCCCATGACACTTCTTAAACCTGTCTAATAATCCATTTGAAGCATTGAAGTTTTCAAGTTTTAACCTTAACGTCACTTTGATAGCTTTCTCCTTCAGCACTGTGCCATTGATCGGGAGGTTGGCAGAACGCATTCCTTCAAACCATTCTATCAATACCTTTTCCATTTCGTCGCATGGGGAAGCTTTTATGTTTTTTCTTTCATTTGCTTCACTTCCTCATTTTACTTCCTCATCTAAAATGGATTTTTTATTTTTAACAATGAAGCATAAAGGTAATGGTGCAAGATTAAATTTTCACGCTATCTCCATTGCAGGCATGCTTGGTGAATAATTTTCACTTTTTCCAATATTGTCAGCTTCTTCCTTTTTGTAGCCATAATTAAGAGATAACATTAAACACAAATGAAGTAACACAATAAAAAAATATCGTTAATGAAATTTACTAGATGCATAGAGATGCAAAATGAACAGAAAGCAAAGCCGAAATCGAAGCGTTTTCACGTCCCGCGCATTTGTGTTCTATGCTTTAGCATTATACCCGATGAGAAGAGAGTTGGCTGCTGGGCTTATCTCCCTTTCAAAGAGTTTTAAGAGCTCTGATATGGCATGGTGCATTTCGGCGAGAGCGGCTAATCCCTTTAGCAAATCAACTATGGTAAAGAGTGGCAACATTAGAGTATTAGAGTTCCAAAGGAAAAAAGATCCCTTAATCTGACCACTCCTTGCTCCACTCAGCAGCCAACTTATTCTGTCAACTATAGGTGACGTGGCGATGTGTTTTTGTAAGATTTGCATCATTCCCGTGCTAAATCGAAGTACAAGTTTTGGAAGGTCAATTTTTTTTTACACTAAATGCAGGTTTTTCACTAAATCAAGGTTCACTAAATATGGGAAAATAATACAATGTATAGGACTTTGGTCGGGACCAGAAAGAATATTCACTAAATATGGGATTTCACTAAATGCGGGAACATTAAATCGGGATTTCACTGTATTTAGTTGCCAACAGTCTGATATCACATTGTTATAATAATCTTAACGCAATGTCTTGATGTTTGATGGTCATTGTGAGAAGTATTAGAGGTTCTACAATGAATGGACATTGTTTTATTTGGTTATTTCAGTTTGCTGCACTGCTACTTCTGTTACAACAAATAAGGAATAAATACCTGGTTTTAAATACTTTTTCTGAATATCACATTAATGAAACCAGGCTCAACTTTGTGAATTTTACTCATAATTAAGAGAATGAAAAACTTTATATCTTCCACTAAAATTTTTCACTTTTAATTTGTCTGAATTTTTTAAAAATCTTGATGCCTTATGGGTCCACAGATGTGTAACTGTTGTAAATGGTAAATTTTACATTAATGCAATTTTTCCTTTCGTTTTTTTGCTATAAACTTTTAAACATTTTTTCAGATGATCAGATTGATAATGGCAGTCCAGAGGAAGTTGAAATCAGAGCATGCACCATTGAAGCTGTTGAACTTATCACCACAGAGGTTAATGCATTGATTGAGAAAATGGGAAAGGGAGATTCATCTCCTGGTTTCATGAATGCAACACAAGTTGATCATTTTCTATGGAATTATCGAAGAGATCATGCTAACGAATTGGAGCATATTCCATTTCACAAGTCACGTTGCATATACTACTAATTGAAACAATATCAAATTAAAAACTTCAATGTTTTATAATTCTGTATTATGAATAAAAGTACATAATAAGCAATTGTTAAATTTCGTTTTGATTTATTGCTAGATAAACATTTATAGCCTAATGTTATTGGTTTTTAAATTTTTTTACAAAATACCAAAATATTGTAAACTTTAACTATGCCCAGATAGCAGTGAAATAGCAGCGGTATGATAGTAACTAATTATGGTCACGACTTAAAAAGTTTTTTCCTCAAAAATGACAAAGTAGATTACAAAAAATTGCTCATTAACGACAACAACGAAATTAAGTTTTTCTCTTTTCAAATAAAAGTACAGTATCATGATTATTCTAATTGAAATAATTTATATTTAATAATCAAACAACTTGTACCGACAGTGACCAATTGTCTGCAGGGTATGACTTAACATATTTAATTAATTGTAAGCCGACCTTTTTTTACCTCCTTAAAAATTGTCATTCGGCTTAGAATCGGGCCTTAAAAATCCGAAGCATATCTAGTAGTATGCACATAATTTTGGGATTCCTCAAGCCATCTCTAGTATGCGTGTGCACGTAATCGTAAGATTCCCCGAGCCAACCGTCATTTTTTCATGCCTATGCAAGCGTAAATTTTTGTCATTTACTTTGGCGAATTTTTCAGTTTTTTTTAATAACCCCATAATGAGACTAATGCATTATTCTGCAGACTTTAAGAAAAAAGTGATAGTGTATGCAGAAGAAACATCAAATCTTGCTACACAATGGCGGTACGGGATTGATGAGTCGAATGTGAGATGGAGAAGACAGAGAGAAACCGGGATATTTTTGTTGCGAGATTAAAAATCCAGGACATAGCCGGGACAAATTACATTTTATTAAAAATTGTATTGAATGCGTGAATATAACGTAATTTTAGTTTATACCTTTTTTTATTTAATTACGGATTGAAAAATAGGGGCATTCATAGTTTTCGGTATTTTTTTCACGACAAAACCCAATACGGAATTTTCCTCATATGCACTTGTGGAAAGTGGGTGTCGGCTTACAATCGATTAAATATGGTATTTCTTACAAATGAAACGAAACCTGTGTAGTTGACCATATTTTATGGAACCAGTTGTATTTGTTTTCACATGTCCGGCCCTTTTTAGGCCACATGCCTGTCTTCTAATCTAGCTACCTTTTTGCAGTTTCGGCTCTAGTCCTGAATATATTTTAACCTTACTATGTTGGTCACTAAGAAAATAAGCTGAACAAGATGCAGTGTGTCAGTTTTAATACCAACTGTAGCAATCAAAATAATGATATTTATATAGAAGAAATAATATAAAAAATTGACTAAGTCAATAAACACTGAAGAACAAAATGCAATTTAGAAATATAGATTGCCCATAATGAGTTGAAAATATTTTATTCCGAATGCCGACCTATAATTTAAAATAAAACTATTTGTTTAATACTTTATACCATAAAACTAATAATTTTTATAATTCACCTTTGACAAGGGTCATAAGACTTATTAATGGTCTACCGCCTGATATTGATTTGTTTTGATATGATACAGAAATAATTAAATGTAAACTGATGAGACTGCGTTTTTAAGTACATACACTAAAATCAAATCTTTTAATAGCAAGTAACAAACTCATTCTCATGACAATGATACTGTCTCACCACCTGAGGTGTAGGAAAACCTAATTACTCCAAGGAGGCTCCGTTTATGAACCACAGTAAGATAGCTTTACTTTCTTTTTTATTGTGTGGCTGTTTAGTATGATTTATTAATAATATTCTATATATATGTTACAGAAAGTGTATAATCCAGGAATTGTATACGATTCCTAGGCATTGTGTAAAATGCCCAGCAGTTTTAGGTAAAGTATGAATTATAATAGTTTAATTCCTAGGCTTGTAGTTATGTAAATTGTTGTTGTTCTATTTTTGTATTGTTTTATTTTTTATTGTTTTATTCTTGTATTTTATTTTTGTATTGCTTTATTTTTGTATTGACGGTTGAGTTGATATAAGTTAGAATTTGAAAAGTAGGTTATCTACAGCCCTTGCATTGTGACCATTGCTGATCTTATCCTGCAAGCAAACCAACACACTGAATAAATTTCAGTAGCTTGTTTGCTAAGATCCAATGATAGTCAATTGGCTTCATAAAATGAAAGCATAAGTGACGAAATCTGAGTCCTTCAAGGGATTCACAATGACATAAAATGTGTGTCTGTTTCCTCCTATCTGAGAGAATGTAAATGTTCCTATTTTTATAGTTACTTTTCATTTTTTCCATTACACATGAAATTATAGCATACACCTCAGCCTAGAAAACTGTTACGTACTGCTCTAGGCTAAAATGAAATTCCAACCCAGTGATGCCATTGTTTCCCTTGCAATGATAAAATACTCGAATTGTAGATAGCGTTGTGTATGCTGCCTAGGATTATTTTAATTGGGCATAGACATTTTTATCCATAGAAACAGCTAACAATTCTGTTTGCCTATTATTTTCTAATGAAGAAAATTGAAAATGTTTTAAAATTATTGTGTAATTTCTGATAATTTTTCCTTGGGAGGATAATGTTTAGAGCAATCATTTATTGTTCTATATGGAGGCAGCTGCTGTATACCCTAAAAGGCTGACCCTGCCTTTGAATGTATGCACTTTTATTATACCAGTAATGTTTAGCATTTATTGTTTCTGCTGATAATGTGCTAATAGAAAAGCTCTTATGATATATCCATTCTTGTTTATACTATGCCAACCTTGACTTGTTTTATATCAGTTTATACAGGTCAAAAGACTAATAAATACAATTGTTATTATTATTGTGATTGCTATTGTTATAATTATATTTTGTAAATTTGCCTTAATTTATTCTTAATAAATTTGTAAAGGAATATGTGTTCTTTTCCTTCAGAACTGTGCACCGATTCCCCACATCCTTATAAAGGTACAGGAAGTTTTCAGGTAACCCAAATGGAGACATTTTTTCGTAATTTTGACGTTATAATTCCTTAATTTTCTTATGGTTCTTTGAAAAATTCCCGCTCAAACATTTGATGTGGTAAATTGATCAAAGAACTGAAAAAAAATTGGAGGATCATGGCGCCAAATTTATGGAAAAATTAAACTTCATTTGGTTTACGGAAAATTCCCGGTACCTGCTAAAAGCGGTCCGCACGACGGGAGGGGAAAAGAGGAGGGGAAGAGAGGGGAGAAAGGGGAGGGGCTGCTTACGTAGTTGTTGACCAGTAACGTAGGACCAATAGAAAATCCCACAAAGCCATTGAGGCGACGGAGGGTTGTTTACTCGTGCCTTCTTTTTAACGTTGAGTGACGCGAGTATGATCTTCTGTAAAAACATTAGAGTTTTTGTGCTAACAGTCATACGATATTTAAAGAACTTCAAAGAAAATCAAAATGAGCTTATTGAGTCCACGAGAGACAGGCAAATTTGTTTCTAGCATTGCCAAGCATGTAACTATCAACTTAGACGGGATAAAACGAGTGGCCAAAGAGGTACCTGAGTTATTACAGTAACATTTCGATTGATATCATTGGGAGATTAAATGCTACACTTTTTCTCTGATTTATTTTCTTCTTTGTTTTATAACAGGTCTTAAATGCCAATAGAGAAACAACTATTGTGTTAAACAGCTCAGCCGGACCGGATAATCTTCTCCCAAAATCATCTGATGAGACGGCGGCCGATTTTTTGTTTGTGACAGATGTCTTAAATTTCTGCTTTTGGCCAGATAAAAATAAGCCAAAATGGAACGTGTCCTGGAATGGCAAGAGCTATACGGGTTATTATGCTCTCTGTGCCGCACTTCGAAAGGCACAAGAGGTAAGATATAACTTCCAATCTTTTCTTCTTAATGAAGTGAACAAATGTGGTTCGTACGACATCGAAGTAATTACCTTTTAAATCGTTTAATAAGTAACATTAAACATATAAGTGACGTCTGGCTCAAGAAACGTGCTGCATATAACCTCGATCTCGTCTTCGTATCGTCTATTTGCCCAGATCTAAGGCAACGTGATAACAAAAGATAAGGGAAATGCGAGTTATGTAATCTGTTTTAAGAATGTCCGTAATGTTAGTCATGATATATAAATTTCATAAACTATTATGTATTATGTATCGTCCAAAAAATGGGCTTACATCTGTACAATATATTATCAACTTCATTGAAGTACATTAACTAATCTACTAGATATGTTCAAAAAGAGATTGAAAGAGCTTTTACTATCAAAGTTATATTACTCTCTTAAAGTATATTTGAATGACGATGTTTAATAATGTATATTATAATAATGTATAATTTTAGATTGTTAAGGGGCCCCACACTGTGTGATATTTCAGCAATGTTTAGATAGAATTAGTGAATGGTGTAAGAATAATTTTATGTATCTAAATGTAAATAAGTGTTGTGCAATATCTTTTTATAGAAAAAATCACCCATTATACACAAATATAATGTGAACGGCTGTGCTCTTAATAGGGTTAACATGGTGACTGATTTGGGAGTAATTCTGGACTCTTCCTTAAACTTTAATTTGCACATTCAGACAATAACAAATAGAGCTATAAAAATGTTAGGTTCTTCTAAGGATTTTAATAATGTCATGTATAAAATTGTTATATTGCACACTTGTAAGACCTATATTGGAGTACTGCTCCATTATTTGGTCTCCTCACTATGCAGTACACGTAGCATCTCTTGAAAGGGCCCAAAAAAAATTCTTACGTATTATTGCTTATAAATTTAGATTGCATGTAATAGTAGATAACATAAACTACATATGATGAATTAATGAGTGAACTGATTCTGCTCACACTTGAAACGTAGGAAACATGCTGGAGTAATCTTTATGTTTCGTTTATTAAACAATGATATGAATAGTAGTGAATTGTTAGAGCTTATTGGCTTCAAAGTACCAATGGTGACTACAAGAAATAAAGTATTATTTAATATTCCTTACTTAGACAGAAATTATACATATCATCAACCAATATATCAAATAATGAGGGATTGCAATAACACCCTCCAAAACTTGGATTTTTTAAATATTTCCTTGAATGCACTCAGGACAAAATTAAGACGGTTCCATGAATAACGGAACAAGTACCTCATGGTCTTAGCATAATGTGAATCCAATGGTTTATAATTTAATATACTGAATCATTAACTACTATTTATTATTTAGTAACATTTTTGACTTATTAATATTGTAAATTTATATTTGGTATATTATCAATAATTCTACTGCTCATTATTTAGTAACATTTTTATGACATTAATATTATAAATTTATATTTGGTATATTATGGATTATTATAATGAAAATTGTCTTATAAATTTAGATTGATGTGTATAACTGAGAAACTCTTACCATTTATTTTATTGTAAATATTGTGTAGGCTTATATTTATAAAATTATCGATCTTTAAGTGATTAAAAATTATCTATTATCTTTGCAATTTTTATAATTATATGTATTGAAATTCAATGATATTATATGATATATGATGTTACTATATTACAAAGCTGTGTCATATCATTATTATTGTATAAGATATATATTTGTATTGTATAAGATTTATATTGTATAAGATTAAATTTTATAAAATTATTGATCTGTAAATGATTAAAAATTCTCATTTTATTGTAATTTTATAACTATATGTATCTAAATTTTATGACATGTACATTATATTGGAAAAAGGGCCTTGCCCGTAAATAATAAAATATATTATTATTATTATTATATTATTATTATGAATAAATTAAATAATAAATATTTTAAATGTATAACTTATTTTTTGCACTAAAAAGGGAAATATAAATTTTTGTTAGTATGATTATTTTATGTAATTTAAAAATCTAAATTAAATCAAATCTGCCTCATCCATTCCCATGTTACTTAAATGGAGAGATAAGTAGTATTAGGAATTTTAAGCGTGTTGAGAAAGGTGAAAGCCTTACTGAAATCGCACGATCGTTGGGAATGTGTCGTTCAACAATCCTAGGCACGGTGTTGTGATTCCTAAAATGGAAAAACTTTTAAACCTTTGGGTAGATGATCAGTGTCAGAAACACATTCCTATTAGTGAGTCCGTGATTAGAGCAAAGGCTAAGGATCTGTATGATGATTTGAAGGAAAGTATGGATGAAATTTCTTCAAATCATCATACAGATCCTTAGCCTTTGCTCTAATCACGGACTCACTAATAGGAATGTGTTTCTGACACTGATATCTACCCAAAGTTTTAAAAGTTTTTCCATTTTAGGAATCACAACACCGCGCCTAGGACTGTTTATCGTGTTCTAGAATTTTCTCCTTCTGTTTCACGTAAGTGCTAATAGTTGAACGAGACTCCCCCAACGATCGTGCGACTTCAGCATGGCTTTCACCTTTCTCAACACGCTTTAAAATTTCGAATTTCAATTCATAACTATGAGTCTTATGCACTCTTTTATTTGATTCACTTACATTATCACTATTACATTTCCTTTTAGATGCCATGTCAAGTAATAAATTTATAAATAAATCAATAAAATAAATTTAAATAAAATATTAACAGAAAAAAGAGTGAAATCAGCACAAATTCAAACAATTAGAGCAGATATAACTATGTCTACACTAAAACTAAACCTCACGTGGTTGGTCGGGACCAATTACTCCGCGTAAAGTAGTTCCCATTTCAATCGGCTGTGTTTAAATCTCGAATTTATCGAATCTCGGGAGTCGCCTGTACTATCATTAGAACAGCAATATATTAAAAAACCTCTCTCCTGCACTAACAAATCTGTTGTTCTGATTGAAAATGATGTATTGCCTCCGGCGATGTCTAACATAATATTGATTTGTTTCATAATGAACCAATAAGTGTTGAATTTACTTATCTTTCTAATTTATTTGAATTTCACTGAGAATAACAATAAATGCAATCTCAACAGGAAAAACTACCTATCACTGATCCCAAATATTACTCAACCATATCTGAGGAAGATTTGGGTAAAATTTTGAAACCCGAGGATGGTGCAGGCCAGGTTCCCTTGTTGAGTGAGAGGGTTGCTGCCCTTAGACAAGCTGGGCCTGTGCTGATGGAAAAATTTAGGGGCACTTTCAAGCAATGCATAGCAGAAGCAAATAAATCAGCTAAAAAACTCACCTCTTTGATTGTCAAAGAATTCACATCATTTCAAGATGTAGCAGAGTATGATGGGAAAAAAGGTATATAGATAAATATTTTTACCATAGAAATGAAATTGATGAAATATCTGAATATTCTTAATAGCAGTTTTTTAGTATAATTCGGTATATTTAATGATTTATATTCTTGGTTTCAGTATCATTCTATAAAAGGGCTCAGATTCTTGTTGGCGACATATGGATGCTATTTGAGGGTAAAGGATTAGGAGAATTTTCTGACATAGATGCACTTACTGTGTTTGCTGATTATAGAGTGCCTCAGGTTCTTGTTCACTTTGGTGCTCTGAAGTATAGTGACTACTTAATGGACATTCTTAGCAAAGGTAATATCAAATTATCCAGGATGATGCACCCTTAAATGTAAGATTAAAAAAGACAAGTTTAGTTATCAGACATTAAAAGAGGATTTTGTGTATATATTTTATCAATCTCTGTTATTGTTTAGATAAGAGGTTTGTTTGTAATTCATGTTTTTGCTGTTGTCATACTTTTTCAAAATCCCCATCAAAATAATGTACAGTGATAGCATTTACATTAATGTTATATTAAACTGCTGTTTTCTCTCACTATACTAACATTGGCTCAACTCTGTTTAATTGACCATTCATAATCGCTAATGAAATACTAGTAAACTTTCACCAAAAATAAAAATAGACATTAGATCATCTATTTAACAAATCACGGGAGGATTGGTTTTTTCTACACTAAATCGAGGTCTCCACTAAATGTAGAACAGTAATTCTTTCTTTGTTTTTCTTCTCTCTATGACATAAGTCTCCTCTAATAGCAAATGTTTTTGAAGGAAGAAGGTTGAAAATGTCATTTGGTTTGTAGCCTTCCAAATGCCTCAACAATGATTCAGTCTTCCTGTAATCAACTGTGTGTTTATCAACACTAGCACTTTCACCACAAAGATTTTTATATGTGAGCCCATGACACTTCTTAAACCTGTCTAATAATCCATTTGAAGCATTGAAGTTTTCAAGTTTTAACCTTAACGTCACTTTGATAGCTTTCTCCTTCAGCACTGTGCCATTGATCGGGAGGTTGGCAGAACGCATTCCTTCAAACCATTCTATCAATACCTTTTCCATTTCGTCGCATGGGGAAGCTTTTATGTTTTTTCTTTCATTTGCTTCACTTCCTCATTTTACTTCCTCATCTAAAATGGATTTTTTATTTTTAACAATGAAGCATAAAGGTAATGGTGCAAGATTAAATTTTCACGCTATCTCCATTGCAGGCATGCTTGGTGAATAATTTTCACTTTTTCCAATATTGTCAGCTTCTTCCTTTTTGTAGCCATAATTAAGAGATAACATTAAACACAAATGAAGTAACACAATAAAAAAATATCGTTAATGAAATTTACTAGATGCATAGAGATGCAAAATGAACAGAAAGCAAAGCCGAAATCGAAGCGTTTTCACGTCCCGCGCATTTGTGTTCTATGCTTTAGCATTATACCCGATGAGAAGAGAGTTGGCTGCTGGGCTTATCTCCCTTTCAAAGAGTTTTAAGAGCTCTGATATGGCATGGTGCATTTCGGCGAGAGCGGCTAATCCCTTTAGCAAATCAACTATGGTAAAGAGTGGCAACATTAGAGTATTAGAGTTCCAAAGGAAAAAAGATCCCTTAATCTGACCACTCCTTGCTCCACTCAGCAGCCAACTTATTCTGTCAACTATAGGTGACGTGGCGATGTGTTTTTGTAAGATTTGCATCATTCCCGTGCTAAATCGAAGTACAAGTTTTGGAAGGTCAATTTTTTTTTACACTAAATGCAGGTTTTTCACTAAATCAAGGTTCACTAAATATGGGAAAATAATACAATGTATAGGACTTTGGTCGGGACCAGAAAGAATATTCACTAAATATGGGATTTCACTAAATGCGGGAACATTAAATCGGGATTTCACTGTATTTAGTTGCCAACAGTCTGATATCACATTGTTATAATAATCTTAACGCAATGTCTTGATGTTTGATGGTCATTGTGAGAAGTATTAGAGGTTCTACAATGAATGGACATTGTTTTATTTGGTTATTTCAGTTTGCTGCACTGCTACTTCTGTTACAACAAATAAGGAATAAATACCTGGTTTTAAATACTTTTTCTGAATATCACATTAATGAAACCAGGCTCAACTTTGTGAATTTTACTCATAATTAAGAGAATGAAAAACTTTATATCTTCCACTAAAATTTTTCACTTTTAATTTGTCTGAATTTTTTAAAAATCTTGATGCCTTATGGGTCCACAGATGTGTAACTGTTGTAAATGGTAAATTTTACATTAATGCAATTTTTCCTTTCGTTTTTTTGCTATAAACTTTTAAACATTTTTTCAGATGATCAGATTGATAATGGCAGTCCAGAGGAAGTTGAAATCAGAGCATGCACCATTGAAGCTGTTGAACTTATCACCACAGAGGTTAATGCATTGATTGAGAAAATGGGAAAGGGAGATTCATCTCCTGGTTTCATGAATGCAACACAAGTTGATCATTTTCTATGGAATTATCGAAGAGATCATGCTAACGAATTGGAGCATATTCCATTTCACAAGTCACGTTGCATATACTACTAATTGAAACAATATCAAATTAAAAACTTCAATGTTTTATAATTCTGTATTATGAATAAAAGTACATAATAAGCAATTGTTAAATTTCGTTTTGATTTATTGCTAGATAAACATTTATAGCCTAATGTTATTGGTTTTTAAATTTTTTTACAAAATACCAAAATATTGTAAACTTTAACTATGCCCAGATAGCAGTGAAATAGCAGCGGTATGATAGTAACTAATTATGGTCACGACTTAAAAAGTTTTTTCCTCAAAAATGACAAAGTAGATTACAAAAAATTGCTCATTAACGACAACAACGAAATTAAGTTTTTCTCTTTTCAAATAAAAGTACAGTATCATGATTATTCTAATTGAAATAATTTATATTTAATAATCAAACAACTTGTACCGACAGTGACCAATTGTCTGCAGGGTATGACTTAACATATTTAATTAATTGTAAGCCGACCTTTTTTTACCTCCTTAAAAATTGTCATTCGGCTTAGAATCGGGCCTTAAAAATCCGAAGCATATCTAGTAGTATGCACATAATTTTGGGATTCCTCAAGCCATCTCTAGTATGCGTGTGCACGTAATCGTAAGATTCCCCGAGCCAACCGTCATTTTTTCATGCCTATGCAAGCGTAAATTTTTGTCATTTACTTTGGCGAATTTTTCAGTTTTTTTTAATAACCCCATAATGAGACTAATGCATTATTCTGCAGACTTTAAGAAAAAAGTGATAGTGTATGCAGAAGAAACATCAAATCTTGCTACACAATGGCGGTACGGGATTGATGAGTCGAATGTGAGATGGAGAAGACAGAGAGAAACCGGGATATTTTTGTTGCGAGATTAAAAATCCAGGACATAGCCGGGACAAATTACATTTTATTAAAAATTGTATTGAATGCGTGAATATAACGTAATTTTAGTTTATACCTTTTTTTATTTAATTACGGATTGAAAAATAGGGGCATTCATAGTTTTCGGTATTTTTTTCACGACAAAACCCAATACGGAATTTTCCTCATATGCACTTGTGGAAAGTGGGTGTCGGCTTACAATCGATTAAATATGGTATTTCTTACAAATGAAACGAAACCTGTGTAGTTGACCATATTTTATGGAACCAGTTGTATTTGTTTTCACATGTCCGGCCCTTTTTAGGCCACATGCCTGTCTTCTAATCTAGCTACCTTTTTGCAGTTTCGGCTCTAGTCCTGAATATATTTTAACCTTACTATGTTGGTCACTAAGAAAATAAGCTGAACAAGATGCAGTGTGTCAGTTTTAATACCAACTGTAGCAATCAAAATAATGATATTTATATAGAAGAAATAATATAAAAAATTGACTAAGTCAATAAACACTGAAGAACAAAATGCAATTTAGAAATCATGCAAGCTTAGAGGCCAACAGCAAGTGCTCGGCTGAAATGCTTTCTTCATAATGCTTTTACAAATCAAGACTATATAAATGATAGCAGAGACATAAAAAGTAATTCAGAAGTGGAGAGGAACTATTACAATGATATTTCTGGCCAGAATAAATACAGGAATAAAAAATATTACATCGGAGGAGCCGCAACATAAGAGTGAGAAAGGTTCATTCCTGTTTTATGTGGTCACACATCATTTTTCCTCCAAGATCCTGTGCTTCTAAGCACACACAATTTTGTAGAATAAAAAGGGTTGTGAACACTTAAGTACAGTAATTAGTAAAATAATACAATGGACTCCAAATACAAGAAGTCAACTGAGCTAAGCATTCAGCATATAAAAGGAGTTTTGGATTTGATTGATGAAGGTGATAGCCAACACAAAATGGTCAACTGTTTGCTGTGGTGAAGTCAACATTTGGTAATGTTAGCAAGAACATAAACGCGATCTTGTGGGTTTGGGAGGAGAAATGAAACAATGAAAGGAAACGAAAATTACATAAATCAGAATGGATCAGTTAACATTCTCATTCTGAAATGTTTTCCAGAAATGTTGGTCAGCGGATATTTCGAACACTGAGCTATTGCTTCTAACCAAAGCCAAAGAAATTGCTTAAAGGATTCACCTTGAAGATTTTCAAGCCAACAACAATGGGTTAGAATCATTTAGAACAAGGAACAGCCTAAATTTCTGATTCCTTTCTGGTGAAGCAGCAGCAGTGGACTTGACAGCATTTAAGTCAAATCAACAATGTGTTCAAATAATACCCTCTGAAAAATCAATTTAACGCAGACAAAAATGGGTTATTTTTCAAGATTCTCAAAAAAAGTTTGGTTCAGAAGGGAAAAGTGCAAAGGCAGAAATCTTGCAAAGGTTACGCATACTCTTGTGTTGTAATGTAACTGGGGAAATTTTTAAACCTATATTGATTGGAAATGCTGACAACCTCATATATTCAAGGGAAAACGTTTGGACACAAAACATGTCTCCATTACTTGGTGCTCCAACAGGAAGGCATGAATGACTACAACAATATTTGAAGAATGGCTCACAACTGTGAAAAAGCAGATGCAGAAAGCAAATCAGAAGATTTTGCTGCTTGTTGATAATGCCATCAAGGCATGAAAGTAATGAGAAATTCTTCAAGATATGAAAGTACCACTCCGTAATGAAGAATTCAGCAGTGAAAGCAATGATAGTAATGGTGATGGCACAGACAGCACGTGATGATAATGTTAGCCCATCCCATAAAGATTCTCTGAAAGGTGTAATATCGTTAATTATTTCTCATCAAGCCAACCTGAACTCATATCCTCTTCCTTGCAGTACTATAACTGATCACATATTGATAAGATAAATCAACACCACCCATTGCATCATTGTAATCTACACAAACTTGTGGTTTCTTTGAGCCTCCTTTCCTATTTTTAACATCTTTCATTTTTTTATCATGTATGCTACTAAGCACACAGACCTGCCTTTTGTCTTGCCACTTCAAGACCATCAATTTTTTCCTAAAGGCAGCCACTACCTCCCCTGGCTTCAATTTCTTTTTCATTACATCCTTTGGGAGCTCCTTTCGGTTCAATCGCACAGTTCCAACAGCATCCGTTTGCATTGTATTCAGAAAATCAAAGAGTTCCGGAATGTTGTAATAATTATCTAGGCCAATAATGTACCCTTTTCCAAGAAGCTTTTCGGCTAAGGTCAACATGACTTTAGATTGATAGAAAGTATGATCTGAAGATCACTATGCAAGCAGGCATAAGCTGTTATGATGAGCATGAGAAAACAGGTGAAAAAATCTGCCATGACCGGGAATCGAACCCGGGCCTTCCACTTGCCGGGCGGATATTCTACCACTGAACTACCGTGGCAGAAACGGGAGAATTAGTCTGCCACGGTAGTTCAGTGGTAGAATATCCGCCCGGCAAGTGGAAGGCCCGGGTTCGATTCCCGGTCATGGCAGATTTTTTCACCTGTTTTCTCATGCTCATCATGACTTTAGATGGTTTGGTGAATTGACTTATATCTACCCCTCCCACTTCTGAAATTAATTCTGTGTCCTTTCCAGTATAAATAATAAAATCCCACACATATCCAGTCTTTGCTTCGCACAATTTAAAAGAGTCCATTCCAAAACGTGACCTTTTCTTTGGAATGAATACCTTCCATAACAAACGTCCTTTCCAGAGAAGTAGACTCTCATCAATTGAGATTTCACCCTCTGGTTGGTAACTTTCAGAAAACTTCTTTTTAAAGTGGTCAAGCAATACTTTTACATTGTACAATTTGGGCAAAATGTTATCCTCTCTATTGTAAGCTTCATTTTCTGAAAAGTGCAAAAATTTTAAAAGAAGAAACAATCGCTTCTCAGACATCGTTTCTTAAAATATTGGTGTTTCCCTTAACCTGTTCCTGGAGAAGTAACTTGCTAATGTAGGTTTTTGGACAATGCCTTGAAATAATAATAGGCCAAAAAATAGACAACATATAATTTGCAAAGCACTTAAATTTTAAGGTTTTATCTCTAGATGCGCTAAAGATTTTAAGGATGTTGAATGTTTAAAAACTTTATACATAGTAACTGTTAGACCACTATTGGAATATTGCATGACAGTATGGTCACCATATCAAATAAAAATGTTGAATAGCTTTGAAAATTTCAAAGACGATTTATCGGGATTATGTGTTAAACTTGAACCTCCTTACACAAATGTTTCAATAGACACTGTAATGACTGAACTTAGGCTAACATCATTAAAAAATAGAGAAAACTATTATGATTTAATTTTTCTTTTAAAGCTGTTAAATAATTATATAGATTGCCCATAATGAGTTGAAAATATTTTATTCCGAATGCCGACCTATAATTTAAAATAAAACTATTTGTTTAATACTTTATACCATAAAACTAATAATTTTTATAATTCACCTTTGACAAGGGTCATAAGACTTATTAATGGTCTACCGCCTGATATTGATTTGTTTTGATATGATACAGAAATAATTAAATGTAAACTGATGAGACTGCGTTTTTAAGTACATACACTAAAATCAAATCTTTTAATAGCAAGTAACAAACTCATTCTCATGACAATGATACTGTCTCACCACCTGAGGTGTAGGAAAACCTAATTACTCCAAGGAGGCTCCGTTTATGAACCACAGTAAGATAGCTTTACTTTCTTTTTTATTGTGTGGCTGTTTAGTATGATTTATTAATAATATTCTATATATATGTTACAGAAAGTGTATAATCCAGGAATTGTATACGATTCCTAGGCATTGTGTAAAATGCCCAGCAGTTTTAGGTAAAGTATGAATTATAATAGTTTAATTCCTAGGCTTGTAGTTATGTAAATTGTTGTTGTTCTATTTTTGTATTGTTTTATTTTTTATTGTTTTATTCTTGTATTTTATTTTTGTATTGCTTTATTTTTGTATTGACGGTTGAGTTGATATAAGTTAGAATTTGAAAAGTAGGTTATCTACAGCCCTTGCATTGTGACCATTGCTGATCTTATCCTGCAAGCAAACCAACACACTGAATAAATTTCAGTAGCTTGTTTGCTAAGATCCAATGATAGTCAATTGGCTTCATAAAATGAAAGCATAAGTGACGAAATCTGAGTCCTTCAAGGGATTCACAATGACATAAAATGTGTGTCTGTTTCCTCCTATCTGAGAGAATGTAAATGTTCCTATTTTTATAGTTACTTTTCATTTTTTCCATTACACATGAAATTATAGCATACACCTCAGCCTAGAAAACTGTTACGTACTGCTCTAGGCTAAAATGAAATTCCAACCCAGTGATGCCATTGTTTCCCTTGCAATGATAAAATACTCGAATTGTAGATAGCGTTGTGTATGCTGCCTAGGATTATTTTAATTGGGCATAGACATTTTTATCCATAGAAACAGCTAACAATTCTGTTTGCCTATTATTTTCTAATGAAGAAAATTGAAAATGTTTTAAAATTATTGTGTAATTTCTGATAATTTTTCCTTGGGAGGATAATGTTTAGAGCAATCATTTATTGTTCTATATGGAGGCAGCTGCTGTATACCCTAAAAGGCTGACCCTGCCTTTGAATGTATGCACTTTTATTATACCAGTAATGTTTAGCATTTATTGTTTCTGCTGATAATGTGCTAATAGAAAAGCTCTTATGATATATCCATTCTTGTTTATACTATGCCAACCTTGACTTGTTTTATATCAGTTTATACAGGTCAAAAGACTAATAAATACAATTGTTATTATTATTGTGATTGCTATTGTTATAATTATATTTTGTAAATTTGCCTTAATTTATTCTTAATAAATTTGTAAAGGAATATGTGTTCTTTTCCTTCAGAACTGTGCACCGATTCCCCACATCCTTATAAAGGTACAGGAAGTTTTCAGGTAACCCAAATGGAGACATTTTTTCGTAATTTTGACGTTATAATTCCTTAATTTTCTTATGGTTCTTTGAAAAATTCCCGCTCAAACATTTGATGTGGTAAATTGATCAAAGAACTGAAAAAAAATTGGAGGATCATGGCGCCAAATTTATGGAAAAATTAAACTTCATTTGGTTTACGGAAAATTCCCGGTACCTGCTAAAAGCGGTCCGCACGACGGGAGGGGAAAAGAGGAGGGGAAGAGAGGGGAGAAAGGGGAGGGGCTGCTTACGTAGTTGTTGACCAGTAACGTAGGACCAATAGAAAATCCCACAAAGCCATTGAGGCGACGGAGGGTTGTTTACTCGTGCCTTCTTTTTAACGTTGAGTGACGCGAGTATGATCTTCTGTAAAAACATTAGAGTTTTTGTGCTAACAGTCATACGATATTTAAAGAACTTCAAAGAAAATCAAAATGAGCTTATTGAGTCCACGAGAGACAGGCAAATTTGTTTCTAGCATTGCCAAGCATGTAACTATCAACTTAGACGGGATAAAACGAGTGGCCAAAGAGGTACCTGAGTTATTACAGTAACATTTCGATTGATATCATTGGGAGATTAAATGCTACACTTTTTCTCTGATTTATTTTCTTCTTTGTTTTATAACAGGTCTTAAATGCCAATAGAGAAACAACTATTGTGTTAAACAGCTCAGCCGGACCGGATAATCTTCTCCCAAAATCATCTGATGAGACGGCGGCCGATTTTTTGTTTGTGACAGATGTCTTAAATTTCTGCTTTTGGCCAGATAAAAATAAGCCAAAATGGAACGTGTCCTGGAATGGCAAGAGCTATACGGGTTATTATGCTCTCTGTGCCGCACTTCGAAAGGCACAAGAGGTAAGATATAACTTCCAATCTTTTCTTCTTAATGAAGTGAACAAATGTGGTTCGTACGACATCGAAGTAATTACCTTTTAAATCGTTTAATAAGTAACATTAAACATATAAGTGACGTCTGGCTCAAGAAACGTGCTGCATATAACCTCGATCTCGTCTTCGTATCGTCTATTTGCCCAGATCTAAGGCAACGTGATAACAAAAGATAAGGGAAATGCGAGTTATGTAATCTGTTTTAAGAATGTCCGTAATGTTAGTCATGATATATAAATTTCATAAACTATTATGTATTATGTATCGTCCAAAAAATGGGCTTACATCTGTACAATATATTATCAACTTCATTGAAGTACATTAACTAATCTACTAGATATGTTCAAAAAGAGATTGAAAGAGCTTTTACTATCAAAGTTATATTACTCTCTTAAAGTATATTTGAATGACGATGTTTAATAATGTATATTATAATAATGTATAATTTTAGATTGTTAAGGGGCCCCACACTGTGTGATATTTCAGCAATGTTTAGATAGAATTAGTGAATGGTGTAAGAATAATTTTATGTATCTAAATGTAAATAAGTGTTGTGCAATATCTTTTTATAGAAAAAATCACCCATTATACACAAATATAATGTGAACGGCTGTGCTCTTAATAGGGTTAACATGGTGACTGATTTGGGAGTAATTCTGGACTCTTCCTTAAACTTTAATTTGCACATTCAGACAATAACAAATAGAGCTATAAAAATGTTAGGTTCTTCTAAGGATTTTAATAATGTCATGTATAAAATTGTTATATTGCACACTTGTAAGACCTATATTGGAGTACTGCTCCATTATTTGGTCTCCTCACTATGCAGTACACGTAGCATCTCTTGAAAGGGCCCAAAAAAAATTCTTACGTATTATTGCTTATAAATTTAGATTGCATGTAATAGTAGATAACATAAACTACATATGATGAATTAATGAGTGAACTGATTCTGCTCACACTTGAAACGTAGGAAACATGCTGGAGTAATCTTTATGTTTCGTTTATTAAACAATGATATGAATAGTAGTGAATTGTTAGAGCTTATTGGCTTCAAAGTACCAATGGTGACTACAAGAAATAAAGTATTATTTAATATTCCTTACTTAGACAGAAATTATACATATCATCAACCAATATATCAAATAATGAGGGATTGCAATAACACCCTCCAAAACTTGGATTTTTTAAATATTTCCTTGAATGCACTCAGGACAAAATTAAGACGGTTCCATGAATAACGGAACAAGTACCTCATGGTCTTAGCATAATGTGAATCCAATGGTTTATAATTTAATATACTGAATCATTAACTACTATTTATTATTTAGTAACATTTTTGACTTATTAATATTGTAAATTTATATTTGGTATATTATCAATAATTCTACTGCTCATTATTTAGTAACATTTTTATGACATTAATATTATAAATTTATATTTGGTATATTATGGATTATTATAATGAAAATTGTCTTATAAATTTAGATTGATGTGTATAACTGAGAAACTCTTACCATTTATTTTATTGTAAATATTGTGTAGGCTTATATTTATAAAATTATCGATCTTTAAGTGATTAAAAATTATCTATTATCTTTGCAATTTTTATAATTATATGTATTGAAATTCAATGATATTATATGATATATGATGTTACTATATTACAAAGCTGTGTCATATCATTATTATTGTATAAGATATATATTTGTATTGTATAAGATTTATATTGTATAAGATTAAATTTTATAAAATTATTGATCTGTAAATGATTAAAAATTCTCATTTTATTGTAATTTTATAACTATATGTATCTAAATTTTATGACATGTACATTATATTGGAAAAAGGGCCTTGCCCGTAAATAATAAAATATATTATTATTATTATTATATTATTATTATGAATAAATTAAATAATAAATATTTTAAATGTATAACTTATTTTTTGCACTAAAAAGGGAAATATAAATTTTTGTTAGTATGATTATTTTATGTAATTTAAAAATCTAAATTAAATCAAATCTGCCTCATCCATTCCCATGTTACTTAAATGGAGAGATAAGTAGTATTAGGAATTTTAAGCGTGTTGAGAAAGGTGAAAGCCTTACTGAAATCGCACGATCGTTGGGAATGTGTCGTTCAACAATCCTAGGCACGGTGTTGTGATTCCTAAAATGGAAAAACTTTTAAACCTTTGGGTAGATGATCAGTGTCAGAAACACATTCCTATTAGTGAGTCCGTGATTAGAGCAAAGGCTAAGGATCTGTATGATGATTTGAAGGAAAGTATGGATGAAATTTCTGTTGATGAGCCTCCATTTAGTGCAAGTCATGGCTGGTTTGACAAATTTAAGAGAAGGGCAGGTTTGCATAACCTTAAATTAACTGGCAAGGCTGCAAGTTATTCTGTGCTTTTTAATAACTTTTATATTAATTTCGTTGCGATATATAGCTGTATGTATAGATAGATGTATGCAGCCTTTGCTCTAATCATGGTCTCACTAATAGGAATGTGTTTCTGAAACTGACTATCAACCCAAAGTTTTAAAAGTTTTTCCATTTTAGGAATCACAACACCGCGCCTAGGACTGTTTATCGTGTTCTAGAATTTTCTCCTTCTGTTTCACGTAAGTGCTAATAGTTGAACGAGACTCCCCCAACGATCGTGCGACTTCAGCATGGCTTTCACCTTTCTCAACACGCTTTAAAATTTCGAATTTCAATTCATAACTATGAGTCTTATGCACTCTTTTATTTGATTCACTTACATTATCACTATTACATTTCCTTTTAGATGCCATGTCAAGTAATAAATTTATAAATAAATCAATAAAATAAATTTAAATAAAATATTAACAGAAAAAAGAGTGAAATCAGCACAAATTCAAACAATTAGAGCAGATATAACTATGTCTACACTAAAACTAAACCTCACGTGGTTGGTCGGGACCAATTACTCCGCGTAAAGTAGTTCCCATTTCAATCGGCTGTGTTTAAATCTCGAATTTATCGAATCTCGGGAGTCGCCTGTACTATCATTAGAACAGCAATATATTAAAAAACCTCTCTCCTGCACTAACAAATCTGTTGTTCTGATTGAAAATGATGTATTGCCTCCGGCGATGTCTAACATAATATTGATTTGTTTCATAATGAACCAATAAGTGTTGAATTTACTTATCTTTCTAATTTATTTGAATTTCACTGAGAATAACAATAAATGCAATCTCAACAGGAAAAACTACCTATCACTGATCCCAAATATTACTCAACCATATCTGAGGAAGATTTGGGTAAAATTTTGAAACCCGAGGATGGTGCAGGCCAGGTTCCCTTGTTGAGTGAGAGGGTTGCTGCCCTTAGACAAGCTGGGCCTGTGCTGATGGAAAAATTTAGGGGCACTTTCAAGCAATGCATAGCAGAAGCAAATAAATCAGCTAAAAAACTCACCTCTTTGATTGTCAAAGAATTCACATCATTTCAAGATGTAGCAGAGTATGATGGGAAAAAAGGTATATAGATAAATATTTTTACCATAGAAATGAAATTGATGAAATATCTGAATATTCTTAATAGCAGTTTTTTAGTATAATTCGGTATATTTAATGATTTATATTCTTGGTTTCAGTATCATTCTATAAAAGGGCTCAGATTCTTGTTGGCGACATATGGATGCTATTTGAGGGTAAAGGATTAGGAGAATTTTCTGACATAGATGCACTTACTGTGTTTGCTGATTATAGAGTGCCTCAGGTTCTTGTTCACTTTGGTGCTCTGAAGTATAGTGACTACTTAATGGACATTCTTAGCAAAGGTAATATCAAATTATCCAGGATGATGCACCCTTAAATGTAAGATTAAAAAAGACAAGTTTAGTTATCAGACATTAAAAGAGGATTTTGTGTATATATTTTATCAATCTCTGTTATTGTTTAGATAAGAGGTTTGTTTGTAATTCATGTTTTTGCTGTTGTCATACTTTTTCAAAATCCCCATCAAAATAATGTACAGTGATAGCATTTACATTAATGTTATATTAAACTGCTGTTTTCTCTCACTATACTAACATTGGCTCAACTCTGTTTAATTGACCATTCATAATCGCTAATGAAATACTAGTAAACTTTCACCAAAAATAAAAATAGACATTAGATCATCTATTTAACAAATCACGGGAGGATTGGTTTTTTCTACACTAAATCGAGGTCTCCACTAAATGTAGAACAGTAATTCTTTCTTTGTTTTTCTTCTCTCTATGACATAAGTCTCCTCTAATAGCAAATGTTTTTGAAGGAAGAAGGTTGAAAATGTCATTTGGTTTGTAGCCTTCCAAATGCCTCAACAATGATTCAGTCTTCCTGTAATCAACTGTGTGTTTATCAACACTAGCACTTTCACCACAAAGATTTTTATATGTGAGCCCATGACACTTCTTAAACCTGTCTAATAATCCATTTGAAGCATTGAAGTTTTCAAGTTTTAACCTTAACGTCACTTTGATAGCTTTCTCCTTCAGCACTGTGCCATTGATCGGGAGGTTGGCAGAACGCATTCCTTCAAACCATTCTATCAATACCTTTTCCATTTCGTCGCATGGGGAAGCTTTTATGTTTTTTCTTTCATTTGCTTCACTTCCTCATTTTACTTCCTCATCTAAAATGGATTTTTTATTTTTAACAATGAAGCATAAAGGTAATGGTGCAAGATTAAATTTTCACGCTATCTCCATTGCAGGCATGCTTGGTGAATAATTTTCACTTTTTCCAATATTGTCAGCTTCTTCCTTTTTGTAGCCATAATTAAGAGATAACATTAAACACAAATGAAGTAACACAATAAAAAAATATCGTTAATGAAATTTACTAGATGCATAGAGATGCAAAATGAACAGAAAGCAAAGCCGAAATCGAAGCGTTTTCACGTCCCGCGCATTTGTGTTCTATGCTTTAGCATTATACCCGATGAGAAGAGAGTTGGCTGCTGGGCTTATCTCCCTTTCAAAGAGTTTTAAGAGCTCTGATATGGCATGGTGCATTTCGGCGAGAGCGGCTAATCCCTTTAGCAAATCAACTATGGTAAAGAGTGGCAACATTAGAGTATTAGAGTTCCAAAGGAAAAAAGATCCCTTAATCTGACCACTCCTTGCTCCACTCAGCAGCCAACTTATTCTGTCAACTATAGGTGACGTGGCGATGTGTTTTTGTAAGATTTGCATCATTCCCGTGCTAAATCGAAGTACAAGTTTTGGAAGGTCAATTTTTTTTTACACTAAATGCAGGTTTTTCACTAAATCAAGGTTCACTAAATATGGGAAAATAATACAATGTATAGGACTTTGGTCGGGACCAGAAAGAATATTCACTAAATATGGGATTTCACTAAATGCGGGAACATTAAATCGGGATTTCACTGTATTTAGTTGCCAACAGTCTGATATCACATTGTTATAATAATCTTAACGCAATGTCTTGATGTTTGATGGTCATTGTGAGAAGTATTAGAGGTTCTACAATGAATGGACATTGTTTTATTTGGTTATTTCAGTTTGCTGCACTGCTACTTCTGTTACAACAAATAAGGAATAAATACCTGGTTTTAAATACTTTTTCTGAATATCACATTAATGAAACCAGGCTCAACTTTGTGAATTTTACTCATAATTAAGAGAATGAAAAACTTTATATCTTCCACTAAAATTTTTCACTTTTAATTTGTCTGAATTTTTTAAAAATCTTGATGCCTTATGGGTCCACAGATGTGTAACTGTTGTAAATGGTAAATTTTACATTAATGCAATTTTTCCTTTCGTTTTTTTGCTATAAACTTTTAAACATTTTTTCAGATGATCAGATTGATAATGGCAGTCCAGAGGAAGTTGAAATCAGAGCATGCACCATTGAAGCTGTTGAACTTATCACCACAGAGGTTAATGCATTGATTGAGAAAATGGGAAAGGGAGATTCATCTCCTGGTTTCATGAATGCAACACAAGTTGATCATTTTCTATGGAATTATCGAAGAGATCATGCTAACGAATTGGAGCATATTCCATTTCACAAGTCACGTTGCATATACTACTAATTGAAACAATATCAAATTAAAAACTTCAATGTTTTATAATTCTGTATTATGAATAAAAGTACATAATAAGCAATTGTTAAATTTCGTTTTGATTTATTGCTAGATAAACATTTATAGCCTAATGTTATTGGTTTTTAAATTTTTTTACAAAATACCAAAATATTGTAAACTTTAACTATGCCCAGATAGCAGTGAAATAGCAGCGGTATGATAGTAACTAATTATGGTCACGACTTAAAAAGTTTTTTCCTCAAAAATGACAAAGTAGATTACAAAAAATTGCTCATTAACGACAACAACGAAATTAAGTTTTTCTCTTTTCAAATAAAAGTACAGTATCATGATTATTCTAATTGAAATAATTTATATTTAATAATCAAACAACTTGTACCGACAGTGACCAATTGTCTGCAGGGTATGACTTAACATATTTAATTAATTGTAAGCCGACCTTTTTTTACCTCCTTAAAAATTGTCATTCGGCTTAGAATCGGGCCTTAAAAATCCGAAGCATATCTAGTAGTATGCACATAATTTTGGGATTCCTCAAGCCATCTCTAGTATGCGTGTGCACGTAATCGTAAGATTCCCCGAGCCAACCGTCATTTTTTCATGCCTATGCAAGCGTAAATTTTTGTCATTTACTTTGGCGAATTTTTCAGTTTTTTTTAATAACCCCATAATGAGACTAATGCATTATTCTGCAGACTTTAAGAAAAAAGTGATAGTGTATGCAGAAGAAACATCAAATCTTGCTACACAATGGCGGTACGGGATTGATGAGTCGAATGTGAGATGGAGAAGACAGAGAGAAACCGGGATATTTTTGTTGCGAGATTAAAAATCCAGGACATAGCCGGGACAAATTACATTTTATTAAAAATTGTATTGAATGCGTGAATATAACGTAATTTTAGTTTATACCTTTTTTTATTTAATTACGGATTGAAAAATAGGGGCATTCATAGTTTTCGGTATTTTTTTCACGACAAAACCCAATACGGAATTTTCCTCATATGCACTTGTGGAAAGTGGGTGTCGGCTTACAATCGATTAAATATGGTATTTCTTACAAATGAAACGAAACCTGTGTAGTTGACCATATTTTATGGAACCAGTTGTATTTGTTTTCACATGTCCGGCCCTTTTTAGGCCACATGCCTGTCTTCTAATCTAGCTACCTTTTTGCAGTTTCGGCTCTAGTCCTGAATATATTTTAACCTTACTATGTTGGTCACTAAGAAAATAAGCTGAACAAGATGCAGTGTGTCAGTTTTAATACCAACTGTAGCAATCAAAATAATGATATTTATATAGAAGAAATAATATAAAAAATTGACTAAGTCAATAAACACTGAAGAACAAAATGCAATTTAGAAATCATGCAAGCTTAGAGGCCAACAGCAAGTGCTCGGCTGAAATGCTTTCTTCATAATGCTTTTACAAATCAAGACTATATAAATGATAGCAGAGACATAAAAAGTAATTCAGAAGTGGAGAGGAACTATTACAATGATATTTCTGGCCAGAATAAATACAGGAATAAAAAATATTACATCGGAGGAGCCGCAACATAAGAGTGAGAAAGGTTCATTCCTGTTTTATGTGGTCACACATCATTTTTCCTCCAAGATCCTGTGCTTCTAAGCACACACAATTTTGTAGAATAAAAAGGGTTGTGAACACTTAAGTACAGTAATTAGTAAAATAATACAATGGACTCCAAATACAAGAAGTCAACTGAGCTAAGCATTCAGCATATAAAAGGAGTTTTGGATTTGATTGATGAAGGTGATAGCCAACACAAAATGGTCAACTGTTTGCTGTGGTGAAGTCAACATTTGGTAATGTTAGCAAGAACATAAACGCGATCTTGTGGGTTTGGGAGGAGAAATGAAACAATGAAAGGAAACGAAAATTACATAAATCAGAATGGATCAGTTAACATTCTCATTCTGAAATGTTTTCCAGAAATGTTGGTCAGCGGATATTTCGAACACTGAGCTATTGCTTCTAACCAAAGCCAAAGAAATTGCTTAAAGGATTCACCTTGAAGATTTTCAAGCCAACAACAATGGGTTAGAATCATTTAGAACAAGGAACAGCCTAAATTTCTGATTCCTTTCTGGTGAAGCAGCAGCAGTGGACTTGACAGCATTTAAGTCAAATCAACAATGTGTTCAAATAATACCCTCTGAAAAATCAATTTAACGCAGACAAAAATGGGTTATTTTTCAAGATTCTCAAAAAAAGTTTGGTTCAGAAGGGAAAAGTGCAAAGGCAGAAATCTTGCAAAGGTTACGCATACTCTTGTGTTGTAATGTAACTGGGGAAATTTTTAAACCTATATTGATTGGAAATGCTGACAACCTCATATATTCAAGGGAAAACGTTTGGACACAAAACATGTCTCCATTACTTGGTGCTCCAACAGGAAGGCATGAATGACTACAACAATATTTGAAGAATGGCTCACAACTGTGAAAAAGCAGATGCAGAAAGCAAATCAGAAGATTTTGCTGCTTGTTGATAATGCCATCAAGGCATGAAAGTAATGAGAAATTCTTCAAGATATGAAAGTACCACTCCGTAATGAAGAATTCAGCAGTGAAAGCAATGATAGTAATGGTGATGGCACAGACAGCACGTGATGATAATGTTAGCCCATCCCATAAAGATTCTCTGAAAGGTGTAATATCGTTAATTATTTCTCATCAAGCCAACCTGAACTCATATCCTCTTCCTTGCAGTACTATAACTGATCACATATTGATAAGATAAATCAACACCACCCATTGCATCATTGTAATCTACACAAACTTGTGGTTTCTTTGAGCCTCCTTTCCTATTTTTAACATCTTTCATTTTTTTATCATGTATGCTACTAAGCACACAGACCTGCCTTTTGTCTTGCCACTTCAAGACCATCAATTTTTTCCTAAAGGCAGCCACTACCTCCCCTGGCTTCAATTTCTTTTTCATTACATCCTTTGGGAGCTCCTTTCGGTTCAATCGCACAGTTCCAACAGCATCCGTTTGCATTGTATTCAGAAAATCAAAGAGTTCCGGAATGTTGTAATAATTATCTAGGCCAATAATGTACCCTTTTCCAAGAAGCTTTTCGGCTAAGGTCAACATGACTTTAGATTGATAGAAAGTATGATCTGAAGATCACTATGCAAGCAGGCATAAGCTGTTATGATGAGCATGAGAAAACAGGTGAAAAAATCTGCCATGACCGGGAATCGAACCCGGGCCTTCCACTTGCCGGGCGGATATTCTACCACTGAACTACCGTGGCAGAAACGGGAGAATTAGTCTGCCACGGTAGTTCAGTGGTAGAATATCCGCCCGGCAAGTGGAAGGCCCGGGTTCGATTCCCGGTCATGGCAGATTTTTTCACCTGTTTTCTCATGCTCATCATGACTTTAGATGG
This sequence comes from Uropetala carovei, assembly GCA_036926305.1. NCBI lineage: Eukaryota > Metazoa > Arthropoda > Insecta > Odonata > Petaluridae > Uropetala > Uropetala carovei. The sequence goes on from JAXCHB010000298.1 coordinate 782,075, forward strand.
TTTGGTGAATTGACTTATATCTACCCCTCCCACTTCTGAAATTAATTCTGTGTCCTTTCCAGTATAAATAATAAAATCCCACACATATCCAGTCTTTGCTTCGCACAATTTAAAAGAGTCCATTCCAAAACGTGACCTTTTCTTTGGAATGAATACCTTCCATAACAAACGTCCTTTCCAGAGAAGTAGACTCTCATCAATTGAGATTTCACCCTCTGGTTGGTAACTTTCAGAAAACTTCTTTTTAAAGTGGTCAAGCAATACTTTTACATTGTACAATTTGGGCAAAATGTTATCCTCTCTATTGTAAGCTTCATTTTCTGAAAAGTGCAAAAATTTTAAAAGAAGAAACAATCGCTTCTCAGACATCGTTTCTTAAAATATTGGTGTTTCCCTTAACCTGTTCCTGGAGAAGTAACTTGCTAATGTAGGTTTTTGGACAATGCCTTGAAATAATAATAGGCCAAAAAATAGACAACATATAATTTGCAAAGCACTTAAATTTTAAGGTTTTATCTCTAGATGCGCTAAAGATTTTAAGGATGTTGAATGTTTAAAAACTTTATACATAGTAACTGTTAGACCACTATTGGAATATTGCATGACAGTATGGTCACCATATCAAATAAAAATGTTGAATAGCTTTGAAAATTTCAAAGACGATTTATCGGGATTATGTGTTAAACTTGAACCTCCTTACACAAATGTTTCAATAGACACTGTAATGACTGAACTTAGGCTAACATCATTAAAAAATAGAGAAAACTATTATGATTTAATTTTTCTTTTAAAGCTGTTAAATAATTATATAGATTGCCCATAATGAGTTGAAAATATTTTATTCCGAATGCCGACCTATAATTTAAAATAAAACTATTTGTTTAATACTTTATACCATAAAACTAATAATTTTTATAATTCACCTTTGACAAGGGTCATAAGACTTATTAATGGTCTACCGCCTGATATTGATTTGTTTTGATATGATACAGAAATAATTAAATGTAAACTGATGAGACTGCGTTTTTAAGTACATACACTAAAATCAAATCTTTTAATAGCAAGTAACAAACTCATTCTCATGACAATGATACTGTCTCACCACCTGAGGTGTAGGAAAACCTAATTACTCCAAGGAGGCTCCGTTTATGAACCACAGTAAGATAGCTTTACTTTCTTTTTTATTGTGTGGCTGTTTAGTATGATTTATTAATAATATTCTATATATATGTTACAGAAAGTGTATAATCCAGGAATTGTATACGATTCCTAGGCATTGTGTAAAATGCCCAGCAGTTTTAGGTAAAGTATGAATTATAATAGTTTAATTCCTAGGCTTGTAGTTATGTAAATTGTTGTTGTTCTATTTTTGTATTGTTTTATTTTTTATTGTTTTATTCTTGTATTTTATTTTTGTATTGCTTTATTTTTGTATTGACGGTTGAGTTGATATAAGTTAGAATTTGAAAAGTAGGTTATCTACAGCCCTTGCATTGTGACCATTGCTGATCTTATCCTGCAAGCAAACCAACACACTGAATAAATTTCAGTAGCTTGTTTGCTAAGATCCAATGATAGTCAATTGGCTTCATAAAATGAAAGCATAAGTGACGAAATCTGAGTCCTTCAAGGGATTCACAATGACATAAAATGTGTGTCTGTTTCCTCCTATCTGAGAGAATGTAAATGTTCCTATTTTTATAGTTACTTTTCATTTTTTCCATTACACATGAAATTATAGCATACACCTCAGCCTAGAAAACTGTTACGTACTGCTCTAGGCTAAAATGAAATTCCAACCCAGTGATGCCATTGTTTCCCTTGCAATGATAAAATACTCGAATTGTAGATAGCGTTGTGTATGCTGCCTAGGATTATTTTAATTGGGCATAGACATTTTTATCCATAGAAACAGCTAACAATTCTGTTTGCCTATTATTTTCTAATGAAGAAAATTGAAAATGTTTTAAAATTATTGTGTAATTTCTGATAATTTTTCCTTGGGAGGATAATGTTTAGAGCAATCATTTATTGTTCTATATGGAGGCAGCTGCTGTATACCCTAAAAGGCTGACCCTGCCTTTGAATGTATGCACTTTTATTATACCAGTAATGTTTAGCATTTATTGTTTCTGCTGATAATGTGCTAATAGAAAAGCTCTTATGATATATCCATTCTTGTTTATACTATGCCAACCTTGACTTGTTTTATATCAGTTTATACAGGTCAAAAGACTAATAAATACAATTGTTATTATTATTGTGATTGCTATTGTTATAATTATATTTTGTAAATTTGCCTTAATTTATTCTTAATAAATTTGTAAAGGAATATGTGTTCTTTTCCTTCAGAACTGTGCACCGATTCCCCACATCCTTATAAAGGTACAGGAAGTTTTCAGGTAACCCAAATGGAGACATTTTTTCGTAATTTTGACGTTATAATTCCTTAATTTTCTTATGGTTCTTTGAAAAATTCCCGCTCAAACATTTGATGTGGTAAATTGATCAAAGAACTGAAAAAAAATTGGAGGATCATGGCGCCAAATTTATGGAAAAATTAAACTTCATTTGGTTTACGGAAAATTCCCGGTACCTGCTAAAAGCGGTCCGCACGACGGGAGGGGAAAAGAGGAGGGGAAGAGAGGGGAGAAAGGGGAGGGGCTGCTTACGTAGTTGTTGACCAGTAACGTAGGACCAATAGAAAATCCCACAAAGCCATTGAGGCGACGGAGGGTTGTTTACTCGTGCCTTCTTTTTAACGTTGAGTGACGCGAGTATGATCTTCTGTAAAAACATTAGAGTTTTTGTGCTAACAGTCATACGATATTTAAAGAACTTCAAAGAAAATCAAAATGAGCTTATTGAGTCCACGAGAGACAGGCAAATTTGTTTCTAGCATTGCCAAGCATGTAACTATCAACTTAGACGGGATAAAACGAGTGGCCAAAGAGGTACCTGAGTTATTACAGTAACATTTCGATTGATATCATTGGGAGATTAAATGCTATACTTTTTCTCTGATTTATTTTCTTCTTTGTTTTATAACAGGTCTTAAATGCCAATAGAGAAACAACTATTGTGTTAAACAGCTCAGCCGGACCGGATAATCTTCTCCCAAAATCATCTGATGAGACGGCGGCCGATTTTTTGTTTGTGACAGATGTCTTAAATTTCTGCTTTTGGCCAGATAAAAATAAGCCAAAATGGAACGTGTCCTGGAATGGCAAGAGCTATACGGGTTATTATGCTCTCTGTGCCGCACTTCGAAAGGCACAAGAGGTAAGATATAACTTCCAATCTTTTCTTCTTAATGAAGTGAACAAATGTGGTTCGTACGACATCGAAGTAATTACCTTTTAAATCGTTTAATAAGTAACATTAAACATATAAGTGACGTCTGGCTCAAGAAACGTGCTGCATATAACCTCGATCTCGTCTTCGTATCGTCTATTTGCCCAGATCTAAGGCAACGTGATAACAAAAGATAAGGGAAATGCGAGTTATGTAATCTGTTTTAAGAATGTCCGTAATGTTAGTCATGATATATAAATTTCATAAACTATTATGTATTATGTATCGTCCAAAAAATGGGCTTACATCTGTACAATATATTATCAACTTCATTGAAGTACATTAACTAATCTACTAGATATGTTCAAAAAGAGATTGAAAGAGCTTTTACTATCAAAGTTATATTACTCTCTTAAAGTATATTTGAATGACGATGTTTAATAATGTATATTTTAAAATTACTAACGATATTTTTGGCATATTTTATTGAGAAAATGACGTCTATGATTGTGTATTTATATTTTGTATTTTTTATCATTATTTTATGAATGAATATACATGTAATATCTTTCTATGTAACATTTTATCTGACGACTCATATCTACATGAGTGATTGTATGATCAAAATGATATTACAGGCGACTCCTGAGATTCTATGGGGATGTGTTCCTGAAAACGTGGTCGAATCTCGAATTGTTGAATGTCGAACGCTGTTTTTTCATATACTTGCATGTTATAATCAGGGGATACGTTCCCGCATCTAGGGAAAAAGTCTCCCCTCACGTTCTATATTAAATTATATAACAAGTCACTGAATTCTGGCATTTTCCTGGATTCATTTAAAGTTAGTTTTATAGCTCCAATACATAAAAGTGGTGATAGATGTGATATTACTAACTATAGACCAATTGCTCTTCAATCATTAGTAGGTAAGATATTGGAGAGCTTAGTTGCTGATAGATTGAGTCCATTCGTCAAAAATTTAATAGAAATAGAACAGCACGGTTTTAGAAATGGTAGGTCAACTCAAACAAATTTACTAACATTCCAACACTATACTGTTAAAGCTATGGAAAATAATAAACAGGTCGATGCTATATATCAGTGATGACGAACCTTCTATAGTCTGCATATCAATGTTACCGAAATTGTCGAATCTTTTCCGCCTTGCGTGCCACAAAAAGTCCTTGATTTTTTTTTGGGTGACAACTAAATTAAATTCGTGATCAATAAATAAGATTTTAACCGTAAAACTAATGTTTACAATATTTAACTAAATAAAACCAATGTTTTTTGCGGCGTTAAATCAGTACGGTAAATGCTTTGTAGGGTTTTCGCCTTTCGCTGGCGTGCCAACCAAAATCGTCTTGCGTGCCATAGGTTCGCCATCACTGCTATATATACTGATCTATCCAAAGTGTTCGATAAAGTAGATCATATGGTGTTCCACAGGGGTCTCATTTGGGTCCTATGCTCTTTAACCTATATATGAATGATATTGGGTACTACATCAAGCCAATTAATCATCTACTCTTTGCAGATGACTTAAAAATATTGCATATTGTAGAAAAAATGGAGGACTGTGTGCAGTGGCACCCTTTGAACCGGGCAAGCGGGGCCTCTGCCCCAGGCCCCGCGCTTTGGCGGTTCGCACATGTCACAAACAAAAAATACATGTATTAAATAAGAGATAAAATGAAATATGCAGAATCAAATAAAATAATATATGAATGATATTCACAACCAAGCATATATTACTGTATCTTGTATGAAACAGTCCCGGATTTTGATAGTTTGACCCGCATGGTGAGGAGTCCAGGAAAATGTTTTGCATTCGCACAATTTGTTCCCCTTGCCCCGAATTTTCACAAATAATCACACTTGAAAATTGAGCGAATCGCTAAGTGCTCTTACATTTATCGCCCTCGCTCCATGTTAGCCGTCATGCATCGGTTCAAAATACAATGTATACTGTTGATTTAATACATTGTCGCGTAGGATAAATTTCATACATTGCCACATACAAAATGTGGCATAATTGCTGATGCTATCAGTCAGTCGCATTTGAAAACTTTTAGTGTCGACATCGTAGACAAGTAAAATATTTCAATATTCTTATCTGACGTAAATACCAAAATATCATTGCTGAATTTTATGTTTTTCTTTTGATATCTCAAGTGCATTCTACATCTGTAATACGGGAATATACATATCTAAAAATATGAAATATTTTTACAATTATTTTTTATAGTGCGAATTATACCTTGATAATTTTAGATTGTTAAGGGGCCTCACACTGTGTGATATTTCAGCAATGTTTAGATAGAATTAGTGAATGGTGTAAGAATAATTTAATGTATCTAAATGTAAATAAGTGTTGTGCAATATCTTTTTATAGAAAAAATCACCCATTATACACAAATATAATGTGAACGGCTGTGCTCTTAATAGGGTTAACATGGTGACTGATTTGGGAGTAATTCTGGACTCTTCCTTAAACTTTAATTTGCACATTCAGACAATAACAAATAGAGCTTTAAAAATGTTAGGTTCTTCTAAGGATTTTAATAATGTCATGTATAAAATTGTTATATTGCACACTTGTAAGACCTATATTGGAGTACTGCTCCATTATTTGGTCTCCTCACTATGCAGTACACGTAGCATCTCTTGAAAGGGCCCAGAAAAAATTCTTACGTATTATTGCTTATAAATTTAGATTGCATGTAATAGTAGATAACATAAACTACATATGATGAATTAATGAGTGAACTGAATCTGCTCACACTTGAAACGTAGGAAACATGCTGGAGTAATCTTTATGTTTCGTTTATTAAACAATGATATTAATAAATAAAGGAAGAACTCTAAACACGGTGAAGGCAATGAACAGAATAGGAAAAATTAAAAAAAAACTCCAATTCACCGTAAAGGCGGTACTTACGTGTCAAGACTCGCAGGACCACTTAGAGGACGCGCTGAAGATGACAGCGTAGCTGTCGAAACGCGCGTCCTCTAAGTGGTCCTGCGAGTCTTGACACGTAAGTACCACCTTTACGGTGAATTGGAGTTTTTTTTTTTAATTTTTCCTATTCTGTTCAATGATATTAATAGTAGTGAATTGTTAGAGCTTATTGGCTTCAAAGTACCAATGGTGACTACAAGAAATAAAGTGTTATTTAATATTCCTTACTTAGACAGAAATTATACATATCATCAACCAATATATCAAATAATGAGGGATTGCAATAACACCCTCCAAAACTTGGATTTTTTAAATATTTCCTTGAATGCACTCAGGACAAAATTAAGACGGTTCCATGAATAACGGAACAAGTACCTCATGGTCTTAGCATAATGTGAATCCAATGGTTTATAATTTAATATACTGAATCACTAACTACTATTTATTATTTAGTAACATTTTTGACTTATTAATATTGTAAATTTATATTTGGTATATTATCACTAATTCTACTGCTCATTATTTAGTAACATTTTTATGACATTAATATTATAAATTTATATTTGGTATATTATGGATTATTATAATGAAAATTGTCTTATAAATTTAGATTGATGTGTATAACTGAGAAACTCTTACCATTTATTTTATTGTAAATATTGTGTAGGCTTATATTTATAAAATTATCGATCTTTAAGTGATTAAAAATTGTCTATTATCTTTGCAATTTTTGTAATTATATGTATTGAAATTCAATGATATTATATGATATATGATGTTACTATATTACAAAGCTGTGTCATATCATTATTATTGTATAAGATATATATTTGTATTGTATAAGATTTATATTGTATAAGATTAAATTTTATAAAATTATTGATCTGTAAATGATTAAAAATTCTCATTTTATTGTAATTTTATAATTATATGTATCTAAATTTTATGACATGTACATTATATTGGAAAAAGGGCCTTGCCCGTAAATAATAAAATATATTATTATTATTATTATATTATTATTATGAATAAATTAAATAATAAATATTTTAAATGTATAACTTATTATTATTATAATGAAAATTGTCTTATAAATTTAGATTGATGTGTATAACTGAGAAACTCTTACCATTTATTTTATTGTAAATATTGTGTAGGCTTATATTTATAAAATTATCGATCTTTAAGTGATTAAAAATTGTCTATTATCTTTGCAATTTTTATAATTATATGTATTGAAATTCAATGATATTATATGATATATGATGTTACTATATTACAAAGCTGTGTCATATCATTATTATTGTATAAGATATATATTTGTTTTGTATAAGATTTATATTGTATAAGATTAAATTTTATAAAATTATTGATCTGTAAATGATTAAAAATTCTCATTTTATTGTAATTTTATAACTATATGTATCTAAATTTTATGACATATACATTATATTGGAAAAGGGGCCTTGCCCGTAAATAATAAAATATATTATTATTATTATTATATTATTATTATGAATAAATTAAATAATAAATATTTAAAATGTATAACTTATTTTTTGCACTAAAAAGGGAAATATAAATTTTTGTTAGTATGATAATTTTATGTAATTTAAAAATCTAAATTAAATCAAATCTGCCTCATCCATTCCCATGTTACTTAAATGGAGAGATAAGTAGTATTAGGAATTTTAAAGCGTGTTGAGAAAGGTGAAAGCCTTACTGAAATCGCACGATCGTTGGGAATGTGTCGTTCAACAATCCTAGGCACGGTGTTGTGATTCCTAAAATGGAAAAACTTTTAAAACTTTGGGTAGATATCAGTGTCAGAAACACATTCCTATTAGTGAGTCCGTGATTAGAGCAAAGGCTAAGGATCTGTATGATGATTTGAAGGAAAGGATGAAATTTCTGTTGATGAGCCTCCATTTAGTGCAAGTCATGGCTGGTTTGACAGATTTAAGAGAAGGGCAGGTTTGCATAACCTTAAATTAACTGGCAAGGCTGCAAGTTATTCTTTGCTTTTTAATAACTTTTATATTAATTTCGTTGCGATATATAGCTGTATGTATAGATAGATGTATGCAGCCTTTGCTCTAATCATGGTCTCACTAATAGGAATGTGTTTCTGACACTGATTATCAACCCAAAGTTTTAAAAGTTTTTCCATTTTAGGAATCACAACACTGTGCCTAGGACTGTTTATCGTTGTTATCAAATTACCTGAATTTAACATGTTCTAGAATTTTCTCCTTCTGTTTCACTTAAGTGCTAATAGTTGAACGAGACTCCCCCAACGATTGTGCGACTTCAGCATGGCTTTCACCTTTCTCAACACGCTTTAAAATTTCGAATTTCAATTCATAACTATGAGTCTTATGCACTCTTTTATTTGATTCACTTACATTATCACTATTACATTTCCTTTTAGATGCCATGTCAAGTAATAAATTTATAAATAAATCAATAAAATAAATTTAAATAAAATATTAACAGAAAAAAGAGTGAAATCAGCACAAATTCAAACAATTAGAGCAGATATAACTATGTCTACACTAAAACTAAACCTCACGTGGTTGGTCGGGACCAATTACTCCGCGTAAAGTAGTTCCCATTTCAATCGGCTGTGTTTAAATCTCGAATTTATCGAATCTCGGGAGTCGCCTGTACTATCATTAGAACAGCAATATATTAAAAAACCTCTCTCCTGCACTAACAAATCTGTTGTTCTGATTGAAAATGATGTATTGCCTCCGCCGATGTCTAACATAATATTGATTTGTTTCATAATGAACCAATAAGTGTTGAATTTACTTATCTTTCTAATTTATTTTAATTTCACTGAGAATAACAATAAATGCAATCTCAACAGGAAAAACTACCTATCACTGATCCCAAATATTACTCAACCATATCTGAGGAAGATTTGGGTAAAATTTTGAAACCCGAGGATGGTGCAGGCCAGGTTCCCTTGTTGAGTGAGAGGGTTGCCGCCCTTAGACAAGCTGGGCCTGTGCTGATGGAAAAATTTGGGGGCACTTTCAAGCAATGCATAGCAGAAGCAAATAAATCAGCTAAAAAACTCACCTCTTTGATTGTCAAAGAATTCACATCATTTCAAGATGTAGCAGAGTATGATGGGAAAAAAGGTATATAGATAAATATTTTTACCATAGAAATGAAATTGATGAAATATCTGAATATTCCTAATAGCAGTTTTTTAGTATAATTCGGTATATTTAATGATTTATATTCTTGGTTTCAGTATCATTCTATAAAAGGGCTCAGATTCTTGTTGGCGACATATGGATGCTATTTGAGGGTAAAGGATTAGGAGAATTTTCTGACATAGATGCACTTACTGTGTTTGCTGATTATAGAGTGCCTCAGGTTCTTGTTCACTTTGGTGCTCTGAAGTATAGTGACTACTTAATGGACATTCTTAGCAAAGGTAATATCAAATTATCCAGGATGATGCACCCTTAAATGTAAGATTAAAAAAGACAAGTTTAGTTATCAGACATTAAAAGAGGATTTTGTGTATATATTTTATCAATTTCTGTTATTGTTTAGATAAGAGGTTTGTTTGTAATTCATGTTTTTGCTGTTGTCATACCTTTTCAAAATCCCCATCAAAATAATGTACAGTGATAGCATTTACATTAATGTTATATTAAACTGCTGTTTTCTCTCACTATACTAACATTGGCTCAACTCTGTTTAATTGACCATTCATAATCGCTAATGAAATACTAGTAAACTTTCACCAAAAATAAAAATAGACATTAGATCATCTATTTAACAAATCACGGGAGGATTGGTGTTTTCTACACTAAATCGAGGTCTCCACTAAATGTAGAACAGTAATTCTTTCTTTGTTTTTCTTCTCTCTATGACATAAGTCTCCTCTAATAGCAAATGTTTTTGAATGAAGAAGGTTGAAAATGTCATTTGGTTTGTAGCCTTCCAAATGCCTCAACAATGATTCAGTCTTCCTGTAATCAACTGTGTGTTTATCAACACTAGCACTTTCACCACAAAGATTTTTATATGTGAGCCCATGACACTTCTTAAACCTGTCTAATAATCCATTTGAAGCATTGAAGTTTTCAAGTTTTAACCTTAACGTCACTTTGATAGCTTTCTCTTTCAGCACTGTGCCATTGATCGGGAGGTTGGCAGAACGCATTCCTTCAAACCATTCTATCAATACCTTTTCCATTTCGTCGCATGGGGAAGCTTTTATGTTTTTTCTTTCATTTGCTTCACTTCCTCATTTTACTTCCTCATCTAAAATGGATTTTTTATTTTTAACAATGAAGCATAAAGGTAATGGTGCAAGATTAAATTTTCACGCTATCTCCATTGCAGGCATGCTTGGTGAATAATTTTCACTTTTTCCAATATTGTCAGCTTCTTCCTTTTTGTAGCCATAATTAAGAGATAACATTAAACACAAATGAAGTAACACAATAAAAAAATATCGTTAATGAAATTTACTAGATGCATAGAGATGCAAAATGAACAGAAAACAAAGCCGAAATCGAAGCGTTTTCACGTCCCACGCATTTGTGTTCTATGCTTTAGCATCATACCCGATGAGAAGAGAGTTGGCTGCTGGGCTTATCTCCCTTTCAAAGAGTTTTAAGAGCTCTGATATGGCATGGTGCATTTCGGCGAGAGCGGCTAATCCCTTTAGCAAATCGACTATGGTAAAGAGTGGCAACATTAGAGTATTAGAGTTTCAATGGAAAAAAGATCCCTTAATCTGACCACTCCTTGCTCCACTCAGCAGCCAACTTATTCTGTCAACTATAGGTGACGTGGCGATGTGTTTTTGTAAGATTTGCATCATTCCCGTGCTAAATCGAATACAAGTTTTGGAAGGTCAATCTTTTTTACACTAAATGCAGGTTTTTCACTAAATCAAGGTTCACTAAATATGGGAAAATAATACAATGTATAGGACTTTGGTCGGGACCAGAAAGAATATTCACTAAATATGGGATTTCACTAAATGCGGGAACATTAAATCGGGATTTCACTGTATTTAGTTGCCAACAGTCTGATATCACATTGTTATAATAATCTTAACGCAATGTCTTGATGTTTGATGGTCATTTTGAGAAGTATTAGAGGTTCTTCAATGGATGGACATTGTTTTATTTGGTTATTTCAGTTTGCTGCACTGCTACTTCTGTTACAACAAATAAGGAATAAATACCTGGTTTTAAATACTTTTTCTGAATATCACATTAATGAAACCAGGCTCAACTTTGTGAATTTTACTCATAATTAAGAGAATGAAAAACTTTATGTCTTCCACTAAACTTATGGGTCCACAGATGTGTAACTGTTGTAAATGGTAAATTTTACATTAATGCAATTTTTCCTTTCGTTTTTTTGCTATAAACTTTTAAACATTTTTTCAGATGATCAGATTGATAATGGCAGTCCAGAGGAAGTTGAAATCAGAGCATGCACCATTGAAGCTGTTGAACTTATCACCACAGAGGTTAATGCATTGATTGAGAAAATGGGAAAGGGAGATTCATCTCCTGGTTTCATGAATGCAACACAAGTTGATCATTTTCTATGGAATTATCGAAGAGATCATGCTAACGAATTGGAGCATATCCCATTTCACAAGTCACGTTGCATATACTACTAATTGAAACAATATCAAATTAAAAACTTCAATGTTTTATAATTTTGTATTTTGAATAAAAGTACATAATAAGCAATTGTTAAATTTCGTTTTGATTTATTCCTAGATAAACATTTATAGCCTAATGTTATTGGTTTTTAAATTTTTTTACAAAATACCAAAATATTGTAAACTTTAACTATGCCCAGATAGCAGTGAAATAGCAGCGGTATGATAGTAACTAATTATGGTCACGACTTAAAAAGTTTTTTCCTCAAAAATGACAAAGTAGATTACAAAAAATTGCTCATTAACGACAACAACGAAATTAAGTTTTTCTCTTTTCAAATAAAAGTACAGTATCATGATTATTCTAATTGAAATAATTTATATTTAATAGTCAAACAACTTGTACCAACAGTGACCAATTGTCTGCAGGGTATGACCTAACGTATTTAATTAATTGTAAGCCGACCTTTTTTTACCTCCTTAAAAATTGTCATTCGGCTTAGAATCGGGCCTTAAAAATCCGAAGCATATCTAGTAGTATGTGCATAGTTTTGGGATTCCTCAAGCCATCTCTAGTATGCGTGTGCACGTAATCGTAAGATTCCCCGAGCCAACCGTCATTTTTTCATGCCTATGCAAGCGTAAATTTTTGTCATTTACTTTGGCGAATTTTTCAGTTTTTTTTAATAACCCCATAATGAGACTTTAAGAAAAAAGTGATAGTGTATGCAGAAGAAACATCAAATCTTGCTGCACAATGGCGGTACGGGATTGATGAGTCGAATGTGAGACGGAGAAGACAGAGAGAAACCGGGATATTTTTGTTGCAAGATTAAAAATCCAGGACATAGCCGGGACAAATTACATTTTATTAAAAATTGTATTGAATGCGTGAATATAACGTAATTTTAATTGATACCTTTTTTATTTAATTACGGATTGAAAAATAGGGGCTTTCACAGTTTTCGGTATTTTTTTCACGACAAAACCCAATACGGAATTTTCCTCATATGCACTTGTGGAAAGTGGGTGTCGGCTTACAATCGATTAAATACGGTATTTACTACAAATGAAACGAAACCTGTGTAGTTGACCATATTTTATGGAACCAGTTGTATTTATACCAGTTGTATTTGTTTTCACATGTCCGGCCCTTTTTAGGCCACATGCCTGTCTTCTAATCTAGCTACCTTTTTGCAGTTTTGGCTCTAGTCCTGAATATATTTTAACCTTACTATGTTGGTCACGAAGAAAATAAGCTGAACAAGATGCAGTGTGTCAGTTTTAATACCAACTGTAGCAATCAAAATAATAATGATATTTATATAGAAGAAATAATATAAAAAATTGACTAAGTCACACTTCAGTAAACACTGAAGATGTTCTACAAAAAAAAATGCAATTTAGAAATCATGCAAGCTTAGAGGCCAACAGCAAGTGCACGGCTGAAATGCTTTCTTCATATGCTTTTACAAATCAAGACTATATAAATGATAGCAGAGACATAAAAAGTAATTCAGAAGTGGAGAGGAACTATTACAATGATATTTCTGGCCAGAATAAATACAGGAATAAAAAATATTACATCGGAGGAGCCGCAACATAAGAGTGAGAAAGGTTCATTCCTGTTTTATGTGGTCACACATCATTTTTCCTCCAAGATCCTGTGCTTCTAAGCACACACAATTTTGTAGAATAAAAAGGGTTGTGAACACTTAAGTACAGTAATTAGTAAAATAATACAATGGACTCCAAATACAAGAAGTCAACTGAGCTAAGCATTCAGCATATAAAAGGAGTTTTGGATTTGATTGATGAAGGTGATAGCCAACACAAAATGGTCAACTGTTTGCTGTGGTGAAGTCAACATTTGGTAATGTTAGCAAGAACATAAATGCGATCTTGTGGGTTTGGGAGGAGAAATGAAACAATAAAAGGAAACGAAAATTACATAAATCAGAATGGATCAGTTAACATTCTCATTCTGAAATGTTTTCCAGAAATGTTGGTCAGCGGATATTTCGAACACTGAGCTATTGCTTCAAACCAAAGCCAAAGAAATTGCTTAAAGGATTCACCTTGAAGATTTTCAAGCCAACAACAATGGGTTAGAATCATTTAGAACAAGGAACAGCCTAAATTTCTGATTCCTTTCTGGTGAAGCAGCAGCAGTGGACTTGACAGCATTTAAGTCAAATCAACAATGTGTTCAAATAATACCCTCTGAAAAACCAATTTAACGCAGACAAAAATGGGTTATTTTTCAAGATTCTCAGAAAAAGTTTGGTTCAGAAGGGAAAAGTGCAAAGGCAGAAATCTTGCAAAGGTTACGCATACTCTTGTGTTGTAATGTAACTGGGGAAATTTTTAAACCTATATTGATTGGAAATGCTGACAACCTCATATATTCAAAGGAAAACGTTTGGACACAAAACATGTCTCCATTACTTGGTGCTCCAACAGGAAGGCATGAATGACTACAACAATATTTGAAGAATGGCTCACAACTGTGAAAAAGCAGATGCAGAAAGAAAATATAGCAACCTTAAGACCACTATTGGAATATTGCATGACAGTATGGTCACCATATCAAATAAAAATGTTGAATAGTTTGGAAAATTTCAAAGACGATTTATCGGGATTATGTGTTAAACTTGAACCTCCTTATACAAATGTTCCAATAGACACTGTAATGACTGAACTTAGGCTAACATCATTAAAAAATAGAGAAAACTATGATTTAATTTTTCTTTTAAAGCTGTTAAATAATTATATAGATTGCCCATAATGAGTTGAAAATATTTTATTCCGAATGCCGACCTATAATTTAAAATAAAACTATTTGTTTAATACTTTATACCATAAAACTAATAATTTTTATAATTCACCTTTGACAAGGGTCATAAGACTTATTAATGGTCTACCGCCTGATATTGATTTGTTTTGATATGATATAGAAATAATTAAATGTAAACTGATGAGACTGCGTTTTTAAGTACATACACTAAAATCAAATCTTTTAATAGCAAGTAACAAACTCATTCTCATGACAATGATACTGTCTCACCACCTGAGGTGTAGGAAAACCTAATTACTCCAAGGAGGCTCCGTTTATGAACCACAGTAAGATAGCTTTACTTTCTTTTTTATTGTGTGGCTGTTTAGTATGATTTATTAATAATATTCTATATATATGTTACAGAAAGTGTATAATCCAGGAATTGTATACGATTCCTAGGCATTGTGTAAAATGCCCAGCAGTTTTAGGTAAACTATGAATTATAATAGTTTAATTCCTAGGCACTCCTTAGAATATTTTGGAAAATTGTTAATAGGACGAACACAACAGTATCGAAATATGTTATTTAGTAAGACATAATTATTATTAAATACGAGAAATCACGGTTTGAATTATGAGTTGAATTCCTCGGCACTCTTTAGAATATTTTGGAAAACTGTTAATAGGACGAACACAAACAGTAGCGAAATATGTTATTTAGTAAGACGACATAATTATTATTAAATTCGAGAAATCAAGGTTTATGAAGTGATACAACTGCAAAAAACGTGATTATTAGAAGAGAACACATTCCTACTTACAAAAGTAATAATTTAATAAAACAATAATTATAATACAAAAAGATGTTGGGTTCGTCAGAAAAAGTTCTTAGCTGCAACACTTCGAATTTTGTTAAATCCTACATAAAAACGTTATTTCATAGGTTTTACACGACCGGTAGTGTGTTAAAACGAGCAAAGTTAGAATATTTTTAAATGTCTTCTAATTCTGCTCAGTATCGTTCGAGATGGCAACGGAAGAATGACTTCTTCCGTTGCCATCTCGAACGATACTGAGCAGAAGTAGAAATTTAAAAATATTCTAACTTTGCTCGTTTTAACACACTACCGGTATCATGTGTGGCACTGTATGGAATGACTAGTCAAAGTATGAAGCAGATAACATTTCACACTTTCTGACGTCTTTAGGCTTCTACACAGTGCCTAGGAATCGTATATAATGACTGATATAATACTTTGCCTGTACCATATACACTATATAAATTATAACTTTTCTGTCAATTATTTGAAAATCATTTATTTGATTGTTTTATTGTTGCTATGATGAGATGTTCTGTGTAGTGTTTAATAGGAAGGTGTTCCTGTAAAATGATAAATTATTATTATACTTCAAAAACATAATGATACAGCATACCCCATTATTTCCATCCTCGTTTGCCAGAAAATGAGCTAAATCAACATATTTAAAAATATGTAGCCAAGCTAGGAATTATATAGCATTATTTCATTCTAACTGTTAATGTCTTCATTCGAGTTAACATGAAACAAGACCACGACCAACCTCGACTTACTTGTAGTTACTTGTTTGAACCAAACTTTAAATTGAAGACAGGTGAACATCGAGGAACGCCACAGGCAATTTTAGTTATTCAATTGTCATTATGATACCCATCTCAAATCGTAAATGCTCAATGTTTAGCGAATACTTCGCTATATTTCACTAACGATGAAAGTAATGTGGTTTTCTTTTATTGTTCATATAATTTTTTTAATATCTGTTTTTGACATATACTTTACTACTCCTGTAATACACGGAATTGTTGCACAAAAAAATCCATTCCCTGCTCCTGAGGCACATGGGGTGTATCCCATACGAGAGTACCTACAGAATCAAGGCCTGACATGTTGCACTCATAGCGGGATTGTACGAAGATCCATCAGCTATAGCTAAAGTAAGTATAATTTAGTCAGATACCTCAACTGAAGTAATTTGTAGGCCGACAAAAGATCCTGATTGGAAATGACAGGTGTAAATAGTTTCTACTTTTTACAGTTTCCTTTTGTCTTTGCTACTATCTTTAAAACCAGAGTTCGAAATAATACATGGAATTTCTATTTGGAAAAGAGATACTATAACTGTAATTGTGCAGAATTGCAAGTAAATAATTCTATTTTAAAAATTTTTACTAATTGTAATCAACTGAAAGCAACTTTTACATTTCCCTTGATCTTAGAATCTCATAAGTAGAAAGGGAACACTACTTGTACTCGGCTACCGTTTAAGGTTATCAACTTTCTATAAAAAAAATGAACTGCTAAGTGTTTGAAAATAATATATGACGATACTAAGCTTGATGTTTGTAAAAGAGCTTCAATAACAATAAAAAATGTCAAAATCGGGTTAAATTTAACATATTCACCAAAACCCATGGGCATAATGCTCTCACATAGAGATATTCTTTTCAAGTAGGGTTGGAAGGAGAATCCTGTTGAATTTGATTCAGTATTCAACTGCAGCACTCGCACGTGGGCATGGGGCAGCCCTGACATACTTCCTATGTTTTCAAAAGGTAAGTTTTGAAAGATGTAATGCATCAACAGAAATATTATTTTTTATTATTATCTTGCTTTGAAGATTTTTTGATATAGCTGAAAAAATTCCAATAATCAATGTTACTGTATTTATATCCTATATTAGTTAACTGAAGTAGGTACCTTTGAAAATTAAGTTAAAATATTTTTCAGAAATCTATAGCAGAAATGATAATAACTGGTTTTCCTTATCATATTGCAGGGGGTTAAGGTCCCCAGGAATAATATTCAGTTTGTTAACCTAGAAAACCATCATCTGATTGGTTTCCTCACTAAATTTCACGTTTTTTATTTTGTAGCCAGTGGTGATCATATGTGGATAGAAACCTACACTCCAGAAGATCAGGACTTTTCTGGTGGGAAGAAAGGTGGTCCTTCATGGTTGGATGAATGGGTTTTTTCCAGGTTTGAAAACTTCGTGGAATATGTCAAAAGAAAGGAAAATACCAATGAAGACAATGTAGAAGGAGGATATCGTTGGAAACATATCCGTGAAGGAGGTGTAATCTTCTTCCTTCATTTGCTGGCCTCGGACACAGCAGGTCACATTTTTAAGCCTCATTCAGGGTACATATTCAGTATCAACTTTCTTAGTTTTATTTAAAATGCATATATCGGTAAATGTGTTACCTATGATATTATCATTTATTGTTTTGCATAACAGTGTGTTAACTCAGTTATGCTATTTCATTGCTGTTATTTCTCTCTGTTATAAAAGAATTGCATATCATATACAGGCATCCCTCGTTTAACATGGTAGATACGGTCCGGGAAAATACCGCGCTAAACAAAAATTACTTTTCTATAAGAATACATGTAATTATGATGAAATGTATACCTAACTCAAAAATTTTCACATCTAACTCCACAAAAATCTTCCACGCTAAGGTTTTTCTGGATCTAATGCCATCAGTAGTCAGTTTGCTAAAAATATTACATCGCGATAACCTATATGTATAAAACATTTAAAAATTTTGAAAATGATTGCATTGAATTATTAACCATAAAAATGAAAAATTTCATTAAACATTTGCCAAAAAAGAGATTCCTGCATGAATTTATTAGGAGTCTGTGTTAGAGGCTGATTGCACGAATTGCGTCAGTATGTTCTAAAGCAGTTGTTGAAGACATGCTTGTGCTTGGCGTTGATAATGGTCTTTTTCTTAAAAATATGTCTAATGTACTTTGTACCATAGACTTCTGCTTCTCCCTATAAACTTCTCTATAGCATTCAGTCGATTGACCCAAGTCCCTGCAAACACGCGAACTCCAGTTCTCCATGGGATTCATTTCTTCAGTAATTGATTGCGCTTCATCAATTAAAGAGAATAACCATCCTAGTTTATTTGCTGTAATTTGACAAGTGATATGCCCTTCCAAATCTTTATCTTCCTCGTCTGCTGAAGATGCTTTCCTCATATCCAAATTAAAAAGATCTTAATTTGATAGATCTTCACTATGTGAATTTAGCAACTCCTTCACATCACCTGTCTCAACCTCATTGAAGTCCACCTTTTGCAAAAGTTTAACAATGTCCGTTATTACAGCTTCTGGTTCATCAAAGCCGCAGAAATCAAAAACAGATTCTGGCCATATTTTCTGCCACACTACATTCAATGTTGAATGTTTCCTTTCATCCCAAGATTCTCCAATATTGTTAATGGCATGCATGATGTTATAATTTTGCCAGAATTCTCGAACCATCAACTTTCCTTCTTCTGTTCCACGAATCAGCTGGGCTAATGTTTTCTTTAAATAGTTCACCTTAAATGTGTATATTATGCCTTGATCCATAGGTTGAATCAAAGCTGTTGTATTTTTTGGGAGAAATTCAACCATAATGTTGCCAGACTTATCCTTTAAGATGATTGGGTGTCCAGGGGCATTGTCAAGAAGCAACAATGCCTTGTGCGCAATATTATTTTAAAAAAATATTTTTCTACAGCAGGACAGAAGTAATATATAAACCATTCTTTGAAAATCTTCCTAGTTACCCACCCCTTCCTGTTTGATCACCACACAACTGAAAGAGAGGATTTTTCATATCCTTTAAGAGCCCTTGGATTTTCTCTCTGATAGACTAGCATGGGCTTCAACTTAAAATCCCCTTCTACATTTGCTCCTAAAAGAAGGGTAAACCTATCTTTAGCCACCTTAAATCCAGGTGCAGACTTTTCCTCACGGGAAATAAAAGTTCTTTTGGACGTTCTTTTCCAAAAGAGAGCAGTTTCATCGACGTTGAAGACTTGACTTGGTAAATATGCTCTTATAATAAGCTGCAAAGTTTCACAATATGCTTCTGCTGCCTCTAAATCAACACTACCTCCCTCACCAGTTAATTTCAGGTTTTGTACATTAGCTCTTTTTTTAAAGCGCTCCACTCATCCAGAACTTCTCGTAAAACTTTCACTGGATGTAGATTCACCATTTATTTTTTAAGTCTTCAAAGAGGCTCCTGGCTTTTTCTTGAATTATCAATCCAAACAATTAACAAGGCTTCCATTTTCTCCATCACCGAACTATGCAAATGCTGCAATTGAGTTGCTGATAGTGGTGCTACATCGTGACTGCACAACTTAATTTTGTCTTTATTTTTCCTTATAGTATGCACAGTGGATTCAACCAACCCCATTGAATTAGCAATATCAATCACACAATCACCTTGCTCAAGGCGCTTAAGTACCGCAAGTTTCACTTCTAAATTGATACTTTTCCTCTTAGCAGCCGAAGGAGTTGAAGATGATGGTCTCTTTGAGGACATAATGAGGGTTATATTACTTTTAAATATGAATCACTGATAATTTTACTAATTCACTAGCCACACGCATAATGCATGCTTCCTACTGCATAAATTACTTTAAAATATAAAGTACAAATAACTTTAAAAATTCACAGAGTACACATGTAAATTGTTTTTCACTGCATAACACACGACAAAACACTGATATGGGAGAAGGGGGAAGACCCTCGAGTCTCCGGGGTATTCCCTGTGCTGAGTGTGGGAGACAGCTTAAGCAGTTTTTCCAAACTCTTGAGTGACCCACTCTTACTCACTGCCCCATTTGAGTCCTTTGGGAGTGACTTTAAGTAATTGGCCCCCTGGTGTTATTTGCAAGAGTAGGATAAAGCTGGCACTAGGTTTTTCTCTCTTCCTGTGTCCTGGCTGAAGAGGGTGAAGTGGATATACCCTGTAAGAGCCCAATCTCTGAGAGAGGGTAGCAAATGACAGATATATGTGAATATTAGGCTACAACCAGCTGGTGGAATCAATTCAAAATTTGGAGTTTCTAAAATTGTTTTTTTCGAGTTACTAAAATGAAAATTTCACAAAGATTGCTGGAGAAATATGTGGGAAAATTCAGCATTTCTATTTAAACATTTAAGGAATCAAAATAAAAATTATTTCCGTAGTTCTAATCTGATGGTGTGATCTCAAAATTATGGTATTTATTGTTTTACGGAAAAACAACAGGTAATACGTGGGAAAGTTAAAAATTCATTCAAGTAAACTCTCAAGAATATGTAGCGAATTGTGTCTGGTGTAAATATATGGAATTCCTTCATCTTGTAAATATATTTACAAATATTTGTTTAGTTCCAAGCTCGGTGGAGTGAAAATCATCATTAAGCCCCTTTTTGCTTGTTAAGGTTTAACCTAAATTTAAAGAGTTTAAAAGTTTCATGAGACTAAAAATTGCATATGCGACTGTTATAATTCATTTTGGCTTCCAAAGTTGATAAATTGTATGAATAAATACGATAAATAGGACAAAAAATCGAGATACATATAAAACGGTGATTTCTGAAATAAAATTCTTGGAATTAAAACCGTGCAAATGCGAAATTGTTACTGTGATAAACAAAAAAGTTCCTCGGTATGATAACCTCATAAAAGCAAAAGTGTGCTAAACAAAAGCATTAAACGAAGGATGCCTGTAATTAACTTTACAATTTAGAGGATTATCTAATTTCTTTATGCTGAACGACTTTCTTATTTAGGGAGTACCAACAAAATGTGCATTTGGTTGATAGTGGAGTGAAGAAAGTGGTGAATCTTGTAGAAAATTTTTACAATAATGATGGAAGAACTGCTTACATCTTTACTGCTGACCATGGAATGACTGATTGGGGTAATTGAAACATTTGTCATATTGAAAGAATTCTTATAGAAGGTATATTTATTTGCTGAAAGAATAGTTGCCAGTCTTATGTTAATGACTCGAGTATAAACGATAGTGTATTTTTAGGTGCTATGATCTCTAATAAATAGAATTCACAGTTCAAAATTGAATTGCCAAGCTTGCCTTATGATTGGGATCAAATGTTAATTAAGATAGCTCCCACAGCCATAAAATGGTTACGAAAATCTATGGACATTTCTCTCCATTGTTATTCTGCTTTAAAAATGTTATTCTTTTTAAACCTTAGGCGAATCAACACTGACAGCTACTTACTGTTAGTCCCTGAAATGCTCATCTGGTTTTCCTAACCCTTTTAGGGATGTTGGAGTTTTATTAAAGATCAACAACATTCATAATGCCCATATGTAGAATAAATTTGATTTTCAAGTGGATCAATTCATAATTCTTGTAATTTAGGTTCACATGGGGCAGGAGATGCATCAGAAACTCAGACTCCTTTGGTGGCGTGGGGTGCTGGTGTACCAACACCAATTTCATCAGATAGTGACAAATGTGACAAGACCCAAAAATGGCCATATCTAGATGATGAGAGTTGGAAATTATCACACCTCTGCAGGCACGATGTTTGGCAGGCCGACATTGCCCCTCCAATGTCAACTCTTGTTGGAGCAGCCATTCCTGTCAATTCAGTCGTTAGTACATTCCCAATATTAATCATTTATAGTTGTTATTATTTCCAAATATAATAGATGTAGTACATATAATGATGATCATGTGTGTTAAGTGGCATTTTTACTTTTAGATGTTTTTTTTACTATTCTGTCTTTCTCTCAAGGGGTACCTGCGCCGTGCCTATCTTGAACTTAAACAGAAAGAAATGGCTGAAGCTGCTTTTACCAATGCTAGGCAAATCCTAGCACAACATACTCGTAGACAGACATTACTTGGACAACGACATGGAGATGGAAGTTGGAATGGGTCTCCTCTGAGATTTCTTCCATCATTTTATCGTCCATTCCCATCTCTCCTTCCTGAAGAAGAGGAACTGAGAGTGAAAACTATCAGGAGTCTTATCGATAGTGGACAATATAAAATAGCTGTACATTACTGTTATGGTTTCTCTCAATTTAACTGAATTTATGCAATAATAAATTATTGGTACCAAGATAGTGCTGATTTTTTTCATTCCAGCTGTTCAATGTCATCTATAAATTTAAATTTCTTTCTTTCTACTTCTACTAGATGGACCAATGTGATGAACTATTCGAGCTTGCTTTAGCTGGGCTGGAGTATCACCATCGCTACCATCAGCCCCTGCTTCTGGCATGCATATCGCTTGCTTTCCTTGGCTGGATTTCCATTCTACTCCTTTCTGTAATTTATCCAGAAAATTCTGACTTGGGATCTTGTATTCTTAGTGGAGATTTCAAGCCAATTAGAGACTTGCCTTTTTTATTTGCGGCAAAATTTGTTGGATTTTACTTATTTGGTAAGTGAATTTGAATGTTTTCATGACTACTATATTTACCTAAATGTAATAGAATCTGTCTATTATAACTTCCTATTTATACAAAATAAATTCAAATCACTAATGCATATCCTTGTGGCTAATTGTTTTAATTTCCTCATGTGAATGTTTTCTGTTGATCTTTAAAACCATCATGCATTTCCTTTGGTAATGCTGAACTGTCTTTCTGCATTATGTTGACATACCATTGGTCCATGTGGGGCTATTTCATATTAACAGTATTGTAGCTAGGAAGCTGGGCACCTGGGGTAAGACTGAAAAACACCACCTGGAATCTCTCGTGATATTATAACCAATGGTCTAAATTGTGTTCCAAATAATTTATATTGCACTTATTATCGAAAGTATTTTATCAACCACAATATTTTTCAAAATATTTATGACAAACTATATTTGTGACTTAACTGTCATTACCCCATTGCTTCAGTGCTCAGGGAGATCCCCTTCCCTGTTGAAGTACTCTGTATTAGGTATTGTCGTAGCAGTTTCTGCTTCTTTGTAAAATAAATCTTTTATTGATTATGAATCTTTGTTTCAAAAAGACTTCCAAGCTTGAAGAATATCCCATATTATAGAAAACATGGTTAATTTTTAGCCAGCTTAAATTTTCCTTTCTGTACATCATTTATAATGTGCTATTTATTATATTAATTTGTTATCTTTAAATAGTTTTGTATGCACCACTGCAGTATTATTTTTACTGCCTCCTTCCTGTTGTCCTTTGGTGGCTGGTAATGAGGTTGCTCAATGGCCGCAGAAGAAGATATTTGATGATGCAGAGGAGACCTCCAAATAGAAACACCATATCTTCAGTACTTCATGTTGCTGCTTATGCTATAGGAGTTGAGATTATGGTAAAATTTTGCTGGTAAATTTTTATGGCACTCATTATTGAAACATTTGCCAGTAAATCTCGAAAGTAACGAAATGATTAAATTATACAAAATAAACGTTCTGTTGAAAGCATTCTTCAAAGCTTCATAATTTCACTCTTAACTTTTGTACTTCTAAATCAGGACATCACATGCCATGCCATTTTAAAATGTGGGCACCTCTGTTACTTTAATTTTACTGTAAGAAGTTGGAAGAAAGAACGGACAAGGTAATCATTGAGTAATGTAGAGATATGAAATATGTAAAAATGTTTAATATTTAGTCATTTAGTTTTTGATTCTAAGCTGTGGGTTTCAATTTCACCAAAATCCTTTTTACTCATTATTATGACATCTATTTCAAAATTATCATTTAACCATCTTGAAATTTGAATTGATGATCAGGTTTTTTTAAATGTTGAATTTTCACCCCATCTTCACTTTGGCTTAAAATACAGGGTGTACACAAATGATCTGAGCGGTTTCCAAAATTTATGTAAAAAAAAGTTTAAAGTATACAGGAATGAAACTTACACCATTTGAAAGACTATCTCAAAAAGTTTTTTCTTTAGTTTTTACGCTAGTTGAGTTCAATGTGAGCACCATTTGTAGCTCTGCACTCATCAAAACGATACTCTTTTTCTTGCCAGACGTGTTGTAACATTTCATGGTGAACATTCCCAACAGCGTTTCGTATTCTCTTCTTCAAATTTTCCAATGTTGCTGGCAGTGGCAGATATAACGCACTGGTTCCAAAGGTATTATTTTATTTAATTAGTGACCTCCCCTTTTCCCATCTATCTGTTTCATCTGAAGTTCTCAGAAAGTTCAATTTAATTTTTTTCGAAAATTTTTTAGAATTTTTTTTTCCAAAATTTTTTTCGAACATCTTTTTCGAAATTTTTCCGAAAGTTTTTTTCAGAAATTTTTTTAAAGTTTTTTTCGAAAATTTCTTTTCGAAATTTTTTTTTGAAAATTTTTTTCAAAGTTTTTTGAATTTTTTTTTGGTAAATTTTTTTCAAAATTTTATCGAAATTTTTTATCGAAAATTTTTTTCGAAAATCTTTCTCAAAATTTTTTTCGAAAATTTTATGAAAAATGTTTTTCGAAAATTTTTTGAAGAATTTTTTTCGAAATTTTTGTTCTATAATTTTTTTCAAAATTTTTTTCGAAAATTATTTCATAAAAATTTTTTTGTATATTTTTAAAAAAATTTTTGAAAATTTTTTTCCAAAATATTTTTGAATATTTTTTTTCGAAAATTTTTTCAAAATTTTTTTCGATAATTTTTTAAAAAATGTTTTCGTAATTTTTTTTCCAAATTTTTTTCGAATATTTTTTGAAAAATTTTTCGAATTTATTTTGAAAACATTTTTTCGAAAATTTTTTTCCAAAACAATTCTCAATATTTTCTTTCGAAAATTTTTTCGAAAAATTTTTTTTCCAAAATTTTTTTGGGAAATATTTTTTTCGAAAATTTTTAATGAAAATATTTTTTTCTAAAATTTTTTTGAATATTTTTTTTCGGAAATTTTTTCAAACTTTTTTTCGGAAATTTTTTTCAAACTTTTAGCGGAAATTTTTTTCGAAAATGTTTTTTCAAAAATATTTTTCAATATTTTTTTCGAAAATATTTTCGAAAACTTTTTTCGAAATTATTTTCTAAAATTTTTTTGAAAGCTTTTTTTCCAAAATTTTTTTCGAACATTTTTTTCGAAATTTTTCCGAAATTTTTTTCAGAAATTTTTTTAAATAGTTTTTTTCGAAAATTTCATTTCGAAATTTTTTTTCGAAAATTTTTTTCAAAATTTATTCGAAATGTTTTTTTCGAAAATTTTTTCCGAAACTTTTCTCCAAAATTTTTTGAATATTTTTTTTTGAAAATTTTTTTCAAAACTTTATCAGAATTTTTCATCCAAATTCAAAATTACTTTTAGCGGAAATTTTTTTCGAAAATTTTTTTTCCAAAATTTTTTTCGAAAATTTTTTAGAATTTTTTTTTCCAAAATTTTTTTCGAACATCTTTTTCGAAATTTTTCCGAAAGTTTTTTTCAGAAATTTTTTTAGTTTTTTTCGAAAATTTCTTTTCGAAATTGTTTTTTACAAAATTTTTTTGAGTATTTTTTTTTTTTAATTTTTTCAAAATTTTTTTGAAAATTTTTATCAAAATGTTTTCCGAAAATTTTTTCTAAATTTTTTTCGAAAATTTTTTGAAAAATTTTACGAAAATTTTTTCATAATTTTTTTTTCCAAAGTTTTTTCGAAAATCTTGAAAATTTTTTCGAAATATTTTAGAAAAATTGTTTTCGAAAATTTTTTTGAAAATTTTTTTTTTGAAAATTTTTTTTGGAAAAATTTTTTTTTGAAAATTTTTTTTCGAAAATTTTTAATGAAAATATTTTTTTCCCAAATTTTTTTGAATATTTTTTTTTGAAAATTTTTTCAAAATTTTTTTGAAAATTTTTTTCAAAATTTTTTTCGAAAATTTTTTTTGAAATTTTTTTCGAAATTTTTTTGAAAAATTTGACGAAAATTTTTTTCCAAAACATTTTTCAATATTTTCTTTCGAAAATTTTTGAAAACTTTTTTTCAAAAATTTTATTAATTTTTTTTCCAAAATCTTTTTCGAAAATTTTTTGAAAAATTTTTTCGTAATTTTTTTTCCAAATTTTTTTCGAAAATTTTTTGAAAAATTTTTCTAAATTATTTTGAAAAATTTTTTTCGAAAATTTTTTTCCAAAACATTTTTCAATATTTTCTTTCGAAAATTTTTTTCGGAATTTTTTTCGAAAATTTTTTCGAAAAATTTTTTTTCCAAAATTTTTTTTGGAAATAATTTTTTCGAAAATTTTTAATGAAAATATTTTTTTCTAAAATTTTTTTGAATATTTTTTTTCGAAAATTTTTTCAAACTTTCTTTCGAAATTTTTTTTCAAACTTTTAGCGGAAATTTTTTTCGAAAAATTTTTTTCCAAAATATTTTTCAATATTTTTTTCGAAAATATTTTCGAAAACTTTTTTCGAAATTATTTTCTAAAATTTTTTTGAAAGCTTTTTTTCGAAAATTTTTTAATTTTTTTTTCCAAAATTTTTTTCGAAAATCTTTTCCGAAATTTTTCCGAAAATTTTTTTCAGAAATTTTTTTAAATAGTTTTTTTCGAAAATTTCTTTTCGAAATATTTTTTCGAAAATTTTTTAAAAAATTTTTTCGAAATGTTTTTTTCGAAAATTTTTTCCGAAACTTTTTTTCAATATTTTTTAAATATTTTTCTTTGAAAATTTTTTTCAAAACTTTATCAGAATTTTTTATCCAAATTCAAAATTTTTTTCTAGAAAATTTTTCGAAATTTTTTTGGACAATTTTTTGAAACCTTTTTTCGAAAATTTTTTTCAATATTTTTTTCGAAAATTTTTTAAATATTTTTTTTCGAAATTTTTTTCGAATATTTTTTTTTCAAAATATTTTGGAATATTTTTTTTCGAAATTTTTTTCGAGAATATTTTTTTTTGAATTTTTTTGAAAAATATTTGTCGAAAATTTTTTTCAAAATATTTTCGAAAATTCTTTTCGAAAATTTTTTTGAAAATTTTTTTCCAAAATTATATGGAATATTGTTTTTCGAAAATTTTTTTCGAACATTTTTTTCGAAATTTATCCGAAAATTATTTCTTAAAAATTTTTTTGTATATTTTTAAAAAAATTTTTGAAATTTTTTTTTCCAAAATATTTTTGAATATTTTTTTTCGAAAATTTTTTCAAAATTTTTTTCGATAATTTTTTGAAAAATTTTTTCGTAATTTTTTTTCCAACTTTTTTTGGAAAATTTTTTGAAAAAATTTTCGAAATTATTTTGAAAAATTTTTTTCGAAAATTTTTTTCCAAAACATTTTTCAATATTTTCTTTCGAAAATTTTTTTCGGAATTTTTTTCGAAAATTTTTTCGAAAACCTTTTTTTCCACAATTTTTTTTGGAAATATTTTTTTCCAAAATTTTTTTTCGAAAATTTTTAATGAAAATATTTTTTTCTAAAATTTTTTTGAATATTTTTTTTCGAAAATTTTTGCAAACTTTTTTCGAAATTTTTTTTCAAACTGTTAGCGGAAATTTTTTTCGAAAAATGTTTTTCCAAAATATTTTTCAATATTTTTTTCGAAAATATTTTCGAAAACCTTTTTAGAAATTAATTTCTAAAATTTTTTTGAAAGCTTTCTTTCGAAAATTTATTAGAATCTTTTTCGAAATTTTTTTCAGAAATATTTTGTTTTTTTCGAAAATTTCCTTTCGAAATTTTTTTTTGAAAATTTTTTTCAAAATTTTTTGAATTTTTTTTGGTAAATTTCTTTCAAAATTTTATCGAAAATTTTTTTGGAAAATCTTTCAAAATTTTTTTCGAAAATTTTATGAAAAATGTTTTTCGAAAATTTTTTGAAGAATTTTTTTCGAAATTTTTTTTCGATAATTTTTTTCAAAATTTTTTTCGAAAATTATTTCTTAAAATTTATTTTGTATATTTTTAAAAAAATTTTTGAAAATTTTTTTTCCAAAATATTTTTGAATATTTTTTTTCAAAATTTTTTTCGATAATTTTTTAAAAAATGTTTTCGTAATTTTTTTTCCAAATTTTTTTCGAATATTTTTTGAAAAATTTTTCGAATTTATTTTGAAAAATTTTTTTCGAAAATTTTTTTCCAAAACAATTTTCAATATTTTTTTTCGAAAATTTTTTCGAGAAATTTTTTTTCAAATTTTTTTTTGGAAATATTTTTTTCGAAAATTTTTAATAAAAATATTTTTTATAAAAATTTTTTTGAATATTTTTTTTCGAAAATCTTTTGAAAATTTTTTCGAAATATTTTAGAAAAATTGTTTTCGAAAATTTTTTTGAAAATTTTTTTTGGAAAAATTTTTTTTTGAAAATTTTTTTTCGAAAATTTTTTTTCGAAAATTTTTAATGAAAATATTTTTTTCCCAAATTTTTTTAAATATTTTTTTTTGAAAATTTTTTCAAAATTTTTTTCAAAATTTTTTTCAAAATTTTTTTCAAAATTTTTTTCGAAAATTTTTTTTGAAATTTTTTTCGAAATTTTTTTGAAAAATTTGACGAAAATTTTTTTCCAAAACATTTTTCAATATTTTCTTTCGAAAATTTTTGAAAACTTTTTTTCCAAAAATTTTATTAATTTTTTTTCCAAAATCTTTTTCGAAAATTTTTTGAAAATTTTTTTCGTAATTTTTTTTCCAAATTTTTTTCGAAAATTTTTTGAAAAATTTTTCGAAATTATTTTGAAAAATTTTTTTCGAAAATTTTTTTCCAAAACATTTTTCAATATTTTCTTTCGAAAATTTTTTTCGGAATTTTTTTCGAAAATTTTTTCGAAAAATTTTTTTTCCAAAATTTTTTTTGGAAATATTTTTTTCGAAAATTTTTTTTCGAAAATTTTTAATGAAAATATTTTTTTCTAAAATTTTTTTGAATATTTTTTTTCGAAAATTTTTTCAAACTTTCTTTCGAAATTTTTTTTCAAACTTTTAGCGGAAATTTTTTTCGAAAAATTTTTTTCCAAAATATTTTTCAATATTTTTTTCGAAAATATTTTCGAAAACTTTTTTCGAAATTATTTTCTAAAATTTTTTTGAAAGCTTTTTTTCGAAAATTTTTTAGAATTTTTTTTTCCAAAATTTTTTTCGAAAATCTTTTCCGAAATTTTTCCGAAAATTTTTTTCAGAAATTTTTTTTAATAGTTTTTTTCGAAAATTTCTTTTCGAAATATTTTTTCGAAAATTTTTTAAAAAATTTATTCGAAATGTTTTTTTCGAAAATTTTTTCCGAAACTTTTTTTCAAAATTTTTTGAATATTTTTCTTTGAAAATTTTTTTCAAAACTTTATCAGAATTTTTTATCCAATTTCAAAATTTTTTTCTAGAAAATTTTTCGAAATTTTTTTGGACAATTTTTTGAAACCTTTTTTCGAAAATTTTTTCGAAAATTTTTTTCAATATTTTTTTCGAAAATTTTTTAAATATTTTTTTTCGAAATTTTTTTCGAATATTTTTTTTTCAAAATATTTTGGAATATTTTTTTTCGAAATTTTTTTCGAGAATATTTTTTTTTGAATTTTTTTGAAAAATATTTGTCGAAAGTTTTTTTCAAAATATTTTCGAAAATTTTTTTTGAAAATTTTTTTCCAAAATTATATGGAATATTTTTTTTCGAAAATTTTTTTCGAACATTTTTTTCGAAATTTATCCGAAAATTATTTCTTAAAAATTTTTTTGTATATTTTTAAAAAAATTTTTGAAATTTTTTTTTCCAAAATATTTTTGAATATTTTTTTTCGAAAATTTTTTCAAAATTTTTTTCGATAATTTTTTGAAAAATTTTTTCGTAATTTTTTTTCCAACTTTTTTTGGAAAATTTTTTGAAAAAATTTTCGAAATTATTTTGAAAAATTTTTTTCGAAAATTTTTTTCCAAAACATTTTTCAATATTTTCTTTCGAAAATTTTTTTCGGAATTTTTTTCGAAAATTTTTTCGAAAACCTTTTTTTCCACAATTTTTTTTGGAAATATTTTTTTCCAAAATTTTTTTTCGAAAATTTTTAATGAAAATATTTTTTTCTAAAATTTTTTTGAATATTTTTTTTCGAAAATTTTTGCAACTTTTTTCGAAATTTTTTTTCAAACTGTTAGCGGAAATTTTTTTCGAAAAATGTTTTTCCAAAATATTTTTCAATATTTTTTTCGAAAATATTTTCGAAAACTTTTTTCGAAATTAATTTCTAAAATTTTTTTGAAAGCTTTCTTTCGAAAATTTATTAGAATCTTTTTCGAAATTTTTCCGAAAGTTTTTTTTAGAAATTTTTTTCAGAAATATTTTAAGTTTTTTTCGAAAATTTCCTTTCGAAATTTTTTTTTGAAAATTTTTTTCAAAATTTTTTGAATTTTTTTTTGGTAAATTTCTTTCAAAATTTTATCGAAAATTTTTTTGGAAAATCTTTCAAAATTTTTTTCGAAAATTTTATGAAAAATGTTTTTCGAAAATTTTTTGAAGAATTTTTTTCGAAATTTTTCTTCGATAATTTTTTTCAAAATTTTTTTCGAAAATTATTTCTTAAAATTTATTTTGTATATTTTTAAAAAAATTTTTGAAAATTTTTTTTCCAAAATATTTTTGAATATTTTTTTTCAAAATTTTTTTCGATAATTTTTTAAAAAATGTATTCGTAATTTTTTTTCCAAATTTTTTTCGAATATTTTTTGAAAAATTTTTCGAATTTATTTTGAAAAATTTTTTTCGAAAATTTTTTTCCAAAACAATTTTCAATATTTTTTTTCGAAAATTTTTTCGAGAAATTTTTTTTCCAAATTTTTTTTTGGAAATATTTTTTTCGGAAATTTTTAATGAAAATATTTTTTATAAAAATTTTTTTGAATATTTTTTTTCGAAAATCTTTTGAAAATTTTTTCGAAATATTTTAGAAAAATTGTTTTCGAAAATTTTTTTGAAAATTTTTTTTTTGAAAATTTTTTTTGGAAAAATTTTTTTTTGAAAATTTTTTTTCGAAAATTTTTTTTCGAAAATTTTTAATGAAAATATTTTTTTCCCAAATTTTTTTGAATATTTTTTTTTGAAAATTTTTTCAAAATTTTTTTGAAAATTTTTTTCAAAATTTTTTTCGAAAATTTTTTTTGAAATTTTTTTCGAAATTTTTTTGAAAAATTTGACGAAAATTTTTTTCCAAAACATTTTTCAATATTTTCTTTCGAAAATTTTTGAAAACTTTTTTTCCAAAAATTTTATTAATTTTTTTTCCAAATTTTTTTCGAAAATTTTTTGAAAAAATTTTCGAAATTATTTTGAAAAATTTTTTTCGAAAATTTTTTTCCAAAACATTTTTCAATATTTTCTTTCGAAAATTTTTTTCGGAATTTTTTTCGAAAATTTTTTCGAAAAATTTTTTTTCCAAAATTTTTTTTGGAAATATTTTTTTCGAAAATTTTTTTTCGAAAATTTTTAATGAAAATATTTTTTTCTAAAATTTTTTTGAATATTTTTTTTCGAAAATTTTTTCAAACTTTCTTTCGAAATTTTTTTTCAAACTTTTAGCGGAATTTTTTTTCGAAAAATTTTTTTCCAAAATATTTTTCAATATTTTTTTCGAAAATATTTTCGAAAACTTTTTTCGAAATTATTTTCTAAAATTTTTTTGAAAGCTTTTTTTCGAAAATTTTTTAGAATTTTTTTTTCCAAAATTTTTTTCGAAAATCTTTTCCGAAATTTTTCCGAAAATTTTTTTCAGAAATTTTTTTTAATAGTTTTTTTCGAAAATTTCTTTTCGAAATATTTTTTCGAAAATTTTTTAAAAAATTTATTCGAAATGTTTTTTTCGAAAATTTTTTCCGAAACTTTTTTTCAAAATTTTTTGAATATTTTTCTTTGAAAATTTTTTTCAAAACTTTATCAGAATTTTTTATCCAATTTCAAAATTTTTTTCTAGAAAATTTTTCGAAATTTTTTTGGACAATTTTTTGAAACCTTTTTTCGAAAATTTTTTCGAAAATTTTTTTCAATATTTTTTTCGAAAAGTTTTTTGAATATTTTTTTTTGAAATTTTTTTCGAATATTTTTTTTTCAAAATATTTTGGAATATTTTTTTTCGAAATTTTTTTCGAGAATATTTTTTTTTGAATTTTTTTGAAAAATATTTGTCGAAAATTTTTTTCAAAATATTTTCGAAAATTCTTTTCGAAAATTTTTTTTGAAAATTTTTTTCCAAAATTATATGGAATATTTTTTTCAAAATTTTATCGAAAATATTTTTCGAAAATGTTTTTGAAAAATTTTTTCTTCGAAAATATTTTTCAATATTTGTTTTCAAAATTTTTTCGAAGACTTTTTTCGAAATTATTTTCGAAAATTTTTTTGAAAACTTTTTTTGGAAATGTTTTTATAAATTTTTCCTTTCAAAATATTTTTGTATATTTTTTTTAGAAAATTTTTATCAATATTTTTTATAAAGATTTCTTTCGCAAATTTTTTTTCCAAAATTTTTTTGTATATTTTTTTCGAAAACTTTTTTCGAAAATTTTTTCAAAATATTTTCGAAAATTTTTTTTGAAAATTTTTTTCCAAAATTATATGGAATATTTTTTTTCGAAAATTTTTTTCGAACATTTTTTTCGAAATTTATCCGAAAATTATTTCTTAAAAATTTTTTTGTATATTTTTAAAAAAATTTTTGAAATTTTTTTTTCCAAAATATTTTTGAATATTTTTTTTCGAAAATTTTTTCAAAATTTTTTTCGATAATTTTTTGAAAAATTTTTTCGTAATTTTTTTTCCAACTTTTTTTGGAAAATTTTTTGAAAAAATTTTTGAAATTATTTTGAAAAATTTTTTTCGAAAATTTTTTTCCAAAACATTTTTCAATATTTTCTTTCGAAAATTTTTTTCGGAATTTTTTTCGAAAATTTTTTCGAAAACCTTTTTTTCCACAATTTTTTTTGGAAATATTTTTTTCCAAAATTTTTTTTCGAAAATTTTTAATGAAAATATTTTTTTCTAAAATTTTTTTGAATATTTTTTTTCGAAAATTTTTGCAACTTTTTTCGAAATTTTTTTTCAAACTGTTAGCGGAAATTTTTTTCGAAAAATGTTTTTCCAAAATATTTTTCAATATTTTTTTCGAAAATATTTTCGAAAACTTTTTTCGAAATTAATTTCTAAAATTTTTTTGAAAGCTTTCTTTCGAAAATTTATTAGAATCTTTTTCGAAATTTTTCCGAAAGTTTTTTTTAGAAATTTTTTTCAGAAATATTTTAAGTTTTTTTCGAAAATTTCCTTTCGAAATTTTTTTTTGAAAATTTTTTTCAAAATTTTTTGAATTTTTTTTTGGTAAATTTCTTTCAAAATTTTATCGAAAATTTTTTTGGAAAATCTTTCAAAATTTTTTTCGAAATTTTATGAAAAATGTTTTTCGAAAATTTTTTGAAGAATTTTTTTCGAAATTTTTTTTCGATAATTTTTTTCAAAATTTTTTTCGAAAATTATTTCTTAAAATTTATTTTGTATATTTTTAAAAAAATTTTTGAAAATTTTTTTTCCAAAATATTTTTGAATATTTTTTTTCAAAATTTTTTTCGATAATTTTTTAACAAATGTTTTCGTAATTTTTTTTCCAAATTTTTTTCGAATATTTTTTGAAAAATTTTTCGAATTTATTTTGAAAAATTTTTTTCGAAAATTTTTTTCCAAAACAATTTTCAATATTTTTTTTCGAAAATTTTTTCGAGAAATTTTTTTTCCAAATTTTTTTTTGGAAATATTTTTTTCGGAAATTTTTAATGAAAATATTTTTTATAAAAATTTTTTTGAATATTTTTTTTCGAAAATCTTTTGAAAATTTTTTCGAAATATTTTAGAAAAATTGTTTTCGAAAATTTTTTTGAAAATTTTTTTTTTGAAAATTTTTTTTGGAAAAATTTTTTTTTGAAAATTTTTTTTCGAAAATTTTTTTTCGAAAATTTTTAATGAAAATATTTTTTTCCCAAATTTTTTTGAATATTTTTTTTTGAAAATTTTTTCAAAATTTTTTTGAAAATTTTTTTCAAAATTTTTTTCGAAAATTTTTTTTGAAATTTTTTTCGAAATTTTTTTGAAAAATTTGACGAAAATTTTTTTCCAAAACATTTTTCAATATTTTCTTTCGAAAATTTTTGAAAACTTTTTTTCCAAAAATTTTATTAATTTTTTTTCCAAATTTTTTTCGAAAATTTTTTGAAAAAATTTTCGAAATTATTTTGAAAAATTTTTTTCGAAAATTTTTTTCCAAAACATTTTTCAATATTTTCTTTCGAAAATTTTTTTCGGAATTTTTTTCGAAAATTTTTTCGAAAAATTTTTTTTCCAAAATTTTTTTTGGAAATATTTTTTTCGAAAATTTTTTTTCGAAAATTTTTAATGAAAATATTTTTTTCTAAAATTTTTTTGAATATTTTTTTTCGAAAATTTTTTCAAACTTTCTTTCGAAATTTTTTTTCAAACTTTTAGCGGAATTTTTTTTCGAAAAATTTTTTTCCAAAATATTTTTCAATATTTTTTTCGAAAATATTTTCGAAAACTTTTTTCGAAATTATTTTCTAAAATTTTTTTGAAAGCTTTTTTTCGAAAATTTTTTAGAATTTTTTTTTCCAAAATTTTTTTCGAAAATCTTTTCCGAAATTTTTCCGAAAATTTTTTTCAGAAATTTTTTTTAATAGTTTTTTTCGAAAATTTCTTTTCGAAATATTTTTTCGAAAATTTTTTAAAAAATTTATTCGAAATGTTTTTTTCGAAAATTTTTTCCGAAACTTTTTTTCAAAATTTTTTGAATATTTTTCTTTGAAAATTTTTTTCAAAACTTTATCAGAATTTTTTATCCAATTTCAAAATTTTTTTCTAGAAAATTTTTCGAAATTTTTTTGGACAATTTTTTGAAACCTTTTTTCGAAAATTTTTTCGAAAATTTTTTTCAATATTTTTTTCGAAAAGTTTTTTGAATATTTTTTTTTGAAATTTTTTTCGAATATTTTTTTTTCAAAATATTTTGGAATATTTTTTTTCGAAATTTTTTTCGAGAATATTTTTTTTTGAATTTTTTTGAAAAATATTTGTCGAAAATTTTTTTCAAAATATTTTCGAAAATTCTTTTCGAAAATTTTTTTTGAAAATTTTTTTCCAAAATTATATGGAATATTTTTTTCAAAATTTTATCGAAAATATTTTTCGAAAATGTTTTTGAAAAATTTTTTCTTCGAAAATATTTTTCAATATTTGTTTTCAAAATTTTTTCGAAGACTTTTTTCGAAATTATTTTCGAAAATTTTTTTGAAAACTTTTTTTGGAAATGTTTTTATAAATTTTTCCTTTCAAAATATTTTTGTATATTTTTTTTAGAAAATTTTTATCAATATTTTTTATAAAGATTTCTTTCGCAAATTTTTTTTCCAAAATTTTTTTGTATATTTTTTTCGAAAACTTTTTTCGAAAATTTTTTCAAAATTTTTTTCGAAAATTTTTGTCAAACTTTTAACGGAAATTTTTTTCGAAAATTTTTTTTCCAAAATTTTTTTTTAATTTTTTTTTCGAAAATTTTTTTGAGAATTTTTTCAAATTTTTTTCAAAAAATTTTTGAAAAATTTTTTTTCCAAAATATTTTTCAATGTTTTTTTTTGAAAATTTTTTCGAAAACTTTTTTCGAAATTATTTTCGTAAATTTTTTTAAAAACTTTTTCGAAATTTTTTTCGGAATTTTTATCGAAAATTTTTTCGAAAAATTTTTTTTCCAAATTTAATTTTTGGAAATATTTTTTTCGAAAATGTTTAATGAAAATTTTTTTTTCTAAAATTTTTTTGAATATTTTTTTTTGAAAATTTTTTCAAACTTTTTTTCGAAAATTTTTTTCAAAATTTTAGCGGAAATTTTTTAAAAAATTTTGCGGAAATTTTTTTCGAAAATTTTTTTTCCAAAATTGTTTTTTCGAAAATTTTTTTGATAATTTTTTCGAAATTTTTTGAATTTTTTTTTTGGAAATTTTTTTTCAAAATTTTGTCGAAATTTTTTTGAAAACTTTTTTTCGAAAATTTTTTATAAATTTTCTTTCCAAAAGTATTTTCGAAAATTTTTTTGGAAATTTTTTTCGAAAATTTTTTTGAATTGTTTTTTTTGAAAATTTTTTTCATTTTTTTTCGAAAATTTTTTTTCCAATATTTTTTCCGATTATTTTTTTCAAAATTTTTTGAATATTTTTTTTGGAAAATTTTTCAAAATTTTATCGAAATTTTTTATCCATAATTTTTTTGGAAAATTTTTTTCAAAATTTTTCCGAAATTTTTTTTCGAAAACTTTTTTCAAAATTTTATGGGAAATTTTTTTCGAAAATTTTTTCCATAATTTTTCGAAAATTTTTTGAAAAATTTTTTTAAAAAATTTATTCCAAATTTGTTTCTAAAATTTTCTTCGAAAATTTTTTCAAAATTTTTTTCGAAAATTTTTTGAAAAATTTTTTTCAAAATTTTTTTCGATAATTTCATGAAAAATTTTTTTCGAAAATTTTTTCGAAATTTTTTTTCCAAAATTTTTATCGAAAATCTCTTTCGAAAATTTTTTTGAATATTTATTTTCGAAAATTTTTTGAAAATTTTTTTCGAAATTTGTTTCCAAAATTTTATCTAAATTTTTTTTCCAAATTTTTTTCGAAAATATTTTGAAAAATTTTTCCAAAATTTTTTCGTTCATTTTTTTCAAAATTTTAGCGGAAATTTTTTCCGGAAATTTTTTGACAAATTTTTTTCGAAAATTTTTTTGAAAAATTTTTTTCAAAAATTTTTTGAATATTTCTTTTCGAAAATTTTTTCAAAACTTTTTTCGAAATTTTTTTTTTAAAAATATTTTTCAATATTTTCTTTCGAAAATTTTTTTATAAAATTTTTTTGAATATTTTTTTTCGAAATTTTTTTTCAAAATCTTTTTCGAAAATTTTTTTAGAAATTTTTTTCGAAATTTCATTTCCAAATTTTTTTCGAAATTTTTTTTCGAAAACTTTTTTCAAAATTTTAGCGGCAATTTTTTTTTGAAAATTTTTTCCAAAATTTTTCGAAAATTTTTTGAAAAAAGTTTTTTGGAAAATTTTTTGAATATTTTTTTTCGAAAATCTTTTAAAAATTTTTTCGAAAATTTTTTTTCCAAAATATTTTTCAATATTGGTGACCTTAGGGGGGCCTGTGCCCAAGGATGTGAGAAAAAAGGCGATGTTAATGAGATGTTCCTTATCTCCTCACTTCCCATAGATGGCTCTCCAGATGAGCCATCCAAGTGTATATGCATCAATGTTTCTTGACAGATATATAGCTAAAGATAGAAGCATATTTTTCTGCATGAAATCACAGTGTAATCAAAATCAAAGGTAGACCTTTTACAGACAGGGCACATGACATTGAGCTGCAAGAAATAAATGTAATCGATTAAGGCCATGTTTTACATTCTCGGAAATCTTGCACAGATATTGCACACCACATAGGACAGGAAATGCATAAGGCAATTGTTAATAGTATTATGACTAAACAATTGAAATTTTTGGTTATGATCGATGAATCGACTGCTATCAATGGAAGAAACATTCTTGTAATTTGCTTAAGGTGCATTGTTGGTGAATCTGATCCACTCTCATTTTATTTTGATTTGGTACATTTACAATGTGGTGCAAACTCAAGAACCATTTATAATGCACTTTTAAACTGCCTGATTTATGAATCAATATCTGAAAGAAAATTTCTTTCGCATCTGATGGTGCATTAGCCATGCTTGGGCAAAAAGCAGGCGTTGCAAAATTGTTCCTCGACGATTTTCTGAATGCAACTATTTGGCACTGTGCTAATCACAGACTTGAACTGACCGTGAGTGATCCTGTACATGAAGTTGTGGGATTGAATCTACAAATATTTTGTGATATATTATATTCTCTATACCACAGATCTCCAAAAAATCAGTATGAATTAAAAGCCTCTGTGGAGTCTCTTGTATGTCAGTTGCTTAAAATTGGTTTAGTATTTAGCATAAGATGGGTTGCTTCATCTTGTAGAACTGTCAAAGCTATCTGGCTCTGTGGGAACATTTTAACAATGCAAGTTCTGATATGTCTAGAGCAGGGGTGGCCAACCTTTTTCTGTAAGGTGCCACATATTATGCTGAAAATGTGTTGTGTGCCACCTGATGTTTTTGCATTAGTGGTAGTCTAGATGGCAGGGGAAACATGGAGGGAAGAAGCCATTGTACTTGCTTCGAAGATGGACTTGTCTATGGTCCTTTTGTCTGTGGGTTGGAAGTTTTTTAGATCAATAATACTATAAAAAATTAATACAATATACTAAACCAAGATTTCTGGCAAAAGTGATATGAAATTTTAAAAAGTTTATCAACTGCTTCCGAAAGATATGAACTAATAACATACTGAATGTACAATTTTAATAGGTTAATAATATAAATTAATAAAATTTCATTATTACTGCTGCTTTTATGTTGTTAGTAGTATGTTGTTAGTAGTCGAGACGGCAAGAGCTCCACGGTGGATGTCACGATTCCTGCAGAGAGATGAACCCGCCTGTGTCTCTTGCGGTTGCTGGTTTTGAAGTTCGACATTGACTTTATCCCAATCATAAAATAGTATAAATGCTAAATTAACGTATGCCCCATTTCAATACGAAAAAGAGAGGTTTCTTAAGATCTCAGAACTGGCTACTTCGAGATAAAGAGTGAGACCAACTCATTCTCATGGTTCTTAAAGGATCTAGGTCGAGAATATAGTAACTGTAGCTGTAATTTTGTGAACATATGATACTATGTTGGCGAAGCTTCAAAATGTAAGTAGCACCAGTATCAATTCTGACTCGTCCACCTGATCTGTATAACACACGAACACTAATTTGCAACATTTTCATATTTTTTGTATTTTCGCTGCAAAATTTCCAACTTTGTTATAAAGGAGTTTTGTTCCTAGAGGCCTCATTAAGCAAGGCATACCTGTATACTATATAGGAGTGGGGCAGTTATTTTGAAATGTTTAGACAACTACTTGGATAACAAGAGAAGTCCAACTCATTGTCAGTCTTGAAAACAGTGTACACAATTTTCTTATAATACATTCTTATTTCATGGTATTAAAGTAGCCGCATGCACACAGCACTCAGTCTGTTGAACTACAATGTAGAACCTAGAATGTTAACATTGAAAATTTTCAATTTATTTCTATACATTTAATTTTATTTTTTCAAAATCGGGAGGTGTGCCACTGACAAGAGCTTCGCATGTCACTAGTGGCACGCATGCTGCAGGTTTAGGGTTGCCAGATTTTCTGAGGTTAATGTAGGACAAAGGTGATGAAAATGTAGGACAAAAGTAGGACATTTTTTTGAATAAGAGGACACTTTTTATATATAGGATACATTTTCTTAATGTAGGTAAATTACACAGTTTACAAAAAATCTAATATCGAAACATTGGGTACAACAATGAAAATGGAAATAATAGCAAAAAATTCTAAAACAAATGATTAAAAACATCATAATATACAAAATTATTAAAAGTTTTATTCTTTTTCAATTATGTTATATTTATCAGATTTTCCAGTCAAATTCAGATCTGTCTTTGTCAAAAGATATTCATGAAACTGCTCACAACTGAGATTTTAAAAATTATGTTGCGTTAATAGTATTCCTTTAATTGAATCTACATTCAATCGATTTCTTTCCTTCATCCACTGTGCACTTATGAATGAAAATATACGCTCAACATTAGCGTTGTGTCCTGCTAAAGCAAAAAAGAACATTGCCTACGTTAATAATTCTGAAAATAATTCAATATTTTTATATTCATTAATAAAGTAATTACATTTTTCATGATTATTTCAGTGTTATTACGAAAATCATCATTATTTTCAATGAAAGATTTTAAGTTGCGCCATTGGTCAAAAAATTTTGAGTCATCAATATCAACACCCTTCTGTTGTAAATAAGATAACGAGGGCAGAATTTTATCCCAACTTAAACCATTTTTCAAATTCATCCACTGAAAAACGGAAAATTCATCAAAAGCAGGAGTACCGCACTATTAGGTCTAGCTAGATAGTTGACAGTGCTGTCGTGGCAGTGTAGTTACTACCGCATTACTACCATCACGTACACTCTCTTCACACTGCCATGACAGTGTTCAGTTGTGGTTTTCCGGAAGTGTGCCCGAAATGTCAAAGTCGAAGACTGTTTTTGATGTTCTAACATTTTTAGAGCATTAAGACTCTTTTCCGTGTTTGTGGGATAAAAGCTGCGCAGATTTTTTAAACTAAGTTTTATTAAGTCAATTCCGGACAGTAATCAAAATCCCACCCGAATGCTCTTAATAAGAGGACATGTCCGGGAAAAACCGGACGTCTGGTAACCCTATGCAGGTTGGCCACCCCCGGTCTAGAGTAAG
This sequence comes from Uropetala carovei, assembly GCA_036926305.1. Classification (NCBI taxonomy): domain Eukaryota; kingdom Metazoa; phylum Arthropoda; class Insecta; order Odonata; family Petaluridae; genus Uropetala; species Uropetala carovei. The sequence continues at coordinate 822,928 of JAXCHB010000298.1, forward strand.
TTTGGAAAGATCAAACTATTTAGGTCTAAATAAGGTTTTAGAATCTTCTGCAGTCATTATAAATTTAGGATTGTTGTACGATGTTCTATTGGAGCTTTCTCAACTTTCCCTAGAATTACAAAACAGAAAAATGTACTCTGCATAAAGCTCATGCAGAAGTTAATAGAATGTTGATTGTTTTAGAATCTCATAATGAAAAACCAGGCAAGTTCTACATCAATGCAAAAGAAGCGGTTGAAAAAGTGCCATTTACAAATGTTGTACTTCATGTAGTTCCCACCATCAACAGGATGCAATTTTTAAGAAGTCTGATAAATAATATGAAATCAAGGTTAATAACAGCAACAACAGTGTGCAAAGAAAAGTGTGAAAGCCTAATATGACAATCGCAGTACCTTAACATTGAAGATTGGCAAGAGAATTCAAATTTTACAGGCGGGGGTAGAGAAATAGAAGAATTGTCAAAGTATTTTGGAAGACAGTCAGTAAGAACTTACAGAGAATATAAGGATAGCAAAGAAACTATAATAAGGGAGGATCTTAAAAACTAACTGAAACAGTTTATACCATAAATATTTCCACTGCAGAATGTGAGCGGAGTTTCAGTGGAATGAATTCAAGCATGTCACCACAACATGCACGATTGGAAGAGGATCACCTAAGAAATATACCTTTTATTAAGTTGGTCGGTCCACCTCTTTCCCGGTTCATTCCAAAAGAATATGTTAAGTCCTGGCTTGTCCTCAGCATGCATAATGTCAAAGAGACTGCATGTAGTAAAAAAGAAGAGGTGTGACATGAAAACCCAGAATATAAAATGGGGTATTCTATAAGTTAATAAAGGATTATAATTTTTAAATGTTATTCTATTTTTATCACCCAAATGAGAGTAACCAGGGGGGGAGACGTTGAGTTTTGAGTGATTTATACATATAGCTTCAATTTCAAGAGTATACGTATATGTATTAACATTCAAGTATTGCGTAGTACGTGAATGGTAAGAACTGGAGGATGGAGCTTGATTCCAAATAAGGTAGGCAATATGAATGTTAACTTTTTTCATTTAAATTAATTATAGTTTAACTATTTATCTACTTTACTTTTTCAATATGAAATTAGTGCATTTGGTGACAAAATGTAAATTTAAAAAAAAAGAACCCCCGGATCCCCCCTGTTCTGGGGGTATCCCAGACCCCCAGTCACCCCACTGCACAAGTCTGTCACTGACCGTCCCCCCAGTTAAAAAATTCCATTTCCATCATTTGTAGTTGCTATATCTAGCTACAAATGCATTATGTTGGCAATGCTGTGGGTACCCGTATCATGGAAGAATAATAGGAAGCGAAGCTTCTACGTTCTTTCGTACCACAGTAGATGTCTCACGACACCGCAATCGCAACGACATCTGTACGTCAATTTGGCATTGTCAGTTTCTCCCTGGTATCCTGGAAGAAAGGTAGAGTCGTTTTGCTTAGAGCGAGTTTTTTGGGTATGGCCGCCATGACGGACAGCGAGAAATACTGCGTTAACAATAAACGCAAACGCAGTGTTTATTGTGCGGCTTCATGGCGCGGGAACTTCTTTGGATGTAGGACAGATATGCCAATATCCTTTTTTTACTTTCCTAAGGATCAAAAGAGGTATTTTATGATGCTTTATTTTATTCAATAGGATGTTACTGATAGTTTGGCGCCATGTGCTTACATGAAATTTATTTTTAGAGCCCATGAATGGTTAAAATTTTCACTCCGAGAAGATCGGTTTGGCTCCGAAATAAAAAACCTTCGCTTATGTAGCGATCATTTTAAAGATGATGATTTTAAATGTAGGCATCCTCGCACGCTACTGAAGCAAGACGCAATCCCCAGCGTGACTGAGGCCGCAGCATGCTCTCAACACGGTACGTATATGAAAATTATTTCTGATTATTCAATTACGCATTCCTATAACTTACGTTTATTAATGCCTTGCACTAGTATTAATGTACTTTTCATTATCTATTAGCTGATAACGAAAATGTGGAGGAGGTGATTGATACACCTAGTGTTAAAGAGGTGGAAAGAGAAAAATCATCTGACAGGAGAACTGAAGAAGGAATGAGTAAGTTTTGTGTTTTATTAGAAATAGCTCAAATTCTTACAGGTTGCTTTGTAAACTACATATACCAATTTAGGCATTTCTTTTTTTGGGATACACCCAAATTAGTGAGAATAATGTATTCTGTAAAGTGTTAAAAAGTGTGTATCCTTGGTGATTGTTAATGTCCTACTACTACTGTTATTACAGTCATTCAGCAGAGTTCAGATGAATTCTTGAATGCTCCAAGTACTCCTACCATCCCAGCAAAGAGGAATGGAATGAGTAAGTTTATGCAACAAAGGTTTTGCATTTATAGGCTTGTGAATATTTTCAGAAAGATTCCTTATCAATGAAATGTTTGTTACAGCAAACTTGAGTTCAACACCAAGGTGTAATCGGAGCAGACCTACACCAAGGACTGCTAAGCGGCTGGTGTCATACCGCAAAAAATTGGCCTTGTTTAGATCAAGGCAGCATAGATTTAGTGATAAAATAAAAACAGAGAGCTCCAGGGCAGAAAAGGAGAATTTTATGGCAAATTGTCCACAAACAACCATGCCTAAAACGGTTTATCTTGTAAATATGTTTTATGTATCTTGTATCTATATTTTAATTTGAGTAAAAGTTGCTATATGTAAGCTCTACGTATATTATTACGTAAAAGCACATAGATGTTGTTCAAATCTTTGGTCTTTGGTTTTTACGTGTTTTTCTATATTTCGTGCGTTTTTATATGTAGTAATGTACGGTCCAGTTTTTTGTAATTTCAATCATCCTGTTTTGTTGCTTTAATTTTTCTTCGTTGTAGTTAATAAAATGGTGTATTTCATACTTTGATCCATAATTTATACTGTTTTCAGAGATTACAATTGAGGTATACTCAATTGCATATGTTGTATTTATATTGCTTTTAATCATGTTAGTGAATAAAATATCTTTTAATTAACTCGAATCGACTTTTCAAGATTTTTTTAACCCTTAAAAATTGGGAAAATTCAATTAGCGTCATACTCGACCATAAATTTGACAATCATGAATGGAGAATTGCGTTAATGAGGATTCAAGTGATTGGTTTGTATGAAGCAGGAAAGCACACTGAGATTTGAATTGCCGCCAACGAAACAAACTGGCCACCAGAGCGCAGCACTGAAAATTGCATTACCATTGGCCTTATGGGAGCTGCGCTTCCTATTATTCTTCCATGCCCGTATTTCCAAAAATATTTATTTGTTTTAAATGTTTCTAGATGTATTGGAAAATGACATTACGTTCACCTAAGGGGATAGTTACCAGATCTCCATAGCCAAAGCCAAAAAAAGAGGACAAATTAAACAAAATTAGAGTAAAAAAATAGTACATACAAAAGAGTACACCAAGTATTTCTCAGAATATGTCGATATAATTTTGATGAGCAGTCACAGGATTTATAGTGTGATGATGTTTAACTGTATGGAATGTTAATGTAGCTTCCGCAACTAGAATTGCTTCTTCCCTCTTTGTATTTGCACGAACAAGCATTTCAGCCTAATTTCAATAATGGGGTAAAAACAACTCCTAAAAATTAGAATGTTAATGATGTCAGATTTTTCCCATTGGTTGTGACTGGAAACCTACAATCGTGCCAAATTTCAAGTCTCTAGGTCATCTGAAAGTGCATCATAATTTTTTTCCTTGTATGGGGCAAAACAGCCACTAAAAATTGCAGTTTTAAGAATTTTATATTTTTTCCAGTTTGTTACGAATGCCATACGACATACGTACATTTCTGCCAAATTTTAATGATGTAGCACCTCTATAAATGCATTTATATTGATTTAATTGTTTATACTTTATGAACTTTTAACGGCCACAATAACAACCTTCATTATAATTTTCAATGTTAATTGCCTGTGGAACACCAATATCCAACTTTCTGAAATTTTTCAGCTCCCTAGTTTGACCGAAAGCACATAAACATTTGTCTATATGTTTAAATTTTATGAATTTTATAGATGACGAGCCTGAGTATGATTAGTGTACTCCATATAATTAAACAATTTCAAAACAATTTTTAATGCAATATTTTTACCTCCATAACGAATGAAAAATCAAAATTTAGGGTTGCAAAACAAAAGGTGCCAATAAATCTGATTAGTTACAAGTAATTTATAAGATTTAAGCAAAATTTATTGAAGCCATAATAAGTTAAATGTGACTTTTAAAATTACAAATCAAGATATAAAACTAAGGTAATGTTTTTTGTGATCTTTTTGTCGTAGTCGAAAATATACCGGTTTATAACTAAGTAATGTTGGCAAGCCTGTGTTACGTCATAGAAATATTTAAATGGCTGACGAGATATTCGCTTTACGGGTTATTTGACGATTTTCCTTTCGAATTTTGCACTGTTTAAACCATATGCTCCATGGTTTAAACCAGTACCTTTACGAAGGAAGAAACAAGAACTTTTATTTAGTGTTCATAGTTTGATAGGGACATAAGTTTACCCGTTTATTGTTCAAAAAGTGATCCTCGTGGTGGATATTAATGTTACAAATATTTGGACAACAGTATTTAAAAACTAAATTTAATTACGTAACATTTACGTGTGTACATTTTTAAAGACTCTTTAAGAGAGTGACTGTCGCCATTTGTGAAGTTTTTATCGAACGTTTTTACTATTTGAATCTTTTGCTGTTGTGTGGACATTAACTATTGTTCATTCTTGTTCTGTGATATTAGTAGATGTGAATTTGTGTATGTAATTATTCATTACGTCCTGTTTTGTTAGTTGATTGTAGTGTATTGCTGATTTTTTATATATTATTACTTTTCTTTGTACATATGTAATTTGTGATTGTGTATGTCTTATTGACTATTTCTCATGTATCTTTGACCTTAAAGAAAAATAAAGGTTTTGTTATTATTATGTTATACAACCATCGTGACCAAGTCTACGGGCGGCATAAGAGGTGCATTTGTTGCATACAAGACAGTGATATCACTCCACACCACAGGATTTATTTCTTTGAAGGTAAGAAATTTTTAAATAACTTCTCTTTTCGACATTGATTCAAATCAAAAGATAAGGATTTCTTTATGGGCAAATATTAAATCCAAAATTATATTAATAGAGTATACTCTTAACATAGTATTAATTAAGGTTAATTTCGAACTATGCAACGTATGTCAGATATTTATCAGAATTTTTATCTCATGGATTTTATTCCAATGAGCCATAAATGGCATTTTTGTCAGATTCAAAGAAATTCTTAAATTATACCTTGTAATTATCAACGGAAGAATTAGTAAATATCAATCGTGTTTAGTAATGTTGACTTCAGGGTTTGTTATCAATATACATTGCTTTTTTAACGTAAAAATTGTAGTTTACCTCAGCAAATGTTAATCACTGTTTTAAAAGCATGAATAATAAATTTACCCAGTCTCCTATAAGGTTAAGGTTTTGTAGAATTTTATACTGGGGTGCAAGATTTCTGATTTGGTTCTGTCGTTGTTTCAGATGCGTGCCTCCGGGAAATGAAGTCTGAAAAATAGCTGACATCCTGGATCAGCGTCAGACCAGTTCTACTTTGTGGTATCAAGAAAGAAGATTGGTGAGTGGACTCAATTTGTGTTATGAATTAGAACAAATGAGCTTCCCGCTTTAAATACATATTATATATTTGATGTCCTGGTATGCACAAAAAACTAGAATATTCATATGTACATGAAATAAAAATTATGTTAATGATCCATATTCTAGACTGAGCAACACACTTATCAAATCATAATGTTTTAGGGATGAAAATAATAATCTCCCTAAATATGCTCATAACATGTTATTGAATTAGCATCTTGGCCATTTTATTTAGTATTATTTTTCAATGTGGTCCCCTTGCTTCTTCAAACACTGGTCACATCGGTCTACAAGCTTCTTAACCTTTAAAAGCCGGATTTAAATGTCCCTTTGTAGACTCTTGCTGCCGGATTTAATTTTGGTCATTTAAATTTTTCTTGCAATCGTTCATAATAAACTTGTATTTCATGAACTATTAGTGATAAAACGTTCAAATAAAAAGTATTATTTAGTCAATCATTTGGGAAGTTTTCGAGGGAGTAGCTGACGCCCCTTCCTCAATAAGCTCCCTCACAAGAGCAAGGCAAAATTGTCAATGAGTCATCTGCTTTCCTGCTGACGTCATCAAAACAAAGCTATTGAGCACTGTCACGTTGAGGAGGTGGAAGAAGAGCTTTTTCGTCGACTTCCAGCTACGGTGACTAATATCATAGCTAGTCGCCATCATGTCTGGCTTGTCTATGTAACCCATGTGGCAATTGTAGTCTTCGATAATTTCCGGGCTCAGAGCATTTCCCCACCCATCACTGAAATTTCCATCTCCTGGTGGATCATGAACGTTGGTCAGCATAGAAACTTCTCTTTTATCCTTTCACACCATGGCTGTCAAGTCATTCCGTACTCTTACTCGTAAGTCACCTTGTTGCCTTTTCAATTGTTTCTGGGCATAGTCCCATGGCATGCCTTTGCGATTACATCTGATGGTGCCTCGACTTCCGGTTAACCGTTATTGTCCAAAAACTAATCAGTTCTTTGTGCTCATGCTAAAGTGTTATATATGAAGTTTGATAACGATATGGCAAGAACTTTTTGATTTAGAGCGCCCACAATCACATACACACACAGACATCATACCGAAAATAGTCTAAACGTGTTCTAGGGACGTAAAAACTTTTATTTCCGTTGAAGTCTCGAAGTCGATTTTTTTCGTGATCACAATACTTTCCCATTACTATGTATGGAGAAAGTAAAAATCAACTTACCAAGGAAAGAATAGAGGGATTTTCACTTTTCTATCAAGAAAAAAATTCTCATCCTAACTAACGCACTGCTCGGAACTCTGCTAACGAATGAATATTCGCGGTCTAAACATGCAGAAGATAAAAGGGAGGACGAAAATAACGGTAAGGGTTTCAAGAAACTTCTCCTATGCAAGGACATTTTTGTTGCCCAATTGTGGAGTGTGAAGTGGGTTACAGTTGGAGAGCAGCTGGGCTGTCTCTCTTCCTTACTCTGGGTGTAAGGTCTCCTCACCCCCAGTATTGGAACCTATGGCGTGTTTCCTCAACAGATCTTGAGAAGAGGCTTCTAGGATGATCTCTCCAAAATTTTACACATCCAGGATGAATGCACCATCTGTAGGTGACTTCTGAAAATAAGCATTCCCGTACAGGCACGTGATGCACCGAACGGAACAATTTTGCGTCGTCGTACGGGAACGCGAGGCGTTTAAAGGTTAATGCCATCTGAGAAGAACGTTTTTGGTTGTTCATGAAGCCAATTATGCACCGCTTCTTTTACTTCGTCATCATTTGAAAATGGACGTAACACTTTTTTCAGAGGGCCAAAAAGGTGATAGAAGGGGCAAGGTCCAGACTGTAGAGTGGGTGAGGGAAAAGATCAAATTGAATTCATTGAATCATTTCAACGGTTGCAGCAGCTTAATGAGGTCAAGCATTGTTATGATGCAGCAGAACACCTTTTGACAGCAAACCTCTCTGTTTACTGTTTCAGTTTCTCTTCCAGCATGGCACAATATCTTGCACTATTGACAGTCTTTCCACGTTCCTGATAATGTTCAAATTCCAAAACAACATCAACATGATTTTGCCGGAAGAAGGCACACTTTTGAATTTTTTGGTTGTTGGGGATGACGTGTTTCCACTCCATGCTATGCTGCTTGCTTTCGGGCTCATAGTGATGCACCCATGAAGTGGATTTTATTATTATTATTTTCTTGTGTCTTTTGAAGGATCAAAGTATGCTAACTTACATAGAATTTACCGTATAATATAATCCTTTCCAACCACATCTTACATTTACCATCGAAATCTCACATATTCTGTCTTACTGTGAGAGACATTGACAATTATCTGTCTGTACAATGCAAATTAACAGTTATTGGTGCTAAATTTGAATTTTTATATATTAGTTATAATTAATACAGGAGCTGGGGATTAAAACAGCTGAAAGAATGAGGCTTATATATTTTTAGAAAACAGGATTGAAATGTGTCAGACAAAAGCAGATAATTGATTTTCATCCAGAAAAAAGAAGAATAATTTTGCAGTTTTTTAAACAATATAAAACTGCACTATCAACAAATACAATGCTTTTTAAAATGGGAATGAACATGCTATAGTGCATAAAATTGATATTAATGGTTTTAAAACGGAATTTAATATATAATCTCAATCAAAAATGCAATCTTACGATGATTTAATCATCCTAAAAGGAATGTTGTAATTTTCTCGACAATTCTTCTCTTCTTGTTTTCTAAATGTTTATATAAACTCAGATCATGCTTACAATTGGGAGCTTATAGAAAAGCAAAAGAATACCTTATTTTTAACTCATTTAAGTCCTAAGTTAAGATTCCATTAGAAGCACCTGGCATGGATTTGGAAAAGTTGGAAAGAATTTAAAATAAATGTTGAATTTGTTATAACTATTAAAATTTTTATTACTCGAATGCTTACAGTTATGTACTTGATAATTTTTTGTGTATGGTATATTTCAAAACATGGTGTTGTACACAATCCAACATCAAATTCTTTACACATATACGTACAGTGAACCCTCGATATATCATACTAAATGGGGGGGTGGGAGGCCTGCCTATCACATCCTAAATATCCTAAGGAAACATATATGTTGACTTAAATTGCTAAAATGTGCATATTATGAAATATAATATTTTAGTCTGCTATATAGGTATTTATACAAATTTTTCAAGCGTATGCAATAATTGCGCAGAGTTTTTCTAATTAATTTACGAAAAATATGAATCTTATGAATTATGTATTCATTTTTATATTTAACTAGTAAAAGGTGCTTGCAGTTTACAAGCATGAACATATTTATATTAGAACAGAAATGAAAATTGATTTTCCCATTTATTCTTATTTGAAACAGCATTATTCTTATGAATCAAATTTGGGATTCTTTTACGTGATTTAAAATTTTTCTAGACCCTGGTGGAAATAGGAGTAAGTAACACTAAATACAAAAACTGTTTTAAGGCAGAAAACCTACAAGTAAGTCAATCCATCACAACGCAGGAGCAAATCATTTTTAGGGATTTACTGAGCCATTAAATTATACATTGTATCTAATTACAGTAAAACCCCATTATTTGATTCTGGATAAATCAAAGTATGGTGTAATTCAAAGCTAAGATCAGTCCCCGGCCAACACCATGGGATTTTGCATACTTTTTGGTACAGATTATTCTAAATACATCTACAATGAAATTCAAAGTCATGATCTGGTCCGCTGACTCACGAACAGTTAGTTTAATTTGAAACCTCTATCCTCAATGTATGTGTAAACAGAAGGTTTGCGTTTTTATTCCCCATTTGTCACTAAGGAAATACATACAGCATCCAAAACAGGTGACTTCCTTTTACTTATTTAATAGTGTGGTTTTTGCCAGGACAGTCCCGTTTCTTTGACATTTCCCAACCGCCCTATCGTTTTGAAACCCATTGCATTTCAAATTCAGATTGTCTGATAGTATAGGATTCTTGGAAATATGGAGATTATCAAATGAACAACAAATGTTAATTATAGTCGCAATTGTCAGATTAGGAAATCTAAGGGTCATTAATAAATTTTAGATGGCAAATCTGTTCTCCGCAAACAATATCCTACCCGGGTTTACCCCGAACTTTTTCCCTTCTGAGTTTCGTCTTACAATGCTAATCAGCTTCCCTTTTGCTTGTGTTTTTGCCTAGCCTGACATTTCCATTGTGTAAGGGAAGTATTTGCCTTTTTTGTTATAGATCATGATAGTGACAGATCCAGCACTTAAAAACTCATGCAAAAATTTTGTCCCATTTTTTTCTTACAAACAACGGGAAATATTCCGTTTTCACCTTGTTGGAATATGGTCACCAGGGCCGGCATGATGGGATATGCAGAGTATGCTACGCATAGGGCCCCCACCAAAGGGGGCCCCAAATTGTGCTTTTCTTCCCTTTCTCCCTTCGCCTTCTTCCCCATTAGTCTCTTTGTTTTCCCATGCGGTCATAAAACTCGCTGAATGGGGGCCCTGAGCATGAGAAATAACCAATGGCGTGGGAGGGTAGTTTCTCCTCTCCGCAGTTCATAGATTAGCAGTTTGATTTGTTCAAAAGTAATGCTATCCAGACAGCATCTCATCTTACTTTTTCTAATGGAGAGCGTTGTGCTCTCAGTTCCAAGAGAATTGACTTTTGTTTGATTTTAAGGTTAGTCTTCAATATCACCCTCAGTACCCCGGCATCCTCAGGTGATGAGATTAGCATGTACTTAAAAATAAAAAAGTAAAAATTCGTATTTACAGTTTAGCTAAAACTACTCCTGAAAAACTTTTTCTGAGCACAAGTGTAACTTCCCTCCTTTCCTTGGAGGGTCACGTGAGCGACCCCCTAAAAATAAAAAGTTAGCTTCAAAATGTCACCACTCGTGGCTGACTGATCGTTTTGAGCGAGATTTCAAGACAACAGATCAAAAGGAAGCATAAAGATCGGCCTTATGAGAGCCTAAGAATGACAAAGGTATTTAAATCTCTATGTCATTTGAGTAAAATTTGTTATTTTCAACTTTTTTGTGTTCTTATTGCATTTTAAATTAAATGCACTAAATGCATCAGCTTATTTAAGCATTGAATCAACGGGCTATTGCAGTATTCTATTTTACCAACAAGTAATTTCACTCTACTCCTGGTATTTAGAGTGGGTCATAATGTAACAGTCATTTTTCGTTAAAATTTTCATAATGAAGTTCTAAATAAATAACTTATGAGTCTGATCTCTCGGAGGAAATCAATTCCTGATTTGATAGATGTGTGGAAATCTTTTGGCATGCAGTTGAACGTCTTTTCTTCTGAAATGCAGCATAAAATAGGAACTTGAAATGTACATATTGGGAAATTTTTGATAATCACTGGAGCCTATTTTTCACATGCTATGGTGTTTGTGAACCTTGAACTAAGTGTTCACTTCAGCTCTGTTCAAATTCACCGTGTATACTAACTTGTAAGGCCAATTCATTTCTAGAACAGATATCTAAGATTCTGTATTGTGATTTTGCTGTCCAAGTAGCAGATTGTAAGAAAGTTCGATTTTTATGAAAGTACGTATATTTCAAACCCGGATACTTTGAAGTCGTACTTGATTGGTCCCTTGAACTTTGAAATAATGAGGTTTTACTGTATATACATTATAGTATGTATATAATTAGTTGTTATGTTGTGATTAGGTCTTCCAAATTATGCTCATGTGATATGTCCGCATGAGAGACAATGTATTATTGTTGTTTAATTGCATCGTACCATCGGACATTCTGTCCTTTATATCCGAAGTCTGTTCCATTGAGGTCTGATATACTGAGAGTACACTGTACTGTGATTCCTTCCTTCTTAGCTACAGGATACTTGTGGTTCAGACAATACACTTCCTTTTGGCTAATCTCATCACAATTTACCATAAGAAGTGAATAATATATGTCAATCTCTTTTACAATAAACACTATCATCAAACACTGCCTCGAAATATTCCAGTTCATTTGTATCAGCATTAAATGTTCACGAGTTACACCGGAAAGAGAATCGCAAAAACTGTGCACATTCAGTTCAAAATTTTAATCATCCCACTTCAATTCATTCATCCGTACAGTAGCTCAACTTCTTCCTTCTTTTTTCGTTTGGCAGGACTCGTTTGTACACTCTCTGGACTCATTGTCACTTGACATACCATTGTCAGTTTCAACAACACTGGTGGTTTCATCTTCTTTGAACTCAGATTCCGACTCCTGAGTATTTAAAAAAAATCGAATGATTTGTTGTTTGTTGTTCATATTATTCTTCCTGAGTATTTATTATAAAGTTCATGAACAGGGTCCGCCCAAAGAATTTTGGCACCCCAGGTGAGATATCACTCTAGTGCCCTCCCCTCCTGTAAATGTTTGTTTTGATAATTACGAAGTATATGTTAATTTATTCATTGCTCTGTAAAGATTATAGATAAAGAAAAACAGAAGGAATGCCATAATGATTTCAGCCTGTTTGGTGATATAAATCAGTATCCAATATTTATTCACTTGCAAGTAATGCATAGATAGATGGTCGAAAAGCACCTACCCAGCAAATGGAAGACCCTGCTGGGTTTGTGTCCCTGTCAACTTAAGAATTTTTCTCCTTCTCTATCTTCACATCTTCAATAAATGTTTTCGTCGTGAGTTTGTACCTTCATTTTAAGTGATTTAAATTTGCACAAGTCAAAAAGCAATGGAATTTTACATTACATCTAATGGAATTAAATATTTATCCCTATTTCATTATTATAGCACTGACTATAATTAACTAATTGACCAAACCTTATATATCTATTCACTAAGTTAAGATGTAAGTAAGAGCCATACCAAATTTGGTTGTTTTTATATCTATAGTTTATGATGTGCATAATGAGACACCAAACAAATTTTGGAAAAAAAAATATGTATATAGATTGTGGGAAGCTCATTCAGTTCTACTTGGTATAATAATTATAGGATATTTATTATGTTTCTCAATTTTTTAATTCTTAGGTTGGTCTGTAATGTTAATGTCTCTTGTTGCTATTTGAGATTAATTAACCATTTCATGGCTATTGTTTAAAATATTTTCATTAAATTATCACAATAATTTTAGTAAACTCTATATGAGCTTTTGACTTATTCCAAGCCTTACTGAGAAGGAATTCTTTAAATGTTTATCATAAGTCAATTGCAACCAAATATTTGATGAAATACTTTAGTTTTATTGTGCTTAATAATTTTATAAATTACAATCTGCAAAGTCTTCAAATATATTGTAACGTTAATGTATTGCTATATAGGTATATTTGCACATTTTTAATGTTAAAAAATAATTATTGATAAAATTTTAATGATAAAAATGATTTACTGATTTTACTTGTAAATTAACAAATTTGCCAAGAAAGTGTTAACCTATCAATAAGGAGAAATGTAATTTGTTAACGATAATCAGAGTTGAGTCATGCAATGCGATTACTTCTTAAATTTTATGTAAATTAACCTCAAATCGTTAAATTATATACAATTACTGTATTTAGCTGAATATATGACTGAAACTGAGAATATGCCAAATTTATTAATAAATAATGTGTTTGCTTTGATAAACTCGGTTATAGCTTTGAATCTGAACTTTACATAAGAGCAAATGTTTTTGATGTTGATTAAGTTGTTATATTTTTAAAACCAAGAAAGATAATTCTTAAAGACAATGTATTTAGTTCAATCTTTGCTGCTATAAAAATTAATTTGCTATCAGAAGTAAATGTAGTCTGCTTATATTATGCAATTAATCTTTTAAGAAACAGTGAAACATCTAATTGAGGTACGTAGTGTAATTTTAATACATTTATACAAAGAAAATTAATTTGGTAAATATAAAGATTAATTTTATTAACAGTTGAAATAGGTGTCATAAAATTTGTTGCATTTAAAAGTTTATTTCTTGCTTTAAATAGTTTATAAAAATGTTATTCCGGCATTTAAGTAATTTTAATTAAGTATTGCTTTGCATGATTCAGTACTGCATTATGTTTTTGTCCCTATTTAGAACCAATTTCATACATTCCTTTTTACTTCATGTATTTATTGGCCAATAAGAGACATTATTAATTAGTGTTAGGCCATTCATAATGTGAAATGTTTATTTTTTTTAGTGATTCTAGAAGTGCTTTAAAAAATTACTTGCCTCTGATAAAAATAGCTGCCACTGGGTTATGAAAAAAATAATACATGCATTTCGTCTACAGAACAGTTGTAGTCAGCAGCATTTTGCCACTGATGGCGGCTGTTCTGAGGTTGAAATGCATGTATTAATTTTTTTACAATCCAGTCTCGGCTATTTTTTATCAGAAGCAAGTAATATTTTAAAGCACTTGTTCAATTTATTTCAGCTGTAAATTGTTTTCTATGTTTATTCATGTTTTGACTTAATTTGACTTGTGATATATGCAGTTATGTCAACTGTTGAAGAGTTGAAATGAAGATGACTTGTGATGTATATATGCAGTTCTATCAGCTGTTGAATAATTTCTTCAACAAACAGCAGAAATTGGTAGAATTTGTGGTAAAAATGTAATTTTTGTGCTAAAAAATGTGATTTTTAGGCTAAAAATGTACTTTTTTGGGTCAAAATATACCTTAAAAAACCCCCTAAGTGTTACGATACCTAAAATAGCCTCCGAGAAAAAAAAAATTAGTCTAAGCTAAAAGGAGTAAACAGGTTTTTGTTCATAATAAATTGTTTTTATTGCAATGAAAATAATACATGTATGCATACAAAAAGTTCAATAAAAATTTTGCACTCTGAATTACATTATTATTCTCTACTTATTTTAACCTGCACTTCAAAATAAAAATTCTTATTTTGGACTTTGAACTCTGGACTTAGAATAATTTTTGATGTACCTATACCAGTTTTCTACTCTTATGAAGCTTGACCGTGGTGCAGCGAATAGCCAATCAGGACGTTTTCCCCTTCCACCACCATTTGAAGTTTTCGAGAGGTGCAGGAAAGTAATACGCTCTTGCCCGATATCCGCTCTTGAAGAAAGTCACATGCGAACGCTAAGGCGTAAATGTGGTAGATCTGGCAACACAGTCGAGCTCAGAGCGATGTGAACAGCACGATGGCGAGAGACTGACTGACTTTCTCCCCTCCCCATTGACAGACTCTCGAGCTTTCATTGGCTGCAGCAGTAAGCATAACTAGAATTTTCAAGGACAAGCATCATAAGAGTATAAAACGGGTATTATACAAATAATTAGTGTTTACATTTTGGACTCTTGTCCTTAAAAAATTCTGGGCTTAATTCTGCGCTACTATCAGACTTTTAATGAGCCTTTAAATATAGCACGAAACAAAATGACAATTTAAAAAATTTTCTTGAAGTGCAGAAAAAAATTTAAAATATAGTAAAAGTTTATCCATTTTCACAAGGTAACTTGATAAGGATAAAAATCATTTCTCTAAAAAAAGTGCAAAAGCAAAGAGCAAAAATATAGCATGGCTTAGATAAAATACGAGATGAGAGAATGCATATATATACACTCAAAAGTGCTGCTAATTCTGGTTTGTTCAGATAAAAAAGGGCAGTAACTATATAGAATGCAAAGCAATAGTTTACTATATTTTGTTGTAAAAAGAATTTAAGATTGCTCTGAATAAATATAATAACTCATAAGAGCAATAGAATTCTTAGCTCATGGTTTAATACAGCTGTAAATTTCAGTTTATTCTGAATAATAGGACAGCCCATAAAAATTGGAATTCTTATAATATTGTATTTTTTCCATCGGTTGTGACCAAAAATCTATAATTGTGCCAAATTTCAAGTCTCTAGCTCATCTAGAAGTGCATTAAAATTTATGTTCTCCTCCTATATCCTATGTATGATGCAGCTATATATTATACAAGATATTTGTCTGATATAGTGAAAAAACCAAAATATAGCAACATATAGATAAAACAAAACCTCTTATCCCATATATATATATATATATATATATATATACACATACATACATACATATATATATAGCATCCAGCTCATAATCCTCTTCACTTTCGCACCCAGATGCATCAATTCTCGTCTCAGCAAAGCAGTATTCTTCCTCTATGGCTCAAGCCAGCGTATTTTGGCTCAGCATCAACTGAGAGTACCTAAAATAGATGAAAAATGGTTGTGGTGAATTCAATAAAGAAATACAATCTAAAAAATCTAAATATAAAAGATTAATTTGCTTACACAATACAAAAGAGCACATCTTATTTATCGATGCCTATTTAGAATTGTAAAATTTTAAATTCTTTAAGTTTATTCAAATAATTATGTAACAGATTTATTTGACAGTTTTCAAATCTTAATGTTCTATATTGCCTGAACTGACAAACCAAATACGTAATCAATTTTTTTTAAGAAAATAAAGCGTTAGTTATCAGAGGAAATGAAGCAATCATATTACAGTAAACTCCCAGTAATCCAGAATGCCCAGGGAATTGGGTTTTCCAGTTAAGTGAATATTCTAGTTACTTGAGTTTTCAATAAAGCATTTGGATACCAAAATAAGAAAGATGCAGAATTATACATTCACCTTGCAATTGCTAACCTGTAGACTAGATATTCTACTCAGTTGTTCTTAAATAATTCCTTCACATTCAAGTAAGTAATGAAATTCCTATATATGTATTCAACACATTTAATTGCAATATTTTAATAGTTACTAACTACATTACATCCTACAGTTTATCGTGTACCTATCACTTTTAGCTTCTCTTTTGTTATAATAGCAACTGAAAGGTAAGGATTATCATAGTCCAATCTTTAGGATTTTCCAACAAAAAAAATTGTTTCCTTGTCCGAGAAAAGGACAAATCATCCATACCCAACAATGTATTAGTGGAAATTCTTTAGGCAAATAGATATTAAACAAAAGAAAAGCAAACACTGACATGCAATCGTGACACCATTACATACAGTGCAGTTAGTAAAGTCACAAAATTTATCGGCAGTCTCTTGGTCAGCCGATTTTTTAACACCCGAAACATCTACACATCTGATCCCATACCCAATCTTAAAACATGTTAGCCATCCACCTGAAAATGCACATGGTTCACTAATCTCCATTTGTTTATAAAAAAAATCTTAAGCACTTTCAATCAACATTGGTCCAGAAATAGGGACATCCCTTGGAACACTTTATAGAAAACTATTCATAAATAGCAACATCCAATTGCTCATGTTTCCTTTTATCACCTTTAGCACACATTGGAGTTTTAGGAGGCATTTAAAAAGTGCGAAATATTTTATTTAACACAAACACCGAGTACAAGAAACATCCACAATTACATATTGCGACTGCCAAAGATGCCAATTTTAGCGGTAACTAGATGTGACAAAAATAATAGAGGCGCAGGAGATGTCAGTTACTTGAGAATTCTGGTTGCATGTGTGCCGGATAACTGGGAGTTTACTATACACAACAAAATAATCAATTGAAATTAAAAATTGGACCCTCATTTGCTGGTACAATGAAAATGTTTTAGTTACAGAGATTTATTTATAATTCAAACCTTAAACTCTTTATAAGATTAGCAATAAAATTGTATGGCCGAGTAAATATATTCAAGTCTATGAAGAAATATCATCGTCCTAGATGTTAACTCAAAATCTTAAGTTGATAATTTAGAAGGCATCTCCTGTTACCATTACATTATCAAAAAAGTTTCTTTTCTAATTTTGTGTGTTGACGGACGATTTGAATGGCTACAGTACTGCGATGTGGAAAGCAAGAGGGAAACTACCACATTACAATTCCCTAGTAATGATTATATGGTTGGACAATGAGTTCTCTTGAGGTAAAATATTCTGGAGGTAAAATAGTCTCCCAATCGGATCTCCGGGGGGGACTGCCTTGAGGAAAGCATTTGTCGAAGGTAACTTACACATAGGTACTTGGAATGTAAAAACCATGAGGAAGGCAGGAAAGCTAGAGAACCTGAAAGTAGAAATGAGAAGAAATAGGATTGATATCATAGGCCTGAGCTAAGCTAGATGGGAAGGAGAAGGTATATATGCCAACGTCCAGTCATGAAGAAGAAATTGAGGAGATGTATGAACAAATTAATGAGATTTATGAAGAAGACGGATGAGGAAAGGAAAACTGCATAATAATGGGAGATTAGAACAGCAGAGATGGTGAAGGACAAGAAGAAAATGTTGTCGGTCAATACGGACTTGGGAAAAGAAACCGAGGAGAAGAAAAACTGGTAGAATTGTGTTAATAACGACCTAGTAGTGACTAATACAAGGTTCAGAAACCATAAACAAAGGCTGTACAGATGGAAAAGCCCAGGAGATAGAATGAGATGCCAAATAGATTACATCCTAGTAAAACAAAGATTCAGGAACAGCATAAAAAAATCGGTACAACATACATTGTACAAACTTTCTCATATATAGGTACTAATGCATCGTTTAGTTATCTTTAGAAAATGAAAATCGTATGAGCCTGCTTTTGGAAAATCCAATTTTTGTTCAAGTTGCCCAAGAATAAACTAGCCTTATATTCATCCATTGAGAAAAATAAAATACGTAGTATTATTGTAGACGTATACTCAACTGTACGAAATTTGATCAAAATCGTTCGAGCCGTTTTTCAGAAAATCAAATTATTGTTAAAGTTGCCTAGAATAAATTAGCCTTATATTCATTTTTTGAGAAATATCAACTATACAGTATTATTGAAGACGTAAACTCAAGTAACTGTACGAAATTTGATCAAAATCGTTACAGCTGTTTTCGAGAAAATCGAATTATTGTTAAAAATACGTAGAATAAACTACTCTTAATTATTGATCAATGTCAACCATTTCTATGTATACTCTGCTCAGTATGATAAAATGCCTAAGTACGAGATTTCATTCATTTTAGTTCTACCTTCTAGGCTCCAGAGCCAGTAACAGACAGATGGCATTGCAAAAACCACCTTTCAGCGACACCTAAAATGTGTATTTCCGTAAAAATCTCGAGGTCGAATTTTTTCGCGAAAACAATACTTTCTCGATACTTTGTATGAGAAAGTAAAATGCTAAGACATTATCAGGAGCAGACATTGATTCAGATCACATCCTTCTAATGGTCGCTGTAACTACAAAGCTTAAACTAATAAGGAAAACGAGAAGAGAAAGAGACTTGGGACCTAGAAAAACTGAAAGAAAAGAACGATGCATTTCAGCACAATGTTGGAAGACCGCCTTAGAAATTTCGAAAACAAACCGAAGACCGTGGATACAGAATGGAAGAAAATTGAAGTTGGCATCAAAGATACCTTGAATAAAGAGATTGGGAAACAAGAGAAGAAAATCAGAAGACCATGGAGAAAATGGATGAGAGAAGAAAATGGAAAAATGTTAACAGTGAAGAAGGTAGAGCCAATTATAGACGCATAAACAATGAGTTGAGAAGGGTAACATAAAGCTAGCGAAATTTGGATAAAAGAAAAATGTGAGGAAATACAACAGATGGAGAAGTTAGGACGGTACGATATGATGTGCACTAGGGCACTGGAGTTAGAAGATAAGAAGCCTAATGGGATTCATGGTATGAATACAGATAGAAAAATAGTCGCAGAAGCAAAGGATGTAGCATAGGTATGGTAAGAATACATTAAGGAACAATACAACAAGCAGGCAGGATCAGTACAAATGGAACTTGAAGAAGAGGATTACATTCAAGAAGACAACTTGGGACCAAGTATTATGAAAAGGGAAGTAGAAAAGGCGATACTGGAACTAAAGAAAGGAAAAGCTACAGACAGTGGTGGAATACCAGCAGAGGTACTTAAAAAAGTCATTGGATCGGAAGGACTAAAAGTGATTACGAAACTAATTAAAAAGATTTACGACTCGGGAGAGTGGCCTCAAGATTTCTTAGATGTAACAATGATCCTTCTAAAGAAGAAGCCAAAGGCAATGCAGTGTAAAGACTATAGAACGATAAGCCTACTGTCACACACTTCAAAGATTATCACGAGGATTCTTAATAAAAGGCCAAAGAAATAAATGCTAGGGGAAGATCAATTCGGCTTCAGAAAAGGATAAGGAACCATAGATGCTATCGGTGTAGTGAGAATCATATTAGAAAGGGCAATAGAGTACAGCCAAGATTGCTGCATATGTTTCCTCGACTGGCAGAAGGCATTTGATAGAGTGAATTGTGTACTGCTGATGAGAATATTAAAGGATATAGGTGTAGACTGGAAAGACAGGAGACTGATCAGGAATCTACACTTGAATCAAGTTGTAAAGGTCAGGTTGGAGAATGCGACACCAGCAGAGTAAATATCGGTAGAGGAGTAAGACAGGGCTATTGTCTATCGCAGATTCTATTCAATATATATGGAGAGAGGCTAATGCAGGAAGCATTAGAAGGCACGGGAGATTTCAAAATTGGAGGAAGGATTATAAGAACAGTGAAATGTGCAGATGATCAAGTACTTCTAGCAAGAAAGGAAAAGAAACTCCAGAAAATGATAAGACTACTGATAACAGGTAGAAAATATGGTATGGAAATAAATACAGAAAAATCCAAGGCCATGCGAATATCAAGTAAAGAAGAAGAAAATTTGAACATAAGTATTGGAGGAAGCCATTAGAACAAGTTTCACATTATAAATACCTTGGAAGCATCATAACGAGAGAAGCAAAATGTACCGAGGAAATCAGGACTAGAATAACAAAAGCAAAAGCCGCTTTCAGAAGAAAGAAACTCCTACTAATGGGAAATATAAAGCAGAAAATCCGCAAGAAGTTGATAAAGCGAACGATCATACAGACTATCAGAAAGAGGAAGGCGAACTGGATTGGGCATTACCTGAGGAGAGAATGCATGATTGAAGAAGTGTTCGAAGGAAAACTGGATGGAAAAAGAGAAAGAGGTAAGAAAAGGTTTCAGCTGGTAGACGACTTGAAAGGGAAAGATAGCTATCAAGACATGAAGAAAACTGCGGAAAATAGGAGTACAGGCGACTCCCGAGATTCTACAGTTCGAGATTCGACCCGTTGAAACCTGCTTATTCGACCCATCGAATTTGGAACTGGTTTACGCGAAGTAATTTTCATCACGACCAACCACGCGAGGTTTAGTATCAGTGTAGACATAGTTATTTCTGCTCTAATTGTTTGAATTTGTGTTGATTTCATTCTTTTTTCTGTTAATCTTTTTTTTAAATTTATTTATTTTGATTTATTTATAAATTTATCACTTGACATGACACATAAAAGGAAATGTAATACTGATAATGCAAGTGAATCAAATAAAAGTGTCATTCAACTATTAGCACTTATGTGAAACGAAGAAAATTCTAGATCATGTGATAAATTCACGTAATTTGATGGCTGGTTTGACAGATTTAAGAGAAGGACAGGTTTGCATAACCTTAAATTAACTGGCGAGGCTGCAATTTATTTTGTTTTTTAATAACTTTTATATTAATTTCGGTGCAATATATAGTTGTATGTATAGATAGATGTATGCAGGTATGTTGTCTGACTCGCGCGAGCTGGACCGGGCCATCTGCAGAACATATTTCATACATCTTTGAATTTCGAAACAAAAATTAATTTTTCCTTTTTAGTGCAAAAAATAAGTTATACATTTAAAATATTTATTATTTAATTTATTCATAATTTAATATTGTTGTATTAACACACGGCCACCAAGAGGGCAGGGAGACAGGGGAGAACTCTCCGGGGCCCGAGATGGAGTGGCCACAAGATTTTCCTATCATAATACATATTTTGTAATACACAGGTGCGAATCATGACAGCAAAACGCAATGATGAAATCAGTTATTCGGAGCAGTGAGTTGGGGCCCGTAACTGTACATACTTATAGGTTTTCTCCCCAAAAGATTTTCGGGAATTCAAAATCTGTATTTGATTTCAATAGTTTTCTTTAAATAACAATTACCAGCATTTAAGTGTATCTGGACCAGTAATTAAGTAATTTATTATCGCTTAGATGTGACATATTCATTCAGTTAAAAAATAAAAATTTATATTTTTTTAAATTCGCTGAAGAATATTGACCATACGTTTCATAGGTGTTGCAGGAATTCATAATTCCTTGTTTTATAATTTTACAAATATTTCTCGGGGGGAGGGGGGGCAGAAGGTTGTTTTCCTCTTGGCCCATTCTGGCTCTCGGCGGCCCTGTATAGACATATTAGTAATGTTATTTTATCTTTATAGGACATGAGGGGAGACTTTTTCCCGAGATGCAGGAACGAATATGTATATGGAAAAACGGCGTTCAACATTCAACAAGTCGAGATACGACCACGTTTTCAGGAACGCATCCTTGTTGAATCTCGGGAGTCACCTGTATATGGAGAACCAAGTTTAACCATGAATAATCATGGACCTGCCAATGGACAGACTACCTATGACGATGATGGCATTAAATCAGATTCTAGTCATTTGTTCACGAATAAATATATATCGTTAACTACTGACTAGTATAAATATAATCTGGTAATAATTTCAAGTCTAACAGAACTATTCATTTCAAATTATGCTAAAAATCAATGAAATTGATCAATTAACTTGATAAAAATCATTCCACATATAATCGGAAATTATTGATGAATTACAGCATTTATTATAATGTTTAAAACCAATTTCATATTGGATAAAATGACCTCTTGTTTTTACATTTTAAAGCTTTAAAAACAGTCAAAGAATATGCATTCAGCTTGGAACTTTAAGCCATAGAATAGTAAGCAAACATTTCTAATCTTCCAAAGGTTTTTGGTGTTGCAAGACCAATATGCTGAACTTTATACGGTAAAAACTGATGTTATTGCTTCTGACTTCATGTCACTTCTTTATTTCCTGTCTTTAATACTTGATAAATAACAGACTGATAAGATAAAAGAATTATATCAATGCTATGAAATTTAAAAAGCATTGCTCCCTCAGTCACTGATATCACCAAAAATAAAATCCTTTTATATAATAATAACTGGCATATTACATCAAGTAAATCCTGCAAATTTCAGTCTTATATCTAACAGTTTAATTGCTATTTTGATTTAGTTGAATGAACATTTATAAATAAAATGCACTAAAATGGTATTTGGATAAATGAAACGTACAATTTTTGCATTCTCAACTTATGATTAGCACCAGTAGAAATATCCAGGATAAAAACAAATCGTCACAATAAACTTTTATTAGTATAACGTTATAAACTTTCTAAAAAAACTTGCATGTATTCCAATAATTTGACTAACTTTCACTAATAAATATCTCAGAAATCACTTTCCTCAAAATATTTTCAAAAGATTCTGCTATTTTAATATATACAGCCATTTCCAAGTGAATATTTCAATTATTTTGGGAACTGTCTCAAAATGTTTCCATAATTTCAACATTAAATTGTTTAAAAAATCATTACATATCACCAAGGAGCAAATTCACTAAACATTTCACATTACACTGTCACCACTAAACTAATACTTTTTTCTAAATTCCATCCTATTTATACAGCATATTTAATCGATTTATGTTGCACTGGAAGTCAGCATGCAGAAAAATAAAAGTTCTCAGGTACAAAGTACGTATTTCATATGCATAAAATATCCCAAAAATTGAAGCTTTCACAACACTTATGTTAATGATAATTATCAAATCTTTATAATTTCGAAAATCTAAATTATAAAATTATTTTTACCTTTTCAATGAAATATTCAGTTCAAGAAGTTGAGATTCATCACTTTCCTAGATAAGCTTAAGTTACTACACTTTCACCATTAATAGTTGGAAAAACTAGTACAATAAGTATTAAACACACATAGATGCCATTAAAAAACTGGTACAACATACATTGTACAAACTTTCTCATATACGTACTAATGCGGCGTTTAGTTATCTTTAGAAAATGAAAATCGTATGAGCCTGTTTTTAGAAAATCCAATTTTTGTTCAAGTTGCCCAAGAATAAACTAGCCTTATATTCACTCATTGAGAAAAATGAAATACATATGTAGTAATATTGCAGACGTATACTCAAGTAACTGTACGAAATTTGATCAAAATCGTTTGAACCGTTTTTGAGAAAATCAAATTATTGCTAAAGTTGCCTAGAATAAAGTAACCTTATATTCATTTTTTGAGAAATATAAACTATGCAGTATTATTGAAGACGTAAACTCAAGTAACTACAAAATTTGATCAAAATCGTTAGAGCCGTTTTTAGAAAATCGTATTGTTGTTAAAAATGCCTAGAATAAACTACCCTTAATGATTGAGCAATGTCAACCATTTCTATGATACATATACTCTGCTCAGTATGATCAAATGCCTAAATACGAGATTTCATTCATTTTCGCTCTACCGTCTAGCCTCCAGTGTCAGTAACAGACAAACAGAGGGCATTGTGAAAACCACTTTTTCGGATTCAACGACATCTGAAACTTATATTTCAGTAAAAATCCCAAGGTCGAATTTTTTCACGATAACAATACTTTCTCAATACTTTGTATGAGAAAGTAAAAAAACCATGTTTACAATTCCAATCTTAAATTATGGTGATGCTGAAACTGTGATAATCTACAGCACGAGAAGTGTTTGCGATACACTGAAACAAAATTTTAGACAAACTGAGAAAACCTGCATTTCAAGACAATACTGAATCAACTGGCAAAAATACAAAGCCCCTATCTTATTAATTTAGGAATTCCTGCATCAGATTTTTTTTAAAACAGCTAAAAATGAACTTAGGTGTTAAGACTCATCACCAGATGTATTACGCACCCACAACACCAAGGAACAAATTCCACAAATATTTCATGCTCCATTGTCATTACAAGATCACTTCCTTTGTTTCTATAAAGTCCTTTCCTATTTACAGTTAACATTTATTTGCTTTATGTTCCCTTGAAAGTAACCAGTTAGAAAAGTAAAAGCTCACAATGCTTAACATATATAAATGGACAAACAAACAAGGTTGATAACACATATCAATAATGCAAGTAGAATGCTAAACCACCTGATTGTTTCTGAATCTTTAGATTGGTTTGACTGACTTGGGAATGCTCACAAATGGTGTGGTGATTTTCCATTACCTTCCATATCAGCCAGAAGGAAGGATGGAACACCAGGTGCTTGCATTAGCCTACTCGTACAAAGAGCACCAAGAGGGCCAGCTACTTAACGTCCCTTCATAAGAACAACGCAGTGTTTTCTCATTGTCTCATTCTTTTAGTTAGTATACACACAAATAGCATGAGGAACAACCTCCAAAAAAATACTTTTGCAGGATTCATGCCCACTGTCACTTAGAACAACAGGCAAGTAGTAGACCAGCACCTTTACCACTACACCACTGACTCCCCCACCAAAATGAACAAATTTGTGGCACAGCAATTTGAAACTAAATACATATTTTCTTACTGAACTGCAAACCAAAGGCAATTAGACATCACCAAGGAACAAATTCAACAAATATTTCATGCTATATTGTCATCACAAGATCATTTGTTTCTATAAACTACTATTTACAATTAATATTTGTACATTTGAAAGTAAACAGGTAACATTGATAATACTTACCATAAATATTTCTTGGTATCGCATGGTCAATCACTTCCAGGATGGCTTCACTAGACTGCAAATTGAGAATCTCCAGCAAAGTATATCTTCGATGCATGCCTCTGAAACAACAAGAGAATCGAACCAGTACATGCTAAATCATTCCATTTATATTCAAAACTGAAATTGTATTTTAACACAAGTTAAACTCAGTTCAAAGATTTGTGAGGAAATGGGAAATTATTTCCTATAAGTGACTTAGCTAGGCTTAATGCTTATTTTTAACATTACATAAAAATTTCAACTGAACAAACTAAATACATCATTGCTTTCAATAAATTTTTCCATTGAAAATGCTTTAATTTATGAAATTCTAAGACAGAAAATATCACCTAATATCATGGAGGGGCAACGTCGGCACGTTTAAAGAAAACCTGATTCGACCAAAGCATGCTACCTTTCGTCAGAAGTTGAATGGAACCATGATAACCAAAGCAAACTATATTGCGATTAATGTATCATTCATCTGAAACAGCTGTTCCAAATAGAAAGAAGCGATGATAAAAATGTTACCATACTTAATGCGGTCGAACTCAACTTTTACATTCCAACGTTATGCTTACGGATCCATTCGATTACTCGATAACCACTTTCACGTCTAAAACTTTGCTAAATCTACCCAAAATAGAAATTTTCTATAGAAAAGTAATTTAACAAGGAAAAAAGTTGTACCGAACCAAATTAACCATGTCCCCTAACAAATGCTAGGGTTATAAACCACATTAGCAATCGTGTCGAGTTCGACATCTCAGAATAATTAAGTTTCTCGATTTCCAAATCTTAAAAAAAACTGCGTCGGAAAAGTTATAAGAACTTGGGAGCCAAAATTATACGAACGTCAAAGATGTTGGTACGGCAACATTAATCCGATGGTTATATGCAATACCACGTGCAGTTAAGAAGAATTAAGTTTTCGCTACAACGGCTAAATAAGCATCCTACAGTACGTAAAAACCAAGGAGTCCATTTCGCATTGATTATCGTTCACAGTAAGATAATTAAGAAAAAACCGATTATATAAATTCCAAATGAAAATGAGTTCATTACCTATTGATCACTTCGTTATTGGTAATCTTCGTAAGGACCAAAGTTGTAGAGAATAATATTTCTTCCAAGTTTTGTTTGAAACTAATTTTCGTAGAACCATCCATTTCGGATATATTTCGCTTTATCTTAATACCAGTATACAGCGCCAACACCATGTAGCGGTGAATTCTGTAAACATTCAAAATATACGTAATTTACGGCAACAAGGACGTGTCTTCTTTTACGATACGAAATAATAATTTTGCCTCGTAATATTATTCACAATAATTTAAATATCTATACACCAAATATGGAGAAAGTCATGTGTTGGCCACATCAGATTTTTATTTTGTGAAATTCCAAGTTTGGTAACGCCTACTATCGATATCTACATATCGCATATCGTAAATAGATTATCGGGCATCTTCAGTGAGCGGGAATTCTTCTGTAAAAACATTACAATTTTTGTACTAACAGTCATACGATATTTAAAGAACTTCAAAGAAAATCAAAATGAGCTTATTGAGTCCACGAGAGACAGGCAAATTTGTTTCTAGCATTGCCAAGCATGTAACTATCAACTTAGACGGGATAAAACGAGTGGCCAAAGAGGTACCTGAGTTATTACAGTAACATTTCGATTGATATCATTGGGAGATTAAATGCTATACTTTTTCTCTGATTTATTTTCTTCTTTGTTTTATAACAGGTCTTAAATGCCAATAGAGAAACAACTATTGTGTTAAACAGCTCAGCCGGACCGGATAATCTTCTCCCAAAATCATCTGATGAGACGGCGGCCGATTTTTTGTTTGTGACAGATGTCTTAAATTTCTGCTTTTGGCCAGATAAAAATAAGCCAAAATGGAACGTGTCCTGGAATGGCAAGAGCTATACGGGTTATTATGCTCTCTGTGCCGCACTTCGAAAGGCACAAGAGGTAAGATATAACTTCCAATCTTTTCTTCTTAATGAAGTGAACAAATGTGGTTCGTACGACATCGAAGTAATTACCTTTTAAATCGTTTAATAAGTAACATTAAACATATAAGTGACGTCTGGCTCAAGAAACGTGCTACATATAACCTCGATCTCGTCTTCGTATCGTCTATTTGCCCAGATCTAAGGCAACGTGATAACAAAAGATAAGGGAAATGCGAGTTATGTAATCTGTTTTAAGAATGTCCGTAATGTTAGTCATGATATATAAATTTCATAAACTATTATGTATTATGTATCGTCCAAAAAATGGGCTTACATCTGTACAATATATTATCAACTTCATTGAAGTACATTAACTAATCTACTAGATATGTTCAAAAAGAGATTGAAAGAGCTTTTACTATCAAAGTTATATTACTCTCTTAAAGTATATTTGAATGACGATGTTTAATAATGTATATTTTAAAATTACTAACGATATTTTTGGCATATTTTATTGAGAAAATGACGTCTATGATTGTGTATTTATATTTTGTATTTTTTATCATTATTTTATGAATGCATATACATTTCTTGTAATATCTTTCTCTCTATGTAACATTTTATCTGACGACTCATATCTACATGAGCGACTGTATGATCGAAATGATATTACAGGCGACTCCTGAGATTCTATGGGGATGTGTTCCTGAAAACGTGGTCGAATCTCGAATTGTTGAATGTCGAACGCTGTTTTTCCATATACTTGCATGTTATAATCAGGGGATACGTTCCCGCATCTAGGGAAAAAGTCTCCCCTCACGTTCTATAAAGATAAAATAACATTACTAATATGTTAATACAACAGTATTAAATTATATAACAAGTCACTGAATTCTGGCATTTTCCTGGATTCATTTAAAGTTAGTTTTATAGCTCCAATACATAAAAGTGGTGATAGATGTGATATTACTAACTATAGACCAATTGCTCTTCAATCATTAGTAGGTAAGATATTGGAGAGCTTAGTTGCTGATAGATTGAGTCCACTCGTCAAAAATTTAATAGAAACAGAACAGCACGGTTTTAGAAATGGTAGGTCAACTCAAACAAATTTACTAACATTCTTACACTATACTGTTAAAACTATGGAAAATAATAAACAGGTCGATGCTATATATCAGTGATGACGAACCTTCTATAGTCCGTGTGCCAATGTTACCAAAATTGTTGAATCTTTTCCGCCTCGCGTGCCACAAAAAGTCCTTGATTTTTTTTTTTTTGGGTGCCAACTAAATTAAATTTGTGATCAATAAATAAGATTTTAACCGTAAAACTAATGTTTACAATATTTAACTAAATAAAACCAATGTTTTTTGCGGCGTTAAATCAGTACGGTAAATGCTTTGTACGGTTTTCGCCTTTCGCTGGCGTGCCAACCAAAATCGTCTTGCGTGCCATAGGTTCGCCATCACTGCTATATATACTGATCTATCCAAAGTGTTCGATAAAGTAGATCATATGGTGTTCCACAGGGGTCTCATTTGGGTCCTATGCTCTTTAACCTATATATGAATGATATTGGGTACTACATCAAGCCAATTAATCATCTACTCTTTGCAGATGACTTAAAAATATTGCATATTGTAGAAAAAATGGAGGACTGTGTGCAGTGGCACCCTTTGACCCGGGCAAGCGGGGCCTCTGCCCCAGGCCCCACGCTTTGGTGGTTCGCACATGTCACAAACAAAAAATACATGTATTAAATAAGAGATAAAATGAAATATGCAGAATCAAATAAAATAATTATATGAATGATATTCACAACCAAGCATATATTACTGTATCTTGTATGACACACTCCCGGATTTTGATACTTTGTCCTGCATGGTGAGGAGTCCAGGAAAATGTTTTGCATTCGTACAATTTGTTCCCCTTGCCCCGAATTTTTGCAAATAATCACTTGAAAATTGAGTGAATCGCTAAGTGCTCTTACATTTATCGCCCTCGCTCCATGTTAGCCGTCATGCATCGGTTCATATTACATTGTATACTGTTGATTTAATACATTGTCGCGTAGGATAAATTTCATACATTGCCACATACAAAATGTGGCATAATTGCTGATGCTATCAGTCAGTCGCATTTGAAAACTTTTAGTGTCGACATCGTAGACAAGTAAAATATTTCGATATTCTTATCTGACGTAAATACCAAAATATCGTTGCTGAATTTTGTTTTTCTTTTGATATCTCGAGTTCATTCTACGTCTGTAATACGGGAATATACATATCTAATATAATAATATCTATAATATGGGAATATACATATCTAAAAATATGAAATATTTTTACAATTATTTTTTAGAGTGCGAATTATACCTTGATAATTTTAGATTGTTAAGAGGCCCCGCAAATGCTGATCACCCCGGGCCCCGCACCCCCCTAGGGACAGCCCTGACTGTGTGATATTTCAGCAATGTTTAGATAGAATTAGTGAATGCTGTAAGAATAATTTAATGAATCTAAATGTAAATAAGTGTTGTGCAATATCTTTTTATAGAAAAAATCACCCATTATACACAAATATAATGTGAACGGCTGTGCTCTTAATAGGGTTAACATGGTGACTGATTTGGGAGTAATTCTGGACTCTTCCTTAAACTTTAATTTGCACATTCAGACAATAACAAATAGAGATTTAAAAATGTTAGGTTCTTCTAAGGATTTTAATAATGTCATGTATAAAATTGTTATATTGCACACTTGTAAGACCTATATTGGAGTACTGCTCCATTATTTGGTCTCCTCACTATGCAGTACACGTAGCATCTCTTGAAAGGGCCCAGAAAAAATTCTTACGTATTATTGCTTATAAATTTAGATTGCATGTAATAGTAGATAACATAAACTACATATGATGAATTAATGAGTGAACTGAATCTGCTCACACTTGAAACGTAGGAAACATGCTGGAGTAATCTTTATGTTTTGTTTATTAAACAATGATATTAATAGTAGTGAATTGTTAGAGCTTATTGGCTTCAAAGTACCAATGGTGACTACAAGAAATAAAGTATTATTTAATATTCCTTACTTAGACAGAAATTATACATATCATCAACCAATATATTAAATAATGAGGGATTGCAATAACACCCTCCAAAACTTAGATTTTTTAAATATTTCCTTGAATGCACTCAGGACAAAATTAAGACGGTTCCATGAATAACGGAGCAAGTACCTCATGGTCTTAGCATAATGTGAATCCAATGGTTTATAATTTAATATACTGAATCACTAACTACTATTTATTATTTAGTAACATTTTTGACTTATTAATATTGTAAATTTATATTTGGTATATTATCACTAATTCTACTGCTCATTATTTAGTAACATTTTTATGACATTAATATTATAAATTTATATTTGGTATATTATGGATTATTATAATGAAAATTGTCTTATAAATTTAGATTGATGTGTATAACTGAAAAACTCTTACCATTTATTTGTATTGTAAATATTGTGTAGGCTTATATTTATAAAATTATCGATCTTTAAGTGATTAAAAATTGTCTATTATCTTTGCAATTTTTGTAATTATATGTATTGAAATTCAATGATATTATATGATATATGATGTTACTATATTACAAAGCTGTGTCATATCATTATTATTGTATAAGATATATATTTGTATTGTATAAGATTTATATTGTATAAGATTAAATTTTATAAAATTATTGATCTGTAAATGATTAAAAATTCTCATTTTATTGTAATTTTATAACTATATGTATCTAAATTTTATGACATGTACACTATATTGGAAAAAGGGCCTTGCCCGTAAATAATAAAATATATTATTATTATATTATTATTATTATTATGAATAAATTAAATAATAAATATTTTAAATGTATAACTTATTTTTTGCACTAAAAAGGGAAAAATAAATTTTTGTTAGTATGATAATTTTATGTAATTTAAAAATCTAAATTAAATCAAATCTGCCTCATCCATTCCCATGTTACTTAAATGGAGAGATAAGTAGTATTAGGAATTTTAAAGCGTGTTCAGAAAGGTGAAAGCCTTACTGAAGTCGCACGATCGTTGGGAATGTGTCGTTCAACAATCCTAGGCACGGTGTTGTGATTCCTAAAATGGAAAAACTTTTAAACCTTTGGGTAGATGATCAGTGTCAGAAACACATTCCTATTAGTGAGTCCGTGATTAGAGCAAAGGCTAAGGATCTGTATGATGATTTGAAGGAAAGTATGGATGAAATTTCTGTTGATGAGCCTCCATTTAGTGCAAGTCATGGCTGGTTTGACAAATTTAAGAGAAGGGCAGGTTTGCATAACCTTAAATTAACTGGCAAGGCTGCAAGTTATTCTTTGCTTTTTAATAACTTTTATATTAATTTCGTTGCGATATATAGCTGTATGTATAGATAGATGTATGCAGCCTTTGCTCTAATCATGGTCTCACTAATAGGAATGTGTTTCTGACACTGATTATCAACCCAAAGTTTTAAAAGTTTTTCCATTTTAGGAATCACAACACCGTGCCTAGGACTGTTTATCGTGTTCTAGAATTTTCTCCTTCTGTTTCACGTAAGTGCTATTAGTTGAACGAGACTCCCCCAACGATCGTGCGACTTAAGCATGGCTTTCACCTTTCTCAACACGCTTTAAAATTTCGAATTTCAACTCATAACTATGAGTCTTATGCACTCTTTTATTTGATTCACTTACATTATCACCATTACATTTCCTTTTAGATGCCATGTCAAGTAATAAATTTATAAATAAATCAATAAAATAAATTTAAATAAAATATTAACAGAAAAAAGAGTGAAATCAGCACAAATTCAAACAATTAGAGCAGATATAACTATGTCTACACTAAAACTAAACCTCACGTGGTTGGTCGGGACCAATTACTCCGCGTAAAGTAGTTCCCATTTCAATCGGCTGTTTAAATCTCGAATTTATCGAATCTCGGGAGTCGCCTGTACTATCATTAGAACAGCAATATATTAAAAAACCTCTCTCCTGCACTAACAAATCTGTTGTTCTGATTGAAAATGATGTATTGCCTCCGGCGATGTCTAACATAATATTGATTTGTTTCATAATGAACCAATAAGTGTTGAATTTACTTATCTTTCTAATTTATTTGAATTTCACTGAGAATAACAATAAATGCAATCTCAACAGGAAAAACTACCTATCACTGATTCCAAATATTACTCAACCATATCTGAGGAAGATTTGGGTAAAATTTTGAAACCCGAGGATGGTGCAGGCCAGGTTCCCTTGTTGAGTGAGAGGGTTGCTGCCCTTAGACAAGCTGGGCCTGTGCTGATGGAAAAATTTAGGGGCACTTTCAAGCAATGCATAGCAGAAGCAAATAAATCAGCTAAAAAACTCACCTCTTTGATTGTCAAAGAATTCACATCATTTCAAGATGTAGCAGAGTATGATGGGAAAAAAGGTATATAGATAAATATTTTTACCATAGAAATGAAATTGATGAAATATCTGAATATTCTTAATAGCAGTTTTTTAGTATAATTCGGTATATTTAATGATTTATATTCTTGGTTTCAGTATCATTCTATAAAAGGGCTCAGATTCTTGTTGGCGACATATGGATGCTATTTGAGGGTAAAGGATTAGGAGAATTTTCTGACATAGATGCACTTACTGTGTTTGCTGATTATAGAGTGCCTCAGGTTCTTGTTCACTTTGGTGCTCTGAAGTATAGTGACTACTTAATGGACATTCTTAGCAAAGGTAATATCAAATTATCCAGGATGATGCACCCTTAAATGTAAGATTAAAAAAGACAAGTTTAGTTATCAGACATTAAAAGAGGATTTTGTGTATATATTTTATCAATCTCTGTTATTGTTTAGATAAGAGGTTTGTTTGTAATTCATGTTTTTGCTGTTGTCATACTTTTTCAAAATCCCCATCAAAATAATGTACAGTGATAGCATTTACATTAATGTTATATTAAACTGCTGTTTTCTCTCACTATACTAACATTGGCTCAACTCTGTTTAATTGACCATTCATAATCGCTAATGAAATACTAGTAAACTTTCACCAAAAATAAAAATAGACATTAGATCATCTATTTAACAAATCACGGGAGGATTGGTTTTTTCTACACTAAATCGAGGTCTCCACTAAATGTAGAACAGTAATTCTTTCTTTGTTTTTCTTCTCTCTATGACATAAGTCTCCTCTAATAGCAAATGTTTTTGAAGGAAGAAGGTTGAAAATGTCATTTGGTTTGTAGCCTTCCAAATGCCTCAACAATGATTCAGTCTTCCTGTAATCAACTGTGTGTTTATCAACACTAGCACTTTCACCACAAAGATTTTTATATGTGAGCCCATGACACTTCATAAACCTGTCTAATAATCCATTTGAAGCATTGAAGTTTTCAAGTTTTAACCTTAACGTCACTTTGATAGCTTTCTCCTTCAGCACTGTGCCATTGATCGGGAGGTTGGCAGAACGCATTCCTTCAAACCATTCTATCAATACCTTTTCCATTTCGTCGCATGGGGAAGCTTTTATGTTTTTTCTTTCATTTGCTTCACTTCCTCATTTTACTTCCTCATCTAAAATGGATTTTTTATTTTTAACAATGAAGCATAAAGGTAATGGTGCAAGATTAAATTTTCACGCTATCTCCATTGCAGGCATGCTTGGTGAATAATTTTCACTTTTTCCAATATTGTCAGCTTCTTCCTTTTTGTAGCCATAATTAAGAGATAACATTAAACACAAATGAAGTAACACAATAAAAAAATATCGTTAATGAAATTTACTAGATGCATAGAGATGCAAAATGAACAGAAAGCAAAGCCGAAATCGAAGCGTTTTCACGTCCCGCGCATTTGTGTTCTATGCTTTAGCATTATACCCGATGAGAAGAGAGTTGGCTGCTGGGCTTATCTCCCTTTCAAAGAGTTTTAAGAGCTCTGATATGGCATGGTGCATTTCGGCGAGAGCGGCTAATCCCTTTAGCAAATCAACTATGGTAAAGAGTGGCAACATTAGAGTATTAGAGTTCCAAAGGAAAAAAGATCCCTTAATCTGACCACTCCTTGCTCCACTCAGCAGCCAACTTATTCTGTCAACTATAGGTGACGTGGCGATGTGTTTTTGTAAGATTTGCATCATTCCCGTGCTAAATCGAAGTACAAGTTTTGGAAGGTCAATTTTTTTTTACACTAAATGCAGGTTTTTCACTAAATCAAGGTTCACTAAATATGGGAAAATAATACAATGTATAGGACTTTGGTCGGGACCAGAAAGAATATTCACTAAATATGGGATTTCACTAAATGCGGGAACATTAAATCGGGATTTCACTGTATTTAGTTGCCAACAGTCTGATATCACATTGTTATAATAATCTTAACGCAATGTCTTGATGTTTGATGGTCATTGTGAGAAGTATTAGAGCAGTGGTCTTCAAGGTGGGCGATAGCGCCCACCAGTGGGCGTTTTTGGATTTTTGGTGGGCGCTAAAGAACTCACCAAATGCTATTCTAATTTTTACACAAAAATAAAATTCTATAAAAAAGCTTAATGATATGCACACAAAATTATTACAGTTCGCTTGTCGTTAACTATAGTATCATATCATACTATA
Organism: Uropetala carovei; assembly: GCA_036926305.1. Classification (NCBI taxonomy): domain Eukaryota; kingdom Metazoa; phylum Arthropoda; class Insecta; order Odonata; family Petaluridae; genus Uropetala; species Uropetala carovei. The sequence goes on from JAXCHB010000298.1 coordinate 857,905, forward strand.
CTAGCGACAATGTATATAAAATCATAAATTTTTAAACACTGTTATTACCGTATTCGGTAATCTCATCTAACGACAATCCCACTAGTATAAGGGTTGCCATACCTCCGTAAATCCTCGCTACGCCACTGGGTGGGCGGTGAACTTATTTCAAAGGACAACATATGGTAAAAGTGGGCGGTGACTCAAAAAAGGTTGAAGACCACTGTATTAGAGGTTCTACAATGAATGGACATTGTTTTATTTGGTTATTTCAGTTTGCTGCACTGCTACTTCTGTTACAACAAATAAGGAATAAATACCTGGTTTTAAATACTTTTTCTGAATATCACATTAATGAAACCAGGCTCAACTTTGTGAATTTTACTCATAATTAAGGGAATGAAAAACTTTATATCTTCCACTAAAATTTTTCACTTTTAATTTGTCTGAATTTTTTAAAAATCTTGATGCCTTATGGGTCCACAGATGTGTAACTGTTGTAAATGGTAAATTTTACATTAATGCAATTTTTCCTTTCGTTTTTTTGCTATAAACTTTTAAACATTTTTTCAGATGATCAGATTGATAATGGCAGTCCAGAGGAAGTTGAAATCAGAGCATGCACCATTGAAGCTGTTGAACTTATCACCACAGAGGTTAATGCATTGATTGAGAAAATGGGAAAGGGAGATTCATCTCCTGGTTTCATGAATGCAACACAAGTTGATCATTTTCTATGGAATTATCGAAGAGATCATGCTAACGAATTGGAGCATATTCCATTTCACAAGTCACGTTGCATATACTACTAATTGAAACAATATCAAATTAAAAACTTCAATGTTTTATAATTCTGTATTATGAATAAAAGTACATAATAAGCAATTGTTAAATTTCGTTTTGATTTATTGCTAGATAAACATTTATAGCCTAATGTTATTGGTTTTTAAATTTTTTTACAAAATACCAAAATATTGTAAACTTTAACTATGCCCAGATAGCAGTGAAATAGCAGCGGTATGATAGTAACTAATTATGGTCACGACTTAAAAAGTTTTTTCCTCAAAAATGACAAAGTAGATTACAAAAAATTGCTCATTAACGACAACAACGAAATTAAGTTTTTCTCTTTTCAAATAAAAGTACAGTATCATGATTATTCTAATTGAAATAATTTATATTTAATAATCAAACAACTTGTACCGACAGTGACCAATTGTCTGCAGGGTATGACTTAACATATTTAATTAATTGTAAGCCGACCTTTTTTTACCTCCTTAAAAATTGTCATTCGGCTTAGAATCGGGCCTTAAAAATCCGAAGCATATCTAGTAGTATGCACATAATTTTGGGATTCCTCAAGCCATCTCTAGTATGCGTGTGCACGTAATCGTAAGATTCCCCGAGCCAACCGTCATTTTTTCATGCCTATGCAAGCGTAAATTTTTGTCATTTACTTTGGCGAATTTTTCAGTTTTTTTTAATAACCCCATAATGAGACTAATGCATTATTCTGCAGACTTTAAGAAAAAAGTGATAGTGTATGCAGAAGAAACATCAAATCTTGCTACACAATGGCGGTACGGGATTGATGAGTCGAATGTGAGACGGAGAAGACAGAGAGAAACCGGGATATTTTTGTTGCGAGATTAAAAATCCAGGACATAGCCAGGACAAATTACATTTTATTAAAAATTGTATTGAATGCGTGAATATAACGTAATTTTAGTTTATACCTTTTTTTATTTAATTACGGATTGAAAAATAGGGGCATTCATAGTTTTCGGTATTTTTTTCACGACAAAACCCAATACGGAATTTTCCTCATATGCACTTGTGGAAAGTGGGTGTCGGCTTACAATCGATTAAATATGGTATTTCTTACAAATGAAACGAAACCTGTGTAGTTGACCATATTTTATGGAACCAGTTGTATTTGTTTTCACATGTCCGGCCCTTTTTAGGCCACATGCCTGTCTTCTAATCTAGCTACCTTTTTGCAGTTTCGGCTCTAGTCCTGAATATATTTTAACCTTACTATGTTGGTCACTAAGAAAATAAGCTGAACAAGATGCAGTGTGTCAGTTTTAATACCAACTTTAGCAATCAAAATAATGATATTTATATAGAAGAAATAATATAAAAAATTGACTAAGTCAATAAACACTGAAGATGTTATACAAACAAAATGCAATTTAGAAATCATGCAAGCTTAGAGGCCAACAGCAAGTGCTCGGCTGAAATGCTTTCTTCATAATGCTTTTACAAATCAAGACTATATAAATGATAGCAGAGACATAAAAAGTAATTCAGAAGTGGAGAGGAACTATTACAATGATATTTCTGGCCAGAATAAATACAGGAATAAAAAATATTACATCGGAGGAGCCGCAACATAAGAGTGAGAAAGGTTCATTCCTGTTTTATGTGGTCACACATCATTTTTCCTCCAAGATCCTGTGCTTCTAAGCACACACAATTTTGTAGAATAAAAAGGGTTGTGAACACTTAAGTACAGTAATTAGTAAAATAATACAATGGACTCCAAATACAAGAAGTCAACTGAGCTAAGCATTCAGCATATAAAAGGAGTTTTGGATTTGATCGATGAACACAAAATGGTCAACTGTTTGCTGTGGTGAAGTCAACATTTGGTAATGTTAGCAAGAACATAAACGCGATCTTGTGGGTTTGGGAGGAGAAATGAAACAATGAAAGGAAACGAAAATTACATAAATCAGAATGGATCAGTTAACATTCTCATTCTGAAATGTTTTCCAGAAATGTTGGTCAGCGGATATTTCGAACACTGAGCTATTGCTTCTAACCAAAGCCAAAGAAATTGCTTAAAGGATTCACCTTGAAGATTTTCAAGCCAACAACAATGGGTTAGAATCATTTAGAACAAGGAACAGCCTAAATTTCTGATTCCTTTCTGGTGAAGCAGCAGCAGTGGACTTGACAGCATTTAAGTCAAATCAACAATGTGTTCAAATAATACCCTCTGAAAAATCAATTTAACGCAGACAAAAATGGGTTATTTTTCAAGATTCTCAAAAAAAGTTTGTTTCAGAAGGGAAAAGTGCAAAGGCAGAAATCTTGCAAAGGTTACGCATACTCTTGTGTTGTAATGTAACTGGGGAAATTTTTAAACCTATATTGATTGGAAATGCTGACAACCTCATATATTCAAGGGAAAACGTTTGGACACAAAACATGTCTCCATTACTTGGTGCTCCAACAGGAAGGCATGAATGACTACAACAATATTTGAAGAATGGCTCACAACTGTGAAAAAGCAGATGCAGAAAGCAAATCAGAAGATTTTGCTGCTTGTTGATAATGCCATCAAGGCATGAAAGTACCGTATTCACCCGAATCCAAGACGACCCTGAATCTAAGACGACCCCCCATTTTGATGATTCCAAAAGAGAAAAAAGCTCAAATTGACCTTCATGACTACAAAAATTATAAATCTTGTGAAATATTTATTTTCTCTTATACTTTTCTTGAATGTCATTGTCTTTTAACATTTTAAAATCATAAGATCACATCACAAATAGAACCATTCAGGTTTTCAAACAAATTAAATGGTAGCATTCATTTTAAGATAACATTAAAAATCAAGTAAATACATTGAAAGAATACACTCATTTCAGGACAACAAAAAAACATTTCAATCCAAGTGCTGCATAAAATCATTTTATTGTGTTAGTCATCATCACTGTCTATGCAACCTTCACTATTTTCCTCTGCTCACTATCTTTATCACTCTCAACTTCATCATCAGTCTCCCACAAAACATCATCCTCACTCCCATCCATGGCATTAGATAAGCAGCATTTCTTAAATCCTTTCACTATTACTTTTGCATTTATTTGTTGCCACGATGCCTTGATCCATTGGCAGAGCATTGCAACTTCAGGTTTCTTAAGATTTCCTTTTGGTGTTAAAGTGTGAGTTCCACTCTGTAACCACTCAGAATACAAAACCTTTAAATTATTTTTAAAACACTTATTGACAGCAACATCTAAAACTTGAAGTTGCGATGTCATTCCTCCAGGTATTACAATAAGATCAATATTCATCGCACTCATTATGTTTTTAATTTCAGGAGATGTGTCCTTGAATGCATCCAGTGAAAGCATTGCTCTTTGTTTCAGTAAAGCTCCTGGCCGTCTATTCCACACCACATGTAACCAATCTCTCATTAGTTCTTTAGTCATCCACCCCTTTTCTTGACACCTATTATTCCACTTGGCAAATGTTTCTTAGGCATTGTTTTCCGCTTTAGAATCACATATGGTGGTAATTTAGTCCCATCTGCTAAAACCGCCAACATTACCGTGACTCGCATTTTTTCGTTGCCTGTAGTTTTAATTAGGACGAACTTCGCACCTTTTTCGTTCACAGTATAATTAGATGGCATGTAGAAGAAAACCGGAGTTTCATCGGCATTTCCTATTTGGCTCAAAAGGTAATTATTGGTTTTTCTAAGTCCAATTACGTATTTCTGGTAAGCGAGAAGTTTTTCAACATAGTCTTTGACAATTTCTGACACAGCGAAGTTCGTCGCCGTAAAGAAAAATTATTTCGTCGCCGTAAAGAAAAATTATTTCGTCGCATCATTCTCACGCACCAACTTCTGCTGGCCTTGAATTCTTGCAATGATATATTAAGTCCTCTAGTAATTTCATTAGCTTTAAGTATAATACTTTCAGTCGAAACAGGCATACCGTTCTTCCTCATGGTGCGCACAAACTTGACTACTTCTTCTTCAATGCCATGAAATCGGCCTAATTTTGGACCACTGAGCGACTTCCTTGTGGCTTTGGCATTTTCTAGTTCCTGTTTTGAGAGTTTCCATCGATGCACATTTGCCTCAGATACACCGAACTTTCTACTCGCATCACAGTTATTAGTTTTTCGGCGTAATTTATCACGATCAGCTTAAAATTTGTATCTTAGCTCCGTCTAATTCCTTTGTTAACTTTCCCTTTGCACTCGTGCCACGTACTTCAACATGATCTGTCATTTTAACTTAAGGGTTGTGCATTTAAATCAAGAATGCACAACTCAAAGTTACTGTCACACTTAGTGAATCACGGTGCGTCGTTTGAAAGGGGAATCCCAATGATTTCCGCTCTCATTTGTTTTAACATTGCGGTTGGCATTACGTGCAAGGTGAAAGTACGTCTGTGTTATGATCGTCGACGATGATTATTAGTCTAAATAATTATTATTCCCGTCATGTTTTTCTTATTGTTATTACTATTTGTTTATTTCACGTCTTTATGTACGTACTTGAATTTGCTGTTGTGAATTGTTTACTCTAATATACCATTTGTTGTAAAAACCACTGATTAAATGCTTAAATATACTTTGTATCCGAATGTAAGACGACTCTTGATATTTACAGCTGAAAATTTGGAAAAAAAGGTCGTCTTAGATTCAGGTGAATACGGTAATGAGAAATTCTTCAAGATATGAAAGTACCACTCCGTAATGAAGAATTCAGCAGTGAAAGCAATGATAGTAATGGTGATGGCACAGACAGCACGTGATGATAATGTTAGCCCATCCCATAAAGATTCTCTGAAAGGTGTAATATCGTTAATTATTTCTCATCAAGCCAACCTGAACTCATATCCTCTTCCTTGCAGTACTATAACTGATCACATATTGATAAGATAAATCAACACCACCCATTGCATCATTGTAATCTACACAAACTTGTGGTTTCTTTGAGCCTCCTTTCCTATTTTTAACATCTTTCATTTTTTTATCATGTATGCTACTAAGCACACAGACCTGCCTTTTGTCTTGCCACTTCAAGACCATCAATTTTTTCCTAAAGGCAGCCACTACCTCCCCTGGCTTCAATTTCTTTTTCATTACATCCTTTGGGAGCTCCTTTCGGTTCAATCGCACAGTTCCAACAGCATCCGTTTGCATTGTATTCAGAAAATCAAAGAGTTCCGGAATGTTGTAATAATTATCTAGGCCAATAATGTACCCTTTTCCAAGAAGCTTTTCGGCTAAGGTCAACATGACTTTAGATTGATAGAAAGTATGATCTGAAGATCACTATGCAAGCAGGCATAAGCTGTTATGATGAGCATGAGAAAACAGGTGAAAAAATCTGCCATGACCGGGAATCGAACCCGGGCCTTCCACTTGCCGGGCGGATATTCTACCACTGAACTACCGTGGCAGAAACGGGAGAATTAGTCTGCCACGGTAGTTCAGTGGTAGAATATCCGCCCGGCAAGTGGAAGGCCCGGGTTCGATTCCCGATCATGGCAGATTTTTTCACCTGTTTTCTCATGCTCATCATGACTTTAGATGGTTTGGTGAATTGACTTATATCTACCCCTCCCACTTCTGAAATTAATTCTGTGTCCTTTCCAGTATAAATAATAAAATCCCACACATATCCAGTCTTTGCTTCGCACAATTTAAAAGAGTCCATTCCAAAACGTGACCTTTTCTTTGGAATGAATACCTTCCATAACAAACGTCCTTTCCAGAGAAGTAGACTCTCATCAATTGAGATTTCACCCTCTGGTTGGTAACTTTCAGAAAACTTCTTTTTAAAGTGGTCAAGCAATACTTTTACATTGTACAATTTGGGCAAAATGTTATCCTCTCTATTGTAAGCTTCATTTTCTGAAAAGTGCAAAAATTTTAAAAGAAGAAACAATCGCTTCTCAGACATCGTTTCTTAAAATATTGGTGTTTCCCTTAACCTGTTCCTGGAGAAGTAACTTGCTAATGTAGGTTTTTGGACAATGCCTTGAAATAATAATAGGCCAAAAAATAGACAACATATAATTTGCAAAGCACTTAAATTTTAAGGTTTTATCTCTAGATGCGCTAAAGATTTTAAGGATGTTGAATGTTTAAAAACTTTATACATAGTAACTGTTAGACCACTATTGGAATATTGCATGACAGTATGGTCACCATATCAAATAAAAATGTTGAATAGCTTTGAAAATTTCAAAGACGATTTATCGGGATTATGTGTTAAACTTGAACCTCCTTACACAAATGTTTCAATAGACACTGTAATGACTGAACTTAGGCTAACATCATTAAAAAATAGAGAAAACTATTATGATTTAATTTTTCTTTTAAAGCTGTTAAATAATTATATAGATTGCCCATAATGAGTTGAAAATATTTTATTCCGAATGCCGACCTATAATTTAAAATAAAACTATTTGTTTAATACTTTATACCATAAAACTAATAATTTTTATAATTCACCTTTGACAAGGGTCATAAGACTTATTAATGGTCTACCGCCTGATATTGATTTGTTTTGATATGATACAGAAATAATTAAATGTAAACTGATGAGACTGCGTTTTTAAGTACATACACTAAAATCAAATCTTTTAATAGCAAGTAACAAACTCATTCTCATGACAATGATACTGTCTCACCACCTGAGGTGTAGGAAAACCTAATTACTCCAAGGAGGCTCCGTTTATGAACCACAGTAAGATAGCTTTACTTTCTTTTTTATTGTGTGGCTGTTTAGTATGATTTATTAATAATATTCTATATATATGTTACAGAAAGTGTATAATCCAGGAATTGTATACGATTCCTAGGCATTGTGTAAAATGCCCAGCAGTTTTAGGTAAAGTATGAATTATAATAGTTTAATTCCTAGGCTTGTAGTTATGTAAATTGTTGTTGTTCTATTTTTGTATTGTTTTATTTTTTATTGTTTTATTCTTGTATTTTATTTTTGTATTGCTTTATTTTTGTATTGACGGTTGAGTTGATATAAGTTAGAATTTGAAAAGTAGGTTATCTACAGCCCTTGCATTGTGACCATTGCTGATCTTATCCTGCAAGCAAACCAACACACTGAATAAATTTCAGTAGCTTGTTTGCTAAGATCCAATGATAGTCAATTGGCTTCATAAAATGAAAGCATAAGTGACGAAATCTGAGTCCTTCAAGGGATTCACAATGACATAAAATGTGTGTCTGTTTCCTCCTATCTGAGAGAATGTAAATGTTCCTATTTTTATAGTTACTTTTCATTTTTTCCATTACACATGAAATTATAGCATACACCTCAGCCTAGAAAACTGTTACGTACTGCTCTAGGCTAAAATGAAATTCCAACCCAGTGATGCCATTGTTTCCCTTGCAATGATAAAATACTCGAATTGTAGATAGCGTTGTGTATGCTGCCTAGGATTATTTTAATTGGGCATAGACATTTTTATCCATAGAAACAGCTAACAATTCTGTTTGCCTATTATTTTCTAATGAAGAAAATTGAAAATGTTTTAAAATTATTGTGTAATTTCTGATAATTTTTCCTTGGGAGGATAATGTTTAGAGCAATCATTTATTGTTCTATATGGAGGCAGCTGCTGTATACCCTAAAAGGCTGACCCTGCCTTTGAATGTATGCACTTTTATTATACCAGTAATGTTTAGCATTTATTGTTTCTGCTGATGATGTGCTAATAGAAAAGCTCTTATGATATATCCATTCTTGTTTATACTATGCCAACCTTGACTTGTTTTATATCAGTTTATACAGGTCAAAAGACTAATAAATACAATTGTTATTATTATTGTGATTGCTATTGTTATAATTATATTTTGTAAATTTGCCTTAATTTATTCTTAATAAATTTGTAAAGGAATATGTGTTCTTTTCCTTCAGAACTGTGCACCGATTCCCCACATCCTTATAAAGGTACAGGAAGTTTTCAGGTAACCCAAATGGAGACATTTTTTCGTAATTTTGACGTTATAATTCCTTAATTTTCTTATGGTTCTTTGAAAAATTCCCGCTCAAACATTTGATGTGGTAAATTGATCAAAGAACTGAAAAAAAATTGGAGGATCATGGCGCCAAATTTATGGAAAAATTAAACTTCATTTGGTTTACGGAAAATTCCCGGTACCTGCTAAAAGCGGTCCGCATGACGGGAGGGGAAAAGAGGAGGGGAAGAGAGGGGAGAAAGGGGAGGGGCTGCTTACGTAGTTGTTGACCAGTAACGTAGGACCAATAGAAAATCCCACAAAGCCATTGAGGCGACGGAGGGTTGTTTACTCGTGCCTTCTTTTTAACGTTGAGTGACGCGAGTATGATCTTCAGTGAGCGGGAATTCTTCTGTAAAAACATCAGAGTTTTTGTGCTAACAGTCATACGATATTTAAAGAACTTCAAAGAAAATCAAAATGAGCTTATTGAGTCCACGAGAGACAGGCAAATTTGTTTCTAGCATTGCCAAGCATGTAACTATCAACTTAGACGGGATAAAACGAGTGGCCAAAGAGGTACCTGAGTTATTACAGTAACATTTCGATTGATATCATTGGGAGATTAAATGCTATACTTTTTCTCTGATTTATTTTCTTCTTTGTTTTATAACAGGTCTTAAATGCCAATAGAGAAACAACTATTGTGTTAAACAGCTCAGCCGGACCGGATAATCTTCTCCCAAAATCATCTGATGAGACGGCGGCCGATTTTTTGTTTGTGACAGATGTCTTAAATTTCTGCTTTTGGCCAGATAAAAATAAGCCAAAATGGAACGTGTCCTGGAATGGCAAGAGCTATACGGGTTATTATGCTCTCTGTGCCGCACTTCGAAAGGCACAAGAGGTAAGATATAACTTCCAATCTTTTCTTCTTAATGAAGTGAACAAATGTGGTTCGTACGACATCGAAGTAATTACCTTTTAAATCGTTTAATAAGTAACATTAAACATATAAGTGACGTCTGGCTCAAGAAACGTGCTGCATATAACCTCGATCTCGTCTTCGTATCGTCTATTTGCCCAGATCTAAGGCAACGTGATAACAAAAGATAAGGGAAATGCGAGTTATGTAATCTGTTTTAAGAATGTCCGTAATGTTAGTCATGATATATAAATTTCATAAACTATTATGTATTATGTATCGTCCAAAAAATGGGCTTACATCTGTACAATATATTATCAACTTCATTGAAGTACATTAACTAATCTACTAGATATGTTCAAAAAGAGATTGAAAGAGCTTTTACTATCAAAGTTATATTACTCTCTTAAAGTATATTTGAATGACGATGTTAAATAATGTATATTTTAAAATTACTAACGATATTTTTGGCATATCTTATTGAGAAAATGACGTCTATGATTGTGTATTTATATTTTGTATTTTTTATCATTATTTTATGAATGAATATACATGTAATATCTTTCTATGTAACATTTTATCTGACGACTCATATATACATGAGTGATTGTATGATCAAAATGATATTACAGGCGACTCCTGAGATTCTATGGGGATGTGTTCCTGAAAACGTGGTCGAATCTCGAATTGTTGAATGTCGAACGCTGTTTTTCCATATACTTGCATGTTATAATCAGGGGATACGTTCCCGCATCTAGGGAAAAAGTCTCCCCTCACGTTCTGTATTAAATTATATAACAAGTCACTGAATTCTGGCATTTTCCTGGATTCATTTAAAGTTAGTTTTATAGCTCCAATACATAAAAGTGGTGATAGATGTGATATTACTAACTATAGACCAATTGCTCTTCAATCATTAGTAGGTAAGATATTGGAGAGCTTAGTTGCTGATAGATTGAGTCCACTCGTCAAAAATTTAATAGAAACAGAACAGCACGGTTTTAGAAATGGTAGGTCAACTCAAACAAATTTACTAACATTCCAACACTATACTGTTAAAGCTATGGAAAATAATAAACAGGTCGATGCTATATATCAGTGATGACGAACCTTCTATAGTCTGCATATCAATGTTACCGAAATTGTCGAATCTTTTCCGCCTTGCGTGCCACAAAAAGTCCTTGATTTTTTTTTTGGGTGACAACTAAATTAAATTCGTGATCAATAAATAAGATTTTAACCGTAAAACTAATGTTTACAATATTTAACTAAATAAAACCAATGTTTTTGCGGCGTTAAATCAGTACGGTAAATGCTTTGTACGGTTTTCGCCTTTCGCTGGCGTGCCAACCAAAATCGTCTTGCATGCCATAGGTTCGCCATCACTGCTATATATACTGATCTATCCAAAGTGTTCGATAAAGTAGATCATATGGTGTTCCACAGGGGTCTCATTTGGGTCCTATGCTCTTTAACCTATATATGAATGATATTGGGTACTACATCAAGACAATTACTCATCTACTCTTTGCAGATGACTTAAAAATATTGCATATTGTAGAAAAAACGGAGGACTGTGTGCAGTGGCACCCTTTGAACCGGGCAAGCGGGGCCTCTGCCCCAGGCCCCGCGCTTTGGCGGTTCGCACATGTCACAAACAAAAAATACATGTATTAAATAAGAGATAAAATGAAATATGCAGAATCAAATAAAATAATATATGAATGATATTCACAACCAAGCATATATTACTGTATCTTGTATGAAACAGTCCCGGATTTTGATAGTTTGACCCACATGGTGAGGAGTCCAGGAAAATGTTTTGCATTCGCACAATTTGTTCCCCTTGCCCCGAATTTTCATAAATAATCACACTTGAAAATTGAGCGAATCGCTAAGTGCTCTTACATTTATCGCCCTCGCTCCATGTTAGCCGTCATGCATCGGTTCAAATTACAATGTATACTGTTGATTTAATACATTGTCGCGTAGGATAAATTTCATACATTGCCACATACAAAATGTGGCATAATTGCTGATGCTATCAGTCAGTCGCATTTGAAAACTTTTAGTGTCGACATCGTAGACAAGTGATTTATTAATAATATTCTATATATATGTTACAGAAAGTGTATAATCCAGGAATTGTATACGATTCCTAGGCATTGTGTAAAATGCCCAGCAGTTTTAGGTAAAGTATGAATTATAATAGTTTAATTCCTAGGCACTCCTTAGAATATTTTGGAAAATTGTTAATAGGACGAACACAAACAGTATCGAAATATGTTATTTAGTAAGACATAATTATTATTAAATACGAGAAATCACGGTTTGAATTATAAGAGTTGAATTCCTAGGCACTCTTTAGAATATTTTGGAAAACTGTTAATAGGACGAACACAAACAGTATCGAAATATGTTATTTAGTAAGATGACATAATTATTATTAAATATGAGAAATCAAAGTATGAATTATAACAGTTTACTTCCTGGGCACTCTTCAGAATATTTTGGAAAATTGTTAATAGGACGAGCACAAACAGTATCGAAATATGTTATTTAGTAAGACGATATAATTATTATTAAATTCGAGGAATCACGGTTTATGAAGTGAAACAACTGCAAAAAACGTACAAGTGATTATTAGAAGAAAAGACATTCCTACTTACAAAAGTAATAATTTAATAAAACAATAATTATAATACAAAAAGATGTTGGGTTCGTCAGAAAAAGTTCTTTGCTGCAACACTTCGAATTTTATTAAATCCTACATAAAAACGTTATTTCATACGTTTTACACGATCGGTGACTTCTTCTGTTGCCATCTCGAACGATACTGAGCTGAAGTAGAAGACATTTAAAAATATTCTAACTTGTGCTTGTTTTAACACACTACCGGTATCATGTCTGGCACTGTATGGAATGACTAGTCAAAGTATGAAGCAGATAACATTTCACACTTTCTGACGTCTTTAGGCTTCTACACAGTGCCTAGGAATTGTATATAATGACTGAGATAATACTTTGCCTGTACCATATGCACTATATAAATTATAACTTTTCTGTCAATTATTTGAAAACCATTTATTTGATTGTTTTTTTGTTGCTATGATGAGATGTTCTGTGTAGTGTTTAATAGGAAGGTGTTTCTGTAAAATGATAAATTATTATTATACTTCAAAAAGATAATGATACAGCATACCCCATTATTTCCATCCTTGTTTGCCAGAAAATGAGCTAAATCAGCATATTTAAAAAATATGTAGCCAAACTAGGAAGTATATAGCAATATTTCATTCTAACTGTTCATTCCTTCATTCGAGTTAACATAAAAATAAAAAATTTTCAAAAAAAAAGGAAAAAAAATTTTCGAAAAAAAGTTTTGAAAAAAAAATTTTCGATAAAAAATATTGGAAAAATAATTTCCAAAAAACATTTTCGAAAAAAATTTCCAAAAAAAATTTTCTAAGAATTTTCGAAAAATAATTTTCGAAAAATAATTTTCGAAAAATAGTTGTCGATAAATTTACGATAAAAAATTTTCGAAAAAAATTTTTCCAAAAAAAGCTTTCCTAAAAATATATTCCAGAAAAGATTTTCGAAAGAAAAATTTTCAAAAATTTTCGAAAAAAAATTTTCCAAAAAAAGTTTTGGAAAAAGAAATTTCGAAAAAAAATTTTCAAAATAAAAATTCCAAAACAAATTTTCGAAAAAAATATTCGAAAAAAAAATTTCCAAAAAAAATTTCCAAATATCTATTATAGAAAAAAAATTTTTGGCAAAAATTATTGAAAAAAAATTTTCGAAAAAAATTTTGGAAAAAAAATTTTCGAAAAAAATTTGGGAAAAATAATTTTCGAAAAAAATTTTAGAAATAAGTATTCGAAAAAAAAATTCAGAAAAAAAATTTTCAAAAAAGAATTTTTGAAAAAAAATTTTGAAAAAAAATTTTGGAAAAATAATTTTTGAAATAAATATTCGAAAAAAAAATTAAGAAAAAAAAATTTTCAAAAAAGAATTTTTGAAAAAAATTTTCGAAAAAAAGTTTTCTATAACAAATTTACCTTAAAAATTTCCAAAAAAAAATTTTCGATAAAAAATTTTCGTTAACAAATTTTCGATAAAATATTTTTGAAAAAAAATTTTCGGAAAAAATTTTCGAAAAAAAATTTTCGAAAAAAATTTCAAAAAAAATTTACCTATATATATTTTTGAGAAAAGATTTTCGAAAAGAAATTTTCGAAAAAAAATTTTCGATACATTTCCGAAAAAAAATTTTCGATACATTTCCGAAAAAATATTTTTAAAAAAACATTTTCGAAAAAAACCGCAATTTCAAAAAAAAAATTTCCAAAAAAAATTTTCGAAAAAAAATTTAAGAAAAAAATTTCCCAAAAAAATTTCAAAAAAAGAAATTTCGATAAAAAATTTTCAACAAAAAATTTTCAAAAAATAGTTGTCCATAATAAATTTACCATAAAAAAAACTTGGAAAAAAAAATTTCCAAAAAAAAATTCCGAAAAAAAATTTTTGAAACAATTTTCGAAAAATGATTTCCCAAAAATAATTTCCAAAAAAAATTTTCGAAAAATATTTCCAAAAAAAAATTTCCCTAAAAGTTTTCGAGAAAAGATTTTCAAAAAGTTATTTTCGAAATAATTTCCTAAAAAAAATTCCAAAAAACATTTTCAAAAAATAATTTTGTAATTTTGAAAAAAAAATAGCAAAAAAAAATTTTCCATAAATTTTCAAAAAATATTTTCGAAAAAATATTATAAAAAAAAATTTAAGTTAAAAAAATTTTCGTTAACAAATTTTCGATAAAACACTTTCGAAAAAATTTTCTAAAAACTATTTTCCAAAAACAATTTTCGAAAAATAATTTTCCGTAACAATTTCCAAAAAAAATTTTCGAAAAAAATTTTTCCATCAAAAATTTCCAAAAAAATATTTTCGAATAAATATTTTCGAAAAAAAATTTCGAAAAAAAATTTTCAAAAAACTTCCCAAAAAAATTTTCTGAAAGAAAATTTCAAATAAAAATTCTCGTAAAAAGTTTTCGTAAAAAGATTTCGGAAAAATAATTTTCGAAAAAATTTTCGAAACAATTATTCGAAAAAAAAATTTAGAAAAAAAATTTGCGAAAAAATTTTCCAATTCCACAAAATTCGGAAATAATTTTCGAAAAAAATTTCGAAAAAAAATTTCCAAAAAAATTTACGAAAAAAAAATTCATAAAAAAGACATTTTCGAAAAAAATTGTCGAAAAAAATTTCCAAAAAAAAATTTTGCAAAAATAATTCTCGAAAACATTTTCGAAAAAATATTTTCGAAAAAATTTCCCAAAAAAAATTTTCAAAAAAAACATTCCCAAAAAAAAATTTCAAAAAACACTTTTGGACAAAAGTTCGAAAAAAAATTTTCAAAAAAATTTTTCGAAAATAGATTTTAAAAAACAATTTCGAAAAAAAAATTTCTAAAAAAAATTTTCAAAAAAAAATTAAAAAAAATAATTTTCGAAAAAAAATTTCGAAAAATAATTTCCCAAAAAAAACAAAAAAAAACTTGAAAAAAGTTCAAAAAAATATTTTTGAAAAAAGATTTTCGAAAATAAATTTTTAAAAATAAATTTCCAAAAAAACTTTCCAAAAAAAAAATTCAAAAAAAATTTTCCAAAAAAGAATTTTCTATAAAATATTTTCGAAAAATACTTTATATCAAATTTACGATATAAATTTCAAAAAAATTAACCAAAAAAAAAAATTTCGAAAAAAAGTTTGGAAAAAATATTTTCGAAAAACTTTTCCAAAAAAAATTTTCCTAAAAATATTTTTGAGAAAAGATTTTCGAAAAGACTCGAAAAAAAATGGTCGAAAATAAATTTTTGATAAAAAAATTCAAAAAAAAATTTTCGAAAAAAAATTTAGGAAGAAAATTTCCCAAAAAAATTTCGAAAAAAAATTTTGTAAAAATAATTATATAAAAAAATTTAAATAAAAAATTTTCGAGAACAAATATTCGAAAAAAAGTTGTCTATAACAAATTTTCGTTGACAAATTTTCGATAAAATATTTTTGATAAAAAATTTTCGAAAAAAGATTTTCGAAAAAAAATTCCAAAAAAAAATTTCGTATAAATATTTTCGAAAAAAGATTTTCGAAAAGAAATTTTCGAAAAATTTTTCGATACATTTTCGAAAAAATATTTTCAAAAAAAAATTTTCGAAAAAAACCGGAATTTCAAAAAAAATTTCCAAAAAAATATTTTCGAAAAAAAATTAAAAAAAAAAATTTCCCAAAAAAATTTCAAAAAAAAAATTTGTAAAAATAATTATCAAAAAAGAAATTTCGATAAAATATTTTCTAGAAAAAATTTCCGAAAAATAGTTGTCTATAACAATACCTTAAAAAATTTTCGAAATACAAATTTCGAAAAAAAAGTTTTGAAAAAATATTTTTGGAATAAAAAAAAATAATTTTCAAAAAAAATTCTCTAGAAGTAATTTTCAAAAAAATAATTTCGATAAAAAATTTTGGATAAAAAATTTTCTCAAAAATATTCTCAAAAAAAAATTTTTCGTTAACAAATTTACGATAAAATACTTTCGAAAAAAATTTCCTAAAAACTATTTTCCAAAACAATTTTCGAAAAATAATTTTCCGAAACAATTTACAAAAAAACATTTTCGAATAAATATTTACGTACAAAAATTTCGAAAAAAAATTTTCAAAAAATTTTCCAAAAATTTTCAAAAAAAAAATTTCAAATAAAAATTCTCGAAAAAAAGGTTTTCGAAAAAAAAATTTGGAAAAATAATTTTCGAAAAAATTTTCGAAATAAATATTCGAAAAAAAAATTTAGAAAAAAAAATTTTCGAAAAAGAATTTTCGCAAAAAAAATTTCAAAAAAAAATTATCGAAAAAAATTTTCCTATTCCACATAAAATTCGGAAAAAGAATTTTCGGAAAAGAATTTCCAAAAAAAAATTTTCGAAGAAAAATTTTCAAAAAAAAATTTCCCAAAAGAAATTTTCAAAAAAGTTTTGGACATAAGTTCGAAAAAAAATTTTCGGAAAAAAATTTTACAAATATTTCCGAAAAAAAAATTCACAGAAAAAATTTTCCGAAACGAATTTCCAAAAAAAATTTTCCAAAAAAATTTTCAAAAAACATTTAAAAAAAAAATTGAAAAACATTTTCGACCAAAAATTTTTGAAAAAAAATTTCGAAAAAAAATTTACGAAAAAAAAATTAAAAAAAAATTTTTCGAAAAAATTTTGGAAAAAAATTTTTGAAAAAAAATTTCGAAAAAAAATTTCCAATAATAATTTTCTAAAAATAATTTTAGAAAAAACATTTTTGAAAAAAAATTTTCGATAAAAAACTTTCAAAAACTGATTTCGAAAAATAATTTCCCAAAAAAAATTTCCAAAACAAAATTCCCGACAAAAATTTCTTATGAAAATTTTTCGAAAAATGGTTGATATCAAATTTACGATAAAAAAATATTTCGAAAAAATATTTTCTAAAGAAATTTTGGAAAAGAGATTTTCGAAAAAAAATATCAAAAAAAAAATTCCTAAAAATATTTTCGAGAAAATATTTTCAAAAAGAATTTTTCGAAAAAAAATGGTCGAAAAAAAATATCGATGAATTTTTGATAAAATATTTTCGAAAAAAAATTTTCGAAAAAAATTTCCTAAAAACAATTTTCCAAAAAAACTTTCAAAAAATAATTTTCCCAAACCAAATTTCCAAAAAAAAATTTCCAAAAAGAATCTTTCAAAAAACTTCCAAAAAAACATTTTCGAATAAATATTTTCGATAAAAATTTCGAAAAAAAATTTTCAGAAAATTTTCGAAAAAATATTTTCGAAAAAAATTTCCTAAAAACAATTTTCCAAAAAAACTTTCAAAAAATAATTTTCCCAAACCAAATTTCCAAAAAAAAATTTCGAAAAAGAATCTTTCAAAAAATTTCCAAAAAAACATTTTCGAATAAATATTTTCGAAAAAAATTTCGAAAAAAAATTTTCAGAAAATTTTCGAAAAAAAAATTTCTAAAAAAAATTTTCGAAAAAAAATTTTTTTTTTAATTCTTGAAAAAAAAATTTCTAAAAAATTTCCAAAAAAAAATTTCGATAATTATTAAGGAAAAAAAATTTTAAATAAAAATTTTCAAAAAAAATTTAAACAAAAATATTTTTTAAAAAAATTTTTGAAAAATAATTTTCGAAATAAATATTCGAAAAAAAAATTAAAAAAAAAATTTTCGAAAAAAAATTTTGAAAAAAAATTTCGAAAAAAATATTCGGAAAAAATTTTTTTTTTTAATTTTCGAAAAAGAATTTTCGAAAAAAAATTTTGAAGAAAAATTTTCGAAAAAAATTTTTCAAAAAAAAAATAATCCACAAAATTCGGAAAAAGAATTTTCGAAAAAAAATTTTCGATAAACATTTACAAAAAAAAATTTCGAAAAAAAATTTTTAAAAAATTTCCAAAAAAAATGTACGTTCGAAAAGAAATTTTCCAAAAATTTCGAAGAAAAATTTTCCAAAAAGAATTTCCAAAAAAAAATTTTCGAAAACAAATTTTCAAAAAAAATTTACCAAAAAAAATCGAAAAAAATTTTCGAACAAAAATTTTTGAAAAAAAATTTAAAAAAAAAATTTTCCAAAAAAATTTACGAAAAAAAATTTCCGAAAAAACAATTTCGAATGTAATTTTCGAAAAGAATTTTCCGAAAAAATTTTGTAAAAAAAATTTTCGAAATTAAATTTTAAAAAAAATTTTCGAAAATAAATTTCCCAAGAAAAATAGTCCGAAAAAAAATTTTTATAAAAAATTTTCGAAAAATAGTTTATATCAAATTTACGATAAAAAATTTCAAAAAAAAATTTTTGATAAAAAAATTTCGAAAAAAATTTTCGAAAAAGTTTCCGAAAAAAAATTTTGGAAAAAAAATTTTCGAAAAAAATTTCCAAAAAAAATTTTCCCAAAAATATTTTCGAGAAAAGATTTTCGAAAAGAATTTTTAGAAAAAAAATTTCGAAAAAAATTTTTCGCGAAATTTTCGAAAAATTATTTTGGAAAAAAAAGTTTCGTGAAAAAATTTTCAAAAAAAAATTTTCGAAAAAAAATTTTCAAAAAAAATTTTTGAAGAAAAATTTGAAAAAAAAATTTTCCAAAAAATTTCCAAAAAAAATTTCCTAAAAATATTTCGAGAAAAGATTTTCGAAAAGAATGTAATAGTGTAAATAGTTACCATAGTGGTAAATGTACCAAAAAAACTAAGGTAACGGATATCATTCATCAGAGGGCACTAGAGAGCTTCGCAAAAAGAAAACGAAGGCCATAGTGCTGTAGTTATGTAAATTGTTGTTGTTCTATTTTTGTATTGTTTTATTTTTGTATTGTTCTATTTTTTATTGTTTTATTCTTGTATTTTATTTTTGTATTGACGGTTGAGTTGATATAAGTTAGAATTTGAAAAGTAGGTTATCTACAGCCCTTGCATTGTGACCATTGCTGATCTTATCCTGCAAGCAAACCAACACACTGAATAAATTTCAGTAGCTTGTTTGCTAAGATCCAATGATAGTCAATTGGCTTCATAAAATGAAAGCATAAGTGACGAAATCTGAGTCCTTCAAGGGATTCACAATGACATAAAATGTGTGTCTGTTTCCTCCTATCTGAGAGAATGTAAATGTTCCTATTTTTATAGTTACTTTTCATTTTTTCCATTACACATGAAATTATAGCATACACCTCAGCCTAGAAAACTGTTACGTACTGCTCTAGGTTAAAATGAAATTCCAACCCAGTGATGCCATTGTTTCCCTTGCAATGATAAAATACTCGAATTGTAGATAGCGTTGTGTATGCTGCCTAGGATTATTTTAATTGGGCATAGACATTTTTATCCATAGAAACAGCTAACAATTCTGTTTGCCTATTATTTTCTAATGAAGAAAATTGAAAATGTTTTAAAATTATTGTGTAATTTCTGATAATTTTTCCTTGGGAGGATAATGTTTAGAGCAATCATTTATTGTTCTATATGGAGGCAGCTGCTGTATACCCTAAAAGGCTGACCCTGCCTTTGAATGTATGCACTTTTATTATACCAGTAATGTTTAGCATTTATTGTTTCTGCTGATGATGTGCTAATAGAAAAGCTCTTATGATATATCCATTCTTGTTTATACTATGCCAAACTTGACTTGTTTTATATCAGTTTATACAGGTCAAAAGACTAATAAATACAATTGTTATTATTATTGTGATTGCTATTGTTATAATTATATTTTGTAAATTTGCCTTAATTTATTCTTAATAAATTTGTAAAGGAATATGTGTTCTTTTCCTTCAGAACTGTGCACCGATCCCCACATCCTTATAAAGGTACAGGAAGTTTTCAGGTAACCCAAATGGAGACATTTTTTCGTAATTTTGACGTTATAATTCCTTAATTTTCTTATGGTTCTTTGAAAAATTCCCGCTCAAACATTTGATGAGGTAAATTGATCAAAGAACTGAAAAAAAATTGGAGGATCATGGCGCCAAATTTATGGAAAAATTAAACTTCATTTGGTTTACGGAAAATTCCCGGTACCTGCTAAAAGCGGTCCGCACGACGGGAGGGGAAAAGAGGAGTGGAAGAGAGGGGAGAAAGGGGAGGGGCTGCTTACGTAGTTGTTGACCAGTAACGTAGGACCAATAGAAAATCCCACAAAGCCATTGAGGCGACGGAGGGTTGTTTACTCGTGCCTTCTTTTTAACGTTGAGTGACGCGAGGATGATCTTCAGTGAGCGGGAATTCTTCTGTAAAAACATTAGAGTTTTTGTGCTAACAGTCATACGATATTTAAAGAACTTCAAAGAAAATCAAAATGAGCTTATTGAGTCCACGAGAGACAGGCAAATTTGTTTCTAGCATTGCCAAGCATGTAACTATCAACTTAGACGGGATAAAACGAGTGGCCAAAGAGGTACCTGAGTTATTACAGTAACATTTCGATTGATATCATTGGGAGATTAAATGCTATACTTTTTCTCTGATTTATTTTCTTCTTTGTTTTATAACAGGTCTTAAATGCCAATAGAGAAACAACTATTGTGTTAAACAGCTCAGCCGGACCGGATAATCTTCTCCCAAAATCATCTGATGAGACGGCGGCCGATTTTTTGTTTGTGACAGATGTCTTAAATTTCTGCTTTTGGCCAGATAAAAATAAGCCAAAATGGAACGTGTCCTGGAATGGCAAGAGCTATACGGGTTATTATGCTCTCTGTGCCGCACTTCGAAAGGCACAAGAGGTAAGATATAACTTCCAATCTTTTCTTCTTAATGAAGTGAACAAATGTGGTTCGTACGACATCGAAGTAATTACCTTTTAAATCGTTTAATAAGTAACATTAAACATATAAGTGACGTCTGGCTCAAGAAACGTGCTGCATATAACCTCGATCTCGTCTTCGTATCGTCTATTTGCCCAGATCTAAGGCAACGTGATAACAAAAGATAAGGGAAATGCGAGTTATGTAATCTGTTTTAAGAATGTCCGTAATGTTAGTCATGATATATAAATTTCATAAACTATTATGTATTATGTATCGTCCAAAAAATGGGCTTACATCTGTACAATATATTATCAACTTCATTGAAGTACATTAACTAATCTACTAGATATGTTCAAAAAGAGATTGAAAGAGCTTTTACTATCAAAGTTATATTACTCTCTTAAAGTATATTTGAATGACGATGTTTAATAATGTATATTTTAAAATTACTAACGATATTTTTGGCATATCTTATTGAGAAAATGACGTCTATGATTGTGTATTTATATTTTGTATTTTTTATCATTATTTTATGAATGAATATACATGTAATATCTTTCTATGTAACATTTTATCTGACGACTCATATATACATGAGTGATTGTATGATCAAAATGATATTACAGGCGACTCCTGAGATTCTATGGGGATGTGTTCCTGAAAAAGTGGTCGAATCTCGAATTGTTGAATGTCGAACGCTGTTTTTTCATATACTTGCATGTTATAATCAGGGGATACGTTCCCGCATCTAGGGAAAAAGTCTCCCCTCACGTTCTATATTAAATTATTGAACAAGTCACTGAATTCTGGCATTTTCCTGGATTCATTTAAAGTTAGTTTTATAGCTCCAATACATAAAAGTGGTGATAGATGTGATATTACTAACTATAGACCAATTGCTCTTCAATCATTAGTAGGTAAGATATTGGAGAGCTTAGTTGCTGATAGATTGAGTCCATTCGTCAAAAATTTAATAGAAATAGAACAGCATGGTTTTAGAAATGGTAGGTCAACTCAAACAAATTTACTAACATTCCAACACTATACTGTTAAAGCTATGGAAAATAATAAACAGGTCGATGCTATATATCAGTGATGACGAACCTTCTATAGTCTGCATATCAATGTTACCGAAATTGTCGAATCTTTTCCGCCTTGCGTGCCACAAAAAGTCCTTGATTTTTTTTTGGGTGACAACTAAATTAAATTCGTGATCAATAAATAAGATTTTAACCGTAAAACTAATGTTTACAATATTTAACTAAATAAAACCAATGTTTTTTGCGGCGTTAAATCAGTACGGTAAATGCTTTGTAGGGTTTTCGCCTTTCGCTGGCGTGCCAACCAAAATCGTCTTGCGTGCCATAGGTTCGCCATCACTGCTATATATACTGATCTATCCAAAGTGTTCGATAAAGTAGATCATATGGTGTTCCACAGGGGTCTCATTTGGGTCCTATGCTCTTTAACCTATATATGAATGATATTGGGTACTACATCAAGCCAATTAATCATCTACTCTTTGCAGATGACTTAAAAATATTGCATATTGTAGAAAAAATGGAGGACTGTGTGCAGTGGCACCCTTTGAACCGGGCAAGCGGGGCCTCTGCCCCAGGCCCCGCGCTTTGGCGGTTCGCACATGTCACAAACAAAAAATACATGTATTAAATAAGAGATAAAATGAAATATGCAGAATCAAATAAAATAATATATGAATGATATTCACAACCAAGCATATATTACTGTATCTTGTATGAAACAGTCCCGGATTTTGATAGTTTGACCCGCATGGTGAGGAGTCCAGGAAAATGTTTTGCATTCGCACAATTTGTTCCCCTTGCCCCGAATTTTCACAAATAATCACACTTGAAAATTGAGCGAATCGCTAAGTGCTCTTACATTTATCGCCCTCGCTCCATGTTAGCCGTCATGCATCGGTTCAAAATACAATGTATACTGTTGATTTAATACATTGTCGCGTAGGATAAATTTCATACATTGCCACATACAAAATGTGGCATAATTGCTGATGCTATCAGTCAGTCGCATTTGAAAACTTTTAGTGTCGACATCGTAGACAAGTAAAATATTTCAATATTCTTATCTGACGTAAATACCAAAATATCATTGCTGAATTTTATGTTTTTCTTTTGATATCTCAAGTGCATTCTACGTCTGTAATACGGGAATATACATATCTAAAAATATGAAATATTTTTACAATTATTTTTTATAGTGCGAATTATACCTTGATAATTTTAGATTGTTAAGGGGCCTCACACTGTGTGATATTTCAGCAATGTTTAGATAGAATTAGTGAATGGTGTAAGAATAATTTAATGTATCTAAATGTTAATAAGTGTTGTGCAATATCTTTTTATAGAAAAAATCACCCATTATACACAAATATAATGTGAACGGCTGTGCTCTTAATAGGGTTAACATGGTGACTGATTTGGGAGTAATTCTGGACTCTTCCTTAAACTTTAATTTGCACATTCAGACAATAACAAATAGAGCTTTAAAAATGTTAGGTTCTTCTAAGGATTTTAATAATGTCATGTATAAAATTGTTATATTGCACACTTGTAAGACCTATATTGGAGTACTGCTCCATTATTTGGTCTCCTCACTATGCAGTACACGTAGCATCTCTTGAAAGGGCCCAGAAAAAATTCTTACGTATTATTGCTTATAAATTTAGATTGCATGTAATAGTAGATAACATAAACTACATATGATGAATTAATGAGTGAACTGAATCTGCTCACACTTGAAACGTAGGAAACATGCTGGAGTAATCTTTATGTTTCGTTTATTAAACAATGATATTAATAAATAAAGGAAGAACTCTAAACACGGTGAAGGCAATGAACAGAATAGGAAAAATTAAAAAAAAACTCCAATTCACCGTAAAGGCGGTACTTACGTGTCAAGACTCGCAGGACCACTTAGAGGACGCACTGAAGATGACAGCGTAGCTGTCGAAACACGCGTCCTCTAAGTGGTCCTGCGAGTCTTGACACGTAAGTACCACCTTTACGGTGAATTGGAGTTTTTTTTTTAATTTTTCCTATTCTGTTCAATGATATTAATAGTAGTGAATTGTTAGAGCTTATTGGCTTCAAAGTACCAATGGTGACTACAAGAAATAAAGTATTATTTAATATTCCTTACTTAGACAGAAATTATACATATCATCAACCAATATATCAAATAATGAGGGATTGCAATAACACCCTCCAAAACTTGGATTTTTTAAATATTTCCTTGAATGCACTCAGGACAAAATTAAGACGGTTCCATGAATAACGGAACAAGTACCTCATGGTCTTAGCATAATGTGAATCCAATGGTTTATAATTTAATATACTGAATCACTAACTACTATTTATTATTTAGTAACATTTTTGACTTATTAATATTGTAAATTTATATTTGGTATATTATCACTAATTCTACTGCTCATTATTTAGTAACATTTTTATGACATTAATATTATAAATTTATATTTGGTATATTATGGATTATTATAATGAAAATTGTCTTATAAATTTAGATTGATGTGTATAACTGAGAAACTCTTACCATTTATTTTATTGTAAATATTGTGTAGGCTTATATTTATAAAATTATCGATCTTTAAGTGATTAAAAATTGTCTATTATCTTTGCAATTTTTGTAATTATATGTATTGAAATTCAATGATATTATATGATATATGATGTTACTATATTACAAAGCTGTGTCATATCATTATTATTGTATAAGATATATATTTGTATTGTATAAGATTTATATTGTATAAGATTAAATTTTATAAAATTATTGATCTGTAAATGATTAAAAATTCTCATTTTATTGTAATTTTATAATTATATGTATCTAAATTTTATGACATGTACATTATATTGGAAAAAGGGCCTTGCCCGTAAATAATAAAATATATTATTATTATTATTATATTATTATTATGAATAAATTAAATAATAAATATTTTAAATGTATAACTTATTATTATTATAATGAAAATTGTCTTATAAATTTAGATTGATGTGTATAACTGAGAAACTCTTACCATTTATTTTATTGTAAATATTGTGTAGGCTTATATTTATAAAATTATCGATCTTTAAGTGATTAAAAATTGTCTATTATCTTTGCAATTTTTATAATTATATGTATTGAAATTCAATGATATTATATGATATATGATGTTACTATATTACAAAGCTGTGTCATATCATTATTATTGTATAAGATATATATTTGTTTTGTATAAGATTTATATTGTATAAGATTAAATTTTATAAAATTATTGATCTGTAAATGATTAAAAATTCTCATTTTATTGTAATTTTATAACTATATGTATCTAAATTTTATGACATGTACATTATATTGGAAAAGGGGCCTTGCCCGTAAATAATAAAATATATTATTATTATTATTATATTATTATTATGAATAAATTAAATAATAAATATTTTAAATGTATAACTTATTTTTTGCACTAAAATGGGAAATATAAATTTTTGTTAGTATGATAATTTTATGTAATTTAAAAATCTAAATTAAATCAAATCTGCCTCATCCATTCCCATGTTACTTAAATGGAGAGATAAGTAGTATTAGGAATTTTAAAGCGTGTTGAGAAAGGTGAAAGCCTTACTGAAATCGCACAATCGTTGGGAATGTGTCGTTCAACAATCCTAGGCACGGTGTTGTGATTCCTAAAATGGAAAAACTTTTAAACCTTTGGGTAGATGATCAGTGTCAGAAACACATTCCTATTAGTGAGTCCGTGATTAGAGCAAAGGCTAAGGATCTGTATGATGATTTGAAGGAAAGGATGAAATTTCTGTTGATGAGCCTCCATTTAGTGCAAGTCATGGCTGGTTTGACAGATTTAAGAGAAGGGCAGGTTTGCATAACCTTAAATTAACTGGCAAGGCTGCAAGTTATTCTTTGCTTTTTAATAACTTTTATATTAATTTCGTTGCGATATATAGCTGTATGTATAGATAGATGTATGCAGCCTTTGCTCTAATCATGGTCTCACTAATAGGAATGTGTTTCTGACACTGATTATCAACCCAAAGTTTTAAAAGTTTTTCCATTTTAGGAATCACAACACTGTGCCTAGGACTGTTTATCGTTGTTATCAAATTACCTGAATTTATCATGTTCTAGAATTTTCTCCTTCTGTTTCACTTAAGTGCTAATAGTTGAACGAGACTCCCCCAACGATTGTGCGACTTCAGCATGGCTTTCACCTTTCTCAACACGCTTTAAAATTTCGAATTTCAATTCATAACTATGAGTCTTATGCACTCTTTTATTTGATTCACTTACATTATCACTATTACATTTCCTTTTAGATGCCATGTCAAGTAATAAATTTATAAATAAATCAATAAAATAAATTTAAATAAAATATTAACAGAAAAAAGAGTGAAATCAGCACAAATTCAAACAATTAGAGCAGATATAACTATGTCTACACTAAAACTAAACCTCACGTGGTTGGTCGGGACCAATTACTCCGCGTAAAGTAGTTCCCATTTCAATCGGCTGTGTTTAAATCTCGAATTTATCGAATCTCGGGAGTCGCCTGTACTATCATTAGAACAGCAATATATTAAAAAACCTCTCTCCTGCACTAACAAATCTGTTGTTCTGATTGAAAATGATGTATTGCCTCCGGCGATGTCTAACATAATATTGATTTGTTTCATAATGAACCAATAAGTGTTGAATTTACTTATCTTTCTAATTTATTTTAATTTCACTGAGAATAACAATAAATGCAATCTCAACAGGAAAAACTACCTATCACTGATCCCAAATATTACTCAACCATATCTGAGGAAGATTTGGGTAAAATTTTGAAACCCGAGGATGGTGCAGGCCAGGTTCCCTTGTTGAGTGAGAGGGTTGCCGCCCTTAGACAAGCTGGGCCTGTGCTGATGGAAAAATTTAGGGGCACTTTCAAGCAATGCATAGCAGAAGCAAATAAATCAGCTAAAAAACTCACCTCTTTGATTGTCAAAGAATTCACATCATTTCAAGATGTAGCAGAGTATGATGGGAAAAAAGGTATATAGATAAATATTTTTACCATAGAAATGACATTGATGAAATATCTGAATATTCCTAATAGCAGTTTTTTAGTATAATTCGGTATATTTAATGATTTATATTCTTGGTTTCAGTATCATTCTATAAAAGGGCTCAGATTCTTGTTGGCGACATATGGATGCTATTTGAGGGTAAAGGATTAGGAGAATTTTCTGACATAGATGCACTTACTGTGTTTGCTGATTATAGAGTGCCTCAGGTTCTTGTTCACTTTGGTGCTCTGAAGTATAGTGACTACTTAATGGACATTCTTAGCAAAGGTAATATCAAATTATCCAGGATGATGCACCCTTAAATGTAAGATTAAAAAAGACAAGTTTAGTTATCAGACATTAAAAGAGGATTTTGTGTATATATTTTATCAATTTCTGTTATTGTTTAGATAAGAGGTTTGTTTGTAATTCATGTTTTTGCTGTTGTCATACCTTTTCAAAATCCCCATCAAAATAATGTACAGTGATAGCATTTACATTAATGTTATATTAAACTGCTGTTTTCTCTCACTATACTAACATTGGCTCAACTCTGTTTAATTGACCATTCATAATCGCTAATGAAATACTAGTAAACTTTCACCAAAAATAAAAATAGACATTAGATCATCTATTTAACAAATCACGGGAGGATTGGTGTTTTCTACACTAAATCAAGGTCTCCACTAAATGTAGAACAGTAATTCTTTCTTTGTTTTTCTTCTCTCTATGACATAAGTCTCCTCTAATAGCAAATGTTTTTGAATGAAGAAGGTTGAAAATGTCATTTGGTTTTAGCCTTCCAAATGCCTCAACAATGATTCAGTCTTCCTGTAATCAACTGTGTGTTTATCAACACTAGCACTTTCACCACAAAGATTTTTATATGTGAGCCCATGACACTTCTTAAACCTGTCTAATAATCCATTTGAAGCATTGAAGTTTTCAAGTTTTAACCTTAACGTCACTTTGATAGCTTTCTCTTTCAGCACTGTGCCATTGATCGGGAGGTTGGCAGAACGCATTCCTTCAAACCATTCTATCAATACCTTTTCCATTTCGTCGCATGGGGAAGCTTTTATGTTTTTTCTTTCATTTGCTTCACTTCCTCATTTTACTTCCTCATCTAAAATGGATTTTTTATTTTTAACAATGAAGCATAAAGGTAATGGTGCAAGATTAAATTTTCACGCTATCTCCATTGCAGGCATGCTTGGTGAATAATTTTCACTTTTTCCAATATTGTCAGCTTCTTCCTTTTTGTAGCCATAATTAAGAGATAACATTAAACACAAATGAAGTAACACAATAAAAAAATATCGTAAATGAAATTTACTAGATGCATAGAGATGCAAAATGAACAGAAAACAAAGCCGAAATCGAAGCGTTTTCACGTCCCACGCATTTGTGTTCTATGCTTTAGCATCATACCCGATGAGAAGAGAGTTGGCTGCTGGGCTTATCTCCCTTTCAAAGAGTTTTAAGAGCTCTGATATGGCATGGTGCATTTCGGCGAGAGCGGCTAATCCCTTTAGCAAATCGACTATGGTAAAGAGTGGCAATATTAGAGTATTAGAGTTTCAATGGAAAAAAGATCCCTTAATCTGACCACTCCTTGCTCCACTCAGCAGCCAACTTATTCTGTCAAATATAGGTGACGTGGCGATGTGTTTTTGTAAGATTTGCATCATTCCCGTGCTAAATCGAATACAAGTTTTGGAAGGTCAATCTTTTTTACACTAAATGCAGGTTTTTCACTAAATCAAGGTTCACTAAATATGGGAAAATAATACAATGTATAGGACTTTGGTCGGGACCAGAAAGAATATTCACTAAATATGGGATTTCACTAAATGCGGGAACATTAAATCGGGATTTCACTGTATTTAGTTGCCAACAGTCTGATATCACATTGTTATAATAATCTTAACGCAATGTCTTGATGTTTGATGGTCATTTTGAGAAGTATTAGAGGTTCTTCAATGGATGGACATTGTTTTATTTGGTTATTTCAGTTTGCTGCACTGCTACTTCTGTTACAACAAATAAGGAATAAATACCTGGTTTTAAATACTTTTTCTGAATATCACATTAATGAAACCAGGCTCAACTTTGTGAATTTTACTCATAATTAAGAGAATGAAAAACTTTATGTCTTCCACTAAACTTATGGGTCCACAGATGTGTAACTGTTGTAAATGGTAAATTTTACATTAATGCAATTTTTCCTTTCGTTTTTTTGCTATAAACTTTTAAACATTTTTTCAGATGATCAGATTGATAATGGCAGTCCAGAGGAAGTTGAAATCAGAGCATGCACCATTGAAGCTGTTGAACTTATCACCACAGAGGTTAATGCATTGATTGAGAAAATGAGAAAGGGAGATTCATCTCCTGGTTTCATGAATGCAACACAAGTTGATCATTTTCTATGGAATTATCGAAGAGATCATGCTAACGAATTGGAGCATATCCCATTTCACAAGTCACGTTGCATATACTACTAATTGAAACAATATCAAATTAAAAACTTCAATGTTTTATAATTTTGTATTTTGAATAAAAGTACATAATAAGCAATTGTTAAATTTCGTTTTGATTTATTCCTAGATAAACATTTATAGCCTAATGTTATTGGTTTTTAAATTTTTTTACAAAATACCAAAATATTGTAAACTTTAACTATGCCCAGATAGCAGTGAAATAGCAGCGGTATGATAGTAACTAATTATGGTCACGACTTAAAAAGTTTTTTCCTCAAAAATGACAAAGTAGATTACAAAAAATTGCTCATTAATGACAACAACGAAATTAAGTTTTTCTCTTTTCAAATAAAAGTACAGTATCATGATTATTCTAATTGAAATAATTTATATTTAATAGTCAAACAACTTGTACCAACAGTGACCAATTGTCTGCAGGGTATGACCTAACGTATTTAATTAATTGTAAGCCGACCTTTTTTTACCTCCTTAAAAATTGTCATTCGGCTTAGAATCGGGCCTTAAAAATCCGAAGCATATCTAGTAGTATGTGCATAGTTTTGGGATTCCTCAAGCCATCTCTAGTATGCGTGTGCACGTAATCGTAAGATTCCCCGAGCCAACCGTCATTTTTTCATGCCTATGCAAGCGTAAATTTTTGTCATTTACTTTGGCGAATTTTTCAGTTTTTTTTAATAACCCCATAATGAGACTTTAAGAAAAAAGTGATAGTGTATGCAGAAGAAACATCAAATCTTGCTGCACAATGGCGGTACGGGATTGATAAGTCGAATGTGAGACGGAGAAGACAGAGAGAAACCGGGATATTTTTGTTGCAAGATTAAAAATCCAGGACATAGCCGGGACAAATTACATTTTATTAAAAATTGTATTGAATGCGTGAATATAACGTAATTTTAATTGATACCTTTTTTATTTAATTACGGATTGAAAAATAGGGGCTTTCACAGTTTTCGGTATTTTTTTCACGACAAAACCCAATACGGAATTTTCCTCATATGCACTTGTGGAAAGTGGGTGTCGGCTTACAATCGATTAAATATGGTATTTGCTACAAATGAAACGAAACCTGTGTAGTTGACCATATTTTATGGAACCAGTTGTATTTATACCAGTTGTATTTGTTTTCACATGTCCGGCCCTTTTTAGGCCACATGCCTGTCTTCTAATCTAGCTACCTTTTTGCAGTTTTGGCTCTAGTCCTGAATATATTTTAACCTTACTATGTTGGTCACGAAGAAAATAAGCTGAACAAGATGCAGTGTGTCAGTTTTAATACCAACTGTAGCAATCAAAATAATAATGATATTTATATAGAAGAAATAATATAAAAATTGACTAAGTCAATAAACACTGAAGATGTTCTACAAAAAAAATGCAATTTAGAAATCATGCAAGCTTAGAGGCCAACAGCAAGTGCACGGCTGAAATGCTTTCTTCATAATGCTTTTACAAATCAAGACTATATAAATGATAGCAGAGACATAAAAAGTAATTCAGAAGTGGAGAGGAACTATTACAATGATATTTCTGGCCAGAATAAATACAGGAATAAAAAATATTACATCGGAGGAGCCCCAACATAAGACTGAGAAAGGTTCATTCCTGTTTTATGTGGTCACACATCATTTTTCCTCCAAGATCCTGTGCTTCTAAGCACACAATTTTGTAGAATAAAAAGGGTTGTGAACACTTAAGTACAGTAATTAGTAAAATAATACAATGGACTCCAAATACAAGAAGTCAACTGAGCTAAGCATTCAGCATATAAAAGGAGTTTTGGATTTGATTGATGAAGGTGATAGCCAACACAAAATGGTCAACTGTTTGCTGTGGTGAAGTCAACATTTGGTAATGTTAGCAAGAACATAAACGCGATCTTGTGGGTTTGGGAGGAGAAATGAAACAATGAAAGGAAACGAAAATTACATAACTCAGAATGGATCAGTTAACATTCTCATTCTGAAATGTTTTCCAGAAATGTTGGTCAGCGGATATTTCGAACACTGAGCTACTGCTTCAAACCAAAGCCAAAGAAATTGCTTAAAGGATTCACCTTGAAGATTTTCAAGCCAACAACAATGGGTTAGAATCATTTAGAACAAGGAACAGCCTAAATTTCTGATTCCTTTCTGGTGAAGCAGCAGCAGTGGACTTGACAGCATTTAAGTCAAATCAACAATGTGTTCAAATAATACCCTCTGAAAAACCAATTTAACGCAGACAAAAATGGGTTATTTTTCAAGATTCTCAGAAAAAGTTTGGTTCAGAAGGGAAAAGTGCAAAGGCAGAAATCTTGCAAAGGTTACGCATACTCTTGTGTTGTAATGTAACTGGGGAAATTTTTAAACCTATATTGATTGGAAATGCTGACAACCTCATATATTCAAGGGAAAACGTTTGGACACAAAACATGTCTCCATTACTTGGTGCTCCAACAGGAAGGCATGAATGACTACAACAATATTTGAAGAATGGCTCACAACTGTGAAAAAGCAGATGCAGAAAGAAAATATAGCAACCTTAAGACCACTATTGGAATATTGCATGACAGTATGGTCACCATATCAAATAAAAATGTTGAATAGTTTGGAAAATTTCAAAGACGATTTATCGGGATTATGTGTTAAACTTGAACCTCCTTATACAAATGTTCCAATAGACACTGTAATGACTGAACTTAGGCTAACATCATTAAAAAATAGAGAAAACTATGATTTAATTTTTCTTTTAAAGCTGTTAAATAATTATATAGATTGCCCATAATGAGTTGAAAATATTTTATTCCGAATGCCGACCTATAATTTAAAATAAAACTATTTGTTTAATACTTTATACCATAAAACTAATAATTTTTATAATTCACCTTTGACAAGGGTCATAAGACTTATTAATGGTCTACCGCCTGATATTGATTTGTTTTGATATGATATAGAAATAATTAAATGTAAACTGATGAGACTGCGTTTTTAAGTACATACACTAAAATCAAATCTTTTAATAGCAAGTAACAAACTCATTCTCATGACAATGATACTGTCTCACCACCTGAGGTGTAGGAAAACCTAATTACTCCAAGGAGGCTCCGTTTATGAACCACAGTAAGATAGCTTTACTTTCTTTTTTATTGTGTGGCTGTTTAGTATGATTTATTAATAATATTCTATATATATGTTACAGAAAGTGTATAATCCAGGAATTGTATACGATTCCTAGGCATTGTGTAAAATGCCCAGCAGTTTTAGGTAAAGTATGAATTATAATAGTTTAATTCCTAGGCACTCCTTAGAATATTTTGGAAAATTGTTAATAGGACGAACACAACAGTATCGAAATATGTTATTTAGTAAGACATAATTATTATTAAATACGAGAAATCACGGTTTGAATTATGAGTTGAATTCCTCGGCACTCTTTAGAATATTTTGGAAAACTGTTAATAGGACGAACACAAACAGTAGCGAAATATGTTATTTAGTAAGACGACATAATTATTATTAAATTCGAGAAATCAAGGTTTATGAAGTGATACAACTGCAAAAAACGTGATTATTAGAAGAGAACACATTCCTACTTACAAAAGTAATAATTTAATAAAACAATAATTATAATACAAAAAGATGTTGGGTTCGTCAGAAAAAGTTCTTAGCTGCAACACTTCGAATTTTGTTAAATCCTACATAAAAACGTTATTTCATAGGTTTTACACGACCGGTAGTGTGTTAAAACGAGCAAAGTTAGAATATTTTTAAATGTCTTCTAATTCTGCTCAGTATCGTTCGAGATGGCAACGGAAGAATGACTTCTTCGCAGAAGTAGAAATTTAAAAATATTCTAACTTTGCTCGTTTTAACACACTACCGGTATCATGTGTGGCACTGTATGGAATGACTAGTCAAAGTATGAAGCAGATAACATTTCACACTTTCTGACGTCTTTAGGCTTCTACACAGTGCCTAGGAATCGTATATAATGACTGATATAATACTTTGCCTGTACCATATACACTATATAAATTATTACTTTTCTGTCAATTATTTGAAAATCATTTATTTGATTGTTTTATTGTTGCTATGATGAGATGTTCTGTGTAGTGTTTAATAGGAAGGTGTTCCTGTAAAATGATAAATTATTATTATACTTCAAAAACATAATGATACAGCATACCCCATTATTTCCATCCTCGTTTGCCAGAAAATGAGCTAAATCAACATATTTAAAAATATGTAGCCAAGCTAGGAATTATATAGCATTATTTCATTCTAACTGTTCATGTCTTCATTCGAGTTAACATGAAACAAGACCACGACCAACCTCGACTTACTTGTAGTTACTTGTTTGAACCAAACTTTAAATTGAAGACAGGTGAACATCGAGGAACGCCACAGGCAATTTTAGTTATTCAATTGTCATTATGATACCCATCTCAAATCGTAAATGCTCAATGTTTAGCGAATACTTCGCTATATTTCACTAACGATGAAAGTAATGTGGTTTTCTTTTATTGTTCATATAATTATTTTAATATCTGTTTTTGACATATACTTTACTACTCCTGTAATACACGGAATTGTTGCACAAAAAAATCCATTCCCTGCTCCTGAGGCACATGGGGTGTATCCCATACGAGAGTACCTACAGAATCAAGGCCTGACATGTTGCACTCATAGCGGGATTGTACGAAGATCCATCAGCTATAGCTAAAGTAAGTATAATTTAGTCAGATACCTCAACTGAAGTAATTTGTAGGCCGACAAAAGATCCTGATTGGAAATGACAGGTGTAAATAGTTTCTACTTTTTACAGTTTCCTTTTGTCTTTGCTACTATCTTTAAAACCAGAGTTCGAAATAATACATGGAATTTCTATTTGGAAAAGAGATACTATAACTGTAATTGTGCAGAATTGCAAGTAAATAATTTATTTTAAAAATTTTTACTAATTGTAATCAACTGAAAGCAACTTTTACATTTCCCTTGATCTTAGAATCTCATAAGTAGAAAGGGAACACTACTTGTACTCGGCTACCGTTTAAGGTTATCAACTTTCTATAAAAAAAAATGAACTGCTAAGTGTTTGAAAATAATATATGACGATACTAAGCTTGATGTTTGTAAAAGAGCTTCAATAACAATAAAAAATGTCAAAATCGGGTTAAATTTAACATATTCACCAAAACCCATGGGCATAATGCTCTCACATAGAGATATTCTTTTCAAGTAGGGTTGGAAGGAGAATCCTGTTGAATTTGATTCAGTATTCAACTGCAGCACTCGCACGTGGGCATGGGGCAGCCCTGACATACTTCCTATGTTTTCAAAAGGTAAGTTTAGAAAGATGTAATGCATCAACAGAAATATTATTTTTTATTAAAGTAAAGCACTTATTATCTTGCTTTGAAGATTTTTTGATATAGCTGAAAAAATTCCAATAATCAATGTTACTGTATTTATATCCTATATTAGTTAACTGAAGTAGGTACCTTTGAAAATTAAGTTAAAATATTTTTCAGAAATCTATAGCAGAAATGATAATAACTGGTTTTCCTTATCATATTGCAGGGGGTTAAGGTCCCCAGGAATAATATTCAGTTTGTTAACCTAGAAAACCATCATCTGATTGGTTTCCTCACTAACTTTCACGTTTTTTATTTTGTAGCCAGTGGTGATCATATGTGGATAGAAACCTACACTCCAGAAGATCAGGACTTTTCTGGTGGGAAGAAAGGTGGTCCTTCATGGTTGGATGAATGGGTTTTTTCCAGGTTTGAAAACTTCGTGGAATATGTCAAAAGAAAGGAAAATACCAATGAAGACAATGTAGAAGGAGGATATCGTTGGAAACATATCCGTGAAGGAGGTGTAATCTTCTTCCTTCATTTGCTGGCCTCGGACACAGCAGGTCACATTTTTAAGCCTCATTCAGGGTACATATTCAGTATCAACTTTCTTAGTTTTATTTAAAATGCATATATCGGTAAATGTGTCACCTATGATATTATCATTTATTGTTTTGCATAACAGTGTGTTAACTCAGTTATGCTATTTCATTGCTGTTATTTCTCTCTGTTATAAAAGAATTGCATATCATATACAGGCATCCCTCGTTTAACATGGTAGATACGGTCCGGGAAAATACCGCCCTAAACAAAAATTACTTTTCTATAAGAATACATGTAATTATGATGAAATGTATACCTAACTCAAAAATTTTCACATCTAACTCCACAAAAATCTTCCACGCTAAGGTTTTTCTGGATCTAATGCCATCAGTAGTCAGTTTGCTAAAAATATTACATCGCGATAACCTATATGTATAAAACATTTAAAAATTTTGAAAATGATTGCATTGAATTATTAACCATAAAAATGAAAAATTTCATTAAACATTTGCCAAAAAAGAGATTCCTGCATGAATTTATTAGGAGTCTGTGTTAGAGGCTGATTGCACGAATTGCGTCAGTATGTTCTAAAGCAGTTGTTGAAGACATGCTTGTGCTTGGCGTTGATAATGGTCTTTTTCTTAAAAATATGTCTAATGTACTTTGTACCATAGACTTCTGCTTCTCCCTATAAACTTCTCTATAGCATTCAGTCGATTGACCCAAGTCCCTGCAAACACGCGAACTCCAGTTCTCCATGGGATTCATTTCTTCAGTAATTGATTGCGCTTCATCAATTAAAGAGAATAACCATCCTAGTTTATTTGCTGTAATTTGACAAGTGATATGCCCTTCCAAATCTTTATCTTCCTCGTCTGCTGAAGATGCTTTCCTCATATCCAAATTAAAAAGATCTTAATTAGATAGATCTTCACTATGTGAATTTAGCAACTCCTTCACATCACCTGTCTCAACCTCATTGAAGTCCACCTTTTGCAAAAGTTTAACAATGTCCGTTATTACAGCTTCTGGTTCATCAAAGCCGCAGAAATCAAAAACAGATTCTGGCCATATTTTCTGCCACACTACATTCAATGTTGAATGTTTCCTTTCATCCCAAGATTCTCCAATATTGTTAATGGCATGCATGATGTTATAATTTTGCCAGAATTCTCGAACCATCAACTTTCCTTCTTCTGTTCCACGAATCAGCTGGGCTAATGTTTTCTTTAAATAGTTCACCTTAAATGTGTATATTATGCCTTGATCCATAGGTTGAATCAAAGCTGTTGTATTTTTTGGGAGAAATTCAACCATAATGTTGCCAGACTTATCCTTTAAGATGATTGGGTGTCCAGGGGCATTGTCAAGAAGCAACAATGCCTTGTGCGCAATATTATTTTAAAAAAATATTTTTCTACAGCAGGACAGAAGTAATATATAAACCATTCTTTGAAAATCTTCCTAGTTACCCACCCCTTCCTGTTTGATCACCACACAACTGAAAGAGAGGATTTTTCATATCCTTTAAGAGCCCTTGGATTTTCTCTCTGATAGACTAGCATGGGCTTCAACTTAAAATCCCCTTCTACATTTGCTCCTAAAAGAAGGGTAAACCTATCTTTAGCCACCTTAAATCCAGGTGCAGACTTTTCCTCACGGGAAATAAAAGTTCTTTTGGACGTTCTTTTCCAAAAGAGAGCAGTTTCATCGACGTTGAAGACTTGACTTGGTAAATATGCTCTTATAATAAGCTGCAAAGTTTCACAATATGCTTCTGCTGCCTCTAAATCAACACTACCTCCCTCACCAGTTAATTTCAGGTTTTGTACATTAGCTCTTTTTTTAAAGCGCTCCACTCATCCAGAACTTCTCGTAAAACTTTCACTGGATGTAGATTCACCATTTATTTTTTAAGTCTTCAAAGAGGCTCCTGGCTTTTTCTTGAATTATCAATCCAAACAATTAACAAGGCTTCCATTTTCTCCATCACCGAACTATGCAAATGCTGCAATTGAGTTGCTGATAGTGGTGCTACATCGTGACTGCACAACTTAATTTTGTCTTTATTTTTCCTTATAGTATGCACAGTGGATTCAACCAACCCCATTGAATTAGCAATATCAATCACACAATCACCTTGCTCAAGGCGCTTAAGTACCGCAAGTTTCACTTCTAAATTGATACTTTTCCTCTTAGCAGCCGAAGGAGTTGAAGATGATGGTCTCTTTGAGGACATAATGAGGGTTATATTACTTTTAAATATGAATCACTGATAATTTTACTAATTCACTAGCCACACGCATAATGCATGCTTCCTACTGCATAAATTACTTTAAAATATAAAGTACAAATAACTTTAAAAATTCACAGAGTACACATGTAAATTGTTTTTCACTGCATAACACACGACAAAACACTGATATGGGAGAAGGGGGAAGACCCTCGAGTCTCCGGGGTATTCCCTGTGCTGAGTGTGGGAGACAGCTTAAGCAGTTTTTCCAAACTCTTGAGTGACCCACTCTTACTCACTGCCCCATTTGAGTCCTTTGGGAGTGACTTTAAGTAATTGGCCCCCTGGTGTTATTTGCAAGAGTAGGATAAAGCTGGCACTAGGTTTTTCTCTCTTCCTGTGTCCTGGCTGAAGAGGGTGAAGTGGATATACCCTGTAAGAGCCCAATCTCTGAGAGAGGGTAGCAAATGACAGATATATGTGAATATTAGGCTACAACCAGCTGGTGGAATCAATTCAAAATTTGGAGTTTCTAAAATTGTTTTTTTCGAGTTACTAAAATGAAAATTTCACAAAGATTGCTGGAGAAATATGTGGGAAAATTCAGCATTTCTATTTAAACATTTAAGGAATCAAAATAAAAATTATTTCCGTAGTTCTAATCTGATGGTGTGATCTCAAAATTATGGTATTTATTGTTTTACGGAAAAACAACAGGTAATACGTGGGAAAGTTAAAAATTCATTCAAGTAAACTCTCAAGAATATGTAGCGAATTGTGTCTGGTGTAAATATATGGAATTCCTTCATCTTGTAAATATATTTACAAATATTTGTTTAGTTCCAAGCTCGGTGGAGT
Organism: Uropetala carovei; assembly: GCA_036926305.1. Taxonomy (NCBI): domain Eukaryota; kingdom Metazoa; phylum Arthropoda; class Insecta; order Odonata; family Petaluridae; genus Uropetala; species Uropetala carovei. The sequence continues at coordinate 896,488 of JAXCHB010000298.1, forward strand.
GAAAATCATCATTAAGCCCCTTTTTGCTTGTTAAGGTTTAACCTAAATTTAAAGAGTTTAAAAGTTTCATGAGACTAAAAATTGCATATGCGACTGTTATAATTCATTTTGGCTTCCAAAGTTGATAAATTGTATGAATAAATACGATAAATAGGACAAAAAATCGAGATACATATAAAACGGTGATTTCTGAAATAAAATTCTTGGAATTAAAACCGTGCAAATGCGAAATTGTTACTGTGATAAACAAAAAAGTTCCTCGGTATGATAACCTCATAAAAGCAAAAGTGTGCTAAACAAAAGCATTAAACGAAGGATGCCTGTAATTAACTTTACAATTTAGAGGATTATCTAATTTCTTTATGCTGAACGACTTTCTTATTTAGGGAGTACCAACAAAATGTGCATTTGGTTGATAGTGGAGTGAAGAAAGTGGTGAATCTTGTAGAAAATTTTTACAATAATGATGGAAGAACTGCTTACATCTTTACTGCTGACCATGGAATGACTGATTGGGGTAATTGAAACATTTGTCATATTGAAAGAATTCTTATAGAAGGTATATTTATTTGCTGAAAGAATAGTTGCCAGTCTTATGTTAATGACTCGAGTATAAACGATAGTGTATTTTTAGGTGCTATGATCTCTAATAAATAGAATTCACAGTTCAAAATTGAATTGCCAAGCTTGCCTTATGATTGGGATCAAATGTTAATTAAGATAGCTCCCACAGCCATAAAATGGTTACGAAAATCTATGGACATTTCTCTCCATTGTTATTCTGCTTTAAAAATGTTATTCTTTTTAAACCTTAGGCGAATCAACACTGACAGCTACTTACTGTTAGTCCCTGAAATGCTCATCTGGTTTTCCTAACCCTTTTAGGGATGTTGGAGTTTTATTAAAGATCAACAACATTCATAATGCCCATATGTAGAATAAATTTGATTTTCAAGTGGATCAATTCATAATTCTTGTAATTTAGGTTCACATGGGGCAGGAGATGCATCAGAAACTCAGACTCCTTTGGTGGCGTGGGGTGCTGGTGTACCAACACCAATTTCATCAGATAGTGACAAATGTGACAAGACCCAAAAATGGCCATATCTAGATGATGAGAGTTGGAAATTATCACACCTCTGCAGGCACGATGTTTGGCAGGCCGACATTGCCCCTCCAATGTCAACTCTTGTTGGAGCAGCCATTCCTGTCAATTCAGTCGTTAGTACATTCCCAATATTAATCATTTATAGTTGTTGTTATTATTTCCAAATATAATAGATGTAGTACATATAATGATGATCATGTGTGTTAAGTGGCATTTTTACTTTTAGATGTTTTTTTTACTATTCTGTCTTTCTCTCAAGGGGTACCTGCGCCGTGCCTATCTTGAACTTAAACAGAAAGAAATGGCTGAAGCTGCTTTTACCAATGCTAGGCAAATCCTAGCACAACATACTCGTAGACAGACATTACTTGGACAACGACATGGAGATGGAAGTTGGAATGGGTCTCCTCTGAGATTTCTTCCATCATTTTATCGTCCATTCCCATCTCTCCTTCCTGAAGAAGAGGAACTGAGAGTGAAAACTATCAGGAGTCTTATCGATAGTGGACAATATAAAATAGCTGTACATTACTGTTATGGTTTCTCTCAATTTAACTGAATTTATGCAATAATAAATTATTGGTACCAAGATAGTGCTGATTTTTTTCATTCCAGCTGTTCAATGTCATCTATAAATTTAAATTTCTTTCTTTCTACTTCTACTAGATGGACCAATGTGATGAACTATTCGAGCTTGCTTTAGCTGGGCTGGAGTATCACCATCGCTACCATCAGCCCCTGCTTCTGGCATGCATATCGCTTGCTTTCCTTGGCTGGATTTCCATTCTACTCCTTTCTGTAATTTATCCAGAAAATTCTGACTTGGGATCTTGTATTCTTAGTGGAGATTTCAAGCCAATTAGAGACTTGCCTTTTTTATTTGCGGCAAAATTTGTTGGATTTTACTTATTTGGTAAGTGAATTTGAATGTTTTCATGACTACTATATTTACCTAAATGTAATAGAATCTGTCTATTATAACTTCCTATTTATACAAAATAAATTCAAATCACTAATGCATATCCTTGTGGCTAATTGTTTTAATTTCCTCATGTGAATGTTTTCTGTTGATCTTTAAAACCATCATGCATTTCCTTTGGTAATGCTGAACTGTCTTTCTGCATTATGTTGACATACCATTGGTCCATGTGGGGCTATTTCATATTAACAGTATTGTAGCTAGGAAGCTGGGCACCTGGGGTAAGACTGAAAAACACCACCTGGAATCTCTCGTGATATTATAACCAATGGTCTAAATTGTGTTCCAAATAATTTATATTGCACTTATTATCGAAAGTATTTTATCAACCACAATATTTTTCAAAATATTTATGACAAACTATATTTGTGACTTAACTGTCATTACCCCATTGCTTCAGTGCTCAGGGAGATCCCCTTCCCTGTTGAAGTACTCTGTATTAGGTATTGTCGTAGCAGTTTCTGCTTCTTTGTAAAATAAATCTTTTATTGATTATGAATCTTTGTTTCAAAAAGACTTCCAAGCTTGAAGAATATCCCATATTATAGAAAACATGGTTAATTTTTAGCCAGCTTAAATTTTCCTTTCTGTACATCATTTATAATGTGCTATTTATTATATTAATTTGTTATCTTTAAATAGTTTTGTATGCACCACTGCAGTATTATTTTTACTGCCTCCTTCCTGTTGTCCTTTGGTGGCTGGTAATGAGGTTGCTCAATGGCCGCAGAAGAAGATATTTGATGATGCAGAGGAGACCTCCAAATAGAAACACCATATCTTCAGTACTTCATGTTGCTGCTTATGCTATAGGAGTTGAGATTCTGGTAAAATTTTGCTGGTAAATTTTTATGGCACTCATTATTGAAACATTTGCCAGTAAATCTCGAAAGTAACGAAATGATTAAATTATACAAAATAAACGTTCTGTTGAAAGCATTCTTCAAAGCTTCATAATTTCACTCTTAACTTTTGTACTTCTAAATCAGGACATCACATGCCATGCCATTTTAAAATGTGGGCACCTCTGTTACTTTAATTTTACTGTAAGAAGTTGGAAGAAAGAACGGACAAGGTAATCATTGAGTAATGTAGAGATATGAAATATGTAAAAATGTTTAATATTTAGTCATTTAGTTTTTGATTCTAAGCTGTGGGTTTCAATTTCACCAAAATCCTTTTTACTCATTATTATGACATCTATTTCAAAATTATCATTTAACCATCTTGAAATTTGAATTGATGATCAGGTTTTTTTAAATGTTGAATTTTCACCCCATCTTCACTTTGGCTTAAAATACAGGGTGTACACAAATGATCTGAGCGGTTTCCAAAATTTATGTAAAAAAAAGTTTAAAGTATACAGGAATGAAACTTACACCATTTGAAAGACTATCTCAAAAAGTTTTTTCTTTAGTTTTTACGCTAGTTGAGTTCAATGTGAGCACCATTTGTAGCTCTGCACTCATCAAAACGATACTCTTTTTCTTGCCAGACGTGTTGTAACATTTCATGGTGAACATTCCCAACAGCGTTTCGTATTCTCTTCTTCAAATTTTCCAATGTTGCTGGCAGTGGCAGATATAACGCACTGGTTCCAAAGGTATTATTTTATTTAATTAGTGACCTCCCCTTTTCCCATCTATCTGTTTCATCTGAAGTTCTCAGAAAGTTCAATTTAATTTTTTTCGAAAATTTTTTAGAATTTTTTTTTCCAAAATTTTTTTCGAACATCTTTTTCGAAATTTTTCCGAAAGTTTTTTTCAGAAATTTTTTTAAAGTTTTTTTCGAAAATTTCTTTTCGAAATTTTTTTTTGAAAATTTTTTTCAAAGTTTTTTGAATTTTTTTTTGGTAAATTTTTTTCAAAATTTTATCGAAATTTTTTATCGAAAATTTTTTTCGAAAATCTTTCTCAAAATTTTTTTCGAAAATTTTATGAAAAATGTTTTTCGAAAATTTTTTGAAGAATTTTTTTCGAAATTTTTGTTCTATAATTTTTTTCAAAATTTTTTTCGAAAATTATTTCATAAAAATTTTTTTGTATATTTTTAAAAAAATTTTTGAAAATTTTTTTTTCAAAATATTTTTGAATATTTTTTTTCGAAAATTTTTTCAAAATTTTTTTCGATAATTTTTTAAAAAATGTTTTCGTAATTTTTTTTCCAAATTTTTTTCGAATATTTTTTGAAAAATTTTTCGAATTTATTTTGAAAAAATTTTTTCGAAAATTTTTTTCCAAAACAATTTTCAATATTTTCTTTCGAAAATTTTTTCGAAAAATTTTTTTTCCAAAATGTTTTTGGGAAATATTTTTTTCGAAAATTTTTAATGAAAATATTTTTTTCTAAAATTTTTTTGAATATTTTTTTTCGGAAATTTTTTCAAACTTTTTTTCGGAAATTTTTTTCAAACTTTTAGCGGAAATTTTTTTCGAAAATGTTTTTTCAAAAATATTTTTCAATATTTTTTTCGAAAATATTTTCGAAAACTTTTTTCGAAATTATTTTCTAAAATTTTTTTGAAAGCTTTTTTTCCAAAATTTTTTTCGAACATTTTTTTCGAAATTTTTCCGAAATTTTTTTCAGAAATTTTTTTAAATAGTTTTTTTCGAAAATTTCTTTTCGAAATTTTTTTTCGAAAATTTTTTTCAAAATTTATTCGAAATGTTTTTTTCGAAAATTTTTTCCGAAACTTTTCTCCATAATTTTTTGAATATTTTTTTTTGAAAATTTTTTTCAAAACTTTATCAGAATTTTTCATCCAAATTCAAAATTTTTTTCTAGAAAATTTTTCGAAATTTTTTTGGACAATTTTTTGAAAAATTTTTTTCAATATTTTTTTCGAAAATTTTTTGAATATTTTTTTTCGAAATTTTTTTCGAATATTTTTTTTTCAAAATATTTTGGAATATTTTTTTTCGAAAATTTTTTTCGAGAATATTTTTTTTTGAATTTTTTTGAATTTTTTTGAAAAATATTTGTCGAAAATTTTTTTCAAAATATTTTCGAAAATTTTTTTTGAAAATTTTTTTCCAAAATTTTATGGAATATTTTTTTTCGAAAATTTTTTTCAAAATTTTATCGAAAATTTTTTTGAATATTTATTTTCGAAAATTTTTTCCCAAAATTTTTTTGAAAAATTTTTTCTTCGAAAATATTTTTCAATATTTGTTTTCAAAATTTTTCGAAGACTTTTTTCGAAATTATTTTCGAAAATTTTTTTGAAAACTTTTTTTGGAAAATTTTTTATAAATTTTTTCTTATAAAATATTTTTTTTAGAAAATTTTTATCAATATTTTTTATAAAGATTTCTTTCGCAAATTTTTTTGTATATTTTTTTCGAAACTTTTATCGAAAACTTTTTTCGAAAATTTTTTCAAAATTATTTTCGAAAATTTTTTTGAAAACTTTTTTTCGAACTTTTAACGGAAATTTTTTTCGAAATTTTTTTTTCCAAAATTTTTATCAAAATTTTTTTCGAAAATTTATTGAAAAATTATTTTCAAAATTCTTTTCGAAAATTTCTTGAAAAATTTTTTTCGAAAATTTTTTTGAATGTTTTCGAGAAATTTTTTCAAAATTTTTCAAACTTTTAGCGGAAATTTTTTTCGAAAATTTTTTTTCCAAAATTGTTTTTTACAAAATTTTTTGAAAATTTTTTCGAAATTTTTTTTCAAATTTTTTTTTTCGAAAATTTTTTTCGAAATTTTTTTCGAAAACTTTTTCCTTCAAAAATATTTTTCAATATTTTTTTTTGAAAATTTTTTCGAAAACCTATTTCGAAATTATTTTCAAAACTTTTTCCGAAAATTTTTTTTTCAAAATATTTTTCAATATTTTCCTTCGGAAATTTTTTTTTCAAAATTTTTTTCCAAAATTTTTTTCGAAAATTTTTTTGAAAATTTTTTTTCGAAAATTTTTTTATAAAATTTTTTTGAATTTTTTTTTTTGGAAAATTTTTTAAAAATTTTTTCGATAATTTTTTTTCAAAATTTTTTTGAATATTTTTTTTCGAAAATTTTCAAAATTATTTTCGAAATTTTATTTCCAAATTTTTTTCGAAATTTTTTATCGAAAACATTTTTCAGAATTTTAGTGGAAATTTTTTTTGGAAAATTTTTACCAAAATGTTTCGAAAATTATTTTAAAAATTTTTTTCGAAAATTTTTTGAAAAATTATTTTCAAAATTTTTTTCGAAAATTTTTTTGAATGTTTTCGAGAAATTTTTTCAAAATTTTTTCGAAAATTTTTTTCAAACTTTTAGCGAAAATTTTTTTCGAACATCTTTTTCGAAATTTTTCCGAAAGTTTTTTTCAGAAATTTTTTTAGTTTTTTTCGAAAATTTCTTTTCGAAATTGTTTTTTACAAAATTTTTTTGAGTATTTTTTTTTTAAATTTTTTCAAAATTTTTTTGAAAATTTTTATCAAATTGTTTTCCGAAAATTTTTTCTAAATTTTTTTCGAAAATTTTTTGAAAAATTTTACGAAAATTTTTTCATAATTTTTTTTTCCAAAGTTTTTTCGAAAATCTTGAAAATTTTTTCGAAATATTTTAGAAAAATTGTTTTCGAAAATTTTTTTGAAAATTTTTTTTTTGAAAATTTTTTTTCGAAAATTTTTAATGAAAATATTTTTTTCCCAAATTTTTTTGAATATTTTTTTTTGAAAATTTTTTCAAAATTTTTTTGAAAATTTTTTTCAAAATTTTTTTCGAAAATTTTTTTTGAAATTTTTTTCGAAATTTTTTTGAAAAATTTGACGAAAATTTTTTTCCAAAACATTTTTCAATATTTTCTTTCGAAAATTTTTGAAAACTTTTTTTCAAAAATTTTATTAATTTTTTTTCCAAAATCTTTTTCGAAAATTTTTTGAAAAATTTTTTCGTAATTTTTTTCCAATTTTTTTTCGAAAATTTTTTGAAAAATTTTTCGAAATTATTTTGAAAAATTTTTTTCGAAAATTTTTTTCCAAAACATTTTTCAATATTTTCTTTCGAAAATTTTTTTCGGAATTTTTTTCGAAAATTCTTTCGAAAAATTTTTTTTCCAAAATTTTTTTTGGAAATAATTTTTTCGAAAATTTTTAATGAAAATATTTTTTTCTAAAATTTTTTTGAATATTTTTTTTCGAAAATTTTTTCAAACTTTCTTTCGAAATTTTTTTTCAAACTTTTAGCGGAAATTTTTTTCGAAAAATTTTTTTCCAAAATATTTTTCAATATTTTTTTCGAAAATATTTTCGAAAACTTTTTTCGAAATTATTTTCTAAAATTTTTTTGAAAGCTTTTTTTCGAAAATTTTTTAATTTTTTTTTCCAAAATTTTTTTCGAAAATCTTTTCCGAAATTTTTCCGAAAATTTTTTTCAGAAATTTTTTTAAATAGTTTTTTTCGAAAATTTCTTTTCGAAATATTTTTTCGAAAATTTTTTAAAAAATTTTTTCGAAATGTTTTTTTCGAAAATTTTTTCCGAAACATTTTTTCAAAATTTTTTGAATATTTTTCTTTGAAAATTTTTTTCAAAACTTTATCAGAATTTTTTATCCAAATTCAAAATTTTTTTCTAGAAAATTTTTCGAAATTTTTTTGGACAATTTTTTGAAACCTTTTTTCGAAAATTTTTTTCAATATTTTTTTCGAAAATTTTTTAAATATTTTTTTTCGAAATTTTTTTTTCAAAATATTTTGGAATATTTTTTTTCGAAATTTTTTTCGAGAATATTTTTTTTTGAATTTTTTTGAAAAATATTTGTCGAAAATTTTTTTCAAAATATTTTCGAAAATTCTTTTCGAAAATTTTTTTTGAAAATTTTTTTCCAAAATTATATGGAATATTTTTTTTCGAAAATTTTTTTCGAACATTTTTTTCGAAATTTATCCGAAAATTATTTCTTAAAAATTTTTTTGTATATTTTTAAAAAAATTTTTGAAATTTTTTTTTCCAAAATATTTTTGAATATTTTTTTTCGAAAATTTTTTCAAAATTTTTTTCGATAATTTTTTGAAAAATTTTTTCGTAATTTTTTTTCCAACTTTTTTTGGAAAATTTTTTGAAAAAATTTTCGAAATTATTTTGAAAAATTTTTTTCGAAAATTTTTTCGAAAACCTTTTTTTCCACAATTTTTTTTGGAAATATTTTTTTCCAAAATTTTTTTTCGAAAATTTTTAATGAAAATATTTTTTTCTAAAATTTTTTTGAATATTTTTTTTCGAAAATTTTTGCAAACTTTTTTCGAAATTTTTTTTCAAACTGTTAGCGGAAATTTTTTTCGAAAAATGTTTTTCCAAAATATTTTTCAATATTTTTTTCGAAAATATTTTCGAAAACTTTTTTCGAAATTAATTTCTAAAATTTTTTTGAAAGCTTTCTTTCGAAAATTTATTAGAATCTTTTTCGAAATTTTTCCGAAAGTTTTTTTTAGAAATTTTTTTCAGAAATATTTTAAGTTTTTTTCGAAAATTTCCTTTCGAAATTTTTTTTTGAAAATTTTTTTCAAAATTTTTTGAATTTTTTTTTGGTAAATTTCTTTCAAAATTTTATCGAAAATTTTTTTGGAAAATCTTTCAAAATTTTTTTCGAAAATTTTATGAAAAATGTTTTTCGAAAATTTTTTGAAGAATTTTTTTCGAAATTTTTTTTCGATAATTTTTTTCAAAATTTTTTTCGAAAATTATTTCTTAAAATTTATTTTGTATATTTTTAAAAAAATTTTTGAAAATTTTTTTTCCAAAATATTTTTGAATATTTTTTTTCAAAATTTTTTTCGATAATTTTTTAAAAAATGTTTTCGTAATTTTTTTTCCAAATTTTTTTCGAATATTTTTTGAAAAATTTTTCGAATTTATTTTGAAAAATTTTTTTCGAAAATTTTTTTCCAAAACAATTTTCAATATTTTTTTTCGAAAATTTTTTCGAGAAATTTTTTTTCCAAATTTTTTTTTGGAAATATTTTTTTCGAAAATTTTTAATGAAAATATTTTTTATAAAAATTTTTTTGAATATTTTTTTTCGAAAATCTTTTGAAAATTTTTTCGAAATATTTTAGAAAAATTGTTTTCGAAAATTTTTTTGAAAATTTTTTTTGGAAAAATTTTTTTTTGAAAATTTTTTTTCGAAAATTTTTTTTCGAAAATTTTTAATGAAAATATTTTTTTCCCAAATTTTTTTGAATATTTTTTTTTGAAAATTTTTTCAAAATTTTTTTCAAAATTTTTTTCGAAAATTTTTTTTGAAATTTTTTTCGAAATTTTTTTGAAAAATTTGACGAAAATTTTTTTCCAAAACATTTTTCAATATTTTCTTTCGAAAATTTTTGAAAACTTTTTTTCCAAAAATTTTTTAATTTTTTTTCCAAAATCTTTTTCGAAAATTTTTTGAAAAATGTTTTCGTAATTTTTTTTCCAAATTTTTTTCGAAAATTTTTTGAAAAATATTTCGAAATTATTTTGAAAAATTTTTTTCGAAAATTTTTTTCCAAAACATTTTTCAATATTTTCTTTCGAAAATTTTTTTCGGAATTTTTTTCGAAAATTTTTTCGAAAAATTTTTTTTCCAAAATTTTTTTTGGAAATATTTTTTTCGAAAATTTTTTTTCGAAAATTTTTAATGAAAATATTTTTTTCTAAAATTTTTTTGAATATTTTTTTTCGAAAATTTTTTCAAACTTTCTTTCGAAATTTTTTTTCAAACTTTTAGCGGAAATTTTTTTCGAAAAATTTTTTTCCAAAATATTTTTCAATATTTTTTTCGAAAATATTTTCGAAAACTTTTTTCGAAATTATTTTCTAAAATTTTTTTGAAAGCTTTTTTTCGAAAATTTTTAGAATTTTTTTTTCCAAAATTTTTTTCGAAAATCTTTTCCGAAATTTTTCCGAAAATTTTTTTCAGAAATTTTTTTTAATAGTTTTTTTCGAAAATTTCTTTTCGAAATATTTTTTCGAAAATTTTTTAAAAAATTTATTCGAAATGTTTTTTTGCGAAAATTTTTTCCGAAACTTTTTTTCAAAATTTTTTGAATATTTTTCTTTGAAAATTTTTTTCAAAACTTTATCAGAATTTTTTATCCAATTTCAAAATTTTTTTCTAGAAAATTTTTCGAAATTTTTTTGGACAATTTTTTGAAACCTTTTTTCGAAAATTTTTTCGAAAATTTTTTTCAATATTTTTTTCGAAAAGTTTTTTGAATATTTTTTTTTGAAATTTTTTTCGAATATTTTTTTTTCAAAATATTTTGGAATATTTTTTTTCGAAATTTTTTTCGAAAATTATTTCTTATAAATTTTTTTGTATATTTTTTTAAAAAATTTTGAAAATTTTTTTCCAAAATATTTTTGAATATTTTTTTTCAAAATTTTTTTCGATAATTTTTTAAAAAATGTTTTCGTAATTTTTTTTCCAAATTTTTTTCGAATATTTTTTGAAAAATTTTTCGAATTTATTTTGAAAAATTTTTTTCGAAAATTTTTTTCCAAAACAATTTTCAATATTTTCTTTCGAAAATTTTTTCGAAAAATTTTTTTTCCAAAATTTTTTTTGGAAATATTTTTTTCGAAAATTTTTAATAAAAATATTTTTTTTTTAAATTTTTTTGAATATTTTTTTTCGGAAATTTTTTCAAACTTTTTTTCGGAAATTTTTTTCAAACTTTTAGCGGAAATTTTTTTCGAAAATGTTTTTTCCAAAATATTTTTCAATATTTTTTTCGAAAATATTTTCGAAAACTTTTTTCGAAATTATTTTCTAAAATTTTTTTGAAAGCTTTTTTTCAAAAATATTTTAGAATTTTTTTTTCCAAATTTTTTTTCGAACATTTTTTTCGAAATTTTTCCGAAAATTTTTTTCAGAAATTTTTTTAAATATTTTTTTTCGAAAATTTCTTTTCGAAATGTTTTTTTCGAAAATTTTTTCCGAAACTTTTTTTCAAAATTTTTTGAATATTTTTTTTTGAAAATTTTTTTCAAAACTTTATCAGAATTTTTTATCCAAATTCAAAATTTTTTTCTTGAAAATTTTTCGAAATTTTTTTGGACAATTTTTTGAAACCTTTTTTCGAAAATTTTTTCGAAAATTTTTTTCAATATTTTTTTCGAAAAGTTTTTTGAATATTTTTTTTTGAAATTTTTTTCGAATATTTTTTTTTCAAAATATTTTGGAATATTTTTTTTCGAAATTTTTTATCGAGAATATTTTTTTTTGAATTTTTTTGAAAAATATTTGTCGAAAATTTTTTTCAAAATATTTTCGAAAATTCTTTTCGAAAATTTTTTTTGAAAATTTTTTTCCAAAATTATATGGAATATTTTTTTCAAAATTTTATCGAAAATATTTTTCGAAAATGTTTTTGAAAAAATTTTTCTTCGAAAATATTTTTCAATATTTGTTTTCAAAATTTTTTCGAAGACTTTTTTCGAAATTATTTTCGAAAATTTTTTTGAAAACTTTTTTTGGAAATGTTTTTATAAATTTTTCCTTTCAAAATATTTTTGTATATTTTTTTTAGAAAATTTTTATCAATATTTTTTATAAAGATTTCTTTCGCAAATTTTTTTTCCAAAATTTTTTTGTATATTTTTTTCGAAAATTTTTTTCAAAATTTTTATCGAAAACTTTTTTCGAAAATTTTTTCAAAATTTTTTTCGAAAATTTTTGTCAAACTTTTAACGGAAATTTTTTTCGAAAATTTTTTTTCCAAAATTTTTTTTTTAATTTTTTTTTCGAAATTTTTTTTGAGAATTTTTTCAAATTTTTTTCAAAAAATTTTTGAAAAATTTTTTTTCCAAAATATTTTTCAATGTTTTTTTTTGAAAATTTTTTCGAAAACTTTTTTCGAAATTATTTTCGTAAATTTTTTTAAAAACTTTTTCGAAATTTTTTTCGGAATTTTTTTCGAAAATTTTTTCGAAAAATTTTTTTTCCAAATTTAATTTTTGGAAATATTTTTTTCGAAAATGTTTAATGAAAATTTTTTTTTCTAAAATTTTTTTGAATATTTTTTTTTGAAAATTTTTTCAAACTTTTTTTCGAAAATTTTTTTCAAAATTTTAGCGGAAATTTTTTTCGAAAATTTTTTTTCCAAAATTGTTTTTTCGAAAATTTTTTTGATAATTTTTTCGAAATTTTTTGAATTTTTTTTTTGGAAATTTTTTTTCAAAATTTTGTCGAAATTTTTTTGAAAACTTTTTTTCGAAAATTTTTTATAAATTTTTTTTCCAAAAGTATTTTCGAAAATTTTTTTGGAAATTTTTTTCGAAAATTTTTTTGAATTGTTTTTTTTGAAAATTTTTTTCATTTTTTTTCGAAATTTTTTTTTCCAATATTTTTTCCGATTATTTTTTTCAAAATTTTTTGAATATTTTTTTTGGAAAATTTTTCAAAATTTTATCGAAATTTTTTATCCATAATTTTTTTGGAAAATTTTTTTCAAAATTTTTCCGAAATTTTTTTTCGAAAACTTTTTTCAAAATTTTATGGGAAATTTTTTTCGAAAATTTTTTCCATAATTTTTCGAAAATTTTTTGAAAATTTTTTTTAAAAAATTTATTCCAAATTTGTTTCTAAAATTTTCTTCGAAAATTTTTTCAAAATTTTTTTCGAAAATTTTTTGAAAAATTTTTTTCAAAATTTTTTTCGATAATTTCATGAAAAATTTTTTTCGAAAATTTTTTCGAAATTTTTTTTCCAAAATTTTTTTCGAAAATCTCTTTCGAAAATTTTTTTGAATATTTATTTTCGAAAATTTTTTGAAATTTTTTTTCGAAATTTGTTTCCAAAATTTTATCGAAATTTTTTTTCCAAATTTTTTTCGAAAATATTTTGAAAAATTTTTCCAAAATTTTTTCGTAAACTTTTTTCAAAATTTTAGCGGAAATTTTTTCCGGAAATTTTTTGACAAATTTTTTTCGAAAATTTTTTTGAAAAATTTTTTTCAAAAATTTTTTGAATATTTCTTTTCGAAAATTTTTTCAAAACTTTTTTCGAAATTTTTTTTTTAAAAATATTTTTCAATATTTTCTTTCGAAAATTTTTTTATAAAATTTTTTTGAATATTTTTTTTCGAAATTTTTTTTCAAAATCTTTTTCGATAATTTTTTTAGAAATTTTTTTCGAAATTTCATTTCCAAATTTTTTTCGAAATTTTTTTTCGAAAACTTTTTCAAAATTTTAGCGGCAATTTTTTTTTGAAAATTTTACCAAAATTTTTCGAAAATTTTTTGAAAAAAGTTTTTTGGAAAATTTATTTAAAAAATTTTTTTGGAAAATTTTTTGAATATTTTTTTTCGAAAATCTTTTAAAAATTTTTTCGAAAATTTTTTTTCCAAAATATTTTTCAATATTGGTGACCTTAGGGGGGCCTGTGCCCAAGGATGTGAGAAAAAAGGCGATGTTAATGAGATGTTCCTTATCTCCTCACTTCCCATAGATGGCTCTCCAGATGAGCCATCCAAGTGTATATGCATCAATGTTTCTTGACAGATATATAGCTAAAGATAGAAGCATATTTTTCTGCATGAAATCACAGTGTAATCAAAATCAAAGGTAGACCTTTTACAGACAGGGCACATGACATTGAGCTGCAAGAAATAAATGTAATCGATTAAGGCCATGTTTTACATTCTCGGAAATCTTGCACAGATATTGCACACCACATAGGACAGGAAATGCATAAGGCAATTGTTAATAGTATTATGACTAAACAATTGAAATTTTTGGTTATGATCGATGAATCGACTGCTATCAATGGAAGAAACATTCTTGTAATTTGCTTAAGGTGCATTGTTGGTGAATCTGATCCACTCTCATTTTATTTTGATTTGGTACATTTACAATGTGGTGCAAACTCAAGAACCATTTATAATGCACTTTTAAACTGCCTGATTTATGAATCAATATCTGAAAGAAAATTTCTTTCGCATCTGATGGTGCATTAGCCATGCTTGGGCAAAAAGCAGGCGTTGCAAAATTGTTCCTCGACGATTTTCTGAATGCAACTATTTGGCACTGTGCTAATCACAGACTTGAACTGACCGTGAGTGATCCTGTACATGAAGTTGTGGGATTGAATCTACAAATATTTTGTGATAAATTATATTCTCTATACCACAGATCTCCAAAAAATCAGTATGAATTAAAAGCCTCTGTGGAGTCTCTTGTATGTCAGTTGCTTAAAATTGGTTTAGTATTTAGCATAAGATGGGTTGCTTCATCTTGTAGAACTGTCAAAGCTATCTGGCTCTGTGGGAACATTTTAACAATGCAAGTTCTGATATGTCTAGAGCAGGGGTGGCCAACCTTTTTCTGTAAGGTGCCACATATTATGCTGAAAATGTGTTGTGTGCCACCTGATGTTTTTGCATTAGTGGTAGTCTAGATGGCAGGGGAAACATGGAGGGAAGAAGCCATTGTACTTGCTTCGAAGATTGACTTGTCTATGGTCCTTTTGTCTGTGGGTTGGAAGTTTTTTAGATCAATAATACTATAAAAAATTAATACAATATACTAAACCAAGATTTCTGGCAAAAGTGATATGAAATTTTAAAAAGTTTATCAACTGCTTCCGAAAGATATGAACTAATAACATACTGAATGTACAATTTTAATAGGTTAATAATATAAATTAATAAAATTTCATTATTACTGCTGCTTTTATGTTGTTAGTAGTATGTTGTTAGTAGTCGAGACGGCAAGAGCTCCACGGTGGATGTCACGATTCCTGCAGAGAGATGAACCCGCCTGTGTCTCTTGCGGTTGCTGGTTTTGAAGTTCGACATTGACTTTATCCCAATCATAAAATAGTATAAATGCTAAATTAACGTATGCCCCATTTCAATACGAAAAAGAGAGGTTTCTTAAGATCTCAGAACTGGCTACTTCGAGATAAAGAGTGAGACCAACTCATTCTCATGGTTCTTAAAGGATCTAGGTCGAGAATATAGTAACTGTAGCTGTAATTTTGTGAACATATGATACTATGTTGGCGAAGCTTCAAAATGTAAGTAGCACCAGTATCAATTCTGACTCGTCCACCTGAGCTGTATAACACACGAACACTAATTTGCAACATTTTCATATTTTTTGTATTTTCGCTGCAAAATTTCCAACTTTGTTATAAAGGAGTTTTGTTCCTAGAGGCCTCATTAAGCAAGGCATACCTGTATACTATATAGGAGTGGGGCAGTTATTTTGAAATGTTTAGACAACTACTTGGATAACAAGAGAAGTCCAACTCATTGTCAGTCTTGAAAACAGTGTACACAATTTTCTTATAATACATTCTTATTTCATGGTATTAAAGTAGCCGCATGCACACAGCACTCAGTCTGTTGAACTACAATGTAGAACCTAGAATGTTAACATTGAAAATTTTCAATTTATTTCTATACATTTAATTTTATTTTTTCAAAATCGGGAGGTGTGCCACTGACAAGAGCTTCGCATGTCACTAGTGGCACGCATGCTGCAGGTTTAGGGCTGCCAGATTTTCTGAGGTTAATGTAGGACAAAGGTGATGAAAATGTAGGACAAAAGTAGGACATTTTTTTGAATGAGAGGACACTTTTTATATATAGGATACATTTTCTTAATGTAGGTAAATTACACAGTTTACAAAAAATCTAATATCGAAACATTGGGTACAACAATGAAAATGGAAATAATAGCAAAAAATTCTAAAACAAATGATTAAAAACATCATAATATACAAAATTATTAAAAGTTTTATTCTTTTTCAATTATGTTATATTTATCAGATTTTCCAGTCAAATTCAGATCTGTCTTTGTCAAAAGATATTCATGAAACTGCTCACAACTGAGATTTTAAAAATTATGTTGCGTTAATAGTATTCCTTTAATTGAATCTACATTCAATCGATTTCTTTCCTTCATCCACTGTGCACTTATGAATGAAAATATACGCTCAACATTAGCGTTGTGTCCTGCTAAAGCAAAAAAGAACATTGCCTACGTTAATAATTCTGAAAATAATTCAATATTTTTATATTCATTAATAAAGTAATTACATTTTTCATGATTATTTCAGTGTTATTACGAAAATCATCATTATTTTCAATGAAAGATTTTAAGTTGCGCCATTGGTCAAAAAATTTTGAGTCATCAATATCAACACCCTTCTGTTGTAAATAAGATAACGAGGGCAGAATTTTATCCCAACTTAAACCATTTTTCAAATTCATCCACTGAAAAACGGAAAATTCATCAAAAGCAGGAGTACCGCACTATTAGGTCTAGCTAGATAGTTGACAGTGCTGTCGTGGCAGTGTAGTTACTACCGCAATACTACCATCACGTACACTCTCTTCACACTGCCATGACAGTGTTCAGTTGTGGTTTTCCGGAAGTGTGCCCGAAATGTCAAAGTCGAAGACTGTTTTTGATGTTCTAACATTTTTAGAGCATTAAGACTCTTTTCCGTGTTTGTGGGATAAAAGCTGCGCAGATTTTTTAAACTAAGTTTTATTAAGTCAATTCCGGACAGTAATCAAAATCCCACCCGAATGCTCTTAATAAGAGGACATGTCCGGGAAAAACCGGACGTCTGGTAACCCTATGCAGGTTGGCCACCCCCGGTCTAGAGTAAGTTTGGAAAGATCAAACTATTTAGGTCTAAATAAGGTTTTAGAATCTTCTGCAGTCATTATAAATTTAGGATTGTTGTACGATGTTCTATTGGAGCTTTCTCAACTTTCCCTAGAATTACAAAACAGAAAAATGTACTCTGCATAAAGCTCATGCAGAAGTTAATAGAATGTTGATTGTTTTAGAATCTCATAATGAAAAACCAGGCAAGTTCTACATCAATGCAAAAGAAGCGGTTGAAAAAGTGCCATTTACAAATGTTGTACTTCATGTAGTTCCCACCATCAACAGGATGCAATTTTTAAGAAGTCTGATAAATAATATGAAATCAAGGTTAATAACAGCAACAACAGTGTGCAAAGAAAAGTGTGAAAGCCTAATATGACAATCGCAGTACCTTAACATTGAAGATTGGCAAGAGAATTCAAATTTTACAGGCGGGGGTAGAGAAATAGAAGAATTGTCAAAGTATTTTGGAAGACAGTCAGTAAGAACTTACAGAGAATATAAGGATAGCAAAGAAACTATAATAAGGGAGGATCTTAAAAACTAACTGAAACAGTTTATACCATAAATATTTCCACTGCAGAATGTGAGCGGAGTTTCAGTGGAATGAATTCAAGCATGTCACCACAACATGCACGATTGGAAGAGGATCACCTAAGAAATATACCTTTTATTAAGTTGGTCGGTCCACCTCTTTCCCGGTTCATTCCAAAAGAATATGTTAAGTCCTGGCTTGTCCTCAGCATGCATAATGTCAAAGAGACTGCATGTAGTAAAAAAGAAGAGGTGTGACATGAAAACCCAGAATATAAAATGGGGTATTCTATAAGTTAATAAAGGATTATAATTTTTAAATGTTATTCTATTTTTATCACCCAAATGAGAGTAACCAGGGGGGGAGACGTTGAGTTTTGAGTGATTTATACATATAGCTTCAATTTCAAGAGTATACGTATATGTATTAACATTCAAGTATTGCGTAGTACGTGAATGGTAAGAACTGGAGGATGGAGCTTGATTCCAAATAAGGTAGGCAATATGAATGTTAACTTTTTTCATTTAAATTAATTATAGTTTAACTATTTATCTACTTTACTTTTTCAATATGAAATTAGTGCATTTGGTGACAAAATGTAAATTTAAAAAAAAAGAACCCCCGGATCCCCCCTGTTCTGGGGGTATCCCAGACCCCCAGTCACCCCACTGCACAAGTCTGTCACTGACCGTCCCCCCAGTTAAAAAATTCCATTTCCATCATTTGTAGTTGCTATATCTAGCTACAAATGCATTATGTTGGCAATGCTGTGGGTACCCGTATCATGGAAGAATAATAGGAAGCGAAGCTTCTACGTTCTTTCGTACCACAGTAGATGTCTCACGACACCGCAATCGCAACGACATCTGTACGTCAATTTGGCATTGTCAGTTTCTCCCTGGTATCCTGGAAGAAAGGTAGAGTCGTTTTGCTTAGAGCGAGTTTTTTGGGTATGGCCGCCATGACGGACAGCGAGAAATACTGCGTTAACAATAAACGCAAACGCAGTGTTTATTGTGCGGCTTCATGGCGCGGGAACTTCTTTGGATGTAGGACAGATATGCCAATATCCTTTTTTTACTTTCCTAAGGATCAAAAGAGGTATTTTATGATGCTTTATTTTATTCAATAGGATGTTACTGATAGTTTGGCGCCATGTGCTTACATGAAATTTATTTTTAGAGCCCATGAATGGTTAAAATTTTCACTCCGAGAAGATCGGTTTGGCTCCGAAATAAAAAACCTTAGCTTATGTAGCGATCATTTTAAAGATGATGATTTTAAATGTAGGCATCCTCGCATGCTACTGAAGCAAGACGCAATCCCCAGCGTGACTGAGGCCGCAGCATGCTCTCAACACGGTACGTATATGAAAATTATTTCTGATTATTCAATTACGCATTCCTATAACTTACGTTTATTAATGCCTTGCACTAGTATTAATGTACTTTTCATTATCTATTAGCTGATAACGAAAATGTGGAGGAGGTGATTGATACACCTAGTGTTAAAGAGGTGGAAAGAGAAAAATCATCTGACAGGAGAACTGAAGAAGGAATGAGTAAGTTTTGTGTTTTATTAGAAATAGCTCAAATTCTTACAGGTTGCTTTGTAAACTACATATACCAATTTAGGCATTTCTTTTTTTGGGATACACCCAAATTAGTGAGAATAATGTATTCTGTAAAGTGTTAAAAAGTGTGTATCCTTGGTGATTGATAATGTCCTACTACTACTGTTATTACAGTCATTCAGCAGAGTTCAGATGAATTCTTGAATGCTCCAAGTACTCCTACCACCCCAGCAAAGAGGAATGGAATGAGTAAGTTTATGCAACAAAGGTTTTGCATTTATAGGCTTGTGAATATTTTCAGAAAGATTCCTTATCAATGAAATGTTTGTTACAGCAAACTTGAGTTCAACACCAAGGTGTAATCGGAGCAGACCTACACCAAGGACTGCTAAGCGGCTGGTGTCATACCGCAAAAAATTGGCCTTGTTTAGATCAAGGCAGCATAGATTTAGTGATAAAATAAAAACAGAGAGCTCCAGGGCAGAAAAGGAGAATTTTATGGCAAATTGTCCACAAACAACCATGCCTAAAACGGTTTATCTTGTAAATATGTTTTATGTATCTTGTATCTATATTTTAATTTGAGTAAAAGTTGCTATATGTAAGCTCTACGTATATTATTACGTAAAAGCACATAGATGTTGTTCAAATCTTTGGTCTTTGGTTTTTACGTGTTTTTCTATATTTCGTGCGTTTTTATATGTAGTAATGTACGGTCCAGTTTTTTGTAATTTCAATCATCCTATTTTGTTGCTTTAATTTTTCTTCGTTGTAGTTAATAAAATGGTGTATTTCATACTTTGATCCATAATTTATACTGTTTTCAGAGATTACAATTGAGGTATACTCAATTGCATATGTTGTATTTATATTGCTTTTAATCATGTTAGTGAATAAAATATCTTTTAATTAACTCGAATCGACTTTTCAAGATTTTTTTAACCCTTAAAAATTGGGAAAATTCAATTAGCGTCATACTCGACCATAAATTTGACAATCATGAATGGAGAATTGCGTTAATGAGGATTCAAGTGATTGGTTTGTATGAAGCAGGAAAGCACACTGAGATTTGAATTGCCGCCAACGAAACAAATTGGCCACCAGAGCGCAGCACTGAAAATTGCATTACCATTGCCCTTATGGGAGCTGCGCTTCCTATTATTCTTCCATGCCCGTATTTCCAAAAATATTTATTTGTTTTAAATGTTTCTAGATGTATTGGAAAATGACATTACGTTCACCTAAGGGGATAGTTACCAGATCTCCATAGCCAAAGCCAAAAAAGAGGACAAATTAAACAAAATTAGAGTAAAAAAATAGTACATACAAAAGAGTACACCAAGTATTTCTCAGAATATGTCGATATAATTTTGATGAGCAGTCACAGGATTTATAGTGTGATGATGTTTAACTGTATGGAATGTTAATGTAGCTTCCGCAACTAGAATTGCTTCTTCCCTCTTTGTATTTGCACGAACAAGCATTTCAGCATAATTTCAATAATGGGGTAAAAACAACTCCTAATGTCAGATTTTTCCCATTGGTTGTGACTGGAAACCTACAATCGTGCCAAATTTCAAGTCTCTTGGTCATCTGAAAGTGCATCATAATTTCTTTCCTTGTATGGGGCAAAACAGCCACTAAAAATTGCAGTTTTAAGAATTTTATATTTTTTCCAGTTTGTTACGAATGCCATACGACATACGTACATTTCTGCCAAATTTGAATGATGTAGCACCTCTATAAATGCATTTATATTGATTTAATTGTTTATACTTTATGAACTTTTAACGGCCACAATAACAACCTTCATTATAATTTTCAATGTTAATTGCCTGTGGAACACCAATATCCAACTTTCTGAAAATTTTCAGCTCCCTAGTTTGACCGAAAGCACATAAACATTTGTCTATATGTTTAAATTTTATGAATTTTATAGATAACGAGCCTGAGTATGATTAGTGTACTCCATATAATTAAACAATTTCAAAACAATTTTTAATGCAATATTTTTACCTCACTCCATAACGAATGAAAAATCAAAATTTAGGGTTGCAAAACAAAAGGTGCCAATAAATCTGATTAGTTACAAGTAATTTATAAGATTTAAGCAAAATTTATTGAAGCCATAATAAGTTAAATGTGACTTTTAAAATTACAAATCAAGATATAAAACTAAGGTAATGTTTTTTGTGATCTTTTTGTCGTAGTCGAAAATATACCGGTTTATAACGAAGTAATGTTGGCAAGCCTGCGTTACGTCATAGAAATATTAAAATGGCTGACGAGATATTCGCTTTACGGGTTATTTGACGATTTTCCTTTTGAATTTTGCACTGTTTAAACCATAGGCTCCATGGTTTAAACCAGTACCTTTACGAAGGAAGAAACAAGAACTTTTATTTAGTGTTCATAGTTTGATAGGGACATAAGTTTACCCGTTTATTGTTCAAAAAGTGATCCTCGTGGTGGATATTAATGTTACAAGTATTTGGACAACAGTATTTAAAAACTAAATTTAATTACGTAACATTTACGTGTGTACATTTTTAAAGACTCTTTAAGAGAGTGACTGTCGCCATTTGTGAAGTTTTTATCGAACGTTTTTACTATTTGAATCTTTTGCTGTTGTGTGGACATTAACTATTGTTCATTCTTGTTCTGTGATATTATTAGATGTGAATTTGTGTATGTAATTATTCATTACGTCCTGTTTTGTTAGTTGATTGTAGTGTATTGCTGATTTTTTATATATTATTACTTTTCTTTGTACATATGTAATTTGTGATTGTGTATGTCTTATTGACTATTTCTCATGTATCTTTGACCTTAAAGAAAAATAAAGGTTTTGTTATTATTATGTTATACAACCATCGTGACCAAGTCTACGGGCGGCATAAGAGGTGCATTTGTTGCATACAAGACAGTGATATCACTCCACACCACAGGATTTATTTCTTTGAAGGTAAGAAATTTTTAAATAACTTCTCTTTTCGACATTGATTCAAATCAAAAGATAAGGATTTCTTTATGGGCAAATATTAAATCCAAAATTATATTAATAGAGTATACTCTTAACATAGTATTAATTAAGGTTAATTTCGAACTATGCAACGTATGTCAGATATTTATCAGAATTTTTATCTCATGGATTTTATTCCAATGAGCCATAAATGGCATTTTTGTCAGATTCAAAGAAATTCTTAAATTATACCTTGTAATTATCAACGGAAGAATTAGTAAATATCAATCGTGTTTAGTAATGTTGACTTCAGGGTTTGTTATCAATATACATTGCTTTTTTAACGTAAAAATTGTAGTTTACGTCAGCAAATGTTAATCACTGTTTTAAAAGCATGAATAATAAATTTACCCAGTCTCCTATAAGGTTAAGGTTTTGTGGAATTTTATACTGGGGTGCAAGATTTCTGATTTGGTTCTGTCGTTGTTTCAGATGCGTGCCTCCGGGAAATGAAGTCTGAAAAATAGCTGACATCCTGGATCAGCGTCAGACCAGTTCTACTTTGTGGTATCAAGAAAGAAGATTGGTGAGTGGACTCAATTTGTGTTATGAATTAGAACAAATGAGCTTCCCGCTTTAAATACATATTATATATTTGATGTCCTGGTATGCACAAAAAACTAGAATATTCATATGTACATGAAATAAAAATTATGTTAATGATCCATATTCTAGACTGAGCAACACTCTTATCAAATCATAATGTTTTAGGGATGAAAATAATAATCTCCCTAAATATAACATGTTATTGAATTAGCATCTTGGCCATTTTATTTAGTATTATTTTTCAATGTGGTCCCCTTGCTTCTTCAAACACTGGTCACATCGGTCTACAAGCTTCTTAACCTTTAAAAGCCGGATTTAAATGTCCCTTTGTAGACTCTTGCTGCTGGATTTAATTTTGGTCATTTAAATTTTTCTTGCAATCGTTCATAATAAACTTGTATTTCATGAACTATTAGTGATAAAATGTTCAAATAAAAAGTATTATTTAGTCAATCATTTGGGAAGTTTTCGAGGGAGTAGCTGACGCCCCTTCCTCAATAAGCTCCCTCACAAGAGCAAGGCAAAATTGTCAATGAGTCATCTGCTTTCCTGCTGACGTCATCAAAACAAAGCTATTGAGCACTGTCACGTTGAGGAGGTGGAAGAAGAGCTTTTTCGTCGACTTCCAGCTACGGTGACTAATATCATAGCTAGTCGCCATCATGTCTGGCTTGTCTATGTAACCCATGTGGCAATTGTAGTCTTCGATAATTTCCGGGCTCAGAGCATTTCCCCACCCATCACTGAAATTTCCATCTCCTGGTGGATCATGAACGTTGGTCAGCATAGAAACTTCTCTTTTATCCTTTCACACCATGGCTGTCAAGTCATTCCGTACTCTTACTCGTAAGTCACCTTGTTGCCTTTTCAATTGTTTCTGGGCATAGTCCCATGGCATGCCTTTGCGATTACATCTGATGGTGCCTCGACTTCCGGTTAACCGTTATTGTCCAAAAACTAATCAGTTCTTTGTGCTCATGCTAAAGTGTTATATATGAAGTTTGATAACGATATGGCAAGAACTTTTTGATTTAGAGCGCCCACAATCACATACACACACAGACATCATACCGAAAATAGTCTAAACGTGTTCTAGGGACGTCAAAACTTTTATTTCCGTTGAAGTCTCGAAGTCGATTTTTTTCGTGATCACAATACTTTCCCATTACTATGTATGGAGAAAGTAAAAATCAACTTACCAAGGAAAGAATAGAGGGATTTTCACTTTTCTATCAAGAAAAAAATTCTCATCCCAACTAACGCACTGTTCGGAAGTCTGCTAACGAATGAATATTCGCGGTCTAAACATGCAGAAGATAAAAGGGAGGACGAAAATAACGGTAAGGGTTTCAAGAAACTTCTCCTATGCAAGGACATTTTTGTTGCCCAAATGTGGAGTGTGAAGTGGGTTACAGTTGGAGAGCAGCTGGGCTGTCTCTCTTCCTTACTCTGGGTGTAAGGTCTCCTCACCCCCAGTATTGGAACCTATGGCGTGTTTCCTCAACAGATCTTGAGAAGAGGCTTCTAGGATGATCTCTCCAAAATTTTACACATCCAGGATGAATGCACCATCTGTAGGTGACTTCTGAAAATAAGCATTCCCGTACAGGCACGTGATACACCGAACGGAACAATTTTGCGTCGTCGTACGGGAACGCGAGGCGTTTAAAGGTTAATGCCATCTGAGAAGAACGTTTTTGGTTGTTCGTGAAGCCAATTATGCACCGCTTCTTTTACTTCGTCATCATTTGAAAATGGACGTAACACTTTTTTCAGAGGGCCAAAAAGGTGATAGAAGGGGCAAGGTCCAGACTGTAGAGTGGGTGAGGGAGAAGATCAAATTGAATTCATTGAATCATTTCAACGGTTGCAGCAGCTTAATGAGGTCAAGCATTGTTATGATGCAGCAGAACACCTTTTGACAGCAAACCTCTCTGTTTACTGTTTCAGTTTCTCTTCCAGCATGGCACAATATCTTGCACTATTGACAGTCTTTCCACGTTCCTGATAATGTTCAAATTCCAAAACAACATCAACATGATTTTGCCGGAAGAAGGCACACTTTTGAATTTTTTGGTTGTTGGGGATGACGTGTGTTTCCACTCCATGCTTTGCTGCTTGCTTTCGGGCTCATAGTGATGCACCCATGATTTGTCTCTCGTAACAATTTGTCGTAGGAATGCCTCTCCTTTATCGCGATACCGCTGCAAAAATTGTGTGTAAATCTCCAAATGCTTCCATTTGTGCTCATCTGTGAGACGTTTGGGGACCCACCTTGCGCAAACTTTGTGATATTGGAGGTTGTCAGGTATGATTGTATATGCAGACCCATAGCTGATGTCTATCATTCCGGCAATAGCAAAAACAGTAATCTGCCTGTTTTCTTGAATGAGAGTATTAACTTATTCAACATTGTTTGCCATTGTGGAAGTTGTCGGACGGCCTGAACGGTTTTCGTCAACCATACTTGTTCTGCCCTTTCAAAACCTTTCCACCCATTTGTATGCCTTTCTTTGACTAATACGCTTTTCTCCATACTGTGCTAATGTTCTTCTGTGAATCTCGGAGGGTTTGACCCCTTCTGACCACAAAAATCTGATCACAGCACGTTGTTCACAAATGGTGCAATTGGAAAGTGGAGCCGACTGTGTACACCTCAACTATACAAAACAACTGGCAAAGTGTGTAGACTTGTCTAACAACGTAGTAAGTATGACGACCTTGGGAGTGTGTTCTGACATGTGGTATTAGTTTTACCCACAAATTGTCTTTACTTTTTGATTTACACTCGTATTTGAATTCCATTTAAGTTAAAAATATATAAGGCCATCGGAAGTGGATTTTATTATTATTATTTTCTTGTGTCTTTTGAAGGATCAAAGTATGCTAACTTACATAGAATTTACCGTATAATATAATCCTTTCCAACCACATCTTACATTTACCATCGAAATCTCACATATTCTGTCTTACTGTGAGAGACATTGACAATTATCTGTCTGTACAATGCAAATTAACAGTTATTGGTGCTAAATTTGAATTTTTATATATTAGTTATAATTAATACAGGAGCTGGGGATTAAAACAGCTGAAAGAATGAGGCTTATATATTTTTAGAAAACAGGATTGAAATGTGTCAGACAAAAGCAGATAATTGATTTTCATCCAGAAAAAAGAAGAATAATTTTGCAGTTTTTTAAACAATATAAAACTGCACTATCAACAAATACAATGCTTTTTAAAATGGGAATGAACATGCTATAGTGCATAAAATTGATATTAATGGTTTTAAAACGGAATTTAATATATAATCTCAATCAAAAATGCAATCTTACGATGATTTAATCATCCTAAAAGGAATGTTGTAATTTTCTCGACAATTCTTCTCTTCTTGTTTTCTAAATGTTTATATAAACTCAGATCATGCTTACAATTGGGAGCTTATAGAAAAGCAAAAGAATACCTTATTTTTAACTCATTTAAGTCCTAAGTTAAGATTCCATTAGAAGCACCTGGCATGGATTTGGAAAAGTTGGAAAGAATTTAAAATAAATGTTGAATTTGTTATAACTATTTAAATTTTTATTACTCGAATGCTGACAGTTATATTCTTAATATTTTTTTGTGTATGGTATATTTCAAAACATGGTGTTGTACACAATCCAACATCAAATTCTTTACACATATACGTACAGTGAACCCTCGATATATCATACTAAATGGGGGGGTGGGAGGCCTGCCTATCACATCCTAAATATCCTAAGGAAACATATATGTTGACTTAAATTGCTAAAATGTGCATATTATGAAATATAATATTTTAGTCTGCTATATAGGTATTTATACAAATTTTTCAAGCGTATGCAATAATTGCGCAGAGTTTTTCTAATTAATTTACGAAAAATATGAATCTTATGAATTATGTATTCATTTTTATATTTAACTAGTAAAAGGTGCTTGCAGTTTACAAGCATGAACATATTTATATTAGAACAGAAATGAAAATTGATTTTCCCATTTATTCTTATTTGAAACAGCATTATTCTTATGAATCAAATTTGGGATTCTTTTACGTGATTTAAAATTTTTCTAGACCCTGGTGGAAATAGGAGTAAGTAACACTAAATACAAAAACTGTTTTAAGGCAGAAAACCTACAAGTAAGTCAATCCATCACAACACAGGAGCAAATCATTTTTAGGGATTTACTGAGCCATTAAATTATACATTGTATCTAATTACAGTAAAACCCCATTATTTGATTCTGGATAATTCAAAGTATGGTGTAATTCAAAGCTAAGATCAGTCCCCGGCCAACACCATGGGATTTTGCATACTTTTTGGTACAGATTATTCTAAATACATCTACAATGAAATTCAAAGTCATGATCTGGTCCGCTGACTCACGAACAGTTTAATTTGAAACCTCTATCCTCAATGTATGTGTAAACAGAAGGTTTGCGTTTTTATTCCCCATTTGTCACTAAGGAAATACATACAGCATCCAAAACAGGTGACTTCCTTTTACTTATTTAATAGTGTGGTTTTTGCCAGGACAGTCCCGTTTCTTTGACATTTCCCAACCGCCCTATCGTTTTGAAACCCATTGCATTTCAAATTCAGATTGTCTGATAGTATAGGATTCTTGGAAATATGGAGATTATCAAATGAACAACAAATGTTAATTATAGTCGCAATTGTCAGATTAGGAAATCTAAGGGTCATTAATAAATTTTAGATGGCAAATCTGTTCTCCGCAAACAATATCCTACCCGGGTTTACCCCGAACTTTTTCCCTTCTGAGTTTCGTCTTACAGTGCTAATCAGCTTCCCTTTTGCTTGTGTTTTCGCCTAGCCTGACATTTCCATTGTGTAAGGGAAGTATTTGCCTTTTTTGTTATAGATCATGATAGTGACAGATCCAGCACTTAAAAACTCATGCAAAAATTTTGTCCCATTTTTTTCTTACAAACAACGGGAAATATTCCGTTTTCACCTTGTTGGAATATGGTCACCAGGGCCGGCATGATGGGATATGCAGAGTATGCTACGCATAGGGCCCCCACCAAAAGGGGCCCCAAATTGTGCTTTTCTTCCCTTTCTCCCTTCGCCTTCTTCCCCATTAGTCTCTTTGTTTTCCCATGCGGTCATAAAACTCGCTGAATGGGGGCCCTGAGCATGAGAAATAACCAATGGCGTGGGAGGGTAGTTTCTCCTCTCCGCAGTTCATAGATTAGCAGTTTGATTTGTTCAAAAGTAATGCTATCCAGACAGCATCTCATCTTACTTTTTCTAATGGAGAGCGTTGTGCTCTCAGTTCCAAGAGAATTGACTTTTGTTTGATTTTAAGGTTAGTCTTCAATATCACACCCTCAGTACCCCGGCATCCTCAGGTGATGAGATTAGCATGTACTTAAAAATAAAAAAGTAAAAATTCGTATTTACAGTTTAGCTAAAACTACTCCTGAAAAACTTTTTCTGAGCACAAGTGTAACTTCCCTCCTTTCCTTGGAGGGTCACGTGAGCGACCCCCTAAAAATAAAAAGTTAGCTTCAAAATGTCACCACTCGTGGCTGACTGATCGTTTTGAGCGAGATTTCAAGACAACAGATCAAAAGGAAGCATAAAGATCGGCCTTATGAGAGCCTAAGAATGACAAAGGTATTTAAATCTCTATGTCATTTGAGTAAAATTTGTTATTTTCAACTTTTTTGTGTTCTTATTGCATTTTAAATTAAATGCACTAAATGCATCAGCTTATTTAAGCATTGAATCAACGGGTTATTGCAGTATTCTATTTTACCAACAAGTAATTTCACTCTACTCCTGGTATTTAGAGTGGGTCATAATGTAACAGTCATTTTTCGTTAAAATTTTCATAATGAAGTTCTAAATAAATAACTTATGAGTCTGATCTCTCGGAGGAAATTAATTCCTGATTTGATAGATGTGTGGGAATCTTTTGGCATGCAGTTGAACGTCTTTTCTTCTGAAATGCAGCATAAAATAGGAACTTGAAATGTACATATTGGGAAATTTTTGATAATCACTGGAGCCTATTTTTCACATGCTGTGGTGTTTGTGAACCTTGAACTAAGTGTTCACTTCAGCTCTGTTCAAATTCACCGTGTATACTAACTTGTAAGGCCAATTCATTTCTAGAACAGATATCTAAGATTCTGTATTGTGATTTTGCTGTCCAAGTAGCAGATTGTAAGAAAGTTCGATTTTTATGAAAGTACGTATATTTCAAACCCGGATACTTTGAAGTCGTACTTGATTGGTCCCTTGAACTTTGAAATAATGAGGTTTTACTGTATATACATTATAGTATGTATATAATTAGTTGTTATGTTGTGATTAGGTCTTCCAAATTATGCTCATGTGATATGTCCGCATGAGAGACAATGTATTATTGTTGTTTAATTGCATCGTACCATCGGACATTCTGTCCTTTATATCCGAAGTCTGTTCCATTGAGGTCTGATATACTGAGAGTACACTGTACTGTGATTCCTTCCTTCTTAGCTACAGGATACTTGTGGTTCAGACAATACACTTCCTTTTGGCTAATCTCATCACAATTTACCATAAGAAGTGAATAATATATGTCAATCTCTTTTACAATAAACACTATCATCAAACACTGCCTCGAAATATTCCAGTTCATTTGTATCAGCATTAAATGTTCACGAGTTACACCGGAAAGAGAATTGCAAAAACTGTGCACATTCAGTTCAAAATTTTAATCATCCCACTTCAATTCATTCATCCGTACAGTAGCTCAACTTCTTCCTTCTTTTTTCGTTTGGCAGGACTCGTTTGTACACTCTCTGGACTCATTGTCACTTGACATACCATTGTCAGTTTCAACAACACTGGTGGTTTCATCTTCTTTGAACTCAGATTCCGACTCCTGAGTATTTAAAAAAAATCGAATGATTTGTTGTTTGTTGTTCATATTATTCTTCCTGAGTATTTATTATAAAGTTCATGAACAGGGTCCGCCCAAAGAATTTTGGCACCCCAGGTGAGATATCACTCTAGTGCCCTCCCCTCCTGTAAATGTTTGTTTTGATAATTACGAAGTATATGTTAATTTATTCATTGCTCTGTAAAGATTATAGATAAAGAAAAACAGAAGGAATGCCATAATGATTTCAGCCTGTTTGGTGATATAAATCAGTATCCAATATTTATTCACTTGCAAGTAATGCATAGATAGATGGTCGAAAAGCACCTACCCAGCAAATGGAAGACCCGGCTGGGTT
Organism: Uropetala carovei; assembly: GCA_036926305.1. Lineage (NCBI taxonomy): Eukaryota > Metazoa > Arthropoda > Insecta > Odonata > Petaluridae > Uropetala > Uropetala carovei. Next base: position 926,120 of record JAXCHB010000298.1, read on the forward strand.
TGTGTCCCTGTCAACTTAAGAATTTTTCTCCTTCTCTATCTTCACATCTTCAATAAATGTTTTCGTCGTGAGTTTGTACCTTCATTTTAAGTGATTTAAATTTGCACAAGTCAAAAAGCAATGGAATTTTACATTACATCTAATGGAATTAAATATTTATCCCTATTTCATTATTATAGCACTGACTATAATTAACTAATTGACCAAACCTTATATATCTATTCACTAAGTTAAGATGTAAGTAAGAGCCATACCAAATTTGGTTGTTTTTATATCTATAGTTTATGATGTGCATAATGAGACACCAAACAAATTTTGGAAAAAAAAATATGTATATAGATTGTGGGAAGCTCATTCAGTTCTACTTGGTATAATAATTATAGGATATTTCTCAATTTTTTAATTCTTAGGTTGGTCTGTAATGTTAATGTCTCTTGTTGCTATTTGAGATTAATTAACCATTTCATGGCTATTGTTTAAAATATTTTCATTAAATTATCACAATAATTTTAGTAAACTCTATATGAGCTTTTGACTTATTCCAAGCCTTACTGAGAAGGAATTCTTTAAATGTTTATCATAAGTCAATTGCAACCAAATATTTGATGAAATACCTTAGTTTTATTGTGCTCAATAATTTTATAAATTACAATCTGCAAAGTCTTCAAATATATTGTAACGTTAATGTATTGCTATATAGGTATATTTGCACATTTTTAATGTTAAAAAATAATTATTGATAAAATTTTAATGATAAAAATGATTTACTGATTTTACTTGTAAATTAACAAATTTGCCATGAAAGTGTTAACCTATCAATAAGGAGAAATGTAATTTGTTAACGATAATCAGAGTTGAGTCATGCAATGCGATTACTTCTTAAATTTTATGTAAATTAACCTCAAATCGTTAAATTATATACAATTACTGTATTTAGCTGAATATATGACTGAAACTGAGAATATGCCAAATTTATTAATAAATAATGTGTTTGCTTTGATAAACTCGGTTATAGCTTTGAATCTGAACTTTACATAAGAGCAAATGTTTTTGATGTTGATTAAGTTATTATATTTTTAAAACCAAGAAAGATAATTCTTAAAGACAATGTATTTAGTTCAATCTTTGCTGCTATAAAAATTAATTTGCTATCAGAAGTAAATGTAGTCTGCTTATATTATGCAATTAATCTTTTAAGAAACAGTGAAACATCTAATTGAGGTACGTAGTGTAATTTTAATACATTTATACAAAGAAAATTAATTTGGTAAATATAAAGATTAATTTTATTAACAGTTGAAATAGGTGTCATAAAATTTGTTGCATTTAAAAGTTTATTTCTTGCTTTAAATAGTTTATAAAAATGTTATTCCGGCATTTAAGTAATTTTAATTAAGTATTGCTTTGCATGATTCAGTACTGCATTATGTTTTTGTCCCTATTTAGAACCAATTTCATACATTCCTTTTTACTTCATGTATTTATTGGCCAATAAGAGACATTATTAATTAGTGTTAGGCCATTCATAATGTGAAATGTTTATTTTTTTAAGTGATTCTAGAAGTGCTTTAAAAAATTACTTGCCTCTGATAAAAATAGCTGCCACTGGGTTATGAAAAAAATAATACATGCATTTCGTCTACAGAACAGTTGTAGTCAGCAGCATTTTGCCACTGATGGCGGCTGTTCTGAGGTTGAAATGCATGTATTAATTTTTTTACAATCCAGTCTTGGCTATTTTTTATCAGAAGCAAGTAATATTTTAAAGCACTTGTTCAATTTATTTCAGCTGTAAATTGTTTTCTATGTTTATTCATGTTTTGACTTAATTTGACTTGTGATATATGCAGTTATGTCAACTGTTGAAGAGTTGAAATGAAGATGACTTGTGATGTATATATGCAGTTCTATCAGCTGTTGAATAATTTCTTCAACAAACAGCAGAAATTGGTAGAATTTGTGGTAAAAATGTAATTTTTGTGCTAAAAAATGTGATTTTTAGGCTAAAAATGTACTTTTTTGGGCCAAAATATACCTTAAAAAACCCCTTAAGTGTTACGATACCTAAAATAGCCTCCGAGAAAAGAAATTAAGTCTAAGCTAAAAGGAGTAAACAGGTTTTTGTTCATAATAAATTGTTTTTATTGCAATGAAAATAATACATGTATGCATACAAAAAGTTCAATAAAAATTTTGCACTCTGAATTACATTATTATTCTCTACTTATTTTAACCTGCACTTCAAAATAAAAATTCTTATTTTGGACTTTGAACTCTGGACTTAGAATAATTTTTGATGTACCTATACCAGTTTTCTACTCTTGTGAAGCTTGACCGTGGTGCAGCGAATAGCCAATCAGGACGTTTTCCCCTTCCACCACCATTTGAAGTTTTCGAGAGGTGCAGGAAAGTAATCCGCTCTTGAAGAAAGTCACATGCGAACGCTAAGGCGTAAATGTGGTAGATCTGGCAACACAGTCGAGCTCAGAGCGATGTGAACAGCACGATGGCGAGAGACTTTCTCCCCTCCCCATTGACAGTCTCTCGAGCTTTCATTGGCTGCAGCGCATACAAGTAGAATTTTCAAGGACAAGCATCATAAGAGTATAAAACGGGTATTATACGAATAATTAGTGTTTACATTTTGGACTCTTGTCCTTAAAAAATTCTGGGCTTAATTCTGCGCTACTATCAGACTTTTAATGAGCCTTTAAATATAGCACGAAACAAAATGACAATTTAAAAAATTTTCTTGAAGTGCAGAAAAAAATTTAAAATATAGTAAAAGTTTATCCATTTTCACAAGGTAACTTGATAAGGATAAAAATCATTTCTCTAAAAAAAGTGCAAAAGCAAAGAGCAAAAATATAGCATGGCTTAGATAAAATACGAGATGAGAGAATGCATATATATACACTCAAAAGTGCCGCTAATTCTGGTTTGTTCAGATAAAAAAGGGCAGTAACTATATAGAATGCAAAGCAATAGTTTACTATATTTTGACTGTAAAAAGAATTTAAGATTGCTCTGAATAAATATAATAACTCATTACACTTAAAAGAAAATAAATGGAGAAATTATTTACAAATATGTAATGTCTTGGAAAAGTGGATAATGGAATTTTTTTTACTTAAGAATTTTGTCTCTAGACTAACTTGGAATTTTTTTCTAAATGTTGCCTTGAATTAACTACAACTAAATTACCATTTCCAATGCATAAATGAATAATTTAAGATTAGAAATATTTTAACAATTAAAATATTTTCCTGCACATTGTCTGGATTTACAATCAAAGCTCTTAAATCTAACTGAAATTTCATTTGCATTAATCTCCATCTGATTTTGATAACTTGAATACAGAATAAAATTTATGATAATATTAGATTCTTAATGGAAGTCAAATTTTTGGCAAAATTTAAAATTTGGAGAAGTACACTAATAAACTTTTACAAACAAAATGTAATATTCTCTAAAAAATTTAATTTAAAAAAGTTTTTCAAGATCAAACAGAAAACTGATGCCTTATATTCTCTGAAATAAAACATTCTTATAAATGATACTGAACATTTTTTTCAGAGGTAGCACTATATTTTTCATTTATTTACTTTAAGTGTAAATTGATTAAACAATACTTTAAAAGAGCAATAGAATTCTTAGCTCGTGGTTTAATACAGCTGTAAATTTCAGTTTATTCTGAATAATAGGACAGCCCATAAAAATTGGAATTCTTATAATATTGTATTTTTTCCATCGGTTGTGACCAAAAATCTATAATTGTGCCAAATTTCAAGTCTCTAGCTCATCTAGAAGTGCATTAAAATTTATGTTCTCCTCCTATATCCTATGTATGATGCAGCTATATATTATACAAGATATTTGTCTGATATAGTGAAAAAACCAAAATATAGCAACATATAGATAAAACAAAACCTCTTATCCCATATATATATATATATATACACATACATACATACATATATATATAGCATCCAGCTCATAATCCTCTTCACTTTCGCACCCAGATGCATCAATTCTCGTCTCAGCAAAGCAGTATTCTTCCTCTATGGCTCAAGCCAGCGTATTTTGGCTCAGCATCAACTGAGAGTACCTAAAATAGATGAAAAATGGTTGTGGTGAATTCAATAAAGAAATACAATCTAAAAAATCTAAATATAAAAGATTAATTTGCTTACACAATACAAAAGAGCACATCTTATTTATCGATGCCTATTTAGAATTGTAAAATTTTAAATTCTTTAAGTTTATTCAAATAATTATGTAACACATTTATTTGACAGTTTTCAAATCTTAATGTTCTATATTGCCTGAACTGACAAACCAAATACGTAATCAATTTTTTTTAAGAAAATAAAGCGTTAGTTATCAGAGGAAATGAAGCAATCATATTACAGTAAACTCCCAGTAATCCAGAATGCCCAGGGAATTGGGTTTTCCAGTTAAGTGAATATTCTAGTTACTTGAGTTTTCAATAAAGCATTTGGATACCAAAATAAGAAAGATGCAGAATTATACATTCACCTTGCAATTGCTAACCTGTAGACTAGATATTCTACTCAGTTGTTCTTAAATAATTCCTTCACATTCAAGTAAGTAATGAAATTCCTATATATGTATTCAACACATTTAATTGCAATATTTTAATAGTTACTAACTACATTACATCCTACAGTTTATCGTGTACCTATCACTTTTAGCTTCTCTTTTGTTATAATAGCAAATGAAAGGTAAGGATTATCATAATCTTTAGGATTTTCCAACAAAAAAAATTGTTTCCTTGTCCGAGAAAAGGACAAATCATCCATACCCAACAATGTATTAGTGGAAATTCTTTAGGCAAATAGATATTAAACAAAAGAAAAGCAAACAGTGACATGCAATCGTGACACCATTACATACAGTGCAGTTAGTAAAGTCACAAAATTTATCGGCAGTCTCTTGGTCAGCCGATTTTTTAACACCCGAAACATCTACACATCTGATCCCATACCCAATCTTAAAACATGTTAGCCATCCACCTGAAAATGCACATGGTTCACTAATCTCCATTTGTTTATAAAAAAAATCTTAAGCACTTTCAATCAACATTGGTCCAGAAATAGGGACATCCCTTGGAACACTTTATAGAAAACTATTCATAAATAGCAACATCCAATTGCTCATGTTTCCTTTTATCACCTTTAGCACACATTGGAGTTTTAGGAGGCATTTAAAAAGTGCGAAATATTTTATTTAACACAAACACCGAGTACAAGAAACATCTACAATTACATATTGCGACTGCCAAAGATGCCAATTTTAGCGGTAACTAGATGTGACAAAAATAATAGAGGCACAGGAGATGTCAGTTACTTGAGAATTCTGGTTGCATGTGTGCCGGATAACTGGGAGTTTACTATACACAACAAAATAATCAATTGAAATTAAAAATTGGACCCTCATTTGCTGGTACAATGAAAATGTTTTAGTTACAGAGATTTATTTATAATTCAAACCTTAAACTCTTTATAAGATTAGCAATAAAATTGTATGGCCGAGTAAATATATTCAAGTCTATGAAGAAATATCATCGTCCTAGATGTTAACTCAAAATCTTAAGTTGATAATTTAGAAGGCATCTCCTGTTACCATTACATTATCAAAAAAGTTTCTTTTCTAATTTTGTGTGTTGACGGACGATTTGAATGGCTACAGTACTGCGATGTGGAAAGCAAGAGGGAAACTACCACATTACAATTCCCTAGTAATGATTATATGGTTGGACAATGAGTTCTCTTGAGGTAAAATATTCTGGAGGTAAAATAGTCTCCCAATCGGATCTCCGGGCGGGGACTGCCTTGAGGAAAGCATTTGTCGAAGGTAACTTACACATAGGTACTTGGAATGTAAAAACCATGAGGAAGGCAGGAAAGCTAGAGAACCTGAAAGTAGAAATGAGAAGAAATAGGATTGATATCATAGGCCTGAGCTAAGCTAGATGGGAAGGAGAAGGTATATATGCCAACGTCCAGTCATGAAGAAGAAATTGAGGAGATGTATGAACAAATTAATGAGATTTATGAAGAAGACGGATGAGGAAAGGTAAACTGCATAATAATGGGAGATTAGAACAGCAGAGATGGTGAAGGACAAGAAGAAAATGTTGTCGGTCAATACGGACTTGGGAAAAGAAACCGAGGAGAAGAAAAACTGGTAGAATTGTGTTAATAACGACCTAGTAGTGACTAATACAAGGTTCAGAAACCATAAACAAAGGCTGTACAGATGGAAAAGCCCAGGAGATAGAATGAGATGCCAAATAGATTACATGCTAGTAAAACAAAGATTCAGGAACAGCATAAAAAAATCGGTACAACATACATTGTACAAACTTTCTCATATATAGGTACTAATGCATCGTTTAGTTATCTTTAGAAAATCGTATGAGCCTGCTTTTGGAAAATCCAATTTTTGTTCAAGTTGCCCAAGAATAAACTAGCCTTATATTCATCCATTGAGAAAAATAAAATACGTAGTATTATTGTAGACGTATACTCAACTGTACGAAATTTGATCAAAATCGTTCGAGCCGTTTTTCAGAAAATCAAATTATTGTTAAAGTTGCCTAGAATAAATTAGCCTTATATTCATTTTTTGAGAAATATCAACTATACAGTATTATTGAAGATGTAAACTCAAGTAACTGTAAGAAATTTGATCAAAATCGTTACAGCCGTTTTCGAGAAAATCGAATTATTGTTAAAAATACATAGAATAAACTACTCTTAATTATTGATCAATGTCAACCATTTCTATGTATACTCTGCTCAGTATGATAAAATGCCTAAGTACGAGATTTCATTCATTTTAGTTCTACCTTCTAGGCTCCAGAGCCAGTAACAGACAGATGGCATTGCAAAAACCACCTTTCAGCGACACCTAAAATGTGTATTTCCGTAAAAATCTCGAGGTCGAATTTTTTCGCGAAAACAATACTTTCTCGATACTTTGTATGAGAAAGTAAAATGCTAAGACATTACCAGGAGCAGACATTGATTCAGATCACATCCTTCTAATGGTCGCTGTAACTACAAAGCTTAAACTAATAAGGAAAACGAGAAGAGAAAGAGACTTGGGACCTAGAAAAACTGAAAGAAAAGAACGATGCATTTCAGCACAATGTTGGAAGACCGCCTTAGAAATTTCGAAAACAAACCGAAGACCGTGGATACAGAATGGAAGAAAATTGAAGTTGGCATCAAAGATACCTTGAATAAAGAGATTGGGAAACAAGAGAAGAAAATCAGAAGACCATGGAGAAAATGGATGAGAGAAGAAAATGGAAAAATGTTAACAGTGAAGAAGGTAGAGCCAATTATAGACGCATAAACAATGAGTTGAGAAGGGTAACATAAAGCTAGCGAAATTTGGATAAAAGAAAAATGTGAGGAAATACAACAGATGGAGAAGTTAGGACGGTACGATATGATGTGCACTAGGGCACTGGAGTTAGAAGATAAGAAGCCTAATGGGATTCATGGTATGAATACAGATAGAAAAATAGTCGCAGAAGCAAAGGATGTAGCATAGGTATGGTAAGAATACATTAAGGATAAATACAACAAGCAGGCAGGATCAGTACAAATGGAACTTGAAGAAGAGGATTACATTCAAGAAGACAACTTGGGACCAAGTATTATGAAAAGGGAAGTATAAAAGGCGATACTGGAACTAAAGAAAGGAAAAGCTACAGACAGTGGTGGAATACCAGCAGAGGTACTTAAAAAAGTCATTGGATCGGAATGACTAAAAGTGATTACGAAACTAATTAAAAAGATTTACGACTCGGGAGAGTGGCCTCAAGATTTCTTAGATGTAACAATGATCCTTCTAAAGAAGAAGCCAAAGGCAATGCAGTGTAAAGACTATAGAACGATAAGCCTACTGTCACACATTTCAAAGATTATCACGAGGATTCTTAATAAAAGGCTAGAGAAAAAGGCCAAAGAAATAAATGCTAGGGGAAGAACAATTCGGCTTCAGAAAAGGATAAGGAACCATAGATGCTATCGGTGTAGTGAGAATCATATTAGAAAGGGCAATAGAGTACAGCCAAGATTGCTGCATATGTTTCCTCGACTGGCAGAAGGCATTTGATAGAGTGAATTGTGTACTGCTGATGAGAATATTAAAGGATATAGGTGTAGACTGGAAAGACAGGAGACTGATCAGGAATCTACACTTGAATCAAGTTGTAAAGGTCAGGTTGGAGAATGCGACACCAGCAGAGTAAATATCGGTAGAGGAGTAAGACAGGGCTATTGTCTATCGCAGATTCTATTCAATATATATGGAGAGAGGCTAATGCAGGAAGCATTAGAAGGCACGGGAGATTTCAAAATTGGAGGAAGGATTATAAGAACAGTGAAATGTGCAGATGATCAAGTACTTCTAGCAAGAAAGGAAAAGAAACTCCAGAAAATGATAAGACTAGTGATAACAGGTAGAAAATATGGTATGGAAATAAATACAGAAAAATCCAAGGCCATGCGAATATCAAGTAAAGAAGAAGAAAATTTGAACATAAGTATTGGAGGAAGCCATTAGAACAAGTTTCACATTATAAATACCTTGGAAGCATCATAATGAGAGAAGCAAAATGTACCGAGGAAATCAGGACTAGAATAACAAAAGCAAAAGCCGCTTTCAGAAGAAAGAAACTCCTACTAATGGGAAATATAAAGCAGAAAATCCGCAAGAAGTTGATAAAGCGAACGATCATACAGACTATCAGAAAGAGGAAGGCGAACTGGATTGGGCATTACCTGAGGAGAGAATGCATGATTGAAGAAGTGTTCGAAGGAAAACTGGATGGAAAAAGAGAAAGAGGTAAGAAAAGGTTTCAGCTGGTAGACGACTTGAAAGGGAAAGATAGCTATCAAGACATGAAGAAAACTGCGGAAAATAGGAGTACAGGCGACTCCCGAGATTCTACAGTTCGAGATTCGACCCGTTGAAACCTGCTTATTCGACCCATCGAATTTGGAACTGGTTTACGCGAAGTAATTTTCATCACGACCAACCACGCGAGGTTTAGTATCAGTGTAGACATAGTTATTTCTGCTCTAATTGTTTGAATTTGTGTTGATTTCATTGTTTTTTCTGTTAATCTTTTTTTTAAATTTATTTATTTTGATTTATTTATAAATTTATCACTTGACATGACACACAAAAGGAAATGTAATACTGATAATGCAAGTGAATCAAATAAAAGTGTCATTCAACTATTAGCACTTATGTGAAACGAAGAAAATTCTAGATCATGTGATAAATTCACGTAATTTGATGGCTGGTTTGACAGATTTAAGAGAAGGACAGGTTTGCATAACCTTAAATTAACTGGCGAGGCTGCAATTTATTTTGTGTTTTTTAATAACTTTTATATTAATTTCGGTGCAATATATAGTTGTATGTATAGATAGATGTATGCAGGTATGTTGTCTGACTCGCGCGAGCCGGACCGGGCCATCTGCAGAACATATTTCATACATATTTGAATTTCGAAACAAAAATTAATTTTTCCTTTTTAGTGCAAAAAATAAGTTATACATTTAAAATATTTATTATTTAATTTATTCATAATTTAATATTGTTGTATTAACACACGGCCACCAAGAGGGCAGGGAGACAGGGGAGAACTCTCCGGGGCCCGAGATGGAGTGGCCACAAGATTTTCCTATCATAATACATATTTTGTAATACACAGGTGCGAATCATGACAGCAAAACGCAATGATGAAATCAAATATTCGGAGCAGTGAGTTGGGACCCGTAACTGTACATACTTATAGGTTTTCTCCCCAAAAGATTTTCGGGAATTCAAAATCTGTATTTGATTTCAATAGTTTTCTTTAAATAACAATTACCAGCATTTAAGTGTATCTGGACCAGTAATTAAGTAATTTATTATCGCTTAGATGTGACATATTCATTCAGTTAAAAAATCAAAATTTATATTTTTTTAAATTCGCTGAAGAATATTGACCATACGTTTCATAGGTGTTGCAGGAATTCATAATTCCTTGTTTTATAATTTTACAAATATTTCTCGGGGGGAGGGGGGGGCAGAAGGTTGTTTTCCTCTTGGCCCATTCTGGCTCTCGGCGGCCCTGTATAGACATATTAGTAATGTTATTTTATCTTTATAGGACATGAGGGGAGACTTTTTCCCGAGATGCAGGAACGAATATGTATATGGAAAAACGGCGTTCAACATTCAACAAGTCGAGATACGACCACGTTTTCAGGAACGCATCCTTGTTGAATCTCGGGAGTCACCTGTATATGGAGAACCAAGTTTAACCATGAATAATCATGGACCTGCCAATGGACAGACTACCTATGACGATGATGGCATTAAATCAGATTCTAGTCATTTGTTCACGAATAAATATATATCGTTAACTACTGACTAGTATAAATATAATCTGGTAATAATTTCAAGTCTAACAGCACTATTCATTTCAAATTATGCTAAAAATCAATGAAATTGATCAATTAACTTGATAAAAATCATTCCACATATAATCGGAAATTATTGATGAATTACAGCATTTATTATAATGTTTAAAACCAATTTCATATTGGATAAAATGACCTCTTGTTTTTACATTTTAAAGCTTTAAAAACAGTCAAAGAATATGCATTCAGCTTGGAACTTTAAGCCATAGAATAGTAAGCAAACATTTCTAATCTTCCAAAGGTTTTTGGTGTTGCAAGACCAATATGCTGAACTTTATACGGTAAAAACTGATGTTATTGCTTCTGACTTCATGTCACTTCTTTATTTCCTGTCTTTAATACTTGATAAATAACAGACTGATAAGATAAAAGAATTATATCAATGCTATGAAATTTAAAAAGCATTGCTCCCTCAGTCACTGATATCACCAAAAATAAAATCCTTTTATATAATAATAACTGGCATATTACATCAAGTAAATCCTGCAAATTTCAGTCTTATATCTAACAGTTTAATTGCTATTTTGATTTAGTTGAATGAACATTTATAAATAAAATGCACTAAAATGGTATTTGGATAAATGAAACGTACAATTTTTGCATTCTCAACTTATGATTAGCACCAGTAGAAATATCCAGGATAAAAACAAATCGTCACAATAAACTTTTATTAGTATAACGTTATAAACTTTCTAAAAAACTTGCATGTATTCCAATAATTTGACTAACTTTCACTAATAAATATCTCAGAAATCACTTTCCTCAAAATATTTTCAAAAGATTCTGCTATTTTAATATATACAGCCATTTCCAAGTGAATATTTCAATTATTTTGGGAACTGTCTCAAAATGTTTCCATAATTTCAACATTAAATTGTTTAAAAAATCATTACATATCACCAAGGAGCAAATTCACTAAACATTTCACATTACACTGTCACCACTAAACTAATACTTTTTTCTAAATTCCATCCTATTTATACAGCACACTTAATCGATTTATGTTGCACTGGAAGTCAGCATGCAGAAAAATAAAAGTTCTCAGGTACAAAGTACGTATTTCATATGCATAAAATATCCCAAAAATTGAAGCTTTCACAACACTTATGTTAATGATAATTATCAAATCTTTATAATTTCGAAAGTCTAAATTATAAAATTTTTTTACCTTTTCAATGAAATATCCAGTTCAAGAAGTTGAGATTCATCACTTTCCTAGATAAGCTTAAGTTACTACACTTTCACCATTAATAGTTGGAAAAACTAGTACAATAAGTATTAAACAAACAGATGCCATTAAAAAAACTGGTACAACATACATTGTACAAACTTTCTCATATACGTACTAACGCGGCGTTTAGTTATCTTTAGAAAATGAAAATCGTATGAGCCTGTTTTTAGAAAATCCAATTTTTGTTCAAGTTGCCCAAGAATAAACTAGCCTTATATTCACTCATTGAGAAAAATGAAATACATATGTAGTAATATTGCAGACGTATACTCAAGTAACTGTACGAAATTTGATCAAAATCGTTTGAACCGTTTTTGAGAAAATCAAATTATTGCTAAAGTTGCCTAGAATAAAGTAACCTTATATTCATTTTTTGAGAAATATACACTATGCAGTATTATTGAAGACGTAAACTCAAGTAACTACAAAATTTGATCAAAATCGTTAGAGCCGTTTTTAGAAAATCGTATTGTTGTTAAAAATGCCTAGAATAAACTACCCTTAATGATTGAGCAATGTCAACCATTTCTATGATACATATACTCTGCTCAGTATGATCAAATGCCTAAATACGAGATTTCATTCATTTTCGCTCTACCGTCTAGCCTCCAGTGTCAGTAACAGACAAACAGAGGGCATTGTGAAAACCACTTTTTCGGATTCAGCGACATCTGAAACTTATATTTCAGTAAAAATCCCAAGGTCGAATTTTTTCGCGATAACAATACTTTCTCAATACTTTGTATGAGAAAGTAAAAAAACCATGTTTACAATTCCAATCTTAAATTATGGTGATGCTGAAACCGTGATAATCTACAGCACGAGAAGTGTTTGCGATACACTGAAACAAAATTTTAGACAAACTGAGAAAACCTGCATTTCAAGACAATACTGAATCAACTGGCAAAAATACAAAGCCCCTATCTTATTAATTTAGGAATTCCTGCATCAGATTTTTTTTATAACAGCTAAAAATGAACTTAGGTGTTAAGACTCATCACCAGATGTATTACGCACCCACAACACCAAGGAACAAATTCCACAAATATTTCATGCTCCATTGTCATTACAAGATCACTTCCTTTGTTTCTATAAAGTCCTTTCCTATTTACAGTTAACATTTATTTGCTTTATGTTCCCTTGAAAGTAACCAGTTAGAAAAGTAAAAGCTCACAATGCTTAACATATATAAATGGACAAACAAACAAGGTTGATAACACATATCAATAATGCAAGTAGAATGCTAAACCACCTGATTGTTTCTGAATCTTTAGATTGGTTTGACTGACTTGGGAATGTTCACAAATGGTGTGGTGATTTTCCATTACCTTCCATATCAGCCAGAAGGAAGGATGGAACACCAGGTGCTTGCATTAGCCTACTCGTACAAAGAGCACCAAGAGGGCCAGCTACTTAACGTCCCTTCATAAGAACAACGCAGTGTTTTCTCATTGTCTCATTCTTTTAGTTAGTATACACACAAATAGCATGAGGAACAACCTCCAAAAAAATACTTTTGCAGGATTCATGCCCACTGTCACTTAGAACAACAGGCAAGTAGTAGACCAGCACCTTTACCACTACACCACTGACTCCCCCACCAAAATGAACAAATTTGTGGCACAGCAATTTGAAACTAAATACATATTTTCTTACTGAACTGCAAACCAAAGGCAATTAGACATCACCAAGGAACAAATTCAACAAATATTTCATGCTATATTGTCATCACAAGATCATTTGTTTCTATAAACTACTATTTACAATTAATATTTGTACATTTGAAAGTAAACAGGTAACATTGATAATACTTACCATAAATATTTCTTGGTATCGCATGGTCAATCACTTCCAGGATGGCTTCACTAGACTGCAAATTGAGAATCTCCAGCAAAGTATATCTTCGATGCATGCCTCTGAAACAACAAGAGAATCGAACCAGTACATGCTAAATCATTCCATTTATACTCAAAACTGAAATTGTATTTTAACACAAGTTAAACTCAGTTCAAAGATTTGTGAGGAAATGGGAAATTATTTCCTATAAGTGACTTAGCTAGGCTTAATGCTTATTTTTAAACCATTTCTTTAATGACTACATAAAAATTTCAACGGAACAAACTAAATACATCATTGCTTTCAATAAATTTTTCCATTGAAAATGCTTTAATTTATGAAATTCTAAGACAGAAAATATCACCTAATATCATGGAGGGGCAACGTCGGCACGTTTAAAGAAAACCTGATTCGACCAAAGCATGCTACCTTTCGTCAGAAGTTGAATGGAACCATGATAACCAAAGCAAACTATATTGCGATTAATGTATCATTCATCTGAAACAGCTGTTCCAAATAGAAAGAAGCGGTGATAAAAATGTTACCATACTTAATCAATGCGGTCGAACTCAACTTTTACATTCCAACGTTATGCTTACGGATCCATTCGATTACTCGATAACCACGTTCACGTCTAAAACTTTGCTAAATCTACCCAAAATAGAAATTTTCTATAGAAAAGTAATTTAACAAGGAAAAAAGTTGTACCGAACCAAATTAACCATGTCCCCTAACAAATGCTAAGGTTATAAACCACATTAGCAATCGTGTCGAGTTCGACATCTCAGAATAATTAAGTTTCTCGATTTCCAAATCTTAAAAAAAACTGCGTCGGAAAAGTTATAAGAACTTGGAAGCCAAAATTATACGAACGTCAAAGATGTTGGTACGGCAACATTAATCCGATGGTTATATGCAATACCACGTGCAGTTAAGAAGAATTAAGTTTTCGCTACAACGGCTAAATAAGCATCCTACAGTACGTAAAAACCAAGGAGTCCACTTCGCATTGATTATCGTTCACAGTAAGATAATTAAGAAAAAACCGATTATATAAATTCCAAATGAAAATGTAAAATGAGTTCATTACCTATTGATCACTTCGTTATTGGTAATCTTCGTAAGGACCAAAGTTGTAGAGAATAATATTTCTTCCAAGTTTTGTTTGAAACTAATTTTCGTAGAACCATCCATTTTGGATATATTTCGCTTTATCTTAATACCAGTATACAGCGCCAACACCATGTAGCGGTGAATTCTGTAAACATTCAAAATATACGTAATTTACGGCAACAAGGACGTGTCTTCTTTTACGATACGAAATAATAATTTTGCCTCGTAATATTATTCATAATAATTTAAATATCTATACACCAAATATGGAGAAAGTCATGTGTTGGCCACATCAGATTTTTATTTTGTGAAATTCCAAGTTTGGTAACGCCTACTATCGATATCTACATATCGCATATCGTAAATAGATTATCGGGCATCTTCAGTGAGCGGGAATTCTTCTGTAAAAACATTAGAATTTTTGTGCTAACAGTCATACGATATTTAAAGAACTTCAAAGAAAATCAAAATGAGCTTATTGAGTCCACGAGAGACAGGCAAATTTGTTTCTAGCATTGCCAAGCATGTAACTATCAACTTAGACGGGATAAAACGAGTGGCCAAAGAGGTACCTGAGTTATTACAGTAACATTTCGATTGATATCATTGGGAGATTAAATGCTATACTTTTTCTCTGACTTATTTTCTTCTTTGTTTTATAACAGGTCTTAAATGCCAATAGAGAAACAACTATTGTGTTAAACAGCTCAGCCGGACCGGATAATCTTCTCCCAAAATCATCTGATGAGACGGCGGCCGATTTTTTGTTTGTGACAGATGTCTTAAATTTCTGCTTTTGGCCAGATAAAAATAAGCCAAAATGGAACGTGTCCTGGAATGGCAAGAGCTATACGGGTTATTATGCTCTCTGTGCCGCACTTCGAAAGGCACAAGAGGTAAGATATAACTTCCAATCTTTTCTTCTTAATGAAGTGAACAAATGTGGTTCGTACGACATCGAAGTAATTACCTTTTAAATCGTTTAATAAGTAACATTAAACATATAAGTGACGTCTGGCTCAAGAAACGTGCTACATATAACCTCGATCTCGTCTTCGTATCGTCTATTTGCCCAGATCTAAGGCAACGTGATAACAAAAGATAAGGGAAATGCGAGTTATGTAATCTGTTTTAAGAATGTCCGTAATGTTAGTCATGATATATAAATTTCATAAACTATTATGTATTATGTATCGTCCAAAAAATGGGCTTACATCTGTACAATATATTATCAACTTCATTGAAGTACATTAACTAATCTACTAGATATGCTCAAAAAGAGATTGAAAGAGCTTTTACTATCAAAGTTATATTACTCTCTTAAAGTATATCTGAATGACGATGTTTAATAATGTATATTTTAAAATTACTAACGATATTTTTGGCATATTTTATTGAGAAAATGACGTCTATGATTGTGTATTTATATTTTGTATTTTTTATCATCATTTTATGAATGAATATACATTTCTCATAATATATTTCTCTCTATGTAACATTTTATCTGACGACTCATATCTACATGAGTGATTGTATGATCAAAATGATATTACAGGCGACTCCTGAGATTCTATGGGGATGTGTTCCTGAAAACGTGGTCGAATCTCGAATTGTTGAATGTCGAACGCTGTTTTTCCATATACTTGCATGTTATAATCAGGGGATACGTTCCCGCATCTAGGGAAAAAGTCTCCCCTCACGTTCTATAAAGATAAAATAACATTACTAATATGTTAATACAGCAGTATAATTATATATATTATTCTGGCATTTTCCTGGATTCATTTAAAGTTAGTTTTATAGCTCCAATACATAAAAGTGGTGATAGATGTGATATTACTAACTATAGACCAATTGCTCTTCAATCATTAGTAGGTAAGATATTGGAGAGCTTAGTTGCTGATAGATTGAGTCCATTCGTCAAAAATTTAATAGAAATAGAACAGCATGGTTTTAGAAATGGTAGGTCAACTCAAACAAATTTACTAACATTCCAACACTATACTGTTAAAGCTATGGAAAATAATAAACAGGTCGATGCTATATATCAGTGATGACGAACCTTCTATAGTCTGCATATCAATGTTACCGAAATTGTCGAATCTTTTCCGCCTTGCGTGCCACAAAAAGTCCTTGATTTTTTTTTGGGTGACAACTAAATTAAATTCGTGATCAATAAATAAGATTTTAACCGTAAAACTAATGTTTACAATATTTAACTAAATAAAACCAATGTTTTTTGCGGCGTTAAATCAGTACGGTAAATGCTTTGTAGGGTTTTCGCCTTTCGCTGGCGTGCCAACCAAAATCGTCTTGCGTGCCATAGGTTCGCCATCACTGCTATATATACTGATCTATCCAAAGTGTTCGATAAAGTAGATCATATGGTGTTCCACAGGGGTCTCATTTGGGTCCTATGCTCTTTAACCTATATATGAATGATATTGGGTACTACATCAAGCCAATTAATCATCTACTCTTTGCAGATGACTTAAAAATATTGCATATTGTAGAAAAAATGGAGGACTGTGTGCAGTGGCACCCTTTGAACCGGGCAAGCGGGGCCTCTGCCCCAGGCCCCGCGCTTTGGCGGTTCGCACATGTCACAAACAAAAAATACATGTATTAAATAAGAGATAAAATGAAATATGCAGAATCAAATAGAATAATTATATGAATGATATTCACAACCAAGCATATATTACTGTATCTTGAATGACACAGTCCCGGATTTTGATAGTTTGTCCTGCATGGTGAGGAGTCCAGGAAAATGTTTTGCATTCGTACAATTTGTTCCCCTTGCCCCGAATTTTTGCAAATAATCACTTGAAAATTGAGTGAATCGCTAAGTGCTCTTACATTTATCGCCCTCGCTCCATGTTAGCCGTCATGCATCGGTTCATATTACATTGTATACTGTTGATTTAATACATTGTCGCGTAGGATAAATTTCATACATTGCCACATACAAAATGTGGCATAATTGCTGATGCTATCAGTCAGTCGCATTTGAAAACTTTTAGTGTCGACATCGTAGACAAGTAAAATATTTCGATATTCTTATCTGACGTAAATACCAAAATATCGTTGCTGAATTTTGTTTTTCTTTTGATATCTCGAGTTCATTCTACGTCTGTAATACGGGAATATACATATCTAATATAATAATATCTATAATATGGGAATATACATATCTAAAAATATGAAATATTTTTACAATTATTTTTTAGAGTGCGAATTATAACTTGATAATTTTAGATTGTTAAGAGGCCCCGCAAATGCTGATCACCCCGGGCCCCGCACCCCCCTAGGGACAGCCCTGACTGTGTGATATTTCAGCAATGTTTAGATAGAATTAGTGAATGCTGTAAGAATAATTTAATGAATCTAAATGTAAATAAGTGTTGTGCAATATCTTTTTATAGAAAAAATCACCCATTATACACAAATATAATGTGAACGGCTGTGCTCTTAATAGGGTTAACATGGTGACTGATTTGGGAGTAATTCTGGACTCTTCCTTAAACTTTAATTTGCACATTCAGACAATAACAAATAGAGCTTTAAAAATGTTAGGTTCTTCTAAGGATTTTAATAATGTCATGTATAAAATTGTTATATTGCACACTTGTAAGACCTATATTGGAGTACTGCTCCATTATTTGGTCTCCTCACTATGCAGTACACGTAGCATCTCTTGAAAGGGCCCAGAAAAAATTCTTACGTATTATTGCTTATAAATTTAGATTGCATGTAATAGTAAATAACATAAACTACATATGATGAATTAATGAGTGAACTGAATCTGCTCACACTTGAAACGTAGGAAACATGCTGGAGTAATCTTTATGTTTCATTTATTAAACAATGATATTAATAGTAGTGAATTGTTAGAGCTTATTGGCTTCAAAGTACCAATGGTGACTACAAGAAATAAAGTATTATTTAATATTCCTTACTTAGACAGAAATTATACATATCATCAACCAATATATTAAATAATGAGGGATTGCAATAACACCCTCCAAAACTTAGATTTTTTAAATATTTCCTTGATTGCACTCAGGACAAAATTAAGACGGTTCCATGAATATCGGAACAAGTACCTCATGGTCTTAGCATAATGTGAATCCAATGGTTTATAATTTAATATACTGAATCACTAACTACTATTTATTATTTAGTAACATTTTTGACTTATTAATATTGTAAATTTATATTTGGTATATTATCACTAATTCTACTGCTCATTATTTAGTAACATTTTTATGACATTAATATTATAAATTTATATTTGGTATATTATGGATTATTATAATGAAAATTGTCTTATAAATTTAGATTGATGTGTATAACTGAAAAACTCTTACCATTTATTTGTATTGTAAATATTGTGTAGGCTTATATTTATAAAATTATCGATCTTTAAGTGATTAAAAATTGTCTATTATCTTTGCAATTTTTATAATTATATGTATTTAAATTCAATGATATTATATGATATATGATGTTACTATATTACAAAGCTGTGTCATATCATTATTATTGTATAAGATATATATTTGTATTGTATAAGATTTATATTGTATAAGATTAAATTTTATAAAATTATTGATCTGTAAATGATTAAAAATTCTCATTTTATTGTAATTTTATAACTATATGTATCTAAATTTTATGACATGTACACTATATTGGAAAAAGGGCCTTGCCCGTAAATAATAAAATATATTATTATTATATTATTATTATTATTATGAATAAATTAAATAATAAATATTTTAAATGTATAACTTATTTTTTGCACTAAAAAGGGAAAAATAAATTTTTGTTAGTATGATAATTTTATGTAATTTAAAAATCTAAATTAAATCAAATCTGCCTCATCCATTCCCATGTTACTTAAATGGAGAGATAAGTAGTATTAGGAATTTTAAAGCGTGTTGAGAAAGGTGAAAGCCTTACTGAAATCGCACGATCGTTGGGAATGTGTCGTTCAACAATCCTAGGCACGGTGTTGTGATTCCTAAAATGGAAAAACTTTTAAACCTTTGGGTAGATGATCAGTGTCAGAAACACATTCCTATTAGTGAAACCATGATTAGAGCAAAGGCTAAGGATCTGTATGATGATTTGAAGGAAAGGATGGATGAAATTTCTGTTGATGAGCCTCCATTTAGTGCAAGTCATGGCTGGTTTGACAAATTTAAGAGAAGGGCAGGTTTGCATAACCTTAAATTAACTGGCAAGGCTGCAAGTTATTCTTTGCTTTTTAATAACTTTTATATTAATTTCGTTGCGATATATAGCTGTATGTATAGATAGATGTATGCAGCCTTTGCTCTAATCATGGTCTCACTAATAGGAATGTGTTTCTGACACTGATTATCAACCCAAAGTTTTAAAAGTTTTTCCATTTTAGGAATCACAACACCGTGCCTAGGACTGTTTATCGTTGTTATCAAATTACCTGAATTTATCATGTTCTAGAATTTTCTCCTTCTGTTTCACGTAAGTGCTAATAGTTGAACGAGACTCCCCCAACGATCGTGCGACTTCAGCATGGCTTTCACCTTTCTCAACACGCTTTAAAATTTCGAATTTCAACTCATAACTATGAGTCTTATGCACTCTTTTATTTGATTCACTTACATTATAACCATTACATTTCCTTTTAGATGCCATGTCAAGTAATAAATTTATAAATAAATCAATAAAATAAATTTAAATAAAATATTAACAGAAAAAAGAGTGAAATCAGCACAAATTCAAACAATTAGAGCAGATATAACTATGTCTACACTAAAACTAAACCTCACGTGGTTGGTCGGGACCAATTACTCCGCGTAAAGTAGTTCCCATTTCAATCGGCTGTTTAAATCTCGAATTTATCGAATCTCGGGAGTCGCCTGTACTATCATTAGAACAGCAATATATTAAAAAACCTCTCTCCTGCACTAACAGATCTGTTGTTCTGATTGAAAATGATGTATTGCCTCTGGCGATGTCTAACATAATATTGATTTGTTTCATAATGAACCAATAAGTGTTGAATTTACTTATCTTTCTAATTTATTTGAATTTCACTGAGAATAACAATAAATGCAATCTCAACAGGAAAAACTACCTATCACTGATCCCAAATATTACTCAACCATATCTGAGGAAGATTTGGGTAAAATTTTGAAACCCGAGGATGGTGCAGGCCAGGTTCCCTTGTTGAGTGAGAGGGTTGCCGCCCTTAGACAAGCTGGGCCTGTGCTGATGGAAAAATTTGGGGGCACTTTCAAGCAATGCATAGCAGAAGCAAATAAATCAGCTAAAAAACTCACCTCTTTGATTGTCAAAGAATTCACATCATTTCAAGATGTAGCAGAGTATGATGGGAAAAAAGGTATATAGATAAATATTTTTACCATAGAAATGAAATTGATGAAATATCTGAATATTCTTAATAGCAGTTTTTTAGTATAATTCGGTATATTTAATGATTTATATTCTTGGTTTCAGTATCATTCTATAAAAGGGCTCAGATTCTTGTTGGCGACATATGGATGCTATTTGAGGGTAAAGGATTAGGAGAATTTTCTGACATAGATGAACTTACTGTGTTTGCTGATTATAGAGTGCCTCAGGTTCTTGTTCACTTTGGTGCTCTGAAGTATAGTGACTACTTAATGGACATTCTTAGCAAAGGTAATATCAAATTATCCAGGATGATGCACCCTTAAATGTAAGATTAAAAAAGACAAGTTTAGTTATCAGACATTAAAAGAGGATTTTGTGTATATATTTTATCAATCTCTGTTATTGTTTAGATAAGAGGTTTGTTTGTAATTCATGTTTTTGCTGTTGTCACACTTTTTCAAAATCCCCATCAAAATAATGTACAGTGATAGCATTTACATTAATGTTATATTAAACTGCTGTTTTCTCTCACTATACTAACATTAATAAGCCTAGGCTCAACTCTGTTTAATTGACCATTCATAATCGCTAATGAAATACTAGTAAACTTTCACCAAAAATAAAAATAGACATTAGATCATCTATTTAACAAATCACGGGAGGATTGGTTTTTTCTACACTAAATCGAGGTCTCCACTAAATGTAGAACAGTAATTCTTTCTTTGTTTTTCTTCTCTCTATGACATAAGTCTCCTCTAATAGCAAATGTTTTTGAATGAAGAAGGTTGAAAATGTCATTTGGTTTGTAGCCTTCCAAATGCCTCAACAATGATTCAGTCTTCCTGTAATAAACTGTGTGTTTATCAACACTAGCACTTTCACCACAAAGATTTTTATATGTGAGCCCATGACACTTCTTAAACCTGTCTAATAATCCATTTGAAGCATTGAAGTTTTCAAGTTTTAACCTTAACGTCACTTTGATAGCTTTCTCTTTCAGCACTGTGCCATTGATCGGGAGGTTGGCAGAATGCATTCCTTCAAACCATTCTGTCAATAACTTTTCCATTTCGTCGCATGGGGAAGCTTTTATGTTTTTTCTTTCATTTGCTTCACTTCCTCATTTTACTTCCTCATCTAAAATGGATTTTTTATTTTTAACAATGAAGCATAAAGGTAATGGTGCAAGATTAAATTTTCACGCTATCTCCATTGCAGGCATGCTTGGTGAATAATTTTCACTTTTTCCAATATTGTCAGCTTCTTCCTTTTTGTAGCCATAATTAAGAGATAACATTAAACACAAATGAAGTAACACAATAAAAAAATATCGTTAATGAAATTTACTAGATGCATAGAGATGCAAAATGAACAGAAAACAAAGCCGAAATCGAAGCGTTTTCACGTCCCACGCATTTGTGTTCTATGCTTTAGCATTATACCCGATGAGAAGAGAGTTGGCTGCTGGGCTTGTCTCCCTTTCAAAGAGTTTTAAGAGCTCTGATATGGTGCATTTCGGCGAGAGCGGCTAATCCCTTTAGCAAATCGACTATGGTAAAGAGTGGCAACATCAGAGTATTAGAGTTTCAATGGAAAAAAGATCCCTTAATCTGACCACTCCTTGCTTCACTCAGCAGCCACCTTATTCTGTCAACTATAGGTGACGTGGCGATGTGTTTTTGTAAGATTTGCATCATTCCCGTGCTAAATCGAAGTACAAGTTTTGGAAGGTCAATCTTATTTTACACTAAATGCAGGTTTTTCACTAAATCAAGGTTCACTAAATATGGGAAAATAATACAATGTATAGGACTTTGGTCGGGACCAGAAAGAATATTCACTAAATATGGGATTTCACTAAATGCGGGAACATTAAATCGGGATTTCACTGTATTTAGTTGCCAACAGTCTGATATCACATTGTTATAATAATCTTAACGCAATGTCTTGATGTTTGATGGTCATTGTGAGAAGTATTAGAGGTTCTACAATGAATGGACATTGTTTTATTTGGTTATTTCAGTTTGCTGCACTGCTACTTCTGTTACAACAAATAAGGAATAAATACCTGGTTTTAAATACTTTTTCTGAATATCACATTAATGAAACCAGGCTCAACTTTGTGAATTTTACTCATAATTAAGAGAATGAAAAACTTTATATCTTCCACTAAAATTTTTCACTTTTAATTTGTCTGAATTTTTTAAAAATCTTGATGCCTTATGGGTCCACAGATGTGTAACTGTTGTAAATGGTAAATTTTACATTAATGCAATTTTTCCTTTCGTTTTTTTGCTATAAACTTTTAAACATTTTTTCAGATGATCAGATTGATAATGGCAGTCCAGAGGAAGTTGAAATCAGAGCATGCACCATTGAAGCTGTTGAACTTATCACCACAGAGGTTAATGCATTGATTGAGAAAATGGGAAAGGGAGATTCATCTCCTGGTTTCATGAATGCAACACAAGTTGATCATTTTCTATGGAATTATCGAAGAGATCATGCTAACGAATTGGAGCATATCCCATTTCACAAGTCACGTTGCATATACTACTAATTGAAACAATATCAAATTAAAAACTTCAATGTTTTATAATTCTGTATTTTGAATAAAAGTACATAATAAGCAATTGTTAAATTTCGTTTTGATTTATTGCTAGATAAACATTTATAGCCTAATGTTATTGGTTTTTAAATTTTTTTACAAAATACCAAAATATTGTAAACTTTAACTATGCCCAGATAGCAGTGAAATAGCAGCGGTATGATAGTAACTAATTATGGTCACGACTTAAAAAGTTTTTTCCTCAAAAATGACAAAGCAGATTACAAAAAATTGCTCATTAACGACAAAAACGAAATTAAGGTTTTCTCTTTTCAAATAAAAGTACAGTATCATGATTATTCTAATTGAAATAATTTATATTTAATAGTCAAACAACTTGTACCAACAGTGACCAATTGTCTGCAGGGTATGACCTAACGTATTTAATTAATTGTAAGCCGACCTTTTTTTACCTCCTTAAAAATTGTCATTCGGCTTAGAATCGGGCCTTAAAAATCCGAAGCATATCTAGTAGTATGCGCATAGTTTTGGGATTCCTCTAGCCATCTCTAGTATGCGTGTGCACGTAATCGTAAGATTCCCCGAGCCAACCGTCATTTTTTCATGCCTATGCAAGCGTAAATTTTTGTCATTTACTTTGGCGAATTTTTCAGTTTTTTTTAATAACCCCATAATGAGACTAATGCATTATTCTGCAGACTTTAAGAAAAAAGTGATAGTGTATGCAGAAGAAACATCAAATCTTGCTGCACAATGGCGGTACGGGATTGATGAGTCGAATGTGAGACGGAGAAGACAGAGAGAAACCGGGATATTTTTGTTGCGAGATTAAAAATCCAGGACATAGCCGGGACAAATTACATTTTATTAAAAATTGTATTGAATGCGTGAATATAACGTAATTTTAGTTGATACCTTTTTTTATTTAATTACGGATTGAAAAATAGGGCATTCATAGTTTTCGGTATTTTTTTCACGACAAAACCCAATATGGAATTTTCCTCATATGCACTTGTGGAAAGTGGGTGTCAGCTTACAATCAATGAAATATGGTATTTGCTACAAATGAAACGAAACCTGTGTAGTTGACCATATTTTATGGAACCAGTTGTATTTGTTTTCACATGTCCGGCCCTTTTTAGGCCACATGCCTGTCTTCTATTCTAGCTACCTTTTTGCAGTTTCGGCTCTAGTCCTGAATATATTTTAACCTTGCTATGTTGGTCACTAAGAAAATAAGCTGAACAAGATGCAGTGTGTCAGTTTTAATACCAACTGTAGCAATCAAAATAATAATGATATTTATATAGAAGAAATAATATAAAAATTGACTAAGTCAATAAACACTGAAGATGTTCTACAAAAAAAATGCAATTTAGAAATCATGCAAGCTTAGAGGCCAACAGCAAGTGCACGGCTGAAATGCTTTCTTCATAATGCTTTTACAAATCAAGACTATATAAATGATAGCAGAGACATAAAAAGTAATTCAGAAGTGGAGAGGAACTATTACAATGATATTTCTGGCCAGAATAAATACAGGAATAAAAAATATTACATCGGAGGAGCCCCAACATAAGACTGAGAAAGGTTCATTCCTGTTTTATGTGGTCACACATCATTTTTCCTCCAAGATCCTGTGCTTCTAAGCACACAATTTTGTAGAATAAAAAGGGTTGTGAACACTTAAGTACAGTAATTAGTAAAATAATACAATGGACTCCAAATACAAGAAGTCAACTGAGCTAAGCATTCAGCATATAAAAGGAGTTTTGGATTTGATTGATGAAGGTGATAGCCAACACAAAATGGTCAACTGTTTGCTGTGGTGAAGTCAACATTTGGTAATGTTAGCAAGAACATAAACGCGATCTTGTGGGTTTGGGAGGAGAAATGAAACAATGAAAGGAAACGAAAATTACATAACTCAGAATGGATCAGTTAACATTCTCATTCTGAAATGTTTTCCAGAAATGTTGGTCAGCGGATATTTCGAACACTGAGCTACTGCTTCAAACCAAAGCCAAAGAAATTGCTTAAAGGATTCACCTTGAAGATTTTCAAGCCAACAACAATGGGTTAGAATCATTTAGAACAAGGAACAGCCTAAATTTCTGATTCCTTTCTGGTGAAGCAGCAGCAGTGGACTTGACAGCATTTAAGTCAAATCAACAATGTGTTCAAATAATACCCTCTGAAAAACCAATTTAACGCAGACAAAAATGGGTTATTTTTCAAGATTCTCAGAAAAAGTTTGGTTCAGAAGGGAAAAGTGCAAAGGCAGAAATCTTGCAAAGGTTACGCATACTCTTGTGTTGTAATGTAACTGGGGAAATTTTGAAACCTAAATTGATTGGAAATGCTGACAACCTCATATATTCAAGGGAAAATGTTTGGACACAAAACATGTCTCCATTACTTGGTGCTCCAACAGGAAGGCATGAATGACTACAACAATATTTGAAGAATGGCTCACAACTGTGAAAAGGCAGATGCAGAAAGAAAATCAGAAGATTTTGCTGCTTGTTGATAATGCCATCAAGGCATGAAAGTAATGAGAAATTCTTCAAGATATGAAAGGACCACTCCGTAATGAAGAACTGAGCAGTGAAAGTAATGATAGTAATGGTGATGGCACAGACAGCACGTGATGATAATGTAAGCCCATCCCATAAAGATTCTCTGAAAGGTGTAATATCATTAATTATTTCTCATCAAGCCAACCTGAACTCATATCCTCTTCCTTGCAGTACTATAAGTGATCACATATTGATAAGATAAATCAACACCACCCATTGCATCATTGTAATCTACACAAACTTGTGGCTTCTTTGTGCCTCCTTTCCTATTTTTAACATCTTTCATTTTTTTATCATGTATGCTACTAAGCATACAGACCTGCCTTTTGTCTTGCCACTTCAAGACCATCAATTTTTTCCTAAAGGCAGCCACTACCTCCCCTGGCTTCAATTTCTTTTTCATTACATCCTTTGGGAGCTCCTTTCGGTTCACTCGCACAGTTCCAACAGCATCCGTTTGCATTGTATTCAGAAAATCAAAGAGTTCCGGACTGCTGTAATAATTATCTAGGCCAATAATGTACCCTTTTCCAAGAAGCTTTTCGGCTAAGGTCAACATGACTTTAGATTGATAGAAAGTATGATCTGAAGATCACTATGCAAGCAGGCATAAGCTGTTATGATGAGCATGAGAAAACAAGTGAAAAAATCTGCCATGACCGGGAATCGAACCCGGGCCTTCCACTTGCCGGGCGGATATTCTACCACTGAACTACCGTGGCAGAAACGGGAGAATTAGTCTGCCACGGTAGTTCAGTGGTAGAATATCCACCCGGCAAGTGGAAGGCCTGGGTTCGATTCCCGGTCATGGCAGATTTTTTCACCTGTTTTCTCATGCTCATCATGACTTTAGATGGTTTGGTGAATTGACTTATATCTACCCCTCCCACTTCTGAAATTAATTCTGTGTCCTTTCCAGTATAAATAATAAAATCCCACACATATCCAGTCTTTGCTTCGCACAATTTAAAAGAGTCCATTCCAAAACGTGACCTTTTCTTTGGAATGAATACCTTCCATAACAAACGTCCTTTCCAGAGAAGTAGACTCTCATCAATTGAGATTTCACCCTCTGGTTGGTAACTTTCAGAAAACTTCTTTTTAAAGTAGTCAAGCAATACTTTTACATTGTACAATTTGGGCAAAATGTTATCCTCTCTATTGTAAGCTTCATTTTCTGAAAAGTGCAAAAATTTTAAAAGAAGAAACAATCGCTTCTCAGACATCGTTTCTTAAAATATTGGTGTTTCCCTTAACCTGTTCCTGGAGAAGTAACTTGCTAATGTAGGTTTTTGAACAATGCCTTGAAATAATAATAGGCCAAAAAATAGACAACATATAATTTGCAAAGCCCTTAAATTTTAAGGTTTTATCTCTAGATGCGCTAAAGATTTTAAGGATGTTGAATGTTTAAAAACTTTATACATAGCAACTGTTAGACCACTATTGGAATATTGCATGACAGTATGGTCACCATATCAAATAAAAATGTTGAACAGCTTGAAAAATTTCAAAGACGATTTATCGGGATTATGTGTTAAACTTGAATCTCCTTACACAAATGTTTCAATAGACACTGTAATGACTGAACTTAGGCTAACATCATTAAAAAATAGAGAAAACTATTATGATTTAATTTTTCTTTTAAAGCTGTTAAATAATTATATAGATTGCCCATAATGAGTTGAAAATATTTTATTCCGAATGCCGACCTATAATTTAAAATAAAACTATTTGTTAATACTTTATACCATAAAACTAATAATTTTTATAATTCACCTTTGACAAGGGTCATAAGACTTATTAATGGTCTACCGCCTGATATTGATTTGTTTTGATATGATACAGAAATAATTAAATGCAAACTGATGAGACTGCATTTTTAAGTACATACACTAAAATTCAAATCAAATCTTTTAATAGCAAGTAACAAACTCATTCTCATGACAATGATACTGTCTCACCACCTGAGGTGTAGGAAAACCTAATTACTCCAAGGAGGCTCCGTTTATGAACCACAGTAAGATAGCTTTACTTTCTTTTTTATTGTGTGGTTGTTTAGTATGATTTATTAATAATATTCTATATATATGTTACAGAAAGTGTATAATCCAGGAATTGTATACGATTCCTAGGCATTGTGTAAAATGCCCAGCAGTTTTAGGTAAAGTATGAATTATAATAGTTTAATTCCTAGGCACTCTTTAGAATATTTTGGAAAATTGTTAATAGGACGAACACAAACAGTATCGAAATATGTTATTTAGTAAGACATAATTATTATTAAATACGAGAAATCACGGTTTGAATTATGAGTTGAATTCCTCGGCACTCTTTAGAACATTTTGGAAAACTGTTAATAGGACGAACACAAACAGTATCGAAATATGTTATTTAGTAAGACGACATAATTATTATTAAATTCGAGAAATCAAGGTTTATGAAGTGATACAACTGCAAAAAACGTGTGATTATTAGAAGAGAACACATTCCTACTTACAAAAGTAATAATTTAATAAAACAATAATTATAATACAAAAAGATGTTGGGTTCGTCAGAAAAAGTTCTTAGCTGAAACACTTCGAATTTTGTTAAATCCTACATAAAAACGTTATTTCATAGGTTTTACACGACCGGTAGTGTTAAAACGAGCAAAGTTAGAATATTTTTAAATGTCTTCTAATTCTGCTCAGTATCGTTCGAGATGGCAACGGAAGAATGACTTCTTCCGTTGCCATCTCGAACGATACTGAGCAGAAGTAGAAATTTAAAAATATTCTAACTTTGCTCGTTTTAACACACTACCGGTATCATGTGTGGCACTGTATGGAATGACTAGTCAAAGTATGAAGCAGATAACATTTCACACTTTCTGACGTCTTTAGGCTTCTACACAGTGCATAGGAATTTTATATAATGACTGATATAATACTTTGCCTGTACCATATACACTATATAAATTATAACTTTTCTGTCAATTATTTGAAAATCATTTATTTGATTGTTTTATTGTTGCTATGATGAGATGTTCTGTGTAGTGTTTAATAGGAAGGTGTTCCTGTAAAATGATAAATTATTATTATACTTCAAAAACATAATGATACAGCATACCCCATTATTTCCATCCTTGTTTGCCAGAAAATGAGCTAAATCAGCATATTTAAAAAATATGTAGCCAAGCTAGGAATTATATAGCAATATTTCATTCTAACTGTTCATGTCTTCATTCGAGTTAACATGAAACAAGACCACGACCAACCTCGACTTACTTATAGTTACTTGTTTGAACCAAACTTTAAATTGAAGACAGGTGAACATCGAGGAACGCCACAGGCAATTTTAGTTATTCAATTGTCATTATGATACCCATCTCAAATCGTAAATGCTCAATGTTTAGCGAATACTTCGCTATATTTCACTAACGATGAAAGTAATGTGGTTTTCTTTTATTGTTCATATAATTTTTTTAATATCTGTTTTTGACATATACTTTACTACTCCTGTAATACACGGAATTGTTGCACAAAAAAATCCATTCCCTGCTCCTGCTAAACGACTTGTTCTGTTTGTTGCTGATGGTCTTAGAGCTGATACTTTTTTCCGATTAAGTGTTAACAAAACAGAAGCACCATTTCTAAGGTATTCACATTCGTAAATTTTGAATCGTGAGAGTGGCATTTCTTAGAGATGATACAATACAAGTAGCAAGGTGGTGAAATCCAGTATGAAATTATTATATTGCTTATATTTACGAATTAAAATAGAGCAACCTTTACAGTTTACCTAAATGACATGTTAATCATGAAAAGATGTTGTTTCAAAAGATTCATTCAATGTTGTTATCAGGAATGTTATTGAAAATAGAGGCACATGGGGTGTATCCCATACGAGAGTACCTACAGAATCAAGGCCTGGACATGTTGCACTCATAGCGGGATTGTACGAAGATCCATCAGCTATAGCTAAAGTAAGTATAATTTAGTCAGATACCTCAACTGAAGTAATTTGTAGGCCGACAAAAGATCCTGATTGGAAATGACAGGTGTAAATAGTTTCTACTTTTTACAGTTTCCTTTTGTCTTTGCTACTATCTTTAAAACCAGAGTTCGAAATAATACATGGAATTTCTATTTGGAAAAGAGATACTATAACTGTAATTGTGCAGAATTGCAAGTAAATAATTCTATTTTAAAACTTTTTACTAATTGTAATCAACTGAAAGCAACTTTTACATTTCCCTTGATCTTAGAATCTCATAAGTAGAAAGGGAACATTACTTGTACTTGGCTACCGTTTAAGGTTATCAACTTTCTATAAAAAAAATGAACTGCTAAGTGTTTGAAAATAATATATGACGATACTAAGCTTGATGTTTGTAAAAGAGCTTCAATAACAATAAAAAATGTCAAAATCGGGTTAAATTTAACATATTCACCAAAACCCATGGGCATAATGCTCTCACATAGAGATATTCTTTTCAAGTAGGGTTGGAAGGAGAATCCTGTTGAATTTGATTCAGTATTCAACTGCAGCACTCGCACGTGGGCATGGGGCAGCCCTGACATACTTCCTATGTTTTCAAAAGGTAAGTTTAGAAAGATGTAATGCATCAACAGAAATATTATTTTTTATTAAAGTAAAGCACTTATTATCTTGCTTTGAAGATTTTTTGATATAGCTGAAAAAATTCCAATAATCAATGTTACTGTATTTATATCCTATATTAGTTAACTGAAGTAGGTACCTTTGAAAATTAAGTTAAAATATTTTTCAGAAATCTATAGCAGAAATGATAATAACTGGTTTTCCTTATCATATTGCAGGGGGTTAAGGTCCCCAGGAATAATATTCAGTTTGTTAACCTAGAAAACCATCATCTGATTGGTTTCCTCACTAACTTTCACGTTTTTTATTTTGTAGCCAGTGGTGATCATATGTGGATAGAAACCTACACTCCAGAAGATCAGGACTTTTCTGGTGGGAAGAAAGGTGGTCCTTCGTGGTTGGATGAATGGGTTTTTTCCAGGTTTGAAAACTTCGTGGAATATGTCAAAAGAAAGGAAAATACCAAAGAAGACAATGTAGAAGGAGGATATCGTTGGAAACATATCCGTGAAGGAGGTGTAATCTTCTTCCTTCATTTGCTGGCCTCGGACACAGCAGGTCACATTTTTAAGCCTCATTCAGGGTACATATTCAGTATCAACTTTCTTAGTTTTATTTAAAATGCATATATCGGTAAATGTGTTACCTATGATATTATCATTTATTGTTTTGCATAACAGTGTGTTAACTCAGTTATGCTATTTCATTGCTGTTATTTCTCTCTGTTATAAAAGAATTGCATATCATATACAGGCATCCCTCGTTTAACATGGTAGATACAGTCCGGGAAAATACCGCGCTAAACAAAAATTACTTTTCTATAAGAATACATGTAATTATGATGAAATGCATACCTAACTCAAAAATTTTCACATCTAACTCCACAAAAATCTTCCACGCTAAGGTTTTTCTGAATCTAATGCCATCAGTAGTCAGTTTGCTAAAAATATTACATCGTGATAACCTATATGTATAAAACATTTAAAAATTTTGAAAATGATTGCATTGAATTATTAACCATAAAAATGAAAAATTTCATTAAACATTTGCCAAAAAAGAGATTCCTGCATGAATTTATTAAGAGTCTGTGTTAGAGGCTGATTGCACGAATTGTGTCAGTATGTTCTAAAGCAGTTGTTGAAGACATGCTTGTGCTTGTCGTTGATAATGGTCTTTTTCTTAAAAATATGTCTAATGTACTTTGTACCATAGACTTCTGCTTCTCCCTATAAACTTCTCTATAGCATTCAGTCGATTGACCCAAGTCCCTGCAAACACGCGAACTCCAGTTCTCCATGGGATTCATTTCTTCAATAATTGATCGCGCTTCATCAATTAAAAAGAATAACCATCCTAGTTTATTTGTTGTAATTTGACGAGTGATATGCCCTTCCAAATCTTTATCTTCCTCGTCTGCTGAAGATGCTTTCCTCATATCCAAATTAAAAAGATCTTAATTTGATAGATCTTCACTATGTGAATTTAGCAACTCCTTCACATCACCTGTCTCAACCTCATTGAAGTCCACCTTTTGTGAAAGTTTAACAATGTCCGTTATTACAGCTTCTGGTTCATCAAAGTCGCAGAAATCAAAAACAGATTCTGGCCATATTTTCTGCCACACTACATTCAATGTTGAATGTTTCCTTTCATCCCAAGATTCTCCAATATTGTTAATGGCATGCATGATGTTATAATTTTGCCAGAATTCTCGAACCATCAACTTCTTCTGTTCCACGAATCAGCTGGGCTAATGTTTTCTAAAAATAGTTCGCCTTAAATGTGTATATGCCTTGATCCATAGGTTGAATCAAAGCTGTTGTATTTTTTGGGAGAAATTCAACTATAATGTTGCCAGACTTATCCTTTAAGATGATTGGGTGTCCAGGGGCATTGTCAAGAAGCAACAATGCCTTGTGCGCAATATTATTTTTTTTAAATATTTTTCTACAGCAGGACAGAAGTAATATATAAACCATTCTTTGAAAATCTTCCTAGTTACCCACCCCTTCCTGTTTGATCACCACACAACTGAAAGAGAGGATTTTTCATATCCTTTTCTCTCTGATAGACTAGCATGGGCTTCAACTTAAAATCCCCTTCTACATTTGCTCCTAAAAGAAGGGTAAACCTATCTTTAGCCACCTTAAATCCAGGTGCAGACTTTTCCTCACGGGAAATAAAAGTTCTTTTGGACGTTCTTTTCCAAAAGAGAGCAGTCTCATGGACGTTGAAGACTTGACTTGGTAAATATGCTCTTATAATAAGCTGCAAAGTTTCACAATATGCTTCTGCTGCCTCTAAATCAACACTACCTCCCTCACCAGTTAATTTCAGGTTTTGTACATTAGCTCTTTTTTTAAAGCGCTCCACCCATCCAGAACTTCCCGTAAAACTTTCAGTGGATGTAGATTCACCATTTATTTTTTAAGTCTTCAAAGAGGCTCCTGGCTTTTTCTTGAATTATCAATCCAAACAATTAACAAGGCTTCCATTTTCTCCATCACCGAACTATGCAAATGCTGCAATTGAGTTGCTGATAGTGGTGCTGCATCGTGACTGCACAACTTAATTTTGTCTTTATTTTTCCTTATAGTATGCACAGTGGATTCAACCAACCCCATTGAATTAGCAATATCAATCACATGATCACCTTGCTCAAGGCGCTTAAGTACTGCAAGTTTCACTTCTAAATTGATACTTTTCCTCTTAGCAGCCGAAGGAGTTGAAGATGATGGTCTCTTTGAGGACATAATGAGGGTTATATTACTTTTAAATATGAATCACTGATAATTTTACTAATTCACTAGCCACACGCATAATGCATGCTTCCTACTGCATAAATTACTTTTAAATATAAAGTACAAATAACTTTAAAAATTCACAGAGTACACATGTAAATCGTTATTCACTGCGTAACACACGACAAAACACTGATATGGGAGAAGGGGGAAGACCGGGAAGACCCTCGAGTCTCCGGGGTATTCCTTGTGCTGAGTGTGGGAGACAGCTTAAGAAGTTTTTCCAAACTCTTGAGTGACCCACTCTTACTCACAGCCCCATTTGAGTCCTTTGGGAGTGACTTTAAGTAATTGGCCCCCTGGTGTTATTTGCAAGAGTAGGCTAAAGCTGGCACTAGGTTTTTCTCTCTTCCCGTGTCCTGGCTGAAGAGGGTGAAGGGGATATACCCTGTAAGAGCCCAATCTCTGAGAGAGGGTAGCAAATGACAGATATATGTGAATATTAGGCTACAACCAGCTGGTGGAATCAATTCAAAATTTGGAGTTTCTAAAATTGTTTTTTTCGAGTTACTAAAATGAAAATTTCACAAAGATTGCTGGAGAAATATGTGGGAAAATTCAGCATTTCTATTTAAACATTTAAGGAATCAAAATAAAAATTATTTCCGTAGTTCTAATCTGATGGTGTGATCTCAAAATTATGGTATTTATTGTTTTACGGAAAAACAACAGGTAATACGTGGGAAAGTTAAAAATTCATTCAAGTAAACTCTCAAGAATATGTAGCGAATTGTGTCTGGTGTAAATATATGGAATTCCTTCATCTTGTAAATATATTTACAAATATTTGTTTAGTTCCAAGCTCGGTGGAGTGAAAATCATCATTAAGCCCCTTTTTGCTTGTTAGGGTTTAACCTAAATTTAAAGAGTTTAAAAGTTTCATGAGACTAAAAATTTCATTAAAATATTTTATTAGGTGCATGCGACTGTTATAATTCATTTTGGCTTCCAAAGCTGATAAATTGTATGAATAAATACGATAAATAGGACAAAAAATCGAGATACATATAAAACGGTGATTTCTGAAATAAAATTCTTGGAATTAAAACCATGCAATAGCGAAATTGTTACCGTGATAAACAAAAAAGTTCCTCGGTATGATAACCTCATAAAAGCAAAAGTGCGCTAAACGAAAGCATTAAACGAAGGATGCCTGTAATTAACTTTACAATTTAGAGGATTATCTAATTTCTTTATGCTGAACGACTTTCTTATTTAGGGAGTACCAACAAAATGTGCGTTTGGTTGATAGTGGAGTGAAGAAAGTGGTGAATCTTGTAGAAAATTTTTACAATAATGATGGAAGAACTGCTTACATCTTTACTGCTGACCATGGAATGACTGATTGGGGTAATTGAAACATTTGTCATATTGAAAGAATTCTTATAGAAGGTATATTTATTTGCTGAAAGAATAGTTGCCAGTCTTATGTTAATGACTCGAGTATAGACGATAGTGTATTTTTAGGTGCTATGACCTCTAATAAATAGCATTCACAGTTCAAAATTGAATTGCCAAGCTTGCCTTATGATTGGGATCAAATGTTAATTAAGATAGCTCCCACAGCCATAAAATGGTTACGAAAATCTATGGACATTTCTCTCCATTGTTATTCTGCTCTAAAAATGTTATTCTTTTTAAACCTTAGGCAAATCAACACTGACAGCTACTTAGTCCCTGAAATGCTCATCTGGTTTTCCTAACCCTTTTAGGGATGTTGGAGTTTTATTAAAGATCAACAACATTCATAATGCCCATATGTAGAATAAATTTGATTTTCAAGTGGATCAATTCATAATTCTTGTAATTTAGGTTCACATGGGGCAGGAGATGCATCAGAAACTCAGACTCCTTTGGTGGCGTGGGGTGCTGGTGTACCAACACCAATTTCATCAGATAGTGACAAATGTGACAAGACCCAAAAATGGCCATATCTAGATGATGAGAGTTGGAAATTATCACACCTCTGCAGGCACGATGTTTGGCAAGCCGACATTGCCCCTCTAATGTCAACTCTTGTTGGAGCAGCCATTCCTGTCAATTCAGTCGTTAGTACATTCCCAATATTAATCATTTATAGTTGTTATTATTTCCAAATATAATAGATGTAGTACATATAATGATGATCATGTGTGTTAAGTGGCATTTTTACTTTTAGATGTATTTTTACTATTCTGTCTTTCTCTCAAGGGATACCTGCGCCGTGCCTATCTTGAACTTAACCAGAAAGAAATGGCTGAAGCTGCTTTTACCAATGCTAGGCAAATCCTAGCACAACATACTCGTAGACAGACATTACTTGGACAACGACATGGAGATGGAAGTTGGAATGGGTCTCCTCTGAGATTTCTTCCATCATTTTATCGTCCATTCCCATCTCTCATTCCTGAAGAAGAGGAACTGAGAGTGAAAACTATCAGGAGTCTTAT
The DNA here is from genome assembly GCA_036926305.1 of Uropetala carovei. Taxonomy (NCBI): domain Eukaryota; kingdom Metazoa; phylum Arthropoda; class Insecta; order Odonata; family Petaluridae; genus Uropetala; species Uropetala carovei. The sequence continues at coordinate 962,208 of JAXCHB010000298.1, forward strand.
CGACAGTGGACAGTATAAAATAGCTGTACATTACTGTTATGGTTTTTCTCAATTTAACTGAATTTATGCAATAATAAATTATTGGTACCAAGATAGTGCTGATTTTTTTCATTCCAGCTGTTCAATGTCATCTATAAATTTAAATTTCTTTCTTTCTACTTCTACTAGATGGACCAATGTGATGAACTATTCGAGCTTGCTTTAGCTGGGCTGGAGTATCACCATCGCTACCATCAGCCCCTGCTTCTGGCATGCATATCGCTTGCTTTCCTTGGCTGGATTTCCATTCTACTCCTTTCTGTAATTTATCCAGAAAATTCTGACTTGGGTTCTTGTATTCTTAGTGGAGATTTCAAGCCAATTAGAGACTTGCCTTTTTTATTTGCGGCAAAATTTGTTGGATTTTACTTATTTGGTAAGTGAATTTGAATGTTTTCATGACTACTATATTTACCTAAATGTAATAGAATCTATCTATTATAACTTCCTATTTATACAAAATAAATTCAAATCACTAATGCATATCCTTGTGGCTAATTGTTTTAATTTCCTCATGTGAATGTTTTCTGTTGATCTTTAAAACCATCATGCATTTCCTTTGGTAATGCTGAACTGTCTTTCTGCATTATGTTGACATACCATTGGTCCATGTGGAGCTATTTCATATTAACAGTATTGTAGCTGGGAAGCTGGGCACCTGGGGTAAGACTGAAAAACACCACCTGGAATCTCTCGTGATATTATAACCAATGGTCTAAATTGTGTTCCAAATAATTTATATTGCACTTATTATCGAAAGTATTTTATCAACCACAATATTTTTCAAAATATTTATGACAAACTATATTTGTGACTTAACTGTCATTACCCCATTGCTTCAGTGCTCAGGGAGATCCCCTTCCCTGTTGAAGTACTCTGTATTAGGTATTGTCGTAGCAGTTTCTGCTTCTTTGTAAAATAAATCTTTTATTGATTATGAATATTTGTTTCAAAAAGACTTCCAAGCTTGAAGAATATCCCATATTATAGAAAACATGGTTAATTTTTAGCCAGCTTAAATTTTCCTTTCTGTACATCATTTATAATGTGCTATTTATTATATTAATTTGTTATCTTTAAATAGTTTTGTATGCACCACTGCAGTATTATGTTTACTGCCTCCTTCCTGTTGTCCTTTGGTGGCTGGTTATGAGGTCGCTCAATGGCCGCAGAAGAAGATATTTGATGATGCAGAGGAGACCTCCAAATAGAAACACCATATCTTCAGTACTTCATGTTGCTGCTTATGCTATAGGAGTTGAGATTCTGGTAAAATTTTGCTGGTAAATTTTTATGGCACTCATTATTGAAACATTTGCCAGTAAATCTCGAAAGTAACGAAATGATTAAATTATACAAAATAAACGTTCTGTTGAAAGCATTCTTCAAAGCTTCATAATTTCACTCTTAACTTTTGTACTTCTAAATCAGGACATCACATGCCATGCCATTTTAAAATGTGGGCACCTCTGTTACTTTAATTTAACTGTAAGAAGTTGGAAGAAAGAACGGACAAGGTAATCATTGAGTAATGTAGAGATATGAAATATGTAAAAATGTTTAATATTTAGTCATTTAGTTCTTGATTCTAAGCTGTGGGTTTCAATTTCACCAAAATCCTTTTTACTCATTATTATGACATCTATTTCAAAATTATCATTTGACCATCTTGAAATTTGAATTGATGATCAGGTTTTTTTAAATGTTGAATTTTCACCCCATCTTCACTTTGGCTTAAAATACAGGGTGTACACAAATGATCTGAGCGGTTTCCAAAATTTATGTAAAAAAAAGTTTACAGTATACAGGAATGAAACTTACACCATTTGAAAGACTATCTCAAAAAGTTTTTTCTTTAGTTTTTACGCTAGTTGAGTTCAATGTGAGCACCATTTGTAGCTCTGCACTCATCAAAACGATACTCTTTTTCTTGCCAGACGTGTTGTAACATTTCATGGTGAACATTCCCAACAGCGTTTCGTATTCTCTTCTTCAAATTTTCCAATGTTGCTGGCAGTGGCAGATATAACGCACTGGTTCCAAAGGTATTATTTTATTTAATTAGTGACCTCCCCTTTTCCCATATATCTGTTTCATCTGAAGTTCTCAGAAAGTTCAATTTAATGAGGGTATCAAAAACTTAAATATTACATTGGAGAATCCTCTTTCTTATTCCCCATAGCAGCAGATGTTATTTTTCATCTCATTTTCTATTTATAGCTGTATGATAAATATGTATGTATTTTAATGCTAATGGCAATTAAAAAACTAGGATAATCTTATTCTTTGCATTTGGTCGAACATACTGCCACACAATATTATTTCCATTTCAGGTGATGTCTTTTTTTCATCGCTGGGTTCTTTCTGTAGGAATGGTTGGATTAGCATTTTCATCTCTCCTGAAAGATCGATCAGCTGACCGCAATTATACAAGGAGACATCTGTCAAGGATTTTTTTTTGGACTGCATCATGTTTCATGCTGGGAGTTTTTCCCTTAATGCCTGTTGTTGGCAAGGAGGTCAACACTATGGTGGTGTAAGTTTATCACAATCATAATTATTCTGTTGCAATAGCCAATAACTAAATATTGAGATTTGTTTAGTGATATATTGTAATTTTCAAATTAAACTTTTTTGTATTCTTCAGAATTAAACTATAAATTTAGGTAAGAAATATATCATTAAAATTATTCAAAAAATCTTTCTTAATTGTATAATATATAGTAACAATAATTTTACAGAATGATGGCTGGATGGCTCTTTGTTGTTATTGGAATGTTGGGAGCATTATTGCTTGCAAATATAAACTCAAAATCTGGAAATATTGTTCATTCTTTTGGAAGACTGCCACTTTCTTTATGGGTACAATTGTTATTGCTCATACCCTTGGCTACATGGAATATCGGTGAAGCTGATAAGAGCTTCAGTGAAAAAAAAGGACTTCCTCTATTATGCCAAAGTCTCTCTTGGATTCTTTCAGGTAACATAGTTGTTTAAATGCTAAGTTCTGTGAAGCCATAACATTATTCTTTTGTGCCATTCATTTTCCTAAAGGTAAACATTCCACTGATTAGTGTCTTCTTTTCAGTATTATCGATTGTCCTGCCTCTGTCAGCATCACGTCGTTGCACTCAGTCAAACTTTCATTTGGTTATGCAGCAGCTCATGAATGTGTGCCTGTCAATGTCAGTGCCTTTCCTCCTTCTCAGCGTTAATCATGAGGGACTTTTTCTCCTTGCCTTGGTTCTCAGTATTCATGCCTGGGTTCTTCTGGAGTCTGCTGATAATTCTGATATGAAAGACATCAAGGAAACTGTCTCAAGAGATGACTTCAGGAGGGCTTACTTTTTTGTATCCTTTAATTCTTTTTGAGCCAGTGTAGATTTTTGCTGCTGATGCTTTCATCATTAATCTTTGCATTATGAACTCCTATCAACAATAGTTTATTCACAGCATTTGGGTTGAAGTTTTTTCACTGTTCTTGTCTTATTTATAATGGCTCAGCTAAAATCTGGTGTATTTTTTCATTTAAATATTAGCTGTTAGAGGTTATTTGAAATATTTTCAAGTGCTGGCAGCCCCAAAGTAAAGTAGATAAATTTCTCAGAAATGATCCTCCTTTCTAGTTAAACTATATAATTTCTTTAACTAATTATCACGTAGATGTTCCTGATAATCACATCTTTCTTTGGAACTGGCAATGTAGCCAGTATTAATTCCTTTGATCCAGCGTGGGTGCGGCGTTTCCTATCCATGTTCTCTCCTCATGCGATGGGAGCTCTTATTCTTGCAAAGACATGCTTTCCATTCCTTCTTGTCTCATGTGCCTTCAGAGCAATTAATTTGCTGCTTAATGTAAGTAGAAAAAATGACATTTATATCCTTGAAATTGCTGAATTTCATTTTTGTCTTAGTGCAGGTGTTTTTCATATAACAAATAAAAGAGAATGGTGGATGCATTAAAGTTGCATTTTTAAATAATGCAGAATTCAGATACAAATGAGCACTTATTGTTAGACAAAGAGACAGAGAAAATGACTGTTTTGTTTTAGTTTGGAAATTGCATAAATCCTTGTCAAATAATATTTTGGCCAGTAGAACCTCCATGCAGTTTTCAGTCAAATAGAATGCAAAGGTGCAGTACTTGCAGAGAAATCAAATTTCTATATTTCGTGGAACAGGGGTTCTAGTTCAACAGAACAGGATATGTAAGATATAATGTTTTGTGCTAAAATAAATAATTCAAACAAGGTTTATTTATTAAAGAACCTTATGCAATTCCTATACTTACATAACACAATAAATTACTGTAGTAATTATAATACGAACAAAGCATCCAGTAATGTGATGTATAGAAAATCAATGGGCGAGAGGCAATGTAGGCCATAGACCTGAGATTTGAATGGGAAATTTGTATATTATTTTTATAACTCATAAGCTAAAATTGCTTTATAAAACTAATGATATGTATCTTGGTTACAAAGTGACAATCTTGTTACATTAACATGATGGTTCCTATTTTTTTTAACTGAAATACATATCATTGTGGGAAATGTGGAAACAGGTAAAAAATGCATATTGTTAGTTTTATGAAACCAGTTAGATGTTAGCTTAGGGATTTTTCTTTCATTTTTCTCTTAGTAATTCTTATTGTTCTTCAGTACATTGTATTATTTGAAAATATCTATTTTAGTCATTTAAGTTTTTAAAAAGTCTAATTTTGTGTTATGCAATCTACCAAGCACAAAGGCCACCATATCTCCTTAAAAATTTACTAAAATAGCTAACAAAATAGAAGGTGTATACCTAAATTTTTACCTTCATAGTTAGTTAAAAAAGCAATAAGTAATAGTTTTACCTTTACTTTCACACTTGACTATCTATTGCAGGTTCCAACAAAGCAACTTTTCCTTGTCGTGTTGGCTTTAAGCGATGCTGCTGGACTACATTTCCTCTATCTAGTGAAGGACAAAGGTAGTTGGTTAGATATTGGATCTTCACTATCTCATTTTGTTATATTGGAAACAATGGTGTTATTTCTCCTGTTGTTATACGGACTTTCATGTGTTCTTATACCATCTAGTATTTTATTGCATTCAAAGCCTTCGGTATTGGTGAATACTTCTGTAAAAGTCATACTCAACTCTCTAGAAGAAAGAGAACATAGACAAAAGGACAAAACTCACCATGACTGAAAAGTCATCATCATTTAAAAAAATAAATTTCAAAATGGCTGAACAATCAAAGAGCAATGCTGGGGAGCATTTTTTCCTGCTTTGTTTTGTATTTTATTTTTAAGAGACTTTTATTATTTGAATATTCAGGAGGTCTTTGTGAATATAAATTGTGTTCATTGTAGCCTAAAGTACTGCAAAAAGCTCTCTTATAGTTTAAACTTTTCTTACATTGTAAAATTTTTCTGGTTGTGAAGTTAGCAATACAATGTATTGCAAATGATAAATTTTGTATAATTGATATTCAGTCAGTTATTTGAATAAAATTTTAAGATAATGGAGTGTACATTTTTTTACATTGATACAATCCAAAAGATGAAATCCATAAAATAACTTTTGAACTGTGAGATAATATTTTATATCAAGTTCAAAACTTAACTAATGTTGGTATTTTGAAATTTAAGTAAAATTTTTAATACAAGATTTATAAATTTACTTACTTGTTTTCCATAAATAATTGATGCTAAAATTACATTTTTTCCTTTTGAACTGTACAGCTTCACAGAATATTCACTTATCATTAAAATTTCAATGATATATGCACCCCATCTTTAAAAGAAGTAAACTTGAGTTTTTCAAGAAAATTGTTTTTGACATTGTCAAACTATAGCTTTTTAGCTAACATTAAAATTGATATGCAACACACCTATCCTACTTTAGAAAATACTTCCATGCACTGGATACTTCACTACTCGATTCAGTTGTCTTTTCATAAAAGACTAGTTTCTGAAAAATATGGAAGTTTTATTCTTGCAAGCACTGTTGTCAGTATCAGTATTTTTGACTTTATCCTAAGTCATTATTTTGATTGTCAATGCTTCTTTGCTAAGCGATTCAGCAAGTTTTCTTTGGAAACCGTCTATTAAACGTTCTAGCAGATAATCACCGTTTTCTTGGCAATACAAAAGCTGCTGGTGGCGAGTTCCTCCTTGGCAAGACATGGAAACTTTCCTGGGATACCGAGGATCTCCTTAGAGGAATATAACGCAGCTGATGGTGGCTCTCTGAAACACCCAGCTTTTGCCAGTGTTGCATGGCACCGCCCTTTCCACGCACATTCACATCCAACATCCGCTCTGCCACACTTGTGATGCCCCTTTGTGGTCTGACCACTGACTGAGCCTTACTCATCTCACTTTTTCTCATTTGCACTGGTAAAGCAGCGTCTGATAAGATCGATTCACTCATTTCACTGTCCCCAAAATGTCCTGACTGGGCCACTTTTGTCTCTTGAGAACTCTTATCTCTAACTGGGTAGTTTGCACCGCTGTTTCCTTTATTTGTGTCTACAGAGTGGTCACTCCCTCTTCCCACAATCGCTCTTGGATAGTATTGTGGTAAACCTCGACCCATTGCACTCACCGAGGTGGCCTGTGAAGGCACTGCGATTGGTGCTGTTTGACCATCTTTAGGATTGTTTCTAATTGGTGAGTTGACAGATGGGGTTTGTCCCTCACTAGCCGAGGTGCTCCCTGAAGACATTGGTGGGAAATACTTTGGCTTTCTCCTAGCTGCTTCGCTGGAGTCATTTCCCATAGGACTTGTAGACCCCATAGGCGATGTTCCTCCACCGACACCTAATACCATCCCAGACAATGTGACTCTGGCATATTCCTCTGCCCTTGCCAAGAATGCGGCTAGCCTTTGAGGCAAAAGCTGGACCGTTTCCACGACAGGTGCAAAAGGACCTCCGCTTTTTTCTGTTGTTGTTATGGTAGAATTAGTTGGTGAAGGAGGGGAAGTTAGTTCATGGGTTGAAGTTGAAACAGTTGTCGATTCCATTTCATCCTCATTTTTACTTGTACTCAGAGGAAATTCCCTTTCTGCTCTAATGAAATCTTCATCATAGCCTACCCAGTGTTGCCATGTTAGAGGGGCATGGATGGGGGGAGGGTCCAATTCTGGAGGGGACATCTCTGGATGCCATCCTCCCCTTGGTTCATATAGAGAAGAACTGTATATGGGAATATGTCTCGGTCTCCAATGGGAGACAGCTGTGTGACCGGAAGAACGTTTTGACTGAGTATTCTGCTTTTCTCCCTCAGAATCCTTGGAAGACGGTTGGAGTGAATCATTCCTTTTGTTGATGTTATTTGTAACCTCTCCAGGATCGATAAAAGCACGGGCTCCATCTTCTCGGCTTCCAGGACCATCTGGGCTTAGGCTGTTATTCGACCCATCGTTTGTCAGTGGTTGCCAGGAGCTGTCAGTCTCATCCGAGCTTCCCTTGTTATTGCTGTGGATCTGTGGACTAAGTAAAGGGTCTTCCTGCCCTGCGCCAATGCCAGCTGTCAATGCTTCAGATTTGGTCAAGTTTTTTCTCTTTTCCCATTCCTCCATTACTTCAGGCTTTTTGTTGTCATTCTTCTTCTCGTCTCCTTTGTCATCATTTTTTTCAGGCGTCTCTTCTTTATTGGCATCTAACCCCTCATCTCCAACATAGACAACCTGTGTTGGAATTCTAGTTCCTTCTTGGGTATTTGTTGAAGAGGACCCATCAGCAATGTTTGGGCTTTTAACTTCATTGTCATTTGCCTACAAAAGAAGAAACATTATTTTAATAATATATTGTAAATTTTGTAAATCATTCCCACTAATTGTTACTACCGTTACTTTCAAACATGAGATAAGAGATGCAGTTAATTTATTAATATGAAATTTTTATTCTGATTTAATAATGGGTTTAAAATAATGGTCTTCTTTGATTTAAGTATCTGTGGAGCATAGTGAAGGCAAAAAAATAGTCAAATTACTCATGAAATTTCTTTGTTTAAGATGTAGTGCAGATATTTAAATATTATTTCCTTTATTTGTTGAACCTTGATTTTGAAATCAGGAAATATATTATGATTTTGCCTATATAGAACAAGGAATATGACTCATCAAAAAGTTTTCATTGTTACTTATACATCAAAACTTACATGAACCTATAATGTATCCGTCTGACTTGTGCTCAAACTATTTATGAATTTACAAAAATATTGGGAGTGCAATTTTTGCATGTGTATTGTATCCGATGAAAACTAAAAAATGAATACAGTACTACATTCACAAATTCCGCACTATTTCATTACATTAATCTCTCAAGTTGTTATGGAAAATTGAATAATCACAAAGTTTGAGAAATAAAGGAAAAACTAAACTATTTTTTATCTTATGAAGATATGGAACAAATATGGCCATCTTCTAAATAAATTCAGGCTGCACTTTGTGGACTACAATGCTACAACTGTAGCAAAACCAACCATATTTTAATAAATCATGGAAGATGCATAGTTTAATTTAATCTGTATCTAGTACAGGAGACTTCCGAGATTCGACCATTTGAGATTCAACCGTTTGAGATTCGACCGTTCGAGATTCGACCAACTCGAGAATGCGACCGGTCGAATCGACCCAGCCGATCGATCGGTCAAATTAGAAACTAGTTTACGCGAAGTAATTTTCAGCCTGCCCGACCACGAGAGGTTTAGTTTCAGTCTAGACATCATTATTTCTGCTCTAATTTTTTGAATTTGTGCTGATTTGACATTCGATGGTTCGAGATTTGACCACGTTTTCAGGAACGCATCCCTGTCGAATCTCGGGAGTCGCCTGTATTATCATATTTAACAATTATGAACAGTTGTAGTAATTTCAGTGAATGGATAAACTCCATATTTATCTTTTATTTCTACAAAAGCTAACCAAATCAGATCTGAAAATTTATTAATATCACACACCCAATTTACAAACCAATACAATCTATTAATACATAAAGAAAATTTTCTGAAGTACTTACCGTTTGGGGCCACCTATCTTGTGATGGACTAGATGTGTCAAGATGTCCATTTGGAAGGATAGGAATAGGATGTGGAATAGGAACTGAAGGTGAAAAAGTTGGTGCCTCAATTGGTGGATTGCAGTCCCCAGGATAAAGAGGTAGCATGACTGGCACATTCGTTTCTAATATAAGTCCCTTGTTGCAGAATGATGCACTGTAATACAAAGTTATTTTGATATTTTAAGCATTCACTGAAAAAAATTATGCTTTAGCAATTGTATTTTAGGCAATCTATGATTTCAGATACAGTGGGCCCTCAACTTACGATGCTAATTCATTCCAATAAATGCATCGTATGTCGGAAAAACGTACGTTGAACCCTGAAATCTACGTAAAACCTCTAATTCGTATTTTTTGCCCCTAAATAAGGCTTTTCCCATGAAAATAGTTATTTTATGTAGGATGACATATTCTTTTACATATACGTACGTTTATAATTAATAAAATATAACAGAAATAAATAAATAGAAATACATGTGCGTCATTTTCGTCACAGTATGTACTCTTTTCGATTTCAATGGATTGGCGCTGCAACTTAATATCTTTTAACTACTGCGGCACTCAGATATGGAGTTGCGTTACTTTTTCATGCTTTTGGTTTTCTACTTTGTGTCTTTCTATGCTGAGAAGTCTTGGGACATAAAAAGGACCTTTCATCATTGTAGCCTCAGTCTTTCATCATAGGTTTCCCTTGCAACTTTGTTTCTTTTCACTGTACGTATTTGTATAGGCGGCAGTGAACGCGTTAAGACAAAAACAAAGGAGGCTATTCGTTAGAACAATTTAAAAGACACATGTGATTGACGGGTCAAGAACCAATAATGCATGCTGATTGTCCATCGTATGTCGCAGTTTCATCCTATGTCGATACTACATGGAAGCATGGGAGGTTCATCAGAAGTCAAAAAATCATATCATGAGGCCATCGTAAGTCAAGGACCCACTGTATTTGCAGTATTGCAGGTATAACAACTGACAATATATATTAATGCAAAATATTATAAATTTCCCCATTATCAGAAAATGAATTATAATTTAATTAGAAGATATTTGACTACTTAATTATTTTTGAAATTTTTACCGAATTTAAGAGAAATTTTAATGTAAATCCATGTATACTTATGATTATATTCACCTTTTCCCAAAACTGTCTCCAATGGTAACCTTATCAATACTCCAGCGAGCCAATCCACTTGATATCCAACCACTGTATGCTACGTAAAGAACCTCAACTTTAATTGGTTCTTCCAATACTGGATGTGGAACTATGATTCTTGATAAAGATCCTCCAGCTTTCAGCTCTTCATCATCTTTGCTGCAAAAGTTATTTTTTATAAGATAGGTCTGATATTGCTAAGAAATACACTCAAATGAAGTGAATCTAAATATTTTGTTTATTAGTTTATCTTAAATTACTTACCGAGTCAAAACGAAAGTTTCATTGGCTTCTGGAACTGATCCAAGAACGGTAATTTGTATCCTACCATAACTGATAACTGGAAGAGCACTTGGTGTACTTTCTACTTTGACTAGGTATTGATGAGCTAAAAAGAAACAATAATCTAATTATTTTTATGTTCTATAAACACAACTCAGCAGTCAATTGAAAAAATTCCTGCATTCAATGAGAAAACTTTTGTAAATTTCTTGAAATAAACAGAATGAATTCAATTCAAACTTTTTACATGCAATGCATGTTTTTTATTGTAGTTAGTTATTTTTCTATGCTATGTAAAGAATGAACAAAAGTGCTCTAATCCAGTAACCTATCGAATAGGAATTTAAGGGCACAAAAAGAAGAATCTTAGAGGGTTTATGCAACTTTTTGAACAATTTCATAAACTTTTAATTTCTGAATTTGGAAGCCAGTTTCATACCCATGGAACTTACCACAAAAAGGCTCATCATCACGTGTGATAAGGTATAGGGTACCATGTCCATTAGATCGGTCAGCATAGTAGCCCATGTTGCCACATCTGTTCTGTGATGAGCATGGGAAGCAGTCACCTTCGAGAAATTTCTCATACGACTCACAAGGGATAGCAGGGAAATGACATCGTGGAGAAACTGAATCGGTGAAGAATTTGTACGCACGACGATGGTTGCAAAGTGATCTGCCATGGGATTCAGAGCTTGCTGTAAAATGAATATTGGAAATTAGTATATATTTGTTTGAATAAATTCAATTAAATTTTTTTACATCTCAAAAACAAGTTAGCATAACAGCCTATATTTTGAAGCAACTTTTGTAACACTTGTAAACAATGGTATTTAGTGGCGGATTAAGACTCTCTGGGGCCCCTAGGCACAGGAACTTTAGGGGCCCTCCTCGTAGTTTGTGATGATATGAAGAAAGCTATGATATACTGAAAAATGCTTTATTAGCAAAATAATGCTATATTATTTTTTTCTTTTTCAAAAAACATGAGCCTAAGCCTCACAAATTCACCAACATCTGGAAGTCAAACATGTAGGCATAGCAGATGAGTAGTCTACGAACTAAATGAACTGCACCAGTTCGATCAGATGTCGAAATTACATGCAGAGAGTATTGTATTAATTGCTGTATTTCAATTATTTACTTTCTTTAGAATAAGAAAAACGTATTTTTACATTGTTAATTCATTTTCTTTTTGCTTTCAATAATATTGCCTATATAACAGCCAACCTATGGGGTTGGGGTCCCCTAAGCTTAGAGCCCCTAGGCACATGCCTACTGTGCATATTGGGTAATCTGGTAGAGATGGTATTCAATTATAAATGAAGTTGGTTAATAGTAAATTTACAGAAGATTGGAGTTTGAATCTTCTTCAATACAGATTAATTTATCAATTCCAGCTAAATAAAATTTCCTGTGACTTAAACATGCACTTTTTTATTATATGTTATTGTTATAATTCTTCCCATATTTAAGTTTTAAAGTTAAAATATCTTATGATTATGAAAATGTTAAACTTACACCAAAATATATCACTAACAGCACCAACAAAGAGATTGGAACATCCTTTTTGCATTCTTCCTCCATTTGGGTAAAAGTCAACATGTCCCATTGGCTGCCACGATCCCAATCCTCCCAGGATGAGATTTTCTCCATTAGAATGAATTACATCAACAAAGGTGGCATCTGTAGAATCCAAGCGTACCATTGGATCCTGATTCTCAAATAACGGTCCTGCTGGATCCAAACCTAAAGGAAATGACAATAAGTTAGGATTCATTAAAAAAAGCAATGGCTTTTGGCTTTTAGGAATGCTTAAAATCACATAAATCTTAGACAAATTATTTTAAAGCTTATGATTAGGGTTAATAATTTTAAAATTGGGAATATCTATTTCTCTTTTGTTGGATATTAAAGTGGTAAAGTTTTTCAACCTTAGGGAAGCAATAGAAATATATTTTTCTTGCCAGATAAGTATAGACAAGAGTTTTAAAAAGTAAGACAAAGTTTTTCAGCATGGAGCTTATCACATTAAAATAAGACAGCATTTGAACAATATTTAGCATCATTATTAATAATTATGCCTAAAAAAGGACAAGATCCATGGCTATCAGAAATAAAGCCACTTGTAATAAACAAATTTAAAATTTATTATCAAAGCTGCTATTTGCTCAAATGAAATTTCCTTTTTAATTTTAATAGCCTCTCAATGAAACATATGGAACATAAGTTCTACTTTATCCAAAGCATTTGCAATGTTATATGGAAGAAGATGCATGTCCAGCTACACTCCATACCTGCCATTGATGTTGTTCAAAATTTAGAACACTCAGGCACATGACCAAATGGAACTTTTACACCAACTTATTTTGTGATAAACATGTCTTACCTGTGATACGACTGAGATTTTGCAGCTCTGCACCTGCAAAACCTGCAACATGTGCTCCCAGGCTGAAGCCAATCAAGTGGACTCTTTGCAAGTCAAGACCTAATGAATCACGAAGACGTCCCAATAGCAAAGCCAACTGTTTACCCACCAAGCGAGTGTTTGCTGCTGCACGTACATAGTTAGGAATGGTAGCACCAGCTTCCCAGTCAACACAAATGACATTACATTCCTCCTGTGGTGGTTATTAAAAGAAAACTATAATCAGAAAATTTAACTGAAGTATAATATTCTAATTAATAACAACTATAATCTTTAAACACGGGTAAATTGTGTCAGCATTGATTAAATCTTTTAATTTCCTACACTTCTTCAATTCCCTCCACTCTTGAATATGAAGTTGAAAATTTGTCGCTGAAAGTTGATCTCTCTAAATAATTACCAAAATACCAAATTAAGAATATGTAATACTAAAATATAAGATTAATGAATCAACTTTTCTATGTACAAAAAAGAGTTATTGATATCATCAATAGAAATTTTGAGTGATTTGGTGTTTATGCATTGTCTTAAAATATTTCTTTTTAACTATTGCTGACCATATTTCATAATTAAAAAAATTGATGATTTATAATCTATTGATATTATCTTTCAATATGATAATCCATACATGCTGTTTATATTTCAATACTTTTAGATGTAACACTCAAAATACTAACCACTGACATAAGTGCAGACCTCATCTCAAACACCCAAATATTGCTGCAGCTGCTTCCAAAGCCATGAACAATGACTTTAGTGGGTGTTGACACATTGAGACCTGCTTGTAGCCAGTCTGAGGGGCTGAAGGCAGTTGAGGACACTAGATCAGATGAAGTAGGAGATGAGAAAGAGGTAGAAAATGAAGGAAGCTTTTGGGCAGCTGGAGATTTAGGAGTTGTTGTGTTAGGATCTTTAGAAGGTGTGTCACGTACTGGTCGATTGTACCCAGTCTTCTCAGAGTTGGATGAAGCAGATGAGACAGAAGAGAAGGAGGAAGTGGTAGAATAGGTGACCGAAGTGAAATTTGAGAAAGGAACAAGGAGGGCTGGACTATGAGGACGGTGGCGAGAATAAAGGAGGAACTGTGTGGAGACCTCCTCAGGTGGGGAGGGGAGCATGTCGAGGTAACTGAATGGTCCAGCATCTCGAAAGCAGCCCACACTTTCATAGCATACCACACTCTCCGAAGCCCTCTTCTCCCTATGAAGGGAAAAGAAATAGGATTAGTTTATTAAATGTAGACCTGTACACTTACGGAAAATATTATAGTAGATTGCAAGTTTACAATTGCTCTCCATAAATTTTATCAAAACCTAAATGAATTTGTGATAACTATGATTTTAAATAAGTCTTGGTTATCATCATCTTATAAAACAATGAATTTAAGTGTTCCAAAATCCCAAGTTATGCAAGAAAATTTCCCGAAATTGTGAAAACAAATTATGTATTTGCAAATATTTCTTTTACTCAGTTAAACAAACCTTTCTCAGTTTAGATGTATATTTTCTAAATAATAACAGAAAATTTATCCATGCAATGAGATATTTTCGTTTGTTCCATATATGTATACAGGGTGAGTCTTAATTACATACCTTAAATATAATCATCGTGTTCTATACCTACAGACAAGCAAAAAAGTACATATAAACATATGGTGGCAACCGCTTCGTTAGCGAGATATGGCAATATTACATATTGCAGCAACGAGGCAGCTCCGAGAAATGGAGAAAGCAATCACTCAGTCACACAGGGTTACTGTTCTGGTAGATACGTTACATATCAAAGAATACTGTGGACTATTTGGTAGATGAATTAACAGATATGATACTGCTGTACGGAGAAGCAGAGTGTAACAGTGCAGTTGCTGCATGTCTTTACGCCAAAAGGTAGCCGCAACGACAGCATCCAAATCGCAGGATATTCATTTCTTTGAAATGTCGTCTGAGAGAAACGGGTTGTATGTGGCCCATTATGACAATGCTGGTAGACCACAAAGTCACAGGAGCGTCGATGTGGAAGAGGATGTTCTGCATTCGGTTGAACGGTCCCCTGGTACTAGTGCCAGGCAGTTGGCTGCCCACCACCAGATTTCCCTGCGAATGGTGTTGAGGGTGTTGCATGATCAGTTGTTGTATCCATTCCACGTACAGCGTGTTCAATCTCTACAACCGCTGCTGGATTATGAGTGTCAAAGAGCATTCTGTGAATGGCTACTGCAGCAGGATGCAGCATATCCAAACTTTCTCAGCCGAGTTTTTGTGATGGTTGTAGCATGCTTCACAAGGAATGGGATTTTGATTAGTCGTAACCAGCACACATGGGCTAATGAAAATCCACATTCATTACAGGAAACACGATTCAAACAGCAGTTTGCAATTAATGTTTGGGTGGGAATAATTGGCGATCTCCTCCTAGGTCCTTATGAGTTACCACCTCGACTATCAAGGTCCTTCTATTTACAGTTTCTATCTCAACAATTACCGCAACTAGTAGACGACGTACCCTTAGGAATGCGGCAGACAATATGGGTATTGCATGATGGGGTTCCTACCCATTCTGCTCGCGATGTCAAACGATATTCGAACAGTCACTACTCAGGACGATGGATAGGACGAAACGGACCAGTTGTGTGGCCTCCACAATAACCCGATCTCACTCCTGCCGACTTTTACTTGTGGGGCCATCTAAAGAGCATCATTTACGCCAATGATGTAATATGCAGGACGAGCTATGGAATGTCATTGAAGCTGCTGGGACGAAAATACGCGAAATGCCTGACATCTTTCAGCGGACCAGGAATTCTTGGCGCAACAGGGCTCAGTTGTGCACTGACTATAATGGTGGACAGTTTGAGCATCTTTTGTAAACCATATGTAACTGACCAGATGCCGTTCTGTTCACAGCTAATTAACTTTTGATCCAAAACTACGTTATTTGTCTACTTTTCTTTCCCCATGCTCATGTTACCATATCTCGCTAACAAAGCAATTGTGACCATATGTTTATATGTACGTTTTTGCTTGTCTGTAGGTGTAGAACATGATGCTTATATTTAAGGTATGTAATTAAGACTCACCCTGCATATGTAGATCAAAGTTGATCAATAAATTCTCATTTCTTAACTTTTGTGATTAAATGCTTGTTTTGAAAATATTTTAAAAGAAATGCTGTAAATATTCTGTAGATAAGTATTTATACAACTCTCATGCAAATCGTTATGTTTTAGAAGGTGTAGAAAAAGTTAGCATTTATTCTAAATTTTCTGACTCATTCCACAACTGTTTTACCACACAAATGGCCTTAAATCACACATGAAGGGAAAATGTTTAAGAAATTAAGAAACTTTTGCACGTGCACTGCTTGCATCCAAAATTAGTGTTTTGAGAAGTAATAAATTTCTTACCTTTGGAATTTTTTATGAGTATGCCTCTGCTGCCATTGTGCCATGGAACTAATAACCGACTGGAGGATCTCGGCATCGTGTTGTTCGTCCAGGGCCTCCAGGGCGGGAGTTGCCCATGGAGTACCACCGACCTTGGGAGCAGCTCCCACTGTAGCCACCAGAAAAGAACAATAGCCGAATGCCAATAATTAACTCTCCGGTCATAATTGATATAAATTTCAGTGGTGTAGCAAACTTTTATGGGACCCCATGCAAAATTCGATTTTGGGGCCCCTATCATTAATCTTAATATGTCAGGGGCATTTGAGGACCCCCTTTGGCTGGGGGTCCCGATGCATTGCACCGGTTTGCTACATGTATGCTACACCTCTGGTTAATATGCAGATGTATAATGAGGTAGCACAAAAGTTACTATAGACTTAAGAAATACTTACTAAGTAACATCTATAATTTTGTTCATTAATAACCAAAATATTCGCAAGAAAGAGATTTTTAAAGTTTAGTTTTTAAAAAAATTTCTAATCATAATAATCGAATAAAATACAATATTTTGAAAATACATGAAAATTTCATAATGCTGTTCACGTAAGATTCAGCATAGCAGAATTGAATACATTATTGAATAATATATGTCCACTTCAATAACAACAAGACTTTGGCATAAAAAAGTATAATAATAAATTAATTTAATCTTAAATTATTACGTTAATTTTCATTTCTAACCTTTCGAATTCTTTCGAAACGCTCCATTTATAACTTGAGAGTGTGAAATAAGGTTTTTTTCTTTTATCCAACGTGAAAAATTTGGGTCGACATCTTGTTTCTGTGAGTCCCGAGCGAATATCTCCACCCGAATCACCCATGCTCAGGAAGAGACTCGATCGAATAGATAACGTTCATGCTCGCGGTTCGGAATTTTAAGGGCGTGTTAAGCGCGATATTTCTTTCCCCGGGAGTTTTAACGTTGATTGATCGAGCTTTTTCGATGTGGTGCACTCCGAAGAATTTTCTCCTCTACGCTTTCTCTCCGGTTGTGAAATGTTCATTGATTCCATGTTGCTCTCGTACGCTTCATAGACCACTATCCAAGTGGGGATTGATTTAAAGGGGGTTTCTAGCTTGCTCATTATGAAAGCTCGATCGGCAAAAATCTGACATTCATGATGCGTAGGCAATAAGAATTTGACAATTCTTATTGCTTTGCGAACTGAGTTAAGCTGCGAATTTAGGGCAATTAACGAATTTAATTGAGGCAAACATTAAAATACTCGTAAATAAAATTAAGTAATGCGTTCTAAAATGACGTTTTTTTGTGTACCGAGAGATAGATTAGGAGCACAAATACAGACCAAATATGTGAATAAACGAGATGTTTCTTATCAGAAAACTGCCCCGAGAAAGGAATTTAGCAAGTTATGTAGTGTTATATTTTCTTCTAATAGATTAATAGACATTACTCCGGTTGGTTCCAGGGCCGGTTTCAGTTAAAAAATATGTGTAAGCGAGTTAAAAGTTTACCGCCCCTCTGGATATTAAAGGCATAAAATAATATTAATGATACACTAAAATGAGAAAATAAACTTATTTTACAGTTTTATTTTTTCAAAAAAATATTCAGCTGAATATTTTCAGAAAATAGAAATAAAACATTCACTGACCTAATAACAACATTACTATGTAATGATTGTATTACCGAATATTTTTATATTGCAACTTTACGAACCAAATTTTCGAAAAGGACGAGATTAAGTTTTTTCGGGCTTTTTTCTTTGCAAAGTCATTTATCAGGGAACAGAGAAGGAAGCTACGTGCAAAAGGTAGAGATCCCGAATGTTAAATAGCTGCACAAAGAGACAAATCACAACCTCTAGAATTGAAGGTTCACTGTATTTGGGACGGGAAGGTTATTTGAAATTACAATGCGTAATCCCTAAAAGCACATGAAACTTAGCAGTATAATTATTGCTTTTGCGTGTATATATTCCGTTAAAGAGATTAAGGAAAGTGCACAGTGTATCGGCGTAAAACTTTAAAACGTTTATCTTGCCGCCCTTCTTAGGTGACACCTGTAAGCGGTAGGTTACGTCGCTTACACCTTGAATGTAAATGACATATCATGGCGTAAAATACATAATTTTTTCGCGATGTTTTCAAGTTCTGTGCAATAAACCTTTTAAAAAAATGAAAATGTCAAAAACCGAAATATTTATTTTGCCGCCCCTCTGATGTGGCGCATGTAAGCGGCCGCTTACGTCGCTTACGCCTGAAACCGGCCCTGGTTAGTTCCACATTCACTTTCTCGATAAGAAAACAAAGCAGATATCCAAATCAGCAGGGTTAGCCGCTGAATTGTGAAATTGTTTCCGATTAAACTCGTATATACATTGCCCAATATCATGTAATCATCTGTAGAAAGAGACGCTATGCAACTTGCGCCATATCCAACATACGATATCAATGACCATCGTTTATCTCATAACATTAATTACGGGATATAACATTTAATAAATATCCGAAGTTATGCTAGGGTTATTTTGACTCTTTGTTCTCCATTATTGACAGTCCGACTAGATTCACTTCACTTCGCCAACCTGGGGTGCAAGGAGTACATGGCACCCGGGCGCCAACTAATCGGTGGCGCCTTCCCATCAAGATATTTATATCTTTGTTTCTGTCGTTCATTTAAAAGTTTGTCCCTTATTCGAAATGCTTTTAAGATAAAGCTGAGCAATTCGCTCGATTGGCAATTGAAAGCTAATATTAAACAAACGAAGCAAAGTTTAACTGTAACCATTATCGATAAATTATTTTAAAATTAGAGGCTGTCCATAATACGAATAATAACAGATATCTTCGCTAACATTTATGTAGGGGATAGTGACGGTCTTTTTTTAGGATTGACTAGTAGTCACTTTGGGAGAGGGGAGGGGGGAGAATTATTTTGCACCGGGGCGCCAAACACCCTTGGCGCGGCTCTGGCAAGCGTTAATCAACGCATTTCGACGACTCGAAGTCCTACTTTTAAATCAGTTAGCTATTTCAAGCCAGCTTTCTATCTATAATAATCCGGCGTTATGTTTTTTTATGAATTTCAAGACAACATTCAATGTTCCCGGAAGAGGAGACCGGTGGAACCTTCTCGTAAACCGTTCCGTTAATTTTTATAATGCGCTTCCCAACAGCTCTCGCTTCTTGAGATGTTTGACTCTACCGGTCTCAATGTCCACCCTTTCTCCACCCATAACATCTGCCTACTCCCTTTCCCCTCCCAACACATCTTCCTCGTTTTGCATCTCTCCTTTCTCTCCGAAAAACTTTTGAAACTGGCTCCGCCGCATCCTAACCGCACTCCATTTACCCAGTTGGCGAGTGTCCTCTTGTCGCCAGAGGGCGTGCGTGTGTGCGACCCCGAGGGATGGTGGGGGTGGTGGGAGGGGAGAGTCCTTCAGTACCAGTGCTGCAAGGGAGGTTGCTAGTTTCCACGCATCTCACCCCAACCACCTTCGCCAGCATCGGTGCCGTCGGAAGATGCGAACTTTTTCCTTCCTCTGGGGCAAGCGGGGCTCTCCGCTGCTTTCTCCCGACAGCCTCGCTCGCCCCCATTCTGGCCTCCCTTCATTTTTCCACATGCGCAAAGAGAACACGCCATTCGAGAAAAGCCAGTCGGTTGTATGACAGACCGCGCGAAATTTTCGGAAGTGAGATCTTGTATTGTAGGTTTCCTCGGCGAAAAGCGTTGTCAGAAGGCTCTTTCGGGAGATGGTGCGTTGTTGTGAGCGTTTTAAAACTGGTTAAAAATGCTCACAGAGTAGCCTTTTAATAATTTCGGAAGTGAGATTCACGCGGAAGAGAAAGATGTAACATCGTTTTCTTTCCGTGAGGGCGACGAGATCGAAGGAACCAGTCGCCGATTTGTACACCTTTCTCTGCAGGAAGTAAAGGGTGACGTGATTTCCACCGGAAATAAGAGAGTACGTTGGATATTTCGGGTACTATAAGGTCGTCGGATGTTTCTATTTGAAAGTATCCCAGTTAAAATAAAAGTTTTCATAAAGAGTTAATTGCGTGTTTCCTCCCGCGCGGGGAGTTAGCAATCTGTTTTATCGCTAAGTGATTCGTAATCACGTGCTTCTCGGAGGTTTCCGTTTAATTAAAAATCGCTCGGGTGATGCACTCGCCATGACAACTGCTTTCCGCTTACATAGTTCTACTTTTCCAAAGCCTTCGTCTCGCACAAGTCCATCGCGATGTGTGTGCAGTTTCGTTAATAGCATGCTGTTGAGGAAAGTTTTAACCTTATTGGAAGTAATTAAACCATTGAAATCTATTTTAACAGTTTTATAAACCATTTAAAAATTGAAAACGTTGAAGTCGAGTAGCGAAAAGAATTTGTCAACAAAATACTTTCCGCAGAAATTAGGTACTTTGTTTATTTTTGCAAATTTATTATTTACTCTAACCCAGAATGAATGCGGCAGAATTCATAGTACGAATTATTTCCCGCAGTTACAGATGACATTTTTATTTCGTATTTTCCATCACATTCTACAAGTACGCATACGAATCAGGCAAGGTTTTTGGGTGCGAAGGTCACGAGAAAGAAATATTTACCTCTCAATCCATCAACTAAATGGGAAGCTAGATAACTAGAGCACAAATCTCCGAACGTGGGGAAACTCGATGTGCAAGCAGCAATTGGCCAAACTCTTCATGCACCGCGGATGCAACATTTATGCGCTCACTTTTCCATCTCTTCAATTCTTCTCCTTCCTTTGCCCGCGTTTCTTTTCCTTCGCCCCGTCACTCCATTCCGGAGGGTCTTGACAATGGTCCGCGCGTGGCCCGAGGAGTCGCTGGGCAGTTTGGAATTGTCCCGGATGGAGGTGCGCGTGCCGAGAGGGCCTCCCGAACGTGATTGCCTTTCAGAATGGGGGCATTAAGGAATTTCCAACTGCCCATCCCTAAGTCCGCTCTTCCCCCTACTCCACTCCGCCTCACCTCTTCCCTCTTTTCGCTCCGCGCTGTTTATATGCATGCCCTCCATTCTCCCATTAATACATATATATATATATATATATATATATATATATATATTTGTCGCTAGAGCGAAGAAGTAGTCAATAATGAATTTCTCCTATGGTTTTACTTTCCCCCGACGATTTCTGGGTATTACCGGCCGTAGGCCGGTCATGCGCTCCAACGAATGTCAATAGGTAATATGGACGACTCTGTTGTTATGAGGTAACACTGGTGTTTACTAGAGGTTCGCTTCGATTATTTTCCATAAAAGGGTATTAGAGATTTTTGAATGATTTTTCTGCCGAAAATGAAACTGAAGATCGTTAGTTTAATTAATTCACGTTAGTTATTTAATAAATAACAACAGCTAATAAAACATAATGATTTATTAGGCATCAAATGGAAGTTCAGAAAGCTTCACTGAATTGTTATTTGTGTTAATGATAAGACGGTTTTGCTTTCGTTGGCGAGTACCGTTAGATAAATTGCTTTGTCCCCAAAACCAACGCTCGTTATGTTCTTAGAAAATATTACTCTCTTTCAGCAGAAAAACAAAAGAAAGTAAAAATTTCCCGTGGTTCGTCATTTCCTGTCCACTTCTCACACGCATCACGAACTCACTCGGTTATCCGTAACGACGTCGAGGCAGTTCACAGAAAACCTTTCGTTTTTTAACGAGATTTGTCTATTAGTTCATATAAAATTTCATGCAAATGCTGGTCTTGCCTGCCTATTGAATTAATCCTCCCTTTATTTAGCAACTATTATTGTAAGAATAACTGCGTTATAACATACGTTTTATTAAATTATTAATATATTTATCGTGAGGCGTTTTCTTAATAATTGTGTTGAAAGCAACCGCTACCAATATATTTCAGAGAGCTGGAAAATTTTTTCAATACATATATGACCTCAGATTAATAGACAAAATCAACAATTAAAATTGTGTCTCAAGTGTGAAGGTATAGGACAAACTTTTCAGAGTGAAAACTTAGCAATCGAGCAAAGAAAAAAATTATACAAAACCTTCTATAAATGAGCAATAACTGCAAATGAGGCGCTTGCCAGACAACCCTCTATAGACTTTTTTCATGACTCGCTTTTTACTTTTAGGAGCAAGTTTCTTTTAAGACATTGCGTGAAACATACATTTCTGTAGTTTAAAATTTTTTTATCATATTAATCAATTTTGGTATTATTGTGTATTTTTATAAATACGTGTCTATCTATATATCTACGCCCAAAATAATCTAAAATACAGTAGGAAATTACTCGGATGTAGTCGCTTGGAAATGATGGGGCTTCCTTTTTATAAAAGCCTAAGAGAGAATCGTGACTTTGGATGGGAATCCAATGAACTGTGTTACAATGAATGCGTCACGAACTGGATCGGACTGAAAGTTACGTCGTCGTGGAGAAATTATGTTCAGATGGTGATCTTAGTACCATTGCGTGACTTGGAAAATGTACCAGATTCAGACGGCGAATTTACATCATTTCGACGTCGGCGAAGAAAATATCACCCAAATTTCCCAAAAAGATTTTCTTCCTTTTTGAAAATAACGCAGTTCTATTGTGAAGCCCGAAGAGGTTTAAAATAATAAACTTCCAGCGGCAATTTTTGGACGAGCCACAATGTACATAAGCGGAAACAGACATTGAAATTTTCGATTCCGGGTTTTTTTCCCACAGTCGTAAAGAGATTTTCATGGTTTATATTTCTTACTAAGGGTTCAGACTTTTTATCCGAGAACTACAAAAAAAAACCCCGCATGTAATAAAATCGCGAATATATTACAGAAAAAACTAATTATAAGACTACGACTACCGCAAGTAGAAAAAAGAGTATATAACACGCTGGGGTCCTCATAAACGAGGAATCGTGTTCCGAGGAAGCTCTCAAACGAGCGATTCGGAAAATAAAAAATAACGCTGAACAACCGACGTTCTTAAAGAAAACGACCGACGCGTCAAGAGAGGGAGAGAGAGAGACGAAAAAAATGACGCAGAGAAAGGAGAGACGGAGAGAGTAAAGCGGAGGGGGGAGGAAGAGGGGAGGCGGAGGAGGGAGGGAGGAGAGTTGATGGTTATGAGGGAAGAGTCTTAAGGAGGTCACCGTCCGGCATGGACGGACGGCGAGCCTTCTCTTGAGCCACCGGAGGGAGGTGGAGAGAGAATGGGAGGAGAGAGAGAGAAAGGGGGAGGGAAGGGGTGAGATGAGGAGAAAGATGGCAGCAAGAGCGCTTAGCGGACTTGGGTTTCGGAGACGTGTCAGCCACTCTCGAGCTATCACGCACCTTGGCGGTCATACAGGAGGAATTAACGAGTCTAATCTCGTACTTGGCCCATACGCCAGTTGACGTAGTCAAGGCCACCCGAGCGAAAATCGTCGGAAGACATTCACGCGCGAGGAGATCCCTACAATAGACGCATCCCGATTTGGAAAAAAAAAATTGTGTTATAGAACAAGTCTAGTGAATATTCGCCCGCTGTCGAGTTGACATGATTTCTAAACCGGCTCTTTATGTCTTCTCCAGGTCTAAAGTAGGAGAAGCGCGATATAACTGCTAGGCACCAACATAGAGGCTATTGTTTGTATTTTTTCCTACAACGAAAGTCCATAATAATCATCCTCCCGTATTTGTTAATGCGTAAAGGTTTGAACTAAAGGACAGGAATTTTAATTCAATATAACGAATGTTATTTGATTCCTAAAGTTTCCGATTTTTTTTGCGCCATTCAGGAATAAAAATTGGATAAATAGGTAGCAGCTGGTAGCGTGAAATACTTCCCTCGGGATTATTCTAACCGCTTCTTCCGCAGACGAAAATATGGGACGACAGACGGAGAGAAAAGAGGCGAAGTATTTATGAACTCGTCGTATATGATAGATCGAGCGAGTGAGTGGCTCGCTTTTGGCTCATCGAGACGAGCAAAATGAAGTGATCGGAGAGAAAGCTCACTCGCAACTAACATTTGTGCGAGCGAAGAAAATGCTTTCTACACGAAAATAATCATTGTCAATCATTCGAACCGACAATATTAATCGTTTCGTAAAAGAAAGTCACTTTTTAATGCAACTAATACCAATGGAATGAATAAAACACTTTATGTCAGTTCCATCAATGACTTTTATCGACCTCCATTATCGGAGTTTGGTTAATAAACAAATCACAGAATGATTATAAACAAAACAATTTCCTTAGGAGGTTGTCGTTTTATTAAGAATTTAAAGTTTTCTTTTAAGTGTTTACCGATTTAATAAATTACTACCAAAAAGAACGCAAGAAAAATTCGGAATGCAAACTAACAATAAGTCTAAAAGATGATGAATCACCTCACTTTAAAATTCATTTTGAGCCAAACTTTCTCGGATTATCTTTCACGGTAAAAAAAATAAGCAAGACTCGAGGTTCACTGCTCTTAGATACCGGATCTTGGTGAAGGTACGTAGCAGGCCCCAGATCGGATCCAACGTTTCACATCCTTTAAAGCTTCTGGAAATGCGAACGCTTGAACACCTGAAGTGGGTGTACCAACGGCGATGCAGACGATAATAAACGCTCTCTTGAGAGAGCGCGAAGATGTCGAAAGGCATTGTGAGAGATAGACGCCAAAAACGGCGTTAAAATATCCGTGAGATGAATGGGGACGTCCCTGTAAACAAGGAAAACGGTGACAAAGCACAAAAAACGTCCTGGAAAACAAACTCTGAAAGAGTCGGCGTATTCTCAGCACCGTGGCAAAACGTCCTTCTGACGGATGTATTATGTAAAAAATCTCTTCGAAAATCTCGTGTTCAGTGTTTTTATTTGTTTAAACGCATACCCTATTCTTCCATAATTTGATTACCCTCTCGAGAAACGTATCTTTCATATTTGACAACCTTGACGATATGGATTTCCTTCGCACCTAAGGCCATTTGCACACGTGACGATATTATCGCTGCCGCCCGCCACAGCGACAATTGTCGCTGTCGCATGTGGTTTGCACACGCAACGACATTATCGCTGTCGCGGGATAACTGGCGATATTTCCCTAAACCCGGCGATACTGCCAGTTGTGATTTAGATTTCAATTTAATATAAATAAAAATGTATTTCCATTCAATTTACCTATCTTATTTTGTTCCTTCCGGTTCAAACTTTCAAACTCCTCCTCGAAAAACATGAACACTTATTTCCACTTCCAATTATAGTAATAATGGATAGACAGAAGAAATGGGTGGGCCAAAATTTGAAAGAAAACGGTTTACTGAAAGACGTCACAGAAGGAAGAATGTTAGGAAAGAGGCAAAGAGGTAGGAAGAGGATAGGTATATTAGATTCGTTAAAAGAAGGGATGGGATAAGAGAATTTTAATTTGGTGGTATGTTCCTAAAACCTACCGGAAGGTAGAATTACTTTGTATTGTATTGTATCGTTATTTTAAATAAAGACTATTGAAATTTTTTAAAATTATTCACGAGTGTAATTGCTGATAATTATTCCCGAGGACGCTGATGTCTAGAGCAATAATATCCATTGCTCTGTATGGAGAAAGTTATGTGTTGGCCACATCAGATTTTATATTTTAATTACACCATTCTCTTTATATTTATCACGAGATTAACGTATCAGCACGCAAAATAGCGCCGTTCTTCTTTTTACTCCTTTTGGAATTTCACGGATGGTGATTATTTTCGGCTATAAGATATTAAATATTTATGATAATAAAATATCTCGTGTTTTATAAATCCACGCCCTTTACCGCCTTCAAGATTTCTGCGTCATGTCCGGCTTTTGCCGAATGTCCGGTAACCCCTCTCATGACGTAATTAGGCAGACGTGACGTGTTTGAGTGTCGCCTTCGGAAGACTAGACGATGACCAATGCGTCATTTTCACGCCCACGTTGGTTTTTGCCCCAAAATACCGGCGGAAGGAAGGAAGGACGGGAGACCTACTTTACAAGCATCTGTGACGGTGGCTGGTTCGGCCACTCCCTCTTACGCCAATGGTGACGTTAGAATCGGCTAGATACATGTTTTATTCTCTATTTGATGTGGCCTACACATCGCCCGAATTTCATGTTACGTTTCGACTTACGATAAACCAGACATTAACACACTGATACCTCGAAATCTACATCCGATATCGTACCCCGGACATATGATATTCGACATCTACGCCGAGTCTACTTTCTTATGCTTATTTTCAGTCGATATTCAGTTGGACGATACGACTCTTACGCATTGTAGATATTAATTTATTGATTGTTTCAAGTCTTTAAAATGTTTATTATACAATATACTAGTGTAATGCCCGTTGAAATATCAACGGGAGTAACGATTCGATCGTTCAAGCTATTTATGGAGATCAAATTGGCATCAGAAACATAAATTGTATTGAAAGTCATTTCCCTCTCCTTCGTTCTCCCTCTTCCCCTCTTTCCTTTCCCTCTCCCTTCCTCTACCTCTCTCTCCTTCCCTCTCTCACCCCCCCCCTCCATCCCCCTCCATCCCCCTCCCTTTGACCCCTCCCTCCCTCTCTCTCGTATTAAAAGCAATCAAAGCACGTTTACACCCATAAGAACTGAAATAACAATATGATATCGAGGTCTAACAATGGAAGTGGTAGGCAACATCCCCTTAAAATGGTTAGATTTCCTCAAACTGTGTGAATTAAACGTTTAAACTGAGAAATTTTGAAATGTAGGTGGAAAAAGACGAACAGAATACGAACCTTTATAACGTTTTCTTCAAAATGGTTCACATCCGAAGTTCGTAGGTCAATTCTCGCTATTTTTAATCTAAAAAAATGAAAGCCTGCGCGTCGAAGAGTTAGTTCATTTTTACGTGAAATTACGTGTTACCTTATTGTAAATGGAAATTATCCCCTGGAGTCGAACCCGGGTCTTTGATTACGAGTTCGATACATAAAAACATTTTGTTATTATATCATAATGCTATCCTGAAAATTTCATCAAATTCGGTTCAGTCGTTTGCGAGATATTACGCTTCAAAAAGCATTACCGACAAAGTGACAAAGTGACACTGTCTTTTATATTAGTTTAGATAACGCTCATTTGTTCTTAAACTACTAATTTATAGCCTAACTACGGCTTGGTACATATTTTCTTCAAGGTCCTGGAACGTATCTCAATTTATAGCAAAGTCTATGGGAAATTGATATTCGATTTACGATAATTCGACTTACGATGCGATTTTTAGGACCGCATTAGAGTCCTAAGTCGGGAACGGCCTATACTATATTGTCCAAATATTTTGGGCGCAAAAAATAAAGATTAGATCGCATTCATAGTTCATTTTATTCATTCCAACTTTAGTTCTAATATAACACGCTTTTTATCGATATTTCCTTCGATTAGTGAAATGATTGTCAACTTCCAGAGAAAATCTATAAATTTACTTTATTTCCACAAAAAATATTAATTAAACTAATGTACAAGGTGATGATAATGTGTGAATCAATTTTCTAGATGAGTTATATGTCGAAATGCATTACTTATACAATTTCCAAAGCAAAGAGAGCATTAAACATTACCTGCAAGTAAACGTCGAAATAATGTTTAAAATTTAACGAAAAGTCATGGTTTTTTTCGTTCGCTGCTGAAATTTTACATAATAATACAAAAAAATATTGGATGAAAATATTACCTGAATTCCAAGGCCGCGAAGTCCTCCGGTATCGTAATGCCGCAATCATTTTGTAACGGAGAAACTTTGTGGTGAGAGAAAAGCGACGCGTATTTTCTCAGTACATTCACCTCCGCAATCTTAAATTAAACACTATATTTAGCACGATTTAATGCTTATTGTAAACGCCGCCTTAAAAATAGACGTCTCAACCACCAGGTTTCTGGAAGCTCTTAACTCTTATCCAAACATACGATTTCCGAAACAAGGCTGCCATTTTAAATGGGCAGCGTTATTCGCTTTAACCGGGTTACGACCAAAACGAGCGTATAAAGTATCCGATCGCGGGCACGGAGGGGTTATATGAGGAAGTGGGTTTTAAAAGAGTCCCAATGAACCACGTGGAAACTCACCGCATGGCAGGAGCGAGCCGTGGAGGATGTTGGTAAGGAGGGGGAGGGAAAGAACGAGGAGGAGGGGGAGGAAAGGCGTGGATTGGGAAGGAGCCACGGCGCTTTGGGTCATTCCTCAGACGGTTGTATACTATCTCCGCCCAGACGTCACGGAGCCACGAAGATAGCTGATCTCAAGCAACAACCGACGATTCACTTCTCCGCCGCCGTCTTCGGCGAAATGTCCAACTGGTAGAGGAGGAAGGAAAGGAAAAAAAGCAATGTACTGATTGAAATCCATGTCCTTCTTTTCCATCCTACTCGCGCACCTATGTGAGAGAGCATCCAAAATTTATTTGGCATAATTTCAACAAAACGATTCTCATAAATGTATCGACAGGCATCCAGAACCGTTTTACAATGATCCGGGATCATTTGTGACAGCGTTTTAAGTTCAGTAAACAAGCTTGAATCCGTCGTCACCTCCTAATTCATCCTGTTCCTCTGAAAGCAATAATTCATGGTCTTTGCACTGTTTCAGCAAATCACCATCAGACATTTTTCAGTGCCGAAATGCTATATAAAAATCAAAAGTATTCATTAAAACGTTTTCTTTCCCTTAGTAAAAGAATTTATTTCTACAGCAAACTATTAAATTATACGATGCGTCAGTTTTTTATGAAAATTTTTTTGTCAACAAAAAAGATAAAATCGCCTTTCCCATGCAGATCAAGAAAATTATTGCTAATTAACATTTTTCAAATCGTTTAGCCCGGATTACGAAGTAATCCTATGACAGAAATTACAATTCTGCAAATAAGAAGCGACCTGGTTTCGGTTTCAAGTACCGGAAATACCCGAAGAAATCATACCAAAAGATTTCTGTAGTCAGCATTAGAAGAATGTAATAGTATTTTTTCCCTTGCCTATGATTTCAAAATTCACCGCGGCACACCGAGTACTTTGTCGAGGCGCAGTATTGTGCCAAGGCACATCGGTTGCGGAGCACTGCTATAGAGCTCTAAGGCTGGAACTCTACGAGCTTTATAGTAAGCAGGCCCTCTGTTGCCCAACCTCCCCGCCTCCGACACCCGCCGCCCCGCGCTTCCACCGCCGCGGACTGACTCTCGTACCAAGCAAAGAAGTTATCATTTATAAATATCCCATAATCTCCTTATGATATAACACAACAGACATTTTGAATTGGTAAATATAAACCAGATCCGTGGGCCTATTTCCTTTAATAAAAACAAAAAATGAACAATACAATGATTTCACTTACGAAATAGTTAATGTTTCAGTATTCCAATGATGAAAGAAGATTCAAAAACAAAAGTGCGAAGCGAATGTCTCTATTATTCCGTCTATATGAAGGCTTAATCGACAATAATTGAATCGGAGACAACAATGAGAGTCGCCTTGCTAACGCCCGGAGAGAGTTCGAAAAATCCACAAAGTTTCGAAAAAGAATTCGTATTTCTATAAACATCGCAAGAATAAGATAGTACAAAGTTTTAGCCGTCGAATAAAGCAAAATCGAAGAAAATCTGTCCATATTTATGTATTTTAATGAATGAGGGAAAAATACCTTCCACTTTGGGGGTGTAACTGGCATTAAGCAATTAATATATGTCGATTATTGTATAGCCCGTCAAAAATGACGAGAGTAAAGATTCAAACGTTCAAGCTAATTATGGACATTGAATTGTCATCAGAAGCATCAATTGCATTGTTCGAAAAGTTATATTGTTATTGTTTATTCCATTTAAGTACCTAATCAAATAATATACTCCTATCCGACAGAATGTAATAAATTTCCAAAGTGAGAACAATTATATCTTAAAATAAAATGAAATTTCATTCATTAATTCATTATCATAAACACTTGTGTATAGGACGCAGGAAAATTGAATGAACCCACATATGTATTCTAGCAACTTAGCAGTGGCGGATCTACCG
The DNA here is from genome assembly GCA_036926305.1 of Uropetala carovei. NCBI lineage: Eukaryota > Metazoa > Arthropoda > Insecta > Odonata > Petaluridae > Uropetala > Uropetala carovei. The sequence continues at coordinate 992,579 of JAXCHB010000298.1, forward strand.
CTCATTATGGGTAAAAGGCGCGCGTCAAGGGCAAAGAATTTCGAGAATTGTAATTATTGATATTTAAATAAACATTCGACAGATTACGTTCAAATTTTAATCACTCCTTATATTAAAATATCTAGAGTTCGTTCCGCATAGAATTTTCGGTTTTGATGATAAAATTTACACGTAGGTAAATGATATTAAAACAAATTTCTTGTAATTTATACACGAGTTTTTTGTCTTTTTATTTCGGAAATAATTGTCTCCTTGTATAAGTTTTGGAGAAAAATGTGTCCTACGCAGAAGTATTTGCGGTAACGGAAATTGGAAAATCAATGGCCATGACTGGTAATGGCGTCGCAGATTGATGAAAAATAAAATGGCTATTTTTATTACTCGTGCTCGAATATTCACGGATCCTAAACCAGAAAGGATTCTTGAGCAATTCAAACTTTTGGGCGTAAAATTCACCAGTCTCCCACTAATTTAATATACTCACACGACCAAGATTTTGTTAGTTTGCGCATCTTCCTCATGTTGATCGAGGAATTTGCACTCGCGATGATTACGACGTTCAATCTAAACAGAAAGGTGTGTCGACGATACACGGAAGCGCGGAAGTTGCCTCTTTCATCATATCCCAATTTTCAAGTTGAGACTATTCAGCCTCATCGAATGTTCTCCCCGAGAGATTTAGAGCCTCCAATTCGTTACCTTGGGCTATATAAAATGTCTTCATACTTGTCGCATCACGCTTCTGACGTTCAAGTAGGAAGTGTTAGAAATTCTAGCCGTTGTTGATTCTATTCAAACGGTTATTTGTGACATAACACAATTACTTCCCGTACTCATAAAGTATTGAGCGCATAATGTATTCTTTTCTTTATACTGTTTTATACTAGCCATTTTAAATTTATATTAGATAACATTTTACAAAAAATGTTATCGTTGTCCAGCATGTACCGAGAAGTCAACACCAGATGGCAACAGCCAGAACTCCCTCATCACTGGTAACCCTTGTGAACGAATTATATTTTTATAATGTTTAAATATAACTAAAAGCTCCGAACTTCCTCTCTCTTCCGATATGTGCAAATATAGTTTGAAAACCTCAACGCCCTTTCAGAAAAATGATGCACCATAGCCTGTATCGCGACGGTTTTTTTTTATAGGATACAGTCAAGGAAATAAGATTACTACAGACAAGAGACTAAAGGAGAATCATAAGGTTAACATTAAATTATCAAAAATTTTCCCTCTTAAACTTTTAATGAATTGCCAGTTTTAACATAGAAAAGAAATCAATGTTTAAAATTAGTTTTCTAAGTATATGTTCACGAAATTATTCATTTTTCGAAATTTATTATATCAAAATTTAAGCATATATATGTTGTTAAGTTAATGTCAAATAAAAGTTTTTACGTCTGATTAAAAACAGCCGCAAAAGATAGTTTCTCTTGTCTTTGATTAATATTGGATAGAGAAAACTATACTCACAACTTCCAGCATATACCAGAACCCAAGCAGATACGGTCAAGACAAAATTTGACGACATGGCAACCGTTCCGAGAGAATATATAGAGACGCAGCCTTAAAAGCTTTCTTTTTTCTGCTAAAATCAATCCTAAAATGAATGGAGTCAATTGATATTTTCATCATGTTGAGTAAACGCGAACAAGGCAAAGAGAAAGTGACGGAAATATTGGTTTTTATAATTCAACAATTAATAAAGGGTAACGCCTAGAGAAGCTTGCTTGAGCAATATTTGTATATCCATATACATAGTATGAAGATAGTGAGAAATGAATTTTCGTTAAGGGAAATATCTTCTACGTTTTCTAATAAGTACGCCGAAATGGAATCATGAAGTGAGATTTTAGAAAGAAATTTTCAATAAATAAATGTGCAGAATTTCGACAAAAATTGATTTAAATTTATAAATAACTAGCTTTTCGTACCCGGCTTCGCCCGGGTGCATTTCGGACTGCAAATAGTTATACTTTTTCCCGCTTAGAAGACAGCGTGAGAAAATGTTACATACTAAAACTTCTCCTCTCCTTTCTGTAAACTACATTAGGAGTCTTGAAATAAAGTGGAAAGAACATGAAACGAACCAATACGAAAACTACAAAAACCACCAAGAAAAAAGAAATGAATTAAACGGTAACCAATAGCCGGTAGAAAAGGATGTAAACCGACAAATAAATAATCGTGGAACATAAATTAAGAGTACAACCAAAGAATATAAGTTCAATGTAAAAACCACCAAGAAAAAAGAAATGAATTAAACTCTAACCAATAGCCGGCATAAAAGGTGTAAACCGACAAATAAGTAATCAAGGAACAAAAATCAAGAGCACAACCAAAGAATATAGACAAAGAATACAAAATGAACAACTAAGAACGAAAACAAAGAAAACAAACAAAGAACACAAAAAATGGACACGAAACGAAAGCAAATGAAAACAACAAACTAACCGAAACCAACCAACGAATAATCTCCTAAAGCTCAATGTATCTGATGATGACGACTGACGCTTTCTACTCAGTTGCTAAATAAACAACCAACAATCACAAAATAGCGTGTCGTAGTGATGAGTAAATATTGATTACGCGGAATATGAGTTTGTATGTCAACATAATAACAGGAGAAACTAAATAAGAATACCTATTATTACTCTAAATAGATATAAAATTATTGATCTTAATTGTGTTTTCCATCGTAATTAATTGAATAATAGATTGAGATATTCGAACGAATCGATTTTAAATAATGTAGTAAAATGTTTTACTTTTCTAACGTAATTAATTACGTGAGTGTATCGGTAGTGTTTACATTTTACCCATGGGACCGCAGACACGAATTCTTAATTTTAGTTCAGAAGACATAATAAGGTTCAACAAAAGTATTATTCAAATAAAATCTTTCGAAATTCACTGCGTTACGTATTCAAAATGTTAATCTAATTTAGTTCTCGTATTAAAATAACAATTATTCAAGAGTGAACCTTATTTCCAATTGATAAAACTCTCTTTTAATTCAAAACGATATTATATATTACAAAAAAATATCTAATTATTATTGAAACGCAAAATGGATGAGCATAGGAAAAAACTTGCATGTTAGCATGAAATACTCAATTCAGTTTTTATTGATAAACTGTTAAAACAAAACGCAAAAACTTTAACGTAGTAATTGAATTATATACCTTCAGTAATTTTCACTTAAAATATGAAATAAAATAAGACAAAAGGCATATGAAAACAATTTAACTTATATCCAAACATACCTATAATGCGAATGACACGATTACAGAAAAAGAAACAGTTCACTAATGTTTATTCGCAGAATTAACCTGTGTATAGAAGACCATAGATAATGAAAGAAAAACATACAATCAAATCAGAAGATATTAAATGAGTATTTCATCAACTATTTCTACGTTTACGATATGTTTATAGTTCAAACGTAATTTGTTTACATCGGTTGCTAAGTATATCCAAATGCTGAGAAATAATGAAAAATAAGATTTTCTCTTCAATTCGTCTTATTTGATCTGTAAGCCCCTCTTTTAAAAAATTATTCCAAAAGAGGAGATAATTTACCACAAAAAAGTCTGCCAGAGCATATGTCTGCGATATATATGTAAGGAGTTAAAAAATTCGAGATATTTACGAAAAAATTTTAAATGGAAATCCCATATAAACGAAAATATTTTATTATAATTAAATAGTACACCGAATCGATTTAAAAACGTTACTACACCACCGTACACATGATATCGGTTAATATGACACCTTCCTCTTTTTTCTGCGTGTTGTAGTTTCTGAACCTTAGCAGAACATACATACATAAAAACACCTTACTTTATAGATATGTATAGATGATGATGAGTATAATTCGTATTATTTAAATAACAGAATGGTTAATTTCTTTAAAATTTTATTACAATTATTGTGAATTTCAAACATTCAGATGATGTTCCAGCGCATACCTTTTCCTGTCGGTCCAAGTCCGGAGGCGGGTACGTCCATTCATCCGACTCTTGTTGGCGTCTGATAACTCTCCTATTTCACGCATGCGCGAAAATAATGTCGACTTCTCTCCCTCCGGAAGAAACACCGCAGGACGACCACATCAAAAGAATGACTTCGGGAAAATAGGCGTCGCTCTCACCTTAAGTCCAGAGCCAAGTCCTAAAATCTGCGAGAGAAAGAGAACAAAAAAGAAGTGAACATTAAAGCCCAACGCTTTCTTTTCTTAATCGTAGGATTTAATTCCAAAAATAAACAGAAGAAACTACCAAGAAAAAATGACCATGTTTTTGATGCGGGGAGTCATCACCATCACTTCAAATTTTCGATAGTACTTTTGGTTTGCATTTAATAGCCTAAACTGTGCTCACTGACCTATTGCCTGCACTTTTATGTATAATTATACGAATAAGGTTACTAATTAATATTAATGTAATTGCGGTGTATTTAACACATTGTTACCATTTTAAAACTATATTTAATTAGCCTATACAAATCTTATAATTATTTTCCTATTACAACGATTTTTTTAACGAATGAAAGAAAATCAGTCCTGCAATAAAAGCAAATGTATATTTTAATCGATAAATAAGTCATATATTCCTCACAGTTAAGAAATAGTTTTCCAATGATTTTCCCTAAACAACTTCATTTTTATAATATAATATACTAGTTAATGTGTGCTTGCATTCTGCAAGCATTTTCAAATTTTAGCATTTTTACAAATTCAAATTATTCCCAATCGATGTTGTACAGAATCATATAACCGTGTCAAATTTGGAGTTTGTTGCTCATTTAGAAGTGCCTTATAATTTTAATCGTCGTATGGAGCAATAATGGAGCAAAACAGCTCCTAACATTAAGAATTATTACAGTCTCAGATTTTTTCCATCTGTTGTAACTAAAAACCCATAATTCTGCCAAATTTCAAGTTTGTATCTTATTAAGAAGTGCCTTCTAATTATCACATTCGTATGGGGCCGAAAAAGGGCAAAACCACACATTAAAAATAGGAATTTTTGCAATTTTACAATTTTATCTTAGTTTGCCATGAAAATTCTATAATCGTGCCAAATTTCAAGTCTCTAGGTCCTATGCAGCTGCCTCGCATTTTTTGTTCTCGCATGGGTCCGAAAAGGGCCAAACCGCCCTTTGAAAATGAGAATTTTTGTAATTTTATAATTTCATCTTAGGTTGCAATGAAATTTCTATAACCGTGCCAAATTTCAAGTCTCTGGGTCCTATGCAGTTGCATCGCCTTTTTTGTTCTCGAATGGGGCAATAATGGGGCAAAACAGCCCCAAAAATGAGGATTATATCAATATCGGATTTCCTTCATTAGGTGTAGTTTAACATTAACAGCATTAAAATATAAGCCTCTGATTCCCATTAAAAGCTTACCCATATGAAAGGATAGAGCTTGTTACCAAGGAAACCTATTGTTAGACCCAGAAAAATTAGCAATTTTTTGCGATAAAAACTATAAAATTACACTAATTCTACTCGGATTTGCATTCCGTCTTCAAAAATAAGAAACTACAATTTATTTCCTATCCGACAGTTTAAGTCTCGAGTTTGTATCTTGACGGGAAGTAATTTTAAAATGCAAATATAAAAACCTCTACACCAATTTACATGTTTTCTTATGGGCAAAAAATGGGGCAAAAAGGGGCCAAAATAGCCCCTCAAAATAGGAATTTTGCCAGTTTCGGATTTTTTCCTTTGGTTGTGACTAAAAACCTATAATCCTACCAAATTTCAAGTTTCTGGCACATCTGGAAGTGCCTCATAATTTTGTATCCTCATATATATATATATATAATATATCATGTGTAAGAAGCATCTATATATTATAGATATAATAGTATGATTCTGATTTACCTGGAATGCTGGTAGATTTTTAAAATTTCCCTGCTTTACGCAAAAAATTGAGAAATTTAAAAATACACATGTAAGTAACTGACAATTTTTATTTCAGTATTTCTCTGTCTAGAGATCACTAGAGATGTAGCGTAACAATCTTCAAACAGAGTTAATCACGTGAGATGAAACTTTTATTCTTCATTCACATTGTTAACGTAATGCCTACAATTAAACAAAGGAAAAATCATCCAATCATATTACCATTCTTCATTCACATTGTTAATGTAATGCCCAACTTGAAAAGGCGAACATTCATACTCGCCCTCGTAAAACATATCGGTGAAATTCTCTATAGGCCACGGGCTAATATATGTATAGAGCAAAAGTGCGTGAATTACTCATTAATGATAAATGACGAACTGTGTCAAGTGTTAAAAGGTTCCTTTGAGTTATTTTTGAAAGCATTCAAACGAACCCAGATAAAAAAACTAATTCACTAGGTTGCATAATCATTTTTTAAAAAAGCGAATAAAAACGTCTAAGCGATGTAAATATTCTCTAAAGGCTTTTGAAAAACGTACATAATTAACAAGTGAAAAGTTGAGTAATTTGGCGAAAATTGTGCTTTAAAAATAGGCTATCAACTCGGAAAATTTACCCAGGCTTTACAGAAGAATATATTAGAACAATAGAAGAATAAAAATCGTGTATGCAAATATATTTGTAGGCCACGTTTACGATTGTCTCTGGCGCCATGGACCGCAACTGCGTCCTCGCTTCACATCTGGATGCAGTGGAGCGATCATTGTGAATTTTTTTTCTGCCTCCGACAGACAAAAAAGGGCATCGAGGGCAAATGCTGTCGCTTTTTTCGTGGAATGGAACGTCTGACTCGGGCACGCGACTTTACTAAAGCTATTTGAAAAAAAGACGCAAAAACGATTGAATTTTTGTTTTTTTTTCTCTTTCTCTCTCTCTCTCTCTTTATAGTCAGAGCTTTCACTTCAACCGCTTCCTCGGACACTTTCAGCGACGAGCAGATTGGCAATTATTCGACCTAATTTTTCTGATGACATTTTCACTCGTGTAATAAATGCTGTCACGTTTAATTGCCGTCGAGTATGTCGGCCGTCCGCATGTATACATGCCCGTAATTTTACTATGCTAATAAAACTGACGGAAGTAGTCGTATATTTGAGGAATTGCCTCATTATGACGACAAAATTTGTTTATTACTAAACCAGCTGACTTGTCATTAAAATAGTTGAAAAAGAATTCCGTTTAAAAAGTGTTTACAAGGTTTCCTATCTGTTAGTAAGGGCGAATAGGCCCTAAGCTGGTAATTGCATTGCGTGTTTAAGTTGTAAAGTACAGATCTAAACCAGTTCCAAACGCAAAATTCCCAAAATGAACCATTAAATTTATTATATTTCCCTTAATTTCGATGTTCAATTCAACTCGAATAGATCTGTAGATTTTTTATGATATACTGCAAATCCCTGTCCCTAATATATTGCAACGTCCCTGTTCCTCAAGACATTATAACGTCTAATTTGTCAAACATTACGCGCGATTTTCGGAGATTTCATTTTCACGAGAGAAACAAAACCTCTCCATAACTATAAAGGGAACAATGGGGCAAAGACAACGAAGCCATCCCATTTACCTGTCTGCTAGTCCGCAGGAAGTGTCGCTGAAAATTTATGACGCGCGCGTGTAATCGCGTGACTGACGCGCTTCGGCGGTCGTGAAATCGAATTCAGGAAGGCGAGACGTACAAGGTCGCAACTTGGTCGGGATTAGAGGCCACGGGGTCACGTTTTCAAAAAGGCCTTAACCCCTTCGCGAGCGTCTCCGGGAAAAAGGAAAGAAATAAAAAAAAAAAGAAAGGAGAAAAGGCGTGTGCATTCTGCAAATCGAACGGAGATGGCGCTATCGAAAAGGATCGACGTAAAGCTTCAAGCGCTCGGCAGTTTTCAGCGACGGAAGGGATAGCTAGGAAACATTTGCATGCCATGTCCATTCAAACCGCGCGACGTCATCCTGCTGGTCAGGTGATGTAAAAAGATCGTGCGATCGCCAACTCGATGTCCTCGACGGCCAACTGCCTCGTTCCGTGACCACCGTAAAGAACCTCTTTTGTATTCCGCACCTTTTCCATTTGAACTGTCTCGCAACTAGAAACAGAAACATTTGGATGCGAGATAGAAAATTTTTTCCGTTCGACGGAGAACATAAAAACCCGATTTTTTTTATTGTGTCTCGTTTCTTTGTTATTTTAAAAGGAGGGACTGGAAATAATGGAATGTGAGCAAACGCGTTTCAAAAAGCGGAGTTTGACTTCCAAGGGCTGAAATGAAAATAAGCGCGTGGTAAAACTGGGCGTGCCTATTTTCTGGAAATTTAATGCTCATTGCTCAATTTTTAAAAAATAGTCTTAAGCAGTCGACAATGGCGCATCAAAGGAGAAACCAGCGATTTGAAAGAAAATTAGTCTTACTAACCTTACTTAAATCGTGTGAAAGACAAAGTTCAAATTCAAATATGGATTGAAATGATCGTGGTCCCAATAAATAACGTGTAAGTTTTTAAACACCTTGAACTTAACTACTGAAATTACGATCACATTGTAACTGAAGTGCGGGCTCCCAAACCGGTTCTTTTTTATAATTATACAATTCTCCTGCTATATATAAAATTGTATTTTCCGTATTTAATAGTCTGTCACGAGGTATAAGTTAATACTCATTTTACTTCTTTGTAAAAAGGTAAACTATCATAAAGTAAAGTAGCGGGGTAACTTAACAATATCAACTTATTGTTAGATGATGTCTCACAGATGTCATTTCAGTAGTTATATGTCAAGGATAAACAGTTTAAAAAAAGGTCAGTCCAAAAGGAAGCGCACACAGCCAAACAGTCAGGAATTTCACCTAAATTGGAATATGAGCAGTAACAACCAAGCGTAAGAACCGAAGAAGACTTTTCGTCACACCACATAAGATTACGATTTATCCAGTCAAATAATTCAAAGAGGTATAAAGCGTACATTCTTCAGTTATATGTGCCATACTGGAACACCTTACCTACCGAACAAAAAGCGGCACAATTCGAGTGAATCTCACGCCCACATCGCTAAACCGTCTCAGAATCTCAATTTCAGGTTCAATAAGGCCGCCGGTGCATACCGACGTTTTTATTAGCCGTTACGTCAATCGGGACCTATTCCACGTCATATACGACCGCTCGGAAGAACTTCGAACGAGCCAAAAAAAAAAAAAAATCAAATAACGAAGTACAAAAATAAACCACACATCCGCGCACTTGACTTGGAGTTTTCCGACGCGCTTTAAAGAGGATAGGAATTTTTTACAAAAATAACACAGCGTAAAAGATCAACGAAACGAAACACGTGGCCATCGCGAGCTTTCTTCTCTCTCCCTTATCTCACCGGAGTCGATCTTTCGGCGGATTCGTTAAAAGGGGGAAAAGGTTTTTAGCGGAGCGGAGAAAGAGGGAGAGAGAGAGAGAGGGAGAGAGACAGGTGAGGAGTAAAGAGAAGGTAGGAGAGGAAGGGGGGGGAGAGGGGTAATGAAAAGAGATTCTGATGAGCACGGAGGGGAAGAGGGGGAGAGGGAGAAAGGGTAGTGGGAGGCGGAGAGAGAGGGAGAGAGAGAAGTAAGGAGCTAGGTGGTGTTTGAAATGTGGGTCGCAACCCCGTTCGGTTGGTTTCCAGAGCACGAGCCGTCAACTTCCACCGTCCTCCCTTCTCTTCCAATTTCAATTCTCCAACAGCACTCTCGTCCGACAAGGCAGCGCACCTCTATACTACTCCCATCCCCCGCGCACAATCCTCCACTCCACTTTTTACCTTCCTCTTACACTATATTCCCCCCCCTCCCTCCCATTCCCTATCCCACCTACTCCCCCCGGTCGTCCGATCACGTCCCATCCCGTCTCGATCTAACCCTATTTTTTTTATTTCACCTCCTTCCTCTCTCTCTCTATCTCTCTCCTCCCACACCTTCCGCGTTTCCCTGGAAACCCACTTCAGGCCGTGTATTTTTATCGCGTCCACACGCAAAATTCCTCACGTCTCCGAGACTTTTGGGGGATAGATATCGCGTGGTCCGAGAGTCAAGATCACGGTTGGTCGATAAAAATTCTCGGTTTTATTTTGAGGCTCGCCTCTTAACTTATCCTATTTTGTTTGACGGCGAGGAGGTTGTTTTTTACTACAGAGAAAGATACGGGTCAAAATTTGGGTAGCTTTGCGTTAGTGTGTTTCCTCGGGCGCCGTTGCTGTTGTTGATCGATTGGTATCCTGGTAATTCCTTTGAATTGAACTCCATTTGGTGGAATATTTTCCATAGCGGAAATATAAAATTTGGTAAACAGGTATATGTTTGTTCCGTAAAGATCGATTTATTTCATATGTTGACAAATAAGTCTGACTACTAAATAGTCTTATGAACAGTGCTATTCTCGTGGATCGTTACAACATTATGTGACACAAATTTTAGTGATCAGCTTGGTATCAGAAAAGAGTCGCCAGCAACGGAGTTCCAATGATTACAATGCAGCAAATATTTATTTGAACGAGCACAGATTACAAACCAATAACTTTTACTTTACCGTTTAAAAAAATGGGTTCCATGTGTATGTAATTTTTCTGACGTAATTATTTTCTATGCAATGACCGTTCTATTATATATCATACTGATGGTAAAGCCACGAATTAAAATATCCGAAATTATTAAGTGAGCGTTAAAAGGCATTCATATAAGAAATTTCTTTTTTGAAATTAGAAAATATTGCAATGTAGAATAGACTCCTAAATGGAACCGGAATAACAGGTTTTCAAATATTTTTCGAATGATTAACAAGCATCAAATGTTAATGAGCAACGATAGATCAAAAATGCTAATTAATGTCAAAATGTAAATGCGGGTCACATTATTATTCCTTAAAAGATTATTGTCGGTAGAAATGCAAAGTGGCCCCGAGATTGGGAAAAGTCTGTGGTAAAAAATTTAAAAAACTTTTTCTTCCAGTGGAGGGGATTAGAAGTACCTAGTGGCCGTTGTCACCGCTGACACAATCAATTCTTGTTAACAGTTGAAAATTGATCGTACCCCACCGCCGAGATATGACATTGCGATTCGACTCTGGCTGGAGGTCGGAAGTCGTGTTAGAGGAATTCAAGGTGAAAATGAATAGCGGCGAATGAATATTATATTTATTTTAATATTGTACTTATTATAAGCAATCTATTTTAAACTATAGTAAAGTTTGTATTAATTATTACCTTATATGGTGAGAAAGTCCACCAGTAATTGATTTAATCTTAATCCTGCTTTCTACTTTTTTATCTTGATAACATTTCATTACGGAGAATTTAAAGACATTAGAATTTGGGAGTTCTTTTAAATACAATATAAATTAATGTGAAGATGCCGGAAGAGCCAGAGAGACGGATAAATTTGCAAACGACCTGAATCTCCTTCGACGATAAATTCCATACCTTTCAGGGAAAAACTTGTAGAATATGCGGCAGTATTTTTTATGAGATTCAGAGAAAGTTTTCTAGACCCGAGAAAAGCGAGCACGAAACGCCTTCTTTCTTCTATAGCCTTCGAAATTCTCCAATCTGGACGATAATAAAAACTTGCCGTAATAAATGCCTTCCCTTGAACAACCTGTTCTGAAAAACTCCTTGTATATTTTTTTTGGAAACGTTTGCGCGTCCACATCCCGCGACAATTTTAATTTAACCGTTTCGAAAAAAAAACAACTGCAGAACAAATCGAGGTCGATAGTTTGGCGATGTTGTAGAAATAATTAGATAGTTCCGTCTTTTCAAAATTTAATTAATTAAGGGTCGGAGAATTCAATTTCCTCCTGGAAGATCGTGTTTGATTTTTTCCTCAGCCAACCTTTTCTCCCAACTTCCGTGTTTATTATTATTTTTTTTAGCGATGAAGTTTAATCACCCTAATTAACATCACCAAAACTTGGACGAAAGGAGATTTCCGAGCACCATAAACATTAATTTCGTATCCTGTGAGAGGACTTTACAACACCCTCAGATGGATTATGTTTATTGCCTTTCTTCGTGAGTCAATTACGGCATCTGGCGAAAGGGAAGAAGTCGAGGATGAGTCGAAAAAACGTCGAAAAACTCAATCCACAGCCCAAAGGAGGAGATATTACGCCGTTTTGTTATCCTTCAGTCTGACTTCGATAAGATCTCGAAGAATGCAGGATCGCAGTCGATGACCTATGCATAACAAGACGCGGACCATTTCCAAATATTTTCGTTCCCGTTTCCTGGATCTCGCGAGAAAATAAAAGAGGGTGAGATAATGGCGTATATAGCGGGGGCTCTTAGGTACACGCGAGGGAGAAGAATAGAGGAGCAAGTGCGCCAAGGGAATCTCTCTCGAGTGTAGCGATTCGCGTCGAATGGCGCGAAGAGAAAGTTCCCAAGCGGCTACCGAATGGCGCCAGGAGGCGTTATGAACAAAATCCACCTCTTTCCACGCGCATACGAATGCGGTCGAAATATATTACTCTATGAAGAATGCGTGGGTTATCGGCTCACTTGTACAGAGCAATGGAAACGGAGGAAAAATGTTGGCGTTCTCTTTCGCTCGCGATTTACGGTCCTAAATTTTAAAAAAATGTTTACGATTAAAAAAACCGTTTACCGGTTTAACGACATGAGAATAATTTCCTGCCTCATTTGCATACGTGCATGCGAATGTATAGTTGTTTATCTTTAATTTTTTTATTTTTTATTTTCTCGATTCCAATACTTTCTACACAGCGATGTGTGCAACATGCACAATTTTTTTAAATTGTTGATACAAGCACCAAACTAAAATCCAATTCGATGATGTAAAGCTTAATTATACGAACTGCTTTCTAGTTTAATGGTCATCAACGAGAATTCTCTCTGGAAACCGCAATATTTTACATAATAGGAAATTTTACTAAATTAGCCACCGCCATTAGCCTGACATTATCTTCAGCTTTAAAAAAAGACATAATGAATATTTAAAGATAAGGCTAATATACAATTTTTTGAGTAGAAATAAATTATTTTGTAGAAATTTTGGCCATGTAGATATAATTGACAGAAGATTATAAGGCAATTGAAAATAAAAGAAAATGTGTAAAGGTACCGGCTCACACCTCGCGATCATCTAACGAGTGTACCCTTGCGTCTCACATAATCTCTTCTTAGGAGAATCAAGCAGGAGGGATTTTGGAAATCACATATTAAGTCATGTTGGGGCGAAATAGGTCGGTAGAAACGTAAAGTTCCCGATATTGGGAAAAGCCTGTAGCAAAAAATTAAAAAAAAACATTTCTTTTCCAGTGGAGGGGATTAGAAGTAATACCCGTTGCCACCGCCGACTCATTTAATTCATTGTTAGCCGTTGAAAATTGATCGTCCCCCATCTCCGAGATGTGACATTGCGAATCGAGTCTGGTTCTGAAGGTCGGCAGCCGCGTTAAAGGAATTCGAGGTGAAAATGAATAGCGGCGAATGAAAGTCATGCAAAGGCTCCGGTGAGTGAAACGTCTTAGGCGAACGAAATCGAAAGTAAAAAGTCTAGAATAGAAGCAAAAATGCGGACTCTTAGGCGGCATGCTCAATACGGAGGAGTTATTAAGGTCATATGTTAGAGTAAAAACCGCAAACGAGACGTGGGAGTTGGAGACTTGATGAGAAGGATCTGCGTAAAAACACGCAATTTTCCTATTTGTTCTCGGAACAGGGCGGTTAAAATTAAGTCCTTTTAAAGTGTGACTTTTGTGTGCATGCTTGTTCATAACGTAATTTATCATGTTACCAAGGTGAAATTATGAACTCATTATAACCGAGGTGCCGTTTCCCAGATATATCTAAGATTGGATTTTTCATGTTAAATAATCCGTCATATAAGGTTGAGAGGTAATTCAAAGAAAGGAAAACTTAATAGTAATTAATTTCTTTGCTTAAAATGTTAACTAGCGGAAAGTAAAGTAGCGTGGTAATTTGACGCTGTAAATTAAGTGGTGTTTCACAGACTGCACCTCAGTTGTTAGACGATCTGCGCCATTAAGTGGACTAAGATCTTGAGAGAGGTGGAATACGTATGTTGAAAGAGGTGATGCAAAAGGAAGACGATGGCGTCTGAGTTGAGAGATGCGAAAACTCAAGATAAATTTGGAAGGAGAGTTTAGAGCAGGACGATTATTATGAAAATTGTAAATATTACTCAAAGCGTACATACACATGGCTTCAGCGTTCCATTTAATCACTTCGATTAAATTTCTCTTTTTCTCGATTACATACGAAATATGCACAGCCGTTTTCTTTTTAATTTATTGATTCACACCATTCCGAGAAATATTATCATTTCGAAAGTCCAAGTTCCAAATCTCAAATGATATTATGTTCGATATCAAAGATTCCACCGCTGTAATTTTGTTATCTCAGTTCGATCTCTCACCACCTGCAATATATTTCCTGAACTTTCTATTTTACTTTGTTAGTTCTCCTTTTGTGAGATTTTTCCCTACGAGATTCTGGTTTTATTCTTTCTGAGACGCCTTTATGCACACGCATGCAAACACACGCGTTAGAATAAAAGCAATAGAAAACATTTTGTTAACCGAGTTTGAACACTTGGGTGGTTATTCTGTTGCTTCAATCGTTATTATTCCAGGCAATACCTGGTCTTAACACAGAAGTCCTTGCGCAAATGCATTCAACCGTTTAAATTAGCGAACTTGAGCTATATCTCGTGCACCTCTGGAGCAGTGTTTCTCAAGTGCGGCCACTAGACAATTTCGGTGCGGCCACAAGAAAATTTCAATAATTGGAATTATTTGAAGAAAAACAATTATTAATGAAGAATAAGTAACCGTTGTCATTAAATAAGAAGGTATGTGGAAGATTTTACATGCTTATTGCTACATTTTCTTTAGCCTTTTCTTGATGCGGCCACAAGAAAATATCTCCTGAGAACCAATGACTCTAGAGAGCGAGATGAAATCCATGTTTCAGTAGTATACGAGCTGAACCGAAAGAAATAAGGATCTAATTTTGTATGGCGTACCTTTATCTTCATTCATAAAAGTACCTCGTATTTCACTCATTAAAAGTCCTCGTTCGCATAAACATTCCAGTTACAAAAACTTTACGCCGCAATGAAAATAATTATCGAAAACGCCTTCACTTTTATCCATAAATTAATTTGTAATTGTTTGTGGTGCATGAGTTAAAGAAAAGGATCTTCATTTTTTTTTAAAGTGGCTTTAAAACAAAAGTAAGATAAGAAAGAGAAACAACCGGCCGACCTCATTATTTTAAGATATTCTATAGCAGGGGTAGCCAAACTTACTTACTCTAGGAGCCGCATACGATAATCTTCGAAAGTTCAAGAGCCGCATTACACACATTCTGTGAACATAAATTTCCGAAAAGTACATAACCTGTATCGTGTATGTAAATTTAAGTGAGCCAAAAACTAAGTTTAAAAGCCGCATGTGGCTCGCGAGCCGCGGTTTGGCCACCCCTGTTGTTCTATAGTCTCCGGATGATGCAGCTTTTCTGGGTTCACACGAAATGCGGAAGAGTTTCCAGAATGAATGAAGGCGGAAGAGAGATGCTCGACATATTGTCTCGATTAAATCCGAACGCAACACAATGAGGAAAAACTAGACCCGATATCCATCGTGAGATATTCAAGATTCAGGAACCTTCTTACCGGCTCTTTATTAACACAATGTAGTTTTTCGACTTCAGAGGCCCCATAAGAATCGACTGACTCTCAAATATATTATATTTTTCCGTGCCCGAGTTATTAAAATAAAGTTGCGGCATTTGTGCAAATAAGGCGTGTCCTGGGTGACTCTCGGGTTTCGAAGAAAAATATTCAGACTTGTTTTTCGGCTCAAACCGGTTTAAGAAACGCCGGAGATACACTACTTAAGTGCGTGAGAGATTGTTGCATGGCGGCACACTTGCCTACCACGAATTTTTCCGTAATAGCAATGATTTTCGGGAATAAGTGCCCGAAGCGAGTGCTTCTGTTCACGAAAAGCGTGCCCGTGATTTACGGTGAGAAAGGGTAAGGTCGATAATCACGTTAATCTCACTTTTTGTAGCAAGGACGTCGGGGAGATGGGCGTTCCGCGGGCCAAATTACAAAGTTAAATATAATCACGTAATGAATGCTATAGGGAAAACGTACTTAATTCCCGCGTTACTGCATACCTAACCCTTTCATCGAAGCCATTCCTTCAATATGAAGGTTTTTAATACATGGTCATCCCGAATTTAATTCAAATACTGGGTTGATTCATACAAATTTTCAAAATATATATTATTATAAAATTATATCCCTAGCAATGACCGCGCTTTTTTTACCTATTTAATAAGTCGTGGCTACATTAAAATACCATCCATCGCTTCGAAATGGTTCCCGGACGTCGTTTCTTCACTCACACGGGAGGGGCGATGGAGAGCGTAAAACCGAACCCTCCAGCCCCTTCTAACCCGTACGTCGGGAAAACAATCAAAAAGGAAATGTCACGTTTGACCAAAAAGCAGGTCAGATACGGTATACAAGGAGTAGCCCTAACGCAAAATCTCATTTTTATTTCTCTAACCGTTAAGAGGCAAAATCCGTGAGAAACCGCGTTAGGTGAACACGCTTCACCTCTTTTGCTCGGTTCCTTGTCAACAAGCTATGGAACACTCGACGTATCCATGCACTAAAAGGTTTAGAAAATTGGGACGTCTACCCCTTGACATTTGGCGGGAAGCGGAAACATTGCTATGGCACATGGTGCGTTTGTGTGAGAGAGAGACTGCTTTCGTGTGTGCCCGTGTGCTTCTGCGTGTGTTTGGCGGAAGAGAGGAACGGTCCAAAACAGGGGTCGGCAACCTGCGGCTCCTGAGCCGCAAGTGGCTCTTTAAGGATTTGCGTGCGACTCCCAACAGCAACTCTCTCTGATAAAACCTCCGACAAAGAAATTGGCTTCGTAAATTATTTTAACAGAAATTGCAGAAAACTAAAAACGTATGGACGCAATCCGTAGAATAAACGTTTGGTTTACAGAAATAATTCCTAAAAGTAAAAAAACAGCAAGGTTAAGGAGGTGAGATTTCCCCCCCCCCCCTCCCCCCGTCAATGACTGCGGCTCTTCTTTTGTTGCGTTTTATACATAATTTGAAAAAGTGGCTCTTCTTAGGAAAAAGGTTGCCGACCCCTGGTCCAAAAGGACATGGTCCCACGAAAATACTGCTCAGGGAAACGGGCTACACAATATCTCTTTCCATTCTCTGTATATCTCGTTGTCCTCCTTCTACTCCTCTTTGTGGCCGTTAGGTCATTAAAGGAAATCCTCGAGTTGAGAGGAGATGGCGGAGTCTTTAAAGAAGCACCTGCAGGAGCCCCATCCTCCTCTCTCTATTTGGGGTTAGGGGTGCGGAGAGAGAAGGATGTGTCGGCGCGGGATGCGAGAGGCAAAGGATGAAATCTGAGATGTGGTTGCTGTAACGACCAGAAAAAATTAAATAGGAAACGGATGGATGGCGAGCCGATCATTTTTTAAAAAATTATCTAAGCGCAATTTTTCTAAAAAGTTCCATCAGTCTTCTCTTTGGTATGGCCTATTTATATAAATATCTCGCCTGTAGACAGTCGGTTTAAATTCAGGAGTAAGCTATCTTATGAGCAGAATTTTGCATTGCGTGTCTCCCTGGCAACTTAGCCGCAGAAGTACAACATTCATCCACCATACCACAGCCTTTTCGACGGATCATTCGTCAAACCGCTTCGTCCTATGAATATTTATAGAAAAGAAAGACTTTTCGGCGCGTAGGAGGACTTTTGCTCTGTTTCGCAATATGGAGAGTCGCAAAAAAAAATGATATGGGCTAAATTTCAAAATACCTATTTACATTTTCAGAAATTTATACTACGCATTATGATGGGGATAAAAAGTTTTTTCCCTAAGTTTTACAAACGATATCGAATATGTTGACATCATCTTGTCACACATAATAAAAAAATATAAGATTGTTTTGTTAAATTGTAATTTTAAATTGATCAACCCTAAGCTAGAGAATGCTGAATAACACTAATAACATTCATTATTTATATTATGAGCTGAATTTCTTATCGTTTTATATACCACGACCATATACCTGAGTAGATATTCAATGGAAATATTCCGTTCTTCAACAGTATTCTTCGTATCACCATTTTGACATCGACGCCTGTCGAAAATTTGAGAATTTTACTCAAGTTCTAAAGGCGATAATCACTAATTGTACAATTCCTCGAAATGCGCGGATTTAAGAGAAGAAATGTTTCCCCGCCCAAGCTTATCTTTGTTACGGAAAAGCGAAAACAGGTGAAAAAATCTCCCATCATTCCATCTTATGACTGTCGCATAAGGATCTTCGGATCATTCATTGAATCAATTTATTACCCTTTTTATTTACTTAAATTAAGCTATTACTGGAAATATTTTCATGAAAGTTTTATCACTTGACCTGCTCCATTCCGCCTGATAGTAGAATGTCTTTCTATGCACTTTTCCTTATTGCATAGGAGTATATCGCCCTACTGTCATTATTTCAGTTTACAGTTATTTTACCTAGTCTCAGTTCTGAGACAATATTTGTATTTGTACCCTTTTTAACGCGAAAAAATTGCACAAAAGGATTCGTTCTCCGAAAAAACTGGTTAATTCTTCGATTGATGTCAAATTACTCTTAACTTCTAATATAAAGACGAAGAAAAAATGCGGAAATTTTCAAATAATAAATATTACGAGGCATCAAATTAAAATTTTGACATCGACTCCTTGATTGATTCTTATTTATTACATCGATTATAAATCTGTGCACTTAGTGCTTGCAAAAGTCGAAATGGCAAAAAAAAAGGTTTGGAAAACCAGATGCGAATTTCCGATGCAAAGTAGCCTTCATCAGGGCCGATAACCTTCATAGGGTCTAAAATCCACTGACGACGGCTACTTTATATTTAAAATGCGGATCCGCTTTTCCCTATCTCTTTAGAGCTATTGGATAAACAGAAGTTCGTCTATTTGACAAGGCGAGCTCGATATTTCTTTCTTACATAAAGGTGGTAGAATATTAAAAGATTTATATCATTGCACCAATTTTCCCACATCTTTTCCCATTCGTTCTCTACCAGGGATGGCCTAACTATGGATCACGAGCCACATGCGGCTCTCTTGTCTTCCGAACGCGGCTAGCCGCTCCTTGTTTGCTCTTTTAGTTTAAAACGGCAGATAGCAACATTAGTCACGACACGATATGCAAACATTCCAAGTCCGTTGTACATATTAAGCTAACACGCGGTCCTTGCTTGCTTCCTCAATAGAGTACACGTTATGCTCCTTATTTATTCGTAAGAATCGCATTCGACCCATCTCACAAGTATACCGGAGGAGGCATAAAGTTCATTTAATTTCATCTCCCGCAATTTTTCAACAAATTTTTAAAGACTACTGAAATGGTAACCCAAAAGGTTCTAATACAGGTTGTTTCAAAATTCTATGTGCAGTAGATTGTAAACGAAAGGGTTTACTTCTATACAATCTACCGCACAGAGACATTAGAAAATAGCCTCTGTGTGAGTGTATGTTAATGTTAAATAAACGTAATATTATTATATAACTAAATATGTGTTCTTGTGACTCCAAAGCTTCTGATGGTTGTCGCATCCGACTCCGAGATCTAGAAAGTTTTGTCACCCATGGTTTGTTGTACACTCCTGCTTGTATGTAACATCGCGGCACTCCTTCCATCTCATGCAGCCTCAATGATGGTACACGGCGGGACGTACGCAGCCTAGGGCGCATTCCACCCCGTCCAGGGCTCCTCTGACACGGTTGTCATCTCGTGCGTGAAATGCAGATGCGATGGGAGAAGGAAGGAGTGGGGAGGGGGAGGAGGAAGGGACGCGACCTATCGCCAACCGTTTCCACTTCCCACCGACACTAAACGTCGACGAACACGACGGCCTTTTAGAACCCAAACACAGGTGGATGAACCCCACGTGCAATGGAATTTGTTTGTTTCGGGTTTACCGGATGAAAGGCATCCGGTTATTTTTTTGTGATCGGAAGATTATATAACTCCGTGAGGAATATTTTTTATAGAGATGATGGGAAACTAGAAGAGCGGGTGTAATATTTTCGTTAGCTGAATGTCGTAAAAAAAATATCCCGAAGAGGATTGAAGAGGATACAATATTTCATATTGTATCATTAAGGTTTTTGTAAAATACGAATATTATACTACCGTTCGAAATAGCCTTTAATTAAATTATCCCGTATTAATGCTTCGCCCATTCGGCGAGCTATTTTAAACGAGCTATATTTCGCCGATATAAATATTAAAGATATCCTAAACAGTATGTGAGTTTCGTTCGGATTGCATCGGTTGTGATGTTTTTTATATAGTTCAAGTAAACAGTTTTTGACATGTTTTGAATAACTCTTTAAGTTGAAAGCTTGAAAATTTTTCTATAAAAGCTAAAACAGCCAATAAAAATTACATTTTACGTTCCAACGACCGTTGAAATACGTGCGATCACGGATATATTTTGTTTTAAATGTCCATTAACTGTTTTAAAGCTATAGAATCAACACGCATGTTTTAGAGAAAATAATTTATTTAATCGAATTATGTTTATTATTCAAATGAACATGTTTTTGAGATGTCACAAAAACAGCAACACATTATTTATACTTTATTATATGCACGGACCGTTTGAACCAGCACTTATACGATAACTATTTCAAAAAACAAAATTTAAATAAAAATTATTAATATTTAGTTTTAAAACGATTATTGAAGATATTTCACATGGAAATTTTACCACGGTAAAAATCACAGAACTTGGAATTATTTTTCGTCGAAGATAAGAATTAACTATTTGGGCAGTCGTATTTTGTATGTCAGTCACCAATTTTATAAAATACAACATTGTGTGGAAAGAATTTATCATGACCTGAAACGATGGAACACCTGGTATTTTGGAATAAAACATAAAAGAGAACGAAGTAACAGTGCTGTGGCAACCGCGAAAGCCAAGATATTTCACATGTTGACCGCTGAAGATGGAAAAATTGCAGGTTTCTCTCGAAATAACATTCCTTAGCAGGATTACCGGTCGTCCCGTATATGCGGAATCGTCCCGTATATTATTGCCATGTACCGTTGTCACGAAAATATCTGCGTAGCGGATTTTATAATATATTTGCATTATGTTTATTACTTATTATTAAATCCTCCAATTTCAGAAGCCGCATAAAAATAGTTTCTAAGATATACCAGTGTCAGTGTAAGACCAGCTGCAAAGAGACGGTGCCCCGTATTCTTGCAAAATAAAATATAGCAACCCTATTCCAAAGAAAATGAGCATTTATCGAAAAGGCGAAACTTATTCATTAATTATAGAGGGGGATCTTTTTACGAATTAATTCTTAGATGGAAATTTTTAAACTAGTTGATACCCCAAATATTGATACATTAAATATGTTTCCTAGACTCAAATTTACAAAAGCACCAAAATTTTACATAAGACAAAAATATTGGTCAAACGTGATCCAGTGGCTAGTCCGGCAGTAGGATATGCGAAATATATCGCTGGGGTGAGTAGGACGAGGAGATGAAGGATCTTCTACAGCTCACTGCACTCATGGACATTCTAACAGAGGGACCTCAAATTCCGCTTGTAAGAATGCCATATAGATAGTCCTGAAAAAAACACTGATGAGCCTAAATATATTGTTGGAAATGAAAGACAAAAACAGAACATATTTCAATAAAATATTTAAATTATCGCACTATTCCTGATTATCATGCTTTTCAACATTGTCTTATCTCCCAATGTCGCTTTAATTTCGTCTCCTGCGCGTTTTATTCCAACTACTTGCGAAAGAATCGAAATAATGAGATGGTCGCATTTCTTCAAATGGCGACTCGCCAATTTGATACCTCTAATTTAAGGGTATTTTTCTTTCAATTATACCTAAAGTTTTTCCCGAGCAATAAATGTGAAAGAGGTATGCCAATTAAAAAAACAGCCGAAAGTTATGCCTTAATGATCGTTAAAAAAAATCTCACCTTGAATCGATTAATTAAATCAAAAGACGGCGTTCTTTGTCACGAGTTCGAAGAGCGCTTGAAGCATTTTGAATATTTTTTACAAAATTTCTCGATGTTTTAAATAGTAATGCGTCGAGAGAAAGCCAAAACATCCATAATCTGCGCCAATAATTCTCCTACCACGCAATGAGGAAGAACTAAAAATCGAAAGCGCGTACATCTGAACCACGCATCGCCAATGAGTGCACCTCGAGGACTATCCGTACTTCGAAAGCTTCGCAAACTTGCGACCTTTTAACGAATCGGCCGTAAGTACGCTCCAAGTCCGACGCGGAAGAGCTAAAACGACAAGATTAGAGAGCCTCCAAGAAGTACCGACTCGGTCGGTTGCGAAAAAAAATCTCTCGGAGGAGACAAATTTCCGAACGGCCCTCGAGGACCAGCCGGAGTGAATCTAAAACTGTTACGGCAAAAATCCTTCTCCTAACGAAGTTACGCAAACTCGCGAGCTTTTTTTCCGGGGCATCGGATGACGAAGCTTGAAAACGCACGCCCATCCGCGACCAAGATCCTCTTCCAACCCGGAAGAGTTAAAAAAGGCCGGAGAAGAGGGAGGAGCAGAAGGCCCGAACAGAAGATACTTCAGGACTAGTGCCAATGCGACCGCGACACAGATCCATGAAGAGAGATAGAGAGAAAGAAAAGAGAAATAAAAAACAATGTTCGTTGCAAAACTTTTGTTCTACGTTTTTGAACACGCCCATTTTTCGAGGGCATAATGGAACAATCTCGGGCACCGTCCCGTTCAACTCTTCCACGTTCCAAGCCACGGGCATCCTTTCCACACGTGTGTATACATGCATTTTTTTTTGCTCAAAGTCACGATCGTCCATCTTCAAAGGCGGTCCCTTTTTTGGGCCTCTTTCTAGCTCGAAAAAGGGATCCAAGTTCGTGGGGTGACGCCCACTTCATCAGCAGCGCATCACGAGGTAGGAAGAAAAAAGAGAGAGATAGAGAGAGGGAGGGAGAGAGAGAGAGAGAGAGAGGGAGGGAGAGAGAGAGAGAGAGAGAGAGGGAGAGAGAGAGGGAGAGAGAGAGAGAGAGGGAGAGAGAGGGAGAGAGAGGGAGAGAGAGAGAGGGAGAGAGAGAGATGGGTATCACTGATGCTTCGACCACGAGCGTTACGAGCCGGCAATCACGAACCCCCATCTTCACTCTCCTCTCCCGCCCCCACACCCTCTCCTCCACCCCCCCCCCCTCACTTCGACCATTGTTTGTGTCCCTTATGTTTCGAAGCATCATATACCGCCCGGAAAAATTCGATCCCTCAACAATGGAGATGACCCAGAAAGAGGTGACGAGGGTGGAAGTCTGGGAACTGAAATTCCGACGGTGAACCATTTACATTTTTTTTCAAAAGCGCGCGTATTATCTCTTTCTGGAGAGTGTCATAACGGCAGAAGCGTTTTTTTTTCAATCCTCGAAGTTCGAAAGGGCAGTGGGACTAACAAGATGATGAGTATGGGAATGGAACGGATGTGTTATTCGCTAGAGTGATTTATTTTTTTCAGAATGCGGTTCGCCTTTATTTTTTACGAGGGAACGTGATTGATGGTGTAACATATGTAACCCTGGTGAGAGAAAAAAATGGATAATACGTTTGAGGTTATGTCACAGAAGGCTGAAGATTAACGTTATATTCCGGTGAAAAAAATTAATTTGCCATCGAGCGGATGATTTGCTGGAAGTTCAGTGACCGTAAATAAGAAAACTGGTATAAATTTGATGCCAATGCTCGAAAAAAATATAAAAAGTGAGATATCATTCCAAATATTCGCCTACTGTATATGAATAAGTTATTGAAAATCACTGTCATAAAGCTTTATTCGTACAGGAAGAGGTAATATATACACTTCATGCACTCTAACAGTGTTATAAAATGTTCTTTATAGCAAAAGTTGAATGTAATTTTTGCAATTCTTCTATTTATTCCTTTTGCGAAAGCTTGTAATTAGCGCGAGTACTTCTACATGTATTCGTTACTCAAAACTACATTTTATGAACAAAACATGCAGTCTTTAAAGGTATCACCTAAAAAGGACGGCAAGATGACCGTTTTAAAGTTTTACATTGTCTAATACACGCCGATACACTGTGCACTCTCCTTAATGTCTTTAACGGAATATATACACGCAAAATCAATAACTATACTTCTTAGTTTTAGGGATTAAGCATTGTAATTTCAAATAACCTTACCCCCCAAATACAGTGAACCTTCAATACTAGAGATTTTGATTACTCGGGATTTGTCTGTTTGTGCAACTATTTAACAATCGAGATCTCTACCTTTTGCACGTAGCTTTCCTCTCTGATCCCTAATAAATGACTTTGCAAAGAAAAAAGTCCAAAAAACTTAATCTCGTCCTTTTCAAGAAGTTGGTTCGTAAAGTTGCAATATTAAAATATTCGGTAATATAATCATTTTGTAATTTTGTTATAAGGTCAGTGGATAATTTATTTCTATTTTCTGAAAATATTTAACTGAATACTTTTTTTTAAATAAAACAGTAAAATAATTATATTTTATTTTTTTAGTATATCATTAATATTATTTCATGCCTTTGATATCCAGACGGGCGGCAAATTTTTACCTCGCTTACACATATTTTTTTAACTGAAACCGGCCCTGACTTGCTGGAAGTAACCTAGGGAAAACATCTATCGCTATCCATCATTGATGCCAGCATGAAATATCAATGACACGCACGTAATTGACTGCGATTACTCAGAGGAGAGAAAATATTAACCGCCACACTTAATTTTTTCTTTTATAAGGGACCTTGCGCCACCTTCCCCGTAGGATGGAGATAATGGCCTCTCTGAACATAATCAGCATTAAAATGCAGATGTAACAACCACCTTGCTCAGTACATAATCGATGCAAGCTCTTATTTCATATTTCCTCCGTCCATTCTATTTCCGATGACATTCTCCATAACGATGAGCTAATAAATGCACTTTCATAATAAAATGACATAGGATTCCAAAACGGAGGCAATACTGCCTCGCAATAAATCCGCAATTTCTTCGCAAATTTCGCTTAATATTTTAAAAAAAATGCTCTGTGCGTAGCTTCCGCGTTAAATTTTATGCCTTTTTTTTTTTAAATCTACGAAGTCCCGTTCTAGAGTCACGCGTTGTGAACCGCATAACATTTACCTCAAGGCGGGAAAAAAACGCATGTGTTGTGCTCTATTACCAATAATACTTTTTTCGTCCGACTGCGGCGTTTCATAACGATAAAACCACCGAGCATCCGGTCTCGCCTCATTCCAACGTGCATAAAAAAAAACGCAATAAATAAATCTCGTACCATACCCCAAATACCTCCTCCGTAACACACATAGACATTCGCAAGAAGATAAATGCTCCAAATCGTGCCCGCGATACCTCTCTTTTTCAAAAGGAAAAGCGCGGCAGGAAAAGCCCTCTTTACGCCCACCACGGAACTCTTTACACAGTATATCCACCGTTGCATCCTCGTTCGACTCCGATGGACCAAAAAAAAAGGTCTGCTGGACCGGATCTGTAAAAAAATCGGTGATGGGGTGAGGAAAGAGGAGGTTCGGAGAGAATGGATGACAAATGGAGTAAAGGGGAGGAGTAAATCGTGAGGAGAAGATAAGAGTGGAGGTGACGGGAGAGAGAGAGAGAGAGAGAGAGAGAAGGAAGAGCGGCAGGGAATAAAATAACAAGGGGAATGGGAGAATAATAGATGAGGACAACAGTAGAAATGAGAGAGAATGGAGTGGTACGAGAAAGTGAGAGGGGGAGGAGACGATAAAAGAAGAGTCGGAGGAGAAATAAAAGAAGGGGGGACAAGAGAAGAGAGTGTAAGAGGGATGTGAGTCAACGAGGAGATAGGAGAAGAAGGGATAGGAAAGCCAGAAGGGCATCAGTAGACGGGAGTGTGGGTGAGAGAGGGTGGGAAAGAACGAGAATAAATCAGAGGGAAGTTATATAATAGGAGATAAAATTGATGTGCCGGACAACACAATGAGAGGACGGGTGAAAAGATGGACGGGAAAGAGTAACGATTATTTTTACCGGTAGGTCCGGGAGAGGGCGATATGTTGTTGGGAGCCTTTCTTAACGTATCGGGGCACGGAGGAGGTTCGAGGACACATTCACACGAGGCGGAGGAGGTTGGGAGATATATATATATATTTTTTTTTTGATTAACTGCCGAAACCACATCCACTTAGGTTAGCGGTGAACCCGTAATGTGAACCTTCCGCAACGATTTATAGATGGAGTGTTTCATACCGTCGGAAGCCTTTTATACACCGCGAAGCGATCAAACCTTAAGGGTCTGGATGGGTGGCGCAGCTGTCGCACCGTAACCGCTATGCCAGAGAGAGAGAGAGAAGTAAACGGAAAGCGAGTCCAGAGGGTAAAAGAAAATTGTTACGGAGTCCACGAGAGAGGGAGGGAAAAAGGGACCCGTACCGCCATAGGGCGTGTGACTGCGGAATAAAAGAATGGCGCGGTGCGTCGCGGCACTTAAAAATCTCGAACGAGATTACTCGTTCTCCAATGACTGACCTTTTTAGATGGAGATAATTACGATAATGGGGGAGGAGAGTGAGAATTTATGGTTACGTAGACGTTAACCACCACTCTCGTGAGTCCTGAGAGTTATGAATCCCGCCTGGAGGTTTTCGGTATTGTTCTATAAGGTTCGGTTGGCAGTGAACCCAGGATATTTCGTAGCGGCACATTCGGTAAGATGAAAAATAGGAGAAGATGGCTAGTTTTAAGCTTCTCAACTCGTCATTCATTGAATGCAAAACAAGGATTTTTATTAACGGACTCCTTGCCCATCTAAAGCACGAAGCGTAAAATTTGACATCCGGCGTAAGCTATACGAAAACGACCATATATATTTTCTACTATTCTCGTCGTATCTTAAGGATTTTTAACCTTTTACATTTCCAAGTCCCATAATGCTGCGTGTATAAATTTATTTCCTAAGGTGAAATTTGGGATATTAGATATTTAACTTGAAATGGAAAAGAGCTAAGCTGGTTGATGCATTACGATCAATAAAATACAACTCTTCCTACTTTAGGATATATCTTCTACCGCAACATTTCCTACACAGATATCCGTCAAATTTTATAACCATAAAGCGAACTTTTTTTTAGCGTAAGAACCTAGTCATAAATATAAGGTGATTTACATTCACTCATGATGGAAGTAAATAAAAATAGAGATTTTGACCAAGGTTATGCGACTATGGTAGTAGCTTCACACACGTCGTTTTCGAACATCGGATTCGAAAGAGAAATAACTCGAGATGCCGTTACGCGAGACAATGCTGCTTTGCGATGGATCGATTATGAAAACCGTTGCAACACTTACGATTTATTCGCTGGTACTCATTATCATCCTTCCGCATTCGTCGTCGCGATTCAATGTGCCCCGTGGACATCTGCTATATAACCTCCGTTTAAACAGCAAAGGCCTTCAAAACAGAGTCGGTAGCCGCGAGAGAAAAATGAACGAAAACGGGAATGATTTTTGACATGGCGAAAAAATTCCAATAATCTTTATCATGGGCCACCAAACTTTTTAAATAAAAGTTCGGTATAAGCCTTTGTATACCACTTTGCAGGATACATACCTACAATCTTTCAAATGGCACAATTGTAAATTTCAGAGAGGTAAATTGGAGAAACTTTTATTTTGTGAGTCATACGCCTATATTAAACGTATATTGCATCCACGTAGTCGATAAATATGGTTTAGATTACATCAATTATATATAAGGACAATTATCGCTAGCAAATATGAATATCTTTAGAAAATTTTGTCTTGATGTGTTATACACCTATATTACGTCCACGTAATCTAAAGATAGTTCTCATAACTAATATCTCACGACAATTTCTGCTGGTAAATAGAAATATCTGAAAGAAACTAAAGAGGTAAGACCGGATATGACCAGGGAACAGTAATTTGGAGTAATTTAGGCAAATACGAGCCAAAGTAATAAAAATTTCCTTTACTTAAATGAAAAAGGTTGGTTTATGAGGAGATAAATTCTTACACTAAAACTGAATACAGCTGAATTGTGGTCCATATACTAATGTCTTTTCGTTAATTTGTTCCTGATATTGAAGACACCTAGGATATGTATAATACGTACTTATTTTTTCAACTTTTGATACATAATGGCTTATTCTGGTATAAACGGTCAGAACTCAAAATCAGTTTTCTCCCGTGAACTTGTAAAAAAAAATCACGCACGGTAAGCCTCACACGTTCCCGTGGCTCTTACCAATTTCAATCGCCAAGAATAACAACAGGTCATTAAATTAAAACCGCAGCTTCCTTGTTCGTGGCTTATTCCGAGCTGTTATTAAAAATTAAGGGACCCGAAGAGAGAGAGAGAGAGATGTTCCATTTCTAGATCGCTGAATCAGAATTTTAAAGATCCTTGACCAGATTCTTTTTTCCGATGAGCTTTAAAGGTCACGGTCGACCGTAGAACGTGGGTTGTTCCTCGTCGGGTGCAATCACTGGATTCGGTTCGTTCGAACGAGCGTGATCTTGGGTTGGCAGTGGGTGGTGTTCGAGAAGGCCGAGAGATTGAAAGGTACGGGGGTGTAACGACCCCCAAGAGAGCCATTATCCTACCCTCATCCCATTCCCAAAAGGGGCAGCGGTAAAAAAGTAAAACAATGATTCTTTCATGGACCGTACTTCCTTATGAAACTTCAAACGGGTTTCGAAACTCCTCCTCCTTCTCATGCTCTTCTTATGCCATCAGAGATATCGCGGTGACCGAGGGAAAATGAAATACCGAAATCTGGGCAATGCACGTTTTTTTTGTCGACGAGCCGTAATGTCTGGTATTTTCGCACTACGCGGTGGGTTGCCTCCGTAAATTTACCGTGTCGTAATATTTGAAGCGTATGACAGATTGGAGGCTTTCTTGCCTGCGAGAAATACTTTCGAAACCATTACGCCACTAGGGCGGAAGTTTTTTTTTTTGCTCTATTCAATTTTAGTCACGTCGATAAGCACGAATCAAAGGTGTTCTCTTAAAAAGACTACAAAAGTTAATGGTACATTTTTTCGCCCGCCGAAGTTGCTTTAAAAAGTTAGCGGATGCGGAAAGTTAAATCGTTAAGGTCGTTCACGCGTAGTCATTGCCATCAAGAAATTGGTCGGAGTTTAACACTACATACACGGTTTCAGGAAGACTTGACAGCCTTAATTAGTTTCCGTCTACGCGCATCTTAATGCGTTTTAGCACAGTTTTGACCATGACAACAGGAGGAGAACCAGCAAAAAGTAAAAGACTTTTATACAAAGCCTTCATAAATTTTAAACCGATCCATGTAAAAAAACATACTGAAATACCCATAATAACTCGCCAAGACCTTATAATACTGAAGGAACGCGCGCCCAAGAATCGATCATTCTTGGAAACCTACATATGGAAACGAAAGTTACATTTTATTTTTACTTCCCATTTTAAAAGCCTACAAATAATTTAAAAGTCATATTTCAGAGGAAAAGAAAATGAGTATCGCTTACCACAAAGTTGAGCAAAATTTCTTGGATTTTTATTAATTTAAAACTCGTCAACTGACTAAACTTCAGCATTTAAAAATTCACACCATTTATAAACAGAGATGCGGTTGATTCCAGTGCCGTTTTATGTGGCAATGAAAAAGTTGAAACCTTCCAGTTATAAAATAAAAGTTTTCGTCCAAATGGCGGACGTCACACAAAAGTGAAACTTTATCGATGCAGCTTCGTGTTACATGTTGAAAGGATTAATAAACCAACTTTTCTGAGAACATAGCTCAGAAAAAGGTGGACCTCTCTAGCCCGGAAGATTTTCTATACCATTCTTCTCTTAATAATACCGTTTCCTTACGGATCCCGTAAATATTCTCATTCCGAGACACCAGGAAAGAGTCAAACAAAAGAGGAAACGCCCACATTATGCTTTTATATTTAAAATTTTTCGTGCATTATTTTCCTTCCCCTTTTGTCTCGTCCCCATCCTTTGGGAAGTGTGTCACACGAAGCGAGGTTCGCACCGGGACTTCGGAAGACAAGGATGTCGGATTTGAACTGTTGAGTGTGTTCCAAACACAAAAGCTTTCAGAGCAGGTTGACACAGAGGAAACACTTGTCATTCCAGGCATTGTTTTCGCTCGTGAATCAAACTGCACTCCTCCTTTCTCACCTAAATCCTAATTTCATTTCCGTGACAACGAAATACTCCTGGCCGACGGCGCATTTTCTCGTTATATTTGGGTCTCGAGATAAACCGAATACCGTTCGTCCTAGGGTTCCATCCTTATCCTAGGTTGGAAAGACAAATTTAACAATAACATTACCTTTTAAACGTTATTATAGTCGGACAGATTTGATAAGAAATAAAGACGATTATTGATGCCGAAAAGTCAACAGGTTGAATCGTGATAATTTACCCGTATCGACGTGAAAACGGCATTGCTAGTTCAAACAGAGAAAAAGTTTACGTCAATTGATATTTTGTTGCCGCAATTCCGAAGAAATAAAACCTAGAAAAAACTTTCGCTGTTTGTTCTTTAAATGATTTGAGGGTCTGTTCCAATTATTAACTGCGGTAACATGTTTGTTAGGTTCAGCTAGTTTCACTGGCATTGAAATCAAAGAGATATTATAAAGAAACTTAATTCAAGTCTACTTCATAATTTGGCACTATACTTACATCTTACAATTAGTAAACATTATGATACTAAATCCTATTAACATTTTCAACGAAACAGCAACATTGGTTTTACCAAGTTATATAAGATTTCACAGGACATGATACCTGCCATCTGACAGCTTAAAGGAGTTGTGAACAGGAAAAAGCAGAAAACCATATAAATTGCACTTCCTATTGACTGACTTGATCCTTAGACAACTTAAGTTTTCTCTACATTTGAAAGTGTCAAATACAAAATTACTTCAAGTATATGGACATAGAATACAGGTAATAATATTGAAACTAAGGATAAGAATAGGTGCTTATTTTTTCACCAGAGAGATTGAAATAAATCATATCCACAAACTCTAATCTACCCATTAAAACTTCATTTGATTTATAACATCAATACAGGATACGTTAGCAATAGTTCCATTACGACGAAACTATATTTCAATTTTTGCGTCGTGGGTCCGAAATAACTTAATAAATATTCATATCACGTTATCAAGACAATCAAATTGAGTAGTGGAGCACACTTTCGTCTATAGATCATTCTTTAAAAAAAAGCAATCGTTGTGGGCCACCATAATCGAAAATGTCACCATCTTTTTTAGGGATTGGGACATCGAGCTACAATTTGCATGCGACTCGTGACTTAAAAGATAACAGGCCTACTGGAACAAACAATACGTCTTAAATTTGCAATTACGGTCTGACGCCGCTGAGAGTAACTTTGCAAATATTTCTATTCAGGGCCGGATTAAGCGGTTCATGGGCCCCACGCAAAGCACAAGTTCTGGGCCCCGGAACCTATAATACTTTCATATTAGTGACAAGAGTTGATTAGTTTTTGGACAATACAGGTCAACCTGGAAGTGGATGTTTACTCTTGTCATTTTTCCGTTTTTTTTTGCGTGAAACGCGCCTAAAAAACGGCGTGAGCGCCTATTATCGTCGGTCGGTCCGTCCGTCCGTCCGCATGTTTGTTCTCGGCTTCTACAGAACGGATTTTCATGAAATTTGATATTAAGGACTTTCAATCAAATATAATAAGAAAATCGCAAAAATGAATCACGTACGCCAATCAGGGGTACCACTTTACTGGGGACAAAAAATGAAATTTTCGTCATATCTCGTAAAATATTGCTCATATCAAAATATTTTTCAAATAAAAGTTGTTGAACTGGTAGAGTATTTTCTTCCCTATACATTTTTATCATAGGAGTAGCCGTTATTGAGAAAATCAAACAAGAAAGTCTTATATCGAGTTGAACAAAATTTCTTGCATGGTTGCTTAATTGTTGCTAACATAAACAATCTCCCAAACAAACGTTTAATTTCCTTAAGTGCGCATGTAATATTATTAAATAGGAAGAAAATGGACTATTTATGATGAAGAAAAGAACTTTAAAAGACAATTTCCCTTACGTACAGGTATATAATTGCTTTTTAATACTCCATTGCACGAAACGCCCATTTGTGATACGTTGTACACTTTCCTAACTTGTTCTATCTCCTTTAAAACTCAATTTTCATAAATAGTTGTTATTATAAAATAGAGAATAAAATTTGCTACACGTTTTGTTTGAAACAATTTTTCGTCAAACCGATAGTTTAATATATATTTTGGTTTTTCGTAGTATTTTTTCCAAATATCTCCTTTAAAACTCAATTTTCATAAACAGTTGTAATCGTAAAAGTTGTAGAGAATAAAAGTCGATAGAAGTTTTATTTGGAACATTTTTTTCATAAAGCCGATAATTTATGAGATATTTTGATTTTTCTTCTAAATTTACGTTAAATACGTCGCTAAGTGATACCATTGTTTCCGCTGCTATGATAATACCTTCTAATTGTTGATAGCGGTGCGTACGCCTCCAAGGGTGATATTAATTACTCGTAGATATTTTTTTATGTATAGAAGCAGTTAACAATTTTCTTAACTTGCTTTTTTTACACAATAAAAGAATATTGAAAACATTTAAAAATTATTCTCGAATGTAATCGCTGATAATTGTTTCTGAGAACGCTGACGTCGAGAGTAATCATATTCATTGCTCTGTATGAAGAAAGTCATGTGTGGTCCAGCAGCTTTTTAAGAAAAGTTCAAAGAATGAAAATAAGCACGAAATTGAGGAAGTGACATTAACCACAATACAAGTATTAAACGATTATATAGATTAATAAAGATATTGGTTTATTTAAGGCAAAAAAGGGTGTATACAGAATGTATAAACGTTGATAACAAAGTTAATGGATTGCAGGCAGTAGCGCACACGGGATTCTCTCAAGAGGGGGTGGGTCCGAAAGATTGACAAGCACAAAGGTTGTATGCAAGTTATATCAATGTCGCGTATTGCATTGTTCATTACATTTAAGTTAAAAACAAAGAGGGCAAACCGTTTCCCATTCCTCTCTGACGACGCCCATGAACCCAAATTTAAAATAACGATGTTTCTCCACAGTTTAGAAAAATCAAAATTTTCCAAGGGGGGGGGGGGGGTCCGGACCCGGTGCCCTCCCCCCTTTCCCCCATGTGTGCGCCCTTATTGCAGGTATTGTGATTCATCTTCACAGGAAACTTTTTCCTGAGAGCGGGCCCCCCAATAAGTCCGGGCCCTGGGTAAGATATATTTCGTTCTCAAACAAGAGTCGCAACCAAAAAACCGAAAATTTTGAGCATGCCTGAATGAATGCACGTGGAACGAAAGAGGAGCCGCAGGAGGAAGGGTCTTTGGAAATCCCGTATCCTCCTCGGACTTTCTTGCCTCGGGACTGCAAGGGGAGGGTGCAGGTGAGAAGGCTCGAGTTGAGGAAAACCAAGGGTAGCGTAATTATAAGACAATTGGATGAGACAGACACAACTGTACATGGCCCCCCGTAAAATAATTCGCACCCACTCACAGCCTAGTGATATTACCGACGCACTCTGGGCTGCCGCCGTCTTACGTGCGTAGCTAAAATAGCTTTAGAATACGAAAAAGCAACAGCTCCTGGCCGAGGCAGCAACCACTCAGGCAACCCATGCCCATTGACAGCATCGCCTCACCAGGACTTTTCCCAATGCCCTGGCTGTCCAATCCGCCCCTTGTGGGCCCCTTTGTCATCTGGGTCCCACGCACTTGCGTGTTTTGCGTACCGCTTAATCCGACCCTGAAATTTCTGTACAAAACCAGAATTCCGCGATGAGTTGGACGAAACGGCAAACTTTTATCATCGTCCTGCCGAGCAAAAGAGGAGGGAAAAGCCCGTCGTAATGGAAGAAAGTCTGATTCGCGCATTCTTGGATCGGCGACTGACTCGAGGTATGCGATTGCTGGTAAAAGGATAAGGAAAAATGGGTTGGTGATGTCTCGGAGTAGGTGAAAGTAGTACACGAGATATGATCTCCTTGTCCCTTTTGAGTTTTTAGAATCCAAGATAGGAAGGGGAAGGAGTGGGTGCAAAAGAGTTTCACCTATTTTAAGCCCTGCTCACTTCTTTTATTTGCATTGATGATCGGAACGCTGGTTTCTCCGACGCATACGCTAGCCGCGCGTGCCTCTGACGTAACAGAATTCCCGAGCTAGGTCCGAACCTGAGGCGTTAACGTTTGCAGGACGAGCGATCTGCGTCATTGATCACCTGGTCGTTGACGTTCGAGATTAGTGATAGTGGAAAAACAGGTTCATAGAATTCCATTCGTGTTTCAAGGTTTGGCTTCAAAATGTGTGTTATTGAACGAGCAATGCGCACAGTATTTCTCCCGATGAATAGCTATTTATTCGGCGCTAAAATTGCACCTCATTCGCTTTTATTGCATTAAATTTGATTAAAAGACAGATTGAGTGATGTGTATAGAATGAAATGGTGCAGTTTTTGAGTTTATTTGGTTGAATTATTAAAGATATTGAGTTTTTCTAACTTGTTTATCTAACAAAAATAACTTCCGGTACTTACGTATTAACGGAACTACCGAACTATAACGTTTATTTGGACAGGTCGTTAAGGTAATACGTAAGGTAGTTCCGTTAAACCGATTGGCCTGTCTCGACATTTACAAACCGATTCACCGGACAACGGGGAGGGATACTTTGGTTCCGGGCGAGGCGAAGGGCGCGGTAGCGCCCGGAGAAGACTACCCATTAAAACAAAGCGAGCCGAAGGCTCGTCAATATATCCTTTCAATATTATATCCTCTTGACTGTTGCGCCGCAAATTGAGAGGATATATTGACGAGCCTTCGGCTCGCTTTTTTTAAATGGGTAGTCGTTACCGGGCGCTACCGCGCCCTTCGCCTCGCCCGGAACCAAAGTATCACTCTCCGTTGTCCGGTGATTGGGTTTGTAAATGTCGAGACCGGCCAATCAGTCATGGGTTAGCAACAGTCAAACGAGATATAATAAATGTAATATTGTTGAACTAGTGGTATTCATTAATATCCTGTAGTTCGGGGTAGTTCCGTTATAGTTCGGTAGTTCCGTTGATACGTAAGTACCTAACTTTCTGT
This sequence comes from Uropetala carovei, assembly GCA_036926305.1. Classification (NCBI taxonomy): domain Eukaryota; kingdom Metazoa; phylum Arthropoda; class Insecta; order Odonata; family Petaluridae; genus Uropetala; species Uropetala carovei. Next base: position 1,027,865 of record JAXCHB010000298.1, read on the forward strand.
TGTTGATTCCCTGAAATACATAAAAATTGCTGTATCTATAGAGTGTGAAAATATAAAGGGACTGAGTTAAAATTCATGAGAGTGCGGCTTCCTTGCTCCTCCGCATATTAAGGTTGTGATTCATGTTTAACAAAGAGAAAGCAGAAGCATTCATCGGTCATGAAACGATTTTTTTAAATTTTGCATCGCTCATAAAATACAGCCATTTTCATCTATATCTGTCATTTGGAAGTATCTTACATAAAGAAAAAGAGACAACTTGAATTTTTTGTTAATTAAACCAGCGAATGGTTCCGGTGCATGTTCCTACGCGGTCGAAATTAGGTTGCATTATGGAGGACAACTTCCGTTGAACACCCAGGTGATAGTTCCTACTCTCACGACAAGCATAAGGGGTAAACCCCAACACTTTCGACTTCTCTGAACCTTCTTTCTCCTACTCCAAATGCTATTGTGTATCTTTCTTTCGGAAGTGGTGAAAGTGACTTTTAAAACAGTCGAAGCGATCGAACTCACCTCCGAAAACGACCTCCGATTTCTCCATACGCATTGGCAAAAGTTTAAAACATGTCTGGTTGCCTCTGACATCTGCACGTTAGCCATTTAACGAGTTTTGGGCTGCAGAAAGGAAGGTGAAACCGAGAGAAGAGAGAGAAAATGCACGAGAGATTTCAACGTCCGAATGAGCGAGACTATAAACGAGGTAAATAGCACTTGCGTTGCTTACTTTCTTGTCGTTCGCCGAAAAGAATTTTCCTGGTATACAACTATAGATTTCGTCATTTTCGCCAAATGTTTTCGCTGATTAAACGAAAATACATCGTGAGCCTCGAGAAAATACTGTGGTCTTTCTAATCCGAAAAGTAAATGGTTGCAGTTAATTTTAAATAAAGGTACAAACCTCTGACAATTTTCAGATAAAGTTCCAATAAATTCCATGATGCGAAGGTTTATATAGCTTATGTTTCAAGACCTTTGTGCAGTTTTTCACAATAAAGTTTATATTGTTTAATTTAAAATATTGGAATATCAATGTAGCTCTACTGATCAAAAGTAAATTTGGTGTACACAATTTAAAATGTTAGGAAGAAAAATCTAAATAAAAAGAGTATAGTTATTGAGATATTTCGTCTACTATGAATTGAATTACTATATTATTACATAAGAATCAAGATGTTTTTATAAAAATTTCGAACTCTTTAGATACATTCTGATTGACAGTCATTTTAGGATAGGGTGTTTGGATATATTTCAACAAAAACAAAGTTAAAATGGAAAATTTCCCTTTAAGATGAACTACTACTACCACTACAAATGTGATTAACTGGCGTACAATGGAAAATGGGACTTTAGAAAGTTCATTTTGTCTCTCATTAGCATAAGTAAACTAAAACACACTATCGGTAAAAATATTTAATTGAATATTCGTGACAGCTTGGAATGCGGTGAACATTTTTCACGCCGCATGTAATATTATGGATACATTGATATAAAAATAGAATTTTATGCTAGCCAAATTGAAACTTTTATTAAAAACATTTATAAAACCAACATTATTTACTAGAAATAACTTACACAATATAAATTACTTCGTTTTTGTCATCTTTGTGAACATGTATAAACAAAAGAAATAAAAATCGTAAAATATTTTTCGTTGAATGGATGAAAATTCCCGGTGCTGCACTTAGCATATACTAATACCACAGTTTTTTGTATGCATTTGCGACAATGTCGATTTTTTGCATCATCATGAGGCAAACGTATGTTATTTGTCTCTAGAATTTTTATACCCGATGGACGGAGAGAAAATGTTCCTTTTTTTCAAATTCGTTGCGCTCAGAGAGGAACGAACAACTTAAATTTCTATTTTATTCGTGAAAACCCTTTGTAAATAGCAATCGCGCCGAAAACCTGAACAAAAATCCGATAAAGTTCCCTAATTATTCTAACACGTGCTAGCAGTTTCGATTCGGTGGCTGATTCCACTCACCTAGTCAGAGATTTAGCGTACATTTTGAGAGACACGGATTGTAAAAAAGAAAGAGCAGCGGGAGAGAGGCAGAGGGAGGGAGAGGTAGAAGAGGACGTTTTAATAGATGAGCTGTGTTAACGGATTGTCGGACGTGAAAGTGCCCGAAGGTCAACACACTCTCCTACGATCAACCTCTCCCTCGACCCTCTCCCTCCCTCAATTGAATCTCGTTGCTTGGCAACCGGGAGGGGGGAGGGATTGAGGAGGGCGGGGAGAGAACGGAACGTCGGACGAGAGGAATGGAAAAATTGGGAGGATGGACGGAGAGGAACGCGTGCGCGCGTGTAGGAGATATCTCGGTGAGGAGACCTACTCAACACGAGACGGCGTGGGCAGCGGGGGCGGCATTGTTCGAGATTTTTATAAGACTCCATTCCGATCGGTCAGTTATGTCGGTCGATAGCGAGCGTGAGTAAAAGGTCGAAAAGATTGGGACAAGGTTGGAAAAAATTGCTTTGTTTAGCAGTTGCTGCGGGAAACCACATGCGAGAGAGAGAGTTAGCTGTAATATTGCTTACTTTCCCCTTGCGCTCGAAGACTCTCTAAAAATGGCGATCGCGTGCGAGAGAATGCGCGACTTTCAGATTTAGTTTTACGTTTCGGTTTGTGTGATGAAAAATACAAGAATAATGTTTGCAACTGATCTGTCATTGCTACTCGGCGATGCAATGAATAATAAAGATTAGCTATCTTACTTGTGTTCTGCCTTATGTTGGTGCTAGCTTTATTCATTCCAAAATGAAAATTCCAAACGAAATTATCCGGCTCTATTTTTACGTCACTTAGGAAATTATATGCTCATTTCGGCCACTGTCTAACCTCCTAAAAGGCAATACACCAGTCGTTGATTTTAAAATCAATGAAAAAATAATTAAAATATGTTCACTTTAGTATATAATGCAAATTCATGCCCAAATAAACGTGTATTTTATTTTTAATTGGATGCGTTCAACAGTGTATTTTGTTCGTATTTATTTATCCTTTATGATATTTCCTGTACCACGATCATTCAGGCATGAAAAATCATGAAAATCGATTGTTTTTATATACTTGGGACAATAAGTTGCGCAATGTTTTTGTTATGGAACTCCAAGGGCGACCGGATAACAAAATAACCCAAAATCAAAGCTGTGGCGCCATGCGCAATTTTTTGAAAATTGCTATGATCAAATATCCTTGAACTCCCAAACAGAAGAACGGGTGATTGTGTAACTAGCGTGAAATGACGGATATAGCATAAATGTCAAGTGGTTGACTTTGGAATAGCAAAATTTCATTCTCCTTAGTTTACATTAAACCGAGACTTGCCGTGGAAATTGAGCATTCGCATGATTTACTGATTTGATGCTTTTCGGATTGTCTAATGAGAAGACGCTTAAAACTCCTTTCTCGTCGTTAGCTACACCATCGACAGAATATGCTATCAACGTCAGAAAACCTTCGGATAAAAAGAAGAATCGGTGCAAAGCGTCGCGTAAAGATCTAAAGAGCGATTAGTGTCATGGCCCCTCTAGATGAGTAGGGTTGAAAGTCATTAAAGGAAAGAAAGTCAAGGTACAGAGTGTTAAACAAAAAATAAAAACGAATGAAGACTTGTCGCATTTGACTAATGACAGTGCTTACTAAATCGGGTGCTCCGGGGACTCTGGAGTGTCGCAGGTGATTAAAATTAGGTCGCGAAAAAGTTTTCTAATCAAGCTAATCGTTGTATTTGAAAGTTTTAGTGCATGTAAAGCAATTTAGCTCAAATAAATTGGTGGCTGAATGCGTCCATACTTTAACTGAGACAACGTATTATCTTCTTTCGAGGTGTGTGTGTCGCAAAATTCTATCTTAAGATGTCGAGCGAGTAAATTGTTGAGAATCATTTAATAAAGACTTGTGATTTCAACACTCGATGGCATAATTTATGATAAAATCAAAGAAGCGTAGAACATGTTTTAATTATCTCATTTTGCCAAAGGCGATTCGTTGAGATATCTCTTGTCAAGTTGTTTATTAAAAATCCCAGCTAAACCCAAAACCCGATGACTTTGCAGAATATCACGCAGATGCATCATCACAAATGGCACATAATCAACGGTTTTTGAATGTTCATCGCCCGCTCAATTTTTCATTCGTTCATTCGTCTTTTGTTGTTGCTGAAAGGATACGTCTTTAGAAAGAGAAAGAGCTAAGGGAGAGAGAGAGGGGGGGGGGCAGTTGGGAAATTAGGAGCTTAATTAGGAGCGCCCTTCTTTTCGAACGCTAAAGGGAGAATACTCGCACACTGAAGAGAAGGAGAGGTTGGTGGGGCGCATACGTTAGTATCTATTTCACGCATGTTGGAGCCTGTGTTTGTCCCCTCCGGCCGCGGAGTTCGTGAAAGTTTCATTATCATTAAAACATGTCCCCGCGAAGAGTGGCCCGTATAGAGCCCTCGCACTTTCACCGGACTTTTCTTTGTCATCTCCATTGTCCACGGTCCGGATGTGATCGTGAAAACGGACGGAATGGTAATCGACCCACTTTTGCATGCACCGCACCTCCCTTGGCAACCTAGCTTCGCTCATGTCTTCACTTTTTTTTGGACTGCCACGATAGATCGTGAAACCAATCACCTTCTTTTAGTAATATTCAGAAGCGATGACACCGCGGCCGAACTGTTATTGGCAATTAAACGGGCTGACATTTTGAGGTTCACTGACTGTTCAGATTTTTTCCATCAGAAACTACCACGTCGAGTATTTTGTTTTTTTTTTAAAGATAAAATTGTTTCCCTAATTTATTCTCCTTTCACAATCTCAATTTGATGAATAGCTACAAATAAAAGTACAAATAAAAGTCTTTAAGGGTCGTGTGTATTATATAAAAATGCGAATATAATAAATTCACTGAAACATTTGGCTTCGTAATTGACAATGTTATTGCGGTTGATAATAACCCCTAAGATTTCATTAGCAGCTGTACGAGAAAGTAGCCGAAATGTCTCACAAAGAATTTGAATTCGACGGAGAAAGTTGCATCCCCCGAGCTATTTAATCGTATGGGCTAAATCAGAACCAAAAGTTGTAACAGCTTTTAATTTCTCTTCTTCTCGCTGAAGCTTTACTCAGTTCTGCATTCTTTATACCCTAAACTACGAAATGTCCTACATGCCTAGCAAAATATTTCGATTACAGATTTTATGTTTTTATTTCAGGGGATTGGAAAGAAGTAAAAGTAGACCGCAGCCCGAAAGAAAATTTATAAATTCACGTTCAAGTATTTAAGATAACCTATTATATCTATCAAGTTTCTGCATCTAATATTTACGTTTTTTTAATTTTCACGTCAGCGTATAAAAAATTAATTTTAAGCTTGATTGATTTATGCTTTTCACCTCGGCTAGCTTTTCCATCAAAATAAATTTAGTTTCGCTACGTGTATATATACTTCTAGTGACTTAGTGCTAGACACGACTGTGCTTCGTTAAACTCGAAACGATTTCTATTCGTTATCCTCAATTCCTCGAATGAAATACTTGAAAAGCATGTACTGTCGGTGTTGGAAGCCATTAGAAAGGCTCCTGAGTGAAAGTAAAATTTCACCGAGCCGCATTAACTTGCGTTTTTATCGTCCTTTCTTGAACGCATCAGGACTCAAAGAGACCGTGTTTTTCTATTAGCGCTTAAAGTGAAGTCCATTCAGACTTATTTGAAGAAAGGAAATTTCAACAAATGCCAAACTGCATTAGCAGAGTAAATGGTCGAACAAGACTTTTTTTCTCAACTCGGAAACAATGATAACATTTCTTTCCGGCTTCCGATTTGAAAAGCTTTCGATGGAACGGACAGAACAAATGCAAATGTCCAAATATTTCAACTCAATTTCTTAAAGTTCGCCAAAATCATGCGTAAACCAAGTGTGAGAAACCATACCGACAAAGAAAATATTTCATGTTTATCGGTCGCTATTCTATTCATTGTGGGTTTTTTTTAATTTCGAAGAAATAATTAAGACGAGAGTTTCCCCCTGAAAAACAATTAACTAAATGTTAAAGGTAGCTATCGAAATGCCCTTTTGTAGTTAAATAGATGTAAATGCCCATTAAAATATTACATTTTTCAGTTAAATAAACAATTTAAAACAACCCACAAGTCAATTGTCTTAAAACATTCCACCGCTAATCAATGTCAACCCTCTTATATAATTTGCTTGGTTTATGCGTCATGAGTCAAGCGTAATGCTCAGAGCACCACCGGCGGCATAAGATTATGGTAAATACCATTCGACTCATACTTTCAGGATTTACTTAGCCTTGCCCATTTTCAATTTTTAGCTGCTCACAGTCTACATTGAAGTCATGGGTTCCATTCTAGGAGCGTAATTTTCTCCATTTGATTAGCAAGTGTATGACTGTAGCACATTAATCATTTGCATATTAAAATTGCACAACTTCTGTATGTCATTACTATTTTTACTTTCAGGAACATTCAGTTATTTATTGTTTGCTTTTTAATGCATATAAATGTTGGTTCCTTTAATTTTAACGTAATACTTAAACCACGCATACCCGTCATATTTGACGAGCAATTACGCTAGTATATATACATATATTCACGTTAAATTGGTTAAGGTATAATGTATCAGTAATATGTATTTGTTTTTTTAGAGGTTGATATGATTGTTAAATATGAAGTCAATGAAAAGCGGAAACATTGTTTCACGCTAAGAAACCTCAACCTAAACTATCCATAGCTCAAAGGCTCGCGATGGGCCTAATAAAATTTCGCCGCTCTTTGATATAATCATTACAGCTGGTTTTTATAGCCTCTACAACAGCATCCTAAGATGGTGAGCGATAAAAACAAACATAATCAGTGGTAGACAGTGACGCGAATCGAGCAGATTGCAGCGTGAAAGCGTGAAACAGGAACTACGTCTGTTAAACACGAGAAATATTCTTATACGGCTCTATTGCCGTTATGGGTCAAAAGATCTGTGAGACAAACTAATAATTCGACGGATCATTTAAAAGGAACGGGCTTAGAAACAATATATGTGTATTTGACGTAATACCAAAAAACCATTGCGTGTTTTTTAGAGGTGGTCCGTAGCAAGTAGATCCATATTTTTGTAAAAAAAAAAAAGAAGCCGCTTCCAAAAATAAATAATACAGGCCGTTTCCGACTTACGATGTTTCGACTTACGACAAACCCGGACTTACGACATCAATACATTGATACCTCTAAATCGTCATCTGATATCACACCCCGGACATGCGACATCGAAATCCGATGCGTTCCGAGTCTACTTTCTTGTGCGTATTTTCAGTCGATATTCAGTTGGACGATACGACTCGTCCGCATTGTAGGTATTAATTCGTTGATTGTTTTATGTCTTAAAAATGTTTATTATACAATATAATAACACTCATTTGACCTTAAACTATTAATTTATAGCCTAACTACGGCACGGTACATATTTTTTCCAAGTTCCTGAAACGTATTTCAGTTTATAACATGTCGTAAGTCGGGAACTGCCTTTATCTGTAAATATCGGAATTTTTATTGCCTTGTTTATGTTTTCGGCCATCTTCCATGACCAAGGAATTAAAAACCCTTCGTTTGTGATCTTACGAATAAAATAATCAATTAATAGGATTTGGCGGCTCAGTATATTTATAGCGTTCATTTTTACCTACTCACTGCCCTATTTCATTCAAAATTGTTAATTGTATAAGAAATTAATCAAAAGGTAAAAAAAAATATTGGGGACATTCTTTAAATTTGATATATGATGGAGAAAAGATGGGTGCCTCTCAATCGCAGAAATTACAACATTATCTTCTCCCTATATAAAATATCAGAGTTAAACAAACGGGTAACAAAAAATATAACAACACTATTAAATGTATATTATATTGGAGAAATTTAAAATAGCACAGCTTTATATTTGCAATTGAACTGATAAAAACATCAGGTGGTGATGATTCGTCCAGATGCATTTAGATTTTTGAAAGAATATATAATTATGATTTATATTGTTCCATTTGGCCCCTTTCAGATATCATACGTTACTACTTTCCAGATATGCTTAAATATAATTGTAATGGATATACCTATGCAAAATTATTGCCAAAACTTAGCCAATGTTTCGTCAAATCTTTACATAATGAGTTTGTACTATATTGTCATGTTTGATGAGAAAACAATGGATACTACAGACTGGAAAAATTTCATTTAAGCTATTATTTCGATATAATAAATACAGATGTGCTATTCCAGGCATCTATTCGACTACAACGCTTTATATTCATATAGCTATTTTTTCCGCAAATTCAGCTTCTGGCTACGTGAAAATAATCATTTTTGATTGAACAATTCCGCATGAACGAATTCAAAGTGATACGATATTCCCACATAATGGCGTATTAAAAAGGCGATAATTGGGTCATTTAAAAGGGAAAATAATTTTACCGAAGAAAAACACGACCCTAAATTCGAATTCAAAAACGAAATTATGGCTGGATTTTAATTGTTGATCCCGTTAGGATTGAAGCTGTTAGCGCGAGACCGCGAAATTTTACAAGCGCAGAAGTAAAAACTCAGTCTGAGATCGGGCAAAAATTCTCCCAATCATTATTTCCGTTAAAAGACAAGGATCGACGTCTCAATCAGTTCCTTCACACCGGTCGACTCTGTGAGCAAGCACATCGGAAGGATTTCCAACGAAGGTGGAATTTCCGTAGGAATATAGCTCCAAGTCACACGTTTTGTGGAATGCCGTGATTGTCATCTAGATGAGGCATTGTGTCCCTTCGGGAGGCTATGGAAGTCAAGAGGTAACAGCGAAGAACGGCACCCGAGTGTACTAGAATGTTGCGGAACCCGTGACGTGATTTGAATTCCTTCTTTCCTTCCTTCCTGCCGCCCGATTTGCCAGGAAAAAAACAACCAATGCCGATCCGACTAGGATAAAAATGTAACTCTGAAATCATTTTTTACTTTCTCCATATACGTAGTATAGAGAAAGTATTGTTTTCATTAAATAAATCGACTTCGAGATTTTTTTAGAGGAATGCGGAAAAAGGCGGGAAAATCTGAAGAGAGCTATTATTACATTTCCGCACGCTCGTGAAATAAGGGCCCATTCTGTGCTGATTCGGAATCGAAATGAATTTTTTAAATGATAACGGGAAAACGAATTTTACTGTGTATAATAAAATTAATTATATTTTGATAGCAGGTATAAAATGTTCACATATTAATATTGAAAACTTCAAACGGCGTATGGTTTTTACCGTCGACGTTGTGGAAACGAGTCAATATAAATCTTTTGAACGAAATTGTACTCGTAAATAAGCTATTTAAAGAAATTATCTCATTACATCCGTAGTTTATCACATTTATATCGACAAATAGTGCGTTTATATGAGTCCTGGTTTGAAATTTAGAGTCTTGTGTCTTCGGGACAAATACAAAAAAATACATTTCGATATAAGGAAGGAGAACCGGTTCTTGAAAAATAAACATTATTTTCTCTGGCCATTGCCAGATAATCTAAGGCTTTTGTAAAAAAACACATGGGAAATAGGAGATCCCTAAAAATTTGGGTGGAACAGAAACCAAACTTACACAAAGAAAAAAAGAAAGAAGTTCAAAGGACAGATGACACAACAGTTCTCTGCAATTTTTTTTAAACACCGATTGATACTGTACGGTGGGTAGGACATCCATTTAAAAAAGAAATAAACAAGAGGAGGCGTGAAGGTATTTCTTAATGCAATATATTTTATTCGTTTATCCTCTTCTGGGTGACCATTTTCAAACCGGTTTTCCGCGCATCTCCGAAGATGGATATGCGCATTGCCCTTAAATTCGGAAATAAAATAATCTGAATGGCACATCTTAAGCAGGAATCTCCTCAAATTAATAAAATCGCATTCGACGACAAATGCATCGCTTTCACTGATTCTATTCATCATTCTGCAACAGAAGACGGTTGAACAATACTGATCCGCGATGAACTATGTAGTAGCTCGTATTTAACACCAGTGGTGGAGGTCGCACTTGGCACGCGCCAGCTGTCTCATGCAGTATGGGTAACGAGAAAATGTTCGTGTGTATAATCTCAGAAATATTAAATATCTCAACTTAAAAATCAGTGGAATCTCTCTATGGTTCCATGTAAAAACGATTGTTAAGAGGAGTCAATAAGAGGGTAGTCGTTAGGAAAGGTTTCACTGTATATTTAGATTGGAAGGCCACCATGAGCCCCAAAAGGTAAAAACCTGCCACTGCCTATCGCCTCAAGCCGCTAATAGAGAGTGGCTCTCAAAATTTTTGTAGGTGCTGCACCCTTTCAAAGGTTAACAAAGTTAGCCGCAACACTGCCATGACACAAGGTTTTATATTTAGGCATTCGTGTATCACAACGTTTTGGACGCATCCATATGCTGATACTAGAACATTAATCAATTAGAGGAAAGATTAATTAATGACCTATCAACATTTCCAAGTCGTTGATTATTTAGCAAAATTTGTCGCGACACCAGTAAAAAAAACTGTCCTGTTTGGGAAACAGCGCGCTATAATAATGCCACTCAAGTTCGCATTAAAAAAGTATTTTCCTTACGTATCGAATGGAACCGCTTAAAATTAGATACATTTTCTATATTTACTTTTACGGTACGTGACTGCAGATGTATTATTAATTTTAGGTTTGCTCAAATACAGTAGATGCCGCTTAACACGACCACATTGCGTTCAATTAAACTGATAATGTTAAACGGCAGGTACTCTTCCTGGTTTTGCAATTCCGCGTTTGATTACAACGACCGGCCGATGACCGTAACTGGTGATGATAATAATAATAAGCGGTATCTATTGTACGTGTCGATAAAAGTAACAAATTGCTTCAATGAATGGGAAATTGAACCCTCGGAACGATGAAAAAAAAATCAAATGGCCCGATGGAATTCATACCCAAGTCGCGTCTCGCCTAATAGCTAATACACTTCAAAGGGTTCCATTTCCTCATTCTTTCGAACGCAGTCGCAATTTCCGTCCCTGCGCACAAGCGACTAGGCACGCTCACAACACACGTTCCGCGCTCCGATCTCGCACGTCATCCGTCTATTGGTACACATCGGCCGCGGTGGAAACATCGATTTTCGCCCGAATCTTAACACGCACCCATCCGATGAGAAGACCCGGTGCGAGCCGGAAACCGGTTCTCTCTCGAAAAAAAAAAACGCAACTGCTGTCGCCTAACAGAGGAAAATTATTAACCGTGGATGTTATGATAGCTGCTTCTAACGAAATAGACCGATGGTCTGAGGAGGATGAAGGGAGAGGCGTATCAGGAAGACACGAGTGGAATGTAATGAAAAAAAATTCTCAATGTTTTGGATATGGGAGAGGCGGGAAAAAAGGAAGGGCACGTGAAGTGGGCGGTGCGAACGTTACGATCGTGAGAATGAATGGAGTAACGAGTAATAGGGCGGCGGTGGGAGGTTCCAGCGGGAAAAAAAAGACTTCAAATTGCCGCAAACCACAAAACGAAACAATAAGCGGCTTTATAACATACTCATTTAAGGCCTGAACAGCGGGATGTCATTATACAATAACGATTACGCCATTACGACGTAGTGTTTATGTAAGTAGAATATGTATTATTTTATTGCTTGGATTGGACGTAACATAATTAATTTGACAAAGAACCTACTGCATTGTAGGACTGAAGAAATTTACATACTCAATTCAATATCTGATTTAATGCGAATATCGTACCGAATTGAGCGCGGTAATTGTCTGAAATGGATGGCCTCGTAACAGCTTTAAAAAGACACCCCATTTCGCAATGATTATCTGGCAAAATTAAGGATCTTTCACGCAATGTTTATAGAACATGACTCGGTTACTTGTATAATTGGAACGCCCCAAGCTCTCGGATGAAGAGGTTAATTAAGTTTGTCCATTGACTCGTAAACTTTGTAATTAGGCACGGGTGAAATGTCCAAACTAATTCGACATAGCGTTGCTGCTTTTTTTTCATTTTTAAAAATTATCATTACTTCATCCAGCGTTTATTTTTATTTGCGTGCCAAGTTTTTATGAAAATTATGCATTACTTTGCGTGGATTTTCTCTTCCTCCTTCATCATTGAAATAAGATATATATGAACGTTGCGGTTCAAAAAGAGATAGTTCTATTTAATTGTTTTATATTTGCTGCATTCTATTTCATCTGGAGTTCGGAAATTTTTATTCTTATACAATCTAAATATAAATAGCACAATAACGCAATTATAGAACCTAATAATCCGTGAAAATAAATCTAAATGAAAAGGGAAAATCCATAAATATATTAAATTTAAACGTTATCTATTGGGACATCGAGATGATTTTGATAAATCGTATCGTCGAATTCGGTAAGAAGATGTTATCAGCAATAAAGGAGTAAATGATATTATGCGCATTTTTAGTTAACCATAACAGGCTTTTTAACCAAAACATTTTATTATGTTTTCAATATGTCAGTAATTACTCCCAAGTTCTCGTTTTTTCGTCGAGCTAAAATTAATGGCTTTAATCATTTCGAAGAACAAAGACTTATTTTTTCCCCAAATTAAAGCTCCGGTCTGTTTTTTTTCTGGCGTAGAAATTCCTTATTTCAGACATCATTGTATAGAAAGTTCTTACAAGACGGCGATAAAAGGGAGATAATTTTGCAAAGCTGCCTTTCACCTCGGAACAGTCAACTCCCCTAACCTCCCAATTTCCTCTATGTCTAACTGCAAATCTCGGAAAGTGATAGAAAAAAATGTAAGAACCTCGACTTTTCCGACACACTTTGCAGCAAACTAGCGAAAAAAAATTCGGACATAGGCGATCGAAACACTAGAGTGGATGATTTAGAGAACAATCGCCAACTAGCCGGATAACAACGCACCTTGGAGATGAAACTCATCGGACGCAATCTCCTTGATTCTAATCAATTTTTTCACAGTCTGAAATATATGCCACTTATACATATACACCGAGCAATAAAATCCTTTGCATTCCACTTTTTGTTCGATTTCCCCCTTTTTGTAAAAAAAAGCTGCAACTTACAAGGTTCTTGTGCCCCACTTCGAAATGAAGTACAAAAGAAAATCCTGAAAGTTTTGATGATATTTAATACGTGAACGTTTGGCAATTAAGAAATTAACAAATACTACTTGCATGTTTTGAACGGAAAGATAATATACCAAGTGAGTACCTTTACACAGAAAGCGAAATATTTACACGAGTGTGAGTCGTTCGAAGCAATATACTGTATAAATTTATTTTCCAATATCTATCCTTGCGTAACTTCGTCTGGTGTATTATGAAATTTCCACTTGACACGAGATTACGATCTGCGACTCCGACTCCTTTGAATGACCAAAATTATTTTACATAAAAAGTTTGGAAGAGATTTGCAGAATTACAATCGAGAACGGTAGTCCCTTTATACATATAAGGTTTTGCAAAAAGAGAACGGTTCTTATTCGCTACTTTCTTTTCGTTCACAAAGCGCGAAAAAATACGTCCAATCATCTGTTTTGCAATTTTGTACGCGTGAAATAAACGGCGGATTAAGAGTCAATTTAGAGAAAGGTGAGATGAAAAAGAATGTTTCTGCACAACGCACTTTCGCGTCACGCCGACGTGGAAGCAAAACATTTTCACTAGAGAGATTCTCTCGTTTAAAGAAATGTTCGCAATCTCATTAAACCTTGATGGAGGAAACGAGAAGTCTCCATAGAGACGTAAGAATGAAATATCTCTGCTTTAGCTCCACCCCATCAATTCTCTCCGGTGTTGTGGTCTACGGAACTGTAGAATCACTCTTCTTTCATAAGAACTATATTTCCGCGTGGCGGTTGAAAGTTTCAGGAAGTTTTCAATGAAACCGTGTCGAAAATTCAGTTTATCTACATACTTTTATGTTGATTCTTATGTAGGTAAATAATAGATAGTGACGTAGCTAAGTCTAAGCAGCTCACGCGGTGCATAAGGGCCTTCCTGCAGAGGAGGACCACGGCGAAACCCTAAAGTTATCATTATTTATGTGTACAGACACATTTAAAACAATATTTTCCAATTACTTCTGATAAAAAAATAATTAAGAAAACTACTCGTTTTGTTAATTTTGCATTATTCATTCGTTTTTTTTTCAAGGTGACGGTCTCATCATTAATTCTTGCACAGGAGTCCACGCAGTCCTGTTTACGCCACTGATTACAGGCGCGGCAAAAATGCAGTCAGCGCAAAACAAGTTGTATTATTAACTTACACAATAGAGTGCTCGCTGATAAATCCGTAATTTTTGGATTGCTTAATCTATTGCTGTAGTTTTTTATTGACTTTAGGTAAGCTTTACAAAATTTCTCCTCATAAATGTTTGTTTTCGTTGCATAGCTAACCCCGTTTGAAATTTGGACGGACTACAATGTTTGTTTACCGTGAAGTCGTTCTTAAACTTGGTAAATTACCTGATTTTCGACTATATCTCTTCACGAAATTTTACCTCGCCATGACTGACATATCCGACGACATGTCCATGACGACATATCCGACGTCTCGAAGAATAGCCAGCCAAAGTACACTGGATGAATTATATAAATGTTCGCTCTGAGTCATAAAGCGTAATTTAACTGAACAGCAGCACCGACTAATCGAGCAATCTATCGCAAAACAATTGCATATCTCCTTCCGCTGCATTTTGTTACCGTCATAAAAGCTATAAATAGCATCGCAAGGGAAAGTTTAAAAAAAAAAAAAATAAATAATATATATATATATATATATATATATATATATATATATATATATATATATATATATATATATATATATATATATAGCGTTATCTCGACGCCAGAAGATTAGCATTAGAAATGTAAGAAAGACTAAATTCGTATGATCACAATCATTTTTATCGTCGAAAAAATTTTCAGGTCAGCGACCGCATTAAATTTGCATTAGCAAAAAAAAGTAACGCATATCTCTATAATATCACGGCCTCCTAAATCGCGTTGTAAAATACCTCGAGGTTGTGAAACGTAAAGAAATGGAGGTTTTGGAAAGCTATATTGTTGTGGAGGCCACAAAAACGCATCAATCTAATTTCTCTTTCTCTGTTGAGCCGTCCTTCCTTCCTGATGAAGGCGTTGTTTTGGAAATGTCGGCTGAGGAAACAACGTCCGAAGTAAAGGGATCCACAGATTAAGATTTGCCTTTCCAATGGTTTCTCAACGCCTACTTTTTGATACGTGATTTTTTGCCTAGATTCCGCCGAAACCGTGTTTTTTTTAGGTCTATTCACTTTTCCATGCGCTGTAAATTAATTGCCTATTTTAATATTTCCATTGATATACACACTGGGTGTACGAATCTGCTCAGTGCTAACAGTATGAGGTATGTCTCGTAGTTCCGTTCATAACAAGTCCTTAAATCTGTTAGGAATCCAAAAAAAAGCGCGTTTTTCTCATCGTCGCCGACGATTAATTGAATTGTCACGTCCGTTAAACACGTACCTACCAACGGAATTTGAGTACGCCATCAAAATTAGCACATTTTCAATCGCATTAATAAATTTCATCAGCACATCCTTTGAAACGGACCTCCTAAATATATGCAACGGGATAATATGAAGAAATGCCCTGGCAAAAATTTGATTAAATTTTTTAAACATTAACGAATTTACCTTATTCCACTCGCAATGCACCCCGAGGGTCTATATCAGGGGTCGGCAACCTTTTTGACAAGAAGAGCCATTTTTTCAAAATTTGTATAGAATCCAACATAAGATGAGCCGCAGAGCATGTACAATGAAAAAATACGTATTCCATACCGTCAATTCATATTAAATGACATCTATTTATTTAAAAGCTGCACACACATACCCATACAATGATGTTTTGGAGATAATTCGTAAAAAGGAACTTGAGAAACAAAAGAATATCTTACATAAGTTTACAATATTCAATGAAAATATAAATAAGTATTCAAATGAAATAAATAGATTCTTTGAGAGAACGAATCTTGGACTACAGATGAAAATGAGAAAGTTGAAAATGATTTTTTTTACTCAACAGCCCATACTGGATCCATCTATTGAAAACGACTATATTATTATCATTTGAGTCCGTCATTGTCGTTTGATGCGCTTCAAGCGGGAGAGTGGGCGTCGGGAGCCGCAGGTAATTCCTTAAAGAGCCGCGGGTTGCCGACCCCTGGTCTATATCAACCATATTTTACTCGATTATCCCTTAGAGCAGGAGTGTCCAACGCGTAGCTCGCGAGCCACGTGTGGCTGTAAATTATCCGCGTTGCTTATTTGTAAGCGCCGAACAGAGATTGCGCTTATTGTTAGCTTATATTGACATTAAACCAAATATTATTGTACTTGTTCTCAATACTCTCTACAAGATGTCGCTAATTAACACAGAACGCGTGTAAAATCCATAGTTTGATATGTCCAGGGGCGGACTGGACACTGGTAGAAGAGGAAAAATATCCTTTGTTGAAAGAAACTATCCAACGAATGAACGCATGTTTTGGATCAACTTATTTGTGGTTTCCCAAAAATGAAAATTTTGAAATCTAAGTACAGATCGCAATTAACCGATAGCCATCTCAATTACTGCATTACACTGGCTGTACATCCATATATCCCGGAGTATAACAAACTGGCGGACAGCACGCAATGTCAAATATCACATTGAATATTTAAAAAGAGCTAATTTTTGTAATAATGTCAAATGTTAGTATTATATTAAAATTATAAATAATAATATATTTTAAATTGTTTGATAAAATATTTTAGTATTATTTTGCCCATCATTTGTAATCTCACAGTTTTCTTATATACATAGCTATACGTAACTCATATGTAGCTTGCGACCGCAAGCGGCTCTCTAAGAACTTTCGTGCGGCTTCTGACAGCAACTCTCCCTGATAAAACCTCCACAAAAGAAATTGGCTTCGTAAATGATTTAAATAGAAATTGCCGAAAACTACAAAGGCATAGACGCAATACGTAGAAAAAACGTTTGTTTTAATAATAGCAAAAAGTAAAACAACGGCAAAGTTAAGGAGAGACGGTCTCCCGTGGATTCAACAATGACTGCGGCTCTTCTTATGTTGCGTGTTATACATAATTTGAATTCTTAGGTTGCCGACCACTGTCTTAGAGAGTTTCTTAGGGTCGCATTCACCCAAGCACATTTAAACTAATAAACAATTGAATAACACTTGTATTAATATAGATAATTCGTGTTTATCACGTTAACATCAACAGAGTTAGCGTAATTTTTCTGTGTTATGAAGTTATTCTTTGACATCACATTTCAACTTTTGATTTCGAAGCCATGGATGAAAAACAAAGTAAGAACACTTTAATACAGGGGTCTCAAACTCACATGACGGCTCTCTGACGGTCCGCGGGCCGCATTCATTACTTTCCCAGTCTTCACATATTTTCGTATTTTTCGTATTATATTCACTCCCCCTTTCCACAAGAGAGGAATCGCTCTATTACGCGTCTTACACGCAGTCATTACAAAAATGCCAGATTTGGCGTCGAGGGTTAAATCCTGATACGCGAGAAACTCGCTGGCAGTGGGATAAACATTTTTCAGTAACTCAACCGTGCAGGCTGATATAAATTGGAATGATTTAATACACTTCTTAGATTATTTAGAAATATTTGATAATAAATAGATTTGAGTTCGGGTCGCGTAGTATAAACTAAATTGCTTCGCGGGCAGCACAAATGCATCGCGCGGGCCTTATGCGGGCCGCGGGCCGCGAGTTTGAGACGCCTGCTTTAATACTTTCGTGTACATCTGAGATGCGAGCGGGAGAAATCTGCTCGCGACAAAAAAAAAGGGAAGATACGCGGATGACATTTGCTATAAGCGTGACTGAAGTTAAATGGTAACGCGAGTTAAACGCTCGGCGTGACTTTCCCGAAAAGGTTTGTTTGCTCAAATAAATGGACGCGAGATTGAAAATTGCCGTCGATTTAATTAAAGACCAAACACACGGCGGCGGCATATTTCGCACGCTCGTAAACGTTCGTGTTTGACTCCCGACTTCCTTGAAGCGAAGATGGAGTGTATGTAAATTTACCCGTCGTAAGCGAAAACTCTCGCGCACCATTGGTTGATATGCTTCGGCACTTCGACTGCGGAATGTAATAAATATATAGAAAACATAATTAAAAATTCACGAGCCAAAACTGCTTTCTCATGTCCACGACGGAGAGAAACAGAGAAATTTTTAGCTTATTTTAATTTGTATTATTTGTGAATGTTACGACAGTCAAAAATGTCCTTTTGCGAAATGGTTCCAAAACTCACTTCTCGGCTTCAAATTTTTCAAATAAAATAAAGTACCTTAAAGCTATTTATACCGAATAAATCCTTCTAGTTTTGGCCGTCGATGAAAATTCTCGGAAAAGTTCCAATAACTGGTCTTTGTTCGAACCTTTGAAAGTGAATTTCAATGTCGAATTTCTGTTACGTAAATTTTGCAAGAAAACCGTGGAGCATCAATTAAAAACGTCTCATGTAAAAATGAATCCTTTCTAGATATACATCGCTGTGTCCCTAATGAATGGGAGTACATTAGCAGAACGATCGTTCAACTTGCAAAATCCATAGTCGAAGATTTTCAGGAATTCGTTGCATTAAACCAAGAGGCGTCACAAATTACCTTTAATTGCTGCATTTTATGCGCTAATGAAGCATTCACTCGGCTGCTTAGAGTCATAAAAAATAACGGTTTTGCAATAATATCTCCGGATATTTCACGTGCTTGAAGAATAATGAGTTCTCTAAATTTTGTGTACGAGCGGCTGTCATAAATAATGAGAAGTTTCTTTTTACCTGAAAACATTGAGTAGCATAACCTCTCGACGTCAAAAGAAAACACACGAAACGGCAGAGGGAGAAGAATTCTTAAAAATTACATGGACTCCATTTAATTAGATATGAAAAGAAAGTGAAAGCTTCAATTTTTTACTAATGAGATCCTAATCCTTTTGTTTTCTCAGAAATAGATATGTTCCGACTCATTAAAAAACATTTATAATGCTAATAATACAAAATCTACGTCCTGTTGCAACTTAGCTCAAATAAACCAATCTCAATTTGCAATTAACAACGAAATTAGGCTACCCTTCTCGTCTGTTGCAGTTTTATGCGAGGATGGCGATCTAGAAGTACATATCGTTCTTTGTCAATCCTGACAACATTAGGAGCGAGATATGAATTTCTTCAAAGATTTTCCTACGCCGCTTGAACTTTAAAAAGGAACCATAAAAAATAATCTAAAACAAAACAGCGACAAAACAAACTACATTAATCAAAAGTCGAGATGCGGTAAGAAACTCATTCGAAATTCCTTAGCAACACTTTCATCTAATTACTAAGCCTTCTCGGAATGATGACGATGATGAAAATTAAAGAAAAACTTAAATTGGTCGAGGCGATAAAAGTCATCGACCACCGACGCGAATCTCGTTCATTTAGTGAAATTGCCACGTTTCCTTCGTCTATTTCCCTTTTTTTTGTCGCGCGCCACTCTCGATTCGTGACTCCGCCTCCAAGACTGACCCAAATACTGGACCGAAGCCGCCTTGACCGTGAACTAAAGAGGAGCCACGGGCAGACCGCTCCGCTCATCGCTTGGTAACAGATCGCTAAGGGAACGGAATCGACTGATTGTCGGCGACGGAAGACTTTGGACGCAAGAAGGCACAACGAGGGAAAAAATAGAATGTGGTCAAAGACGCGTTGAAAATCGAAGCGGTTTCATAACCGGATGTCGCGTATTATTGTCTGCTCCTCACAATAATTATCGGTTTCGATTTATGGCTGGCATCCAATTGAAAGAATATGCGTAAAAAGTTTGGGGAAATCAGAAACGTATTTGCCGCAAACGGCGGTTTTTCAACGTTAGCGAATTATGCTGGTTTCCCCTAGATATGTTATGGATATCGAATCTACCTAATTTCTTCATTCTCTCCCAAATGCTCCCAAACGCTTTATCAGAGAGAAAGAGCAGTTTTAGCGAGACGCATCAATGTCTTCACAGAGCCACATGCGGAGGAGATGCATGTTTCCGACCCCTACCTTAAGACGAGCTATTGGATATCAAATGATGAATGATACCGCAAAGGGTCAATTTATTTAACAGTATAAAACGGATAAGAAGGAAAACGGTGAATGTAAGACCGAACAGAATATAATTCTTTCGCCGGTACATATTTCAATTTAAGAAGATTTAAAGAAGCGGCAATAATCTCCTAAAATTCAGGCGGATTCCGTCGGTTTGAAAACTTCCTGAAACAATAGATACCTCTAACTTTATCGAATGTGTCATGAACCGAGTATGGCCGGTTACGAATAATATCATCGGTTGTCGTAAATCTCCGTTGTTTTCCACGGGATTCGTGAGTCGCGCGGATCAGAGTTAGATAATCTCAAGCGTAGAATGAAATCAAGCAGAGGTCTAAACTCGTTTTCGTGGAAAATGGAGAAAAACCGCTCTCCAAGAATTTGGTCGCGGATTTCCCTGCATCCGGCTAATTGAGACTTTTTACCGATATCATTCTCGGTTTACATTTACGTCGTTTAAAAAACTGATCGCGAACTGATTGTCAAAAACAAATTCGTTCCGAGATCGAGCGATAATTTAAAAAATAAACATATGAGCGCATTCTTCGAAAGGCACATGGACGTTCTTATCGCGCCGAGGCGGCAAGATCGACTTCTTTTTTTTTAAATCGGCTATTGACAATAAAAAAAAAACGGCGCAACAATGTTAATTTCGAGAATTTTGGTTTCGGTCATGACCCGGTTGATTGCTCTTACCTGTACTTTTAAGTTCAACGTAACGGAAAAAATAACGGACTGCTCTTTTTCCTTTATTGCTCGAATATCAACTTCCAACCTTAACCATATAAGCTCTCACGATGCAGAAACATGTATGATTTTTTTCAATTAAAAGGATAGCTTTTTTATCGTCAGACCGCTCCGTTGGTATTCTTCTAAGCTGCGTATTTAAAAGCTATGGCGTGATTTCTTCCCCCCAAAAAAAAAGATCGCAATCCGATCTTTACGACCGTGTGTTGTGTGTGTACATAAAAAACCCTCAAAAATACACAAGTTTTATTTTCTAATTTTATTATCACCGCCATCCTTTTGTCTTTCCTTTCCGGTACGTCGAAGAAGAAAAATAAACAAAAAAGAAGAAAATGACGAACGCGATAATTTTTTTTAGATTTTACGAAGGCAACACGTCTCCATGGGAATTTTTCCGACTTAAATCTTAGGGCGTTTATTTCAAAATGCCGTCAGAAACCTAGTGCGTCATCGCTCGGGATATCCGAAGGGAGAGGTTGCGAGCGAAAAGAGTCTCAACCGACGAGATCTCTCTCTCTCTCTCTCCGAGGTTCTAATTAGAGTCGCACGGCTGCGGCTGCGGCTGTGATAAAATCTCTTTGGAGAGACCAATAGACAGTGGCTCACTTATAATAGATAAAGACTAAGTCGTAACGGTGAGCAGCTACACGAATCCCGACGTTCGTTTTGGTTCTCCTTTCCGGGATACTGGTAACAGGAAACGAGGTTGAGTTGGTATGAAATAACATCGACATTTCCATTTGTTTCTACCTATCTCCATAATCCATCCGCGATTTCTCACCCCGTCGGATATTATTATTTTTATTAAAATTCATTTGTTTAGCCGTAACATTTTTGAGTTCTATTTTTTTGAAATGAAAGAAAAACCACTGCGTAAAGAACTTCACTGCGGTATACTTTACCAAGCGATTTTTCTGTCCTTTCATTGTAATTAGTTTTTTCTCCTCGGAGAAGTGATGTTATCTGTGTGAACTTCGTCCGAGCAATCCTCGTTTTTCGAAACTTGATAATGCGTGCTCCGACGTCGAGTAAATAAGTTAAGCTAAACTTTTTTTTCGTTTTCACATGATTTACGGAATGGATTAAAAAATAACCATTCAGAAAGAAGACGCGAGAGTGAACAAAAAACTCATCTATATAATTACGATTGCCTTTTCATTAAGAAACTTGAAAAAAATGATTCTATACATTAAATAGCGTTTCTGTGAATTAGACTATGGTGAGAGAAACGTAAAATTCGTTCTATACAAGAAAAGAAATCAGAGTTCGATTTGAAAAAAATATTTCACTGGTTTAAATTACCGTTTAAACAGGTTAAAATTTGTTAATAAGGCTGCTCTACAGAAAAAATGCCTTTTTTTTTGGATGCCCGAAGTCCTTTTTTTCAGAAAATTTTTATTTACACTATAGACATTTACGTCATAGGCGATACAGGTGAGATATTTGGCTAACGTATGTGAAGTTAGAGTGCTAACGCTTCTACTATGAAATTAATTTATACCTCCTTTAATACTCGTATTCGCTCGTTCCATCGATCCAAGCCGTGGTCCTGAGGTCTGTTTTACCAAAAATAATGGCGATTAACCAGGTCCTCTTAGCTTTGAAATCCATATTTTCGATGGTGCCAATGGTGAAAAATGCAGTCGGCGATCTCTATTTAGCAAATACTCTGCTCAAGCCGTAAACATCTTCAGCATAATACAATAAAATTTACAAGGCGAGCGATGTAACGGGCCTACAGTTTTTGTCACATTCTCTTATAAAATCTGGTTTTCGCTGTCTGATATTTTATTTTGAGAGGTGTTTTTTTTTAACGTTTTATCATTCATGTGTTAAGTAAAATTTTCAAAACGTTACACGTTATAAATGGTTCTTAAAAATATATCCCGAATCCTGCGTCATCAGCATAGTGCTCTTCGTCCGTGGTCACAAACCGTATGACCTCGATTCACCTCAACTCAATCGTTACGAGTTCCAACTTGGTCAACGGATTGGGATAAGGGCTTGAAAATAAAATTCGCTTTGTTTTTCAGTCACATTTGAGCAATCAGAATGTTGAAATGTTTTCAAGATTTTCGAATTCAAATGAGAACATTGAGAAGAAAATCCATCTGTTTTTATCGTATTGCAACGCAATAACAGTCACCAAATTTATCCATATAATTATTTTGTATCTCTTTCAGGCATACAGCAAAGTGCATCACGGCCGAGTGCATTTTTTTAATAACGAAAGTATACAGTAAATACCGCGATGCCCTCGCTAGGATTCCAGCCTTAGTCGCTTGCTTCGCAGCGAGAGTAGCATTTCCTTGTAAGCTGTCGAGGCCATCATCCTAAGAGTTATAAAACACCGGTTAACCTCTGCTACGATGGTTGTGGGAAGTTATTGCGGAAGGCCTATGCTTTCTGCGAGGAGGAAAGATAGAAAAGGAAAAAATTCCGTCCTGACCGACGTGGGATATTTTATAATAAACTAAACCGATTTTCTATCATTCACAACAGGGAGAAGTTATACATTGTAATATTGCACGCTTTGCTTAACAAAGAAATATTCAAACGCCTAAAAGATGTAAAAAATAACTTTGCTAAGTTACTTTGTTTACACCGTCCACAGAGTACACCCTGCTTTATATAAATAGTTTAGCAACACACCCCATCCAGGAAAAGGCTATTTTTAAACTTACGCGAAATGTGTTATTTCGAGTAAACTGTAATTTTTTTAAATTTACGCTTTATAAACTTAGTTTTGATAACTGAAAATATTCGTCCGAATATATTAAAAACAGGCAACATTTCTGAACAATTCACACGAAAAAAACATTTTTTACTACTTACGCTCAAAGCACCAACGATCAAGAAATATATATTTTCACCTCGTGATTTTCTTTTTCACGGATGATTGCCGCGCTATAATTTCGGGACGAAACCTAGTTAGGTTTTTTGGAATTAAAGGCATCGAAAATTTTTTAAAATCCTTTCTTAAAATCTGTTTTACGATATAAACCAACAGCCGTCTATATGGTCACACATTCGTAACCGTAACTCGAGGAGTAGGAAAAACAAACCGTTCCGAAACCACCTCGATTCGCTTAAACCGAATAAAAAAGATTAGCGGCCGACCTTCGGCAATCGAGTCATACGGACCTCGCGATATATCGAACACCGATGCAAAAACAGTACGTCTCGACGTATGTACCACTCTACGATACGGTATCACAATACCGTCGCATAACCAAACGAGCCTTAAAAACCGAGAGAAGCGTGCGCTCTCGTAGCGGCCAACCCGTCCACTGCAGCCTTTAAGTTAACGGCACTCACCTGTTTCTCCAATTTTTCCCCTTTCTCTCTCCTTCCCTCTTCCTCCGTTCCAACTTCGCGCAACTCCTCCTCCCTCTCTCTCTCTCCCTCCGGACTCGCCCGGAAATGACGCGCTCCGTCAGACGGCGGGACGGATGACTGGTTCGAATTCACTTCAACGAGGCTCCTTTCGGAGATCTCCTTCCAATGAATTTTAATTATTTTAAAACTCGTGTAGTGTTGTACTTTATGTCGCGTCCATCCTCTGTAGTCTCCGGATCGATTTAGTGGGAGTCATTTTGATTTCGTCGCGTTTTGTTCTGACAGCCTCCTTTGGACCTTCCTCCCTTGACGGCGTTCCAGGTAAGGGAACCCAAGTGGGCGAAGTCTCGATCGAGGTTTTCCAGTTAAAACGCAACACGCGATTCAGATCACGCACGGCCCACTGTACACTCGGGAAAGGCTTTCTCCTCTCTCCTTCTCTGCCAAAGACGAGGAAACGCACTTCGTCTGACGTCCAGCTATACCAAAAACACCTTCCTCCAGCAGGTTTATAACTTTTACAAACTACCTGTATCCCTCTTTTTTTTCCTCTCTCTTTCTGGATCAATTAGTTTTCCTATCCAGCTCTCTCTCTCTCGCCGACAGCACAGTTTACTAGGACGCAGCCGACCAACCTCTCTCTCTCTCTCTCTTCGAGCTTTCTCACTGCTACGGAGCACACAACACACTGACCGCCCTCCAGCGCGGCTGAGAACCGACTGGGGAGACTCTAACCTACATTTCTGGTAGGAGGCCAAAGCCACACCTTCTCAGTGGCTTCCAGCACCGACTGCCTTTGACTCTCTCTCTCCCCTCTTTCTCTCTCCTTGTCTCCAATCCCTTCTCTTTTTCCCTTCTCTTTTTCCCTTACTCTTTCACCTCTTTCTTTTTCTCCACCTTCTCTCTCCCTTTCTCCCAAAGTCGCGTGTCTGTCTGCCTGTCTCTCCTTCTTTCCCACTCCTCCCTATTGCTCTCCCACGACTACCCTCGTATCTTATTTGTACCTACGTATATCCCTCTCTTTCCTTCTCAGTACTTCTTTCTTTCGGTTACTCCTCTCTCCTTTCCTCCCTCTTGTTCCTTCTTCTTGGGCAGAAAGGGCACAGGGATAGAATTTTACGGGAGTAAAATAGCAGTTACAAACATAGCACCCCCGCTTTTTCCGAAAAAAAAAAGGAAGGAAAACCTGCGATGAAGCGTTTCAAAAAGGGCTATTATCCTGACCGCTTCTTCACGGGAAAAATGAAAAGGAGAAAAATCTCAACGTCTCTTTTTTCGCCTGTCCCTTCGCCTCAGACCGTGTAGTTTTCGGAGGCGCAGATATGCTCCCTCTTTCTCCACCGCGACCACCTCCCCGCGATGTCTCCGGACGGAAAGAGCGGCTAAGTCTTCCCGCGGGAGCCTTCGGCTTCGGTTTCGACGGTACTCGCGTGTCCGTTAGCTGTCAACCTCTCACAACTGTAAAAGCCTTCACCACAACATTTTTGACCGGTAAAAGGTCATCTTCGATGCTCAAGTGGTATACTCTGCAATCCGTCTTCCTATCGGGAGAGGGACCCGAGAAGATCGAACTCGCTCGCGGAGGCGTCAGAAAAGAGCCCACGGAGGCGGAATATATTCTTTACGGATGTATTTTTTTGTGAAAAGGGGGCGCGGTCAAACCGACGGAGGCGGAGTTATATTCGCAATATAGGACTTTGGAGAAATTTCGCGATCGCGGACACCTCGCCGGCAGCGCACGAGTGACGACGAGGTTTTTTTATAAAGTCGACCGTCTGCTTCGGAGGCGCCACAGCGAGTGGAGTCACGGAGGCTGGCTCTCGCGGGAGGGCTGGAAAATGAAGGGAACGGTCGGGGGAGGTGGGAGTTATAAAGGAGGTTTTATAGTTGGGGGAGACCGCCGGTAGGGGAACGTGAGTCGCGGCGCGGATTCGAATGGGGTTGATGGTGTCTTACGACCCTTTAGATGGGGAGGTTTGGTTGAGGGTCTGAAGCCATCCGGATTATCTAGAGGCGCTCAATATGGGCATCAACGAAGGAGCCGTGATGCTGTCGATAGGTGATAGCATATTGGAGGCTATTGCTTGCTCCTTCCATTTTCTCCGATGATCTAATGAAAATATTGTGTGATTGCTCGAGCAAAAATGAAATGTTTTCCACGAGGGAGCTGATATTCATTTGAGAGTACGTGTAGAGAATCCTATGCGCTTATGTACAAATAATTTTTCAAACGTCTATTAATAACATTTGGGAAGCATTTTCAAGTCAAATTCTCTGTAGGCTCTTTGGTTAAAGGTTTGTTAGTTTTTCGAACAATCACTATTTCATTCTTTAAATATGCCGCCAAGAGGAATTCAAGTGTTCAATTTATTACCGGGCATTTAAAAATTACCCATGAAAATTAAAATTTTCTATTATTTCAATTGCGTTATATAACTAGGTGTAGATTTATTTTCTGCGTTTATAACAGATTTTCCACTTTATTATAATGTTGCCAAAATTAATGAGACTTTAGTTGTAAAACAAATGTTACAATATATTGAATCAAATTCTTATTTATTTCGGTCCTCTTTAATTAAAATAACAATTAGGATTGTAAAGTACACACAGACAAGGGCGAACTGATCAAGTTCATCTGGAATCAGAAGAGGCCTGAGCTAAGGTTTATTTGTTTATTTAATTATTGTTGCTGCACTTGGTTCAGTAAATGTTTACCAAAGCGTTAATCCAATATTAATCTGAAAGAGATTAATTTGCGTCAATGATTATACAGTTTTCACAATATTAATAGTATTTCCTGTAAGAATAAATGCAATAAGTAATCTGCAAGAACTTAATCCTTATATATGCACATGATATATTGTTCTATAGAGTGTTCAGGTGGTTACGTGCATACACAGGGAGCCGTTTAAGTTCATCTGGACCGAGGCCTAGGAGAATCAGTGTCCGGCAATGGATTTGTGTCAGACGAAATAAACCTAAAATATTTAGTGTAAATTAAAATACCTAAGCCTCTTTTCGGTTTTAATTCTTTAAAGAAAGATTTTATTTATCAGAAGATTGTGAATTTATGGATAATATTCCACATGCGTTTACCAAGCCGTAGAAAAAGTTGTGGCGAAAAATTCCGTTAAATCCATAAATTATTCATTCCAAACAATGTCTGGACATTTTTAAACTGTTAGCTGACCTCATCGTACCATAATAATGATACAACAAAGATATTCTTTCAATTATTTTATTTTGGCAGTACATCTAAAAAATTATAATATCGTGCCAAATTTATTTCAACCGATCAAACATTTTCTACTCATTTGCAATTACAAATAACAAATAAATTACTTATAATTATTCACATCTAACTTTAAAATATTTAGACAGCACTTGTGGTAATACACATAAGAATTATCCTCCCTTTTCTTTGTCCGCGACATCAACTAACTTGCTCGGCTGAGAAAGTATTGTTATCGCGAAAAAATTCGGCCTCGAGATTTTGATGGAAATATGTTTTAGGTGTACCTGAGTCCGAAAAAGTGGTTTTCGCAATGCCGCGGCATGCGCGCATGTCGTCTGTCTGTGGGTCTGTCTGTTCGCGGCTCGATAGACTAAACGATAGAGCGAAAATTAATGAAATCTCCTACTTAGGCATTTTATCATACAGAATAGGACTGAATAAATGGTTGAGATTATTCAATAATTAAGGAAAGTTTATTCTACGCATTTTTAACAACAATTTCATTTTCTCAAAAACGGCTTTAACGATTTTGATCAAATTTCGTCCAGTTACTTGAGTTTACGTCTTCAATAATACCAAATAGTTCATATTTCTCAAAAAATAAATATAAGGCTTGTTTATTCTAGGCAACTTTAGCAATAATTTGTTTTTCTCTAAAACGGCTACAACGATTTTGATAAAATTTCGTACAGTTACTTGAGTATACTTCTGCAATAATACTACATATTTCATTTTTCTGAAAGAATGAATATAAGACTAGTTTATTCTCGGGCAACTTTAATAAAAATTGCAGTTTCGAAAAAACTGCTAATACGATTTTCATCGAATTTCGTATGGTTATTTAAGTTGTTGTTTATAACGATTCTACATAGTTAATATTTTTCAAAAGATAACTAAACGATGCATTAATATATGAGAAAGTTTGTACAATGTATGTTGTACAGATTTTTGTAGATAAGGGAAAAAATAAAAATTACAACAGGATGTTCCGCATTTATATACGTTGATACTAATCAGGAAGTTTTCAGTATTATTATATCATGACGGAGGAATACACTATCCCCAAATGTCTCGATAAGAGGGAAGGTCGCGGCCTTTCGTAAATTGAGCAAAGTTTCGAATCTTTTGAACGGTTTTTTTTAATAGCTGACCACAACAGCGTGTCACATTAATGATAGAAAAACAGTGTAAAGGCTCGGTCTCTCTCAGAACGATATCCAAAGAATAGCGACTGGTTTTTCATTCCGGAAGAATAAAAACGTTAACCCTTTAACCGCCGAGTGTTTTTCACAATGTTAATTTCCCTCGGTGCTCAGGAAAATTTTTATAAATATTAAAATTTGTATTACCTTCTAAACAAAGTAAAACAATTTCAATCAGTTAAGAAGAGTTCTATACGGATGGTTGCACAGACAGATACAACTGCATCGGAAAGGCATCCGTAAAATTTAAACGATGCTATCCTTTCGAACCAGGTATGTCCGTGTGTAGTAGCTTGCGACGCGTCGCGACGCTAGTGTGGGTATGTCCGGGTTCGACAGTTAAAGTTTAAAAAAAAAATAAAAATCGGTAGATGTGCCTTCTCACACGAAAAACGCATTAGATATTTAATTACATGTGAAATTTTAAAAAAATACCAGAAAGCTATTTGTTTTGCTAAATTCGACTCCATCAACAATCAAAATCAACTTAACCATCTCAAAAGTATTAGCATTAGTTCATTCCATCGATGATGACATTTATGAATGAGGGTCCGAGGAAAACCTACCCATATTGGCCACGGAAGTTGCCAGTCATCTTTAGGAGGTTAAGCTACCTCGCCTCTAATGTCGAAATATATAAATAACGAAATGGAAAGCAAGCCAGAAATATCTATGCACCAGACAGTTGGCCCTAATTTAATAATCAATTTATTAAGCAATGGCATTTTTCATTATAGAAGCTTTCTCCACGTGCCACGTGTTTGTACTTATTTTCTTGTCCTAATCTAAACGAAAAATACTCCATAAACGTGCGATATTGTGGGCCGTACAATTTGCCACAGCAGTGAATATTCTCGCAGATGTATCAAATCTTTTTTTCCACCCCGAAGGCAATAACTTTCCGGTCATCTATTATCCAACCTCGTCTCCCACACGATTTCGTTACAATACAGCGGCAAGGACTATATGATCGAGGTCCGCAGAAGAAAGAATCGAAATGGGGTGATCGTTATATGGAACTTATAAACACCAGATGGAAATTAATCCAACAGCCCGAGGTTAAGTGATGACATGATGACCGCAGGGAAATTAACCGAGCAAATGTGTTTCAGCTTACTTTCTGCGGCAGCCAAGGTCTAAACCAGAAGGTGGAGATTGATCTCAATGGATGTCTTTATTTTTTAAAAAGAAGAAGAAACACCTGCCGACATTCATAACGAGAGGAGGAGACACTTGGTGCCGCATATTGATTGGAAATTGTAAAACTCGTCGATGCAGCATTAACCGAGCAAATGTGTTTCAGCTTACTTTCTGCGGCAGCCAAGGTCTAAACCAGAACGTGGAGATTGATCTCAATAGATGTTTTTTTTTAAAAAGAAGAAGAAATACCTGCCGACATTCATAACGAGAGGAGGAGACACTTGGTGCCGCATATTGATTGGAAATTGTAAAACTGGTCGATGCAGCCGATTTACAGCGACTGCAGAGATAACTGACAGTCGAGGGAAAAACGAATTCGTCTGGCTCGCTAGAGAGAATATAAGCATCGATTCCCCGAGCAGCGGTGACGTTGGGAACCGTTTTAATAAACGTGAGACCTAACCGCACTCTAATGTTACGCGTTCCGTCTAAGGGAGTGTTCGATGTTAATCAACCAAGTTCAAGTGAACTGTGTCACGAGAATCGGGTTGAGCCTTTAAAGATGAACCGCTTTGGCTGTTTTAGCACATAACTGCCCCCGTGATAATTTGATATCGAGAGAATAAAACATACATGCTTGGGAATTAGTTCTTTCGAAAAACGTAAATCGGGAAAAATGTGTCACGGTTCAAATTTCTCTATGAAATTTAGCAAAAGATCCAAACTGATACTCGTTTAACAAATAATTTGTTCTATAGAAATAGCTCATTCTGTTGCACCGATGCGGTCACGGAGAAGTCAGATTATTAGATTATTTATTGAGTTTACATTTTACAGTTTAAAAATACGTCACAAGTAGGCAACTGGCCTGGTGGCAACAATGAGCAATTTGAACATCCAATTAAAATAAAATAAACAACAATTTTTAAAAAACCATGACAAGATCACATATAAATTATAAAATGACATTAAATATTATCAAAATTTTCACAAAAATACAATCAGTAGCCAAGTTAAAATGCAATAGTCAATAGACTAGTCCTCCAGCTCCATCATTTTTTAAAAAGCATTTGCACTTATTTCTAAATTCCTGCGCAGATTTGGGAAAGTCCTCATCCCTGAATTCTATAAAACTCGCGCTATATCTAATTATATATCGGACTAGCTGCAATAAATAATTGTGTAGATATTGCATATGACGCTTCATTTGTTTCTATGTTGCCTTAAAAAAAAACGATTCGAAGCGCCGTTTCTTCTAGATGCACGAAGTAATAATTTAAAATTTGAGGGAATTTTTTTTCCACCCGAATTCATTAGAAACGCGTTTTATGTTTCGTAAAAAAAACGTGGAAGAGAACGATGAATCTTCAAGCAACAAAACATAACTTTTCCTTTAATGGAATTATTTCCGAAAAGTGGTTGTAAAGAGACCCGGGACTTCGGGAGGTCATCCACCCAAGATGGGTCCCTCAGGGTCAACGTTTTTTTTTTAGAAAAAAGTCAAACAGTCGTTAAAAAAAAGAAACATCTTTTTAAAAACCTCCATCCGTCCTAGGATGACAGGTTTTGCTACGGGGAGGATGTCGAAGACATAATCTTCCACGTGGAGCACAGTTTTTAAAAAAATACATCGACCTCCACGTCAAAAAATAAATAAAAAATACAGCTGCACGAAATCCCATTCCATGGAATTTAAATGGGTAAGAATGCTCCGAATGCTTCCTTTCAAAAGGATCTTAACATGGCAATGTCACAACGTACACAATGCGTTCGCTCGGTGGCGTTCTGAAAGATGAACGCCATGACGTAAACCGGTTTTTGTTTCGTTGAGCGCTCAGCACGAACATAACCCTCCCTGCAACCACGGGGAGAATTTTAAGCCGAAATGACTTTTGATGAAGGGTTTGGAAAGAGCGCTATAATTCAGTGCGCGACGAACAAAATGGCTGTTTGGAGTCTCTGGTGCGTTTACGATGAGCGAAGAATGTATTATGTGGTAATAACGAAGCGTTTATATTTAAATAAATGAGTTGAAGCCATAGAAGAAGGAAAAAAATAATCCACCTGAGGAAATGATGGCACATTGAACGTCCAGATGTGGAAAACGAAGGAACATAAAATGGGAAATTTATTTTAATATGAAATATCAAAAATTCGAGTTTTGTACAATCGTGTTAACTTCATAGCTTGTATCCTTGTTAAACATATATAGTAGATGAATTACCGTATATGCCCGAATATAAGTCGAACCCGAATATAGGGCGGCACCCCATTTTCCTACCGAGAAAAAAAGAAAAAAATTATTTGACAAAAACTTGAATAATCAAAGTTCGAGGGTCCGAATATAAGGCGACACCCCCTTCTCTGAGTGACAATTTTGGAAAAAGAAACCTCGCCTTATATTCGGGCATATACGGTAATTCTAAATTATCTTATGGTTTTGTTGATTATTATATCAGAATATTATTTTTCAAATATTAAGCGTACTTCAAGAAATATATTTCAAATACAAACATCATCAATAAAATATAGATGCGGTGTATACAATGGCTGCTCATGAGATACAAACTAGACAGTTTAATAATAAAAATGATGAAAAACTTAAATCGATCGAGTAAAAAAATTCATAGGTGTAAACTAATAAATGAAAAGAGTTATTTGACAACTAAGCAAATGAATGTGAAACGATCCTTTTAATTGGATGTGAACACTCTTATCATTTGAAGCACTTGACTAACGCATATTCTTATCTTGGACATTCCCAAAAGGGAGAAACCCAATTTTGAAGAAAATTTCCTAACCCGCTTTCCCGTTCTATGGTGTCAGCCAGTCTTAACATTTGAAATACGAGTGTTAGTTCGTCATTATTCTAAATCTTTCTCTGAGCTACCGATTAGGTAGCAATAGGTAATATTATGAGGATTCTGTAAAGGTAAAAATAAATATCACTTCCACGAAGAAAGATATTTTTCTGATTCAGATCCAGAACTAAATAGTGGCATATCGAACATTTCAAACAATAGATCACTGAAACTTAGAGGGTGGAACGGATAAAGTCATTTTTTTTAATTGGCGTCGAAGAGAAGTCTTTTTCACGATATTTTTTTTTTTAAAACCTTTCAAAAAACCCAGTGTTTTTTCCTAATGGGCAGCGGATTAAAAACAAAACAAAATCGGCGATGTGTCCGTGCCTCTCCGTTCCGCTCCTCCGATGGTTCTTCGACAGCCACGAGCACAGCCTGACATTTGTGGCGTCTCGCTTCTTTCGCTTCTCCCAGGACCTTCGACCACGGATCGCTTTTTTTTTCACACGAGTCTCCAAAACGAAACGAGAAGAGAACGGACGAAAGAAAAACCTTCACCTTCGAATATCTTAACTTTCTTGAAAGGGTTCCTGTAGAGGTTCCTGTAAGGTTTTGCAGAGGCGGCACCGCCAAGGTCAATCCGCCCTTACAAGGCAATCAGGATTTTAGGTAGCCCTACAGATATTATCGAACGTCTTTATACTTTGATGGGAAAGCCGGTTTTTTTCAGGAAGTCGTTCGAGAAAGGACGGCTTGTGTTTTCCTAAATTTTTACGTAGTCGGTAGAGTTGCTTAGTCACCGCAGAATGCAATGAAATAGCTCGTGATACTATTTTTACTTTCTCATACGAAGTATCGAGAAAGTATTGTTTTCGCGAAAAAATTCGACCCCGAGATTTTTACGGAAATATACGTTTTAGGTGTCGCTGAATCCGAAAAAGTGGTTTTCGCAATGCCGTCTGTCTGTCTGTCTGTTACTGGCGCTGGAGCCCAGACGGTCGAACGAAAATGAATGAAATCTCGTACTTAGGCATTTTATCATACTGAGCAGAGTATACATAGAAATGGTTGACATTGATCAATAATTAAGAGTAGTTTATTCTACGCATTTTTAACAACAATCCGATTTTCTCGAAAACGGCTCTAACGATTTTGATCAAATTTCGCACAGCCACTTGAGTTTACATCTTCAATAATACTGTATAGTTCGTATTTCTCAAAAAATGAATATAAGGCTAGTTTATTCTAGGCAACTTTAACAATAATTCGATTTTCTCAGATACGGCTCTAACGATTTTGATCAAATTTCGTACAGTTACTTAAGTTTACATCCTCAATAATACTGTATAGTTCATTTTTCTCAAAAAATGAATATAAGGCTAGTTTATTCTAGGCAAATTTAACAACAATTCGGTTTTCTCAAAAACGGCTCTAACGATTTTGATCAAATTTCGTACAGTTACTTGAGTATACATCTACAATAATACTACGTATTTAATTTTTCTCAATGAATGAATATAAGGCTAGTTTATTCTTGGGCAACTTTAACAAAAATTGGATTTTCTAAAAACAGGTTCATACGATTTTCATTTTTTAAAGATAACTAAATGACGCATTAGTACCCATATATGAGAAAGTTTGTACAATGTATGTTGTACCGATTTTTTTTCCTGTGGCTGCGTTTACCTTTGCATCCAAAGAAAAGAATCATTCGGGGTATCGAGTGGAATTAACATGTTTTAAATCAACACAATCAATATAATCAGAAATGATAAACAATTGTTAGAAATTTCTTTAAAAAGCTTTTTATCTACATATATTTATAAGGCTCCTCCAACGACTAACAAGACATTATTCGAC
Organism: Uropetala carovei; assembly: GCA_036926305.1. Taxonomy (NCBI): domain Eukaryota; kingdom Metazoa; phylum Arthropoda; class Insecta; order Odonata; family Petaluridae; genus Uropetala; species Uropetala carovei. The sequence goes on from JAXCHB010000298.1 coordinate 1,062,401, forward strand.
ATAGAACTAAAACACATCCTTTTTAAAAGTCTAATTTGTTGATGCACAAATTAGATATACAACGAGTAGAATTTCCATCGTAACAACGATGACTCAAGACTTTTCTCAATTAATCATTTTTCGCGAAGAAAGACTGAACAATGAAACATTTTCTGCTCTGAAATTTTAATACTTGTAGACCTGTTTCATCCGTAATTTTAATTATATTAAATGCAAATAAATACCGAAATTAACTAATTTACCTATTATTAAATCGCGTCCTTACTCAAACCAAATAACTAAGCAGATTTCATCTCTCCAAGTCCCTTTATTCAATCACAATTTCATTTTCCATGCTACTAATAGTGATGAGCCTTTGACAAAAAAATCAAAACGTTCACAGTGCCACCTCTGTTCAACGACAAGACAAACATTCCAAAACTGCATATCGTGCAGTCAAAATGTTTGCAAAGAACATTCTCAAGTTATTTGCCAAACTTGCATGTTAAGCAAATAATATGTGCATTGTTTTAACGCCGGATGCATTTCAGTAGGTTTCTTTACTATACTAAGTTGGTCTATATCTCAATGACACGTGTTACATTATAAATAAAAATGTTGCCTACATTGTGCCTATATGTAAATTATTCATTTTTTGGTTATTTCAAGCAATTATAATAAAAATACATGTTATGCATAAATAAATTCACTTGAGAATTTTTATTCATAGCATTTCCGCTATAACGCCGCGGCGCCGAGAATCCGTTTACTTTACTAATATAGGGAATCCGTATGAGGATTAAAGAACGCACAATGGACGAACGGATGTTACCCATGAGAAGCGCCATCTAAATACAATGCGCGCAAAAAATAAACGTTCTTTCCCCGATACGAAAAGTTAAAAAGGGTAACATTTTCCATCTCGACGTAGGAAGGTTTCTGACCAAAAACTTATCGGGGCTTAAAGCTAACAAAATAAATATATATTCCACGAGCTGCATGTACGCTTAATATCCCCTTCATCCTACACGAAACGTGATAGGAGATCGTTCCAGATTCCTTGTAATTAAGTGGATGAGGGGCAGCAGTCAGTCGGACGAGGAGTGGGCGGCGGCGGCGTTTCGGGACGGCCAACAAATGCCTTCAAGGCGGAGAAGAAGGTCGGATGAGTATACGTCATTTAGACATCCATGAATATACAACAGTAGGACCAGTTTTTTTTATTACGGTCTATAATGCTCGTCTCTTTATGACGTAAAAGTACCCATACAGAATTTGGGGATTACTGAGTTGATTATCAAAAAAAAAATTTTTTAAGAGGCGCTCCTCCGGCAGGAGGAAAATATCCGTATGCTGCTTCACCCTCATTAAAGAGTGCTAATTGAACGGCAAGGTCGACGGTCGTTTTCCACCCAAAAGAAGAAGAATCAGATTCGACGAGAAGAGATTCGGAAGTTGTTTTGATGGAAGCATCCATTCACTTAATCGGATCTACATGAGGGTATACGTAAAATATTACGTGAATGACAAAGAGTGAATGCTAAACCATTAAAAATACGGAAAAAATCAATAAGCATTTTTAACTTCCATTCAGGCGCATTTAATGAAATTTAATTGACGCTCGTTATATTATCACTGACGGTTTTCTTTCAAATCTGAATATGGTTATAGGAGGCACCTAAACTATTTTACAGAAGGCCTGAGATATATAATTACCATTAATTATTTTACTATTACTACGTCCACGCGCACAGATATACATGCTGAACGAGGAAACTACAAAATATATTAAAGAGGTAATTATATTACGGCTGAAAACAATTCAAGATTAAGCATCTGAAAAAATAAGTACTTATCTCAGGTTTCTCTTTATAACATTACTATGACTACTGGAGAAAACTAAGATTTACTTATTATGCTTATTTATTCAAGTGCTTATTCTTGAATTACAATTAACGTTACAATGGTATTACGAATACCACCATCTTTTCCAACGAATATCCAGAGAGACGGCCGTCGCACTTTACTAGATGGCGGAAATACACAATTGCCTTCGCCTATCTACAATTCTGTTTAATGAGCTGAAGCGGGATTTTGTCTTTTCCCCTCTGACAAAACCTGAGTCCAGTCTCGTTGCTTGTAAAGAGTAACAGGCGAAAAACCAATAAGAAGAGGTAATTATTGAGTGAATTGACGAGAAACTGATAAATCACTTTTTTTCTCTTATACACATTCTTCCCGATATCATTTAAGTTTCGATGTGATCCTCTGTTTGACAAGATTCATCAATGGTCGAAAGAAAGCCACCGGAGAAAGTTGCACGAGAACGTTTCGAGTGCGTTACAACTCCAACGAAAAAAAAAGTCAGAGGAAGACGAACTTTGAAATAAGGTACCATTTATATCTTCGAAAAATCAGGCTAAGAGAAAAGTTTCGATAATATTATAGAATAGGTGGAAGGAAGGAGGATCGGTTTTGATATCGGGGAGGGAAAATCGAAGATTCTCATTTTTAGGAATGAGAAAAGAGTTTCTTCAATGGGTCACATCAGAATTCGCATCGAATCGTTCCAGTTTCTTTTCCACTAGCCCTAAATTTAAAAAAGTATTTATAGTCTTTATTTGTGAAGTTAGTCGATTTTTTGGTCAGTAGTAATCGTGCGGTAATAAAAGAAACAAGAAAGAAGGCGCGAGCGGGATGATTAGAATATACTCGTAAGAAATGCCGCGATTGTTTCTCTTTTATTTTTTACAAAGTTGTCTTCGTAGTAGTAGCATGCGGTCTGCGTCGACACTTCGATAAATCACTCCGAAAAAAGGTCGCTCCGACCGTCACATGTCACATGATTTTCGTCAGTTTAGTCGACGTCAATCTCGCTTCGTTCCTATTTATTGGAACTGAAAAGAATTAGGAGATAGAGAGAGAGTAGAAGTAGATATTATACGCATCTCGGAAGCAAAAATGAAGTGACCAGCGGGGATGAAGAACGAACGGTGCACAGTGGTCCCAAATATCGAAAAAAGCTGGCCAAAAATCAAATTTTCAACTTTTTTTTTCAGGATCCGAGAATAGGGTATTATTATTCTCCTCTTTTTAGCTCTTCAAATCCCGCTATGAAAGGTGTAGAACCCGTCAAAGTTAAGAAAACGGGTTGTAAATGGCTGTGGTAATTCTCCCATCGAAAATGACGAAATGGGGAGGGGCTCTTGGACAATAAGTGGAATTTAAAAGCACATTACTGATTAATATGCATCTATATCAATGAAATTCTGATGTTTTCGTATATTTGTTGCAATTTTTTTCAACTGATATCAATTTGAAGTGTGTAATACTTTTTACACGAATTTTGAAATGAAATGGCTCAGATCGTTTTTATCGTCGCTTGCCGACGCGGAGATATTTGCACAGATATGTAGCATGAAGTCCATACAACGTTGTATAGAAGAAAATTCTTGCTACTATCTGCTATTTTGCAGTTCCTGTTCATATTTCAGTCGCGCGGCGCGGTGCGCCACCCCAGCGCGCTACTTGTACAATATTGTACTAAAAAGAATGGCAAGATTTCCAGAACATTTAAAAAATTATTAGAAATGCTAAAACTATTTCAATAGAAAAATAAAACAAGAAAATTTAATTATTTTATTACTTATTCAAGAATGTTTATGAAAATATTTATGTTTAACCAAACATTTTAATTCACATCTTCATCCGAACTTTCACCTCTTGAAATCCTACAATTTACATAAACGGTAGAACAATGCTCTTGACAAATATATTTACTACAGTTCTGACAAATTGTTTTGGTTTTGCTGTCCTTCTCCGTCTCACATAGTTGGCACACATCCTGATAGCGCGGGAGAGAAATTCCTTTTTGGAGTCCACCGATTACTTTCCCTCTTTCTTCAGATCGCCTTGCCAGTCGGTATATCCTCAGTCAAAGGAAATGTAACAAACATTCACCTTCCATTCCCATTCACCTCCGAATTCCTTTGTTGCCGACGCCACGACAAAACTTTGCCCTCGAACACGTGGCATCATAAAATTTTGTGATGGGTTATGACAGCACTGGGAAGCAGTTGGGAAAACCAAGGCAGAGACAGAAAAGAAAGTGGGTAAAAGACCCATCGTTATCCGTTACACTCCGACGAAATTTTCTTGCTGCCATCCCACCTGGATTTCTGCAAGGGTGCAATGCACCTCGGGCTCACGCCTACCCACGTGCAAGGAGTTCACACAAGGGTGGCTTATTAGACACCGGCGAGGACCAAATTTTTCCGCCTCTAATATTATATGAGAAGGAGAGCGATACGAATCCAGAAGAATAGGACATATCAGATGATGATTTTCAATGGTTTTAAATTATTTTTACTAGAATTAATGTGTGATTAGAGGTATTTTTATATTTGTCTGTGTATTCTATGGAATAGTTGTAGCTTATGAATTTGAATAGAAAAAATGTCAAAAAAGTGATAATGTTCTTTTTCCTTGTGACTTTTCTATATTTTGAAATATTGATACTCTCTCCAGAGCGTTACCTGTAACAGCTACGATAGAAATAACGCCAGGATCGAATTTAGCGGATCAAGAACCTTATAGATAGACATTAATAACTATATTTTACGGTAAAGGAAAATGTATATGAATTTTGGCCAGCTTTTTCCGATTTGCGGCCGTCGAACTTCCAAATTTCGAACTTTAAGGAAAAAGAGATCGAGTTATGCATAATTCAAGTCAAAGAACGCCGTACTGAGATACAAGCGGAAGAAAATATTATCAACTTGACGAAAATTCGAGTCGGAGAAATCAGACTGTGTTTATTCCAGTGCTGTAGTGGAGGGTATACGGTGGTATACGCCGTATACCCTCTGCTTTTTTCGAGTAAAAACGGTACACCCTCTGCTTTGTCGAACAAATAGCGTATATCCACGCCTTATGAAAAATTATAAAGGTTGATTGAAAAAAACCACTCATACGTTTTCCCCTGGCATCGTAACAATGATAGTAATATCGTGTAATTTGCTCTAAAAAAAACTGGGTAAGAACCCTCCCTCAAAGTTTTACCTTACTACGCAGTATACCCTCTGCTTTTTTTTACGACTACAGCACTGGTTTATTCCACAACGGCCCAATCCATAGGCTGTATTTGCCTAAACATCGGTTCACCATATCCTATTTTTTAGGCAAAGGTAAGGCGCTCAGTCAGCAAATCTTGCACCCTTATTGTTAGACATTTATATATTTACGCCCTCTCCCTTTTTTAGTTATAATAAAACATCTGTTTTATTCACATGTTACTCGTTTCCATTCTAATATTTCTAAATTAACATCAAATTTGACAGTTTTATCAATATTTTCCCTATATTCAAATAATAAATATAAGGTGTTACGTAAAATAAACATATGCGCCCCCCCCCCCCCCCCCCCCCTCCAAATCGTTTCCGCCCTTAGGCCCTGCCTTAAGGAATATCCGCGGTTGGAGAAGGTTCATAAGAATGAATTGGGGAAATTGAAAGCGAGAACCCAGTAATGATTACTGCATTATCCCTATTTACTTTTCGATGGGTTTTATAAATCGCTCAATTTTACACTTTAACGCCCACCCAGTAATTGTCCACTCACGAAAACAGAAATTTTACCCGAATCAAGAAGCTTATAAGGAAGAAATTTTTAGAGCACGCGATAATAATGCCGCCATTTACGTTCGGCATACCCGCACACATTGCGGTCATTAAAAACGTAGCTGAACAGAAAGAGATACATATTCGTTAATATGTATAAACATGGGCGTGTATGTATATTAGGCATGTGAGTGTGCGTGTGACGCTATTTTAATCCGTATTGAGATAATGATAAAATCTATTAGCTAAAAGCGCATTTAACCTCTTAATCGAATTACTTGATGACATATTCGTACCCGATTTTTAAAAAATGCAAATGTCTGTCGCATTCAACGTCTTTTCGGTCCAGGAAAGAAAGCTTCAATGGCTTTCAACCAACCGACGGGAAAATATTTATTTTTGTCTTCCACAAAATTGACCAATATACCTTCCCACTCAAAGAGAAAAACCGCCGATGGGACTTTTTTTTAAATTACTCCATCTGCGATAACATATTACGAAAGATAATCAGTTCCTACTTTTTCAAAAGATTAGTGTACACCTAGGTGATTTTCGAGCTTTTGAAAGAATTTAATTAAAAACGCATCTGTTTCAGCTTCCGTGTTGACGGAAAACGGGTTACAGATAGCGTGCGTGTATATACACATATTGGAGAAATCGCATTTGAACTTTCTTTATCTGCCGCCATCGCATGGAGCCGCTGCACGCATAGGAAAGAATTTCATCACTCGGCGGAATCTTATGACATCTAGTCCCCTCATAGACGGAGAGCCAGGAGTGGCGGAAGACTCTTTCGGGGTAAGAATGAGGAAGAAATGGCGAAAAAATTAGATCCTCATGAAATATTCAGGATCGAACGCTCTCTTTAATCGTCCAAGAATGCTAAAGAGATGCACCGATTCGATAAGGCGTTGTCACGTTTGCAGATACGAACATAAATGGTGCAAGTACCGTGTCAACGATGCCAGTCAATTTGCTGCCAATAGAAACAGAAAGCTATGGAGTAATTCAAGCCAGAATCGTTTCATGCGGTTAGGTACGTTTTGTAACACAACTACTACTTTGCCAAGGGAATTCGTAAGCTAGAGTAAACGAGGGTATTATAAATTTCTAGTTTATACTAAGCGTGCATTGTCATGACGAACTCGATACTAAAAATCGTGAAGCTTGGACTGGTGAGGTTGTACGTCTTCCACAGCCTTAAAATTGCTAAGTAAACGTTTTTACTTTGATCTGTCAATGCTGGGTAAATTATCACTCATGACATTTGTGTCAGTTCTACTTTTAATTGTAATAAACGTATAGTTGGCTGAACCGCATATGATACTTATATGCATCATCTATCATTTTCAATGTTTTTAAGCGACCCAGAAAGCTGAAAAATGATGTCGACAGAATTTCACATAACATGCAATTACTATGTATTGCGTTAAATTTCGTTCATAATTGAAAGTTAATTTACTATTTCAAAGTGAATTTCAATTTACATTCAGGGTAACATCTTAGAACGACTGTTGCAGTGAAATTTCTTTTATAACATAGCTGGGCCCATAGTGAATGTTCCGCGGAACACCGATGGGATCCGGTCCATATTTGGATAAACCATTATCTATGTGATACAAGCCGTAACCTGACCTCGATATTTAAACTTGGGGCAACACTACACACACACACACACACACACACACACACACACACACACACACACACATATATATATATCCCTTCCAACTGCCTCAAAGTTGGCGGAAGGGTGTAAACGGAGGCTAAAGGGCGAAGCACAGTGGTCTCCTCGGACACCGGTAGGTTCAACCATGCTGTGAAGTCTTTCTGCAATATCTCCGGCCAAAGTGAAAGAGGCACTCACCAACCCGCTCTGGGCCAGCGTGGTGTTTTAAGGCCCACAGTCCCCCCATGACATGTACATCCATAAAAAACGGTCCTCATTCTCCGGAGGCTGGATTGCCTCTGATCATGGTAGTGGTCAGGAACAAGGCATGAAGACAGAGGGTGCTAAGAATCCCCGGAGGTTAAACACCCACTGCCACTCTTTCTCATCCTTACCCAATTCCTTTAACCTCAACCTAACTACCTTTAACTTCCGGATTTTGTCCAGCGAAGATAAATTTCATGAGCTCCAAGAACAACTGAAGAAGATCAAGTGTGACATTTTAGGGCTTAGTGAGGTGAGAAGAAAAGGTGAAGGCCTATTGGAGTTGAAGAGTGGACATATTTTTATTACAGGGGAACTAACACAGGAAGAACACGAGGAGTTGGATTCATAGTCAACAAAAATTGAAGAATTATATCATGGAAATGGAAAATTCATTCGAGCGGACAGCTAGACTAGTGCTTCAAATAAATAAAAGATATCAACTTCAAATAGTCCAAGTTTATGCGCCAACGTCATCATACTCGGATGAGGAAGTGGAAAATTTCTACCAAGAAGTTGGAGAACTGCACGACAAAGGAAGCTGCCACCTAAAAATGGTCATGGATGATAGTAATGCCAAGGTAGGAGAACAAAAATAATACGACCGAGCAGTTGGAAAATGTGGCTATGGAGACAGAAACGAACGAGGGGACCGACTTGTAGACTTTACTAAATGTATTAGTCTATATACAATGAACACTTTCTTCAAAAAGAGTTCAAATCGAAAATGCACCTGGAAATTACCCAATGGTATCAAAAACGAAATTGCTTTTTACTTTCTCCATACGTAGTATGGGAAAGTATTGTGATCACGAAAATAATCGACTTCGAGATTTCAACGGAAATATACGTTTTGAGGTCTCTAGAACACGTTTAGACTATTTTCGGAATGATGTCTGTGTGTGTGCGTGTGTGCATGTGATTGTGGGCGCTCTAACTCAAATAGTACTTGCCATATCCTTACCAAACTTCATATATAACACTTTAGCATGAGCTCAAAGAACTAGTTTTTGGACAATAACGGTTAACCGAAAGTCGAGGTTTATTCGAAACCCGATTCGGTTTTTGCGATATTTCTCCGTTAAAACATCATTATTGTATATACAATTCTTTACAAGGGTTATAGTGAATGTAATTTCCTACAATTTTTATTTGAAACCATTTTCCATAGCAGTTATTGTTTAGGAATTATTTATATATAATCGGTTTTTTCGGTTTCCGTCAAAAGCTCCTTAAAAACGTCGTTATTGGTAATATTCGTGAGGACCAAAGTTGTAGAGAATAATATTTCTTCCAGGTTTTGTTTGAAACAAATTTTCGTAGAACCATCCATTTCGGAGATATTCAACTTTTTCGTAATTTCCAGTATACAGCGCCACCACCATGTAGCGGTGAATTCTGTAAACATATTCAAAATATACGTAATTTACGGCAATAATGACGACTGTATTATTTTACGATACGAAATAATAATTTTGCCTTATAATAATATTCATAGTAATTTAAATATCTATACCCCAAATATGGAGAAAGTCATGTGTTGGGCATATCATATATATATATATATATATATATATATCCCTTCCAACTGCCTCAGTTCACTGCCTCAAAGTCGGCGGAAGGGTGTAAACGGAGGCTAAAGGGCGAAGAACAGTGGCGTCCTCGGACACCGGTAGGTTCAACCATGCTGTGAAGTCTTTCTGCAATATCTCCGGCCAAAGTGAAAGAGGTACTCACCAACCCGCTCTGGGCCAGCGTGGTGTTTTAAGGCCCACAATCCCCCCCATGACATGTACACCCATAAAAAACGGCCCTCATTCTCCGGAGGCTGGATTGCCTCTGACCGTGGCAGTGGTCAGGAACAAGGCAGGAAGGCAGAGGGTGCTAAGAATCCCCGGAGGTTAAACGCCCACTGCCACTCTTTCTCATCCTTACCCAATTCCTTTAACCTCAACCTAACTACCTTTAACTGCCGGACTTTGTCCAGTGAAGATAAACTTCAAGAGCTCCAAGAACAACTGGAGAAGATCAAGTGGGACATTTTAGGACTTAGTGAGGTGAGAAGAAAAGGTGAAGGCCTATTGGAGTTGAAGAGTGGAGATATTTTTTATTACAGGGGAACTGACACAGGAAGAACAGGAGGTGTTGGATTCATCATCAACAAAAAATTGAAGAATAATATCGTGGAAATGGAAAGTTCATCCGAGCGGGCAGCTAGACTAGTGCTTCAAATAAATAAAAGATATCAACTTCAAATAGTCCAAGTTTATGCACCAACGTCATCATACTCGGATGAGGAAGTGGAAGATTTTTACCAAGAAGTTGGAGAACTGCACGACAAAGGAAGCTGCCATCTAAAAGTGGTCATGGGTGATTTCAATGCCAAGGTAGGAGAACAAAAGGAAGACGACAGCGCAGTTGGAAAATGGGGCTATGGAGACAGAAATGAACGAGGGGACCGCCTTGTAGACTTTGCTGAATGTACTAGTCTATATATAATGAACACTTTCTTCAAAAAGAATCCCAATAGAAAATGGACCTGGAAAGGACCCAATGGTACCAAAAACGAAATTGACTACATACTAGTCAATAAGAAGCAATTGGCTGAAGACTGCTCCGTCCTCAACCAGTTTAAAACTGAAAGCGACCATCGCTTGGTAAGATGCAGAATAAAATTCAACTCAAAGTTAGAAAGACAGAAGCTTATAAAGAAGAAGCCTAAGTCTATTATCAACACGCAGGTGCTAAAAGAACGAAAAGAAGAATTTCAACTCCAACTGAAAAATCGATTCAGTGCACTGGAAGACCAAGAAGTTGAATCCCAATTTATAGAGATACTCAAGGAAACTGCTGAAGAAATAGGCGGAACAGTTAAAACAAAGCCAGAGAAAAAGTTGACTGAAAAAACAAGACTGCTGATGGAAAAAAGAAGGAAAATGTTAATTACTAATGATCCTAAAGAAATGATCCATTTTGCAGAACTAAACAAAACTATAAGGAAGTGCATCAAGGAAGATGTGAAAAAATATAATTATGAACTAATCGAGAAAGCCATAGAAAACAATAGAAGTTACAAGAAAATGAAGCAACATCTCTCGATCGGAAAGAGACAGCTGGTGGCCTTGATGCTAGAAGACGGCTCCATAACCCATAGTAGGAAACTGATCCTGAAACGGGTACAAGAATTTTACACCAAGCTGTATGAGGATCCTCTAGGAAATGATGAAGTAAATGATGATGCAAACATGCCCACCGAAGAGGTCCCAGGTATCCTTCCGGAAGAGGTGAGACACGCAATCAGAAGTATGAAGAATGGAAAAGCATCTGGAATGGATGGTATCACAGCGGAAGTATTCAAAGCAATGGGGAATCATACGGAAACAATTCTCGCTAAGATTTTTAATTCCTGTCTGAGGAAGAAAAAGATACCAGAAACATGGAACCACGCATGTATTATCCTTCTGCACAAGAAAGGTTCCAAAGAAGACTTGAATAACTACAGACCGATCAGCCTACTCCCAACAGTCTACAAAATATTCACCAAAATACTCACTATGCGCCTTCAAAACCATCTTGATGCTGCCCAACCCAGAGAGCAAGCTGGATTTCGCAGTGGGTATAGCACGATGGACCACATCCAAGTCGTGAGAGAGGTAATCAGTCGGACCAACGAGTATGAATTACCTCTATGTATGTGCTTTATCGACTACGAGAAAGCATTCGACTCTGTCCGAACTTCGTCGGTGTTACGTGCACTAAAGAAACAAGGAGTAGAAGAAACGTACATAACCTTGATCAAGAATATCTACGAAAATGCGACAACATCTGTCCAGCTGCATGAAGAGACGAGTGCCTTTAAGGCCGAAAAGGGAGTGAGACAAGGAGATACTATGTCCCCTAAGTTATTTACAGCAGCTCTAGAGGAAGTATTCAAAAGGCTAGACTGGGAGGAAAAAGGCATAAAGGTAAATGGAGAATATCTGAGTCACCTGCGCTTTGCAGATGATATCATACTGTTCGCAGGGAGCCCAGAAGAGCTCCTTAGAAGAACTGAAGAGCTTGAGCAAGCAAGCCGAGAAGCTGGACTTAAGATGAATCTTAATAAATCAAAGGTTATGTACAACTCCTTCACAAATTCTGAGAAGATACATATCAACGGAGCAGAACTTGGAGAAGTAACCAGCTATGTTTACTTAGGTCAACTCATCACTACTGATGGTTCGCTTCTTGGAGAAATCAACCGGAGAGTGAAGATGGCATGGAGTGCATTTGGCAAGAATGCGAACATCTTTAAATCAAATATTCCAGTCTTCCTAAAAAGGAGACTGTATGACCAATGTGTTCTGCCTGTTCTGACATATGGTTGTGAAACATGGACCATGAATGCCAGAATGATACAGCGCCTGCAAACAACACAGAGGGGCATGGAGAGATGCATGTTAGGGATCACCCGAAGAGACCGCAAGAGGAACGACTGGGTAAGAAAGAAGACGGGAGTCTGTGACGTGATTAGAAGAGTGAAGGTGTTAAAATGGCAGTGGGCAGGCCACATTGCTAGAAGAAATGACCAGCGTTGGACGTCCAGTGTCATCGAATGGATCCCAAGAAACATCAAGAGACCGAAAAGAAGACCGAAAGACAGGTGGGACAGAGAGCTTGTTAAGTTCTTGGGGCAAACTTGGAGGAGGGAGGCAGTTGACAGGGAAAACTGGAAGAGTCTGGGGGAGGCCTTCGTCCGTCAGTGGACTGAAAAAGGCTGATGATGATGATGATATATATATATATATATATATATATATATATATATATAAACGGTGACTCTACGGAAAATATATTAACCAATAATTTTTATGAACCATCCAAAACACTGAGGACTTTGAATAAAAGGTCCTCAAATCTCTTTGATTGAAAAATTTCGGCGCCTTTGAGGAGGAAGGTACGGAAGGGGGTCAGAACGGAAACGGCGTGGGGGGCGGGACGGGGGCAGAGAAAGCGGAAAATAGCGCAACTATTATTCGCGCAAGGGAGAGAATTGCGTCGCGGAATTTGAAGCCAATTCGAAAGTAATGAAACTACGAGAGCGCGGTGTGAATGCGCCTGCGGATTTGATAACCAGATGAGGAAACTAGCAGAGATGCAGCAAAGTTAATTTATTGAAAGAGAGAGAGAGAGAGGAAGAGTAGTCACCACAAGCGAATCCCTGATGTGAGGATAACGTGAGATTCTTAGGGATAGATTTTAATGCGAGTGAAAACGACAGACTGGAGGAATTTCCGCAATCAAACCAGGAAGTCACCCGCACTCCACAAGAAAACACCTTCGCCGAAAGTCGTTCGATGGCCGTTTTTCGTTAGCCTTTCGCTAACGTACACTCACACAAATTTTTTGCAAATTCCTGGCGGGATTTTTAAGATCGGTAGTTTTTTTATAATTCCTTATAAGTGTTTCTCAACCAATGGACAGTGAAATGATTTGAGGTAGACCGAGACAAATATGAAAAAAATTTAGATCGGTTTAAAAACTATCGCAAAAGTATAGCGAAAATTTGATATTTTGTAAAAAATAAACGTGTTTAACAACTAATGAAAGTTTTCATGGATTTCTTTGTGTTTTTAAATAACTCGTTACTTTTAGCCAATAACATAACATTTTCTCTTACCTATATATATACGCGTATTGACATTTTATTTGACCGCGGAAAATTTCTTGTAGTTTATGTCAGCCGTGGATAATTTCCTGTGGCTTAGGTGGACTGGATTATCAAAAATGTTGAGAAACACTGTCTTATAGAACAAAATAATTACCGCCATTAATAAACTCAATATTTAAAAAATTTCCATCTATGCTCAACGCAACCTATGCGTTGCAAAGGGCAAAACTCCTTAGCGGCGTATTTTAAATGTAATTACATATTAAATCAATAACACTTTCATTATTCCAAATAAAACAAAATAGCACATATCACGAGAATATTTCATTCCTAAAATTTTTTTAGTACTTCACACGCGTATATTATGCTTAATTATACTATCCATCTTGAGCAATGAAGAGTTCAATTCTTTCATGAAAGGACCGAAAAACATTACGTTAAATTAATTTCTTATTAAGAGGTTATTAGCGCCAACTGTTAATGTCATTCAACTCGGCGTACATTTAAAATACTTTGCTAAGGAGTTTACCCCGTATCAACGCACAGGTGTGCACTTGGTTCATCGCACATAGCTGGAAAGAAACTTTAAGTAGTAATCTTACATCGGTAATGATTATTTTGTTCTAATTCCAACAAATGAAAAAGTTTTCTCTCTATATTTTTAAGCCGTAGTCCGTGGGGAGAGACCTCTTCATGCGAATTACCAGCCCAGACGAAATGCCTCAAGAGGATGTAGAGTAACTCAAGAGCGGCTGAATCTATTTAAACCATTATTTCAACAGTGGTATGTAAAGATGCTTTCGGGTAAATTCCGCGAAATATAATGACTCGAGTTCGACTTCAGGACCATTTCATTCCACCATTTGAATAAAATGGGAATGGTAGCGGTATATTTTTCATTCTCAATTTTGAGTAACTTTTAAAACAATTGTACAAACTTGAGACTTGAACCGAAGGACGCCTAAAAGAATCAAACTTCATTTTCCTACCGTCAGTTAAAAAAAATAACATCGGTCTGGTGCACAGATATGTTTTGAACATGAAGATTTTACATTTCCTGATGTGAAAAATCTTATCTCGTCAAAGGGAAATTCACAGTTTCTGGTCCAGCGAAATTGAGTATATATGTATGTTGCTTTGTGTTATGTGGAAAGTGAATGTATACCCGTGACCGCCGATTGTAAGGATTAAATGAACAAAGGATGAATATTTAAATATAGAATTAAGATACTTTATATAAAAGGTTATTATAAGTTTTATATTAAATTTAATCTCGTATATGTATATATATACAGATATGGTGAACCAATCATATCCGTCACTATGCAAAAAAAAAAGATAATGTAAATCAAGTTAATGCAATGAATACGAACTTAAAATTGAGGCCCGAAGGTCCGAGGGGAGCGAGGACACAGCGGCAGGTAAACTTTGGCTGCTTGTGCGGAGCCCCTAGTTTATATTTAAAACCCCGCCCGGATTTTACGTCTCATTTATACTCTTCCTCGTCTTATATCCAAATCTTAAAGTTCAATACGGTCGTTCGAATGTTAAAATCAGGTTCGAATATTTTTTTACGCGACCGTATCGAGTTTTTCAAGTTTGTTATCGGTTTAATAACTTGGGAAATATTTCACTTTATAATAGCCATTAAAAATTTCATGAATTTATTAACTAATCAAATAATCATAAATAAATGCTTTAAATCCTGCCATAAATTACAAGAGCTACTAGTGAGTTCGACATGTTTCAAGGTAATATCTACGAATAAGTCTCTAGAAGTGTGGAAAGTACAGAATAAAAATATTAAATGCACTCCGTGAAATTTTCCCTCAAAAATGTAATGTTGAAATACTGCGGGTTTGGCATTTCTTTCTCAATGTTATAACCTTCAAACCAGTACCAAAGTTAGAGCGTATCGGGGAGGCCGCTTTAGTGATGTCCTGGCGACATCTGGGAGACATTTTGAATAGGGAACGTAGAAAGTTTTAGTTTCGATAAGGGAAACCATTAAATAGGCTACAATAATACGTCGAACTTTTCGAGTGAACTAGGATGAAAATTGATACCAATCAAGAAAAGAATGTGGGAGAAAACGTTGTATGTCAGGTTAGGTAAGAGGTTTCAAACTCACTCCACCAAATCCGGGGGGCGCATTAAGGCAAATTCCAAATCCATGGGCCGTATTCCATACGTTTCCAGTCCTAACACCTTTTCGTTTTCTTTGGTCATTCACTTCCGCAAGGGGAGAAATCGTCCCAACCCTATGACGCTGTCTTAAACCCATTCTATATTTTTTTTAATGCTAGATTCAACGTCGATTATTAGGTCCTTGTGACACGCAAGGAACACGCTGTCAGCGGGAAAAACACTCTTTCCGCGTTCCAAATGTACAGGATTTTTATGAATGGGAAAGAGAAATAATCCGCGGATATTTTTAAAGTCCTAATTTTATGTACTTCTATTAGATTATTTACAAATATTCGAGTGAAATATATTATAAGAAAGGCATTTGAGTCTTTGCTGTGTAGCAGAAAGTAAATTCGCAGGACGCATAAATGCACCACGCGGCTGAGAGTTTGATACCTCTGCTTTAGACGATAATTCGCGAGATGTATGGTAGAGAATAGTTTTTCAGTTTGATTTCGGCCATTAGGTGAAATCGGTGATTCTTTCTTAAAAGCAAGGCACATCCGATACAATTAAAACTGGCAATTTTACACAAGGAAGATAGCAGAAAACGATGAAAAATGACATAGAATGTTCAATCGCCACGAGGAAACCTCATCACTCTTTCCAATTCTTAGACAATAGCACTCTTTGAATCCTATTCCACATACTAGCTTCACTTTCCATATAACGTTCCAAAATAATAAATTTTATTGCTGCTGGGATTTGGTTTAATTACGGGTTTTGTTTAAATTATTTGAAATAATAAGTTTGGATCCTTATCTAATATATATATATATATATATATATATATATATATATACCCTTCCAACTGCCTCAGTTCACTGCCTCAAAGTCGGCGGAAGGGTGTAAACGGAGGCTAAAGGGCGAGGAACAGTGGTGTCCTCGGACACCGGTAGGTTCAACCATGCTGTGAAGTCTTTCTGCAATATCTCCGGCCAAAGTGAAAGAGGTACTCACCAACCCGCTCTGGGCCAGCGTGGTGTTTTAAGGCCCACAATCCCCCCATGACATGTACACCCATAAAAAACGGCCCTCATTCTCCGGAGGCTGGATTGCCTCTGATCATGGCAGTGGTCAGGAACAAGGCAGGAAGGCAGAGGGTGCTAAGAATCCCCGGAGGTTAAACGCCCACTGCCACTCTTTCTCATCCTTACCCAATTCCTTTAACCTCAACCTAACTACCTTTAACTGCCGGACTTTGTCCAGTGAAGATAAACTTCAAGAGCTACAAGAACAACTGGAGAAGATCAAGTGGGACATTTTAGGACTTAGTGAGGTGAGAAGAAAAGGTGAAGGCCTATTGGAGTTGAAGAGTGGAGATATTTTTTATTACAGGGGAACTGACACAGGAAGAACAGGAGGTGTTGGATTCATCATCAACAAAAAATTGAAGAATAATATCGTGGAAATGGAAAGTTCATCCAAGCGGGCAGCTAGACTAGTGCTTCAAATAAATAAAAGATATCAACTTCAAATAGTCCAAGTTTATGCGCCAACGTCATCATACTCGGATGAGGAAGTGGAAGATTTTTACCAAGAAGTTGGAGAACTGCACGACAAAGGGAGCTGCCATCTAAAAGTGGTCATGGGTGATTTCAATGCCAAGGTAGGAGAACAAAAGGAAGACGACAGCGCAGTTGGAAAATGGGGTTATGGAGACAGAAATGAACGAGGGGACCGCCTTGTAGACTTTGCTGAATGTACTAGTCTATATATAATGAACACTTTCTTCAAAAAGAATCCCAATAGAAAATGGACCTGGAAAGGACCCAATGGTACCAAAAACGAAATTGACTACATACTAGTCAATAAGAAGCAATTGGCTGAAGACTGTTCCGTCCTCAACCAGTTTAAAACTGGAAGCGACCATCGCTTGGTAAGATGCAGGATAAAATTCAACTCAAAGTTAGAAAGACAGAAGCTTATAAAGAAGAAGCCTAAGTCTATTATCAACACGCAGGTGCTAAAAGAACGAAAAGAAGAATTTCAGCTCCAACTGAAAAATCGATTCAGTGCACTGGAAGACCAAGAAGTTGAATCCCAATTTATAGAGATACTCAAGGAAACTGCTGAAGAAATAGGCGGAACAGTTAAAACAAAGCCAGAGAAAAAGTTGACTGAAAAAACAAGACTGCTGATAGAAAAAAGGAGGAAAATGTTAATTACTAATGATCCTAAAGAAATGATCCATTTTGCAGAACTAAACAAAACTATAAGGAAGTGCATCAAGGAAGATGTGAAAAAATATAATTATGAACTAATCGAGAAAGCCATAGAAAACAATAGAAGTTACAAGAAAATGAAGCAACATCTCTCGATCGGAAAGAGACAGCTGGTGGCCTTGATGCTAGAAGACGGCTCCATAACCCATAGTAGGAAACTGATCCTGAAACGGGTACAAGAATTTTACACCAAGCTGTATGAGGATCCTCTAGGAAATGATGAAGTAAATGATGATGCAAACATGCCCACCGAAGAGGTCCCAGGTATCCTTCCGGAAGAGGTGAGACACGCAATCAGAAGTATGAAGAATAGAAAAGCATCTGGAATGGATGGTATCACAGCGGAAGTATTCAAAGCAACGGGGAATCATACGGAAACAATTCTCGCTGAGATTTTTAATTCCTGTCTGAGGAAGAAAAAGATACCAGAAACATGGAACCACGCATGTATTATCCTTCTGCACAAGAAAGGTTCCAAAGAAGACTTGAATAACTACAGACCGATCAGCCTACTCCCAACAATCTACAAAATATTCACCAAAATACTCACTATGCGCCTTCAAAACCATCTTGATGCTGCCCAACCCAGAGAGCAAGCTGGATTTCGCAGTGGGTATAGCACGATGGACCACATCCAAGTCGTGAGAGAGGTAATCAGTCGGACCAACGAGTATGAATTACCTCTATGTATGTGCTTTATCGACTACGAGAAAGCATTCGACTCTGTCCGAACTTCGTCGGTGTTACGTGCACTAAAGAAACAAGGAGTAGAAGAAACGTACATAACCTTGATCAAGAATATCTACGAAAATGCGACAACATCTGTCCAGCTGCATGAAGAGACGAGTACCTTTAAGGCCGAAAAGGGAGTGAGACAAGGAGATACTATGTCCCCTAAGTTATTTACAGCAGCTCTAGAGGAAGTATTCAAAAGGCTAGATTGGGAGGAAAAAGGCATAAAGGTAAATGGAGAATATTTGAGTCACCTGCGCTTTGCAGATGATATCATACTGTTCGCAGGAAGCCCAGAAGAGCTCCTTAGAAGAACCGAAGAGCTTGAGCAAGCAAGCCGAGAAGCTGGACTTAAGATGAATCTTAATAAAACAAAGGTTATGTACAACTCCTTCACAAATTCTGAGAAGATACATATCAACGGAGCAGAACTTGGAGAAGTAACCAGCTATGTTTACTTAGGTCAACTCATCACTACTGATGGTTCGCTTCTTGGAGAAATCAACCGGAGAGTGAAGATGGCATGGAGTGCTTTTGGCAAGAATGCGAACATCTTTAAATCAAATATTCCAGTCTTCCTAAAAAGGAGACTGTATGACCAATGTGTTCTGCCTGTTCTGACATATGGTTGTGAAACATGGACCATGAATGCCAGAATGATACAGCGCCTGCAAACAACACAGAGGGGCATGGAGAGATGCATGTTAGGGATCACCCGAAGAGACCGCAAGAGGAACGACTGGGTAAGAAAGAAGACGGGAGTCTGTGACGTGATGAGAAGAGCGAAGGTGCTAAAATGGCAGTGGGCGGGCCACATTGCTAGAAGAAATGACCAGCGTTGGACGTCCAGTGTCATCGAATGGATCCCAAGAAACATCAAGAGACCAAAAAGAAGACCGAAAGACAGGTGGGACAGAGAGCTTGTTAAGTTCTTGGGGCAAACTTGGAGGAGGGAGGCAGTTGACAGGGAAAACTGGAAGAGTCTGGGGGAGGCCTTCGTCCGTCAGTGGACTGAAAAAGGCTGATGATGATGATGATGATGATATATATATATATATATATATACACGAGTATATATATATATATATAAATGGGCACATAAACATGGCTATATTTTTTTAATAATAAGAATAAATATCTGCAGATTTTCATCGAGATAGAGTGTTAGTGATAGAGAGATAAGAAAAGAAAGGGTAGAAAAATAAAGAAGCACAAAAAATTTAGGAAAAATTAATCTAAAAAATGGAGAAACGGGAGGTAGAATAGAGATAACAAGGCAGAACGGTGCTCGGAATGCGAAAGGTTAGAGGCGCAGGCAACAATGGCTAACTGGGACGCAAACACTTGCGTCCTTTGTTTCGTTTCGCGTTCTTTTTTTTTTAAGTAGCCCTTTACTTACGGTACCCTGCGCCAGCTAATCCTGAATCACCGTGACTCTTTTATTACCGTTGAGACACTTTTGAGAGAAAAAAGACTTAACGTCTCTGAGCGACTGGGTCATTTGCCTAACTCTACGACTGCAAGCGGGTAAAAATGAGCGTGAGAATAAATTTCCAGAAGAAAGCTAGGGAGAAAGAAATTGTAGGTAGGACTGAAAGAAGTAATAGAATAATGGGTCGTAAACTATTGAAGACGTGATGCAAATTTTTTAAAGTAAAAGTTGAGTCATCTTCAAATTTAAGAGATGTCCGAAGAAAAAATACTGCCGTCACAAATTACGAAATTTCTTTGGATGCATACGCTGTTGGCAACTTAAGAATTTGCGCCCATTTGAAATATGAGCACGCATTTACGTTGTTTCATAGGTAAATTATACCAACTTTAAAGATTAAATGAGTATTTTCGGAAGTCATTTCATGCGTAAAGTTTGATGGAAAATGAATTTTCAATTCTTAAGTAACTCTATCAAGCTATTAATTGCAAATGCCTGAAGTATAGACTCTACCCACTTTGCAGACGAGGACTTCCAGACATATTCCAACCTTATCTTTTAAAAATAAAAATCCTGTCCTAAAAAATTTTCAAGTTTTTTTTTTTCGAAGTTGAAATTTTACATTGAACACTATGGGTCGAAAAACTTTCAAAACTCACAATCAGATCCAAATAGGCAAAAATAGATAAACTTACCGAAATATAACTCCATTGTTTCGGAAGCTCCCGGGGTCTTCTACTTAAGGCAAATGGATCGTAATTTCACTTCATGACTTTAGCAGACAAACTGGACCTAATTCCTTAGACAAACGGGTATTTCGTAAAGCGCGACGAAAAAGTCGTAGTGAAATCTCAATGCTGTCCAGAATTTGCACGTAGAGTGGCGAGCCGAGCTGTTGCAGGCGATAGACCCTTTTTTCCGCTCGGATAATTAAAAGCACAGCGAAATCACTCAATAAACGGGTTAAGGCTTTACGCGAAAAGTAAGAATTAAAAAAAAATCAAAAATAAAATCCTTTTGCTTTATAAAATAAGCGGCCTTAAAAGGATAAAACAATAAAATTTTCAGATTATTTGTTCGTTATAAAAGATTTTGGTGTCCTATTCTTTTCATTACTGTTGCTTTACATATTATTTACGTAATTACGTAATAATTTCGCTTTCATACGAGGTTTTCAAGGTTGAGCTTCATTAAAAATATGTGTTTTGTTATTAACTTTATATTCAAAATCCATTTACTGCAAATTACGGAGTGAGATTATTACGTAAATGATATGTAAAGTTATAGTAATGGCATCTACATCTACATAATACCCTGCAAATCACCAGACTGGTGGGTGGCAGGGGGTGCAGCGCACCAAAACCTACCTAATAACGTCCCTCGTGGGGATCACTCTCCTATTATGATCCCGTATGGTCCTTGGGAAAAACAAACCCTGATATCGCTCGGTCCTACAGTCGATTTAAAATTAGATGAGAATAGGGACGTGCGTTTTTTTTAATATTGAAAGTTACATAGTTATTTTCTCTTCGCAGCTACATTTACGTAGATAAAGTTGTACATTTTGATTTATTTTATATAAATAAAAGAAAATGTGTGTTAGTTTGTTTGTGTGTTAACGCTGTAACTCCAAAACCAATAAACCTATAAAGCTGAAACTTGTCATGCGTACTTAGGGAAACCTGAGGGTGTGCACCACGGGCTTATTCTTTTTTAATTTTTGGCTTGGAAGGGGGAACCAATCTTCGCTCCCAATGTACAAACAAAAAACATTGTGTATCCACTTGCTTTAAAGTAGATTTAGTGAGATAGATTTAGTGGTTGCCTTTGTTGATTACTTGATTTGACCTATTTTTCAATATTGTTGATTGATTGATCAGTTTTAATGCAAAAATTCAGCCCAAATGAAATCGATCCTATTATGTCTTAGAACAAAAAATTAAGATACATGGAAGAGTTTAGAAAGCATCGGAAGAACTACTAAACTAAGAAAATTTATCATTAACCTTTTTACATTTATAACTTATCTTACGAAAAGCGAAGTATGGCCGGACAACGCCGGGTTATTCATTCAGCTAGTCTAATATATTGTTCGATCTCGTGGGGCATCTTACTAGCTGACACAACGAGTGTTTAACGAAGGTTTCTATCAGTGCTTCGCATGATTCACGCTCTCTACCACCGGGATTAAAGCAATTTTGATTCCAGTCTATTGAAGGTAAGTTGAAGTCTCCTCCAATTATATTGGCCCTCTCTTTATTTTTCGATATTAGCCTTGCTACTTGTTTCTCGAGATTATGAATAATTTCTAAACTTGCATTGGGGGGCCTATAAAATGCGCATATATTTGCTTTGTATAATCGCTTCCTCTAACTCCACACCAAACACTTTCTATTTCGGCGTCATTAATCGGTAGTGGAAAACTTTCGTATGCCTTGCTCCACCCCCACTCCACTCCAGCTTCCGTCCGGATGCTACGATCTTTTCTAAAAATTCGATAGCCTTGAGGGACTTGCAATCTCGTCAGTGAGCCAACTCTCTGTACCGATCACGACATCGGCTTCTAGGCTGCGAATAATATGCTCAAAATCGGCAATTTTCCTACGGATGCTGCGGCAGTTCAATAAGACGACATTTAATTTCTCACTATCGCTTACATGACATCAAAATTTTTTATAACGAACAAATAATCTGAAGTTTTCTTGTTTTATCCTTTTAAGACCGCCTATTTTGTAAAGCAAAAAGATTCAATTTTTGAATTTTCTTTAACTTCTTACTTGTTTTCATCTTTTTAGTGCGAAAATGAATAACATTCAATCTAAAATAATGAACGTAAATAATTTACCTCAATCGCTTTCTTACAAAGATTGATGTCTAAGTTCGTGATTTGTGGAACTCTGTGACTTCATACGACTCTAAGCGCTAGTAGGCTCGTCAGTTTAAATCAGGGCATCGAACCGTAATTTTTTTCGCTCCGGTTTTCGTTCCGGTTCACTCAAAACGCAAAATTTCGGTTCGGTTCCGGTTTCGCTCTGGCAATCATCGGTGAACCGGTTCGAACCGGTTTTTTTCGCTCCGACCTTAAAATATTTTTAGGAAACTTTCAATAACTGATTTATTAATTTGCGTAGTTATCTAATTAAATCAAATACATCTTCACTATAACAATAGTGATATTAAAAACTTGATATTAAAACATGAAAATAAATTATTCAAATGTAAATATTTAGTATGTATTTTATTTATTTAAGATTTATTTAGAATTCAATAACTACAAACCATACATGCGTCGCAAATGATTTTAAATGGTTAGGAAAGTGTATGGTGAATTAAAATAAGCACGTTTCCTGCGATAGAATATTCTAAACTTATTATGTTATGCAAACCATTCATCTAATTTTCTAATTTACTGTGCTTAATCTTTAGTATTGAATTTCATTAAAATCCGCTGAATAGCTACGAGGAAAAAAATTGCATTCGGATAGAAGAAGGGGCAGACCGAAGCTAATATGCGGTAAAGCTGGAATGCCTAATAATTAATTATTAATGTTTTAAATCATGAATCGTGCGGCAAAATAAAGAGGCCGAGTTGTCTCAATAGTGTCAATAAGTTGAATAAGTCATGAAGTTCTTTTCATTAACAATTTGTAGATCACCTGCATTGCTCATATTATAGAAACTGTAAATGCACGGCTTCATTTTTTCATTCAAAGATCACGTAAATGAATGAAAAAATGTATAAAATTTTTATGAGGAAGAAGGCCGCGGAAATTGAGGGTCCGAGAATCCAGAAAGGATGAGAAATGTTTATTAACATGATACAAATTTACAATGACGGAATTTTGTAAACACACAAAGAAAACGTTCATTGACACTAACTTAAAGCAAAAGGATAAACGGAAGATTCTTGAAAATAGCACTTAAAACAGAACTTTGACGCTTGAAACTTTGATTTCCATGATATCATTATCAAATACGCAAGTATTTGCGTAAAAGCCACAACAATGAATTACATTGAATCAATTTCTCACTATACCAAATATTCTCTTGAAATTAAAGTACATATATAGAAAACTAGCTTTTCGTACCCGGCTTCGCCCGGGTGCATTTCGGACTGCAAATAGTTATACTTTTTCCCGCTTAGAAGACAGCGTGAGAAAATGATACATACTAAAACTTCTTCTCTCCTTTCTGTAAACTACATTAGGTGTCTTGAAATAAAGTGGAAAGAACACGAAACGAACCAATACGAAAACTACAAAAACCACCAAGAAAAAAGAAATGAATTAAACGCTAACCAATAGCCGGCAGAAAAGGATGTAAACCGACAAATAAATAATCGTGGAACATAAATTAAGAGTACAACCAAAGAATATAAGTTCAATGTAAAAACCACCAAGAGAAAAGAAATGAATTAAACTGTAACCAATAGCCGGCATAAAAGGTGTAAACCGACAAATAAGTAATCAAGGAACAAAAATCAAGAGCACAACCAAAGAATATAGACAAAGAATACAAAATGAACAACTAAGAACGAAAACAAAGAAAACAAACAAAGAACACAAAAAATGGACACGAAACGAAATCAAATGAAAACAACAAACTAACCGAAACCAACCAACGAATAATCTCCTAAAGCTCAATGTATCTGATGATGACGACTGACGCTTTCTATCACTTTCTATTCAGTTGCTAAATAAACAACAAACAATCACAAAATAGCGTGTCGTAGTGATGAGTAAATATTGATTACGCGGAATATGAGTTTGTATGTCAACATAATAACAGGAGAAACTAAATAAGAATACCTATTATTACTCTAAATAGATATAAAATTATTGATCTTAAGATAATGAAAGAAAAACATAAAATCAAATCAGAAGATATTAAATGAGTATTTCATCAACTATTTCTACCTTTACGATATGTTTATAGTTCAAACGTAATTTGCTTACATCGGTTGCTAAGTATATCCAAATGCTGAGCAATAATGAAAAATAAGATTTTCCCTTCAATTCGTCTTATTTGATCTGTAAGCCCCTCTTTTAAAATATTATTCCAAAAGAGGAGATAATTTACCACAAAAAAGTCTGCGAGAGCGTATGTCTGCGATATATATGTAAGGAGTTAAAAAATTCGAGAAATTTCCAAAAAAATTTTAAATGGAAATCCCATATTAACGAAAATATTTTATTGTAATTAAATAGTACACCGAATCGGTTTAAAAACCTTACTACACCACCGTACACATGATAACGGTTAATATGACACATTCCTCTTTTTTCTGCGTGTTGTAGTTTCTGAGCCTTAGCAGAACATACAAACACCTTACCTTATAGATATGTATAGATGAGACTTACTTATTCCACGCTGGATAATTTATCTTTTCCTTAATGCTGGCAACACTTCGTTATTCAAACCTATAAGCTAAATATTTTGATGGAAATAACAAATATACATACAGTTTTTATTCCTCTTTTTAGTAACGACTAACATCCGATAGAAAATTGTATTTTTCGAGTTTATCATATATACCTATTTAAAATTACTAACCTGTAACAAAGGGCAACTAATGCAGTAATACGCACAAGGAACAAACGTTGAACAGTCCTTCCTCAATAATTAACAAGGCCAGACTGATGGATTCTACGCACAGTTCATATGAAGGAATGAAAAATTGTGGACATATGTAGCAGACGAAACATTGGAGAAAACTTCCCTTCTCCCTCTATGCATTCATAAGGTTCAAGGAATTCTCAAATGGGTAAATTTACCCATGGAATTTCCGGAAGTCGTTACATATTATCTTAATGTCATATTCGTGGAACGAACCAAGGGACTTGAGAATTATTTTTTCATAGTGAATTTGGTTGGGGTTTGGACCCCATGGCGACAGGGTACGGGAGCGTGAGAGAGGCGATGACCATTTGAACATGGAAGTTTACTGAGCGGTTGGAAAATCCCGCCTTTCGCTTACACTCTTTATCCGAACCGAACTAAAGGAGCGAAATAAATATCGGTTTTCGGTTTCGGTCCGGGTTCAACACTTTAGTTTTTTCGGTTCGGGTACGGTTCCACTCCGGCCAAAAATATCGGTTTTTTTCGGTTCAGGTTTTCGGTTCGGTTCCGGTTCGATGCCCTGGTTTAAATCACAAAGCTAATAAGAGGAGAAACTCGGTACCGGCATTAACCTACTCTTTTCAAAAAGCGCCAAGGAGGACCAACGGCTTTATGTCCCTTCCAAAGGATGAAGCGTTGATTAGCGTGCTCCCCTTTAAACAGGCAAATAGGGGGCCGCAAGGTCTATTGAAAAAATGCAACTTTCGCAGGTTTTCAACGGGTATGCTCAGCGTAGCAGGCCAATGCACTCGCCACTACGCCACGGCACCCCAT
The DNA here is from genome assembly GCA_036926305.1 of Uropetala carovei. Lineage (NCBI taxonomy): Eukaryota > Metazoa > Arthropoda > Insecta > Odonata > Petaluridae > Uropetala > Uropetala carovei. The sequence goes on from JAXCHB010000298.1 coordinate 1,088,550, forward strand.
TTTGCAAGTTTTGACATTTCTAAGATACTTCCCTAACCAGAATCCATCTACCGCAGCGTGAGGAATAAAAATACATTCCCAAAGGAACCATCTACTAATTACGAGTTGTTAATAGTTTTATGAAAAAGTTCAAAATTTTAAAACCAATATTGAACATTATTGAGGTAAAAAATGGCATGGTAGAAATAAGCTAAAATTTTCCTACAATTAAGCGTTATGACTTCTCTCGCAATATATTGGTCAAAATGACAACTCAAGTTGAAATCCGTATTTCCCGCTATCATTTCTAACGTTGGAGCACAGAATGCTGTGAATATGTAGTAGTTAAATTTCTTGCTACTAAAACACCCCCAGATTCACCACTGCAACCAAATAGACTTTTGGAAATTTTGAACATTCACAGTTTAACATCTAGGTGAGATATGAAATTGTTTCTGGGCTAAAAACCAGTGGTCTTCAACCCTTTTTGAGTCACCGCCCACTTTTACCATATGTTGTCCTTTGAAATAAGTTCACCGCCCACCCAGTGGCGTAGTGAGGGTTTCTGGCGCCCAGGGCAAAGAATAATTTTGCACTCCCAGTAGCAAAGTGATTTACGGAGGTAAGGTAACCCTAATACTAGTGGGATTGTTGTTAGATGAGATTACTGAATACGGTCTCAGTGGTAATAACAGTGTTTAAAAATTTATGATTTTATATATTTGATAAAATTAAACTTAAATGCTTCGCTGCTTCTGCGAGACTCTGACCACCCTCATGGGCCTTTCAATTTTACCGCAGCATGGATACATTTTCGCTAGTATAGTATGATATGATACTATAATTAACGACAAACAAACTGTAATAGTGGTACATAAAATAGTTGTACAGAATATGTGTGCGTTTTTATAGAATTTTATTTTTCAGTGTAAAAATTAGAATAGCATTTGGTGAGTTCTTTAACGCCCACCAAAAATCCAAAAACGCCCACTGGTGGGCGCTATCGCCCACCTTGAAGACCACTGTGCTAGCCATAAGCTTTCAAACAATGTATCATTCTTTACGATCCGATCATTCGTTCAAGAGATATTAGGGAACAAAAGATGATCTATCCCAAAATATATACGTAAATAAGTAAATAAATATCGGACGAACGCATATAAAAGATTTTATAATAAAACCCAGTTAGAGCAATTTTACATGTGGGATTTACGAATGCTTCCTCTGCGTGGATCGGCGTGTTCTCGCGGCCTCGGTTAATATTTTGCCCTGGAGGACATCGTGTGATAGTTCACGCGCCGTGTGAAATGTGACCATTCGCGAATAAGGTGCTATAAAATTCCAAATTCCAACGGATAAAGAAGTTCGAATAATTGGAACTCCAAAAAAAAAAGAAACCGGCGCCACACACATTCCACGGACATTCACATACCCGAAATAATAAAGTCAATCGTTAAATTAACATCTGTTTACGTGCGGAAAGTATTTTCTCTTACATGGTTTGACTCGAAGGACGCCTTAACACGTTTACTGAGTGGTTTTAATTATCCAAGCAGAAAAAAAGTATATTGCTGTTAATAGTTGAGAGAGCCTTTCGGTAGCTGAGAGTGTAACTCAATATGTTATTATGTCACTAGAAGCTATATATCACGTATTTTTTTAGATTTACGACTTATTTTTATTATTTATTACTTTAATCTAGACTAATTATATATAATTGGACGAATTTTAATTGAAATTCATGCCGCAATTTGAGTAAAACGACATTTTGCGAAAATCGTCAACAATGAGCTACATTCCATTGTTGTGCAACATGGCTCACATCAACAAGGCTTCTATTCCAAGTCATACCCTGCCTAAATACGTGATTTAATCAGATTCTGTGAAACCGTTTGTCCCGCAAAAACCGCGCACAAATCAGACTGGGGAGAGACTAATCGCGTTTTCGGACTTGTGGATACTTTTAAAAAATTTCGAAGGCGAATCTTTCGTGATCTCAATATTTTCCTATTTTTACCTTTTATATGCTTCGAATACAAGAAAGTAAAAATATAGTCTAATATTCTACGTTTTCTTTAGAAATAAAATTCATATTGGTATTTGCCATAGTAGAAATGGTGCGGTGAACGGAACTACCTGTAAGGAATCTGAAGGGAACATTAGCGACTCTCTTGGGTTTTCCCTTGGCCTTTGTGGTCTCCTCTCTAATTCACAGCGACGTTTGACATTTGCATCGACAAATGCCAAACCAATGTAAAATTGAAGGATGCTTTACATATCCGGAATAATAATACGTAAAAACCTCGCTTGCTGGAAAAGTTGGAGTTGCGCTCCAAAACAGGTAAATGACACGTTTTACTTCCATAGCCAAAGCACGGTTGAGGTTAAGATGAGCTCGCTAATTTATATTTGAACGAAAGAGGTCATTCCTGACTCGAAGTGTCGTCAATGGGACTAAGAGTTCGGTTAGCATCGATCGTAACTACATTAAGCTTCTGGTTTGCATGCTACGTTATAGGGAGCATAGTCGGTCAGAATAAGTAACGCCCGATAATTATGCATTGTGAAACCCAATACGCCTCCTCTACTCCTCCTCATACATTATACATACTAAATTTCACCACGCATGTAAACACTGCCAAATGATCCACTTATATAAAGCCGACTCGATTATTACAGAGGAAGACCGAATTAAAACATGGAGAATTGAACACTCAGTTCACGCAATAATTTCTATTCATAACTACGGCGTGCAAAAGTTAACGTATGCAATAAACCAGTGCAACAATGGTGGCTAAAAAATTAACGAGATGTTCAACAGTTCACTCATAAAGACCGCTGGGAATGAGTTCTTTTCACGGTAAACTTTTCTAAATATTGCCAAAAATACTCCACTTTTTCACTTGAGTCTGGAATACTTTCCGGCATTCTTTTATCAAGGAGCGTTTCTTGACATTTCTTACGTCGACTAACTGACCTTTATCTCGAGAAGCGCGTGGTCGTCGAGAAGAGAACAATGGGAGTAAGGATATGGGACTGTGAGGGCAGTGATACGAGAAGGATGCTAGGGTTGATGGATGAATTATTGTCAACGTCATTCGTAGGCGTGGGCCGAGGTTCTAATCTCACATGTGCGTCGAAACGGGTTCGGAATAGGAATCGTCTTCTTTTGGTAAGGTTTGGTGAACGCTACAGAATTTAAATTTAGATATGAAAATTCGTAGCTTGTTTTATGAATAAGGACGCATGTACCATGCTGTGAGACCTTTCCTGTTTCAGAAAGAAACTTTGATTTCGTGGAAGAATACGACTGTTTCTCGCGTGTCGATTTTTTTTTCGATCCGTTCCTCGAATCCAAGTTATGTTTGGTTATTCAAGGCCTTATATAAGATGTCCGATTTCGAAGCCGAGTGATAAATACTTTATGACCGTTATTAATAACTGCGAAAGGAGAACTGCAACGCAAGAAATTATGGCGAAATCGGTAGGGCATGCACAATTACACAACCGAGAATAAAAAGCGCTTCTTATACGAAATAAAGCCAAATGGTAAATTCATTAGAGAATTTTCTAGTTCGCCTTATGTCTGAAGGCAAATTAAAGAATAAGCATTCGAAAAAATAACTACCTTTCTTATGTATCTATAACCATACACCTAAATCTAAAGCCGTAACGATGCTACAAAAGCTGTGATGGTGAAGAATACCTTCCATTGCAAACAAAATTCATCGAATTTTTAAATAGTTCAATGAACTTTTAATAAAATTTGAAAATATTTTGAATTGATTGCCTTAAGTTATGAACATAATGTTTCACATGTCGCGGGATATTTCTTTATTGTTTTCAGGTTAGGAATCTTTATGCATTATCAGGAACGTTATACATTATACGCTGCGATTAGATTTTATTGCATAAATAATTATTAACACAAAAAAGTGTCGACCTCTTTGTTAAATTTTAATTATGGACATTTTTGCAGTTTTATTTTAAACATTAACGATCGAGTAAACATTCTGCATAACGTGGATCCATATTTTCGAGCAGCTCTTTGACGTTCCCGAAGCATTTTCATATAGAAAATCAGCTGGATGCAACTTCGAAGTGATTCCTTGGATAAACTTTCCCATTTTCTCTTATTCTTCCTTGATCTACACCAGTGTTTCCCTACCCGTGGTTTGTGAACATGTATGGCAATGCATAAAATTTCATTTGTTGGGTAATAGGCTATCTCCTAGTAAGAATAATAATAAATGCATTCCCCGTATGTTAATGGCTATTTGCAATTACAAAATTAACAATTTATTCAAAATAATTGAAAAATATGAAGGCTTAGGACTCTGTCTATCCGCAGTTGTAGTTGTGTTGATCTCACCGTACATTTTGGTCTCTTCATATTCGTATTATAAAATAAATCGAAAGTGAAATTTGAAAAATAACCCATTCCTGATGATATACATAAAATTGAAAATAAAAAGATAACAATCACATTACATCTGATTCATATTAAAAATGTTTTTATTTAACAGCAACTAAATTGAACTTTGAATGTTCAATGGTGCGCACTGTAGCTTACCCCATTTGATGAAATGCATTCATTTAAGTGCACGGAGAAGTAAGGTTTGATAAATGGTCGAATATTATTAGAGTTAAGAATAATAAATGCATTCAATCAATTTTAAGGAATAAAGGTACTTATGTATTAACGGGTGATCCAATAAAACAAACAAAGAAAATGAGAACTTGTCAACAAAAATTTATTTACTAGTAACCGAGGATATTGGCGAGTCTTCGGTCCGCTTTCATTTTAGATTATATTGCCTTTTATATCTGATGTTGCCGTATCCGGGCGTTATTGCGCCCTTCGCCTCTCTGGAGCGAAACTATCCCTCACCATTGGCCGGTGATCTGGTGGGTAAATGTCGCCACAGGCAGATCAGTCATGCGTGAAAGGGTTATCTCATAAGATTATTTTAAAAAAAGGGGGTCCGGGATAACCGAAGAGAACCTATTTTTCTTTGAATTTTAACATTTAAACTTGGTCCCCCGTTAATACATAAAGTACGGAAATAAATTTAAAAAATCACGAGAGATTCTCGGAAGCTTTTACAAAGGGGTTTCGCGGCAAAAATTATTAATTAAAGAGGTCACGAAGCGAAAATGCTGGGGAACCACTGGTATGCTAGGATTTATTTAACACAAAGTATCCCCAATATTCTTCATTATTATGAACATACTCTGACACTCAGAAAACAAATGTTCGTGATCGTAATTAACGAAAACGATGCTTCTGCTAGCGTCGGGTGTTCAACACTTTGCAATTCGCCCGGGCTTCTGGCGTCTAAACTTCCTAAGAATTCTCTCGTAGAATCCTTCTGGCAGCTCGGCATTTCATTGGGAAAGAGAGAGATCGAAAGTTTTCAAGTTTTCGTCCAAACTCTTCCCTTTTTAAGCTGTCTCGCCAACTCGAATCGCAGCCGCGCCAAGGGTCGACGCCCACCCGTAAAATAAATCACATCTTAAAATCCGGAGCGCCAAGGAATTCAACGCGCCCGATGCTGGAGAGAAATTGCCTGCCTTCTTCCGCATCTTGACGCGCCGTCTGCCGTATCAGCCACAACATGAGACGCCGATAATATCGGCGTATAATATATTATCTTCAGCGCTTTCGCGCATTATAAACATAACATTACGATAGAACGGATTTCACCTCCTTCAATCTCGTATTTCGTAAATTTTAATTTAGTTCATCGAATATATGAAATATGCAAGCAATAACGCGTTACTTCAGTCGAGTAACTGGATTTCGCTAAACTTGTCAAAATTCTCTTGGCTGAGTGCTGAAAATTTTTTTTTCTTTCAAAGTCTCTCGACCTTTTTTTGGGTTGCATTTCAGTAATCTCATAATGAATTTTTCTATTTCAACTAGCAATACTGATGCACCAACTAGGCGTGACATTTTTACCAGCAATAGAACGGAAATAACTTTCCTAGCTGAGATTATTATAATAGCCCAGTCGTCTAATGATTTCCTGCTCTCACATACTTTCCATCCATATATATAATATGACCCATTTATTATGGATGCGGGCATACGATGCATATAACATAATCAAGAGGCTTAAAGTAGTTGCGGTGATGCTCTATTGCAAATTAAACACAATAATCAGAGCTGGAATACTCATCGATAATTTAGCAACGTAAAGTACAACAAAAATTTTACCAATGATGTACTTCATTTGTGATTCATATCCAGGCTGTAGAGCGGGGCAGATTTTCGCCTCTTTGCTCCGCTTCCATAAAGAAAAACGTATTCGAAAAACTTACCCGGTCTTATTCCGATGATAATCAGCACATAATTGAAAAGGATATGCATGAAGACTCAAAAACAGTGAAACCGATCCGTCTGACGATAATTATTATTTCCGCCTAAATACCTATATAAATATATATAGAGTATGGATCCACGAACTTTCTTAAGTTAAGGTGTATAACAAGATGCTTTTTATACCACGAAGACTTAACAGAAATAAAACGAAACGGTGAAAATAAAATAAAGTGTAAGAGATATTTCTATAAAAAATGTGACCTTCAAACCAAAACAAAACATTTTACATATATCCCAAACATGAATTATCGAGCTCACCTTATGGCCGGGATGCAATCGACAATTAACGCCATGACACCAATCGAAACAATTCGCCATTCGATAATTATGAAAAAAGAACCTATTTTGTTCTATTTTTGATAAAGAAAAGCTCGATAAATCAACAATGAGGACTGTAATGCAATAGTTTCCGGCGTAACTTGGTGGAACTGCTTCATGATAAAATAAATGAAAAAAATCTGATGATGTTGCTCTGCAACGAAACCATGGTCGTCTGAAAATACATATATGTAAATATTACAAGGTTTTTTTCATTTATTTATTTTTAACAATGAGGACGGCTGCATTGTAGTCGGAAAGCGTATATCTTTGCTCGACCCATAAGATTTATCTTTATTATCGATGCTTTTTTTGGCAAGTGAAAAAAGGTCATAGAAATCTCTAAAAAATAAAAACAATATCGTCATAATTTTTTAAAGGTAGGTCAGGATATCCAGAAAGTCGACTTGGATCTCGCGGACTTAATTTAATTTTTTTTTTTTTTTTAGGGACCTCCTTGCTTAGAGTGTAGGCACGCGCGCGCGTTAAAAGGAAGTCGAAGAAGAGCGACGCAGAGACGAGAGAGATCCACGCGTGGGTGAATTGAGGGGGAAAGAGAGAGAGAGAGAGAGATGACGGTATAAAGAGGGCGCTAAACGCAGACTCTCTCGTCGCCAGGATGGAAAACGAGAGCGGGTAGGAGGTTGGAAGAAGAAAGTGGAGGCGTACGGAGGGAGGAGGATTAGGAGGGTGGAGGGAGGGAGGAGAGGGAGGTGAGAGGGAAGAAGAGAAACTGGCGGATGAGAGGAAAAAGAGAGAGGTGGGCGGGGACTCTTTATTTCCTAAGGCGCCTTCGGCGACGCGCAATAAAACCAGCGGCCTTGTGAATAGCCGGCCTCAATATTGTCTGGAACGAAGACAAATATGGAAATATACACATAAGCGTGATTGGGCAGCGTTCTGCTATTATTTCCGCCGGAGGATAAAAAAAATGCGCGTAACGTGAGGTCACGCGCACGCCGAGATGCATTTTGTTCACTTTTTGTGGTGTAGCCGTCACCATTTCGTTGGCGCTGGGGTCTAAGAGGCTCAAAATTTAGATCTCGCGAGCGATAGTTGGTCGTTTAAGTGCGACTGATGCTAGATGAAATCACGCGAGACCGTTTTTGATCGTTTAAAAAGGAGAAAAGTTTGGAGGGAAAGGAATGTTTAAAAAAAATGGCTCTCAAGGAGGAAAACCTGTAAATTTTCATTATGGAGGAATGTCGACGGGAGTGAAATTTTTCCAAGAGGTAAACGTTATATTATAAGACAAGTATTTAAATCTATCCGCATGAATAAAAATACTTTCCTGAATTTGCTTATGCACAAAATGTAAATTTTACTTTCTACATAGAGAAATTATTATTTTCGTGAATAACATCGAATTCGAGATTTGAAGGTCCCCTGAATACGTTTTCACTTATATCTGGATTATGTCTATGTGTGATGGAAATATTATGCGCCCTCTTACTCAAAAACTACTTATCGAATCAGCACAAAACTTTATATTTATGACTATTATTTTTTTAAATCAAGATCTGATTAGCTCTTGGCTAAAATTGGCCAACCGGAAGTGGAGGTTTACTTTTGTCGTTTCTCCGTTTATGCCCAATAAACAATTTTCAAGATCAAAGTTTTAAGCAATATATTTTTCTGCGAGTTTTGTTTGAAACATTTCTTTCATAAAACTTACTTTTTCAGAGATATTTCTATTGTCAGTCTGAAGTTGTTCAGTACATTGAATGTCGCTATGTGACAGCTTTGTTTCCGTTATTATGATAAACTTTTCGAATTGATGCTACCGATGCCTGCGATACCAACAGTTAATTTAATCCCTATTGAAATTATCCCAAAGCGTCATATTTCATAAGCAATTTCCTTTTAAATATTGGTAATTTTAATAATAAGTTAATATTTTCCGAAAAACTTTTACTTTAGTAGAAGTACGCGCATTAATATTTTCTTTTCCATAGACACAAATAACAATTTTATTCACTTATTGTTTTTACTATTTAAAATGTGGTCCAAAGTATTATTTTCCATTGTGAAAACTATTTAGTGTTTAAAAATTATTCACGGTTGTAATAGCCGGTATTAAGTGTTGAGGACGCTGTTGTCGATATTTGTAATTACTAATTACTCTATAGGGAGAAAATCATGTTCTGGAGACACCAGTTATTTTTAGAGAAACATTAAAAATCTGGGGAGTGAATTCTGAAATCTAGCAAGAATCATATACGCGTGGATTTTACTGGGCTGATCAATCCGGCTGGTGTCTACATTATCCACAGGCCGAACATCCAACATAAACCAGCGAACGAGTTTTACCTCTTCTTTTGAGTGAGAAACGCAGTAAAAATTCAGTGTGGATGATCGCGCACAAAATACTTTTTTCGTACAGATTGACCCATTTTTATCCATGGCAACTGACGTAACGAATCACAAGCCGTGTACTCGGAGAACTTATTAATTCACTTATTTCGGAATCGACACGAACGGAGTTTTTTTTTTAAAGACAAAACCGGGCACGTACGACCACGCCCTCCTCAGGATTCGAGCCCGTGACCCAATACACGCCAACCGTTGCTCCTCTTTCAAGGGTGGCGTTTCGCTTTACTAAATACCTCCATTATTTCTTATCCGTTCATGGCGTACACGATGTCGAGAATTCGTTCCAGTGCCACACTCGGGGAAAAAAATTAAAAGGAACTGCAGCGGAGCCATGAGTAGTGAAAGGTCCTTCTTCCACTTCTTTCCCTATCTCTCCGTTTATTCATTTCCCCGGGTCGATCACCTAGTGATCTCGTTCCCTAACCCTCCTTTATTTTTTTTAATAATAAAAAGAGCTCTCAAACGCGCACGAATACGTGCAGAGGAGGGGGGGGGGGCGGTAAAAATAGAGGAATAGTGACGTCAGGGGACCCGGAACCTCGCGAGATGATTTTTTTTCCTTCTTCCTTTACGCGCTCTATCAACGAGGTCAACGGCTCTTCAATTTTTTTCCTCCACTCTTCGAAAACTTTCGTTCGGAGACAGGATGCCCTCGAGTAAAGCCAAGGACTCTTCCTGAGGGTGTTAAGGTGTTGTTGATGGAGTCGGGAGGAGAGAAAATAATAACTCGAAATTGGGAACAAAGCAATATCTTGAAAATTAACCGATTTGGCGAAACCGTCAGTGGAGGAAAGGGGTAGAATGAAGGAGAGAGAGAGAGAAAAAACTCGCGCTTTTCGAAACGTAAAGCAGGTTAATTCAGGACGGGTTCCACATTAATATGCGCCGAGGTAGCGAAGGGTTACAGCCCCGGGCATTAGTTCCTTGGGAAGAATATAAATATTTAACACGAATTTCCGTTTTCTTTTTTTTTTTGCTATGTAAATAATGCCATCGACTTGCGGGAGTAGCAGACTTTTGCCAAGGTTCGTTTTGATACTGAGATGTGGCCGTTTATCTGCCAACTTAAAAGTTAACCGAAAATCGACTTTTCGTCTCTCTGTTTATTATTATTTTTTGTGAATGTTACTCTGATTAAAGTGATATGATATTCTCTCCGTGCTGCCGGGCTAAAGAAATGCATCGAAGTGTTGCAAAAGTATTGCGAGGATTAAAAATACGACATTACTATAACCTGTTCGATTAATGTCAAATCGTTCGCTAACTTACAAAACTACTTATATGATATTATTTTAAAAAGCATTGTATAAAAACGGACTAAACAAACCGCTTCACCAGCGTATGATACTCCAAATCCAATAAAATGCCCAGTATATAAATAAGTATTATGTTAAAGAAAAAAATAAGCTATTGGAAATGGAGAACTACGTAAGCCATTCAATCGATATTACAATGTAAATGATTAGCAGAGACGAAATTTGATTATTTCAAATCAAAAATAATTACATAAAGAAATATTAACTCCAATAAAAATACACCCGGTACTCAAATTGATTGCTATGGCTGCCTCGCATCTTTGGTTTCCACTCTTGCAAACCACGCTCTACCTTTTCAAAGAGTCATCCATACCAAATAATGTACGTACTTAACAAATATATTTGGTCGGATGGTATAACAAGGCCAAAAAAAGTTTAGCAGAGAAAAATAACTTCACCAAAAACTCTTCGACGCTTGAAACGATTTTGACGTGAATTGAAATTTTATTCAATGTGCCCGAAACAGAAAAATTCTGAAAATGCTAAAATTCCTTAAAATAAAATTCTACAAATGCATATGGGTGTATATTTTTATAACGCGGATGATAAAATGAACTGGCATTTAAACAACAATGCCGATAACAAAATTAAACGCATTTTCACAGACCTTAAACGCATTTTCACAGACCTAACCGTGAACTATTCTTATGAGATTTTATTGCTCCCCCCAGAAAGAGCTTGAACGATTTTTTTCAAAACAGAACGGTATTAATATCACAGCCTCGACAGGCCTGGAAATGCCAAACCTTTGAGATACATCCAATCCATGAGTAATCGCATCCTTAAATTAATTTGCTCTTTCTAACCCAACCCTCACTCTTTCTCTCACTCGCTAGCTATGCGGAGGTACACGTCAGGAGGAGTGAGCAAGGGCAAACGGGGGCCATGTTTCGAAAGGTCGCGGTCATGTTTATATTGTGAGGCACCTAATACCCGACAGCATCCACGACCCAAATCCATTTCTTCCTCTCTCTACACACATCTCTCTCTCTCTCTCTCTCTCTCTCTCTCTTTCGAGGGATAAGAGCCTGACTCAATGAGTCATTTTCGATTTCCCTCGGAGAGAAAGCGCATCCGCTTTACTGTTATGGAGGAAGGCGAAAGAGATGGAGAGAAAGAAGGGCGGGTGGGGGCGAGCGAGAGAGAGAGATGGGTGGGCGAAAGGTGGGAGGGAAAGGAAGGAGTCTATAGAACGGTGAAAGGTGACAAGATGGCGACGGGACGGGAGGTGAAAGGACGAGGGGAAAGGGAAATGAGGGGTGAATGTAGGGGGAGGAAACAGGCGGAGAGGCGGAAGGGAGGGAAATCATATATATATTTTTTAAAAAAAGAGTTAGGTAGGGCGGGCGGATGCTTTTGTGAGTCTCCTAAGGCCAAGGTTGTGTTTTTCTTCTCTCGTCTACTTCCACCTGGCAGGAGAATAAAATACGAAAAAAAATAGAATTCGTTTTGGAGGTCGGGGTTACTACGGGACAGACGCAGGATGTGTCGAAAGACGACGGAAAGGCGTTTTATAAATCTTTTCCTTTCTGTCGAGAAACGGAATTAAGTTTCCGCGTTGCCATCTAAGAATGGCGCCAATTTATCGTTTCCAAGAAAGTTCCTAATCAGGACATTTGGAGAGCGTTTGAATCATGCGAGAGTTATGTCGCGAGAAAAAATAGATCCGGAGGCAGGCAACTGCTCAGCAGATCGTGACACACTTAGCCTATTCATCAAGGCATTTAAAACATTATTGTTGCTAATATAGCTATACTTCCAACCGTATGAGAGTTTTGTCTAAATAATCATTGGTCGTGAATCGTAATACTGATAATACTAATAGTATTAGTAGTATTGGCGAATTATCAGTGAGAGCGGGAACTTTATATAGCCAAAACACTAATATGTTTTATTCAAACCTGTTACCTACTCTTATAGGAATATTTTTTACAGAAAAACTAACATCGCTAAAGGTCATGTTTCATTTCAGGACGCAATACCAAGAAAATTTTTTAAATATAAAAGGTTGTTTTAGTGTACATACATCATGGTTAAATGTTTTATTTGGATGATTAATAATAACAAAATACAGTAAGCCTTCTTGTATCTTAACGTACAAATGTAAATAATATTCACATTAGGCCATCAACATGATAAAATGAACATTGGTGTGAAAATTATTTATCATAGTTAAGTAAAATCGAACATTTACTTTTCACTTAATATAAATACAACATAGCAGCGGATGAACATTCTAATTCAATTTCGTTGCTATTGAAAAAAGTTTTACCGATAGATAATTTTCATATAAGTCTAGGAAAATAAAAAAATAATTGCATTAAATCAGTCAAGTTTTATCATGCAACAATAAATGAATTATTTACACGGTACAAAATTATCTTGCACTTAAGAAGGTGATGGTTGTTGTTATTTTAAATTAATAAGTTACTTTGAAAAAACTTTCCACAAAATTTGTAAATTGAATGGGTACTATAGTATAAAACGGACATTTTAATACAATAACTTGAAATTATTCTCTACAATAATATTGACCATAAATTTATGGGAATCAACGTGCCTTCGATTATATGATCAATTTACTCAAAGTTCAAAGATCATAAATTTTCATTGTTTATAAAACATTAAACGTATTTTCATACTCATTTATTATGAATTACAAACCCACTTATTGGTATATGTACGAACACATTCATTGGATTTGTTCTGGTTAATAAATAATAAATATAATATACCGCGTTATAGTGGATCCAAATTATTTTATAAAAACATATGACAAACGCTCAATTTAATGTCTACTCGTTAAATAAAACAATAGTATGTAACCACTACCGGATTCTTGAGTCTCGAATCTTCACTCTTCAAGAACCTCCAGAAAATGATGATGATGTAACAACCATTTAAATATAGGACATCTTAAATGAAACTGCTGTCGCCAAGAAAACAATTTGACATCACTGCTATTTAAATATAACACATTAAACGACATATGTACTACATATGTAGTTTCTGGAAAAATCATTGCTATACCGAAAGAATATCCTAATGAAAAAAAAGAATCTTTTCGTAATTTTTTCTAGGGTGCTGGTGGATTGCGTCTGCATACTGGGTTTACTGATTTGAAATATCACTATTTTCGTTTTGTTTCACTTGAAATCCCCTCGCAATTTTAGAGAAATCTTCAGACATCATCTTGTTCGGCTGTGGGTTTCGATCGGGAGTAATTATTTTCAGATGTCCATGTTATAAATGGTAACGACTTATGATGCAAAAATATTTTTAAGATAAAAATAGACTATTTTTACCATCTTAATCTTTCATATTTATTTTTGGTATAATTTGTACCATAGGTCCGTCTATGACCACTTTCACAGAGATTATTTCTTTGTCGCTTCATATAGACTAAACGCAAAGTTGCCCCCCATATGTTGGACAGTTTACATATTTTCCTTCATTTTTTATTTTTCAGCACGAATTCATGTCTAACTTCAGAGTTATCTGTCCGTAAGTTGATCCTCTCTTCTCCTCAATGAGGGTTTCTTTTCCGCAGAAGTACCATCTGTAAAAAGGCACGAAATTGTTTTACGAGTGCGTACAAAATTAGTAAACAATATACAAATAATAAACGACAACTGAGGCAGAAAAGTTTACTCTTTGTTTAAAGGTAGAATTAGGTGCGGGATGTTCCAAATCTTCTTTTCTTACTCATATACAAAACGAGCATTGGAAACAAACAGCTTTGAGAGGCACATTTGACACAATTTTTGGCTCATTTCATGAGAACAATATCAGTAAGAAAAATTTTCATTCCACAGCAATAAGTTGGAGCACCAAAAACCTTTAGAAAACAATACTATTTCTCCAGTAGGATCTTTTGCATGAGAATTAGTGAAATTAACCTTAAAAAGTATTCAATACAACCAGTACCGTAGCAATGACGAAGAACAGGGCAATGAATCGAACAGGAGAGATGCGAGTTGATATTTTGTTGTACGTACTTGGAAAAACATTGAAGTTGGTATTGAAATTTCGTTTCCACTGTAAAACAGGTAACATTTTGCTTATTTGGCATGAAATGAAAATAATTAGTCTTAATTTCGAAAGTTTGGTGGGGCGATGTTGCTCCCCCGGACGTAACTTCCATACACAACACTAAATATAGTCATTTTTTGTCTTCAATCTCCCCAAAACGCCCGAACAGTTTCGGGAAATCTAAACACCTGGAGCGGAAGTTCATAAAATGCGTCCTTCGCGGTCCCACTCTTCATCTCACCGCAGAAGTAGATGATCCAACGTCGTCAATGCCAAAAGACTCCTATTTCCCTTCCTTTGTGAAGACCGACTCGCATCACTCATATCATTTTGATCAAAGAGAGTGCACAGAGCATTTTCCTGCGACTTCCTACGAGAGCCGACTTCGGAAGTACAGTTCCGAAAAATTTTGCAATATAACCAAATTCGATAAGGTATGCTTAACTGGAAGGGGAGGAGTTATAAAAGAGAGCGACCTCTTTCGAAAAGTTGATGCGGAAACAAAAACACGGTGACCTTGGGGTTAGAGGACACGGGTGCCAGGAAAGTATCGTACATCATCCCCTCTGGAGAAATAAGAGCTTCGACCAATGCACTTCACTCAAAGGGGCATAACTGATTTCCTTCGTCCAATAGTGAGGTCATTGTAGAGAATTGTAATTAATTCCACATTAACGTAGATATAAAAAAATTGAGCGGCTCCTATAGCGTTTATCTTTATGGAATCGAATTAAATAAAGAAAAACTAGCCGTGTTATCAAAACAGTTTCGTCAAGAAATTTTTCCACATGCGCGCTTATATCACATGGTATCGGAATGACAAACGAGCTCCAAAATGTATAAAACTCAAAAGTCAACGCATGATATACAATTTTTCGCACGGTCGTACCAAGAATATTACCCATCCAGCATTCCATTTCCGTGTACGTACTCTGCCACTCAAAAAAAAAAAGACTCCTATGTATTCTTCCCCATTGTCACGGACGTATTTACTCGCCAGTACGAGAGCACCACCCTCTGATTACAGATGTTATTTAAGAGTTGCGCTGCCAAAGCGTGTTCCTGTTAGCATGGCAAAGGAAAGCTAGACTTGCGAAAGAAAAGGAAGCGTTTGGACTCGATTTCCTATATAAATTAATCATGTGAGATAAGGAATGAATTAGACAACGCTGATTCAGCACAGCCGACAATATATTCAGTCGTAGAACGTAACGGATCCATTTCTTTTAGGTGACTCGAATGGAATAAGACAAAAGCTTACGTATCTTCTACTTGGATGGAGTACTTCCACTGCCAACCTGCTGCTAAGTCGTCAATCTGAACTCAACATCAAGGAAGATGTTGGAGAACCTCCATGAAACTTAAGATTTCTAACATATATACGCATACAGTGCCGGATTAAGGCGCCCTATACGAACTGTGTACCTCGGTGCCATCCATTCCCCATCCAAATAGAGGAAAATAAGCATAGAATGAACTTTTACCTGTATTTATTTGGTATTCGTAATGATCAATGCAGCAATGAAAGCAATTTTTATCGATTTTTATTTACCTAGAAATTAAATTTTCCTTTTAGCAGATAAAATAAAATTATCTATCTACCGTCTAATTTGGGGACCCCAAGAGCTCGCCGCCTTAGGCATAAATAGCCTCCGTTAATCAGATATGGTGGTCGATCAACGGATTCAGGTGGTTGAGTACATTCTTGAAAATTATTACTCAAAGGGTATCTAAACTGCTATAAATGCGTCACGGAGGCGGTTCAATTCCAAGCTAAGTGCAAGAAGGGAAAATTATTCATGTTAAGGGAAGAGAAAAGCACGTGGGGCATTTTGGAGCAAGGCAGGAAGCAATAAAAAAAATTTATGGGCGAGATCGACAGCTCGCTCCCCGAAGGAGACCAAATTTGTCGTGAGACAAAAAAGAGAGAGAGAATAAAATCGTTGATAAGATATAAAATGTTTCGTTGCACGATCCAAGGATTTCGACGTGCATAAAAATGTTTTCGGTGACTATCCTTTGATCGAAATGAGAAACATTGAACCAGAGTTTCTGCTTCCTAATGTTACTCATCCTCCGAAACCAATGAAGAAATGTTTGTTAACTTCTGCTGATTGTGAGGCATGTACTCGTACTCGATATAAATATTGCGAAAGTTGTACAGCAGTACTTCTCGGGAGACATTTTCTTGTGGCCGCAGATGCGGCCACGAGCAATCTCTCTTGGCCGCATCAAGGAAAGATCAAAGAAAATGTAATAAGCATGTAAAATCTTCAGCCTACATTCTTATTTGATGGAAACGGTTACATATTTATCATTAATAATAGTTTTTCTTTAAATAATTCCAATTATTGAAATTTTCTTGTGACCGCACAAAAATTGTCTGGTGGCCGCACTTGAGGACCACTGTTGTAGAGTGATATAATGTAATAATCTGTCTGAAATAGTGTGTAAAATAGAGGTAAAAAAAGATAAATACACTGAAACATTGGTCCAGGAATATGCACTTCAGTATCAAACTAAAAATTAGCTAATTACTTGTCTTAGGTATCTTTAATGGCCATAACAAGGTTATCAAAAACTTAACTCTTCAATTTTTTGCACTTAAGCGTTCATTCTGGAATTATTTTCAGCCATAACACGAGCTCGGTAATTCTCTAGTGATGGAACACTGGCGATGATCGAAGATTTAAGTAAGATTAATGTAGCATAAATTCCTTGATCTGAGGTGTGAAGTTAAAGAAATATGAAATTGAATCCTCGCTTCAAAAATCGTCGGTAAGGCGGTGAATTTTGCAAACGAAATTTTTCATGACAAACGGTTAGAACTTTTGATAGTTATGATGTCGCTCCACTAGTGTGACAATATGATTATTCGTGTCATATCCGTAAGCAAACCACGCGAGCCTAGTAGCAGTGACGTGGGTGGGAGGGAGAAAGAAAAAAGAACCTACTAATCACCTAGTAATCAGGTGCCTCGCTCGCCTAGATCTTGTAATAATATAAAGCTGTGGAGGAATACTAGTGTTAACGATGTTGCCTTTCAGTACCGATAGTCACTAGTGTGAAAAACCGAAGCTAAAATTAAAAATATTTCATAGACCCATCGACTTAATTCCCATTATTCTTTGAGATTCTATTTTATTGCCATTGCATTGTAAACAACCCCGGTCCCCGCGCTTCCATATCTCTGCAAAGGAAAGCCTACTTTTAATTTGGTTACTCACCCCTATAAAAAAGGTATCTTTGGTTTTTTTTATTACTTCTCTGCGGTGATATCAGAGCGAATCGGTAAAACATCATAAAAAATTCCAGTGATAAAAACGCCGATTTCTTTCGGCTGTTTTAAAATTTGTGCGTCGACAACAGCTTAGTTTCCTGCAAAGGAAGGCTGCGCGTAAGATGCTTTCCTTGAGGACTAATTAGTTCGCGATAGGTGATGATTATCATATATTTTTTTCCAAAGCATTTCCGTAAAACACAAGTGCACGAGTTATAAACATAATACATTGCAGGAAATGGTACCGATCTCGCAGTTTCAACGAAATGGGACACGAAGGGAGAAAAACTCTGGTAAAACGCGACGTCAAATGGAAAGAATAAAAACAATTAGAGTGGAAGAAATGGTAGTAGTTAAAATGTGAGCAAGTAATCCGACAAGAATTCCACAACCCTTTGGTGTAAAATAAAACAAGTTAGGAAAGTGTACAGCGTATCACAAATGGAGTGCAATGGAGTATTAGAAATAAATTATATACTATGTACCCGTAAGTAAGGGAAATAGCGTTTTAAAGTTCTTTTATTCATCATAAATAATTCATTTTCTTCCTATTTAAAAATATTGCATGCACAGGTAAGGAAATTAAACGTTTGTTTGTGAGATCGTTTATGTTAGCAACAATGAAGAAGTAACCATGCAAGAAATTTTCAAAGTTCAACTCGAATGAAGACATTCTCGTTGGATTTTATTGATAACGGCTACTCCTACGATGAAAATGTACAGAAAAAGAAATACTCTAATTTACTAGTTCTACAATTTTTATTTGAAAAATATTTTGATATGACCAATATTTAATGATCTTACGTGATTCATTTTTGCGATTTTCTTAATATCTTTGATGGTAAGCCCTTAATATAAAATTTCATGAAAATCCGTTCGGTAGAAGCCGAGAACGAACATGCGGAAGGACGGACGGACAGACGGACGGACGGACAGACCGACGACAACAGGCGCTCACGCTGGAAGCGAAACGCGCCTAAAAAACAACAAAAGCCTTTCTTCTACCAAGAAACTCGAAACGAGACGAACTTCTGCGGTAATGCAAGATTGGTTTTTGAAAACGTGTAGTACGTGACGAAGAGATATCCTTTCAAAATTATAATATATATCTAAAGTTTTAACTTTATAGGCTATGGCCGATATTTTTCGTGTCAAGGAAAGTGAAAAGTGAATGGAAGAAATGTTTCAGGGGAGCGAACAAATTTACGAAAATGCCGAAATCTTTAATTGTGGTCTGAAAAAGAACGGAGATAGCTGATTCGCTTCTTCAACTTTCGTAGAATGGCATATTACAGCATGTTTGTCTATTAAATAGGACCGATTTCGTCGCAGCGGAAAAGATTTGCGTGCTATCATCTCTAATCAGCTTCCTCGATTGTGCTGAGTAGTGATAAGTCATGCTAATATACTTCGCTTTGATTTCTTTAAATAAAATAATATTTGCCATTACGGCTCAAAAATGCATTTTCTGATCTTTATATGTTACTATTAGACGGTGCTTACATTCTGCAAGCATTTCAGCCTACTTTCGATAATTAGTCAAAGTAACCCCTAAAAATTAGAATTTTAATAATTTCGGATATTTTCCGTTAGTTGTGACCGAAAACCTATAATCGTGCCAAATTTCAAGTCTCTAGCTCATTGTCAGTGGTACCCAACTTATTCTACCATCTAGACGTGATTTATAACTTTAATGCTCGTATTGGGCAATAATGGGGCAAAACAGCCCCTTACAATTGGAATATTTACAATTTCGGACTTTTTCTGTTGGTTGTGACCAAAATTCTATAATCATGCTAAATTTCAGGTCTTTAATTCATCTGGAAGTGTCTTATAATTTTTTCCTCGTGCAGGGCAATAATGGGGCAAAACAGCCCCTAAAAATTGAAATTTTTACAATTTCAGATTTTTCCATTGGTCGTTTAATGTTAGCCCGCTGCAGCTTCACCAGCAATTTTATAAAAAAACACGGAATGTATAAAATATTATAACCACTTCTTTTTTATATTCTCCCTCCTCTCTCTCCCTCCTTCTCTCTCCATCTCTCTCTCTCCCTCTCTTCCTCCCCCTCTCTCCCTCCCTCTCTCTCCCTCCCCCTCTCTCCTTCCCTATCTCTCCCTCCCTCTCTCTCCCCCTCACTCTCCCTCCCTCTCTCTCTCCCTCACTCTCCCTCCCTCCCTCGCTCCCCCTCCCTCACTCCCTCTCCCCCTCCCTTTCTCTCCCTATCTCGTATTAAAAACATTCAATGCATGCTTACACCCATAAGGATTGATTTAACAATAGGATTTTGAGGTCTAACAATATAATTAGTCACCACGACAACATTCCGTTAAAATGGCAAGATTTGCATAAAATATGTAAATTAAACGTTTAACATGGTATACTTCGAACTGTGGGAGATAAAAGAGGAACAGAATAAGAAATTTTATAAATTTTTCTTCAAAATGGTTCAACTCCGAAGGTCGTAGATTAATTCCTTCTAATTTTAATTTCCAAATGAATAAGAGGCTGCACGTAGAAAAATCGCGTTTTACGTGTTAAGTAATGGGAAATGGAAATGCCCCCGCTGGAGTCGAACCAAGGAATATTTTCGCGATTTAAATACGTCATCACCTGAAAAAGTGTTAATCAAGCATCCCTGCCAAATTTCGAGTTTGTATCTTCATTACTTCTCGAGTTATTAGCTTTATGAATCTTTGCGTGACGGACACTAAGCAATTTATTATATAGATGACATTATAATATAGCCCTCTGATTCCCATTAAAAACTTACCCTAATGAAACCATTGAGCTCGTTGCCATGACTGTCGATTGTGGAGACCCAGAAAAATTCCCACTTTTTAGATTGTGCAGTGCACCAAAAGCGCATCTAACAGTTTTCTCTCGCAGACCTGATTCTCCTGTTTTGATCACGTTTATTGACCTCGAGGAAAAAAGACACTCGATAACGAACTTTCTAACAATCGATTTCACGAATTTTATCGTCATGATCGTGTGAGAATAATTCAAAAGAGTAGCGATTATAACGATCATCTGATGACGTCTTATGAGTAAAATAGTAATTATCTGATTGCCGATCCGTCGACGTCGAACCGTGAAAACATGCCCGCATGACGGTCTCGGGTGTTTGAATGGATACCGATATATATATATATATAAACAATCTCTCGGTATGGTTCGCGAATCGAAAGGTTCTTGCCCTTCATTACTTACATCTCTCCCTCTTGATCAGTGACCGTGACCCTGTCTAAGTACACGTGGTGTGGTCGAAGGCGGCTCAACCCTACGTCCGGCTTGAATAAGATGGTCACTTTGAGGGTTGGAGTCTTCTCGGCGGACAGACTGCCGCTCTTCAGGGCGACTATGGAAGAAACACCTCGTCCACCGTGGAGAACCTCCGTCATCCTCAATGGGTACAACCTGCAAGGAGGAGAGTGTTCACGCGTTTAACAAGTTGAAAGTATAAAAAATGTATTTTTGAAAACCAACTAGTATTTATCTTAGCGCGCACAACTTTCTTTCCAACAGAATGGAAACTTTTGGCAGGAATACGAGAGTGAAAGGCAAATGCTCAACAATGGTAAATTAATTTAATAAAATCAATAAATTAGAATTCCATTGTTGAGAGCTGTTGTGAATTCTACTTACTTATTATTAGATTAGTAATAAAATGATATTTAAATTTTAAATTCACAAAAGTATCCAGTATAATTGATCTAAAACCTATTTAGGAAACAAGCAAACATAAAAGCTGAATCTTTATTAAAGATTCATTTTCACGTAAGTAATTTAAATTAATAAGAATCAGCGCAGATGCCTACGACATCGTTAGCCCAATGGATAAGGCGTCCGGCTACGAATCAAAAGAAAGACAGTTCGAATTCTTGAACTTCCAAGACTTTTTTCTGCTATATAAGGGGTTGAAAACATGTATACTATATATGTACTACTTTCGGAGTTAATATAAAAGTTGGTGAAAAAACAAAAGAGAATCGCGGTTTAGGTGGTATTCCATAACCAACTTTAAGGTCGATGGTAGAGAGAAAATCGATCCGTCGAGCAATTCTCATCGACGGAGTTCCGACGAAGGGCGAAACCCATTTTCCTCAGGAGGTAGTGAGAAATTCGGACAAATACCGACGCGATGACTGAAGCGTAAAATCGCGAACCACCTCCCTTCGTTCGAGGCCTTTTTCTTACAGAGAACCCCACAAATTAAAGACTTTTTTGATGGAATTTCAATTCATTCGCGTCGTAACCCCGCAGTTTTTCCTCCCCTAGCTTCTCGGAGAATTTACCCTAATAAATATTTAGTTCGGGGGCGGAATTGCGTGAAAATCAGTCAGCCGTCAAACAGGCACAAATACGCTTCTTCTCGAGGGGAAATGTTTTTTTTTCTGCGCCACGAGGAAAAAATATTATGGCAAATGGTCGTTGTTTTCGAATAGATTCAATTTTATAACATTTTACGGCCAATTTTTTCGGGGATATAAAATTTGTTCTATTCTTCTATAACCCGATCCATTTTCTTGCACGAATTTGACTCGGAGGAAGTGTAGTATACCCCCGCCCCCTTCAAAATGGCGCCGCCAGAAAACATTTCTTGGAAATATCATGGCAACCATAAATAAATAAGCATATGAAATAAAATGAGGTACTACTGGATTATCCCGGACCCCTTTTGAAAAATAATTTTTTGCGATAATCCTTTCCCGGAAAAACATTAAAGTAAACTAAGATAATGAGAAAATATTTAAAAAAACTTTAACATATTAGAAGGGTAAAATAATATTGATTGTTAAATCATAATAACACAAACTAAATAAACAACAAAAAAAGAAAAAATAAGGGGGATATACTCGTATAACACTTTGACCTTTGACGCAAACTCGTAAATTTTCTTCGATTTTCCGAAAAGCTACCCTTTATTTTTACTTTCTCCATACGTAGCATGGGAAAGTACTGTGATCACGAAAAAAATCGACTTCGAGATTTCAACGGAAATACACGTTTTGAGGTCCCTAGAACACGTTTAGACTATTTTCGGAATGATGTCTGTGTGTGTGTGTATGTGATTGTGGGTGCTCTAACTCAAAAAATACTTGCCATATCGTTACCAAATTTCATATATAACACCTTGATATGAACACGAAGAGCTGATTAGTTTTTGGAAAATAACGGTTAAACGGAAGTCGAGGTTTATTCGAAACCCGATTCGGTTTTTGCGATATTTCTCCGTTAAAACATCATTATTTTATAAACCATTCTATACAAAAATTATAGCGAATGTAATTTCCTACAACTTTCATTTGAAATAATTTTCCATAGCAGTTATTGTTTAGGAATTATTTATAGTCGGTTTTTTCGGTTTCCGTCAAATATCTCCTTAAAAACGTCGTAATTGGTCATCTTCCTGAGGACCAAAGTTGTAGAGAATAATATTTCTTCCAAGTTTTGTTTGAAACAAATTTTCGTAGAACCATCCATTTAGGAGATATTTTGCATTTTCTTAATTTCCAGTATACAGCGCCACCACCACGTAGCGGTGAATTCTGTAAACATATTCAAAATATAATTTACGGCAATAAGGACGACTGTATTCTTTTACGATACGAAATAATAATTTTGCCTCATAATGATATTCATAAGAATTTAAATATCTATACCCCAAATATGGAGAAAGTCATGTGTTGGCCCCATCAGATTTTTTTATGGTAGGATGGGTTTCGCATCGATCCGCGGAGCGTGCGTTCGAACGGACCTCATCTCCTTCCGGAATCCCGCGATTCGGTCATCCGTTTTCGCAACTCCGGAAGTTAGGAAGGACCTTTCGTGAAACCTCTCGAGGGTATAACAGGAGCGTAATCTTGCGTTCGAGACTTGTCGCGGATGACGGGAGGTGGGTTAAACCCCTCGAAAAGCCTCGAGGATAATGACCGTTAGTAGTTGCGAGGTATATATTAAAAGGTGAACGCACCTTTATGGCATAGTACACGGTGAACATTGCAGCAGCTCGTGGGGAATGCGATGACCTACAGGTGATAAAAGCAAGACCTTTCCTTCGCGCAATTTTGTTTCCATTTGATATAGCACGAGGAATACCGGAGCGAGTTTAATGGAGAATGGAATAGAGCCTGCGGTGGAATAAATTAGAGGCACAATCGGGTCACCCGCGAGTATCTTTTTACGTAGAATCTATATAGGGAAAGTGCTTTTCGCCTTGAAGTCTCTTATCTTTTCTTCGACTGAATTGAAATAAGAAACAAAAACGGGGCAAGTGTTAACGCACGACTGCGACCCTGAAGTAGCCAAAGGTTTATAACCGCATCAATATCCGAGATTCATGTCACGCTGGATTAGCTTCAAGGATAAATTCTTTTGTAATGAAATAAAATGAGCTTAAGAGTTGAAATGGATACTATGGAATTACTATTGAGAAATCGAAAGGGAAAAATAAATATTTACGGTCGAAGCGATTTGAAATTATCACTTAACGAAGCAATAATTCCGTGTCTTAAAACCGCATCGTCACGCTATAGATCTTATACTTTTTCACGTTTTAATGTTTTCATTTTAATTGAAATAGTACCGAGGAAAAACTAATTCAATGACTGTGTAGCTTCAAATTGCGTAAGGGCATAAATTAGGTATATGTCTGTAAGACTGAATATAAAAAGAAAACGTATTCAGTCAACAACTGGGAGAAAACCAATGGTGTTAGATAATAAAGTAATAGATAGATAAGTAATCGGAGGTTATGAGAAAATGAAAGGGGAGCAGAAAATTTTGATCGGAGAAATAGTTTTGAATGATGGATTCAGAATATCTTAGAAAATCTAACAAAAAATAATAAATATTCTTGTACCTTCAGCAGGAATTTGACTACGGATGACGCGGAGAATTCAGCTACGTCTCGGAGTGAATACCTCAGTTACACACGTACAATCATGCTCAAAAATTTTTTCTATAAGTTTCAACCTGTTCTTGCGTGGAAAACCTTGTACTGCGCGACTGCTTAAACACGAGTGCTCGTGCGACACAGTGTCGCTGATATGAATGCATAACTACAAGGTCAGAGCTAATGACCAACTAAGCACAAAAAGCTTCATAAATTCTTCGCGTTGACTAATTCTTCCGTGAAATTTATAAATATTGTACACACATTATTGCTTGTCAACCTTGACGCAAGTCGTGAGGACAGAGTGAGGTACAGGATACGCCACGAGTTGAATTCATAACTGAGCAAATTCATTTCGAACGGAAGGGCAAAAAATCTGATGTGGCCAAAACATGACTTTCTCCATATTTGGGGTATAGATATTTAAATTATTATGTATAGCATTATAAGGCAAAATTACCATTTTGTATCGTAAAAGAATAGTCGTCCTTATTGCAATAAATTAGGTATATTTTGAATACGTTTACAGAATTCACCGCTACATGGTGGTGGCGCTGTATACTGGAAATTAAGAAAAAGCAAAATATCTCCGAAATGGATAGTTCTACGAAAATTTGTTTCAAACAAAACTTGGAAAGCATATTGTTCTCTACAACTTTGGTCCTCACGAATATTACCAATAACGACGTTTTTAAGGAGACGGAAACCTAAAAAACCGATTATTTATAAATAATTCCTAAACAAAAACTGCTATGGAAAATTGTTTCAAATCAAAGTTGTGGGAAATTACATTCTCTATAACCTTTGTATAGAACTGTATATACATTAATGATGTTTTAACGGAGAAATATCGCAAAAACCGAATCGTGCTCATACCAAAGTGTTATATATGAAATTTGGTAATGATATGGCAAGTACTTTTTGAGCGCCCACAATCACATATACAGACATCATTCCGAAAATAGTCTAAACGTGTTCTAGGGACCTCAAAACATGTATTTTCGTTGAAATCTCGAAGTCGATTTTTTTCATGAAAAAAATACTTTCTCTATACTACGTACGGATATGGAGAAAGTAAAAATGGTCAAAACGTGTATTTCCGTTGAAATCTCGAATTAGATTTTTTTCACGAATACGATACTTTCTCTATACTACGTATATGGAGAAAGTAAAAAGGGTTGCCATCTCTGTTCTAGGGGTTCCGCCACTGCGGCCTTCGGCCTTGTCCTCCTTTCGCTCGGACGCATCAGCCCTTCGAGACACGATTTTAATTTTTTATACATTAACTTATTTTACATTGTTTTGTATGTAGATAAAATATCCGATTTTTATGACATTAAATTTAATATAAAACTTATAATCTCCTTTTATATGCAGTATCTTAATTATATATTTATGTATTCATCTTTTGTTCAGTTAAATTTTGCTATCGGTGGTAACGTGCATAAATTCACGAAATATTTATCGTTTTTCATATAATACAATATATGCATGTACGCATTTTCTCTGCGAAGGCAAATATGGAGTTTCCCTTGACAACGAAAGATTAACACATCAAAAAACGTAAAACTTTCATGTTCAAAACAAATCTGTGCATCAGATCGGCGCAAATCGACGGTAGAAGGTAAATTTGCATTTTTGAATCGTTCTTTAGTTCAAGTCCCAAGGTTTTGCGATTATTTTAAGGAATTTTAAAATGCAAATAAAAAATACGCTGCACCCTTGTCCATCTTATTCAAATGGAGGAATAAAACGGTTCTGGAATCGAACTCGGGCCGTCATGCTACACGGAATTTACTCGAAAGTCTCTTTAAGTGTCATCATATTTAAAACTGAAATAATGGTTGAAATAGATTCTGCCGTTCTTAAGTTATTTGGCATTATTTTGAGACATTGCCCTCTCACGCCGTCTGCTCCTAGAATCCGTATGATGAGGTCCCCCACGGACTGCGGCATTAACACATAGAAAGATATGGTATAGATAGCTACTCGGACCAACATTAAATTAAATCAAATAATAGTATAATTAAAGGTAAATTAAAATAATTTAAAAGAATATCATTAATGACTAATCTCTGAAAATTTTAGAACAAGAGGTAAATTATAATCGAGGGATCGTCAGTTTTACGTTTAACATTATAACATTTTAAAATATTTATTGTATATTTTTATATAATAACTATAATAAGATAAAAATCTATATTTTTGTAAATAAATAAAATGCATGGGATTTATTAATAATTTTTGATTGAAAACTGTTTTTCTCTTTTATCAGATTTATTTTTAAAAAAAAGAGAGTGAAATCAACTTTTGACGCCTTGTGCCGTCGTTGCAATGAATATATGTTGTGTATGTATATCTGGAGTTACAATTACGAACTATAAATATTAAAAAAATACAAAAATTGAATAAAAATGCCGCCTTTAAGGTAAGAACTCATTCCCCAACATTTTCCATTAGTAACTTAATCAATAACAGAAAAACGGTTAAATCACCTTTATTGCCTGTAAAAAGGTCATTTCATTACCTGCGCAACGTTACTCAACCCTCCAAAGTTCATGGTTATTTTGCGAAATTATATACACTTCGTGCATCAGCACTCATTCCAATATAATTGCTCATGCATTCTACTTTCCAAGCTCACGATTACTCCCTCGACTTTGCACAACCCGATCCGAACCGAACCGGCTCGATATTGCCCGAGTCGACTCGAATTGGTTCGATCCGGTTCGACGAAAGACACGCATCTGTTGCTTACTTTGAGTTGAGATCGAAGAATGTCGACGTGTTACCGTGGAAGAGGATCAGCTGGAGGTAACCCCTTGTAGAGAGGGTTCGATGAGACAGGACGACCAGCGCACGCACTTGCTGACCTATGTAAAGGGTGACCAAGAGAAAGTGCGTGAAAAATACGATTTTCTAGAAAAAAAATATATTAGCTCTGGCGAAACGAAGCCGCCTATTAATAAATCTATTTTCTAAGAAATTTTCAAATAAAAAGGCGGAAATCTCTATTTCCTGTAGAAATGCTAAACTTGGGAAATTTAGGTATATGTTCTTGAAAAACGAGGCTGTGTTGATCAGCATTTTCCGAGAATCAATTGTCAGGTCTCTCGATTATCAACAGAATTTTTATCGCGATGACGTCTTCAGCGATCTTTATGATAGTAGTGAGAACTGATGCCATCAAAAGATTTCAAAGAATTTGTCGAATTAAGAGCCAAACATAGACCAATAAGGTAATAACATGTTTTATATTATGTCATTAAAGAAGAATTTTTTTGACAGAATTAGATCAGTTTTGTCCCCAACTTTCTTGAAGAATTGGATGTGAAATCTTTTCGAACAAGGCGGTATTTTAATATTATCAAAATTGCCGCTTACACGTAAGAAACGGATTAAAAATTAAAAATAATTCATACCCAGACATTTAGGTGAGCATGCGTAAATAAGTTCAATAAGCAATAGATAAATTTCGATCGTTACGGCTGCTAAAACGGCAATTAACATGCCATTCCGTTGTTTTGCGTTGCTTTGCTTTTATGGGAAAAAATATTTTTATTCTTACTCAAAAAAGGAAATGGAAAATATCCAAACATAACCTTTGCGCTACGTAATTTATATACTATAGATAAAAAATTGCCAGGTATCAAGAAATAACCTCCACACGATAGATTTCAACATAATCAAGGACGAACATAAACGGCCGAAAGCTGAGCCAGATTCTATGTGCAACCTTAGGAGGCTGTTTGCAGAAAGATTAAGTTCGCATGTATTTCAAAGTCTTAACAATACACAGAAAAGGGTTCAACTTCTAAAGCAGCATTTTCCAGCCTCTTCTCCACTCGTTACATGTTGCGAATCGGCTACAAACTTGTAATGAATCAATGCCTTGCCTCAGTCACATATCATCATCAGCCCTTTTCAAATTTATATACATACATATACATACACATACACATACACATACACATACACATACACATACACATACACATACACATACACATACACATACACATACACATACACATACACATACACATACACATACACATACACATACACATACACATACACATACACATACACATACACATACACATACACATACACATACACATACACATACACATACACATACACATACACATACACACACACATACACACACACATACACACACACACACAAACACACACACAAACACAAACACACACACACACACACATACACATATACATATATATATATATAAACTTACGGAAGAGGAAAGGTAAATGAGGACATTTAGGGCAACTAGGTGTTGAAGGAAACCCAGTGAGCACTTACCGGAAGGAGAGCCTCTGGGGTGTTGGAGAGACACATTTGTAGAAGTTATTGGAGCTTTCGGGATGATCCCTTCGTCAGCACAAGAGAGACACAACTCATATATATATATATATACACACACACACACACATATATATACACACGCACACACAATGCAGATGTGTGTGTATACATATTATATATATAGATACACACACACACACATATCCTTTATTAGAGTGACTATACAATTTTTTTCCTCCATTTAAAGTGAAACAAGAATCATTTATAGACTGTGTCTTATGAAAATTCCTAAGAATCGTCCCCTTCTTGGGGAGGTTCTAGATCCGTCTCTGTTTTCAACAATGACGCTGGTCCCTATCAAGTATTTCTGGAATGATTTCTTTAAAAAATCTAGCATAGTTCTATGTTATACCGATTTAACATACCTTTAACGTATCTTTGCGCTGAGATAAATTCCAATATTTAATCATATAATAAATTTTGAGCGAATTCACTATTCCAATTTCATTTAATCTATCCATGATTCCCGCATAAAAACATTCGAGGATAACTTCTACTTCATTTAAGGAAAATTACACTAGATCGTAAAATACCTACTTTCCAACAGTTAACAGTTTAGTCATCGTCAAAGTAGGTATCATTAAAAGAAGCCCGAGGCTGAGGAGTTGAATATTTTTCTAGTAGTGTCATGCTGCACGAACGACCTTCCAATCACTACGGTATTAAAACTCATGAACTCTCTTGTGAATATCGTTTCATCTACTTACTCCTACAACTAGGTCAAAGATACAGGGTTAAGTTGTGAAAATGGATATAAATCCGTAACATTCAGCTCGGTTTACTTCATCTTGAAAAGTTGCTTTGAGGTAACACGTTTATATGCACAGTTCATTATTCAACTACAGTGGCGCTTGCTGAAATAACCTTGGAAAATGATATGATTTTATTCGAAAGATGTTTTTTTTTTAAAGTTCGCTAGGTGTTCATGCGAAGATTGTCGGATAAAGCGTTGCAGAAGATGAATAGGCTTTCTAGAAATATCCTTGCGTCACCTTCTATATCCAAACTCCACGTTTCCTCCAGGCAAAACACAATGTAACCGCACGAGAAAACATTTTCGCAATTTTCTCATTCCCTTACTTCATTTTCGGACAACTTCCGGCACTACCCTGAAAATGGATTCTCCGTAACAAGTTCCGGTATTCTCACTTTACACATCACCTTTGACAGAGAGATTGTCCTGTATTTTTAGGATTCTTGGGGTTAACGGTTCCACAGCAACAGTAGATGGGTGTAATGACTTCTTAATCCATTAAGCAGCAATAAATTTAATAAATAAACACTTAGAAAAATACCGATGTTCCGTTGCTGGAATTTTGATTCGATGTAACAGAATTAAGGATTACAATATGACCGGATTTCGCTTTGATCCATATACAAGGGGTATTTGTTTCTTCGTTTTTATTTTAGCAATTTGAAATCCATAAATCAGCGATATAAAAAAGATGTATTCTGTCTGATTATTGCCTACGGTTCATATTTTGTTTGATTTTTAATTGCGCAAAGCATTCAATTATCATTTTTAACAAGTTTTCCCGCAGTAAGGTAAACAAAAAAAAACTTTCTCTTACCTTAGTTATCAGGTGAAATAATTGCTTTTCATTAATCTGACAAAAATTCATTATTTTGCAAGTAGGAACAGTGGTGCGTTTAAACGTTTGTTGTTCCTGAGCTGAGCTGAGGTGAGCTGAGTCTTAATTAATAGGAGGTAAATCCAATACCTGATTTTTTTGCTTCAAAATATTATAATAATGCTAAATCACTGACCAATGCATATCACATTACAGCATATGTTTCAACGGGATATTAGTAATATTATATTTCATGAATTTTCCAAGAAATATCATATCCTATTTCCACTCCCTTAAAATATTGGGGTGCCGGACGTCGGAAACGTTCTAGTGAAAATCTGCCACAGAACATAATTGTGATATCAGAACATAGCGAATCTTTTAAAGGACAAGATTTTTATCATGCGATAAAATAGCACACGTCCTTTCGAATTTTACCGGTAAACTAAGCCCCGAACTCTGTAAAAATGACGCTTTATACCTTTTCAGTGCTTATTATTAAGTGAATGAGTGCTTGCGGCTTAATCGCCCCCAAACGCCCCCCCCCCCTCTCTCTCTCAGCCAAGAGTTCCTCATTTACCGCAATATGGTTTCGTGTTCCTCGTTATCAGGAAGAGTGGTCCTTTCCCACGGCTCTTGGAAAATTCTCCAGGGAGGACGTTGCCATCCGCCGTTGGGCCCCCGCTTTCCATTTGGCCCATGACGGCGCAGGAGCCGCTATCGCACGAGAAGCAATTCCCGTGGACAAAGTGACGGTCGAAATCCTTGAGGCCTGGACACGCGAAACCCACTAAATTGCACTCCGGCTGCAAGGATTCCAGGAAGAGGTCGAGCGATCTCCCGTGACTGCATGAGCGAGCCGTGTTTGGACTCGGATCTGTGGAAAATTCCAAAAATTAATCTAGACTTTGTCCAAATGGTCAGGACTTCTCAAGCAATGGTACACCGTGTGTCTTCATGACGGTTAGCTATCGAAATAATAGTTAATTTTTGTCGTTTTCTTAAAAAGAAGTCTCAGTTTCAATAACATGCCGCCAAGGATTGAAAATTTCATGCCCGAATGACTAGCACTAAAAAAATACTGTAAATACCTGGTAATCGATTTCTTTCAGGAAAACAATACTTTTTTCTGTGGAAAAAATAATAATGTCGAATCGTTGAACCGATTACAAACAAACGCTGCTCCTCACGGTGACATCTTGGATCTCAATAGCGACGATATTATTCGATATATTACTGTTTCACCGATAGATGGCCTCATAAAAAATTGCTTCTTACATGTTATTGATCTCTTGTAATTAAATTAAAATTTAACCCAAAATTATGGAAGTATAAATGCATTTCGTTGCTGATAGCACTAATTTTTTAAATTCAAAACCATTATTCGGTACGATTCGGAATGAATGAAAATCCTTTTGACAGATTGTGTGAACAAAATTCTTTTTGGGTATATAGGTATCAGTTTAATATAATTTTAAATTTAACGGAATTCTTTAATATTATACATATCTCATATCCTAACTTTGGTGATGGGTAATATATATTTTATATTATCTATATATTATACATATACATATTTCATATCCCAACTTTGGTGATGGGTAATAGATATTTTATATTATCTATATATTATACATACACATATCTCATATCCCAACTTTGGTGATGGGTAATAGATATTTTTCAGGTACGTCGTACGACATATATCTACGGAGGTGATAAGTGAAGAAAAAGACCGAAAACCATTGTAAAAGATGTTATATGTAACTCCCGTATATTTTACTTTAAAATTTCATCGGCCTTATGAATTACATTTTTATGGAGAAATAAAGAATCTGATCACCTTTTTGAAAGGGAAGTAAAATTATTAACTCATCGGTTAAGATTGTCTGATTTCCATATTCAATCAAGATTTGTTTTTCAAGTAATCAGTGCAAATCCTCCAATTAAAGATATTTAGTTTGTTTCCTGCTTGTAGCAAACGCACGTTTTGAGTAACTACATCAAGGGAGAACGAAAACATTTACGAAACATTTAGAATTTTTAAAATAAGTTACTACTGCTTATCAATTAAATGAGTTCGTTTGCTCAATAATGTACTGTTTAGAAGTTATCACTTGCTGCTAAATATTTTTAATTAAAATTTATTTTTTAAATCTAATCTCGTCAACACCACATGTATAGAGGCGTAACTAAGACACGGAAAGGCATTGCCTTGGGGCCTAGGCTCCTGGGGGCCTCAAGAAGGCATAAAAAATTATTGTAATATGAAAGAAATAGAAAATGATATATTTTTTAATTTCTAAAATAAAAATTTAAACTATATGTATAAATATTTAATTCTGTTATGGGGGTCTCATTTTAATTATTTTCCTTGGAGCCCCAAAACTGAAGTTACGCCTCTGCACATGTATCGATAATATTGCTAGCCATATTCATTATCGTTTTAATACTCTTTACTAAACTTAAAAGCTTAGGATGCGAATTAATGCTCTTGACAATTAAAAATTGGATGTTATTGATATGTAAATCATCTATATCGAAATAATTATAACTGCAGCGCAATGTTAACTGTATTGCCTTTTTCCAAACATTTCACGAAGTGCGCGCTATATCTGTCTGCCTTGCTGATTCATCAAGTTTCCGCAGAGTGTAGCACATTAACCGCTATATACCTCACCTACCGCCTATTTGGCGAACCACGAGAAAGTTTCTTTTAGAGCGCGCTTCGTTCATTTGATTTGAATGGAGATATTTCATGCAGGCAAAATTAAATCCATTTTAAGGGGTAAAGGTAATCCAAATTGTAGAAAAACAAAAATTTCTATCGTTCCAGTATGATTATTGTTCATCATCAAACTATGAATTATTTAATGAAAAAACTATATTATTACGGTCTATACTCGCGTGATTTTCCCTCTCCCACTATTAGGTAGAGAATGAATGAGATTTTCGCTCGCATATCTTCCTCGTGATTATCCGTTACATAAAGGAATATTGTTCATCAGCTTGTAATGTAAAAAAATATGTTACCCGCTCGTTCGCAAATATTTTCTCACGTAAGCAAAATATTACCCGTATAATCTTCATCTCTTTGTATTAAAGCTAAACGTTCGGCGAAAGAGGGGGAAAATTGTGTGTGAATGTAAAAATAACCAAAATTACACAACACACTTATAAGTTAAAAATTGTTGCGGATTGCGTTGGATAAATTTAGGCCTGTAAATGAATCATACAAACAAACGGAAACTATGGTTGAACTGACTCTTTATCTTATAACTCTTCAGAATATACCCAAAATTCCTCCTAAGTACAAAATAAACACAGTAAAATTTAACTCTCCATGATCCCCTTAATCATTTAGTGGGACATTGACGAATCAAGTAGCAAGAATTGTTTTTTTAACAATTTAACAAAGTTATTAATTTCTTCGGAAATGTATTTTTAACCATTAAGATGCTTGCGAATAAATTATAAAGAAATTATGTAATCATTAAGACAACTCGATTAGCTATAACAGTAATAGCCAGCTCCAAATCGGCCGTCGTCAGTTATAATACGCCGATCATTGATTATACAGTGGATTACCTTCATCCACAGGTCAAACCTGAGGTAGACAATCCGTTTTTTTAATTATTCGCTTTTAATTTTATCAAGTATATAGTCTTGAAATAAATCACTCGAATGTCACGGCTAGTTATTTTAACATAGCAAGAAAGATTTTTTCGGAATTTTTTAAGCCCGTATGATTAACTATCTTTTCTATCGAGACAATCGTATTGCATACCGAGGCTGAAAGCAAGAGCATCGACGTAAGAATCGCTGCAACCCGGCTGCGACTGTCCTCCGTTAGGGAAGAAGTCCACGTGACCGATTGGACCCAAGACTCCGAAGCCGTCGGACCAAACGAGGCTGCCGTCTGTGTGAACGACGTCCACGAGCTCGGCGTCGCTGATGTCCAGTTTGCGGGTCGTGTCAAGGTTCGACCTCTCGAACATGAATGACGCCGGATCCAAACCTACGATAAATATTTTTAAACAAACCGGAATGTAATTTATTTTACGACGACACTTTTCAATTTTTAAAAGCGGGTCCATAAAAACATTTCGTGCGTAACTTATATGCGTATCACGAAAGAATTTGTCACCGGATAGATATTGTAACATTCCCTCGGTGAATATATTTGTCAATATTAATACTATTTACTTATTTATATTTTTAAGGCACAATCACTGTTTCCTTCCAAAGATGGTTATGCTCAGATTAAACGTAAAGCTAGGAAAATTTAGAATGCATCTTCACATTATCCTCACTCTGAAAACTTCACCATATATGTAAACTTTTCCATAACTATTGGCCGTCGCCTTCGAGTGAGAATATTGCATGCTCATAACGCAACTTGGTGCTCGCGACCACCGCTCTTAACATTTGGGATGCTCGAAATCCCTCTCTCGGGCTTCAGGAATTTTACTCATGAATTTCTTTACTTTCCATAAGTATTAAAAACATTACTCATAATTTCGACATTGGTTTTCCATGATTTTTATGAACAGTCCTAATGTTTACAAAAGTATAGCGGCGCTTGATTAAATTTTCTATAAAAATAACTTGGTGCTCTTCACCGTGAAATGTTTGGGAACACCACCTGCCCTACACCGTAACCTTACCGGTTATTCTCCCCAGCTTTATCCCCTGAGTTTTGAATCCCTCTCCCGCGAAACCGGCTATCTGCGCCCCGAGGCTGAATCCGACGATGTGGATGTCCCTTGGAGAGGCCCCGAGGGCCACTATGGCCCCAAGGACTTTTGACACCTGCCTTCCGACCAATTCGGCATTGGCGACGGCACGCAAGTAAGTGGGCCCTCTTGCTGCCACCTGCCAATCCACTAGAATCACGCTGCAGTCCTCCTGTTGAACACAAAGGGCATTGAAACCAAAACTACGGTTAAAATGTATTTATTTGTAGTGTGGATTACATGAGATAGATTCCCGTTAATTTTGCTCACGGAAAAGCTCAAACGGGAAATTCAAATGTGAAAGATATGGTATAAGATGAAAAAACCGGGAAGAAAAAAACCATTGCTTTAATCATAGATACGATAGGATAATCCTTCACTACTTAGAATTTTAGCTACACATATTCTTAAATTTTAGGTGTAAGAACGTCGAGACATTAAACGTACTTAAAACTCTTATTGTGCTACAGTACCCATTTTCAAGGTCATCATTTTCATTCTTATCTTCATTGCATTAACTGTGCCTGGGCTCATGACGCAGTTTTAAAGACGGGCTCCATAAAAAGAACGATTTTGCTCGGGATTCCTTAGCGTTTAAAGTACGTTTTATACATTCGTCGTTTTCCTTATGTTTTTCAAGGACGAGAAATTCATGAGGCATTTTGCCAACTATGTCAACTGGTAATATTTCCTCGGCTACACATATGGCCTAAATTCACTGCCGCTAAGAGTAATGTCACAACTATGTCTCTCTCCCCCACTCATCTGGCATAACACTGCAGATACGCGCGAAATTTAAGAAATCACGATATTTAAAAGTAAATTGCTTTATAAATTTTCAAATTAGGGCAAATAACTATTTTGAGGGGGCGAAAACAAAATCGCCAACGTTACCGAGCTCGTTTTATGGATTTTTAAAAAACTCAAGATTAAGCACGTGAAAAAATAAATTCCTATCTTTTGTATCTCCAAGAGCAACTTTATGACTATTGAAGATACTTAAAACAAGGACTTATTTTTTCAAGTGCTTAATCTTGAACCCAGATTAACGACGAAAATTTTCCGTAAAAGATTATATAGATGGATTTATTAATCTTTAATATTCAATTGCGATGTATTTGAATTAGTAGCTAACGCTTGAAATGTTTCAATGAATCAATTTAATTTTAACGTTGATGAATTTTTAAAACAAGAAATATGTCGATGATTTTATTACATATGTAAACATTTCTTCATCTATTCCTGTCTTTGATTGGGATATTGTGCGCGTGAGTCTCTTTATCAAAGTAATAAAATTAAAATTAAAAATTCGATAAAGAGATAAGAAATAAGCACTGTTTGACTGTTAAGATGGAGAGGCTGTTATGTTTCGAAATCAACCCTCGATACCCAAATGGCAACTCACGGAATTATCTCATGACGTCTTAGTAAACAGTTATGTAAGATTTGAAGGGACATAAAAAAAACTTACGGTTGAATTCGGCCGATTAATATCCTTCTTCATCAATCATACAAGCAATCGGTGTATAGGATTGCAATGTAGTGTTTCTCAACCTTTAATAAACCTGGGAAGGACCTAGAGGTATTCATTAACTTAAGAGGAGCATTAGAAAAAACTTTTCAGAAAAACATTTGTCCGTCATAGTACACTTGTCAGTACAAAAACGATCTAGGAAAAAATGAATGAATGAACTAAAAAAATCGAAACGAAATTAAAGACGATCTCACACATTATATATTGGTTATTTAATTTTAAAAAATAAATCCATACAAAATGATGAAGGATGAAAAGCTTGCGGAGCAACTACCTAATGGTAACGGAGCACCGGTCGAGAAACGCTGATGTAGAGTAATGCATTAACCAATTTTTAGGCGCGTTTCGCTTACAGCGTGAGCGCCTATTATCGTCGGTCCGTCCGTCCGTCGGTCCGCATGTTCGTTCTCGGCTTCTACTGAACGGATTTTCATGAAATTTGATATTAAGGACTTACAATCAAGTATAA
The DNA here is from genome assembly GCA_036926305.1 of Uropetala carovei. Taxonomy (NCBI): domain Eukaryota; kingdom Metazoa; phylum Arthropoda; class Insecta; order Odonata; family Petaluridae; genus Uropetala; species Uropetala carovei. Next base: position 1,125,836 of record JAXCHB010000298.1, read on the forward strand.
TAAGAAAATCGCAAAAATTAATCACGTACTCCAATCAGGGATACCACTTTACTGGTGACAAAAATGAAATTTTCGTCATATCTCGTAAAATATTGCTCACATCAAAATATTTTTCAAATAAAAGTTGTAGAACCGGTAAAGAAGAGTATTTTCATTCCTATACATTTTTATCGTAGAGGAAGCCGTTATCGATAAAATCAAACAGAAACGTCTTAAATCGAGTTGAACTTTGAAATTTTCTTGCACGGTTACTTCTTCATTGTTGCTAACATAAACAATCTCACAAACAAACGTTTAATTTCCTTACGAGTGCATGCACTATTTTTAAATAGGAAGAAAATGGATTATTTATGATGAAGAAAAGAACATTAAAACGCTGTTTCCCTTAAGTACAGGTATATGATTTCTTTCTAACACTCCATTGCACGAAACGCGCCCATTTGTGATACGATGTACACTTCCCTAACTTGTTAAGATTGTATTAACGGATGGATTAAATGGATTTTAATGCTTAGCCAATTTTTTTTACTTATATTGTTACTAAAGTCATGCATTTGAAAGATGTTAATTTTTGCCGCGTCTTGTACCAATTTAATTTCGATACTGGATACTGCACGTGAAATATTTTCTTTATTCCTTTCTCAACTATAAATTATGGAATTTATCACCAGATGTCTTCCATCAAAACTTTCTTATGTGCGGCACAATGAAATTAGAAATTTCTTTGGCGGCAGCTTGATGTTATTTTATAACATATCTCGAATGAGAGTAGCATTATTTACCATCATAATTACCTACGGGATCTTCGTCCATTTTCATATTAAATAACTTGAATTGTCTCAATATTTGATTTTAATGGTCGCATGCTAAACATACGATAAAATTAAAAATGATAATGTGGCAGCTCCATTGCACAAGAATTACATATTTCAGTTCGACTGTGAATAATATGCCGCAATATTTTTTATGTATGCTTGATTAAGAATTAAATAAAAAAAGAAAGATTAGAAACTTCATTACAACATCATTTTAGATGATTCAAGACGTCATTCCAAACAAAGCGGTTAAATTCCTTTCATCGACTCTAGTTTATACGTTTAGATTCAATAGTAAAAGGAGGAAAAGATAGTTTAAGCTGAAAACACACTTTAGGCTTAATTTATAGCGGAAGGACATCTATCGTAAATCTTTCCGTCTTTTTCCTTTCACTCCTCGATTATTTTTATCCCGGCTAGGAGTTAATTTCGCATTAGTTCACTGTCCATTCGATCCTCAAAAGTGGCCCAGAACGGATTATAATAAAAACCGGTTCAGCTGTTGAGAAAAGTTATTTTGTCTGTTATTCATCATTATGAATGTTATTCTTCTATCGTGACTCACTTAATAGATGCGATGTTTTAATCTCGAACGATTCGTGAAAATGGACTCTTAGGTTTCGATGCCTCTCGGATTGGTGATACATATCCCTTTCTAATGTTTCTTTTCTCAATAAAAAACCGATTACCAGGTAATATTGAGCTTTAAACCTTCTCAAGACCATGTTTGTCAATTTATTGATTCTAAAATTAATTAGCGAGACCAGCGGATGGCATAATCAAAAAAATGGTAAACGCTATATTCATAGTTGATCTAAGCTACTTTGTATATTATGAAATGCTTTACTATATCAAGTTTATGACTCTAATTTACATAATTTATTTGATTTTTTAATTAATTTCATTCATCTTAACAGATTAGGGGCAGCATCTCGTGAATCAAGTGGCAGATGCACTATAGGAACAAAAACTGCCGTAAACACTAAAATATCAATTTATTTATGCGCATACGAAATAGAGTCAGCCCCCGGTCTTACGACAGATTAGGTACCAGGCTACCTCGTAAAGCGGAACCTATCGTTTTTTGGGCCTGTGGACTTCTTTTTATCAGAAACTGCAATAGCATTGTCGCTTGCACTATATCAGCCATTGTTTCTTGCAAAATGGTTTTAACTTAGTCAAAAAACAGATAATCACTGAACAGTTTAAGAAGATCCAGCAACGATGCCGACGTAAACAGACTGGTCGGCGCAATACGGCATAGGAAGCTGGTAGCTGGGTGGCGTCATGTCGTAAGCAATGCTCCCTCTAATTGTAAGTTGCTTGGTCGAAGTGAAATTGTATTATACCTAGGTCCTATGAGGAAACCGACGTATAATCGGATCGTCGTAAAGCGGGGGCTGACTGTAATGTTTTCCATTTCTTATGACATAAAAATAATAATTAATTAAGCTACGTGTTTTCTTACGATGACTCAAATTTATTGTTCGGGAACGGCCCCCATCAATTAACTCTAGCATCGGGACCCACAAAGACTTAGCTACGTCGCTGGGTTATATCTTTGTCTATTATGCTGAATCCCCGCGTCCTAAGGCGATTTTAAAAGCCGTAAGAGCGAACCATCGTTGAGTTTTATGCGTAGGGAGCGAGGTCTCCCCTCAGGATAGAGTTAACTCTCGTCCAACCGGAGATTTATAGTAAGAGGGGAAGTGGGAAGCAATTACCCATTTCCACAGAGTACCGGTTGGGTTCTAGCGAGTAGGAAATGTCTCCCTACGCAGATTTTGCGGGAGCGCTGAGAATGCTACAGCTTCCCCTGATGCGTGACGCAAAGACAGATGGTGTGTTTGCGCGGACTGTTTTTATTTTTTCGCCCTCTCTCTATAATTTTATCAAAATATATTATATTCCCATATTTTTAGAGAGTTTAAAAATGCCAGAGAATTTCCAAGGGGCGAATTCCAAGTTATGTTTGTCTAGCGTGCGTCCATTTTCAGCTGCCTTATTTTTTACTCGGTATTGAGCAGAATATAGTTAATTTTTACGATAAAAGCACTTTTGACCACTCCGTGTGAAATATGCTCGTTTGTAATAAATAAACGTATTCAAGATTTGATGCTTAAAGTTAACGATGCCATTTCTCAACAAAAAAAATACTATAGGAGTAATACCCGAATGAATAGCGTGGGTGTGCGTCCTCCCAAAGTCGGCACATTTTAACTTGAGCTTTGAGAGCCACGAAAAAACTAGAGGGGTGGAGGACTCAAAAAGAGCCCCAGCTAATCACCGAGTAGCAACGTTGTCACATCGTGCACAGCCGCTGTCCCTGCCTTTCCCTTCGATCTCTACATGAGTACGATTTCGCAAAGTCGCCTCTTCGCCCTCTCACGTAGCTCAAGTTAGAGCGCGCCGACTACAGTGATACGCGTAATTAGAAATCTAATTGGCGAACTCAGCTTTAAGTCTTCCATCCGAAAAGTCACCGAATGAACCATTAACAAGAGTTTAAACATACATTTCTTGCAATTAAACGGGGAAGGTTACATTTCGTCAATCTTTTTCGGTAAGATTTCTAACCCAAAAATTGCTCGCGGGCAAACGTTCCACTCCCATTGTCCAAGAAAGCGAAATCCTAAAATGTTTATCTCTTTCCGCGATCTTTCTTTTCCGCGCCGTTTCCTCTTTAGAACGCTTTGCTTCGTTTCAGCAACGCATTTCGACAAAGAATTTCAGCAACTCATTTCAGTCCAAAATCCCTGGCCGAAAATTTTTCCACATTCTTCTTCGTATACCGCAAAAGCAGATAAGCTGCGTGGAAGAGATTTTCCAAACGTCGAGAAATTTCGACGCCTCACCTCCGTCGAGAAATGCATTCTTTGCCCCCCGAATGACACCTTTTCGCGCGGTGACACGCAATTAGCAGCCTACAAGACGGAACGCGTCATTGCGCATGCGCGTATTTCCGAAAAAGAAAAAAATAATGAAAATGAGCGGAAGGGCGAAACTATTCGTCTTTCCTCGCGTTCCTTCTCTGTTCAAAGGCAGCGGTTTAAAGCGTTCGCTCTCACTTTGTTATTCGGAGGAAAAAATTCTACTTATTAAAACGTTTTAAAATCCGTAAGTTGCGCCATTTTGGAGGCCAATCTTCTTTGCGCTCTTACGTAATATTACGTTATTGCGTCACAAAAATGCAATTATTCATCATATCGTTTTTTAATTTTCTGAACTCCCTAGCGGATCGTTAATCCTGATGATTAAAAAGAAAGATATTCATTGAAACGTTAATTTCATTGATATAGAAGAACAAAATAAACTTGAGAAAGGTGAAAAACAAGTATCATTCTCCGATATTGTCAACAGAGGCTTTGACTAGTAAATTTCGACATGCAGTTATTTACCTTCCGATTTACGAACACCATGCGTTCCTGAAAAGTACGTTCGTAAACCGAAAGTCCGTAAATCGGGAAAGATTTTCCCATTAATGCAATGTTAAAATTATGTGATGCGTTCGAAAGCCAGTTTTTCCTCCTACACGTGCAAGATAAAGGAGGACGAAACAAGTTATAATACATTTTTTTAAATAGTGTGAGGGCAGATTAGCAGGCGTGATTGTGTAGAAGAGGGTGCACAACTTTATATCTGAAGTGCGGTGCCGCAAAGGAATGAAAAACGCATCCGAGGAAGTCTGATGCGAACGCCGTTTCATTTTTTTCATATATTTCTTCATATTGCAGCGGTCCTTTTGAGGCCGCAATCAAAATTTGTGGAGTAAAAATTCTTCCCCGTAAGACCAAAAGTTCGTAAATCGGGAGTTTACTCTTTCATATATCCAAACGCGGCTGTTTGTTGCAAAGATACATTCCCAAGCTGTTTTATTGAATTGTTTTAATTTAGCTTTTCCGTCACAACAAATGAAGCGCAAATTATTACGTCAGTTAATTTCTCCGGCAATTCCAGGGAAGAATTTACATTTATACTCTTTCATGTGCGTCTCTCAAGCAATCAATATGGACCCAGTGCTGTTGCAATATACGTTAGATGCCGCTTATTATATCACCACCGGTTAGTGTTGTCAGTCGGTTATTGTTATCAAACATATAATTCCAAAATAAAATATAGTTTAAAAGGTTTCGCGTTTACTGACTGTTATCAGCCGTTTAATGTCATCAATTAAAGACTCATAGATAAGATTTGAAAATTAAATTTATTAACTGGCTTTCATTTCGTAACGGAATTTGTACGTTAACGTTTAATAAATGTTTCTCAACTTTTATCTTTGATTTTTCGATTTGCAATTCTACTAATCTACGGTTATCTCAGTCTAATTCATTTATTCTGCCTGTTAAATTGAATGCAGTACGGTAACATTGAGCTGCATCTACTGTACTAAAATACAGGAATTTTATTTATATGGAATGGGATCCGTATAACAGCCTTAAGATATTTTAAAAAAATAAGATTATAACACAGCACACATTTCCGCGTGCCAACGGAATTTAAATTAGTGGCAAACACGTTGATCTACATAAATAGTAAACGCAACATTATTGCGCAACAACGAATGGAATTTCACCGGCGTACTTTATGGCGATTGACCAGGATAAAAAGTTGGAGCGTGTCCAGCAGTGAAAGGAGAGCAAAACAGCATCGGAGGAAGTCTTAATAGCGAAAGTACACTGGGAGTCTATTGCCACCCCATTTCATTTAACAACTTAAGATTTTTCCGTGAGATACGTACTGACCTATTCTAAGATTTCCTAAGTCCAGGAAAGAGCTAAAAAGACCTACTTTGTACTGAAAAAAATAGTCGCCAGTAAGAACATGCGAGATCGCTTTCACACGACAGGCAATTCTATTTGCATCTTGTCACAGGTCGTTAAAGGATAATAATTTAACAGTTTCTTCCCGCTAATTTTATAGGTCAGTTCCTCTTAGATGAATAGCTCCCAAAATGCCGTTGAGTTGGTAGGATTCAATTAGTCCAAGGTTGATGATGTACTCACGCGACGCACAGTAAAGCATTGAATTAATATCGTTATGTGACATAAACCGACCTCGATAAAAGATTTTGTTGAATGGATCTGAAATAATTTTAAATATTACACTTAATTTTAGTAGCAGAGTAATCGTCTTTTTTTTATCGTTCCATTAGTAAATTGGACCACTCCAATAAATAAATATAGATGAGAAAACTAGATGAAAAATTCGTTTAAAAAAGGAACCGTCACTATAGTTTATATGTATATGTTTAATATCTACTTCCGCTTAATCATCACTGATGACGGCTGCGTTGTTGCCGAAACGTGCATCTAGTTTTCCAAAACTTTTCATAGCTCTTGGAGCTTTTTAATTTATGAAATGTATGTACCTTCAACCTTTAGTGAAATGAAAGGTGCCTATATCTAATTTATTGGCTAGCCCCCTTGAGTGATTTCAAAAAAATTACGGACGTTTTCCGCTGCATCAAGTCGATTCGGCACGCGCACACATAAAAGTGGCGCCGCTAACGTCGACTCAGCACGCAAAATGCGCGCATCATTAATCTCATGAAAATATACGGAGCCATTACTTCAAGTTGGCAAAAATTGTGTCAGGTGTTTTCGTCGCCTTCGCTTCAATTTACCAAACCGGTATGCGCACCCCGTTCCAAAGCATTGATTGGTAAAAAGAAAGTAAGCATTCAACAGATTTGTTACTTTTGAAACGGCTGATTCGTATATCTCCCTGATGAGATGCGTAAACAAACTCCATTGCCTTCAGAATGGTCTAAGTGCCAAACATAACGTCCTTTTGCAAAAATAATAACAAGAAGGATAATTTTCTTGAGAAAGAAGAGGACATTAAAAACTTTGAAGCTTCTATAAGGTAAAATATAAATTTACGTGCAAGTCAAATTAGTTATATTCAGTCTCGCAATTATCGGTCGACAAAGTGTTGAAGGTCACACGTAATTTCTCCCGTAACCTTCATCTTTGTCGATTTTTCTCAGTTTGTTAAACTTTATCATTAAGACAGCTGTTTAAAAGACGGTAACAGTGCTGTAAACCATAAGAAAATATGGGTTTGGCAGAGAAGAAGACAAATAGACGGACGAAGATGAACAAAATGAAAATTATGCAACAGATCACGAACAGCGAAGAGCGTTTGCAACAGAAGCAATCTTGCAAAAACGTCATCCGACGAAAACGTAATATTTAATGTCTACTCGCAAAATTCCAGTCTCAAAAGACCTTGACGATAATATATAAAAAACCGAATATTCACGACGTTTTGAAGGACCCGCGTAAACCGCGCGCTTGTGCAACGATCAACATTCTTTTGCCGGAGCGGTTTAAGAACCCGAAAAAGTAAAAACTGCGGGTAACGGGGAAGGTTGGGACGAACTCACCCTTTTGAGAAAGGCGCTCTTGAGCTTTCTCACCGCCGGGTGATCATACCGCCCGCTGTACCCGTGCACGATGACCTTGATGGGCAAGTTGAGGTCTAGGGCGGAGGAGAGGAGTCCTTGGTCGAGGAGCGTCGGTGCGACGCCCTCGTACCTCAGGGCTGAGCCTTCGTCGCAATATGGAATTTGACGGTTGCAGAGGAGGAAGCGGGTGGCTAGGCGGTCGGGAGGGTCCGGGACGCGTCGGAAGTGAGAGAAGCGGCCCACCACATGGAAGCAGCCCAGCTCATCTGTGAGAAACGTAGGTATGGGAAGGACCCGAGTTGCAGCGTCGTGCCACGCGCGGTGATGGCCAATGACCCCCGGAAAATATTGGATGATGCTTTTTCATGGACGGTCTTTAGGGTTACAGGAGTCCACGAATTGTGGTCCGCGGACCATATCCGATCAGTGTGATGATTTCGTCTGGCTCGCTTCACATAATCAATTTCTTTAAAATATGCATATACGTATCGGTGCCAGCAAGGGGACCCATTAGATTTTCATTATTCAATTTAAACAATGTTTTTCGATTAAGTGGATGGATATACATTCCAAAATATTCTTAAAACTAGCTCTTTCCACTTGGCCCAATCAGCTCTAGGTCAAATGTGGACCGCTCAGAATTATATAATGTGGCCCTTTCATTAAAAAGAACTTCATTGGCCCCTGTTAGAGCTTCCAAATGCTATGCAACGGCGCAAAACTACACGCTACCAAAATATATTATTTAATACGGTTTTTATGACGGAATGTGGGAACACTTTTGAAATGAAAATCTAATGAAATATTTTGCAAGCATTGAGCTCGATAAAACATTATTTTTAACCTCGTATCTAAAAGGAGTTTCCCGATAAAAATCTAAAGCAAAAATTTCAAATTATATAAATCCGATGACCTTAAAAAAAAGAAAGGTCTTTCAGCTGCATGCTCAAAAGGATTAATCCATTAGTATTTCCCTTCGTCCGAGCAGTTACAGTATTATGAACATTTTTCACGTCATTTGAAATTCATATTGTCCTTGGAGCGATGTTTTCCGAATGACGTAAACTTTACATTTGTTCCGCGAGTTTTATCTGAATAACCGCGTTGCCAGATATTGTGTTCGTGCCTGTTTTGTAAACATGGTGAGCACGCGCCCGTTCATCAGCTGAGTTACTCAGCTGAAATGCAAATCTATCGATTTGAACGTGACTAGACAACATACCGTAGCACACGGATTTCCTGCCGAGGCGCCGTATTATCAGGGCGTTGGTAATTAACTGATCCAAGAGGCCGGGATTCCTTTCAGATATGTCGATGGAAGACAGCAGTGAAGTATCGTTCAGCAATGAGAGGCTAAAGCCTGAAAAAGATAGAATCCACTGCGTTAGTCGAATTCCATTCCACCGACTTAAAAACTTGAATACAAAAATTTGTAAATGTAAAAAAGAAAATACTCTCATATGTACGTATATATGTAATTTATTTTGAAAAATCGGCTGTATTTATTTAGAATGACTATAGCAAAGCAATAAATTGAAGAATAATTACAATTTGAAAGCGATTTTAAAGGTTAGAGGTTAGACTATGGTTAAAATAGAGTAAACCCTCTACATTCGCGACTATACCATTCGCGAAATTCGCGATGTATGCATTGTATGCGTAATCAACATTCGCGACCCTTTGGCTTCGCAAATACGCGAGTTTGGTGCAAGATGGTAGCTTGGTACACTGATACACGTAGCTCCGTCGGGCGAGGAAGCACAAAACCCTCAGTTCATTCTGTCAACACTGCTCAGATCACAGTACCCCTCGCAGTGTAAATACCTCATGGCATTTTGCTTCTCAATTTTGTCATTTATTTTGTTTATTTACCCTTAATCATGCCTAAGCTAAAGCAAGTTGCTGCAAGTGATTCCAATCCAAAAAGGCTGAAAAAAGTTATGCACTTAAGTGAGAAATTGAATGTGTTAGACAGATTGGATGCAGGTGAGAGTGCGTCCGCAGTTGGTCGACATTTTGGAATAAACGAGTCGGCATTTAGGTCAATGAAGAAAAATGAAAAAGCGATTAGGGATAGTGTTGCAGGTAGTGCTCCGATAAGTGCAAAAATCGTGTCACAAGTGCGAGATAAAACAATAGAACAAATGGAAAACGCACTGAGTCTGTGGATTGAAGACCAGACCCAGAAGAAAATTCTTTTAAGTGGCCCTATCATTCGTACTAAGGCAAAGAGGCTATTTGATCACTTTAAGGGGCAGAGGAATGAGGACTCAGGGCCACCCAGTGATTTTCATGTCAGTAAGGGATGCTTCGAAAAGTTTAAGAACCGGCACAGCTTGCACAACGTGAAGCTAGTTGGTGAGTCAGCGACAGCAGACCACGAGGCAGCGCAGAGGTTTCCCATGGAACTACGTAAGCTTATTGAGGAGAAGGGGTACGTGCCGCAACGGGTCTTTAATGCTGATGAGACCGGATTGTATTGGAAAAAAATGCCAAAAAGAACATTTCTTTCGAAAAGGGAACGGACTGCCCCTGGATTTGAGGCAGCAAAGGACCGTTTATCCCTTCTCATCTTTGCCAATGCTTCGGGAGAATTCTTGGTGAAGCCTATATTATTGTATCGCTCCTTGAACCCCCGTGCGCTGAAGGGCAAGAATAAGAATCGGATGCCCGTGTTTTGGCGTGCAAACAAGAAGGCATGGGTAACGGTAGCATTATTCTTGAAGTGGTCCCATGACTGTTTCATACATGAGGTAGAAAATTATTTGATATCCAAAAACCTTGCGTTCAAAGTTCCACACCTCATTGATAATGCTCCCGGGCACCCACTTGACATTAAGTTCGCACATTAGAACGCGGGACTGGTTTTTCTGCCCCCTAATACCACCTCTCTCATCCAACCCTTAGATCAAGGTGTTATTGCGGTATTCAAAGCCTACAACACAAGACATACCCTCAAGCGCATTTTGGATGCAATATAGGACCCAAAACTGAATGTTACAACTATTTGTAAGATGTTCAACATCGCGGACTGCATCACTCTCATCCAAGAGTCGCTAAACGAGATCAAGCCGTGTACCATCAATGCCTGCTGGAGGAAACTGTGGCCAGAGGTCGTCAATGAATTCACTGGGTTCCCTTCCGTTAGTTGAAGACATCGCTCAGCTGGCGCATGGAGTTGGAGAATATATTTAACTTTTCACTCGCTAATTTTTGTCGTCCCATGTACCTAACCCCATTTTCCCCATTGAATTATTGTCTCAACATCCGCGAATTCCACATTCGCGAGAGTTTACGGGAACGTAATCCTCGCGAATGTGTATAAAAAAAAGTTTTTTGGTGGATACATTATTTTTCCAAGATTTATATTTATTGCTTCAAGAGTTGTCACTTAAATGCACGTTCGTGATAGAGCCTGCTGGCTGCAAATCCAGGAACTCCTCTTCGATGAAAACCTTTAGCTTTTCATATTCTTGAAATTTCATTGCTTAAAAGGGCCATTTAAAAAATAATTCATTCTAAAAAGATACAGCATAAAACGGTGTGAATTTACCATAGGTTTTTCGTGTGTTACTTCTGCTTTCACGCTCTCTTTCTCCAAGTTGAGATCGCACTATTTTTAGAGGGTTATTAAGGGAGAAAAACTATCGATCCAAACAAAAAAGGAACGACTGAAACAATAGTAAGGTATAGAAGAGTTATAGAAACAGGAGAAAAAGGATGGAGTGGGGTAGGAGGGAGGAACAGCAGAGGTCTTTAGCCTTTTGTCGCTGTCGTATCTCTTTAAACATTTTAAAGTAACAATGAAATAAAAAAAATACAGCAAAATACATCACCAATTTTTATACACAAATGTAAATAAACAAAAACCGATTCGATAAATTTCAATGTTAGTACAATTAACGATCTTGCGCGACCTCCCACGTGAAAAAAACTGACGATTTCTCAATAGCTTACTTAATTTTAATTAGGGTTCTTTTAAGATAAGCGCGAAGATAGCGAAATAATTTTTTAGTTACGCTTTTATAATCTCCGATTGTGAAAACGTACCTAAAACATTTTGTGTTACTCTTAGTAGTAAAATATGACTACCTATGATTCCGAAATAATGCATGACGTAATGTAAGAAAAATTATAATTTTTTTACGGTTTTCGCGTACCCCTTTAAAACTCTGCACATGCCCCCGATTGAAAACCCTTGAGGTAGAGCCAGAGCTGCAAACCGAACCGAACCGCAGTCATTTTGCTGAACCGCGAACCGAACCGAAACCATTGATTAATTTTTCAATGAACCGAAAACCGAACCGTAATTTTTTGCAAAAGTGGTTCGGTTTCGGTTCGATCTCAATCCACAAAGTACGGACCAACGAAAAGACCAGGAATTTCCATTGGAAAAACCAGCGGGTTTGCTTCAAAGGAAAGAGTGCCTATCTCTTTCCACTCTGCTACTATTGTTATCCACAGAAGACATTTACGGTGAGGGTTATGAGGACCCCCAACTGTGACAATATCCGGGTCAACCACTGTAGGCAGAAACCGACCAACAGAAAATAGAAAGATCTCTATCCGAACGCAGGCAAAAAGGGTCATTTTACGACCTAGAAAGGAGCCGTAATCTGCTTTTGTGCTGAGAGAAAAATCCCTGCCCTTACCATCACCCCCTTCAGCATTGTAATTAGCAGACCTGAGAAAATATGCCCACTGTGTCTTTCTTAGAACACTATTAACTCTCCTCATATCTTTTTCTTCGGAAAAATTCAAATTGTTGCTCTCAACGGCTTGTGCTTGCAACGACATCATTCCTTTTCCAACTCTCGTGTGGTGTTCTTCTATGAGATTTCCATTACTTGGTGGTTTATCGTCCAGCAAAAACAGGAGAGGACTTCGGCGGATCCCTTGGATCGGAGGCATTCATTTCTCGCACAATTCCTTGAATTATCTAAAGTAAGTGTATTTTTAATAATATTTTAGTAAACTTTATTTAAGAGAAATAAAATTAATTAACATGTTAGTGTTATTTACAGATGGTCACTCTACATTTTATATTCGTTTGTTTGAACCACAAGCGTCCGCGCTTCGTATGTTGAATAATCTACCCCGAACTGTCGATTAATTTTAAATTATTGTTGTAACGTAATTTTACTATCGTATTGATTTTTTGTGGCAAAAGAAAAAAATTAACAATATGTAATATGTTTGGAATCGAGCTAAAAGTGTCTTTTTGAATTTATTATATAATAATAAGAATTAATAATCGAATTTATACGAGTTTTACATATCACAAATTCATTCGGACTAATATTTTATTCCATATTTTTTTACCAATTAACTAATTTAAAATACTTTATTTACATAAATTTATTATTGAAAGTTGGAAAAATTGAGACGTTGTGCATCATCGCCATTGGAAAGCAGGAAGCTTTCTACGTCAATAATTAAATCTATCATTCAATCAAGGAAATTTTAATAAGGTATGTAAATGCCTTTTTAATTTGTTTAAATTTCTTAAAATGCCCGATAAAAATTTGTTATCGATAGAGTTGAACATATTTAACATGAAATGACGTGAATATGCAACAGCAAAGAAATAATATAATATCCTTCTACAGTAACTATAAAAATCTTGTGTAGATACTGTACATACTCTCTAGGTCTTCCATGCTCTTAAACTAAATATGGTACGTTGTTGAAATTTTGATGTTTTTGAGTGCTATTTGTGTCAGTCAGTTGTGAAAAAAATGCGACTTGAATGTGTAAGTTTTAAAAAAAACGTTTGAATTTAATGTACATATATACATACATAAGAAAATCACTGAAAAACTTGCAACATATTTTCAGTTGCATTTGAAAGTTTTCTAACCGAGTTTTCTAAAGAGTTCTAATAGTTACGTAGCTAAAAGAATTAAGATTTATTATTTATGTTTTTCCTCGAATCCGAGTTGAAATAGAGTGAAAAGTTGTATTTTATTGGAAAAATCAATTTTCCGAATATTTTAACAATACAAGAATTTCTGTACGTATGTCCTGCTTTTTTCAGTCTTAAATGACTTTTTACTTGGATTTAATATGTCCCTGTTAGAGTTGCATTCTACCTTAGATTCTCTTTTAGTGCATATACGCGTTTAAATCTGTCATTTTAATAAAAATTAATAAATTAACGCTCCGCGTTAAGCGATTAAATATAGAAAAAAGAAAGAAATACGACCCGGAATGAACTGAGCATGTCTTTTGTGTTAAATGTGTTCCATTTTATTTGTTTTCTTAAGAAAATAATCTTAGATTTTGAGAATTCTGTTGATACGTATTTATTGAGTTAATGGTGCATGGCTTCAGTAGCAAACTTCAGCATATTTTAGATCCAGTCAATTTTTGAAATTAATTTGTTTCTTACTATATTTCCCCAGATTAACATGAATGCTAATGGAAAACGACATCCTGTTCATGAAAAATTCGATTTCAATGCCGATACGGACAAGAGTAAATGTAAAATTTGTGAAATGGATTTGCAAGGAAAACATTCCGAAAATTTATTGAGGCATTTGAAAAGAAAACATGCATTGGATTATGAGGATATTGTGAAAAAGAAAGCAAAAATACAGTCTTCGCCGCAGCCTAAAATTACTATGTATGTTGAAACTACTGCAAGAAAAACAATATGTGTTAATTTAAGTGCAGACAGTGTGAAAGATGCGTGCGTGGAATTAGTAACTGTAAATGGTAGACCATTCTCTCTGCTTGAAGATTCGGGATTTCGAAAACTATTGGATCCAATTCTACAAGGGTTAGGGAATAAAATCCAAATCAATCGTCAGAATATTCAGGATGAGGTAATAAGAAGGGCTAAGCTGTCACGGAAACAACTTGCGTCTGTTTTGAAGAATAGATTAATTTCTTTGAAAATAGACACAGCTACTCGATTTGAGAGGTCCATTTTGGGTATCAACGTACAGATCATTAACTGTGGTAAGATAATTTTGAAAACTCTCGCAATGCGAGATTTAAATGATCGACCAACAAGTGCTAATTTGTGCAAAATTATTACAAATGTCTTAAATGAATTCCAAATAGATTTAAAGCAAATTTACTCCTTGACTACCGACAACGGCAGTAATATGATAAAATCCTTTAAATTACTCGCCGAAGAGCAAATTGTCAATACTAGTGATACTGAAGAGAACGAAAAATGTGACACAATAGACTCTAATTCTATTGATATATGTGAGGAAAGCCTTCATGATATAAATGTTCAGGGTATTATGGTATCTGTTCGTTGCGCTGCACATACTCTGCAGTTGGCCGTTAAAGATGTTTTGAAACGCGATGAATTAAGATTCCCTTTGGCTAAAGCTCGAGCAATTGTAAAAAAATTAAGAACACCCTCAATTCTGATTCACATCAAAAGAGAAAAGTATAGGAAACCAATATTGGATTGTGAAACAAGATGGAGTTCGACTTTCCAAATGTTACAACGCCTACTTGAGCTAAAGCAATTCTGTATAGACTTAGCAGTGTCCAACACAGAATTGCATTTATCGGGATGTAAGTGGGCTAAAATTGAGAATATTATGAAGGTATTGGAACCTGTGAAAGTAGCCTGTGTACTATTACAGTCGGAACAACTAACAATGTCTGATTTTTATCACACCTGGATGAAATGCAAACTGGAAGTAAGCAAGATTGAAAATGAATTTTCATCTATTTTGGAAGGCGCATTGGCATTACGTGAAAGAAACTTAATGGACAATGAAACATTACTGGCATGTATGTATCTGGACCCGCGATACCAAATTCTTCTTGATGATATAAAAAAGCAAAAGGCTAAGGAACATTTATATGCCATTTATGAAAAACTGTTTCACTTGCAGTCTTCAGAAACAAATTCTGGTCAAAAAACTGAAGCTGAAATAGTGAGTAGTTCTATTAACAATGGCCTATTGGATGAGGTTGAGTTACTACTCTTAGGGAAAGAAAAAGAAAGAAAAGCGAAGGTAGAGAACAGAAACTTAGACCTGATGTCACAATTGGAGAATTTCGATAACATTGAAAGGCTTCCAATAAAAACAAATATACTTGATTATTGGAAAGCTAAGGAATTTAGCCATCCACAACTTCATGAGTTGGCCAATGTAGTTTTTGCAGTACCTGCCACTCAAGCAAGTGTGGAAAGGTGCTTTTCAACATTAAAAATTATTTTGGCAGATAAGCGGAGCTGTTTAGGCTCTGAATTGTTGGAAGATATTTTATTTTTAAAATTAAATAATTAGTTGTAATTTTTATATATAATTGATGTTTATTTATTTTCTCTTTGTAATATTTTTTATATTTTTTCTTATGAATGTATCTTATTTGTATTAAATGAAAATGTTTATTATTGTTGAAATATATAGCAAACATTTTTTATTTTATTTCTTATAAATGAACCAAAGGAATAACGCTTTGTAACTTCCATTGTTTTTATTTCTCTTACGACCTGGGTTTCGGCATTACAATGTTATCGTCACGTGCAGATATGGTGAGAATAGAAAGTATATACAGAGAAATGGGTAGTGAGGGGGGAGAGAGGGTAGTTTGTAAGACAGAAAGGAATGGAGGGGAGGGAAAGGAGGAACCTATCTCAGAGGATAACTGCAGGGGGTAGGTTGTAAAGGGTAAAGTGGGAGGGGAAAGAAAAGGCTGGAGGCGGGAGACCATCCCGGGAGGGTTTCGGGAAAGACGGGGGAAGGACAAAAAGAAAGGTCTTGTGGAAAACGCAGAGAGGGTGAACCCCAGAGAGAGGAGGGAGGAAATTATCAATGCCGCAATGGGTATGTGTGTGGGAATAAGAAAAATAAAAGCAAGTGCGGTGGTAGAACTAAAGAGGTTAAATATTGGGAGACGGGCGGTAAGGCCCTTGTTATAAATTTCTTTTCCTCTAAATGATGTGTATTACAGGTAAGAAAAAGGAATAAAATGCCTGAGGAACTAATTTTCCTTGATTTTTAATGATTTCTTTAAAACACTTTTGTGTTTTCGGTTTGTCCGTCCATCCAGGGATAATCTCAAAAACGGTTTAAGCTAGAGGCGCATTTTCTTTCTGATTATGTATGATTGTGTATGTTGGTAAATGAATATGAAGTGAATCCATGCAGAGAATTTTTAATTGATATGTAAACAACAATGAACATAAAAATCATGTTAGGATCAATAATACCATATTTTAAATATAAATAAATGAAGATGATGATGGGATTGTAATATGTAAAAAATATAAAATTTTCCTTTCTTTAAATAAATTCTTCTATCATTTAAAATAATAATGACTGCTGATTGATTTACTTACAGATTGATACTGAATGTGTAATGTTTATATTGGATAAATTATTTCTGAATAGTATTTCAAATGATTAATTTAGTTGAACCGAACCGCAAACCGAACCGAACCACTTGTCAAAATTCTCGTCTGAACCGAACCATGAACCGAACCACTTCCAAAAATTTAGAACCGAACCGCGAACCGAACCACTCCAAATTTTGAAGTGGTTTGCAGCTCTGGGTAGAGCGATGGTGACAAGAGGAGGGGATATACAGACGGATGCTTCGCATTTACCTGGTATTCCAGAAAGATAATAAATTTATACTTCCCATAGAATTGTACTCGAAATTTTTCAGAAGTGACGCAATTTTCGCTAAATATCCATACCATGAACGAAACATCGATAAAAAACTTGAAGTTACAAATCCATATTTTTATCATAAAAATGCAACTCGTCAATTATTGCAGAACATTTTTTGATATACTCATATCGATTTACGAAAACTTGATTTTAAAACAATATCTTGCACGGTTTGATAAATTATATAAAAAGGAAGAAGCGATATACAACTCTATTCGACACCCAACTCGTTAATGCTTCATATAGTTGGAGTTATTCAAAATTAACAACGGCTATTATGCGCCGCAATCGGAGAGCGGCCAAACTATTATCTATTGTCGAAACACGTTTGACCAGAGAAAGAGATAGAGAGAATGGTGAAATCCATTTTATAATTGAGTCTTAATGGTTCTCGTGGAGAAAGCGAGTTGATAGTAAAGATTTAACGCCGTTAGAACACAATCCTCCGTAGACGGAAAGTGGCGAAACGAAAAGAAGATAATCGGAATGGAGCAATCGTTAAAAATATTCACGAAAAAAGCCATTAATTTAACTCCCCGTATTCCTGTATTGTACTCCATTATCTTTGTGACCTGAGGTATATCACCAAGGATTGATTTTAAGTCGGTGTTGGTAAAAAAAAAACCGTTTTGTTCTTTTAAAATATTCATCTTCAAATAAATTCTCAAGTAACTAGTACTAAAATGAACAACTATAATTAAATACAAGTTGCTGTCTGTATTCTGGAATTATTTGTCTTCTTGCATTAAAATTGTTCAGACACTTGCTGCGAGATTGGTTCCGATATAGTAAATACCTTGAGATTAGCTTTCATAAAGACCCGTTTGGGGAAGAATGGCAGGTGAAGTTGTCTAGGCGACAAAAAAGACGGAGCCGAAATTCTAGTTGATGGGGATCGAGAGACAGGAAGATAAGGCTCTTGACTCGTTTCCCTCATTGTGTTGATTTGGATTTATGCAGGGAATGGCATACGACGATTTCTTCCGTATTTAAACCTTTTTTGTCAATCGAGCTGCTATAAGCCTTGACTGCATGATGGAGAAGACATACCCTTCCTTCTCATTTCGTCTATTCCTTCCCTCCTACTTTGCCAGTATTCATCCCGCACGTTTAAAGATCAAATTAAAATGTACCATAGCGTCTAAAGTATTTAAAACGGCGTTGCTAACAATGTAAAGTGAACCGTGAGCTTTTTCAATCTGGGCCATATTATGTAATTTTGCAGGCCAAAGGCAGTATGCCTCGCCCGCGAAGCTACGATAAAAAATAATCTGTTAAATTGTACGCACAAATTAACATATCTTAATTAACAAATTATGACAAAAAACGCTAAAAGTTCAAATGTTAGCCCTAAAAACCCTATTTAAAATTATTTTCCGCTTATATACTGTCTCAAGGTAACTTCCGAAGTAAACTCTAATTCGGCACGTCAAAGAATTGGCAAATTCTAGTACGGCTCACCAAATAATTTTTCAAGAACCATGCTGTCCACCATGCAGAATAAAATCACTCCTAATATATACGGGAAATATATATATATATATATATATAACACACCGTGTGAGACAGGTACATTCCATAACTACAAGGATACAATGATGAACATGCAAAAAGCAACAAAGCAAAATTAATACATATATATATATTTGATTTGCATTAAAGTAATCTTATTTTAAGGATATCTATAGATCTATAGATATCTATAAGTAAAGTGTTTGTATATGCGTGTTTTTTATAGCTCAGCAACTACAGCACGTAGAAACAAGAGGTGTAATTATAATCGGAATAAAGAGTTAAGTGGTGTAGTCACGTTTTTATACCGATTTGTTGACATTTCTAATTTTAAGAAACATTTTCTTTTTTCATTTTCTTCATTTGAATAACATAGGGATGAGTGCAACTTATTTTTCATTTGAAATTTAAAATTACTTAGAAACGTGGTACGAATTTGAGACTTGGATGGTTCTATGCAGGAAAGAACAATGTTTATTTTTATTGGAGACAGAATCCGAATCCTGATCGAATTAGCATAAAAATGCGTTTAGAATCAGAAAAATATGTGGTTTTATCAGTTTTAACACAATACCAATTATCGTATAAGCCAGTGGTTCTCAACCGGTGTGCCGCGGCACATTAGTGTGCTGCGAGGAAGGACCTAATGTGCCGCACACTCCGAAGATATTTAATTTTTAAAAGCGTTTGAAACAAACAAATTCGCATAAATTTTATGATGCAAGAAATTTATCATGAGACTACGAGAGGAATTTTCCGTCTAACAATAAGAGCATAACATTTTTACACGTTGAATTATGTATGTATTTAATGTACAATAAAATTATACAATTATTGCTTTTCCAATCGTAACAATCTAATATAACTGCGAGTTTTACTTGTTACGCTAGTTTTTATATTTAAAAATGAGTATTTACGCAATGAAATTAATTAGGGGTGGTTTGGTGTGCAGCGATGTTCTTAAGCATGTATGAAGGTGTGCCGTGGAGCAAAAAAGGTTGAGAAGCACTGTTATAAGCTACCATGACAGCTTCTACTGTCACCGAAGTTGAGAGTCCAATGCATTTATATGGGAAACATTTTAACGTAATATCGTTTTCAATTTGTGTGTGCGATTTTGCTTTGTTTACATGGCAAAAAATATTCGTTTTAATTGAAATATTACTTATAAATGATTTTTATTGATATTTTCGTGTGGAGTAGAGTACTTCAAAGCAAACTGTTTTTAAAACTAATTGTAAGTAATTGGACGTAGATTTTCCACAAATTGTGATTGGATAAATCGTTTCATTGTTTCCAAAGTATTGTTGAAATAAACAATTTTCTCGTAACAGAACTCATGGATGAGAGAATCGAGCTAATAGTCGGAGGATAAAATTCACTCTGTGATTCTTAAACCTTCTCTATTTAATTTTTTGTCTTTCATTAAACTAATTAATTTCGTTTGTTCTTTTGTTCATCCATTTTCTGTAGATTACCTACTGTGTTTTTGCTGGTTATACTTACAGTTTTGGTTTTGAATATATCGTCACGAAACTTCGCATAGGTATGTAATTTTAACCTGCGGGTATAATGCACGGTCGAAGTTTTAGATTCACTAAATTCGTTGAAATTCAACGGGCACTTCTGCTAGTTCATACATAAATTAAAAAATAAGACAAAGACATTCCGTCTTCGCGACCCCCCGGACTCCAATAGATGAAAATACACTTTATACTGAAAAACATCTAATTGTAAGATGAGAAATTCAAGCAGCAACGAACAGGGCTCCATTCTGTTTTAACCCTATATTTTCATTCAAATAAAGTATAATGTGGAAAATATATTAAAATAACGTAAAAATCATTTAAAAAAAAACGTCGGGCGGTGATATTCCTCTGCTAAGAATACCAACAAATTTTCAAATAAAAATCCCTGCAATTTTATGATATGGAACGAAAGTAAAATGGGCCTGACGACTTGTGAACGTGACTCAGTATATCCACGTAGATTTATTTCCGTGTAAAATTTTAAATTTCGCATTTTGCGAGCGATTTGATGCACGGTAAACAATATCACGCACGGCAAAATCCGAGGGTTGAGACTATAAAAATTGCGCCGCTACCAAAAAACAATCGTGAAAGTGATGTATCCCCTTCTGGTATAGATATGAAAAAAATCAATTTGTGTATAACGAGAGCACGTGAGATTTTTCCACTCTCCCCAGAACCGGTAGCTTTAAAAATATATTAGACGCGGTATCCTGTGCGGGTTATATGGGTCTCTTGATTAAATAACGTCTCTAAGGAAATCGCTTCCTGGTTGTAAACGCCGCGAAGTGATAATTTACATTGACAACGAGGGGTGAGCGGTTTTCTCGGCTCGTTAACACAATCCATTCACCTAAATAAACCCGTTCTTCGGAGCTTACATCGATGTGGTTTCGCTAGTTATTGCGGGCGGAAAGGCTCTCTCCTGCTTGCCACTAGATTAAACATGGGAACCACGAGAAAACTGCTGTGCAGAATACGATAGAATGATCGAACAGTTATAACTAGGGTTGCCAACTGTAAGACCTTCACGACCCGGAGATTTTAGTTTGAAACCCGGAGATTTTGGGGGAAACTCGGTTTTTTCGCTTTTTACGGATTTTCTGTTATTCTCGAGTTGCTATTTAAAAAGTAATGTAAGTTATATCAATACATTTTCATTTATCGATTGAAATATTATTTATTTCGTTATGCATAAGTAAATGCGATATTCTCACTTCTTTGCGAGATCAAAATATATTAAAGTAATTGTCTAGGAGATTTTTTTTCAGGGGTTAAAATTTGTATTAAGTTATATTTATTTAAAACTGTGAAAACAGCATTATTTACTCTAAATTCGATT
This sequence comes from Uropetala carovei, assembly GCA_036926305.1. Taxonomy (NCBI): domain Eukaryota; kingdom Metazoa; phylum Arthropoda; class Insecta; order Odonata; family Petaluridae; genus Uropetala; species Uropetala carovei. The sequence goes on from JAXCHB010000298.1 coordinate 1,147,096, forward strand.
GATAAAATATTACGATGTGGGTGCCTTTGGGTCCCAAAGAAATGATATATTTCGTCCAAGATACCATTTTTTATTCATTTCAAAGAAAAACTCACGTAGAAAGTACATTTATTCATTTAAATCAACATTTTCTAAGCAAATGCTCGGTGACTTTTGGTAGGTTTATTTAAGGAGAAGCATTACAAAATTTGTAGTTCCACTACTGACACTGACCCGGAGAAATTGTTGTAAAACCCTGAACCCGGAGAAACATTGCTTCTCCCAGAGTCTCCGGGTCAAAATGATCCAGTTGGCAACCCTAGTTATAACATTGAAATATTCATTTTAAAGAAAAATACTTTTATATAAGCCAGGAAGTGGCATATTAACTACATGTGCTCGTGTATGTGTATGTATATATCAGAGCTGCAAACCACTTTAAAATTTGGGAGTGGTTCGGTTCGCGGTTCGGTTCTAAATTTTTGGAAGTGGTTCGGTTCATGGTTCGGTTCAGACGAGAATTCTGCCAAGTGGTTCGGTTCGGTTTGCGGTTAGGTTCGATTCAACTAAATTAATCATTTGAAATACTATTCAGAAATAATTTATCCAATATAAACATTACACATTCAGTATCAATCTGTAAGTAAATCAATCAGCTGTCATTATTATTTTAAATGAAAGAATTTATTTAAAGAAAGAAAAAATGTATATTTTAAATATATTACAATCCCATCATCATCTTCATTTATTTATATTAAAAGAAATGGTATTTTTGATCATAACATGATTTTTATGTTCACTGTTGTTTACATATCAATTAAAAATTCTCTGAATGGATTCACTTCAAATTTATTTACCAACATACACAATCATACATAATCAGAAAGAAAATGCGCCTCTAGCTTAAACCGCTTTTGAGATTATCCTTGGATGGACGGACAAACCGAAAACATAAAAGTATTTTAAAGAAATAATTAAAAATCAAAGAAAATTACTTCCTCGGGCATTTTATTTATTTTTCTTACCTGTAATACACATCATTTAGAGGAAAAAAGATTTATAATAAGAGCCTTACCGCCCGTCCGCCAATACTTAACCTCTTTAGTTCTACCACCCGCACTTGCCTTTATTTTCCTTATTCCCACACACATACCCATTGCCGCATTGATAATTTCCTCCCTCCTCTCTCTGGGGTTCACCCTCTCTCCGTCTTCCACAAGGCCTTTCTTTTTAGTCCTTCCCCCGTCATTCCCCAAACCCTCCCGAGATGGTCTCCCGCCTCCACCCTTTCCTTAGCCCTCCCCCTTTATCCCTTTACAACCTATCACCCGCAGTAACCCTCTGAGATAAGTTCCTCCTTTCCCTCCTATCCATTCCTTTCTGTCTTATAAACTACCCTCCCTCCCCCCCCCCCTCTCTACCCATTTCCCTGTACAGTAGAACCTCATAAACCCGGCATTCAAAAACCCGGCATTCTCAAAAACTCGGCACTTTTTTTAAAGTTATATGTAAAAAATCCTAATACTCGAGAAATTACTTTAAATGATGTACGCTTATCTATTTTCATTGTTTCGTTTACCTCATTAGAACCACATGTTTAGATTCGTGGCGATAGCAATCTTTTTTCTTTAATGCAATTAGTACTTTTGTTAAATTTTATTTTGACATGACTTCAAAAAAAGAAGACAACCCATAAGTGGTGTTACGAAACGTAAACAAAAAAATCTCACGATTGAAAAAAAGTGAAATTACTAAGAAAACTTGAAAAAGGTAAAGAGACTTGGCGAAGAATATAGCATTGGTAGTTCCACTACGATGTAGCCGAGTTACTGACTAAGCTGACAGATTGTGGGACACTTTAATCATTCTTCCCTTGCAAAAGACAAACTACGCGAGATACAAGAGAAGTTGGAACTTTCCCATCATGAGTTTATACAAAATGTTCAAACCAGATGAAATAGCAGCTACTACATGTTCAAAAATCTGATGTGGCCAACATGACTTTCTCCATATTTGGGGTATAGATATTTAAATTATTATAAATAGCATTATGAGCAAAATTATTATTTCGTATCGTAAAAGAATACAGTCCTCCTTATTGCCGTAAATTACGTATATTTTGAATATGTTTACAGAGTTCACCGCTTCATAGTGGTGGCGCTGTAAACTGGAAAAGGTTAAATATCTCCGAAATGGATGGTTCTACGAAAATTTGTTTCAAACAAAATTTGGAAGAAATATCATTCTATACAACTTTGATCCTTACGAAGATTACCAATAACGATGTTTTTAAGGAGATATTTGACGGAAACCGAAAAACCGGTTATTTATAAATAACTCCTAAACAATAACTCCCATAGAAAATTGTTTCAAATAAAAACTGTAGGAAAATACATTCTCTATAACCGTTGCATAGAATTGTATATAAAATAATGATGTTTTAACGGAGAAATATCGCAAAAACCGAATCGGGTTTCGAATAAACCTCGACTTCCGTTTAACCGTTATTGTCCAAAAACTAATCAGTTCTTTGTGCTCATGCTAAAGTTTTATATATGAAGTTTGGTAAAGATATGGCACGTATTTTTTGAGTTAGAGCGCCCACAATCACATACACACACGCACACACACAGAGACATTCCGAAAATAGTCTAAACGTGTTCTAGGGACCTCAAAACGTGTATTTCCGTTGAAATCTCGAAGTCTTTTTTTTTCGTGATCACAATATGTACTTTCCCATTACTACGTACGGAGAAAGTAAAAAGAGTGGACGTAGATGACATTGAAATCTGGGTTGATATCAGCAATGTCGTACTTCAGCTAACTGATGTGAAATGTGTGAAATAGTCGAAATAGTGGACATGGTTTTGAAACATGAGCATGAAAAAGATGAAGAAAACGAAAGTGAGGATGATCAAGGACAAACCAATAGATCGCTGGATACAGTTGGTCACACATACAATATCTGTTTTAGACATCGCTCCTGCATTGATTTTCAAGAGATTACGTGTTTGTATCGAATACATGATAAACTTATGAAGGAAAAGTCAAAATGCATGAAGCAAGCTAGTTTGCCCGATCTGTTTAAAAAAAATTCTCAGAATAATGTGTGATGAAAATAATGTTGTAAATGGGTATTAGATATAAGCTTTATTTCACTTTCGTTATTTAATTTTTAATGATTCTTTTATAATTCCTCGTTTTAGTGCATGCATAAGCAATAGTCTTTATTGATTTATTTTAATTGCTATTCATAATTTGGATTACCAAAAATGTATATTACTTAAGGATTTTTTATAAATTTTTAAAAACCCGGCATTTTCAAAAACCCGGCAAATGCTAGGTCCTAGGTCCCGAAGTTGCCGGGTTTATGAGGTCCTACTGTATACATATTTTCTATTCTCACCATATCTGCACCTGTCGATAGCATTGTAATGTCGAAACCAGGGTCGTAAGATAAATAAAACAATGGAAGTTACAAAGCGTTATTTCTTTGGTTTATTTATCTATATTTATAAAATTGAATGTCTGTCCATCTGTTCTTCACACAATTCCACGCCCCTTGAGCTATCGGGACCAAACTTTGCAAATTGACTTCATATGACTCTACGAGTAACATAGGGTACCCGGGAACCCCGACAACCACCCCACACAGACAGCCAGAAATATTTTCTTTTTTTCATTTTCTCCATTTGAATAACATAGGGTCCAGTGCAGCTTGTTTTTCATTTGAATTTTAAAATTACTTAGAAACATGATATGAACTTGAGACTTGAATCGTTCTACGAATAAAAGAGCAAAGTTTATTTTTATTGAAGACAGAATCCGAATCCTGATCGAATTAGCATAAAAATGCATTTAGAATCAATAAAATACGTGATTTTATCAGTTTTATTACAATACCCATTATAAGCTACCATCACAACTCCCATTGTCGCCGAAAATGAGAGTTCAATGCATTTATATGGGAAAATTTTTATCGTAATATCGTGTCAATTTCTGTGTACGATTTTAATTTGTTTACATGGAAACCAAATATTAGTTGTTTTTACTTGAATTATGTTCTTATCTAACATATAAAGGAGAATGTTTGTAAGTTTGCTCCATTCCTCGATTCCCGAGAATGATTTCCATTCCTCATAAGATAACATGGAAAAATCGATATTTCGACCTGCAACCTTATTTTATTTTGCTTATTAAAGTTCGCACATTTGACCTACGATTTTCGGACTTGGACTGTATAAAAGAAAAATAAATGCAGTTTCTTATTCTTATCGTCTTTTATCGCTTTCGAATCTAAATCTTTCGAATTTAACGTTTTAATATCATATTTTGACAAAATTTAGCGTTTTTAACGAGAAGTTGCCTTGCCAACCAATTACATTGTTAAACTCTCAGGTATGCTCACGTTCTCTCCGGACCTCCATGGATCCTCCCGGCCCAATTCATAGGTATCAAGATATCTCACAATCAGAATTAGTTTTTACTTTCTCCAATATACGTAGTATAAAGAATTGTTTTCATGAAAAAATTCGTAATCGAGATTTTAACGGAAATGCACGTTTTGAGGTGCGCAAAGGGAGAAATGATTGTATTACCATATAATACATAATTTTATTCGCCAAAGACGTCTGGCATAACCTGGGCATCGCCGGGTACTTTCAGCTAGTAACAAATAAAATAAAAAATGTTCGATATATTTATCAAGGGTCTAGGAAAATTCACCGACCACAATTCACCGAAACACAATTCATCGACTAGGAAAATTCTTTTCCGTAAGCCTTTATTAAGATTTCCTTGATTGAATGATAGATTTAATTATTGAAGTAGTTTCTTGCTTTCCAATGGCGGTGATGCACGGCGTCTCAATTTTTCCAACTTTCAATAATAAATTTATGTAAATAAAATATTTTAATTAGTTAATTGGTCAAAAAATATGGAATAAAATATTACACCGAATAAATTTATGATATGTAAAACTAATAAATTCGTTTATTAATTCTTATTATTATATAATAAATTCAAGACACTTTTAGCTCGATTCCAAATATATTACATAATGCTAATTTTTTCTTTTGCCACCTTAGAAAAGTAATCAAAAAAATCCATATGATAGTAAAATTACGTTACAAGAATAATTTAAAATTAATCGACAGATCGGGGCAGATTATTCAATATACGAAGTGCGGACACTTGTGGTTCAAAACAAACGATTATAAAACGTAGTGACCCTTTTTAAATAACACTAACATGTTAATTAATTTTATTTGCCTCTTAAATAAAGTTTACTAAAATATTATTAAAAATACACACTTTAGATAATTCAAGGAATTCTGCGGGAAATGAATGCCTCCGATCCAAGGGATCCGCCGAAGTCCTCGCCTGTTTTTGCTGGAATATAAGCCAAGTAATGGAAATATCATATAAGAACACCATAGGAGAGTTGGAAAAGGAATGATGTTGTTGAAAGCTCAAGCCGTTAAGCCGTTTGAATTTTTCCGAAGAAAAAGATATGAGGAGAGTTAATGGTGTTCTAAGAAAGACACAACGGGGCATATTTTCTCAGGTCTGTTAATTACAATGCTGAAGGGGATGATGGTGATGTTATGGGTATGGATTTTTCCCTCGGCACGAAAGCAGATTATGGCTCCTTTCTAGATCTTTGTAAAACGACCATTTTGCCAGCGTTCATATAAAGATCTTTCTATATTCTGTTGGTCGGTTTCTGCCTACAGTGGTTGACCCGGATATTGTCGCAGTTGGTGTTCCCATAACCCTCACCATAAATGTCGTCTATGGATAACAATAGTAGCAGAGAGGAAAGAGATAGGCACTCTTTCCTTTGAAGCAAACCCGCTGGTTTTTCCAATGGAAATTCCTTGTCTTTTCGTTGGTCCGTACTTTGTGGATTAAGATCGAACCGAAACCGAACCACTTTGGGAAAAAATTACTGTTCGGTTTGCGGTTCAGCAAAATGGCTGCGGTTCGGTTCGGTTTGCAGCTCTGGTATATATATACTTATATCATCATCATCATAGGTAGTCTGTCCGTTGACAGGTCCGTGATTATTCGTATATATATATATTTATTTATTTGTTTATTTATATATAAATATAGGTACACATACACACACGCACGTAACTGAATTTAAATTTGGCATCCTCAATGCGACCGCGAGGTATTTTGATCGCAAGTAAATTCTGAATATATCACAGAAAAACAAAGCATTATCGCAAAAGTTAATTGGATATAAAAATTTTGCATACAAAGGACTCGATGCATACTCTGCATAGTTAACTAAACATAAATAAACCTAAACTATCAATTTTGCACTGTCGTGAAAATAGGGTCTCGACAACCTTTCACAAGTGGCGTGCCAAATTCACGTAAATGTATGGTCTCGCGAGCCAGTGCTAAATTTTAATTTAATTAATCGATAATTTTTATTATTTCTTCATCCCGGCTTTACTTAAAGAAGGATCACATTGTAAACCTATAGGTCCTTATTTTGTGTTCATTAGTCACAAAGACGACGAGAGAGATCGCGAGACGGCAGGCACATGAACTACATGAGTACAGTGTTACATATTTGTATAAGCATACTTTAGTGGCGAATAGTCCTATAAAATATATCACTAAATTTCCGAAAATCTTTGATTGCACAGCATACATATAACAAATATATAAAATAAAAATTATTTATCTTCATCATTTCTTCTTTCGCGTGCCATCCTAAATCACCTCGCGTGCCATAGGTTGCCGGCCCCTGGGCTACCGTGATTAGCCAAATTTACTACCATCTGCATCGGTGCAGAGCAATTCAATATAGTATAAGCGAATGTTCATCAAGCTCATCTTTTAGCTAACAATAATATCAAACTGAGAAATCAGAATTTTCCGAAATCCATAAAACGATGGTGTAAAGCAGCGGTTCCAAAATTACGGTACGCGTACCACTAGTGGTGCGTGAAGCTTTTGCCAGTGGTACGCGAGCAGAGTGAAAATCAGCAGAATACCTGCTTCGAATAGGAAGAAGCAGGGACAGATCAATTGTAGTACGTGAGTTTGGTGCCACATTCACTAATACATTCACAACATTCATACTTACTAGTACTATGTGGTACGAGGAAATTTTGTCATGTTTTTGGTGGTACGCGAAAAAAAAGTTTGAGAACCGCTGGTGTAAAGCATACGTATGAGCATTTCGGCTACAAGGCAGCCATCATCAGTGCTAACTCACCAATAGTAGCTTCTAGAAGCGAATCGCAAATCACTAGTATGCTCTAATAAGAAGAACTGCGTTTAATCGACATTATTTACCCAATCTAACCATTTTGACAATAATGAACAAGTATATGGTTTAATCAATCAAATCAGCCAAAATTGTAGGAAGGAATTTTGAAAAAGTTACGAATGAATGTCATTTTTGTTTCGTCATAAAATGTGAACCGATATCAGCGCTCCTGTTGGTATACTGTTTTAATGCGAAGAAAAATTGAGACCGAAGATATTAGAAATTTGGTTAAAAACAAAACATTCGCATTCACTTTTTAGGTTTTTTATAATAAAAACGTATTAATTTGTCCGTCTGTGGACAATAAATTACATATATTGTTTTAAGAGATATTTGAAAGATTCTTTTTGAGTAAGATATTTTTTATCAGTCTATTAATTTTCCGCCGGTAGTATTTTCCGGGGAGTTCCTAGATTTCCCACTAGGTATGTATATACCTACAAATTCGGAAAATTCAAAACTTTAAAAATCACCGAAGCATGAAGAGTTAAGTTCTCACGGATGAGAAGACCTACATTAAAACGGTGCGAGTTGTCCCCTCCCCCGAGGGGGAGGGGAGGTGGGAGGGGGCAAACCACAACCCTGAACGATTTTCAGAAAACGTACTTCCACCTCTACTTGTTTTAGAAATCCATAAACTTATTTTTAGCCTTGAATGAAACATTAAATCTCCTAGCCAAATTACCAAGACAGTAGCCAATTTTCTCATCTTCCATTCTGATCTTCGTTCATCCTGACATAATTTCAATATTACTTCCAAAATACCTCATCAACCAATTAAAAAGGGTGATAGAGACTTTTGAAACACCTCATCAACCATTCAGAAGTTATTTCATTTTGCAGCCAAAATGCATTGTCATCCATCCAAATGCTGATTCATCACTGAAACGAAATACTTCGTCATCTTCAAAGAAGGCATGTTCGTTCAAATAATATCTAGCCATCCCATTAGCTGTAACATAAAAAGAAAGTAAGTAACTATTCGACGCCTAAAGACCACCATAGGGGCTCGGGAGGACAGGAATACGAAAGGGCTGCACTTACGGCGAAATCAATTAAGATAAAAGATCGGGACATAAAGAGGAAAATTGTGAAGTTGGATAACAATAAATCAAGAGGACTAGATAACATATCAAGTGAAGTAATAAAATTAGGCTTAGAAGAAATAATTCCATACATTAGAGTAGATACTATTTAACGTAGCATTCAATAATTCTAAAATATCAGATGATTGGAAATTGGCAACGGTAGTGCCTATTTATAAGGGCGAAAATAAAACAAATGTCGAAAATTATAGACCGATCAGTTTAACTTAAGTCGTGTGTAAGGTTATGGAAAGAGTCATAGCAGATTATATTAGTGAGTACTGGGAAGCGAATAGTTGGCTTTTTAATAAACAACATGGATTTAGGAGAGGTTATTCATGTGAAACATAGCTGCTAGCATTGTGCCAAGACATTGCTGAGGCCATCGACGAAGGAGAGGAAGTTGACGCGATAATAATAGATTTCTCAAAAGCGTTTGACACAGTTCCCCATGACAGATTAATTGAAAAGTTATGGGATATGAATATTGACCGGAGAGTAGTTCACTGGATAAAAGAGTTCCTTGAGGGCAGAAAGCAAAAGGTCAGAGTAGATGAGCAATTTTCGAAGGATGATAAAGTGACTTCCGGAGTTCCGCAAGGAAGCGTTATTGGACCTTTATTATTCCTTATATACTTAAATGATCTCCCCATATCTATAAAATCAGAAATTAGGTTGTTTGCGGGTGACTGCGTCATCTACAGGAAGTTATCGGATGAAAATGATCGTTTAGTTCTCCAGAAAGATCTAGATGAGGTGGCAAATTGGATAATATTTAATAGGATGAATATAAATGTGAATAAAAGTAAATACATTAAATTTACGAATAAGAGGGTTAGTAGAAATTACTACTACAACATAAATGGTAAGCATATACCGAAGTTGGATCATTGTAAATATTTAGGAGTCCTTATGACGAAAGACTTGTATTGGGGATTGCATGTTGAAAATATAGCGGACAAAGCGTACAAAAATTTACATTTTGTAATGAGAAATGTCAAAGGGTGTTCTAATTGTAAGACAGCAAGGGAATTAGCTTACACGTCAATTGTTAGACCAACGTTAGAGTATGCGACGAATGTGTGGGATCCATATGGAAAAGGGCTCACAGATAAGATAGAAAAGGTTCAGAGAAAATTATGTGTTGGGTAGATTCGGGAAGGAGGATAGTGTAACAGAAATGGTTAAAGAATTGGGCTGGGAATCGCTAAGTGGAAGAAGACGAGTTAACAGGCTTTTGTTAAAAATAATGGTTGAGAAGACATGGAAAGGCGATTAGGTAAACCATATTTTGTGGGAAAAAACGATCACAAGTATAAATTAAAACTGAGAAGACAGAATCTAAATATTCATTTATAAATCGCGGGGTGTGGAAATGGAATATGTTACCTGAGGAACTCCCTAAACCATTCCCTAGAAATGTTAAAACTTTTAAAGATAAAATTAGAAATGTCAATGTAAAAGAGACTCGTTACTTTTAGTCTTAATGTTAAACTAAATAAACATACTCTTAATTTAAATTGTAAGACCAAGGGAGCTGGAGGAAGTAGATGGACCGCTTGCTAGGGTGATGTACGGTGGGGACTTCGAGGGCCCCGGGACCGCTACGGTAGCCGTGAAGGCCTGCCATGAACCTCGAAAACTCTAAGCTCCCAAGGTTAATTATATATAGTTTAGAAGTGTTGTACATTGTGTAGAAAAAGTTGTAAATTGTATAGATAAAAACTATATATTGGATACTAAAATGTAGCAAGTCTAAAACCTTGCCACCGGTCCAGGCGCCCAATTGCATTGTAATAGAAATAATAAAAAATAATAAAGCGACCTCTCTCCCACATTCTCTCCCCCTCTCAATTCAAGATCTAAACTCTTCATTATTACATACTACTTTTGTTTTAGCTCGGCGAGTTGTATTGCTCAGCGTGTCGCGCAAGTGACCATCGACCGACGAAGGGGTCTAGGACATCTCGACGCAGCCATCTCGCCGCGGCCATCTCGCCGCGGCCGTCTCGCCGCGAAGACCTTTCGCCCGCATGTAGCTATGTATAGTACTCACCAAATGAATCATCTGAATATCATTATGTTGAGAACACTGGGTAGTAATTTTAAATTAACTTAACATAAATTGTATTGCACTTATAGTAACTTGGACACAGCTGAATTTAACTGTACTTATTCTAAAATTATGCCATCTACTGTACTTTTTACTTAACACTGTAAGGAATAAATTTTTGAGTGTTTACCGCCCCTCAGGTATTCTAGGAGCTGATACGTCATCTACTTCTTCCTTTGGTAGATCAGAAATATTAGATGTAGAAGTTGATGGTAATACAAAACTCGCTTTGGAGACCGTTTGCGAACTCAGAGATGCCGAGTGTCGGCGTAAATAAGGGGGTGATTTGTAATGAGCGCTTCGAAAATGTGTCGTTAGAGCAAGCGTGCAGCTAAATAGAGTGCCGGATAATCGAGAGTTTATTGTATTAGTTTTTAAATTCTCTTTGCCGTAACTGTATTTTATCACTATGTATAATTATTTATTCTGCTGTAAATTACAATTGGGTTTAGGTGTAAGAGGGGACTTGCAAACCTCAACCTCGTCCAGATAAAGACGTCTATCTTTTACGATGAGTAATTCGCCACAAACATTTTTGACACGTGCGAAATTGCTCCTGTTTACCTGTTAATTAATTGGAAACAGTTACAGGAGAGATAAAAAAAAGACAAAGCGATAATTAAATCTAACTATATATTAATTTTACGTTGACCTCTGTAGACATTTGTGTACAATTTATATCGGTGTATTTCTCGAGAACCGTTTGTCGTAAAGATATGCGGTAAACGGCGTTTTGTTTCTACTGGTTATGAAGTCCCTGGAAAAATATTTTCGTTTTCAAAAGTGGCCTGGGTTCGAATCCAGGAGACAATTATATTTTCCCATAAGTTTACACGGGATTTTCGATTTTTCAGAGTGCAAGGTTTTTTCCTTCATTCATTAAAATATGTAAATATAGACCGATTTTCTTCTTTTTTGCTTCATTCGACGACTAAAGCTCTATACTATCTTATTCTTGCGATGTTTACACGTTAAATGGTCGAAGTTTTCAGAAATACACATTCTTTTTTGAAATTTTTCGTACTCATTCCGGGTGTTGCCAAGGACTCCCATTGTTGCCTCCAATTCATTTAATGCCAATTAAACCTTCAAATTGACGAAAGAAAAAGGTTATTCGCTTCGAACTGTTGTTTGAGCATCGAAAGTAATGAAGCATAGCAACGTAAATATAAGGAATTGTTTGTGAGTTCGTCTATAAGGGTACAACGATAATCATTGGAACTAAGGTAAGGTAGAGCTATTAGCCCAGCTACAGCTGCCAGAGAAAGGAAGAGGAGCCAGAGATGAAAGGAAGAGTATTTTAGGAAAGAGAGAGAAAGAGATGCGAAAACTCATAGGATTTCCCGTGAAGATGAGGAGCGGAGAGTACAAGAAATACAAAGAAATGGAAACACGTCAAATTAATAGGGAACAAAGAAGATCTAACCTAGGGCCGAGCTATTTAGATTATTTGCATTTCACTTATTTCATTAATTTATTCAATAAAAATTATTTCACTAAACCAGTTTATTTAAACCGCGTTGATGATCGGAGATCCGGGGCTGCCCTACTAGTAAATATTAAACTTAGCTTTTCTTTTAATATAATTACTAAATGTCCGACTACCCTCCACTATTTTTCCGGATGTAAAATGCTCCCGCGAGGCCTTTTACGATAATAAAATTTAAATAGAAATTTTTAATAAATTAAACAAATTTAAATACCATTCTGAAACGTCAATAGTCTTTCCGAGACGAAAAAATATGATTTCCATTTTCTAGAATTATTTTTAGAGTGCGTGGGACTACCGGAATTCAGAACCCACCAACTCATTACTAACTTTTGGTTTTTATCAGGTATTAAATATTTCACATTTATATAATTGCACCTGTGAGCCCTATGTAATGTCAAGATGAAAACGTAATTTGAAATACAGGACTCCTTTCATAAATACACGAAAAATAATTTAGTTCATATAATGTGACAACAGGGTGCTAATTCGTTCTGAATTGTTCCGAATAATGGCTCCGAATCCGAATATTTTAACGATTTCAGAAACGAAAGGAGTTTTATTTTCATAATAATTCGAACAACTTTGAATAGAAGTGTCGCTTGATTAGAAGAGATCAGTAAACACAAAGAAGTAATTCTTTAGTATGGACATCTATCGGCGATTTAGTAATACAGTGAATAATATCGTCTCTATTGATATCCAACGTGTCACACCATTTATTCGCAATTGGTTCAGCAATTCGACGTCGTCAAACATAAAAAACTTTCAACCTTTGTACTTGCATTTATAAAATTTTTAAAAACCTAACAGCTATTAATAAAGTCTAAAAATATTTAAATGTAGTACGCTATTAAATTAATTCAATGATGTTGATGTGATAAACCTTAGCTAAAAATGTGTTTTATTTTGACAGTACATTTGTTTGTATAGCTGAGGAAAACTTTTCGATCTTACGGATTCATTCTCTCTAGTAGCCATTTTATGTTAGGCTAGGAACGGTATTCTTTCAACTGTATTTAAAATGGAATCTCTAGCAAAGTTTTATAGAGATTTGGGATTACCTCGTCTTTTAGATCTCCAGTATTTTAACGGTTTACTTCATAACTTCAATATATTATGAAAGATGCATCCTGATATTATTCCTGTAAAATTTATGAAACTAACCGTTGCAAAGAAACAAAAGCTAAACTAGGATGAAATTCTTCAGTTTACGTCTTTCTCCAGCGATCTTTTTAGAAAATTGCAGATGTAATTCAGATATGAAATTTTATTCAGGCGCATCAAGTCACTTTTGACAGCATAGAAAAATGTTCTCTGAAAAGAGACTCGAATCCAGAAACGTTCCTTTTATCAATTGTATTAGAACGAGAACAAACGTGGACATTTTTGTGTGCATTTTAAAATGGTTAGAACTTGACTTTTAAGGGAAAAAACAAAATTTTACTATCTACTCGTATACCAAAAGGATATTAATCTATTCCGAATCAGCCAAAATATCACCTTTGGATCCGAAAAAACGCCTATTTATTCAATTCCTCGATAATGAAAGAAAACCCATTGCTATTTATTCCATGATCATTGGAGTGATCGTTTTTCAAGTTTTTCTACATGGAGAGCATGTTTTCTCGATTCGACTCTGGCAAAATAAACCCTCTTTGGTACCATGTGATTTTAGACTTCATAAAACATGTATATATAATGTGGAAAAAACAAATAAAATTTTTAAAAATTATGATACTGCTTCAGTTTCTTTCATATCAAGATATTCTGCAAGTTTTTCTACATGGAGAGCATGTTTTCTCGATTCGACTCTGGCAAAATAAACCCTCTTTGGTACCATGTGATTTTAGACTTCATAAAACATGTATATATAATGTGGAAAAAACAAATAAAATTTTTAAAAATTATGATACTGCTTCAGTTTCTTTCATATCAAGATATTCTGCAAACAATTTCGCATCCTTCGACGATAACTTCGTCCCAAAGACTCTGAAATACTTTGCCGATAAGTGAGCGAATATTATCCTAATTATGCACAAAAATATAAAAACCAAATGAAAAAATCTGATGTGGCCAACTCATGACTTTCTCCATACAAAGCAATGAATATTATTGCTCTTACATCACCGTTCTCAGAAATATTTATCAGCGATTACACTAGAGAAAATTTTTAAACCATTTTAAATAGTCTTTGTTAAAAACAAAGTGGAAAGAACAAATAAACACCAACCGAAAAATCTCCTCAGCTCAATGTGTCACAAGGTAATTTTAAAGTAGCGACTGAGGCTTTGAATTCAGTTGCTATGTGAACAAAAAAAAGAAATACAAAACTGCATGTTATAGTGAAGAGTAAACATTGACGACGCGAAACATTTATAATGTTTATCACATCAACATTCTTGAATTAATTTAATAGCGTAGTACATTTAAATAGGTATTCTTAGACTTTTCTTAATAGCTGTTAGGTTTTTAAAATTTTTATAAATGCAATTACAATGGTTGAAAGTTGTTTTATGTTTAACTAGCAGAACTGCCCGTTGAATTTCAACAGATTTAGTGAATCTAAAACTTCGACCGTGTAACATGTAAACATCGTAAGAATAAGATAGTACACAGTTTTAACCGTCGAATAAAGCAAAAATGAAAAAAACCTGTCCGCAATTACCTATTTAGATCCGCAGGATAAAATTATTTACCTATGCGAAGTTTCGTGACGATATCTTCAAAAGGTTTGAAAATCACAATCTGTGGAAAATCTACGTCTAATTATTTAAGTTACTTACGTAATTTTAAAAACAGTTTGCTTTGGAGAACTCTATGTCACACTTTGTGTTTCTTTCTTCGCTACTTTAGTTTATATTAGGTATATATTTTTTTTTTTACTTTATATTACGTATGTGCTGAGCCGTAGTGAGGGCGGGGCAACAGGGGCACGTGCCCAGGGCGCAGCTTCGTATGGGGGTGCCAAATATGTCTCATTATACACTTGATAAAATGTGGTTACAGAGTTTTGTTTTTTCGATCTCTTCGCAACTTATAACGGCCAACCTGAGGTTCAGCTTAAGGGCGATTACTGCACAAAGTCATAGGTTAACGTGCGCAAACTTAATTGGCGACTTTTACGCTTTTTATGATCTGAATGTAATTTCTTTTATTTACCCTCGTCCCCAAAAATGTGTGCGCCCTATCGTATTGCAATAGCCGAGCAGAATTTTCGCCCAAGTTGTCGATAAAAAAATAATTATTGAGGAGGCCTTTATTGATTTTATTGCTGTCAAATCACGTCAGAAATAATCCAAAAGTTGGATCAGGATGGACTAGATTTACAAAATATGAGAGCTCAATCGTGCGAAAATGCTGCTAATATGACCGGTAAATTAAACGGTTGCAAACAAACCAAGTACAGAGCATTTGCTTAATTTAGCTTGTTATCATTCCACTGAAAAAACTAACCGTCAAATTAGGAAATTTTTTGCAAAGGTATAGAAACTGTTCCTTTATTTCGCTGGCTCCACATCGAGCTGGGTTGTACTTAGGTGACGTTGGAAAAACATGGCACAACACGATGGTCTCAAGAGAAAATTCTTTGAATTCATTTGGGTTACAATTGAAGGAAGTTTATACGGTGGTAATAAATTAAAGAATGAACATAAATGATTCTGAAAGTTTTTTAAAGCAGATATTTATATTTTTCTTGTTATTTTGGGCCGATTGTCTCCAGAAGATCAACCACCTAACTAAATCTCTTCAGGGTGCATATTTAACTGTGGATAGAGCCGTTGACATGATCTGCGATTTGGTACCAGACATAAAAAGTTCAACATCAAGACTGGAAGAGTATATGGAATAGTTAAAGAAATTTTGCGATGAAAAAGGAATACCTGATGTGCTCTCGAAAATACGAAAAAGAAAAAGGAAATTTCATGAAACGATGGAAACTGAAGCACCCTCAATACCTGAAACAACGGAAAATTTTAAGTTCTGCTTTATATAATACAAGTAGAAAAGCCCGTTGTGCTCGTAATACAACGGGCCTAGCGGTTCCTTTGTTTGCGGAAACGTTGCAAGATGTTTCCCTTCTGCTTGCTGCCTTTTTATTTTAAATTTTTATTTTTGTATTTTGATTTTTTTGTATAAGACTTATTTTGGATTTTTTATAAATAGATAAATTTAATTCCGAAAACTCCCATTAATATGTACACCATCCATGAAAAACCTAAAAATTAAAATAGATTTATTTGTTTCAAAAATTTATTTCAAAAATACCTTCTAGTATGGAAATATGCTTATTATTTTTTTACAAAAATAAAAATATTAAGTAAAAAAAACAATATTTAACAAACAAAAAAACATTTATTTTTATAATTTGGTTTGAATTTCAAAGGATTTAGTGAATCTAAACCTTCGACCGTGTAACATGTAAGCATCGCAAGAATAAGATAATACACATTTATACCCGTAAAATAAAAAACTTGTAAAATATACTTATCAATGTAAACATATTTAAACTACTTAAATGAAATCAAACGCACCTTTTCAATCGACAGTACACGTTAACAATGGTTAACAAAACTGTTTCTACGATAAACAAACACCTTAACGACCTGTGTTTTTAAATTTCGTACGATGATTCTAACAATAAGTAATTTTAAAATGCAAATGAAAAATATCCTGCACTCGTTCCCGATGCGAAGTTTCAGTTCTTTAGTTTTTATTACCGTTTATTTAATTTTTTGACTCCCCCCCCCTTCCAAGCCAAAAATTAAAAAAATAAGCCCGAGGTACACACCCTCAGGTTTCCCTAAGTACACATGCCAAGTTTCAGCTTTCTAGGTTTATTGGTTTTGGAGTTACAGCGTTAACACTCAAACATACTAACACATATTTTCTTTTATTTATATGATAAATCAAAATGTACAACTTTATCTGCGTAAATGTACCTACGAAGAGAAAATAACTATGTAACTTTCAATATTAAATTTAAAAAAACGTATGTCCCTATTCTCTTCTAACTTTAAATGTATGCGTGAGCTTATTTGCGTTAGTAATCATTACAGATGTATAATATAATAGTTTTACTTACAAAAAGGTAATATTCCAGCATAAAATTAATGATGAAATGCCTTGATTAAACGCTTCCCAGACGCAGTCAGCAGTATAATTATCTTTAAATATTTATGTTGCTATGCGTTATTAATTTCGATGCTTAAACAAAATTTCGAAGCGAACAACGCTTTTATTTCGCCAATTTGAATGTTTAATTGGCACTAATTGAATCGGAGACAACAATGAAAGACTCCTTGGCAACGCCCGGAAAGAGTACGAAAAATCCGCAAAATTTCGAAAACAAATGCGTATTTCTGAAAATTTCTACCGTGTAACATGTAAACATTGCAAGAATAAGATAACATAGAGTTTAACCGTCGAATAAAGCAAAAAATAAGAAAATCGGTCCATATTTACGTTTTTAATGAATGAAGGAAAGAAACCTTGCACTCCGAAAAATCGAAAATCCCGTGAAAACTTATGGGAAAATATAAGTCTCCTGGTGTTGTTCCAAGCCAAAAATTTTAAAAAATAAGCCGGAGGTGCACACCCACAGGGTGCTCTTAGTACGTACCCCAGGTTTCAGCTTTCTAGGTTTATTGGTTTTGGAGTTACAGCGTTAAAACACACAAACTTCAAGTACACATGCACCAAAAAAGGCGACGGCGCCGGTGGTTTAAGCGAATTATATAAGGGGAGATGACCGAAGATAAAATGATAAATTCCTGTGAAAATGCTGCTAGTAGGTAATAAAAACAATGTGGACGAACGCGAGCTAATCGAAGAAGTTTGCAGTTTGAAACCTTCGAAAAAGTGAATAAAATTACGCAGAAATAAATATTGGAATTTATTCTTAATATGGGAAATTTTCTGATAATTTTCTTGACATTCATCATATAAATTTCAACTGGAGAGCGTTCTTTTAATAAATTGAAACTGATCAAAAATTACATACGGTCATCAATGAACTAAAAAAGGCTTTTTGGTCTAGCCCAGGGGTTCTCAAGTGCAGCCACCAGACAATTTCGGTGCGGCCAGAAGAAAATTTCAATAATTCGAATTATTTAAATAAAAACAATTGTTAATGATAAATAAGTAACCGTTGTCATTAAATAAGAAGATATATGGAAGTTTTTACATGACTATCGTTACATTTTCTGTAATCTTTCCTTGATGCGGCTACGAGGGTTTGTTTGCGCCCACATCTGCGGCCACAAGAAAATACCTCCTGAGAACCACTGGTCTAGCCAACTTATCTATTAAATAAACTGTTAAAAATATAGATTTCAATGGCATAATCAATGTTTGCCGCAAGTAAAGCATGAAAAATAACTCTTAAAATAAATGATTGTTTATTTCAGCTAAATACCTCTTTAAATATGCACTTAGAAATTCAAATGGAAAATAGAATTAAATCGTCAAATAGACTGATATTACATATTGTAGGAGTTGTAGAAATAAATAAATTATATTGTCCAAACCTCTAGATCCAAACTTACCGCAATCGTAGAATTTTTATTCCTCGAATATAAATGACGTAAGTAATGAGGTAAGATTTCAGCTAAAATCCGAACAGAAATAAAAATGGAATGAGAATTAAATTTCATGGGTTTACAAATAGATGTAATAAATTAACAAATATATCATTTGATCAAAATATGATTATCGTACAATTTTAGTAGACTGTTTAAAAAGCTATTGAAATCGATATTTAAAAATTAAAATTATTGTTCATGTTTTACTAACCTGCTGTACATGATGAACAGTTTATTATGATGCAATTATGAGACTCTTAAATCGTTATCCTCATCAAATAATTCCTTATCTTGAGTTATTTTAAACTATCCCAATACAAAAAACATTCGGTTGTCAAAATAAACAAAATTTGTTTAGTTAAAAAGGAAAGAGACAACAATACCGGTGACCATGGTAGTCGTAATAAAAATGGCAATATTTAACATAAATTTGCGTTTTTAATGATTAATACGAGAAATTTCGAATTTCTAGCGGAAAAAGACGAACTGAATCAGAAACCTTATAGATTTTTCTTTACTATAGTACAAATACGAAGTTCACAGGTCAATTATTTCTGATTTAATTTGGCAAAAAAAATAAAACCCTGCACGTCAAATTTTTTATATTTACGTGTTACCTTGTGGGAAATACAAAATTATCCCCTGGGGTCGAACCCTAGTCTTTCTGCGAGATTTGTTTTGCCTAAAACCTCAGGGATTACATAAAAGCATGTTCAAAGTTTGAAAGATTTTTGGACTTTGTATTCTTGAGTTATTAAGGTAAAAACATACAAACATACAAACATATAAACATACAAACATTCTCCTTTATATATTAGATTACGCATTGTTTATAATGGTTGTCACGTAAATTGTTAATCCAACAATACGCTCATTCCCGTGTTATTTAAATGGGAAAAATTGAAAGAGAAAAACATTTTTTTATTTAAAAAATATAGTTCAAATTACTTTAAAAACCCTCCCATTTGCTCAACTTTTTATTGCAGTTAAAATGGCACCTTCTTCTTGCTTCTACGTTTTGCAGTTCTTGCGCTATAAATGCACAAACACATTCTTCAAAATATTTATAGTAGAGACAGAGATGATGTCGAATTGTTGAAGCAATTGCGAACAGTGACACGTTGGATATCAATAGAGACGACATTGTTCACTGTGTTACTAAATCGCCGATAGATGTCCGTACTCAAGAATTGCTTCTTTGAGTTTACTGATCTCTTGTAATCAAACAACACTTCCATCCAAAGTTGTTCGAATAATTATGAAAATAAAACTCCTTTCGTTTCTGAAATCGTTAAAATATTCGGATTCGGAGCCATTATTCGGAACAATTCAGAACGAATTAGCACCCTGTTGTCACATTATATGAAATAAATTATTTTTCGTATATTTATGTAAGGAGTCCTGCATTTCATTTTAAACTTTTGTGTTGACATCACACAGGGCTAATAATAGTTACCAATAATAAATATGAGAAATTTTTAATACCTGATAAAAACCAAAAGTTAGTACTGAATTGGTGGGTTCTGCCTTTAGGCAGTCTCACGCATTCTAAAAATAATTATAGAACATGGGAATGATATTTTTTCATCTCGGAAAAACTACTGACATTTCAGAATGGTACTTGTTTGTAGGGATACGATATCGAAATGAAAGTATCGATACCTCACTCATATGAGGTATCGAATCAAAACAATTAAAAAGATTAGATTTATTGAACATAAAGAAAGGCACATTCATCAAAGTACAATAAAATCTACACCTCCCACTCCTTCCATGGTAACACCTTTCATGTTAATTAGGGATGCCTAATTAGTGATAAAATGTATACATTATTAGCATTAATCGCTAGAGTTTCTCTGAATCGCAGCTGGAAGTTGAAGATTGTTGTGGCGCCTTTTTGAATAGATTAGTAGTTTAGTTTAATTATTAAGCTACTATTACTAAAGAATCTATACAATTGTGAACAACTCTTATTTTTCTGACAATTTTAGTTAATTTTAGGTTTAGAAAACCCATTACGTGCACTGTGGTGGGAAAATATGGACGGTAGTGAGCAATTTCAACAACCCTTGCGTTTCAAAACTGTTTTCTTACTACAGTGAGACGGCAACCAGCAATACACGCTCATTGCACCTTTGCTAAAACATCGCAGAAATGTTTGTACAGAATACATTTCTTCATAACCGTCTGTTGGAACTTGAACTACAGCACTGGGGACTGGATTTAGGTTTTGTCCACGTTTACTGGTATTTGGTCCCACTTCGCGCCGTGGACGATTTTACTTCCCTCAAATTGTGCCTCACTTTTGCAGGGCAAGTTTCACGGGGCTGATCGGTATTTACTGTGGTTACATTTTGTTACTGCATGTACTCATTTGATTCGATACTGAGAAAAATGTACTCATATGAGTAGAGTATCGAGTACAAAAGTACTTGGTATCGAAAGAAAATTATCGATATGAGTAAAGTATCGATACTTTTTTCGTATCCCTAGTTTGCTTAATTTATTAAAAATTTCTATTCAGATTCTATTATCGTAAAAGACCTCGCGGGAGCATATTGCACCCGGAAAAGTCGTGGAGGGCAGTCGGACTTTTAGTAATTATATTAAAAGAAAAGTTAAGTTTAATATTTACTAGTAGGGCAGCCCCGGATCTTCGATTTAATTAGTTATCGCTTTGTCTTTTTTCTGTCTCTCCTGTAACTGTTTACAAATAACAGGCAAATAGGAGCAATTTCACACGTGTCAACAATGTTTATCGCGAATTACTCGTTATTGCTAATATTCCTGAGGACCAATGTTGTAAAGAATAATATTTCTTCCATGTTTTGTTTGAAACAAATTTTCGTAGAACCTTCTATTTAGTAGATAATAAATATATTCGTAATTTTTCAGTATACAGCGCCACCATCTTGCGGTGAATTCTGTAAAAAAAATTCAAAACAATTTACGGCAATGAGGACGACTGTATTCTTTTACGATACGAAATAATAATTTTGCCTTGTAATGCTATTCATAATAATTTAAATATCTATGCCTCAAATACGGAGAAATTCTTGTGTTGGTCACATCAGATTACTACTAAGTATGGAGAAAGTATTGCGATCACGAAAAAAATCGACTTCGAGATTTCAACGGAAATACACGTTTTGAGGTCCCTAGAACACGTTTAGACTATTTTCGGAATGTCTCTGTGTGTGTGTGTATGTGATTGTGGGCGCTCTAACTAAAAAAGTACGTGCCATATCGTTACCAAACTTCATATATAAAACTTTAGCATGAGCACAAAGAACTGATTAGTTTTTGGACAATAACGGTTAACCGGAAGTCGAGGTTTATTCGAAACCCGATTCGGTTTTTGCGATATTTCTCCGTTAAAACATCATTATTTTATATACAATTCTATGCAAAGGTTATAGAGAATGTATTTTCCTACAGTTTTTATTTGAAACAATTTTCTATGGGAGTTATTGTTTAGGAGTTATTTATAAATAACCGGTTTTTCGGTTTCCGTCAAATATCTTAAAAACATCGTTATTGGTAATCTTCGTAAGGATCAAAGTTGTATAGAATGATATTTCTTCCAAATTTTGTTTGAAACAAATTTTCGTAGAACCATCCATTTCGGAGATATTTCACTTTATCTTAATACCAGTATACAGCGCCAGCACCATGTAGCGGTGAATTCTGTAAACATTCAAAATATACGTAATTTACGGCAATAAGGAAGACTGTATTCTTTTACGATACGAAACAATAATTTTGCCTCATAATGCTATACATAATAATTTAAATATCTATACCCCAAATATGGAGAAAGTCATGTGTTGGCCACATCAGATTTTTTTAAATATATCCTTTAAAACTCAATTTTCATAAATAGTTGACATTATAAATGTTGTAGAGAATAAAATTTGCTACAAGTTTTGTTTGAAACAATTTTTCGTAAAACCGATAGTTAGATAGCTGAGTGGGTAGAACATTTGGCAATTTCCTAATAATACAAAGCAAGTGCTACCATTGTTTCCGCGGCTCGATAAAACTTTCTAATTGTGGATAGCGGTGCGTATGCTTCTAAGGGCGATATTAATTACTCATAAATATTTTGTTATCCATAGAAACAGCTAACAATTTAATTTACTCTTTGTTTTTTTAATAAAGACTAATGAAAATATTTTAAAATTATTCTCGAATGTAATCACTGATAATTGTTTCTGAGAACGGTGACGTCGACAGTAATCACATTCATTGCTCTGTATGGAGAAAGTCATGTGTTGGCCACATCAGGTTTTTTAATTTGAGGTTTAATAAGCTATAAAATAATTAACAAATATGTTAACTGTTGATTAATGAGTTGACAGTTGTACTAAAACAATCCGCGAAGAAATGTTTTGCTGTTTGATTCTCATATTTAACCCTGTTTCAATTTACACGAAATTTTTACACCAACACGATCGACTAAATGTTCTCCTAGAATAACCGCAAAACACCGTTTCTATATATCAGGGGTCCCCATCCTGCGGTTCTCTAAGCAATTTTATGCGGCCCAAAGTCAGTGTTACATAGTTTTCAAAACTTTTTTCATTTATTTTAATTAACTACAACATATTATTTACCGTGTAGCAAAATCCGTTAAGATGTTGAATTGCGACCTCAGTAAATATTTCTCAATTCAAGTAAGTTCTTTTTACAGGCGACGCTCGAGATTCGACAGGGATGCGGTCCTGAAAACGCGGTCGTATCTCGAACAGTCGAATGTCGAGCGCCGTTTCCCATAAAACTACATATTATTGGAAGATGCGTTCCAGTATCTCGGACGAAAATCATCGAGTTCCATCTCACATTACATAAAGTTCAAATAGCACTATGAAAGTGTTAAGAAAACAATATTAAATCATCAAAATGCATAAAATAATATAAGACTAAAGAAAAACGACTTAAATAAATATTTTCATACCTGAAGTCTTTTTCAACTGTTCTTACGGGATTGGTTTATTAATTTAGAAGTCGTAAAATTTTTGTTGAAAGAAGAGGGGTAATGGATAACATAGTTTTAACCCTTCAGCTCCATTAATATTTTTTTTCTTAGAAAAAGTACTAAGTGGAAACCAGACATCCTATATCACAGTGACGCCTGATGCACTGGTTGACATGAGTACAAACGATGAAATATCATGAATTTCTCTTTTGCTCGAAATCACTCTTTGAAACAAGTTTTCTTACCGTAAATCTTCTTTTAATTTCTTTTAAACATAAATTTGAAGCAAGATAACTCACAAAATTTCTTTGAAAAATCGACTTACAGAGCGTATGCGACTCCAAACCCCGAACTGAATGCAAAGGGTACTCCCCAAAGATTTCATTAGTCGTCCTTTTGTGAACAAGAAAGATGCTCTGACAGCAAAAGAAATCTAATAAGCAGAGACTCTATATAGATAAATTCTTGGTCTGCTAGCAGGGAATAATATGAGAGTTAGCTGATGGACATAACCCAAACATTAGAAGTGGCCTCACTGAAAATTTATCAGTAGTAGATGCTTTCATAAGTACATCCTAAAAATATTCCTTTTGGTTTAATAAAAAATTCGAATCTCGGGCGTCGCCTGTAATGCTGATTTTGATTTTTTCTCAAGGATATTTCTAAGATTGAATTACTTCATGATTTTTAATACTGATATACTAAGCCTAAAAAGCTAATTCTAATTTGATTTCCACGCATATGGTGTCTAATTGTAAGAATCTCTAGGTAGGTTATGATTTAACTATAAACCATTGGCCATTTCCATTGCGGCCCACTGAAGGATTCTTTGCTACAAATGCGGCCAACCATGCAGAAAAGGTTGCCCACCACTGCGATGGCAATCTTTCTCTCTCAGTCACAGTGCAGTCGTCATCTTATTCATTTGTCTGCTTCATTCAAAAATGGAGACGGAACTTTTTCATTTTTTGTACCACTTGGTGACAAACGACGGTTGATCGAAACAACGATTATCGAGAGCGACGGTTATAGAAGTCCTACAGTATTTGTTTTATTACTATTACATTACCACTGCATGATCGTCCCATCTCAAACCCATTTTGTTCTTCTGATATAAGTATACCTACAATTACTCGAAGGCGATTATTGATGATCTTACAGTAGGTTTCATATGCTGTTTAAAAGGCTAATTCCTCTGTAGTTAATATAATGGATAATAATAAACAAACAAACAATAAACATTTCGCCTAATCGTAAAGTATTTTCCTCAAATCCTCTTCTGCGATATCTTGAACGATACAAAATTTACGTTGTAATTGCAATGTCTATTGTGTTTATTAATTTAGAAATCGACAACAGTATAAATACCCTCACAAAACTCATAGATGGAAAGTGTACATACATTACACCGAAAACTCACCCTGCTGCTAGTAGTTCGAAAATATCAACGAAAATAACGTATTTATTTCTTAAAATAGTACGATGGCCGCCACTTGAATTACTTTTCCTACGTTGATATATTTATATTTTTCCTATGATTTATTCATGGAATCACTTTCATTATGTTGAATAGGTGCCATCGCTCTCATTAGCAATTGACCCGCTGATTCTTGATTAAACGGGGTTCTCCAAATACTCCTATCCTTCGCAACCATTCTCATTTCTTGATGAGTCCCTTTCATACAGGATCCGTGTAATAACGGAATCATTTCCCTTCCGCTTCCTTTTATCCTTTCATCTTCAAATCTTCCTTCGATCGCATACATCGTGAAGTCTCTTCTCAGAAAGTGTTAGATTCAGTTATACTTCCTCTTTATTATTACTTTTCTTTACCATAAACTTTTGCATTGTAACTGAAGAATGCTTTTTTTTTAATTAACAATAAAATTATGTACCGAAGATCAATCTTTTGGATGAAATTCGATGGCCACAACGACGATGCTAACTATTACTTTTTAGAATTTCAATTTCAAATTAAATCCTGGTATTAATCAAAAATAAATTCATGAGGCATTACATTTTTTTATGTTTTTCTTATCCATGAGTTCTTTCTCAGTGTTACAGTTAATGGTGTCACAAACTGCTTCCCCAAGTTACGTTCCTATTATACATATACACAAAGATAAAATTAAGTTGCAAAATTCTACTTTCTCTATGCTCTTTAAGGAAATGATGCAATGTGGTTCTATAAAATTCATACGATAAAAGTGATCGCGTACACTCGTGCGGATATACTAGTTGAAAGGGAACATTTTTCCTTTTTTCTGCGCGAAATGCAGCAACCACTTCCTACTTCCACCGACACGTAAGATATGTATCGCCGAAGAACCAGCTTTTTACATATCTTCTTCCCCTACGATACATCGTGTTAAATAAGCTTTACCAATATTTTCCGATTCAAAAGGCCGCACATGGTGCGAAGCGTTTGCAGGTCATACTATAAGGTGTCTACGCACGACTTCAAACGGGACCAGGATAAGGAGACCAGATCTCGCGCGTGCGAAGGAAAGTATCGGCTACGATATCTATTCCTCGAAGCCCTCGTAATCTACCGAAAACCTAAGAAGCTTTTCTAATTGTTTTTTTCAAAAACCTCAAAAATGAAAAGTATCAAAATGCTGAATCTCGAGGTCATATTCAGACATTAAAAAATTGACTATAATCGAGCATTTAGACATCTAACTAATTGTAAGTACCAGTCCTTTGTGGTCCCTGATCTGAGATTACTTATAGAACTAAGGATCGCTGACCTAAGCAATGTAAACGGAAATCTGGCCATTTCTGTCGTCACCCTAAAATTTAATATTTGTAGAAAAAACTCGAATTAAATAACTACATATCATCAGACAATAATTTTTATTATTTTTCCATATCAATAACAGAAACTACTGCTGTAAATTTTCGCTGTATTGCAAATTACAATAAGACCTAGATTTCTCTTTTTCAAAGCACCCTCTGGATGGAACTTCACAACTATAAATCTCTTTGTTTATATTAAAGGACATGACCAAATTCAGAGACATATTCTTGCTATGAAAAATTTTTGCGTCACAAAATAGCGCAAAATATGTATTCTAAACCACGTTACGAATCAAATATGTAAATCACATTTCCACGATTTCGAAATGATTATTGCTGCGCGGATCTATAAATCAAACCTTAACCTACGTATTCCATCAAGAGAGAAAATAAATTCTAAATGATAAACAACGAACCCGTTCATTTTGTCATTAATTCATGGGTGACGCAGCGACTTTCACACGAAAATAATGATTGATGTCTTCATCGCGGTCTTTAAATCGCCTTATTCTTTATTCGAAATGATTAAGTGTTCGCTAATTCAAAAAGCATTAAACGTTTCTTCGTCGCTAAATATTACGATCATTTAGCGTATTGACGTTATATACTTCCTACATGCAAAATGTTAATTCCAATTTCCCATTTACAATTCAATTTTTTTACTTCCAGATCCATCCTGAAGTATCCTGAGAATGCAATTCAATGAAGAAGCCGACACATATTTAGTGGAACTCCATAATATGGGAATGTGTTTCATTTGAATTAAAAACAAAACGCACTGAACAATAAGTTGCAAACATTGCACTATTCTCCCACAAATAAGACGCACGACCGATTTCGACGAATCGTCGTCCTCGTCATGATGAGTGGAATTTGTTTAATTTTTAATCGAATTTCGCCCATTATCCCATCCTGAAAATGCGAATATTTCGATATTTTTTATTTAAATTTTACCTGAGCGCATTGATGTCCTCGTTTCAGTCAAAAGAATTTCACTTCTAATAGGTACGTAAGAAAATGCGCCCATACCTTGGAATCGTTGCGTTGCTGACAGAGCTCCAGTAGTATATATATGCCCGCCGCAATGCGAATACCGGCTCCAAAACGGTGAGATACCTTCACCGTTCCGACTCTTCGGGGGTATGGCATAAATATTTTATTCCTCGATATAAGGAAAACCGTCTCTTTTGGGTCTTCTTTTACGAGCAAAAACGGAGAAGAGGAAATGCGAGAGATGCAGAGACGTTGCCAGGGAAAGAGTCGAGGGAGAGCGAAATGGAGGGAGGAGATTGAGATAGGAGAATATTGGGGAGGGAAAGAGGGATAGAAAAAGAGAGAGAAAGCCCGCAAACACGCGATCCTTAAAGGGAAACACGGAGACGCGAACTCTACGGCATAAAAATATTTTTATTTTTATTTAATTCGCGATGGAGTGGAAAAAGTCGGAGCCGTTTTCCGTAGAGACGACCGTTACGTACGTGCGTGTGTGTGTGTGTGTGTGTGCGTGTGCGTGTGCGTCCGTCAAGCGGGAGGGTATCTACGGAAGTGTTACGAAACGTAGGAAAGGTCGGATCCGAAGACAAATACCGGTTCCGTCCAAGAAGAGAGACTTTTCCTTCCTGGATGCATCATTAACGGGCGACGTATAATGTGAAGCAACTCGATCATTTTCTCGCTTTTGAATCGGAGAATACGTCCGCCCGTTTGTTTCCGCCAACCCGCGAAGAAGAAAAATCGCGAAGTCGGTAGGGAGAGAGATAAGATACCGGTTTTTAACTGATTCCGAGAAGAAAATTGGCGTTTCAAAAAAAAAAATCTCTCTGCGAATTTTATCGACCCGAAGGTTTAAACGAGACGCGCAAATTTCTGTAAAGAGCACGAAGGAACTTGCAGACAATCGCTTTTATTCTTATCATTTGCGTAGGCTTTCCCAAAAAAAATTCCCTTTGAAGTTTTAGCGTCCGAAAGTTTGTTGTTTGTAAAGGGCACGAAGGAATTTGCAAGCAATCGCCTTCATTCTTTAAATTCCACGCTTAATTCAGATAAAATCGTTTTATGTAATCCTCGATGTGAATTGAACGAAATCGAATAAGTGGTTCTTTTATAATTTTCTCTTTTTTCGTTAAAATAAAACTCCAACATCTCGAAGCTTCCTTGGTGGATCATAAATTATTTCATTCTTCCTGTATTTTGTCATTACTCTATTTGTACGGGTTTGAGAAAGTTTGATCTTCATATTAATGTTTTTTCGTCACTACACGCATTAAAATCACCATCAGCACTGTTACGAGGCACTTGTATTTCTTTATCATCTTATGCGATAACCTGTTTACTCATAAGTAAGTATAAAAAAGTATGCTTCAAGGTATATTTTTCAGACGAATCACGTTTATATATAGAAGTGAAATTTAACATTTACATGATTGATTTGTACATAATGAAGTTTACCGTCAGAGCGCAATTGAGCCGTTCGAATCACAAGGGCAGAAGATATACAGATCAAACGTTTTGCGAATTTCAATTATTTATTTATCGGTACTGACATCATTTAAGTCTTGAATAAAGTAATGTGACAAGTTTGGGTTTTAAATTATAGAAACCCTGACTTCAAGGAAATGACATTGGTCTATTCAACCAACCGAAGAGTTAGCGCTACACTTTCGTCCTGCAATTTACCAAACCGGCGCTTAGCATGAAGTGTAATTAATGCATCAAAAACTATCCCCGACATTACTAACTCACTGCTACGGTTCTTCTATTGTGGTATGTCATATGAAGAAAAGTGAAAATCCTGTATCTCTCCTAAAATCCGTCAACGACATTGTATTCCTTGTCTCGCCATAATTCTTGCCGGAATACACGAGGGGTTACTACATAATGAGTTCATCAGGTCATTTTTTATGAAGCGCTGATGTAAAAATAAATTTCGATGCTCAAGCGCTCTCGTAAAACATTTAATCAAAATATCCCCGATTTTCAATTAAATAAACATAAAACTTTTTAAAAACTGAGTGTGAACAACGAGAGAAATCAAACACAACATAAATAATCTTCTGGAAGAACATTTATCGAAAGTCAAAAAAGAGTGGCGTGTTAAAAAAAATCACACACACTTCCGTCACTCTGAGGACCTCAAAGCCCCGAGAAAATTTCGTGGCTAGTCTTAATGGTCTCTCTTTTTCTCTCTCTCTCTCTCTACATCGCAATCAGTAGAAAACCAGTTTTGGTGTCCGGTGTGTACTTCCCTCCAGGCAAGAGTTGATTGCTTCCCACTTCCGTCAATCTTATCTGTAATCTTCTGTCCTTATCTTTGGATTTCATTTTATTCGAAATCACGCCACGAAGCTGGGAACCAAACCAAATTGCGAATGCACGTATTGAAAATATCTGCAAGGGGTTAGATAACTTGCGTTCTCTTTGCTAAAAAAAAAAAGACTAAACACAGCAAAAATAAAATTTGTCAGAAATTATAGAAAATATTTTAGACGATATTCTTCTAGTTTACAATAAGTTTGCCTTTTGTAAAAGGAAATTGGAGAAGATACTTTTGTTTCCTTCATTTAAATGGACACATTTGGCCCCATAAACAGGATGCATTATTATTTTTAACGAATAACGTTAATTACGGGTTTAGTTGCGGTTGTTTTGGAAACTTAAAATAATAACAACCCGGCGTATGAGGAAAGGATTTCAAGTTTTATTCGAACAATAAATTACATTTTAAAAAAAGGACACTGTAAAACCGTCTTAATGCCACTGATGGTTAAAATAATATTTTTTGCATGTCTTTTATGTTTTTACCTCCCCGACAGATTTTAGAAATATTTCGAGAATGCTTTTTGTAAAGGTATTAAAAATTTCCGAAAATTCATACATTTCTGCTTGAAGCGGCGTCCGTCGGAAAATTTCAAAAAATTTTGTAATATCATTTTTTACGTAACCAGGTAACTGAAGTTTTCAATGACGATCAAAGTCTCAATCTCTCTTCCACAGAAAGGGAATTTTTTTGCATTAGGAAATTTTTCGAAAATTCTTTTTGCGATGGGTGAGTGCCGGAAATATTTATATCCCGTTCTGCAAGAGTTTTTTGCCCTCATTTTTCTTGGCGAATGCGTTATTCGGCAAAGGTAATTGTACTTATAAACGGGCTTCGAAAACTCTCCTTCGCGTGCTCAAAAAAATAGGATTCGAAGGAAATGTAACATGTGCATACATGACGTTGGAATTGTGTGTGCGCACCTTTATGGCGTAAAATAAAATATTCCTATAACGCTGTTTTGTATTAGAAATATTATACATACACTTTTAAGCGAAGGAAGCGACATTCGTGGAGAAAATGTCAGATGTGACGTTAGCTCATTAACATTGTTTTTTTTTACTGTGAGGGAAACAGAGAGAGAGAGTGGGAGAGAGTTGTGGCAAGGAAATAAATAGAGCGAAAGCAGAATTGGAAGGCGAGACAAAAGATAATTCCACAAGAGAAGGAAAATTATAAGGAGATTGCAAAAAGAAAAGGGGAGAAAGAAGGAAAGGAAGTGAAACGAGACGAGGATGCACGGGTAAAATGCAAAAAAAAACACGCGACTAAGGCCAAACACGCGCACGCGCGCGTACGCACACGCAGACACGCACGCACTCAAAAGGCTTTATTATCGATGCGGGCGAAAAGATTCCGGAATCAGTTTTCTCTCCCCCAGAGAACAGGTTTTGGGTTGTGACACTGTTCACCGACGGCCATGCTCTTGAGGAAGAAAAATTTCCATTGTATTTTCAGTCGGAAGAAACTTGTCTTCAATGAGAGTTCAAATGCGCGTGTTATTTTCTTCAGGAAGGTCTACCGGGTGGACATAATTTCCGGAGCTGAATCGACCTGCCGAAATTAGCCTTTCTGCGAACCGGTCTTTTTGGAAATCGAAGTATTCACCGCGGGAAATATCTACGCTTAAAAAGGAAGTGTTTTGATGTGAAATACTACAGCTCAAATACAATTTGATGATGTGAACTATGATGGGAATGAACATTCCACGTTAACAACAAGTCTGCTCTTAATGTAGACGCTTCCGTAAATACCTGCTCCCACTTCCATGTGAACTAGGTCCTCTTGTACTCTGTCTTGATGGCCTTTCCCAAATTTAACAATCTTGGAAAATTCAGGGTTATCCTTACGAGAAAATGCATCCTAGTTCCCATTTAACTTCTTGGAGAGGTTGTAAAACAATAAATGGATAAATATCATCGTAAATCAAATGTTAAACCAATTTTCAAATTGTTTTTTTATTGATCTTACCTTGGAAGCATTTAACGCGATGGAGGCTTTGCTTTTCTAAGCTTTTATAACATTCATTAGGAGATTCAAAACCGAGATAGATGCACAATAATTAGGACCGCATGGTATCGTATTCGTTAAATTGTTGTAAAGTAACCAATAAAAAATTACAAAATAAATCATATAAATAGGATAATTGCGTAATGTGCATTAAGTAATGTAAATAGAGGGAGATAATGGGGAAAAACAAATACAAGCGCCAGAAGAATTTTTTCGAAGGAACATGATTTCTAATTGAATCACGGAAATCAAAAACAATGTGTCCAAATTTTGGTGAAAATGAGAAAACAGTGAAACTGCCATATAGAGTATGTATGTACATGTTGCATCTGTTGAAACCATAAAACATATAAGTCCATCGATAACTACTGCTGTAGAAGACTAGAAAAATGTGGAAATCAAAACCAACATAGTAAGTCCATGGACTTATGGTATTTTTGGTTTCTATGGTTCAGTTGGTCTTATTCGTATAGAACATCCATGAACGTTTATCGTCTTTACTGCAAAGGCTGTGGAAAAGGAATTGTAGAAAATACGAGAAAGTTGGGGGTTGTTAAGTTTGATGAAATGTCACAATAACTGCATCACAGATTATTTATATTTAGATGACGTACATTAGGAAGGAAGATGAGAGTTCATTAAATAAAAAGTCAATTTATTCACGACGACCAATTATCTTGCAATATTGAAAAACTGGCGTTACTTCGTTCGACAAATGGGGAGTTAATAATTTTCAGTACGCTGAAATTTAGTTACGAATTAAGGAACCGTTTAAACAAAAAAGTTATATTTATTCGCCAAATTCGATCCCTAATTTTTGGTCGCATTAGGTACTGAATATTCATTCTTCCACGATGTAACAGAGGCGCCGAAGTTATAACAGGTGACGGTATAGTATTGTTTAAATCAAGCAAATGGAAACACTATGGTAAAGAATCTAGATGGTTCCATCAGAATGTTAGGAGCGTACTTAGACCACGGAGAAAATAACACTCCAAGAACTATATTCATTTTTTGATCGATAAATCCTATAGAAGACCGAGAGATAAATGCTGTAATCAACGACATCAGAGCCATAATTCATTTAGTCTCAAATGCATTCGAAAGTAGCACTTTATTTTTAGATGATAAAATCTCTGCAATCGAAATTACAAATAATTGCGGAAACAGAGTCACTATGTTGGGCATGAAATAATGGCCGATGCATTTTTATCTCCAGATCATTCCACTCGATTTATCTATTCACGCTTTGGATATGCAATTACCGCTGAGAAGTTTGGTTCTAAATTTTACTGGAACAGGTTTAACAAGCATATGACTGAATGCCATGCTTGTTGCGTGATCTGCACAAACGTTCCTATTTTTTTATTTTTACCTCCTATAGCAGAAACGTCTGCATTAACAACGTTGGGTGATATCACTTCAAAAACTTAGGTGCATTAAATTAATAAAGTTTTGCATTCTCTTCCCGTCGCTTAAAAATTCAATACCGAGTCGCAGTAATTTTACTTATTCTGAAATAATTTTTACAAGAGAGATTTTTGGTGTTCTAAACCTATGTTTTTAGCGATTTAAAAAAATATCTGCTTAAACCGAACGTCTGACTTACGGGTCAGACGGAAGAAGAGACTGCCTAGTCTCATTCTCGCCCAAATAAAGACGAATGTCTATCTGACTGCCTGACGCGCTAACTCCTGAAGTAAAGCAGTCAAAGGTTTCGTTTTTTCGCCAATTGATTCAGTATTCCGTTTTACACATTTTCTCGGTTTGCCCGTCTGTCTAATTTTGACAAACGCTATTTAACGTCTGATTTCTCTACAATATCAAACAAATATCTAGAATTTAATTTTGAAATGTATGTTTAAACCTTGATTTTACCAAAGCCGTTCGAATTCACCAACTTTCGTTTACCCAGTGTAGTTGCAAAGGTTTTCAGTCGATGGATGGTCTTTCATTCTATTCATTCAAGCGGATAAGAGATTTAAAAGCTTCTATTTCTGGAGGTTAATGGAGTTATACCAGTTCATATCAACTCGTATAACTAAATATACTAATTTAATCTATTGTAAGCCGACCCCCACTTTTCACAAGGGCACGCGAGGAAAATTCCATTTTGGGTGTACATACAGACGTTTTCAGGGATTTGTGGCGAAAAAATACCGAAAAGTATAAATGCCTCAGTTTTATCGCAATTAAATAAAAAAGTAATAACTAAAATTACGACAACACAAATTACGTTATATTCATGCATTCAATACAATTTTTACTAAAAATGTAATTTGTCCCGGTTATGTCCCGCATCCAGCAGTAAATATTTTAACCTCTTTGCTGCCTTTCTGTTCAACGATGTAGTCTATAAGCATGTCAAAATACACCGGTGTTTGGTCAACATTTCCAATCTGACAAAGCAGGTAGTGCTTCTCGTCTCAATTTCATAAGAAAGCGTTGAAATGAGATCAGCTTTTCTTCGTAGTCAGCGGGCAGTTTGTAGGCAATTGATGTACGACGGCGAAGGGTAAATCCCCAACGTTTCATAAACAGCCGTACCCAGTGCCGACTAAATTTTCTGTCGCTTCTATTCATCTTTATATCTCTAGCAATTTCACGAGCTTTTGTTTGAATGATTTCCTGGTTCACGATTTCGTCAATCACGCGCAAACTCCTTGACTTCATGATGGCGTCAGTGCTTGCAGCCTCCAAAAGTTTATCTTTTACTTGAGCAGGCAAGTAGCTTCTCTCTTTTTCTTCTCCAACGTCTCACATTCGACTCATCAATCTCGTAGCGCTATCGTGCAGAAATATTTTATATTTCTTCCGCATATGCTATCACTTTTCTCTTAAAGTCCGCAGAATAATGTGTTCGTCCCATTATGGTATTATTTAAAAAATACTGAAAAATTCGCAAAAGTAAATTACAAAAATTTACGCTGGCAGAGGCAGGAGGAATTGACGATTGGCTCGGAGAATCCTAGGATTACACGCATACTAGAGATGGCTCGGGAGTGAATATATCGAAACATTTATTTCTTCCTATTCAATCACTGTGATTATTTTTACATACATTTGAAGTAGATTGTTTACTTATACATTAATACACATATCTAGAGTTATAATGTAACTGCAGGCACTACTGCATTGATTACTTTTTCGTTCATTGATTTTTAAGACCCGATTCTAAGCCGTTGGGCAATTTTTAAGGAAAAAAAGGTCGTCATAATCTATTATATACAGTACATCTTGATTTTTTGACATCTACCATAAAAAACTTTTGCATCGACTCTCACAGTTTCACACATAAAGAATGCCTTTTTTGCATAACTGACATTTCCAAACCCTAAAACGATACAATAAAATCTATATATAATAATTCTCAAGTGCCCCCCCCCCGTATCTCAAAAGCCGTTTGTCTTACAATTAGAGATATGCGGTAAATGCGTTTTGTTTCTACAAACTAGGAGGTCCCTAGAAAAATATTTTCATTTTCATAAAGTCCCGGGTTCGAATCCAGGAGGCAATTATATATTCCCATAAGTTTACACGGGATTTTTGATTTTTCAGAGTGCAAGGTTTTTCATTCATTCATCAAAATACGTAAATATTAACCGATATTCTTCGTTTTTGCTTTATTCGACTGCAAAAACTCTATACTATCCTATTCTTGCGATGTTTACAAGATAAAAGATCTTACTCTTCCAGAAACTCAATAGGGAACATTTGCTCTGATTAACTTCGATTTTCCAATGTTGACACCATGCTGAAAGGGCGTTTAAATCTTCCTGAAGCGATTTTTGGTCATCCTGACTCGTTATCTCCTTATATAAAACGGTATCATCTGCGAAAAGTCTTATTTTACAGCGAACTACCGAGCAGATATCGTTTATATATATCAGGAATAGCAGTGGGCCAATAACACTTCCCTGTGGAACACCTGATGCGACTTTTACCGGGAATGAAGATTTCCCATCAATAACTACTATCTGTTTTCTGTTGGAGAGGAAGTCTTTTACCCAACTCACGATATTAGGGTTTATGCCGTACTTTCCTAGTTTTCCTATTAATTTATTTAATCAAAGCAACTGAATCTTCATTTCATCGTTTGAATGCTGGAATCTTACCTTTTTGTAAGTAGAACCATCATATTACACATCCATAATGCTTATTAAAGCAAATAGGCTCACGCATACATTTTAAATTAGATGATAATAGGGACGCACGTTATTTTGTAAACACATTATATGGTTATCTTCTCTTCATTAATAATCTAAATAAACGGTTGCATTGACGTCGCCTTTATAGTAGGTCCTGTAAGAATTTAAAAGCAGTCATTAATACATAATTGAAGGAAGTGACTGTTTGTGAGTTTGTCTATAAGGGTGCAACGATAACCATTGGAACTAAGGTAAGGTAGATTTTTAAAATTTGAATATACCGCGATATTAAACCAGCATTGAGTAACTCTGTGACATTGTGACCACGTAATTGCTCTAATATATTGCTGTAAAATCGCAGAAAATTAAAAAATGCCAAGGGGTAGACCAGCGAAAAGGAGAGCTATTAGCCCAGCTACAGCTGCCAGAGAAAGGAAGAGGAGACGCAGATGAAACGAAAAGTATCGTAGGAAAAAGAGAGAAAGAGACGCGGAAGCCGATAGGATTGTCCGTGAATATGAGAAGCGTAGAACGCAGGAAAGACAGAGGAATTCGGAAGCACGCAGGATTGACCGTGGAGAACGCAGGAAAGAGCGAGGGATGCGGCCGCTCATGGAATTGCCCGTGAAGTTGAGGAGCGGAGAAGGAAGACAAAGAAATAGGGAAACAGGTCAAATGAATAGGGAGCAAAGAAGATCTAACCTAGTAGGACCGAACTATTTAGATTATCTGCAAGCATAGCTG
The DNA here is from genome assembly GCA_036926305.1 of Uropetala carovei. Classification (NCBI taxonomy): domain Eukaryota; kingdom Metazoa; phylum Arthropoda; class Insecta; order Odonata; family Petaluridae; genus Uropetala; species Uropetala carovei. Next base: position 1,183,635 of record JAXCHB010000298.1, read on the forward strand.
CAACGGGCTGCTAGTAAGATAAAAATTATGCATAAGATTTTATCCTGATAAGCATAATATGATTTCATATCAAAGGATTGGACGAAAATGGTGTTACCTCGGTAGAAAATGGGTTTTTAATTCCAATTATAAAGGTAAAATTCGTTAATTTGTAAACATTCTGTTGTTAAGCTACGCTCGAGAAAATAGATCGTCACGCTCGAAACTTAAGCCGAAGATGAAAAGACACGGAACACCCCATAACTTTGGTAGTAGCGTATCAAAACGAAACATGCTTCACGTATTAAGTCCACAAAAAAATGCCGTCTGCCATAGCGAAAGTTTTTAAAAAAGCATGCCTGGCTGGCAATGGCTTTGCGTCACTCTTAACAGCGGTCGCAAGTTTTTCCGTGGGTCACACAGGGACATTTTGGCTCGTTCAATATTTTTTCTGTCGTCAGACGGCGATTTCTTGAAGCCCTTTTCTCCTCCTCCTCGCCTCGATGAGAGATTTCTCTCGCGCCTCGATAGCAAAATCTATCAATCGTTCCATCACAGGAAATTTAAATATTAAAGTGACTGGATTCCCTTCCTTTAAATTCTAATGATGAAGGTATTTCAAAAACAACGCAGTACTTATTGTCAGTTATTTTTTCAATGTATTCCCTTATTCATTATCAGAAAATAATATACTTCTAAGGCTATTCAGATATTTATGAAAATGATTTCCTTGAATACTTGTAGGAGGAGGTCGAAAACGTTTATGAAATAATTAAAGATGGTATACAGCCATTCCTCACACTACGGCGGTAATTTCCTCAGTGAAAATGCGTCGTTGTGAGAATTCTCTTTATTTGAATGATCCCATTTTAACAATTTTCTAATTATTTAAATAATGCTTTACCGAAGACTCTCGGGCCATAAATCCATCTTATGAAAGAAAAGAAATTGTACAATCACTGTAAAATATTTTCAAACACGGTGAATAAATTTTACATCAAAAATATTTTTTTTAACACAGTTGACGAAGAAAGGTAAACTACGAACGTACACGCGCGACGCGTGTCGAGTCTTCTTTTTTTATTTGTTTATGACCCAACACAAAGCGGTAAGAGTTTCCATGCTGAGTAGCAGGAACGTGTGGTGCGAAAACGCGTTAACATCGTTAATTGCGAATCAGCCACGTCGTAAGTGCGATGAAATGCGAATGTTATAGCGTCGCAACAGTGAAATGTTTTCCTTCGATGTGTCGTAACGTGAAGTGTTGCTGTAATGTCATTTCTTGTCAGTTCAAGAGTTGAGTCGTTTTTAAACAAAGTAATATATTTGCGATAAGTGAATTCACCGATTAAAACCACGCCAAATATGAATCCGGGGTTTTAATTTTGCACATACTGACATAAAATACATATATTCAACCGTGTACTGATTGATCCAGGATGGTAATTTTAAACATCACCTCCACTTCATTCCCAGAAAATAATCCTCCAGAAGAGCCAGGTTCATTTCAAAATCAATTTCTCCCTCCTTCTGTCTTTTATATCACTGCCTAATTTCACGGCGCATCCGTTTTAAAAAATTTAAGATATAGCATAGATACCGAAACATTGTCACGTGCTATTTTTGTTGAAAAGACGAACTTAGTAGGTAACTGTAGGCATCGTATTGTCTTACGCGTTGAAATATCCTAGGACAAGGTAAAAATAGCCAAATACTGTTATGAAATTAATATTAGCAAGGGAACAAATAAAGGATATAATCAACTTGTAAAAAATGTGTTCTTATCTCGTCTTTGTCTAACTATTTTCTCCTTGAAAAAATAATAATATTTCTGGCGAAAATTATCAGATTTTTAGTGTGGCTTATCTCTACAGAAACGCAAGTTAGAGACTGATATTTCCTTGGATCGAACTCGGGTGTGTGTCAAGTTACTCCTATTATTTAAATTTAAGGTTGTTTATAAGAAACACTAGAAAGCAGGGGAAAATTTCTGCCTTTACCAGAAATCTGACTCGAGTCTTCCCCTTGCCGGGCATAAATTCTACCGTTGAACTACCGAAGTAAGCCAATAAAATAAATAATAAAAATTAACACATATATTAGACAAAGCCGTAAATATTCTCATATTTATAAAGAAACAGAATTTTATACGACCTGATTCTTACACTGAGAAGTTAAAAAGTGACCTTACTTTTTAGCACGACGTCGCCAAATGTAATGAAACAAAAACAAAAATTATTTTGATAAATATTTTCGAATTTTTGCGTCGACTTTCTCATCCACTGATCATAAAGCGTTCGCATCATAAATAATATGTTACTCGATTATTTTTCTTTTAAAAATAAACTATAATTTACGTCAAAATGAGAAACACTATGAAAAGTTTGTGTTTTACCCTTCATTGATGTATGATTTATCATTTTACAAGGGCTTATTCCAAAATTTTAATATCTAAAAGCGAGCGTAAATTTATAGCACAATATTCTGGAGATTACATTAAACTTTTGTAACTATTAACTTAGAAATCACACAATTTACATTCGGTAATCCGTCACGCATTTTTTTAAACAGCTGCACATAAAAACTTCCAAGGCGAAAATTTTCCACACAGGCCATTTAACTGCAACCCATACCCATGTAAACGCCAACAAATGCAACGACATTCATAAAATAACTCGCGGGAAAATTCGATCAAGCGTAAAACAATAATTCAACCCGACCCTAACGCCGTTGACTCACCAAGTGCTCCTCTTAGGTGCGTCAGGCACTGCAATGAGAAGAACAGCAAGAATCCCGTGTTTAAGGTCATCGAAGTTGCAGCGGAGACCATCCCTTCCACTCTTATCGTCCAGATAGAACACCTCCCTCGTCCTCTGCTAGAAGAAAGCCGAAAATCCCGCACGAGGCGGGAAATCCACGAAAACAAACAAACTGGGTCGAATGGGAACGTGGATCACTAGGAAGACCGTAATCCTTCAATGTGACGTGATAATCGTCTCTATCGGAACGTCGACGCGGTTCTGCAATCCCTCGAGAAACGACACTGAAACGGGCATTTCCTCGTGTACGACGGTGGTGGCGCGGGTGTGCTCCGCTCGAATCCCCCAACCGGGAGTATTTGCGTACTAAGTAACCGTATCACATTCGACAAGACCCTCTAACTTCAGCCTCCGACCCCTATAAGTTCACAAGTGGCACTCCCGTAAGTTTCAAGACTCCGGAGCCTTCCTACCATGCTGCGCCCCCTACCTCTCTCCTCCCCGCCCCTCACCTTCGAACCGACACGCCAGCCGCCAGGGAAAAAGTCCCGTGTAGAATGAGAGTGAGAGCCGTGATGGGTGGGGGGTGGGGGAGTGGGAACGAGTGAGGAGATCGAAAGGGGAGGGGGAGGAGGAAATAAAAGAAAGTCGACGTAAAAATTGCGCGTGCGGATTGCGAAGTGGTAAACATGGCGAGATGTCCGAAAGAAGCGGCGAGGAGGAGACGTGAGAGGTCGAGGAAGGATGAAAGAGAGAGGGTCGCGTGAGATTTTAGGCGAAAGCGTACTATTTGACTTTTCGCATTCCTGCATAATCGACAAGGCCTGCGAAAAACGTGGGTGAGTTCCGTTCAATGTAGGCAAATTTGACGTGAAACCCAGTGACCAAGGTGTGACGAATGACCGCGAAGAGAAGAGAATGGAAAGAGAAAATGAATTTTTGAGGACGACCTGCGGAATTAGTCCACGAGAGAAAATATAAAATACTGTCAAATTCCACAAAAAATGAGAATATTTTTGAAACCGGAGAAAAATTCTGCTCAGGCAATCTCACAATTTGAGGAGTTTTCTTCGATGCTTCTCTTGGAGGACATCCGTTGGGGCCGGCAGATACTAGCCTGGATAGTCCGGTCACAACTGAGAAAAAGTCCGCGTTCTAGTAGGCTCAAACGTAAATCTGCTAAGATAGTTCAGTCGTAAAATATCCGCCCGCCGTAGCAGAAAATACGGGTTCGATTCCCGATCACAAAATATTTTCTCATGTTTCAAAAATATACCCAGCTTTACAGATTACGCCTGCCTGCGTAAGATCTTAAGATCGCTTTATTCCATCAATTTCCACAATTTTTAGCTGTTAGATTCGCATCAGGGCGAGATAGTTTTAGCAGTTTGTTTTTCCAATGAATTATGCAACGCTTAGGAAATTTCCGGCAGATAGCTCGGAATAGCACGTTGTTTCAAACTGTTTAAAAATTAAATAAATCAAAAAAATTAATTCTAAAATGACTGTATTAATTATTTATTTAACATTAACACCCTTTAGATCAACTGGGAAATATAAAGTACAGGAATCCAGTAACGCTCGTCCGAAAAATCCTAATATCTGAAACAATCGCGTTTGTAGTGACACAAGGTTAAACTTCTAACAGCTGATTGCATTTCTCTTGCTAATCTTGAAACCATCACTTTACAAAGAAAAGGTAAACATCTTAGAATAGGTCCGTGTGATATAAACACATTATAATAAGAGAATCCTAATGAATGAGTACAAAATTAAATGCATTAATTTAATGTTTATATTTACCAGCTAAATAGTCTGTATAGAATTAAAAACATCATATGAGAGCATTCGTGTTAGGAAAGGATATCAGAAAATCTACGAGAAACGATGAAAGATATGACGTTTTCGTGCGGGAATTGAACGCGTAAAAGATGAGAGTAAAGAGAAACTTTACCGAGCTCTGTTTATATAAGGGATAGGGAACCTGCGACCCCCAAGATGCGTTTGTGTTGTCCGCGTACTGTTTAATTTTCTTACTTAAATACCTAATAAATTTAAAAACAAATTCAAAGATTTTTGTGAAAATATTTACAATAAATAATTTACTATTGAAATGCTTATCCTAAAAACCTTATTTAGACTTTAAAATCCAATCTGGCCTGCCAGTGTGGCCCGCCATGTACGAAATTTTGCTCAAACTTGCTTTTGTGCAATCGTCTTTATAATGAGATTTAAGTAGAAGAGTTTCACGCAGCCACAATTTATCCTGAATTACAAAGGCTGTTGTCTTCAGATGGAATTCTTCCTATGCCGTAGAAAGACAAATTTAGAGGAATTTAAAAAATAAAACAAATAAAATGTTAAGTATACAAATAATTTGTTAAATTTTCGTTAGTTCTCTCCTATTATCTATTACATTTTCTTCTTTTAGAATTTCCTTTATATATAGGTATTGTATATAAACACACCATATTTACTAGCATATAAGCCGAGTCCAATGTTAACACGATTCCAAAAATTTGAAGAACTAAAGAATACGTACAAAACGCATTTACTGTCTAAATGTCTGTAACTTATGACCATAACGCAGGTAACACAAGAGCGGGATACACCATTTCGACGATATTTCCCAATATATTGGGATCTACGTCTTGAAACAATTATATATACCATTTTCTATCGTAAGATTTTTGTCCTCTTGGTTTTTTTTAGCGATTATCTAGGATGATTCTTTGAGCATATACCATTCTTCATACATAGAGATGATGTTACGGGTGAACATAGACCATAGACAGAGTTTCATACAGAAGTGCTTAAGTTTCTGGATTTGGCATCTCTGCGGACACAATTCATTAATAGGTAAGTGCGATATTTGTCATAAGGTTGAAGAACAATCAACATGAGGCCACGATCAAGAACAAGCTCTTCTAAAAATATATTTTTTATTAACAAGTCTTATATATATATATATATATATATATATATATATATATATATATATATATATCTGAGTTTCGAGTAAAATACCCGAGCATATAAGTCTATTCGGTAACTTGCTGTCTCATTTGGAATAAAGTCTTTTTATATCTGCCCATAGGGGATAGAATGAACAAGTGATAAATAAACAGTTTCCCTTTCTCCCATAAATAAATCTGATACAGCTTCCATGGTCTCGAATAAATTTTGGAGTGTTACTCTTTGTTCAATATTCATTACATTTTTTCCTCCATCGAACGCTGTGACAGCATATTCATATTGCTTTACATGTAAATCCTTTTGGTGCAGCCTAATATACTAAAATCTTACGAGTTCCATTGTAGCATATGATGTGGCTAGGTGTTCATAGAGTAGTCTGTTTATGAGGCTATGGTCGCAATGATGATAGTTCAAGATGTGTACGTTATCTCAGCGTTAATCCAAAATATCAACATAAATAAATTCATGGCTCATGGTCAAGCTTAAAAAACAAATGTCAGTTACATCGTTATTTTTATGCCTAGATGATTTTAAACTTTGATTAAAAGTACATACTTACATAATCTGCAGGTCATTTTCTTTGGGCAACTTAAAGCGCAAGTAAAACACGGGTGAAATTTCAAGCATATTCAAAAAGCTAATGAAAATATAATAGTCACCCTTAATTAAAAACATATAGGGCGAAAACAGTTCCATCGCGATTAAAAATTTAAAAAATAATGCCCTATTGTTATACAAGTCCATCTATTTTTGCCATCGTAACCTTACAAACTCTTTTGTTATCGACATGAAAAATGTTCCTCAAGAGTCGTTTCCCAATTAAAATTTCTCGTTTCTTAGAAAATAGACCATGCTTTTCATAGAACTCACGTTCGAGTGAGAAAGGAAGGACGAACTACGCTTGCATCACGCGAGACGAATTTGCTTAACAAACAAATGAACTATTATTTTATCGATTTATTAAGTTTTTAACAGGCATTCTTTGCACCATTTGATAATTTACCTTAAGGGCCACTTTCAATATTTTTTTATTTCAATGGCACTTCGAAAGATGCAAAAATACAATTTTAAATTTCCATTTAAAAAATAATCACATCGTCTGCTTATACAGAAATATACGTATCTGACCATTCTCTTTATTTTTTGTAAGATTGTTTTCATGGCTCAATTGACGTTTATTTGTATTTTGTACCTATATGATTTTGATGAAGATATGAATTATGCAAACTGTTCTTCGCACGAGTTTTAAATTTCATTTCCACAGCTCCCCAGGCCACAAAACAGGGACTGTGTTCAAGGTTTTGCGGGTCATATCGTTGAGCTTCATCGGCGATTCGAAGCATTTCCGTTTAGGGCGAAAATCTTTCGACTTTCCATCGAGATAAGACGCAATACTGCTGCAACAAGTTTCCATTTCAGAGGTCACGGCTAAGAAAAAAAAACCGGATCAAAGAGCCGGTTTTCGCAAAACCCCTAAAAAGTGGAACGAGTGCCTCTTAACTTCTGACCTAAAATGCATACTGGTTCCTTTCACTGCTAATTTGGTGTGTAAAAATACGCCCATCCAACGCGGGAAATTGATTTTATAAAGTATATCGAAACCGCGAATTATTCCAGAATTATTCCCTAATGGTAATGATTATTAGGCGTTCTTTACAAAATTAAAATATGAACGCCTTATGCCCAATTCATGTCCGTCCTCATGTTTCATCTGCGAAACTACTGAACGGATTTTCATAAAATTTTGCACTAAGAAATTTTGGGAAAAATTATAATTGAATTATATAAATGATTCGAATGACCTAATCAGAGATGTCACTTTACTAGAACAAAAAACGAACTTTCCCTCATATCTCATACAATATTGGTCATAACAAAAAAAGGTCTTCAAATAAACTTTGTAGAACTCGTCAAATAGAATATTTATTGCTAAATACAATTTTATCGGGGGAATAATCTTTCTCAAGAAAATCAAGCAGGAAAGTTGTGAATAACTTCTAAAATTTATTTAACGTTTTTCAAATTTTTGTTAAAGAAAACAATCTTCGTGGTAAATGACGTAAACAAGGTCTGTTGTAAGTACGTGAATACGTTTAATTTCCTTTTGTGCGTACACAGAATACAGTAAGAGGAAGAAAATGGATTATATACGACGAAGCAATGAACATAAATGCGCTTATTTTCCTAACGTATACACATATCGTTTGTAAGTGAAAAGAAATGGATAATTTACGACGAAGGAATGAATCTGTACGTCAAGATTACAGTACTATTGCTCAGATCAAGTGAGGCACGTTTAAAATAAGTTTCGATCGTTTTAATAATTACTGCTTATCAGAAAATAAACCGGTAAAGCAAAGCCAAAACTAAGCCATTTATATTTATTTTTTGACAAGATTACATAAATCGGGAAGAACGCATGATGCGATCACTTTTCCGCTCTTATCGTTTATATTTAAGAAAGATATGGAGCGGGTTAAATGCAACTAAAGGCTGAAAAATTGCAAGAGATTCAACGAATCACAAATACGAGGTAATCTAATATAAACGATCAATCTTATATCGTTGTCATAAACTGTCCAGTATGTATATATTTAACCTAAAAATCAAGCGCAAATTGTATTAATTTACCAACTAAAGTCTTTTTCCTGAGTTCTGATGTCTTCCCGTATCATTAGCAGTGTGGATGAATTTTTAATTATAGTCGATCCATTCTATCATTCATTCTGGCGTAATGCGAGATTTCGATGGTCCTTTCACGTTGAAATTTGCTGATTTCCTAGGATTATTCAAAATTTCTGTTAAATTCCCAAGGTTACCTAAGGCTTCTAGGAATTAATATAGGAAAAGTGGCTTGTGTCGACTAACTGGGACCACATTGAAAACTGACGGCGACGCTGACCCCTCGATCGTCATTAACTCGGGTTAGAGGCCCATACCTCGAGGCCCATCCTCAAATTCGAGCTCAGGTGTCTTTACCCTGTCAGCAGGGGGGCACTAGCCGACCACGTCTTTTGCAGTAAAATTTAAACTATTTTATGTTGTTAACTTAGTGCGATTGTGACTCAAGCAACATATTCGGGTGAATGCGCTGATCAAGAGTGTCTTTTTAACGGAATTCTACGATAAATAATAACATATTTACGCTCACATCTAATCTTGACGCCAAGGAATACCAACCTCTTAAGAGTTTTCGTACGGGATTGTAATGAAAGCAGACATTCGCGAGACGGTGCGGATGGTGTAATGCTTAGTAGCTATATGGTTTATGTCTAAAGATTGTATACCAATTCTTTCTAATTATAATTCCAAAAAGAATGAAAAGCCGAGTTTTACGTGCTACCTTATGGGAAATGAAAATGCCTTCCTTGGAGTCGAACCCAAGACTTCTTTCAAGATTTTTTTGCCATCACCTTAAAATATGTATATCGAGCACACCTGCCACATTTAGAGTTTCTATATCTTTTTTTATCTACTTAATCGCATTTTTATATGATCACCAACCAACCAAAAAAATTGTCTATTACACAGTCCAACAAATGAAAAGTTTTTTTTTGTTTCCTCTGCTAAAATAGGTGTTTCTTATAGACATTTTTGTGCTGAATACTAATCTGTTTTTAAAAGTTTTGTATCACGTATACTTTTTGAGAAATGAACATAGTTGTGTTTACCTTAAGAAAAGTGAAATATGCCTTCTCTTACCTAAAATATTTTGGCTGATGACTTCCTCTTGTAGGATGACTGTGGAATTTCTCGGATGAGACACCAACAATAATCAGCTAACATGTAAGAATTCCACTTTCCTTTATATCATTGTTCCATGGTGGAAATATCTTGGTGGAACCTTTCTCCATGTTCGTCACTGACCTCACCCAAATTGGCAGGAAAAAAATGCAGATGGGAATCCAGATAATGTAATTTAAGGGACATATTACAACCTAAATTATGATATGCCTGTAGCATTGCTGCCACAATATTTTCGTAATTTGAAGACTTCACTTTTCCCGAAATATTTTCTGTAACCTGCTTAAATCCAGTCCAGGCAGCACGTTCCTTCTGGTTTAAAGATTCTTCAAATTTTGTGTCTGAAAGTAGTTGCCTAATTTGAGGGCCAACAAAAATGCCTTCTTCCAGTTTGGACTCGCTAATCTTCGGAAATTTACTATGGAGGTACGGAAAACCTGGACCATCACGATTCATTGCCTTCACGAAGTTTTTCATAAACCCAAGCTTTATGTGTAATGGTGGCAAGTATACTTTTTGTGGGTTCACCAATGGTTTATTTTTAATATTTTTTTTCCTGGCGTTAAACATTCACGATCAGGTCACTGCTTAACCACGTAATGATCCTTTTTCGCTCTACTATCCCATTCACAGAGAAAACAACAGTATATCCACTTTGTAATCCAAGAAGAATTCCTATTACCTTAAGGTCACCACATATATTCCATTTATACTTATCATAATTATTTTTTTCTAAGAGGGACTTCATATCTTTATAAGTTTCTTTCATATTGACTGAATGTGCAAGTGGGATGGATGGCTTAGTGTTACCATTGTGAAGAAATCCAGCTTTCAAACTTATTTTTGATGAGTCAATGAAAAGCCGCCATATTTCTGGTTTATGATCTTGTCCCAGGCATTTCATTAATCCATTTACATCGAGAAAAAATCGAGAAAAAATCGACTGAAAAAATAGCTTTTTGCAATTTAAAAAAAATGGAGGGTGATGGAAAAAAACGGATTGCGGATTTGTTTTCAGCGTGCCGAAATCATAAAGAATCACCCTTCAAAGTTCAGGAAACAAAAATGCTGTCGAACAGTGTTATTATATGTGACTAGCGTAATTTCCCGTGAAATATTACAGGTAGGCGTGAATTGAGTATTAGGTTAAAATAAAATAAAAATTAATGACACCAACTTTTATGTACACCAAAACGCAAAAAGAATATGAAATCCACATAATCGAATGTTCCAGAGAGTAATAATAGTCATGGACATATAAAACACGATTTTATCACAATTTTATCACGACGAATTGAATAAACGCGTAAAAAATCACGAAAAATATTACTTAAACCTAATTTTTGGCTTTTTTTCGAATGAGATTTGAATTTCTACGATATGGAAATTCATTTCCATACTTTTTTCGGAATAACTGTGAAAATACTGCGTCGATATCTCATTTTTTAAATATTTGAAAATGCTAAAGAAAAAGGCCTCGCTTCGTTTCAGCTCTGCCCATATTATTCAAATGGAGAAAAGATATGCTCCTGAAGTCAAACCCAGGACTACTATGTACACGGCGAGCAGTTTCAAATTGAAAAGTTGAATAGTCAAGCGATTCCTAAAAGTTTGATCGAAAAAGGTTGTAAAGCTTTTTAGTTATGAGCGGTTTTCCTTTTCACCCATCTAACACCATATAGAAAACAAGCGTTACACAACTCCGCACCGTTTCGCGAATATCTGCTTTCATTACAATCCCGTACGAAAACTCTTAAGAGGTTGGTATTCCTTGGCGTCAAGATTAGATGTGAGCGTAAATATGTTATTATTTATCGTAGAATTCCGTTAAAAAGACGCTCTTGATCAGCGCATTCACCCGAATATGTTGCTTGAGTCACAATCGCACTAAGTTAACAACATAAAATAGTTTAAATTTTACTGCAAAAGACGTGGTCGGCTAGTGCCCCCCTGCTGACAGGGTAAAGACACCTGAGCTCGAATTTGAGGATGGGCCTCGAGGTATGGGCCTCTAACCCGAGTTAATGACGATCGAGGGGTCAGCGTCGCCGTCAGTTTTCAATGTGGTCCCAGTTAGTCGACACAAGCCGGAAAAGTTCCTAGAAAACGAAATTTAGATTCACTGGAAATGACATCAAGTATGTGAAAGTAAAATGCGCGTGCATGAACACGAGCAATTAATATTAAGGTGCGCAAAGTTTTCACGAAGCGGACCCCATTTTTAGTAACGAATTTATCATGAAATAAGACTTTACCAGTTACTTTGGAGAAACTTTGGTACATATTACGTTAGTGATAATCGAGTCTAAACGATTTCTTAGTGCCAAAATCTCACAATAAAATGTATTGTGACTATAATTTAAGTTAACAAATGCCAAATTATTTGCACTAAATCTGACGGATAGTTTCGTGGCGTATCATATTTTTGTGTGAAAAACTTTAACATCGCCATTCTTCACGTCATAATTGTGGCGCTCAAAAAAAATATTAAAATCTTACAGGTGAGTATCATGCTCACTGTCTTTCGCCCAACAGATGATCTAAGTAGATCAATGGCTTAATGACTACAGGAGCTGCCTGCTGTACCTATGATAAGCAAAAATCTTTATGACGAAAGTTAATAGAAGAAATAAATCTCAGTGAAAAGTTTTTTAAAATCTTTTTGGTGCCATTGACAAATAAAGTTTTCATTCATTTGTTTAAGCACTTGTAAGATGCAGTAAGAGTTGCTACAATTATATTGACATTTTCGTTGGAGAGGGCGAAATTCCTTTAAACCGTAACACAAAACTCTTAATATACATGTGTGGCACTGAAAACTGAATTTTTATAGTAAAGAGACACTTTTTATCTATTAATATTATATTTACCATTAAAATTCTAGCCATTTATATAAGTTACGATAAACCTGTAACGACGACCTCGAGGAAATGTTCAATGGCTTCAAAAGTGGATAATAAACTCAAATAAACTTGGGAAATGTGGAAACAGGTGAAAAAATCTACTGGGACCTGGAATCGAACCCATGACTTCCACTTGCTCGGGCGGGTATTTTACCACCGAACTACCGTAGCAGACTAATTGCTCTGTTTTAGAACGGGAATATTTTCTTAGGTTGGGACCAAGCAGTAATGCTAGTATCAATCAGCCCCAACAGATGTCCTGAAGGAGATACATAAAAGAAAATTCCTACCCTCTCAATGGTGAGAATGCCTATGTTATAAATTGCTATAGTGCGTTTCCCGACGTCGTACGGGTCAGATTCGCAGTATTCCGTCCGCATTCGGGTTATTTCGCTTAGGCTACGACCCAATGTTGCCACATTTCGAATTTCGCTCATTTCAACAGCAGCTGTGGACGAGTGAAGTTCTGAGAGCAATCGTGTCAACAGCGCTCGTCAAGAATTTTTGAAAGGCGTGGGAAATTTAAGACCTCTTATTGGCTGACACTTTCTCCCCCTCACCCTACAAGTCTAACCGTAGACACGCCTCACCCGTACGATCTCTGGAAACGCAGTATAGCTTGGTCCCAACCTAAGAAAATATTCCCGTTGTGAAACGTGGGAATTAGCCTGTTTCGGTAGTTCAGTGATTTTTTCACATGTTTCCACATTTCCTTTCATCACAGCTTATGCATATCGCATAAGGATCTTCGGATCATTAATTTCCATCAATTTATCAAATAATCTTAATAAGAGATCGACTTAAGTAATATTCATAACAGATTCAATTAGAAAGTGGAGCATAAATTCGAAAGAAAATGGATAATTTTTGTAACTCTACCCACTGATGAATTTCGTGATGTGGATAAAATATTTTTATGATGAAATGAGAAAATGAAGACTGAATAAGCGTAATAAGGACGGGCTCGCTACAAAAATATTATTTTCTCTTTATTTTGCAAATCCGTAATAATTATTTTAAAGACGTTTCCTCATTCTTTAATCTCTGGTAGAATCACAAATTCCTTCGCCGCGAAGGTGGATGTAGCGTGATAACTCGAAGAATCATGATTTAGAGCTTTTTGAAAGTAAATACATTACAAAGCCATTAAGAGATATGTTAAGGGGATTTTGATGTGAAGAGAAAAATAAAACGAAATGTTTACTTACAGATCTATAAATCTTGATCCATGCAAATATTGCATAATGAAATCCGCTAAAGGAAAGAAATGCATCTTTTGGTTGAAATCAGGCGATTAAATTTCTTGCATGAAACACCAATAAATAATGCTTTGCGATGCAAAATAACAGATTGCTCGCTTCATTTCAACTCTGCCCATGTTATTCAAATGGAGAAAAGATATGGTCTTGGAGTCAAACCCAGGTCTACTATGTACACGGCGAGCAGTTTCAAATTGAAAAATTGAAAAGCCAAGCGATTCCTGAAAGTTTGATCGAAAAAGATCGAAAATCTTTTCAGTTATGGGTGGTTTTCCTTATTCTATCATTTAACTCCATAGAGCAGTGGTGCCCAACCAGTGGGCCGGATGCGGCCGACTAATTTTATGCGGCCCACCGCATTTCTTAGTTTTCAAAACTTTTTTATTTATTTTCATTAACTACCAAATATTATTTTCAATGTATCAAAATCTGTTAAGATATATAACGTTGAATTGCGATCCCTTAGTATATAAATATTTCTCAATTCAAGTAAGTTCTTTTTATAATTATAAAATCTTTTATATGCGTTCGCCCGATATTTATTTACATATGTATGTACATATATATTTTGGGTAGACCATTTTTTGTTCCCTCATATCTCTTGAACGAATGATCGTAAAGAATGTTACATTATTTGAAAGTTTATGGCTTGCAGATGGTTTTTTGCCCATAAACAATTTCGTATCTCATCTAGATGTTAAACTGTGAATTTTCAAACTTTCTAAAAGTCTATTTGGTAGTGGTTGCTCTGCTGGTGAGTCTGGGGGCGTTTTAGTAGCAAGAAATTGAACTACTACATATTCACAGCATTATGTGCCTCAACGTTGCAAATGATAGCGGGAAATTTGGATTTCAACTTGAGTTCTCATTTTGACCAATATATGGCGAGAGAAGTTATAACGCTTAATTGTACGAAAATTGTAGCTTATTTCTATTATGTCATTTTATACCTCAATAATGTTCACTTGTTCTTACTTGTTAATATTGTTTTTGATTTTTTCTCAAAGATATTTCTAAGATTGAATTCTATCATGATTTTTAGTATTGAAATGTTAACGCCAAAAAGCTAATTCAAATTTTAGTTTCACGCATATGGTGCCTAAGAATCTCTAGGTAACTTATGATTTAACTATATTCAATTGGCCATTTCCATTGCGTCCCACCGAAGGGTTCACTTCCACCAATGCGGCCCACCATGCAGAAAAGGTTGCCCACCTCTGCCATAGAACGTTCCGACGGACGGACGGACCAACAGAATTAGGATATTATGTATATAACTAGCAGAAGTGCCCGTTGAATTTCAACGGATTTAGTGAATCTACTACAGCACAACATAAAACACTAGTTAATTTTATTTCATATCATATCACTCACGTGATCCAGCTTTGTCAACAATGCTCAGCCATAAATGAAGGGAGCCATTAAACAAAAGATATTTTTGAAAATATGAATGGCACATTGTCAGCATTTAATAAATCTCACAAAAATGCTAATTATACCGTTATCATATTATTTGTATTATATTGAAAGTTGATTTAAGTCACATGTCTAGTTTGCCAGAGGGTATGTAGACTTTAATGTTACAATCGCTCTTTCATTTTACCAAATGACAAAACACATGCATTAATACTCTAAAATATTATGTGCTTGGTTTGCATGGCATGTTGTTTTCGTTGTTAGAACAAATCTTTCTCTCATTCGCTATATCTTCCGCGGGACACGATAACCCGGCTATATAGTCCAAAATATCGGTCTAATTGTAAAGGGTTTAAAGACACTGTCACCACGATGTTCATTTTTGTAAACAACCCGCTGTCAAGCTTATATTGATAAATCTTATATACATTTTCACATAAATAAAATATTAAGTACCTATAATAGAAATTGTAAACAATTAAGCCGCTCTATAACAGCGATATAAATATCAACCATAATTGAGATTCTGATATAATTAGTTTTTAATAATTCCAAATAGCATTTCACGCAATTTCATATGTACTTCGGTTCCATGAACAAACAAACACATAAACTCTTCAAAATATATAGTAGATTTTAATATAGATACAAAATGAATCGTCAATACTGTGAATTTTTATTTTTATTTATACTTTTACTGAATGTAGAAAGATGAAAAATATAGCATATTGCTCCATGCATTTTATATTTTACCCCAAATCATTCCGAAAGTTGGTGCCTTATCCGACTTCGAAATGAGAGTCTAAAAACATTTACTTAATAAATAAGTAAAGGCTGCGCGTGTAAGTGCAACAGGATAGTTTTGTCGATATGATGTACGCTAGGGCACTGGAGTTAGAAAATAAGAAGCCTAATGGGGTTCGTGGTAAAGGAATTATGAATGCAGATGGAAAAATAGTCACAGAACCAAATGATGAAGCACAGTTATGGGAAGAATACATTAAGGAACTACACAACAAGCAGGCATAATCGGCAAAAATAGAACTGGGAGAGGAGGATAACATTGAAGAAGGCAAGTTGGGACCAAGTATTATGAAAAGCGAAGTAGAAAAGGCGATACTGGAACTAAAGAAAGGAAAAGCTACAGGCAGCGATGGAATACCGGCAGAGGTACTTAAAGTCATGGGATGGGAAGGACTAAATGTGATTACGAAAATAATCTACAAGATTTACAACTCGGGAGAGTGGCCTCAGGATTTCCTATAAGTAACAATGATCCCCCTAAAGAAGAAGCCAAAGTCAATGAATGCAGTGTAAAGACTACAGAACGATAAGCACACGCTTCGAAGGTAATCACGAGGATTCTTTATAAAAGGCTTGAGGAAAAGGCCGAAGAAATGCTAGAGGAAGATCAATTCGGCTTCAGAAAAGGACGAGGAACCAGAGATGCTATCAGTGTAGTGAGAATCATGTCAGAAAGGGCAATAGAGTACAGCCAAGATTGCTGCCTATGTTTCGATGACTGGCAGAAGGCCTTTGATAGAGTAAATTGGATACTGCTGATGAGGATATTAAAGGATATAGGTGTAGACTGGAAAGACAGGAGACTGATCAGGAATCTATCCTAGGGATGGGCGATCCAAGATCGATCTTTTACAGGATCGATCTTTTTACAAGACCGATTTGATTTTTTGGATCGATCTTTTGTTCTACAATTTTTATGTGGATCGACTCTTTTAGCCCAGAATCGAGAATCGTTCGACCCCCACTTGATGGGGTGCCTATGAAGGAGAGGGGCAGTGGTGATTGGTGAAACTGGTGAACTCTAGCTGTGGACATTAAACCTAGTCGGTAACTTAACCAGCGGAGTAAATATCGGTAGATGAGAAAGACAGGGCTGTTTTCTATCACCGATCCTATTCAATATATATGGAGAGAGGCTAATGCAAGAAGCGTTAGAAGGCACGGGAGATTTCAAAATTGGAGGAAGGATTATAACAAGAGTGAAATACGCGGATGATCAAGTAGGTACTTCTAACAAGAAAGGAAAAGGAACTCCAGAAAATGATAAATAGACTAGTGATAACAGGTAGAAAATACTGTATGGAAATAAATACAGAAAAATCCTAGGTGATGCGAATGTCAAGTAAAGAAGAAGAAAGTTTGAACATAAGTATTAGAGGAAAGCCATTAGAACAAGTTTCACATTATAAATATCTTGAAGCATCATAACGAGAGAAGCAAAATGTACCGATGAAATCAGGACTAGAATAAAGAAAACAAAAGCCGCTTTCAGAAGAAAGAAACTCCTACTAACGGGGAATATAAAGGAGGATATCCGCAAGAAGATGATAGAATGCTATGTATGGAGTATAGCTTTACATGGGGCAGAAACATGGACGCTAAGGAAAAATGATATTAAATACTTGGAAAGTTTCGAAATGTGGGCATGGAGAAGAATGCTGAAG
This sequence comes from Uropetala carovei, assembly GCA_036926305.1. Lineage (NCBI taxonomy): Eukaryota > Metazoa > Arthropoda > Insecta > Odonata > Petaluridae > Uropetala > Uropetala carovei. The sequence continues at coordinate 1,201,139 of JAXCHB010000298.1, forward strand.
ATAAAATGGACAGATAGGGTGAAAAACGAAGAAGTATTACGAAGAATAGGAGAGGAGCGAGCGATTATACAGACTATCAGAAAGAGGAAGGACAATACCTGAGAAGAGAGTATATGATTAAATAAGTGCTAGAAGGAAAATGGATGGAAAAACAGAAAGAGGTAGGAAAAGGCTTCAGCTGATAGATGGCTTGAAGGGGAAAGAGCTATCAAGACTAAGGATGAAATAATACCGACAATTTTTAATGCCGGTATTGCGACAGTTTTTTGGTGATACCGGTATTTAAACCGGTTTTGTGCAGAGAACAGTTTATAATCATTTAGTAGATTATTTTGATAATAATAATAAGCCTTTACTAACGGGATAAACCCTCTTTCTTACAAAATATCAAACGGAGTTCAAAAGCAAGATATGAGTATTTCAACAACTACATAAATAAGGACTTTTCAAAAACACTCTTGCTTTCAAAATAAGGTTATAGCTAGATAACTGTCCTGTTCAGGGTGTTTTTACCACTCTTCAAAACGGTGACACCCATCCCGATAATGGGTATTTTTCAACCCCAGGCTAAAAAACATTTTTTTCGAAAAGAAAACTCTTCATATTCCACAAACAATAATGGCGAAGTAAGAAGAAAGGATTACACTACATAAAATAAATTTATAAAACAAATTATATGTTTGATATGAAAATAATGAGTCAATTTGTGGACCTGAGGTCAAAAAATACCGCGCTTCGGGACCGAAGGGTTCAGGAACGCATTTCAGGAGGACGAGACCATTTCCAATCGTTTTCTCTCATCGAATTAGGTAATATTATAAATCTCTCATACCGATCCCTCGGAGTCACTTTTCGGAAGAATCCCCGCACTTTATTTCTACTCTCACAGGCAACAAATACATTTTTGGTAACTTGGCACTGCTCCCACAAAGTGCACTTTTCAATACCGAAAACCCAATATTGTAAATCACGATATCGGTATTATGTGTCTAATTCAATACCGGTATTAATTCCGGTTTTCCAATACCGGTATTCATCCCTAATCAAGACATGAAGAAGACTGCGGAAAATAGGAGTATATGGACAGACAGACAAACGACTTTATTAGGGCGAAATTGAGAACCAAGTTTAACCATGAACAATCACGGACCTGTCTACGGACAGAATACCTATGATGATGATGATCCAGAGAAAAGCCACTACAGAGTGTGAAAATAGAAATAACTGGGTGTTAATAAACCAGAAAATAACATAATAATATATTTTATAATGAAGTGTTAACTTAATTTTCTTTTAAATTTATTATTTTTGTTAATTTATTATTAAAAATTTAACATACATTCCGTATCAAATAGATTTTTACTTTCTCCTTACGTAGTAATGGGAAAGTATTGTGTTCATGAAAAAAATCGCTTTAGAGATTTTAACGGAAATACACGTTTTGAGGTCCCTAGAACACGTTTAGACTATTTTCGAAATGATGTCTGTGTGGATGTATGTGATAGTGGGCACTCTAACTCAAAAAGTACTTGCCACATCGATACCAAACTTCATATACATATAAAACTTTAGCATGAGCAAAAAGTACTAATTAGTTTTTGGACAATAACGGTTAACCGAAAGTCGAGGTTTATTCGAAACCCAATTCGTTTTTGCGATATTTCTCCGTTAAACCTTCATCATTATTGTATATACAATTCTATACAAAAGTTATAGAGAATGTAATTTCCTACAACTTTCATTTGAAACCATTTTCCATATCAGTTATTGTTTAGGAATTATTTATAAATAATCGGTTTTTTCGGTTTCCGTCAAATATCTCCTTAAAAACGTCGTTATTGGTAATCTTCGTGAGGACCAAAGTTGTAGAGAATAATATTTCTTCCAGGTTTTGTTTGAAACAAATTTTCGTAGAACCATCCATTTCGGAGATATTTTGCTTTTTCTTAATACCAGTATACAGCGCTACCGCCATGTAGCGGTGAATTCTGTAAACATATTCAAAATATACCTAATTTACGGCAATAAGGACGACTGTATTCTTTTACGATAGGAAATAATAATTTTTCTTTATAATGCTATTCATAATAATTTAAATATCTATACCCCAAATATGGAGAAAGTAATGTGTTGGCTACATCAGATTTTTATTTTATTGTTAACAAGAACTGTAATTGCTAATACAATAAATCATTTGCACTTTCCAAAAAAAACTTTAACTTGCTAATAGCAGGTTCTGAAGAAAGAAATATTTTTCTGCTTAACTAACCAAATGTCTCACCAACCGGCACATACGACGATTGCGTGGTAGCAACTTCCTGACAATTAAATGGATATTCTAATCATTTGCACTTTCCAAAAAAAACTTTAACTTGCTAATAGCAGGTTCTGAAGAAAGAAATATTTTTCTGCTTAACTAACCAAATGTCTCACCAACCGGCACATTACGACGATTGCGTGGTAGCAACTTCCTGACAATTAAATGGATATTCTAGCAATCGCTAAGATTCGACTGATCCCAAAGAAACTACAGCGATCGAGAGAGAAGATGATGACGAGTAGATCCTCCTTGAGCTCGCAAGGAGGCCTTCAGAGCGCTTGATTTACACGAATAACTTTATGACATGTACTGATGTAGATGACAGGGTAGTCAAAGAATAGCGAAATTATTCGATTTCAAATCATATTTCAAAATACAATAGGGTCTCAAAGCAAAGAAAAATTAATAAATATTTCAAAAAACAGTGATATGAATTAAAATATTGATGGCTCATGTTTTATGTTAAAATCGCCATTCATTTTCCTGCGATACATTTTTTTTACGTTTTTAATACCTCTCCATCATATGAGGTATCTGTAATTACATGAGGGATCCTCTACGCATCGTGAGTCGAATTTTACGATTTGCCCAACCAAGCCCATCCAACATCTACCAGGCGACGACAACGGTATCCGAAAACACGCTAGCGAACGAGAGCTTCAAATTTGGCGCGTATAAGAGCTCGCCGCCATGGGAGCATGTTATACCTGCTAATCAGTGACCAGAGAAGAGGATAAATAATGCAATGAATGATTTGTTGGTTAATATAAAGAAATTATAAAATGATGAAAACATGGTTCAACTAATTTCGCTGCTACTTTGTAGATTAAGAAGTATCTAGAAGAAGAGTAAATGGAATATTCAGAGATGTATTAGGTTAATTTAAGTGGTCGCTTTAGCCGTATCGATGGGTTAAGATAGCCTGAGTATATTACGGCAAAATCGAACGAGAAAATGTATTTTGATATTCCAGTACATACAATGAAGTATGTGAAAGGATGTGTACGTGAGTGGGTGAATGAGCGAAAACGGCTGCGTGTAAGTGCGAGAGAGAAAAAGATGGGTTGGGTGAATGAGATGGTGTGCGTGTGTGAGGGTGCGTGTGTGAATGTGTGTGTGTGAATATGTGTGTGTGAGTGAGAGTGTGTGTGTGAGTGAGTGAGAGTGTGTGTGTGCGTGTGTGTGTGCCATATCGCGAAGCTTAATGCATAGTTTACCACGAAGTGATATCGCACTATTAAAAAATCTTTCCGTATTTTTAACTTCGAAAAAAGCAAATTAAAAAAAATTCATTAAGCGGTCAGATACCTGTAAAAATTCATCTTCCCGGAATTGCTCAATTACTTGTGCATTTACCCATTTTAAAATAATCGATCCGAGTATATTCATTAAGCGGTCAGGTAACTGTAAAAATTCATCTTCCAGGAATTGCTCAATTACTTGTGCATTTACCCATTTTAAAATAATCGATCCGAGTATATTTGTAACGTTCAGTGAAGGAAATTACCAGCGTCATTCAGTTTTCGCAGATTAAAAAGGCCGTGGAGTCAGAAGAAAGGATTTAAACCGGAACAGAGATTACGCCAGATCCGAGTCAAGGGTGACGCAATTTACATTTTACCGTATCCGCCGTGAGAAGGGTCCAAAGTGATAGGAAACGGGTAAAAGGAAGACCAAACGAAGGAAGGTAGCAAGGGAGTTGAAACTCGCGCAGTGGATGGCAAAGCGATAAGTTAAAAGTGAATAATCATAAGAAGCGAGTTGGAATCAAAAAGAAAGTACCGTGAAATGATTGCGAAAAATGCGGGCAAAACATACGGTACATCATTATCTGTTTCAACACACGAAATTTTGGTGAAATTTTAAAAATTAAGAATACTGGCTCGAATATACGGCGAGCTTGATTGTTATTCATGTCGGTTATACTTCTGGCGTATGAAAGAAAAAGATGGAAAACTCCGAGGCCACGGATATTGAATGTGCCTTACGTAAGGCGACTCTGCAAGTACAGCGCTGAGAATTAAAAATATCGGAATCGGAAAAAAATAAATACGTTACACATCGAGATTACGCAAGGAAGCAGAGTGGCATGATATTTCTACCTCATTCTATCCTACGTTAACGCGGAAACAAATGGCGTTATTATGACAGGTCGCACGAAACCTGTAATTATCGAAAGCCGCGGAAATAATGAGCACCACGCAAACGACCGTAAGAAAGTAGATCGCCTCGTTCGCAATATAGATCGAACATTTTAGCGGGCTAGGCCGGAATACGCTTTGGCCGATTTTTTTTTGTTTTACAACTAATAGCGTCAGGCATATTACGGCAAACCTATTTTCTAAACGCGCCTGCATTTCGTTCTTTCGGAAAAACTAAAAGTTTAAATTCTCTCAAATAGTTTGAGGAATCTCTTCCACGGTTATGATCTGTGTAATAGGTAAGGAATTAGGTAGTTGCGAGGTTCTCATGTTCTCTGGTACTGAATAACGAAAATTAAATTTCGATTTTTATCTACTTAAAATCAGGAAATATTTCAGAACTGCTGGTAAATTGATTACAACTAGGTGTAATAGCATCTCAAAAAATCGACAATAAAATGTTTGTATGTGCTATAAATAAGCTGAGTAGTGAAAGAGATATATAGTGTACGTAAACGTTTATTTATTAAATGAAGATATATATATATATATAGAGAGAGAGAGAGAGAGAGCGCACTGGCATCACTGAGGTCGCGGGTTCGAATGTTCGTACTCATAATTCATATTTTCATCACTCACGTGTGTGTGTCTGATGTGAAAGGCAACGGGAAACCACCATATCATATGCGTTTATTCTCTAGTCATGTCAAACCAATCTTAGGATTGAAAACCATGAATATATATGTTATATATATGTATATATATGTATATATATTAGGCTCATGCGAAGTTTGGTGGAAAGTAGGTTTTTAAAGAGATGGTTTCGGAGAAATATATAACGGGAGAAATGAGAGCTAGGGGGGAGTAGCATTAGTTTTAGATAAGAAATGAGGGCAAAGAGTTATTTACACGCAGCAGGTGAGCGACCGTTTGATGTTAGTTGATGTTAAGGCAGAATCAGCAAAATTAGCGATTATAAAAGTATATAGGCCAACAACTAGTTCAGACAAATGGAAAGGAATAATGCTTTGAATTCCCACGGTTATCTATGATCGGATGTAGGCTATGATCACAGTTTTTGGGCAAGAAGTCTCGATTGAAATTTTTTAAAAATAGTTGAAGAGAATGGAGTACCTAACAAAACGGATTTAGGAGTGATCAAGTAAGAGAAAATATTAGAAATTCTAGCAGGCAAACTATATTGAAGATTACTGGGGGAGGTTAGAGAAGAGATGACTAAAAATATGAAAGGGAGGAGGAGATGGAAGCAGGTTAACACAGAACATGGAAGGAAAATTTATCGAGAAGTTAACTGTAAATTTATTAGGGAAACCACAAAAACGAGAGAGTTGTGCTGGAAATGACAATGTGAAGATAAGGAGGAACTGCTGAGGAGAGACAGAACAAACGAGCCTTAATGGAAAAGTGAAGGACTTAACGAGCAGCAAGAAGGGAAACACATTGATCACAATTAAAGACAGTCTTGAGCAGGGGTCCCAAACTCGCGGCCCGCTTGTTCATTTTTTGCAGCCCTCTCACTGATCTCATTCTAATTGTATAATTCGGCCCGGCTCAGTGTCGAAGAATTTTTTATTTATTTAAAGGTTTCAAAATGTTTTAGTCCTTTTGAAGTGTAATTTTTCGTTTTTTTTTTGCCCGCGTACGATTTGAGTTTGAGACCTCTGGTCTAGAGTCTTGGGCACGGCCCGATCCTTTGGAATTAATTACGGGCCCGGGATTCAAAAATCACGCGAGTCACACTGGTCCTCCGTAATGTCTCACGGGCCGGGTCTACAATTGCATCGTAGGGGCCGAGCCGAGCCTAGAAAACCAGGCCCGTGCAAAGTTCTAACACAGTCGGCGAACTATTAATTGATCCGGAGGACGTGAAGAAAATATTGAAAGAGTATACGAGGAATTATATGCAAACGAATTGAAGCTTGAATCTATCTAGATAGAGAGAGGGAACGATATGAGTGTTGGTCGAGGAATCTTCGACATTGAGATCGGAAAGCCTCTTTGAGATACATACAAAGAAGAAGAAAGCAATGGAAATGTTAAGGGAATTAGGAAAAGAGATTTTTGATAAATTGTGTGATAAAATATATGAAGAGGGAGAGTGACCAAAGAAATTCACTAGATCCTTTGAAGAAGAAGAAGAATAAGCAGTTGAAGGTCAAACTTTTCTCAGAATTGGGAATGAGACAAGAAGGTAAAGAGAATGACTATCTATATAGTTTAAGTTTCGGAAAGGATGTGATACCAGAGACGCCATAAGTGTGATGACGACTTTATTAGAAAGAACCATTGAATACAACAGTGATGTATTCGTGTGCTTTGTAGGACTTTTAAAGGGCCTTTGATGGAGTTGTGGAAGCGTTGAGGAAAATAGGATTAGATTGGAGATTATAAAAAATCTGTGCATGTACCAGGCTGCACAGGTTAGGGTAGCACAGGAAGAATCAGATTAGGTAACACTAGGAAGAGGCGTGAGATGGGGTTTACCACTCTCTCCAGCACTGTTTAATATTCATGCTGAAGAAACGATAAGCGAGGCAGTTAGACATGCAGATGACAAAGCGTTAGTGAGTAATTCGGAAAGAAAGGTTTCGAATGCTATTTAACTCCTTAAATGAAAATGCATGGGTATTTTGGGATTAAAGTAAATCGGAAGAGATCTATAGTCACGAAATTCAGCGATAGCGCGGAATCACAGGACAATGTTGTAGCGGATGAAGAGAGAATGGAAAGAGTAGAATATTTCACTTAGGTAGTATTCTGACTCAACATGAAAATAAGTGCAAAATAGATCGGGACAAGAATAGCGAGAGCAAATGAGGCACTTACGAGAGGATTAGAGTTGTTCACAGCCATTTGGACGAAAATATTAGAATTAGGTTAGTAAAAACTTTGACATGGAGTGAAGGGGTGGACTATGAGAAAAGAAGATGCGAGCAGATGAGATGCGTTTTGGACGTATGGCGTAGAAAATTAGTAGGACTGACTAATGAGGAAATTTTAAATACAGTCGGAAAAGATAGGAGCTTCATTGGAGTAATAATGGAAATACAGAAGAAATGGATGGGCGAAATACTGAGAGGTGCAGATTTGCTAAAAGAAATGGTAGAAGAAAGAAAGTAAAATTAGATGCATTAAAAAAGGAGATGGATTTGAGAAGATGAAGAGAAAGGCAGTGGGAGAGATTGTGCTGGGTTAGCAAAAAACCAAACTAAGCGTAGAAAACATATAATGATGAGCCATTCATACATATTGAACGTTGTTGATACATGGAACAGATGTGGCATGATTTGTTGTATTAATCGAAAACAGCCGCAAAACAAAACCTTTCTGCAATTTATTATTACAAAAGACTCGCCTTCTCGCCATGCGAAATCTGAAAAATTCTTGTTCACAAAGTACTGAAATCGCCACCAACGCTTATGAAGCTGCTCATAATTTGAAGTTACATTCAATAGACAGTAAATCTGATCTTCAGTGATGAGAGAGTGGGTCGCTGCCATTTAATGTAAAGTTTAATAAAACTACTCTCGTTATTTCATGTTAATCATTAGTATAAAAGATCTAAATCTTTTTATAGAATGCTGGTGGTTTTGGAAATAGCTGAATCTAGTAGGCGTACATTTTAGAAGTCAAGGTTTTTCTTAGTTTTACTGAATAATAACGATAAAAGCTACACCTAATTATCATTATTTTCGGCTTTATAAAACTTTTAAAATTAATTCAACAAAAAATTTACGCCAATTGACGTTCTAATCTCCAGACCTGTTAGGATTACAACAATTTAAAAGTTCTCAAAAGAATTCCTGCTGTCATACTGATTGGAAATTCGCTTTAGAAAATAATTATAAATGCTGGTGAAAGAAAATTCAAGGAAATTAGTACCAGTAGGCGAATATGTAATGAAGTCGCGCGTGTTTGAAGGAAATATGTTTCCCGAGTCCTTGACAGTTCCAGAAATTTCACATTAAGTACTTTATTTGTTTCACGTCAGAGGATTTTTCAAAAAGAGCAGTGCATAAAAGCACCAAATTCTATCCCACAGTACGTACAAAGTAAAATTCAACATTGCTCCTCGCTTTTTTAGGTTCTACGATAGTATCATGGTATGGTATTTTAGAAATTAATGCAACAACGAACTTCAATGTTTTTTTATTTTCTTATAGGTATACGAAATATATTAAAAAAGTATTGTTATCGCGAAAAAATTCGACTTCGAGATTTTGATGGAAAAATACGTTTTAGGACCTGAGTCTAAAAAGTGGTTTTCGCAATGTCGTCTGTCTGTTTGTCTGTCTGTTATTGGCTCTAGAGCCAAAACGGTAGAGCGAAAATGCATGAAATCTCGTACATAGGCATATTATCATACAGAGTAGAGTATTTGAAGAGGTGGTTGACATTGCTCAATAATTAAGGGAAGTTTATTCTACGCATTTTTAACAATTTCATTTTCTCAAAAACGACTCTAACGATTTTGATCAAATTTCGTACAGTTACTTGAGTTTACGCCTTCAATAATACCAAATAGTTCATATTTCTCAAAAAAATGAATATAAGGCTAGTTTATTCTAGGCAACTTTACCAATAATTTGATTTTCTCAAAAACGGCTAAAACGATTTTGATCAAATTTCGTACAGTTACTTGAGTATACGTCTGCAATAATACTACATATTTCATTTTTCTCAATGAATGAATATATGGCTAGTTTATTCTTGGACAACTTGAACAATAATTTTGATCTTCTAAAAGCCGGCTGATACGATTTTCATTTTCTAAAGATAACTAAACGACGCATTAGTATATGAGAAAGTTTGTACAATGTACGTTGTACCGATTTTTTTAAATTCGCGATCCGAAGAATAGAAAAAACCACGACCTTCCTATTGCGAACGCGGCAATATGACGATCACGCGATGGAGAGAGTCCGGCGAGTTCCGAAACCGGTTGCTCCGAGAGGGAATAAAAGAACCGTAATTCGTGAACCGAAAGACGGAAGTTGCACAATCCACACTCCCACTATGCCCTCAGTACGCCGATGCCACTCACCTCTCATAGGCAGGGTCGTTTTAAGACCTTCGTAGGCCTTAGGCACTCTTACATTCGCAGGCTCAACTCTACGTCATATCAAATATATTAAAATGCACCCACGTTAATTCTAATTTTTTGCCATTAAAGATATTCGAAATCATTTTTATAATTTTGCTTTTGAAATTATTTCAACAATACTCAACACTTATTCAAGCAACAAACATTTTCGTAGGCCCTTGAAAGGCTCGTAGGCCCTAGGCACTGTGCCTATTGTGCCTAATGGATAAAACGGCCCTGCTCATAGGTAATTCCATTCGAGAGAGAGAGAGAGAAAAGGAGGGAGAATAGCATAAGTCAGTCGTTCCCAAACTTTTGTTTTCGCGAACCACTTGAAGGGTTTCGGCGGAAGACTTAATGACCTTTCTACATGTTGTCTAACTATTGTATAGCGTGGCTGCGGTGTGCGTTAGTGTTAGTGGTGTTCTGCGATTTTTGCGAGAAATGTATGTCCGTATTTTCGGACACTTAAATCTCCAAGGTACTGCGAAGTTTACATGTTACACGGTCGAAGTTTTCAGAAATACGATATGTTTCGAATTTTGTGGATTTTTCGTAGTCTTTCCGGGCGTTGCCAAGGCGGCCGTCATTGTTACCTCCGATTCAGTTAGCTTCAATGAAGCTTACAAATAGGCGAAAGTTTAGCGTTATTCGATTCGCACTTTTGTTTAAACAACGAAACGATCGATGTTTATGGATAGCAACGTAAATAGATAGTGATTGTTATTCAGGAAGCGTTTACCGATGAAAGTAATTGAACCTTCTTTCGTCTATGGAATACTGGAATCTTATATTTTTTGTAAGTAAAATCATTATATTTTACATTATGTTTATTAACGTAAATAAGCTCACGTATCTGATGTACATTTACCGTAGTCAGTGTTCAATCATGGACAACTGTACGTTGCTTTTTCACGGGTTTCTTGCTTACAAGACATAAAAGTAAATATTCCAGCGAGGCATAATTACACAAGAAATGAATTTGGCGAAAGTAATATGATAGGAAATAAAATTATCGATATATGTGAATGCAATAGGCTCGGAAACGGATTGTTACAAGCAAATATGATTAATTGTTAAGAAAAGCTAATTGTAATTGAAAAAGTATCTACTATATATTTTAAAGAGTTTGTATGTTGTGCTGTAGTAGCTTCACTAAATCCGTTGAAATTCAACGGGAAATTCTGCTAGTACGATATAAATACGAAGCATTTACGGAGATGTACCGGACGAGAGGATAGGAGAGGGGGAAAGGAGGACAAAGTAAGGAGGAAGGGAGAGGGAGGGGAGGAGGGAGGGGATGGAAGGAAGGGAGAGGGATACGGCAATATCATTTTTTTCCCGTCATATTGACGGGCATTTACGCTAAGTATTGTAGATACGAATTTAAAAAAATAATATTCAGTAAACATTCAAGCTTCTCTCTGTTTATTATTAAAAATGCAGGCAACATCTCACATTTGAAATGCAGGCTTCTCTAGTAATATATAAAATTAAATAATTCCTTGGAATGACTAATGCATACTGGAACATTTCCTGTCAATATGAGTAATCAATTCGACAGTCAACTTTGGTAAACCAGCCTGCAGTAGTCATGGTCTGTACTTCTTTTACACATTTATTTCTTGGTTCGCTTTCAACGAAAAAAAACTCATCTTATAGCCGGCTAAATATGGCATTTTTCAATTTTTGAGGCAAAAGTGAATTTCGTTTTCAGATAAAAGACGAACTCGATATTTCTCTTCTGAAATAACGTCTTTCTCTCACTGCAAAACCGTAGGTAATAAGATTAATTAGCGATTTATTTGCACAGATTTGCCTCATTTCTCGAACGGACCAATGTAAAATTAAACTGACAATTGAAGAAGAATTACCAAGATCCCCTTACGACAGAAATCAAACTGACAAACCCCTCTCTCCCATAGCCATAAAAATGTTTACAATCCACTATCGGCTAATCGCCACTGTTGACGGCCAGTACATCCGGTTTCTCCCACTTTTTCCTTACTGGAGAGACGTAGGTAATCCCTCAATTTAACGTGGCATGTAAAAGAATTTTCCGCATATTTTACTGAAATCGGAAGCGAGCACGATAACTTCCTCCTTATGGGAAATATTCTCGTCAACCCTCGAAATACGAATTTTTAGATCACGCCGAAGAGTTTCGTTATGCCTCGCTTTTTTTTCGTCATCCGCGTATAACATTTTCATGGCGTGACTTCCAAGGACAACCCATACGACCCCCTCGCCGCTGAAACCTTTCGCAGTGGATATTACTTCTTCACGCACACGGTGAATGATTTTTTTCCGTCGTAATACGTTGTCAATCGCTGCCGCTGAGGTAGGGGAATCATATTTTTTTAAATCCCGTCATTTCGAGAGATTTGAAATGTTCACAAACTCGTTCACAAGCGAATCTCACGCACAGGTCGTCATCGATACAAACTTGGACGAAATTGGTCATTTTTGAAAAATTAATTTTATTTCAACTTCGACAAAAAATAGAAATACACGAGATAAAATTTTACAAATAAGTTATCCAGTGGGATTTTTGCACGCTTTCATTTGATAATGTTGAGGTATATTATCCACATCCGAATTCCAGCATCAGACCCTGACTGAATACGACAAACACAAAGAAGCACACATCACATGATTAATAGAGAGAGACTCACATAAATTAAAAATATCATAACTAAAACATTACATAGCTTTGATAAAATTAAGGGGCAGGATGACAACTTTTTCTCCTTTTATTCGAATTTGCGGTTTTTGAAACTCGCTACCACTAAATAAAACAGAAAAAGTGTACTTGTATATACTTATATATTTCTTTTCATAATTAGAAGTATGTTCCTTAGACTAATCTCATCTCACCCCATACAGCAAGATATTACAGAAGGGATCCCTAACCATCGTTTCTTTTTACCTCTATACCTCGGCAAACTGTCAGACAATAGAAAATTGTAACTACCGAGGGATGAGTAACTAGGCCTATTTCAAAAAAAATTCTTACTCCAATACACACACATTTTGCAATATACAAGTGATCAATTATTATTAATGCAATAGTTTGATGACATTTCGGGAGACCCTTAGAATAACGTCTCACAAGATATTTTATGACAAATATAAGAGAAAATTTCCAATATATACCTGATTAAGATGTTTATGTTTTTCGGATGCTTAAAAAAATATTAGAAAACCTGCTCAGGTAGATGATACCAATCACAGCTGTTAACAGACACAAATTGAAATCAAATGGTAGATTTATTTGCCTAGGGCAGAAAAACCAAATGTTAACCAAGAAGTGCAACATCCCACATCACATGAGAATGACATTTGAAATGATAAATCTTCTAAACCAAAATTCATCAAATCAAACAATGAAACACGAAAGATCTATGAATTACGTTTTCCATAGGCTCTCAACATAACCTAATATAATGTCAAACTTGTGCTACCATGGCATGGGACAAGATCTGATAATTAGTAACATTACAAACAATATACTAAAATGAGCACCAAAAACACAGACAGCAGTACAAACACTAGATAACAAAAGATTAATTTCCTGAGTTATCACCTCCAAAAGTATTAAAACAATCTAATTCCTAAACCCAAGTTGGCAGTTTTATAAATTGACTTGCATGGTAACCAGATTTAGCGTCCTTTGCTGAATTGATTCTGTACACTCCCCTTTACTTTTCTCGAATTAGTGTAATAATTCAATACTGGTCAGAGACGGCTGAATTAAAATATTTTTTTAAAAACTTAAGTAGAACCAAAAGGCTTGGAATAAAATTCCCAGTTTTCCATTTATTAGAGGGCAAACTTTGCAAATTTGACCATGTGCTACCACTTTCTGCTTCTACTACCTATCCCCAAAACACACGTGTTTAGGAGTGCAATTCAAATATCTAATACATTTACAATTATCAATTTCAAACCATCCTTGATCATTTATATTTAAGCATCATTCAACAAAAAATGAATGTATATATCATTTTACGTGTGGTATGCATTTTTTTCAACAAGTATAGTTGAAATTATTCTGGAAAAAACTCTTTCAATTATTCTGACCAATCACTTGCCAAATGAATCCTATCAATTATTTTAATATTCTCTTTTTGCACAGCCAATAGGTTAGTTACAAAAGAGATAAAAACTAGACCAAATTGTTAAATATAAACTCAACACTTCACAGGGATCAAACGTACTTGTTACACGCATTCATTCATACTTTTTACAATCATTCATTTACAAACATCCATCATCAGTAAATTAAAAAAACAATTCAGAAGAAGATTCTTTGTATAAAGTGATCCCATTTAAAATGGAAATTTTATCGATGAATATGGTGCCAAAGTGAGCTGAAAAAAAATTACAAGTCCAATTCAAGACAGAAGAATCCAAACGCCATTCAAAAGATACAAATGGATATAAAATTTTGATTATGTGATAGAGAAATCAAAAAATAAGATATCTATATATATATATTTATATTTACACAATAACAAGAAAAAGAGCACAGCTGCCCTTAAAAAAAGGCATTATTTTAAGCAACAACAAATATATTCATCACTAGCATTCCTAACTTTTAAATTAACCCAGAGTTATACAATGGCTTCTATCTCCCATTTCTGCAGCCAATCATAAATATTGCAAAAACAAACAAGTAAACGAGATGTACATAACAGGTTAAAATTTATGGCAGGGCACTTTGGGTTTTTTTATTTTTATTTTGAACTAAATGGTAGGTTCACCACACCAAGCACACATTCCAGCCTCCTTGAGGAACAGCTTGCATCCTTACATAACACATCATCCCATTATATCTCTGGCAATTTCCATTAAATGTGATTAAGGCAGACCACTTTGGACAGGAAGCATGTGACCACTCAGGTCAATGACTACTGGTCCCAACATCACATCCCAATAATTCTTAGTGACACAGCCACTTGATTGGTTGCAATTCACGATCCCCAAATGCAATGTACCCTTCAAGATCTCTTGATTTGAACATTAAAGTCTCTTGAAAGGGCTTCTGTAATTGGGAAAACAGGGGATCCTAGGAGGATATTTATTTTTTTAGGAACCCCTCCAAAAATCAAGGAGGTGGGTCGGTATCGGCAGTGACAGTCAGTGTTATCATGTCAGCTCACTGTATTCAGTCCAACCATGATTGGGTGGTCCAAGACGGAGTACTCCCACTGAACGGTCCTTGGAGGCAGTAATGATGTCTAATGAAAAGGCAAGTCAAGGAAATTAAGTGAGATATCATATATATATAAACTTACGGAAGAGGAAAGGTAAATGAGGATATTTAGGGCAAGTAGGTGTTGAATGAAACCCAGTGAGCACTTACCGGAAGGAGAGCCGCTGGGGTGTTGGAGAGACACATTTGTAGAAGTTGTTGGAGCTTTCGGGATGATCCCTTCGTCACCACAAGAGAGATACAACTGATTTGGCAGTGACAAAGGGATCATCCCAAAAGCTCCAATAACTTCTACAAATGTCTCTCTCCAACACCCCAGCAGCTCTCCTTCCGGTAAGTGCTCACTGGGTTTCCTTCAACACCTAGTTGCCCTAAATACATACATACATACATATATATATATATATATATATATAGTGTCTCTCTTGTGCTGACGAAGGGATCATCCCGTAAGCTCTAACCTCTACAAATGTGTCTCTCCAACACTCCAGCGGCTCTACTTCCGGTAAGTGTTCACTGGGTTTCCTTCAACACCTAGTTGCCCAAAATATATATATATATATATATATATATATATATATATATATATATATATATATATATACACACATATATATATATATACACACACAGGCGACTCCCGAGTCTCGTTGGGGATGCATTCCTGAAAACGTGTTCGAATCTCGAATATTCGAGTGTCGAACGCCGTTTTTCCATATACTTGCATGTTATAATCGGGGGATACGTTCCCGAATCCCGGGAAAAAGTCTCCCCTCACGTTCTATAAAGATAAAATTACATTACTAATATGTTAATACAACAATATTAAATTAAGAATAAATTACTTATATAATAAATATTTTAAATGTATAACTTATTTTTTGTACTAAAAAGGAAAAAATAAATTTTTGTTTCTAACTTCAAAGATAGATGTATGCAATATGCTTTACAGACAGCCCGGTCCGGATTGCACGAGTCGTTTGTTACAAACGACTTGCGCGAGCTGGATAACATAACTGCGTACATCTATCTATATATACAACTATTTATCGCAGCGAAATTAATATAAAAGTTATTAAAAATGTACAAAATAACGTACGAATAAAGAAACAATAAAATTAAAAATATTTTCATAGCTTAAATCTTTTTCAACTGCGCTTACTGGACTTGGTTTATTAATTGAGAAGTTGGAAGATTTTAGTTGGAAGAAGAGGAGCTATAGGGTGGGGAACTGTTTATTGTTGTTATCAAATTACCTGAATTTATCACGTTCTAGAATTTCTTCCTTCTGTTTAACATGTGCTAATAGTTGACACATTCCCAACGATCATACGATTTCAGTATAGCTTTCAGTATGTGTTCCTGACACTGATCATCTATCCAAAGTTTTAAAAGTTTTTCCATTTTAGGAATCACAACACCGTGCCTAGGACTGTTTATTGTTGTCATTAAATTATGTGAATTTATCACATCTTCTAGAATTTTCTCCTTCTGTTTCACCTAAGTGCTAATAGTTGAAGGACACATTCCCAACGATCGTGCGATTTCAGCTTGGCTTTCACCTTTCTCAACACGCTTTAAAATTTCTAATTTAAATTCATAACTATGAATCTTATGCCCTCTTTTATTTGATTCCCTTACATTATCACTATTACATTTCCTTTTAGATGCCATGTCAAGTGATAAATTTATAAATAAATCAATAAAATAAATAAATTTAAATAAAAGATTAACAGAAAAAAGAGTGAAATCAGCACAAATTCAAACAATTAGAGCAGATATAACTACGTCTACACCAAAACTAAACCTCGTGTTTGGTCGGAACTAATAACAACACGAAATTTATTTCGCATATATTATCGATCGGCGGGATCGAAATCTCGAATTAATCAAGACTCGGGAATCGCCTGTGTGTGTGTGTGTGTGTATATGAGATAAATACTTCACAAGCACTGCGACCCAAATATCGGAAAAAATTTGGAAACTGGAATTGAATCCAGGTCTTCTACTTGTTAGGTGGATATTCTACCACTGAGCTATAATTGTGGTCTGCCATGATACTTCAGTAGTAGAATATTCATCCAACAAGTGGAAATGTGTTTCATTCGGGGACATGGTAAAATTTTTCTCCCATTTCAAAATTCAAATCTAACTGCAATTGTTAAAGTCTATTGTTGGTTTGATCCTAATGCGTAAGAAATGTATAAAAATTGTGAAAAAATCATATTAAAACAATTTTTTGAGATTTTCGGATATTTGAATTTCTACGATATGGAAATTAATCTTTATAATTCTCTCCGAATGACTGCACAAGTTTCACGTCATAATCATATTTTTGAGATGTTTTAAAATGTTAAAAAAATAATGTCTGCATGTCAAAAAAGTCTATTTATACATGTTATCTTATGGTAAAAAGAAACTATCCTTTAGAGTCAAAAGGAAATACCATATTTAGCCGAAAGGAAGACAACCTTGAATTTAAGACGACCCCTAAAAAAACAAGGTCTATTTACGAAAAACTTTTAAATACCAATCTACACACTAAAAGCATGAATAAACAAGTTAGTAAAGTGTACAACGTATCACAAATGGGCGCATTTAGTGCACTGGAGTATTAGAAAGAAATTATATATGTGTACATAAGGGAAATAGCATTTTAAAGCTCTTTTCTTCAACATAAATAATCCATTTACTTCCTATTTAAAAATAGTGCAAGAAAATTTGTTCAACTCGAATTAAGACATTCTCATTTGATTTTATCGATAACGGCTACTCCTACGATAAAAATCTATAGGAAAGGAAATACCCTTCTTTACTAGTTCTACAACTTTTATTTGAAAAATATTTTGATATGAGCAATACCTTACAAGATATGACAAAAATTTAATTTTTTGTCACCAGTAAGTGGTACCCCTGATTGGCATACGTGATTCATTTTTGCGATTTTCTTATTATATTTGATTGTAAGTCCTTAATATCAAATTTCATAAAAATCCGTTTGGTAGAAGCCAAGAACAAACATGCGGACGGACAGATGGACGGACGATAATAGGCGCTCACGCTGGAAGCGAAATGTGCCTAAAAAGGCATTGGCTTTGACATTAACAATTATTCCTTTAGGTAGCAGTTCCCTAGACATTGTTTTGCATTTTAAAATAACATATGGTATCAACTTCATACCATCCGCTAACGCAGCCAGAATTACCGTAACGCGTATTTTTTCATTGCCGGAAGTTTTTATAGTGACACTTTTTGCACCTTTTTCATTATTGGATGGCATGTCGAAATAAATATGTAGGTGTCTCATCTGCATTACCTAGTTGGCTCAGGAGGTAATCGTACATTTTCTGCAACCCAATTACATGCTTCTAGAAAGCAATCAGTTTTTCCATGTAATCGTACACACCATCCATTACTAGCCTTGAATTCTTGAGGTGAGATGTTTAGCGATTGCGCTAATTCTTGAGCTTTCAATTTAATGATTTCCCACGACACTGGCTTTCTGTCTGTTCTTTGAGTATGCACAAAGTTTACTATTTCCTCTTCTAATTCATGAAATCGACCTCGTTTGGGTCCACTAAATGATTTGCATGTCGAGTTAGCACCTTCAAGTTTCTCTTTTATTTGCTTCAACCTTCGCACATTTGCCACGGTCAACATTATATTTTCTCCCGGCCTCACAAATATTAGTTTCTTCAGCATACTGCACCACCATTAACTTAAAATTTCTATCATAACTTCGTCTAATTCCTTTTGATACATTCCCTTTTACAGCTGTGTCTTTTTTCTCTACACGATCTGCCATTTCAGTCCTTTGGGATAACTTATTTTAAACTTAAAAATAATGACTAGTCTTCCCTTCACATTAAAACTTGGCGAAGCGAGTACTAATAGAGTGCTTTCATAAACATTATACTCTAAAATTCAGGTGTGCTTTCATCTGCCGTTGGCACACCAATTGAAAGGTAGCAGATTTTTAAATTGTAATACATAGACATGTTTAAAATGTAACAAGATGCCTAAAATACAGCCGCCAATCCTTGCTTAACCATTTACATTGTCGCACATATAAGATTTCTTACCCAGCTGTAAACACACCCCTTCCATCAGTACCCCCGAGGTACTCTTTCGTACTATGTGCAACTTTAAGAACTATGCTTACCAATTTTTAATGTACTATAATAATTAATTAAATGTAATGTATTGTTGTATGCATTTATAAATGAGTTTTCATGGACATATACTCTAAATCCGGGTGTTCCGTGTGGTGTTTAAAATGCATGCATTTTTCCCATCTAAAACTTTGTATTCAATTTTAAGATGATGTCTAATATTTTTGCAGACGTTTTTTGGAAAAAAGCTCGTCTTCCTTTTGAGTATATACGGTACTTATAGAAATTAATAATTTCTCGAGAAATCTACAATGCAATACAAAGTATACTTCCATCAGTGCTGCCAATATATGCGATTAACAATTTTAAATGCTAAGCATGAATAATCACAGATATAAAACTAATTCTGAACAACAATAGCCATAAGTAACAGACTATTTACCATTATCCTTTAATTAATACAGTTCATACTCATTGAAAGTAATAAAACTCAAGGAAAAGAAAACAACAGAGGATCACAAACTCAATGGAGACCTCGCCAAATGGAAATATTGCTGAAGCTAGGAGAAGAGAAATGGAACAGGATAGACAGAAAAGAATGAACGATCAGAACAAACTAATAGCGAGGCATAGAGCTAATGAGTCACCAGATGCAACAGTAAATCGACTGACAAGCAACAGATGTATAGATACTAGAAAACGAGCATATGAAAGTTCATTACAATCTGAATAGTGATTGTTGTAGATTAGGTTATATTTATGCAACAACATTCATATAGAATTATTTAGTATGTTTAACGAATAAATATTCATCAACATATATCTTTGCCAAACAACTTTTATATGCCTATGACTATTGTTCCTCTCTGGAACATTCAATTATGTGGATTTTATATTTATTTTTTTATGTTTTAGTGCACACAAAAGTTGTTGTCATTAATTTTTATTTTATTTTAATGTAGAACTTAATTCACACATACCTGTCATATTTGAAGGGCAATTACCTTAGTAAGATGCATAATTGACAATAAGTACGAATGCAAGCTTGAAATGTTGATTAGGGTGTAAAACTACCTTGTCCAAGCATTGATGAATACCAACCACTAACTAACACAAACAAAACAGCAAAAAGTACCCCTCTGGTCTGCAATTTGATATAACCATATTATAATTTTTTCAAATAAAAAGTTATATAAAGAATACTACATGCTGATAAATGAAATCACCAGCAATTGAGAGTTGCTATTATTTGGATAAATTGATCATTAAACAATGCTTTGGATTCAAAATTGTAATGCCATCATAACCAAAAATAAATTATTAAATAAACTACAGTAAATTGAAAAGGAGCTACAACCATATTACTATCAAAAGAGAGAAAAAAAAGGATACACTCATCGTAAGGAGATATATCAAGATCCTGAATATCTCCACGGTGTGCATAAACCTCTCCCAAATACTCGTGGTGGTCAGGATAACGACGATAGCGACGCAGCACACCATCATCACACACAGAATAAAGAAGGCTGCCATTAGATGTATACCTAAAAATAATTGTAAAGTCAAAAGAATACATTTAAACCAATAAAATAATGTACAGATAACTTTAAGTCATGGCCAGTTACATTAGAAATCTGTCCAATGCAACATTAACATAGCAATTTTATACTAAATAAATATATTTACTCAGAGCTAACAATACCTACTGAGTATTCATGTTTTATGTTAGCATAACCTAAATTTAGAATGATTAATGTTAATTTTTAAAGTTAATGATTACAAAATTATTTTAACAATGAAATGATATAAATTTCAATTTTTTCAACAGAAAATTATTAGTGCTGTGAAGAAATATGAGACAATTTATATGAGTGCTAGACTTACTGAACACCATCACACACATAAAGGAACACATTAGAGGTGGTCCTTGACTTTTGTATGTTCGACATTCATACAACTCGCACTTTCGTACATTATACATTGACATCCCTGAACCGCCTACATACGCCGAATTCGGACTTTCGTACATCAGCGAAATGACGAACAAACATTTCAAGTTACCACGTGGTGGTGCTGCCTACCAGCCAACAGTTTCGGTGGTTTCGGCATCATCGCCATCTTTGTCTGTACAGCAGTCTTTATTTGTGCAATTATTTAAATATTTTATTGCATTTTGCCCTATCTCTCTATATTATAAAATCGTAATGGTCATCATCATGGTCATGTATAACGCTTTAATTTTGTGAATAACTCGATTAGAAATAAACTTAGAAGCCTGAAATTTCTCAGGATTTCAGTGTTAATGATTCTCTATGTTATGACTAAAAATATTTTGAAATAGGTCACGGGTTTGACTCCAGAGGATGAATGTCGTTTCTCATAAGAATAAGACGTAAAAATCACCTTTTTGGTTTGAAGGCTTTCATTCTTTTACTCTTTAAAATATCTTAAAATTAAGTTATTGATGCAAAATTTGTGCTAAAACATGCCAAAATGAATGAGGATTCTTATTCTTGCCATATAATACTCAATCTCATTCGAATTCGCTCATATTTTGAATTTATATTTAAAAATTAAAGAACGTATGAAATGCTGGAAATATATCGTTGACGATTGTGTCTAAAAGGCAAGTTGTAGTGATTGAGGAAATAGAGAGTTCTTTAAAATTATGGATTGAGGATCAGCATCAAAAAACATTCCAGTGAGTCTTTCAAAAATTCAAGATAAGGCTATCAGTTTGTATGAAGACTGGAAGTTCACAGGTCCGTAGAGCTGTTGATGGGGATACAGCTTGCTACAGACTCCTTTATCAAGAGAAGAAGAAGGCTGGTGTTCAACTTTCTCTTGATAAAATTTTCAAGAAAGTTGATAAGACACCATCAAAGTCAGCATCACAATCTCCTGCTCAATCCCCTGCTCAAAAAAATAAACATTTATTCCATAATTAGGGATTTTATATTATTTTTTTGCTCTCTGGAAACAGAACCCCCATTATAACACGTAAGACTATTGTACGACTTTCGTACATTCGACTTTCATACACATTTTCAGGAACACATTATGTACGAAAGTAGGGAACTGCCTGATTCTGCATTAACAAGTAATCACATCTAACCTGAGCTTCCAAATGGGCATATCCTTGTGCTCTTTCAGGTGCTCCTGTATCCCAGTGTCGGGAACATAGGCTGAGATCATATCACCCCCACTCATTATCACACCTGCAAACATTTTTTCAAACATCAAAACCCATTTCAGGTACTATTTTCATGGGGCAATAAGCAGATGATTGACACTTACAAATAATATAAATAAATGTTTAAGATATGGTAAACTTACTGTAAAAAGGGGATACTTCATCATCATGGTCATTATCACGACCTCTGCCAGGACTGTGCTTAGGTCCCATATTGAATGGTTCAGGAGTGGGGCACACAGTGTTCACATGATGTCCTGCCTGAAAAGCATGTAACACTCTTCCATCTAGAGTAGACACTTTGCAGGTTCCATCACCTCCAGCTGTTAGGAGGGCTCCTTGGGAATGGCCCCTGGCCCAAGGCCAGGAAGGGTGCAGGAAGGCTATATCCCTTATGACACTTCCATGAAGCTGAAGAAAAGAAGTAATATAACATTGCTGATCATAAATTAGTTTCAAATCAAACACCTTTTAAATGATAAACAAATTACATTATTTAACAAGTAAGGGAAGAATTGCAGAGCAAATTACATAAGGTGTTTTTTTGTTGTTTTAGGATTATGACATCATCATAAGATTATATCTTTGGTTGAGACCGACAGCCTCATAGCCTATAAATTCCACTGAAAATTTTATATAATAATAGCTGTCGACTGTTGGTTGGTCATGCTATGCAAACACTAATAACTCGAGAAATAATAATGATAGAAACTCGAAATTTGGTAGGATGCTTGATTAACACTTATTCAGAGAATGACAAATTTAAATTGCAAAAAAATTCCTTGGTTCGTCTCCAAGAGAGGCATTTACATTTCCCATTACTTAACATGTAAAACGCGATTTTTCGACATGCAGGCTTTTATTCATTTGGAAATTAAAATTAGAAGAAATTAAGAGACGACCTTCGGATTTGAACCATTTTGAAGAAAAAGTTATCAAGTTTCTTATTCTGTTCGTCTTTTTTCACCCACAGTTCGAAATATTCCATGTTAAACGTTTAATTTGCATATTTTGTGGAAATCTCGCCATTTTAACGTGATGTTGCTATGTCGACCATTATCATTGTTACACCTCAAATTACTATTATTGTATACATCCTTCTGGGAATAAGTGTGCCTTGAGTGCTTCAATACTAGAGAGAAAGAGGAAGGAAGGGGAGAGATTGGCGTGTTTTGTGGAAAATAAGTATATTAATGTAAATATAAAAAAATTTAAGTAACAACAGTATCATTTTAGAAAAATTGGAAATAAAAAGCATTCTTAAGTTAAATTCTTTGTAAACCATACGTGCTTACAAATTTATATTGTTATTCCTCGAATTAATTTTGTAACAATGGCCGAAGTTTGGAAACGAATATAAATTAAAATTAAAAGAGCGTTTAAAACTGTTAACAGGCAATTTTCGAAGAAACAACAGTGGATCTTTTAATGAATTGACTCACGTATATTTCAAAGAATAAATCAATTTAAAACTATTGAAAGTTGTTGTTTCGGAAACTGAGAAGTCCAGATTGATGAGCGGACGCTAAACGATATTAAGGTACATTTTATTCCAAAATCTATTTAAAGTATTATCAGAGGCAATTGAAGACTGAACAAATTTTTTTGTTGCCGGAATTCTGCTTATTTCATGAAATTGAAATGCTAATGCATTAATCCATTAAAATCTGTTAAGAGTGGCTATTTTAGTTGAAAGAAATATATGTACATCGTACTTTTATTCACTTTTCAGAATGAATGAATTCTAGGTTAACATTGCATATTATAAAAGGATTTTCTTTGGAATTTGTGGTTATTTTAACTGAATTGAATCAAGTTCTCTTATAAGTTTGAAATCCATTTAAAACTGGTGAAAGTGGTTGTTTCGGAAAATGAGAAGGCAAGAGTGCTGAGCAGACAATAAACGATATTGAGGTACATTATATTCCAAAATCTATTTAAAGTATTATCAGAGGCTACTGAAGATTGAACCAATTTTTTGGAACCGGAATTCTGCTTATTTAATGAAATTGAAATCCTAATGCTATAATCAATTTAAAACTAATAACAATGGCTATTTTAGTAGAAAGAAAGGTACTATTTTATTCACAAGGAATTTCTGTGAGATTTTAGTTAATTAATTAAAACAGACTTATAATATGGAAATATTCGATGGTTAAAACAGTGCACAATTTTATTCTTGCGATTTTTACGTGTTGCATTGATGAAAATTTAGATTCATTAAACCCGTTGAAATTCAACAGGCACTTATGCTAGTCATTATATATCAATGCTAGACAATAATATTTTTCCCATTTAAAAGCACTGGACTCATTGCTATGGCAGTTTTATTTCCCATTGTTAAAAATCTGAAAATTTTCTCTCGTTTTGGTTTAAAAGCAATTGTTTGCTCTCATGTGAAATGAATTTGAATTCTGGTTTCAAAAAATATATACCTCGGTCTTTCAGCTATGGAACTGTTCAAGCCCCGAGCCCCTATCTTAATTTTAGCTAATTTAAAAATGCAAAGTTATAAGCCCTGCACCAATTACATGCTTTTCTTAAGGGGGGTGAAAATGAAGCAAAGGTGTCGGAAAAAGAATTTGATTACTCCTTATCAGATATTCTTAAATCCACCACATTTGTACCATTTCTAGTCCTCATGTAGACCACCCTATCATAAAAATTCGGCTTCTCCAAGTTGCATGATTCCAGAGATATTGCCCAAACAGATGGACAGATAGACAAACCACATACATAAAGAATGTTTTACAAAAATGCACTAAAAATGAATTCACAAGCATACTTTTTGGCTCTCAATAATTTAATGATATGGACAACTTCAACAGCCATAAAATTGTTTTTGCTCAACTATTTTATGACAAAAATAGTTAATTTAACACTGCAAAACTCCTTATACTGTCTTGAAACAAATTTTCAGCCTTGTTAAATGTTTTAACTAGGCTGTATGCAAAAACTATCACCTAAAAAGGTTCATGAGGAGAGAGAGATATACTGCAGATAATCTTCAGAATTTTCTATTTTTACACAAAATATAAACTCGGGGAGTTCAGTTGGAAAAATTCCATTGGCACTGCAAAATTATTTATTATTAGTTCGTACTCAGAAAATGAATGAATGAATTGATAGATACAGTCTACAATAATTATGTTTTCTAATATTTTTGAGAATTTTCATAAATCAGCTGACGGATGAGAGAAGATGCTTCTTCCTCTTTATTCAAGAAAATGCTGAAAACTTATGAATTCATCAAACCATTGAAAACATAAATTTATGATAATGATCTATTTAAGTGGCTTAAAGTAATTTGCAAATCCATTAAAAACTTTAATTGATTTATTGCACAGGAACGAATAGCAAAATATATTAAATAATTAAATTCCCTATTCAATTATCAATGAGATCACAGAAATTACAAAAATCTTGCTGGCATATAAATAGTCCAAAAAATAATGAGATTCAAATTATACAATGAAAACTAAAATGCAACAGGTCTAGAAAAAATGGTTCAGCAAAATGTTTCATAGCATATTAAACATGCCAAAGCCAGAAGACAATGCTATTTACAAGAAACAACTCATATAAAATCATGACTAGGTTAATGCTTTAAGACTTCAGGTTGACTAAATCAGAAAAATAATTTTTATTATATTAAACTAATTATGGAATACACATCAAGATACAGGGCACTTACATCATAAACAAAGTCCAATGGTAATGGCATTCGTAGGTCAAGGAGTGTAAAACCTTTGCCATTTACAGCCACTGAGACAGCCACATTAGGACAAGCTGGATCAGCAGCCAATCCAGTTCTATCCCGGCCACTGAAGGCGCAATTGTCATATGCTAGCAACTGTTCTCCACGTTCCACGTCAACAACAGCTAACCGCCTGGCAGTAGTGGCTGCTAAAATCTAGAAAGTGAATGAATTTTACTCCACAAGAAAAATTTTACTAATAGCAATAATGAACTGAGTAGAAGCAATGCAAGCTAAAAGCATAGCATACATTAGGCATATTTATCACTGGACTTGGGAATTGAAATGTTGACTTTTGTTTCCAGTAAGGCACAGAGACACTATGATACAATTTAAACTTCAAATAAACATGCTCTATATTAAAATTTCCAGTTCCTGTGTAGGACAGGATCCGATGGTTATTAAATATTTCTTATTCAGAGTCTGGAAGCAAATTTGTGTCTGCAGTCCATACAAATGCCTGTGCATTCTATGTGCACAGGTTACTTCTTCCAATTCTTTAATGATAAAATGTAAAACTTATCAATCCATTTATAGTGAGTGAATAAAAATGTCATCTAGAACAGTGGTTCTCAACCTTTTGGCTCTTGCATCCCACCTACCACCTTTTCAAGAAACCCTGGTCCCACCTTGATGTAAAGAAAAACCTCAGTTTTTCTAATAAACATATTTCTACGTTTATAAGCATGTAAGTAGTATATTAATAATTGGTAGAAACAAAGAAGACAGTCAAAATAAAAAGATTTATATATATGGTAATTCCACAAAAATTTATTTATTTATTTTTTAAAATTAATTTTTGTGGAATTACCAAGTAAATCTTTTTATTTCACCAATATGAAGAAATTCCATCAAGTTATGCCTGAGACTGTTAAATATATAAAGGAGAAGGTGCCAGAAAGTCTAACTGATTGGGGTGCCAAAATGTCTTCAGCCGGCCTTGGTCCCACCTAGACAGCTTTCAAGTCCCACCGGTTGAGAAACACTGATCTAGAACACTCATATGGGTATTAATGATAATTTGAATAAGTAAATGTTACAGTGGTTGGAGTCTGATGTTGAATGAGGGGTTTGTCCAAGCCATTCAGTAAAAGAAAGTAGAAAAGAAACGGTACTGTTAACTTATCCGGGCCACACTACATAGTTCAATGTTTCCGCACTAGATGGAACTACTCATGCACGCTGGTCTGCCATTATGTGGCACTGTGTGCATTACTCGAAATGTCTGCGATGTTTCTCTAATCTCATTCCCAGCAGAATGGGAGTTCCCCGAGTGCATGCGACACTGAGTTTTTTGCTACTCTTTTGTTATTTGCAAAGGAGAATTGGTTAATAAGGTGCAAAATATCTCGCTTGACTGTTGCACCACAAATGGAGGAAATTAAGCTTGCAAACCCAGACTGAGATATAGGTTCCATTCCAGGCACCCATTACAACTTTTTTGCAAAACGTAATTGCTATAAAAAAGCTTGCAAGCCAATTTAGCTTGTAAACCGGGACTGAGGGATAGATTCCATTTAAGGTACCCATTACAACTTTAACGCCAGGTGTTATCGTGATGGCACTATTGTTGCACATAAGGGTTTCAAGGTAATGGTCAGGTTGTGGCGAACTCTGGACTCCCGGAACTCCCATTCTGCTGGGAATGAAAACATAGAAACATCGCAGACATTTTGAGTAATGCACACAGTGCCACGTAATGGCCAAAATACAAAGTTCTTAGAAAGCAGACCGGCATGCATAAGTGGCGACATCTAGTGGGGAAGCGTTAAACTATGTAGTGTGGCCCGGATAAGTTAACAGTACCAGAGAAACTTTATTCTATTGTGAACAATCACCAAGGAAGTCTGTACTACACCCAAACAACTGCTTTACTAATACCATACCTCTAAGAAATATACCTAAACATGTAGTTGACACATACCTACTATGAATGTTGCACCTAATACATATCTTTTCTTTTCAAATCATGTTTGCTGTTTGGAGACTCTCATCTTTTGCTTACTAATGCTAGCCATATGGCTCAAATCATTAACATTATGTTTTTTAGTTCAAGCATTATCTAACAAAGACATTAAGGGTAAAAAAAATGGACCACAAAGATCCAACAGTTTCTAAACTGATATTTTGTGGACTATAGTAATAATACATATTTGACAGAACTGTAAAACTTGTATCTGATGCTTTATCATCAATATTATACAAGGTCACAACTGTGTATTGACTAATTTGTGGTGTGTCAGTTTTTCTGTTGTCATAAAAATGGTCCTGAAAGTGTTGGCTAATGAGCAGAAAATGCCATAAGCAGAAATTTGTTCAAATCTCAGTCAAGGAAATCAAGAGGACAAACATCTCCTGAAACAGGTGAGCCTGAAGCAAGAGTTGTTCAGTACAATTCAGAAACCAAATTTCAAGGTCTTCAACAGAAAACTCTTGAATAACTAACAATAAGACCAGAAAGTCATGATTGTCAAAATCGAAGATGAGGACAATGTTGATACTTTTTTATATTTAAAGTGTTGTTCACTCCAAGTAGTGAATCAGGCATTCTACTTGGGGGTCCTTTAACATCTGAAAGATAGTTTGTAGGAAATCAAATCTTTGTACAGATCACTGCACAGTACTCTCTTGGCAAGGGAATTTTTGGCAAGTTAAAAATTTATTTGAAAGGATGACAGCTGTGGAACAAATCAAAAAACAACAGGGCCTGACAATGTTTCCAAGCACAGCAACATAATTGGGAGAAAGGTTGAGCTTGGAAGGGAGAGAATTTTGATGAGGACTTTGCTAAGCCTTTTTCATTTCATACCTATGATTTTATATAGCTTCAGATCAGGAAGATTTGGGTAGCACACATTTTAAAATTTTACAAAATATCACAATTAAATTCTGAGTGGGATTACAGAAATGGAATTTTAAGTTTCATTCCCAGAAATAAAGCATTCCTGGTTGATTTGACTTGAGTATGCCATTTTCATTCTACATATTAAATGGAGAGAAATTGGTTAATTGGCAGTCCCGATGAAAGATGATCCAGTTATGCCTTTATTCATGTACTTCAATAAAACTCCCAAATATACTACTTTTGGAATGGGTGTTCATATAACACAAACATGGAATAGCATTTTATAGCTGTTTTTTTGACTGACTGACATGAGTGTTCCACCCAATACTTTAGCATGCTGATTAAAGAACAGTGCCTTAGTAAAAGCAATAAGATCTCTTTTTGACGTACTATATCATTTAATTAATTCAACATTTTTTATCAGCTTATTGTTTATTTAGGATTAAAATTAATTCAGCATCTTTGTTATCGGCCCATTTTTGGTGGCCTCCCAGAAAAAGCTTCATGGCCCCTGATGGGCTCACACTTTGAGAAAAACTGCTTTACTACAACAAAGGAATAAGTATCTAAAATTTTCTTACCCGTGACCCATCAGAAGTAAAGCGCACAGCATTGACATTGCGGGTGAGATTCATTGTGGTGATTTGATAACACATAAGCAACTCCATCCGCAGGGCTGAATACAAATTAACCTTTCCATCATATGCTCCAGAGCAAAATAAGTATCGATCCTATTGAATAAGAAATTTCTATTATAAGATTTTCCAAACATTTCTTTCAAGTCATAATGTAGATAAATGCATTAAAAAATGTTAATGAAAAAGGTTTGAAGTTTTTAAAATGTAATTAAATTCATAAAAATGTTGATTTCTGTTACTTGAAAAAGCATATACAAAGGAGTATTTATCATAAGTATAGTCAAAAAAGTATAAATGAAGCCAAGAAATGTATTTTTTTAATGTTAACAGCTTGAAACTTTTGAACATGATTAGCTTAATACACATGTAGTAGTAAATCTTTATATGACCTCAATACTAGTTTTAGCTGGTGGCGAATTTACTTTTGCCAATAGTGAAATGGTTCTGTTAAATATAAATTTTCGATTCCAAACATTTAATACTTTTTTTGTATCGTGGAAGGCATTAAAATACAATAACGGCAAAATTTTAATAATTTAATTTGCGAAGGTAAAAAATATACGCTAACGTAGCAAAATTCCAACACCAACCGAAAAATGATTTCCTTTACAGTAAAAATTATGTACTCATAGGGCTACCTGGCGAGATTTTGGTAACATGTTCCCATAAAACGCAAAAATAATTATCAGAGCGTTATAGACGGGAAAAATAGCGCCGAGTGCGATATCCAAGGAAAACAACAAAGTTTATACGCTGGAAAGGGAGATCGTATTATTTTATGGGTAAAAAATATGGTGAAAAGCAAAAACTACTTGGTACATTGACTATTCAATAGGTTAGGTTTGTTAAGTTTCATGATATGAAAGCTGGTTAAAGGAATTGAAACAATAATTCAAAAGCGCATTATTGCGAGGAATAGAGACGAGCTTCGATGGTTAATTTCATATTATTTTTCTTTTTTGAAGTATCATTTTTACTTCAATAATTTTATGAGGAATGTACTTTTATTACAGTGAATACGGGGTAATCCCGTTAAATGTGTTGCATCGTGTTGTTTTTCTCGAGTTTTAATGGTTTCCTGCTAACGACCACAAGTTATTAAAAAATTCCTATTAAAACCGCATCTTAATTTATTATCAGAGTATAAGAGATATACATATATTTTGATAGGATGGTATAAAAATTTATTATCATAAAACATAACTTCCTCGAAGTATTAATTTCGGATTTTTACGATCGAGTAAATATTGCTATCTTTAAGTGGTTGGCATCGAAATTTTTTTCGCTAAAATTTTTATTTTCTTATTACATAACAAACCGGTCCCAATTAAAGGCAAACAATAGGCACCACTTTAACTAGATTATAGATATAAGTAAATGTTTACACTATAAATTTGTGTAACGTAGGTTAAAAACTAATACTGCAAAACGACAACAATAACATTAAGTAGATTTATCTATAAAAAAACGGGCAATTCTGCGCGCTTCATAGAAATATTTATAAATAACTGAAAATACAGGTACATTTCCGGAGAATAATTAGTTTCGTATCAAGTTTAAAACGGCATTACTCATTAGATTATACTTATTTTACTTGATACACAGAAAATCAATTCTATCATTTAAAGGACTGTCATCATCATAATACATGCTTACTGCATGCTTTCGAATATTTATTAAAAGTCATTATTCTTAATATTTTAATAATAATAAGACTTTTAAGCTAAGTCATAACAGTAAGAATTGGATAAAAATATCTTTAATTCTGTAATCACTATAAATAGAAAACTTACAAGTAACTACTATGAAATACCCTTTTCGATTTGTATTTACTTCAAATATATCGAAATATCTATTGGCGTAGCAATTATAGGTTAGGATGGAATTTTGGTATTACATCATAAAATCTGGCAATCCTTCACCGAAATAAAAATAGTAAAAATCAGCATGAAATGGAATTGTTTAAAGATCACATGTGAGTACATGTGTAAATATTTTTTTTTGTCAGAAAATCATTCCAATTTTTAAACTTTCAGTAGAAAGGATGCAAATGACCGAGTACCAAGGAAAATCAGCTCTGAAATGTAAACAATAATTGACTCACCCTGGGGCTGAATGCAACTCCTCGAACACTTCCCTGGTGGTACTTGAGGAAACGTGGTTTTCCCTCTTGCTGCATGGCAACAGCCGTACTCTAAACACCAAAATAAAGTTTTTTTATGCTTTCCTCTCCTGCACCCTCCCCCCCTGTCAGTCTCTTCTCGATGAGGGCATGGCTTTAGCAGGTTAGCAACAAAGTAACCAATACTACTCAAAGAGAGGCACTGCAAAAGAAGAAGTGTTTTTAGAAATTATTTCTAGCTTGAAATGAATAACAAATTCACAAATACACACCTGAAGTTTCTCTTGCTGACCCGCAATGGATTGCATTCCATATTGGCATTGTTTATTATCAACACTTCAAGTGATTTTCGAAAAGCTCGCCAGTGAACAAATTTCCTATAAATAA
This sequence comes from Uropetala carovei, assembly GCA_036926305.1. NCBI lineage: Eukaryota > Metazoa > Arthropoda > Insecta > Odonata > Petaluridae > Uropetala > Uropetala carovei. Next base: position 1,232,976 of record JAXCHB010000298.1, read on the forward strand.
ACAAAAAATTACCTGTTAGCATATAGCTTTATAAGCATTGGTTCATTTTCTAAAAATCTCTCTAAAATCAAAAAAAATACTTCCTATAGATTATTTTTTATTAAATTGCGTAAAAATTATTGACAACTAAAACAATAGTTTTCAAAGTATCAACTTAGGGTGAATCATTTAGATCAGCTGATAGTAACCCGCATATTTAAAAGTCCATTAACTCTAGCATTACACGGACGGATCGTATTAGGATAACTATTGTAACTTTTCAAACGTGCGAAGCAAGTTATTGATACCCAAATACAAATGCAACAAGCAAGTTAGGTCTTCGATGGTTGCTAACAGGGGAGGGTGCTTCCAGGGCAGCCTTCGGTTCATCACGTCCGCACCCGATACTCTTATCCATTGAATTACCCTTGTTTTGTTGCAAGAATCCTCTTGAAAAGTCAGCTTGAGCAACACAATATGTTCTTCATTAAAACCTGAGTTACGAGAGACGGATATCCTCTAACGATTTCCTGACACATGCCAGCCCGACCCTTCTCCTGAAGATGGAAAATATAATCAGACACAACCCCAATATTTTTCTGCTAGTAGTGATCATTACCGCTAGGTGAACTTGAAGTTTTCATCTGTCTGTGTAGTTACAACCAATGGCAATGCATGTCGCCTTGGTCCCCGCCTCTCGTTTAATCCACTTATATAAAACATTTTGCGCGTTTCAATTATTAAGTTTTAATGAATTACACAAATTTAACCTTGAAAAAATAAAGCATTTCATTTTTTATTATCGTTTTGTTTTGTAGTACGGAATGTTTATTTTATAGTAAATAATAAACGGCTCCTAACGAATTTTACGTCACTGTGATTTCAGGATAATAATAATGAACTTTTCTATCAATTAAAATGTATTCTTACGTTAATTTATAAAAGATAACAGCTTAATTCGTTTTAAAGAAAGGTAAATTAGTTGAAGTAAAGAAGCTGGTATTGACTTATATTACCTTAAATGTCCAATAAACCTTTTTTTATCAGCCACAACCTTCACTTTGAATTTTTGAGATTGGCACCATGCGTGTGAATATCAAATAAAAAACGATATTAAGGCGAAAAACTCAAGAGATTTAAAAATGTACTAGCCCTTCTTTTACCACATCAAGTGCTAACCTGTATGCTGTAAAAGTTAATTTGAAAATCATTTAAGTTGATAATGTATTTTCGCCAGTTTATTGCTAATCCTTGTTATTAAAATATTTTTGATACCACCAGTGACTTTCATAATTATTTAACGTATATTACTAAGTAATAAATACACGATTTTGAAATTTAGTCAAACCAATAATTCAATCTGCAGCAAAAAAGTCAATAGTAATGCATTAACACTCCTGGCCTTAAACTACCAAGTTATTTCCTGATATTACAGTATTTGGAAATTAAAACAGTGCATAAAATGAATTTCCAAGTAGCATGTGGCAAATGCTTCTTAAAGGTATATAATTTCAATGAACACTGTAATTTTGTTTGGTACCATGCGTAGCATGCAAAATAATATCTTTAATGACCACCATTCTATTATTAACATCCACAAAAACTTCAAATAAATGTATTTTTGAATTGATAACTTATAATCATCAAAACAGTAAACTGAAGTAGAGAACATAGGCAGATCAAAATTTACAAAATAAATATTCCAATGTTTTATTTCATATGATTAACCAAAATAACAAAACATCAAAAACATCATATTTGTTAGAATTCTTCCAACGCCTAGAGAAGCAGTTACCATACAAGCAGAAATGCAGCAAATTACTGAATAAACTGATGTAATATATTCAATGGTTAGCTATGTAAAATATTTTTCATGTATAAGAGATTACCTTCCTAGTTATACTGTCATTTTAAGAGGATAAAATCCATTAAAATGTACTCATCATTAAAACTGACATACAAAAGAAAGTTTCAAAAATATTTTAGCAGATTGATATTCCAATTTAGCCATGCCACAGCAGAAATTTTAGACATACAATTAATATAGTTATATTAAATATTAATAATAGGTATTTCCCAATAAAAACTACCAATCCAACAATTTTAACAAAGTAATATACTGCTGGAACTAATACCCCAAAAAGTGCCACTCAAACTTAACTAAATGTTAAGTTTGAAAGAAGGGTATCTTTGAGATATTTCTCTAACTCAACAAAAAAATCTCATACGTGACAGAACTTCACTGAATTATTTAGTTTTATTGCATATATGAATGTACTAGTCCATTTAGACTGATGCTTCTGGTCTTTCCTGTTTAGGAACAAGATGAAGGCACCAATAATTTAAATTTTAAGTTTTATTAAATATATACAAAAAAATATAAAAAGAACGGGATAGTCCCTTTTGTTAGACTACATGAGGTGAAGAGAGACAAAAATACACAACCACATTGTCACTTTTCCATCATGTTTAATGCCCGTGAAAGGCATGGGCATTTTATCAATGCTATGAACTTCGTGCCTTCATTCTAGAAGGCTATCAGAAAAACTGGTATCTACATTCAAATAAATGCTAATAAGAAAAATATCTCATTAGCTACATTCTGAATTAATTATTTGCCTTCTCAGCCACCAAATCTACTGGACAATTTCAAAATTTGCATAAACATGCATACTTCATCAAATAATGACAATCCATTTTTAAACATTCATAAGAAACACTCCTACAATAATGACCATTTCTCCAACAAGCAACCTAATATTCTCACCCTCTTTTAGAGAAATAAAGAAAATCTTCTCTTTTTAAACCTAAAAGTTCCACAAAATTCTGCAACAAAATACGAAATGGACAATGCCACTCAATGAATTTAAGTGACTCAAGCTGATGAAAAGTATTATTAACAGATTGTTAGTTGATGCTTCTAAAGATTTATTTTTGTAAACATACTGGATGGTGAAATTACTTAAATGAAAAACTAAATAAGTAACTATACAGAATAATAGGTACATGGGAAATGTCTATCTAACAGGCTGTTACTTAAATTGCAATGAAATTACTAGGCGAGTCTACACTGAGAAAATTTTTGATGAAACATTAGTATAATAAAGGATAATTCTATTTTAACAAAACTGGACTTTAGAATTTGTCAATCTTCTTGCACGAGAAACAAAAACGCTAACCATTTGAAATGTTAACACATTTTCTATATTAAGAAAACATATTTAAAGATTCAATCTATGATGCCCAAGTCTAGTATTTGCATTGATTACATAATTAAGCAAAAATTATCTTATATTTTGAGTAAATCCTTTAAACATTAAAATGTCTCCCAGTTAGAAAACAATTCAGACAAGTCACAGTACAAAAGTGTTCTCAAATGAATATGAATAAAACAAACTACAAACTTTCAGAGTGAGTGTTACCAATGGATTTTAATATATAAGAATAAGAGTAGTCATTAAGAAATCCTAGTGTCTTTCTCACATACAATGAAAATAATGCTTTCTCTGCCTTCTAAAATCAGTAAAAATTTACTTAAAATGGTATCACAATGCAAATTAGAGAAACTGTAACGGATTTTGGAATAACAGAGCTGAGTTTAAAATGAAATTACATAAAAAAAAACTAAATAAGACTATTCATGCAATAGCACTGATTAAAACTTAGATATTTTTCTCGATGATGATTTCTAAGTATAACACGCCTGACATGAAGTAATTTCCATGGAATTCTACATAAAATGAAACACAACATTGATATCCAAAAGGATAACTATAAATGTATAAATAGGACCAAAAACCAGTTTTAAGCACTAGATTTTTCAATATCCTTTACTCCACATTAAGTACTGGTATCCCTATATAAATATTTACCATTATATTAGTCAAATATACTTTTCCATTTTAATATTAGCATTTAATCTGCTAAAATAAACAATTAAGTTCCATGCAATTCCATTTTTCATTTTTCTGATAATGGCATTTCACAATTTTCAATTTGGAATAAATAACCTCTAAAAAATGTTAAAAGAAGACTATTGATAATCTTCAATAGAGAATTATCGAGCTTGTCTTATGGTTGAAAAAAGTCAAGAACAAGCACTTAACAAATATTTACCAAATGTATCTTCAATAAACTTGATGTGGCTATTGGAGATAGCTGAGGCAAGTATTTTTGAATTGATAATCTCGACAAATTCAGAAAAATTGTTGAGAAACACTAACTTTCCAAATCCTAATTACGTACATATATTGATTCACATTACGCTCATGATTTCTTTTAAATTTTGGACACATTCTTGCATGAGCAAAGTGAATTTAGTTCAGATATGAATTAAATGTTAAATTTTTATGGTGACAAGAAAGATACTCCATAGAAAAATGAGAAAATAAATTACCTAATAATTTTAAAATCAATTGTATTGATCAGATTGTTAAATCATCCTAATAAGTAAATCACTCAAACGTTATCATCTTTCTTAAAATATAATTCAAAACTAAATATTTTATTGAATCCTTTAAACAACTTTTTGTTATTTGCATTCAAAATGTTGCCTATCCTCCCAAATAATAACAAAAACAATGACTAGTATTCAAATCTGTTAATTGTATTTTTGAAACCTGAGAAAGGTTGAATTTTCGAGGTTAGTATACTTGTTTAAAGTGAATATTTTACTGGGGTACAAAATTTTCTTTATTTCTTTCTTTGTTTATCCAACCACATGAAAAAAAACAGAAGTTTCAAAAACCAAATAATAGACTTTTAACAAAAAAGACAAATTTGGAGTTAAAAAGAACCCAAAAAAAAAGCATTATTTTCTCTATGTCATCCACAGGATGAGCAAATTAAGTATGCCTTGCTATCAAAGTAGCCTCTTTTGCCAATCCAACAACATAGAAGCACGCGCCAATCAAACATAACTTATATTCAGTAATCATCTCCACGGCTGACCACCTCTTTGCATGTCGGACGTAGCATAACGGTGTGTTCAAACTGAGCTGTATAGCAACCTTTAGAATCGCACAAAGGTGGGTAAGGATCCACAATTCCTTTATCACACAAGTCCTTAAGAGCCATTTGATATTTAGTTTGATTAAGCCGATCCAACCAGCGACGGCAGAAAGCAAGGGTGTTGAAATGCTTGTTAATAACCCCAAGAAGAACTTTTGAAGACTGCAGTCTGTGAATAAAAACAAGATAAGGAATTATTGCATTTGCATTGGTATTTCTTCACAAAACTTAATGAACTTTAGCTATTTGGTCACAAAATTAGCCAATTATAAAATACATATTAATTTTTGCAATTACAATTGAATTAATATCTGACAAAGATCCTTAAAAGCATTTTATAATAAATGGACCAACTGGGAGAGGTTAACAGAACTATTACCTTGCACATTACAAAAACTTGCTTTTAAAACTGATTTACTCTGACGACTTGGACCAAATACATGCAGTATTAAATGTTTTGGTGACAAAAAAATGTTTGATGTCTAGATATTCTGTTTACCAACCCTATGATTAAGGAAAGAGCTAATCAGTATGCAAAACTGGTGCACATAGAGCACTCCGACGGTAGCTCAGATTGGCTTCTAGTTTTACACGAGATGCAGTATTGCATGGAAGCTAATTTTTGCAGAATTGGATTGGTACCTTCATATTCACTAACATAATGTTTGTCCTTGTACAATTTGTTGGAAACTACTTACAATATAGTTTTAGAAATTTCCTAGGGATATAAATATTTTCAGGCAGGAGAAACTAGTAGAAAATGACCCAATTATATAAGACATCAGTATAAAGCTAGTTCAGGGACAATACTTTTTAATGTAGATGAAAAAAGATTTTACAGTATCACCAAAGTATACCACAGAAACACAGCAAAGATACACACTGAAATTAAAAAATAAATTATTACTGTTTATTAGATCATGCAAATTGCTTCTAAGTTCTGCATAAACAAATTAAGGAATCCAAAAGCAGTTTTTATAACACACAAATAGCAACACTGCTATACAGGTATACCTCACAATACACTGTTTTGCACTATGCCTTTTTTGGTTTTAAGATCATTACACTTTATGACTCTTGATTTGCTTGCCTGATTCAGACATATGCTCTTACAAATCCTGAAGATCAAAGAGAGTTTCTCTGTCCACTGGAAAGGGCCTATACCCAAGCAATGAAAACTAACTGTTCCAATATGTGCAAACTACTTTTAACCTATAGAAAGACAGTGTAGAGCAGGGGTGCTCAGACTTGACAAGCTTGGGAACTACTTATTTCCCACTAGCGTGGCAATCGACCATCCATCTTCAATGTTAAAAATTATTTCAAGCAGCAAAGGGAAGGTTTGAAATGCTGTATTTCATTATAATTACCGTATTAACCTAAAAGGAAGTCGATCTCGAATTGAAGATGACCACAATAAAAAATAAGTTCTGTTCAGGAAAAAACTTTGTAATACCAATTTACCATCAATTTACGCACGATTTAGGTAAGTTTTGTTTATGAATGACTCATCAATGAATTTTTACAAAGTATAAAATTAATATTTAAACAAATAAAGAATTTGTCAATGTGGAACGTTATAAAAAATTTTAAAATATTAATTAAAAGCAATGCATACAATTACAAAGATGGAGTACAATACATATCGCCACTGACAAGGGGAAGGCACTATTGATCCCCAACCAATTTGGCTGAAACTTCGTAGAGATAATGTCCATGATGTCCGATTAACGAAAATATATATATATCAGGGCCAATACCCAGCCGTTTTTATTTTATTAATAAAAATAAGTTAACATTTCCCAAGTCAATGCATAAGTACCATACACAGCAACAAACATTGTAAGAAGCAACGCTGGCATAGCGGTTAGCACGCTTGGCTGTAAATCTCAAGATCTGTTGTTCGAGTCCTCGTTCCGAAACTTTTTTCATTTTTTCACACATTTTCACTTTCCTCATTTTAAATGCTTTTTTCTTAATACCGCTATATATTTTTATTTTTTAATAGTTAATATTTTTAATATAGTGAAGTGCAGTTTTGAAGAATTATTTGTAGCGTACATAGCTGTTGGTTTTCCTCGTCAATAAATTTTTCATTGTAAAGCGATTTATTAGTTTCTCCTCCCCATGAATAAACAATGAAAAGAAACTTATTGTCTTGCACGTATTGTTTCACAATCATGACATTGTCGAAAAATACATTGAAAGCATTTGGAAAAGGATTGGAGAGGAGCGATTTCAAGTGCTACAAGATCAGATTTGCTTCTTTCATCAGAGCATTGTGAGCATTTTAACTATTGTGTTTCGAAGTGTATTTTTAACATACTGCAGTTTTTGCTGTTTCAAAAATGGAATATACTGTTTCAACATCTTCAGCGGGGAATCCTGTAACGAGCAAAAATGTTACATCTTTTACGTCTCCTCCTTTGGACGACGAAACAGCAAAAGATGTGTTGAACACCGCCATGCATTACTGCATGAAGCTCCTCCGAAAAAATTGACTGATGTCAGATAAAGAAGTTCCCGAAAGTGAATGTGGCCGTAGTGTTGTAATGGCCCAAGAAATTTATACACGTGTTGTGGATATGCTTGGCAAGATGAACTTCCATGAAGATTACAATCTGGTGGGGCCCGATTAAGTCGACGAAATGCACGGATATGAGGAAATCGAGTTAGCTTATAATTATATATACTACCATTGTGATTAGAAATTTTATTTAGAAATAAATGGATATTTAAACTTAAAGCACTATTAGGAAATTAGGTAATAAATACTTTAAATGATGCAAGTGAAAATGTGGAAAAAAATGAAAAAAGTTTCGGAACGAGGACTCGAACAACAGATCTTGAGATTTACAGCCAAGCGTGCTAACCGCTATGCCAGCGTTGCTTCTTACAATGTTTGTTGCTGTGTATGGTACTTATGCATTGACTTGGGAAATGTTAACTTATTTTTATTAATAAAATAAAAACGGCTGGGTATTGGCCCTGATATATATATAGTTTCATTAATCGGACATCATGGACATTATCTCTACAAAGTTTCAGCCAAATCGGTTGGGGGTCAGTTGTGCCTTCCCCTTGTGAGTAGCTTGGTATCATGAAAAGAGCAAATGGGAATGTAAAGCCCGATTAAGCAACGAAATGGAACAAATTAAAAGAAAGAAAACATTCATTTTGGGGAAAAAGTTTGAAATCAATGAAAATATTCTTTGTTCAAAAGGACTGAGTATATGATCGCCTATACTAAGCAGCAATGATAACCCAGGGCCATGGTGGTCATCACATTCAGCTCTATAAAAGACATTATTTATTATAAACTAGAGTAATGCCCGTTGAAATATCAATGAAAGAATTATAGATAGACAGATAGATTATTATTATTTTCATTTAAAATAATTAATATCACACTTTTACATATGAAATATTTTGTCATATACAACATTTCTAGTGAATATTCTGTTGTTGACGGGCTATCTTTAGTTAAACTTAAAATAGTTGCCTCTCTTTCCCTCCCTCTCCCCGCCCCTCCTTCTCTCCATCCCTCCCTCTCCCCATCCCTCCCTCTCTCCTCCTCCCCCTCTCTACTTCCCTCTCTTCCTCTCCCTCTCGCTCTCCCCTTTACCTCTCCCTCCCTCTCTCTTTCTCGTATTAAAAGCATTCAAAGCACGTTTATACCCATAAGGATTGAATTAACAATATGATATAGAGGTCTAACAATGGAATTGGTAGGCAAGGCAACATCCCGTTAAAATGGCAAGATTTCCTCAAACTGTGTGAATTAAACATTTACAGAATAAGAAACTTTATGTTTTCTTAAAAAAGGTTCATATCCGAAGATTGTAGTTCAAATCTTTCTAATTTTAATCTAAACAAGTTAGGAAAGTGTACAACGTATCACAAATCAGCACGTTTCGTGCAATAGAGTACAGTAAAACCTCACATAGCGCGAATTCACAAGACGCGGTTTACATCTCACTACCAAACCTCACAAGATGCAGTGGTTCTCCTCACTAAGACGCAGTTTGAAAAGTCACAGCTAAAGCCATTCTTCAAATTTCCCGTAACCTACAAATGATAAAAACTTCTAATTAAAACATTTTAAAGAAAAACCACTGACAAAGTGATTCATGTAATCATTTTACAGAAATGTTACGTCGAGAGATTCATATGCATGCTTCTCAATACTTTATGGCCATATTTGTTACACTTTCACTTGAAGTTGCAGCAATGTTACTTCTTCCCTTGCCCTTTTGTCTAATAATGTCGTGTTACAATCTCGATCTATCGCATGGCACTCGATAATTTCCAAGCCGAAAGAATTTTGGGGAGTAACCCGGCAGTAACCTCATGTTCGTATTGTTCGTTCAATCAGTCTGTGTTCACAATCTGTGTGTCTTATCGTAAGTGGTTGTCTTAACCTTGCCTCCTGAGATTTAAAATATTACTCTTATCCTTAATATTTATCTTTCTTATTGAAAATGGAATGTAAACAAAAAAATAGTGATTTTTTTAAGCGAGAAGAAAAAAGTCCAGCGCACAGCCAAAAACTTGAAATTTTAGATAAACTCAGGACACGGAAGCACAGTGCTAGGGTGGGATTATGGGGTGAATGAGTCGACTATTCGTACCATACGAAAAAATGAAGAAAAAATAAGAGCCAGTGCAGCAACTTCTGCAGGTGAAAAAATTAAAAGAATGTCAAAACGAAATGTGCACTTAAGCACTGGAAAAATTACTATGCGTGTGGATTGAAGAGGGCACCACTGAGTGGCTCGATCATACATGATAAAGCATTGCATCTTTATAAAACATTAAGCGAACATAATGCTGAATCATCCACTAACGTTCCCTTTAGTGCAAGTGCAGGTTGGTTTGAGAAGTTCACAAAACGCTTCAACTACCACAACATAAAATTAGCGGGCGAATCCGCCTCTGCAGATCACCAGGCAGCCAAAAATTTCATACCATAATTTACTATGTTAATCAAAGAAAAAGGTTATAAGCCGCAACAAATTTTTAACGCGGACGAAACCGCCCTATTTTGGAAACGAATGCCAGAGAGAACGTACATTTCGAATGAGGAGCGAACAGGCTTCTAAGAATTGTCTTACGCTATTGTTGTGTTCAAATGTTTTTTTGAGCTGACAACAGCTGATTGGATTATAGCCATAAGGTTTGACTTTATGGTTTATTTTTTCTTAATTCTACATCGAGAAATAACGTTGAGTGAATTACATATGTTTGACGATTTTACGGATAAAATCCTTCAAAAAAGCGGGACTGTTAATAATTTTACGGGACTTTTTTAACCTTGAAATTTAGAAAAAATCGTAATGTGAGAACAAAATCAAGAATTCTTTTTCATGCCACGTATTTGTTTTCTTAAATAGATATTGATTGAGTATCGATGGAATTTTCCACTTAACATATCAGAAGTCAATATATTTCTTATAATAAAAAATACGGCACAAAGTGCGTCCCGTATTGATTTCACATGGATACGGGACATTTGAGGAAAAACTGGCCGAAAAATGGGACATGTGGTCACCCTATAAGAACCTAACCCCTTATTTCCTATTAACTTAATGCTTCATATAACGCAATTTCACAAGACCGCAACTACCGTGTTATGTGAGGTTTTACTGTATTAGAGAGAAATTATATACCTGTACGTAAGGGAAATTGCGTTTTAAAGTTCTCGAAGGGTAATTTATAAGTTATATTACAACAACATTTTTACTCATTAAATGTAGAGGAATATTTCATAATCTTACGGTTACCTGAAGTGAATTGGTATCAAAACAAAATAATAATAGCAATTACCTGTGCGTTAAAATCACTGCCACAAGAATAAATCATTTATATAAAATCAAAGAATCTAAAGTATTTACAGTTTAAATCAACAGTTAAACCTTAAGAAAATGCATATTTTTCTCCGCTGTGGCGGGGACCATTCACTCACCCGCTCTTTCAAATATAATTCGATATTTCGAAAACCATCGAACACTATTACTTCCTGATTGCAGCATCTGCAAACATGAACCTTTCTTCGCATTTCTTCTGCATATCGAACCCATCTAAAACCAACAGAATGCGACTCAGTAGGCAACTGAAAATTTCATGTTCTCCGTGGAAATTTTCAAGTTGTGTTTTGGTTTAAGCTATTTCAAAACAATTATCGTATTTTTTGACCGACAATCAAGGAGATATTCATTAACTACAACCTTTAAAGATGTACCATACGAAAAATCGTTACTTTTTATTAGAAATTGCCAGAGATATGACAGTTTTGGATTTCTATCAGTGTTAACATGGAAAAAAACGTAGGGTTTTCAGTTACTATGCTATTGCAGTAATTTCCTTGTAATTTGAAGATTCAGAACTATTAAAGAACAAATTTTCTTCTATAAATCACAAAAAATTAAATTAAAAACACGAAAATAGAGCAAGATTTGCCTATCCGCACCTTGTGTAGAGGCTATCTTTAGAGAGAGATAGAGATATACAAAGTATAACATGGGAAAAAGAGAGCATTTCCTATACCTCCAATACTGCACGGAACTGATGAAACTCTCAATAGCATACACATTGCTATCAACAATTAGAAAATTTTTATCATAGCAATGGAAACAATGGTATCACTTAGCAATGTTCTTAACATAAATTCAAACAAAAAACTGAAATATTTCTTAAACAATCAATTTTATGAAAAAATATTTCAAACAAAAGTTGTAGGAAATTATATTTTCTATCACCTTGACAATGGCAAATATCTACATAAATTGAGTTTTAAAGGAGATATTTGGAAAAAACAGAAAAACGATACCGTATTAACTGGTGTAAGCTGCGCACCTTTTTTCCCAAAACGACTGTGAAAAAAAGGGGGTGCGCATCTTACACGAATTCTTTTATTTGCCGCTCACCTTTTTTCCTAAAATGTCATGTCAGTAAACAAATATATGTTAAGCTAGCACCCATGCCACATCTATTATTCTATTTCCAAATTTCGGTGTATTTAGTCATTATCATTCATAGAATAAAAATTTTTAATGAGTTTTAAGTTTATTAACGGGTGCTCCCCAAACTCAACGAAGTCTTCTGCTGCAATCGTCATGGAGACCACGGCGCATGCACGACCAGTTTGGGCTGGTGGGGGTTTTGTGCTCACGGCAGATGACGCCTACCATGTTCAGATACGGCATGCTTCCTTTATTCACTGACACGTCTATGAAAGTCATGGCCACCATATTGATCGTTGAATGATTACCGATCATAATTTTAGTTCGTCAAAAAAATGACCATATGGCTGGAAAATTACGTACAGCAGAATGATCGGTGATCGCTCCTTGAGTGATTTCTGCCGAACGTGACCAAAATGATGACAAAAACAGTTAAGTGTTTAATAAAAGAGGACTATCGAGGAGATTTCTGCTAATACCAATATAAAGAGATCACCCAATAAATTCATCACGTAGGAGTGTGAAGATGCTTAAGCTGAGCATAGCATTTTTGAGAAATAGGAATTGGTGATTTAAAAAACCCCTTTTCGGCTCAAATAAATTTTTTCCTCTATAGCCGGCCCAAAAACCGGGGTGCGTGGCTTACACGAGTAAATACAGTAATAATAAACCTTCACTTCCAGTTGACCAGTTTCAGCCAAAATCTCTTCAGATCTTCACTTACTAATAAAAATTTTAAATAAACTTTTCTGCTGACCTGATCATTGGTTTTTGACTTAAGAGCACCAACAAAATTCTATCACATACGCAGACAAGACAACGAAAATAGTCAAAACGTACTCAGGGGACCTCAAACGTGTATTTCCGTTGAAATCTCAACTGATTTTTTTCACGAATACAATACTTTCTTCTATACAATATATGGAGAAAGTAAACAGCTGAGCAAAGCAAGACTACATGATTAGCACCATGTTAGTGGTCCAGAGGCAGAGCCCTAAGTCTACTTATAAATTGTTGCTTGTATGCACAGAATTTAATACGCATAAAAGTATCTCATTCAGAAGGTAACATCTCTGGAATTAAGATAAATAACATGAGAATGTAGAGTCCATTTCCATTAAATTTTCACCATATACTTGGCATGATACTTTGCAGGTTCAATTCCAGGAGAGTTTACATTCTCCATCCCTTTCACACAAGTGTAAGATCTTTCTCAATTGAATTTTCTAATTAGTTAGATGCAGTGCTTTTTCTGTAAAAAAAATAGGTGCCTGAAACCCTCCCTCCACCTCTTCCTGCACCCTCTCCCCCTTCTCTATTGAATTTGTGATGAACTTTTGATAGCAAAGTTGATAATAAAAGTCAAAACGTTTAATATTTATTACTTAAAGTTTTAAAGAATTAAAAAAATGAAAATGTACCAAAATTAGACTTGGGTCAATATCGCTCTGAAAAGAGGTGCTGGTACACCGTACCGGTGCGTACCACCACAAACAAAGCACTGGTTAGAAGATATGAACTTGGGACTAAAACATATAAGCATCATAAAGAATTAAGTTCATTATTCCAGATAATAAAGCTTTCAAATTAGCTTAATATTTAATTTAAATCCTAAAGAAGACAATTTTAAAGGTCTTGAACAACAATAAATATTACTGCCATGATTATTAAAACCACTATCACTGCATTTGAGTTCACCAAATGCTCTTTCCATCTTATTTGAGAAGGTATAATGAAAGATTTTTTGGCAATGAAGGTGGATGAAATGAGCTATTGGTTATTTTTAGGCTCAGCAAAAAATTGGGGAGAGCACTTGGTGTGTTATAAAATTGGTTATATAAATCTATGACTTATCAGCTGACCTCAATGGCACATAACCCTTGTCAAAGTTTTTCATGTAATGAGACACCTCCATATCATCATGCACCTGGCCCTTTCCTGTAGAGCCAAAAGTCTCAATGGCATAGAACTCATTTTCCTCCATGACAGTCGCCTCTCCACCTTTTACAATTGGCACAGTCTTCCCAGCATGTATACCTATTTAAAGAACAACATTACAATTACAATCTAAAATAAAAATGAAATACAAAAGCACGCCACTAAACATTCGAGTACAAAACTCAATAAGAATAAAAATCTCACGGTAAGGAGCTATTGAGTGGCCGTTCAAATTCCTAATAGACTTCACTTGGTAAGTTTTTCCATCCAATTCAACTTCATAGGATTCCATAACTTCCTGAATAGCAGCTCCAATGTCACACAGCTGCACATCAATGCCTGCAGCCTGCAAATATAGTTTTTACTTCTCAATCAATAATCTATTAATGTAAAATTATAACCACAAAATATTCACTCGAATAATATCTTACCTTAATTCCAGTGTTAGTGGCATCACGTACAGCTTCTATCAGTTTGTCATACTTATTATTGAATGTAAGAGTAAAGGCACAATCAATGATTCGGCCTGAAACAAGGTTAACCTCAAATTTAATTAATCACACAAAAAGGATTATTACTAAATAACATTTAAAGAAAAAGGTATGACAAAGGAAAACCTTATTAATATGCATATTTAGAGCTTAAAATTTCAATGTTTTCATTATTTCATACTTAAAACTACCCATACTGATGAGAACTACTATCTACATCAGTGTTTCCCAACCTGGGTGCCGTGGAGTGTTCTGAAGGGTGCGCGCAAAAAATATTGTTTTCCCATTTTTAGCCTCATTTTGCATTGTCGGCTTACAAGAATGCGAACCAGAGTTACGTCGACCTTCATTTTGTTGCAAAGGCACTTCGAAATGAAAAGAGATATGGAGATTGGAGTTAGGGGTTCAAGTTCAGCACCATTATTACTGATGGTGGATAGGGAGGGATGCCGCCAAATTCTGAAAAGTCACTTAAGGGTGCCGCAACTCTAAAAAGGTTGGGAAACACTGGTCTACATAGTGGTTCAATTCTAACAAAACTTTAACAGCAAGCATTAACTTTCAATTTCTTCATGGGAGTATTGAGATAAGCATGTATAGTATAAAGGTGTTCAAATTCCATAGAATATCTAACATTGCTGATGCATAAACTGGAAAATTATACCTAATTTTTCTTCATATGGTTATACCGCAAAAATTCTATCAAAATACTGTAATAAAGCAGTGTAGCTTTGATTGCATATACACAATTGCTCAGAGAATGGCAACTTAAGCAAGCATAGGCAGAAAAATGGAAGTTTGCATATAGTAAAAATAAATTAAGAAGCCAGCACTCATGGGACCTATGCAATGCAAATTGAGCTGAATTTAACTCTAAATATATGCTTTTAAAACACATGCTCACCTTATTTGAATGCGATACTTGTGAGAGATTAAAAAGTCAGAAGTTTTGCTGGTAAGCTCTCAAAAAGGTGCTATACTCAAAAGGAATGACGCTACTGCCGGGTAAGTGCAAAACTGCTTCAAAATAATACACGTAATAACTAATACATAAATAATGAAATGCATTCTATCTTTCTTATTAACCACGTTTAAATCATTAAATCACAGTACAATTAAATCTTCAAATTTTTCGCCACGTCGCTAAACCCTAAAAAAATTTGTTAGACGAAATTAAGTCCCTAAATCTAGCGACAAAATTGCTAAATTGTCACCACTGGGTCTGACATGCTCAAAGAATTCTTTGTTAACGAACTTAAGTTACAATGTAACCTGGCATCCGTAGAGGTTGGTTCCTAACATACCGAAAGACATTTGTGGTTATTTAATGTATTTGTGATAGTGAACATGTCAAAAAGACCATCAAACTCTTATGGGTAACAGAATGAAAATAAAAAGGGAAATTCATGATCAATCGCTAAGAAAATTAAGTTATCGCAAAAACTTGATCATGGTGCATCTGTGAAGCAAGGACTATGGCGTGGGTATCACCACCGTGTATTCATACTGTGTTTTGTGAATTATTTACTGACTGTAGCAGTTATTCTAAAACTCTTTCATCCCGTAAAAATTCACTAAGGAGATCTAATAAGGTAGAAATTAACGGCTCTACGGTAATTATTCGTTTGTATTGTTTATTTTAATACAGCGTGTTATAATAAAACATATTTAATAATTGTTTCTTTTGTATTCAAGCTGGTAAAAGGTGGCGTGAGTGGTGTGGTGCTCATAGAATAATGTACAGGATACACTTACACAAGAATGCTATGCATACTAACTTAATGTGTAATATCCAAAAACCGAAATTTTCCCAATTCTGAAATACTGCCTTTCCCGAGGATTTCGGATAAAGGGTGCTCGACCTGTAGTATTTTTCCTTTTAAACATAGAAATGCCACATTTAAAGTAAAATGTTATACCATGAAATTTGAAAATTAGTACAAAATATTTTTTAAAATGTGAAATCTAATAATTGCTAAGAATCAAGGAAACCATGTACGTACTCACCATTAATGTGAGTTCCAAAGTCAATCTTGCAAACATCATCATACTGAAGTACGGTAGGGTCACCAGCATTTGGAGTATAATGAGCAGCACAATGGTTGAGTGAGCAACCAGTTGGAAATGCTAATCCTGCTTTCAAACCATTCTCTCCAATTAGGCAACGGGCGGTGTTCTCAAGCTGCTCACAAATATCAATCATGGTCATACCTGGTTTTACCCAACGTTGAATATGCTGGCGCGTCTGAAATGCAAGATTAACAACATATAAACCAAATGGAGAAACGGAAAGGATTGCCAAAAAATTATTTTTTAAATATATGAAAACAATGATGACAAATATAAACACAAAGTTATGATATATGCATGTCTTTAAAGAAATCATTCTAAATAAAAATGTATTATGCTGAAAAATGTATACCTACTATATATGTTGTTCAAGCTTTCTTTCCATTCTTTTTCATTTCTCCTGTAATACTTTCTTCGTTGACTATATTGCTGTACCATAACAGAAATGTATTAATTTAAATGCCTTAATGTCAAAATGAAAACAAAAAAGTGTATTATACTAATATTCAATGTAAAGGCTATTCCTATTCAACAACATGTAGATTAACCAGTTTGAATTATCTGTGTCCAAAATAAGGTCTACAGATTATCCTATTATTTATAAGGCAGCATTTATGTAGTGCTAAGAATTAATGGTAGCATACCAAATACAAACAGGTAGATGGTTAATTCAGCAGCATTTTAAAGGAATAAAATGTAAGAAAGGATGGAAAATTTATGTAATATATAACATAAAAATGATGAACTACCCTGTTAATCATGCCTGGGTAAATATTTTAACTTCATGGGTCATATAAGTAGTTGAGTATTCTTCAGATGATATCATTAGGGTTCTACAAGAAGCAATTGGAAATTACAAAATATCATTCACTTTTAAAAACAAGGTGTTCCACAAAAAGAGGAAAATTTTGGGGCTATTTGTTCTTGAAATCTTGTAAATCTAATTTTTACTGGTGGTATAAGGTCTGATGTACTTTATAAATTGAGATTATTGCATTTTCCCTGCTTTGTGAACATTTATGTGCCTTCCTCATCACATTAGCTTTAGTTCATAAATTATCCCGAAGAATTAACAAAAGGACTTTCAAGAAAGGATGTGCTCTTGATGCAATCCAAACAAATTAAAACTAACTTTTATTTTGATTGTTTAAAAATTCCTTTATTGTGCTTATCCACTATAAAATAAAATATTCAAGTGTTTTATAGCTCTACACCAAATATTTTCCAATGAATTTATATAAATTCCATTTCAGAATTTCTTAAGCAAGACTAAAACTTAAAAGCAGGAACTTGAAAAATTAAACTCAAAATGCACAATAAAATTGTAATCTAAGTGCATCACTTACTTGGCGATGGGCTTCAGCAGCCAAACGAACTTCATTATAAATATCATTGTGAAGCCTGTCAATTGCACGCTTTTCTTCACTGGTGAAGCGATCCTTAGCAGTTCGGTCATCATTAACAAGTGGGTATTCCATTTCTTGACCAATAGGATAGACTCCTGAAATAATTATAAAAAGTTTTAATTCGAATATCACATATACCCTATTTAGTGAAAACCTTTTAATTTATAGATATGTCAAACAACTTAATTTATTGATTTTTAGAGACATTTCATTCATGAATTATCATATAACGAGCTCATTTGATGGATGACAAAAAATTATCTTGGTGAAATTAAAATTTTACCACAGTTCTGTGAAAAAAGTTGTGAAGACCATAGAATCGTAAAATTTAATGTGGCATATCTGCAATTCAATTGGTATTAAACAGAGCTCGAAATGCCACATTCTTAACTAATAAACATTGAAATTATAATAATTTCTATAAAGATTTAAATGGCCATTATATAGCTTTCATTACGTAGAATGATAAAATGACGAGTATGTAACGAAATAATATCCTATTCTGATACTTTGATGGTAAGATTAATTATTAACTTATACAACACATTTTAAAAGACATGCATGCGTGCATTAATTTGACGGAATCACGAATTAATTATCCATGACGCTAGTGTCATTATCAAACGTAATCAATCTACACTGAAATAATATTTTTCACTTACCATCAAGAAATAGATCAGTTATAGGAATGGTGGGTGGATCCGTTTGTAACTTTTGGCCACCTTTACCCTTTGGCTTCCTCTTTTTCTTTTTTTTCTTGCTTTCTTCAGTTTCATCTGGAAAAGGTATGAAGAGCATAGAAACATTTCTCGGCATTTATAATCAAAACTATAGAATATAACTAATAAATACCTTCGTGTTCATTTTCTGGATCATTTTCTTTTCCATTTATCTTGGCCTTTTCAAGCTTTGCAGCTGTTTCATTAACTTCGCCCGATCCCCCTCCTGGAACGTCCACGGATGTCTCGACCGAAGCTATTTAGAATATATAGTATTTTAATAAGAATACACCGGGCACGTTTTCAGAAAACAGCCACATTCCCATTAAGAAATCTCACCGGCCTTCTTCTTCTTTTTCCTTCTTCTCTTCTTAGATACCTCTGTAGCTACATTTTCTCCGTCTGTATCTTCTAGATTTTCTGTATGACCTCCATCGACTAGTTTCTCTTCAGATTTTCCGACCTCATCCACCACCGCAGCCATTTTGAGTAAATTAGATGAACATGCGACCTTGTAGCTCTAACAATTGAGACACGAAATTCTTACTAACTCCACACCGCCCCCCACCTGGTCATATCTCTTCATAAAAGTTAATAAGTCATTCGTGTTTATTCTTACTATGCGGTAATTTAGAAGTTTGTTTTTCTTTCTTATTTGCTTATTCAGTAGAGTTATACTGATTGGTAATCGTGACAGATTTAGAAGCTTATCTGCTAAAGTAGGGATTTGCCGCGTAAAAGGAATTGCTCCCCTCCTTATATTGGAGAAATTTAAGTTGGAAGTTCTATTAGAGAAGGTTTCAGGAATATTAAAGGCACCTACTTACATGGGTAGGCATGACCACGAGGATAAAATACGAGAGATCGACTGTACGACAGAGCGATATCAGGACTCGTTTTTCTCAAGGACCATACGAGATCATAACAGGAGAGTAATTCCCGCGAGAGAAGTTGTTATGTAGGCTTTGGTGCACTGCATCCCCTGCCACCCACCAAACTGGTGATTTGAGGGTATTATGTAGATGTAGTTAAGGGCCATTTTTAAGGAAACAATCCCTGCAGATTAATTGCGTATTTAAAGATATAATTATATATAAGATTATATATATATAGTGTGTGTGTGTATATATATATATATATATATATAAGCTTTGAGAAAAGGAAAGGTAATAATAAAGGTGGCAACAAGGTGTTGGAGGAAGCCCAGTGGACACTACATTGGAGAGTCGCTGGGGGTGCTGAGGACACACGAAAAACACAAAAACAACATATATGGAGCTTCCTTCTTCAGAGAGACATGTACTGTTTGAAGTGACACACTGGGGAGGATATGGGGGGGGGGTAATGAGAGGAGTTCGGGGATGGGAGGTGGGACGGCCAATAGGGTTATCGGGTTGAGACCGAGAGGGAGAAAGAGTCAAGGAGAAAGATGTGGGCTGACTCCCACTGTCGAAGTAGGGGGGCGGGTGTGTCGTCCGGTAGGGCGCGGATAATCCTTACAGTAAAGCAGTTATTAAATGTTGCCTGGTGTAAATTAGCGTGAGAAGCCACTGGAAGGGGACGGTGGCCATTAATTCTAATGTTGAGGGGGTTACTGGTGAGGCCAACATAAAAAGCAGGACAGAGGGTGCAGGTGAGGAGGTAAATGACATTCCTCGTGGTGCAATTACTTCTGGAGGGGATGGGGTAGAAAAGAAGGTGGTTGGAATGGGCATGTGAGGCAACGGGGTTTGCCGCAGGGTTGAGATCCTGCAGCGGATGGAGGATTGGGTAGTTCTTTCTTCCACAGGGTATTTCCGAAATTGGGAGGCCGGCGGAAGGAAAGAATGGAAGAATTAGTAAAGGGGGATTGGTGGGAGGTGGAAGTAAGAATTGGGTGGGCAGCATGGAGGATTTCCTTGAGGACCTCGTGGATCCCGGGACGGAAGAGGGTAGTAAAGGTAAGGGAAGGGGTAGAATCAGGAATAGGTGGAGTGTGTTTAATGGTTGCGGGTGTAATTGCCCTCCGGATCTGGTCACGGGTCAGGCCCGGTGGGTAACCGCATTTTAGAAGGGCATCTTCGAGGATGGAGTAATATAGTGAGAGGGACCTCCTGTCTGAGCAAATCCTCCATCCTCGGCTGGCTAGCCCATATGAAATCGAGGTTTTTGGGTGTAGGGGATGGCAGCTTTCAAAATGGAGGTATTGAAGGCTATTGCTGGGTTTAATGTGGACGCCGGTGAGGATTTTTCCATTTTGGATGAGAGGTCGACGCGTCGTCCAGTAAGGTGATGTTAGTGGTGGAAGTATTGTAGGTGAAGGAAAGCGTGGGGTGAGAGGAGAGGCGTGACATAAAGGATTGGAGGGAGTCAGGTCCTTTGGTCCAGATGAGAAAGATGTCTTCAACGAATCTCAGCCACAATAGTGGTTTGAGAGGTGCGTTAAGGAAATGAGTCTCCCATTCCCCTAGGTAGCAATTGGCATAAGACGGCGCCATGCGAGTGCCCATTGTTGTACCCTTAATTTGAAGATAATGGTGCCCTCCGAAAGAGAAGTTGTTCTTTTTCAGCACCATTTCTGCCAAGTGCAATAGGAAATGGGAGGAGGGTCTTTTGTCGGGTCTTGTGTCAAGTAGTTCTGTGAGGGCAGAAAGTCCGTCATCATGGGGAATATTTGTGTAGAGGGAGCAGACGTCAATGGTAGCCAAAATGGTGTTGGGTGGGAGGGGAGAAGGGAGGTGCTTAAGGCGTTGGAGGAAGTGGTTGGTGTCTTGGATAAAGGATGGGAGTAGACGGACGAGAGGCTGTAGGCGAGAGTCCACGAATGCGGAGATGCACTCCGTGGGGGAGTTGAAACTAGCAACAATGGGACGGCCAGGGGTGTTAGGTTTATGAATTTTAGGAAGAAGGTGGCGGTACGGGGATCTTGGAGATCATCAGGGCGATGGCAGAGTCGGTGAGGCCTTCCTGTTTTCCTGTGGAATGAAGACAGGAGGAAATTTGGGAGGAGTGGAGGCATGCGGAGTTGGAAGTGAGGGGGAAATAAAAGGTTTCGTCGGAGAGCTGGCGCTCGGCTTCTTCGTTGCATTGGGCGCGATCCAACACAACCGTGGTGGTGCCCTTGTCCGCGGGGAGGATGATAATATTTCTATTAAGTTAAAGCTACGTTTTCATGAACGCGTTACGAGCGCACAGAGGCGCAAGTTCTACGCGTATGCACGCGTAGTTCACATGAAAGCGTTCAGCGCAAGCGTAGGTTCAAAAAATATAAAATTCTGTATAAAATATTGTGTTCATTTCAGTTTAATGGCATTACTTGATTCGGAATAGGAATACCGAGAGGAAGACGACAGTGTAGGTCCGGTTAATTTCGCACCGATTTTTATCAACGTATGACTGATTAGCGGTTTTCATACTACATATTTCCTCTTCTCCATACATTCTTTCTGTCGGTGACTGCTTATCGCCATTGCGTTCGTATATTCTATTTATTTTTATCTTCCATTTATTAAAGCAAAGTGGTTGTTATAACCTTCGTAACTTTTGTTTTTATATGTTTTCGACTTTTTGCTGGTTAACTCCCTTCCTTATGAGCTACAGGATTTTTAAAGATTATTATATGTAAAAATGTAAAATCATATACACCAACGATAAATATAATTTTAAAATGAATAAAAAATACAATATAATAAATTTTACTGTATACAGGGGCAAATAGGACGTACAAATCCATCAACAAATAATTGAGTATGAGCTTATTTCACTGGTGAATTGATAATTTTCCCCTTGGAAAGAAATTATTAGAATAAGTATATTAAAACTACCAAGTTAGTGAAAAATTTCGTTACCCTTCTAAATATAATGCCTACAATAATTAATTTGTTTTAGGATAATTATACTAACTTTTCGTTATTTAAAGATGATTCTTCGTTCATTTTTTGCTAACCTTTGGAAAATTTGCCAAACATTTTGGAGTTGAGACACCGCACATAAAAATAATATTAGGATCCTGTACGTTTTTGCCCAAATTCAACGTGAAGAAAAAAACCCAAGATCAATTTTCTTATCTTAAAGGTCTCTTTTCGTCACATTAAGCGAGCCGAAAATGCATTAGAGACAAATCCGAAGATTTTTATCTTAATATGAGACTTCGAACGATTAAATCTCGGATTTCAGAGGCGCTTCTTTTTTTGTAATTGTTTCCATTAGCGGCGGAAAACTGTTACCATTGACAAGATAAAAAGGCACCCACCGAAAATAAACAAACTAAAATATACTTATTAACAAAATATACCTAAAGCTACTCATATGTTGCAGTTGAATTTACAGCCAAATTAAAGAATATAACAGCACTTCTATTTTCATTGAGGAAATTACAAAATAATTAGTCAAAAATTTACTTTCAAAATATTACAATAAAAGCATAGAAGTTGTTCCCCTCCTCTTCGTACTTTTCGAATCACTAGATTAAAATGACCAGTGAAAAAAATCCTATATGGTATTAAAGATAGACCGTTGTCCATGTGTCACACTACGCTGACTTCATCACCGCTGATTGGCACTTTTTAACGTATTTTAACAAACTTTCCGCTAAAGTAGAATACATCTGGCCCTCCTATAACACGGGGGATGCGTTCTGGAAAAGCACTGTGTAATGTGAAACCACCTTATGTGAACCCTGTTTTAAATAATGAAATGGGGTTGCGTTCCATACCCTTTCATGCACCCTCATCCAGAAGCAAAATTCCAAAACTTATCTCTCTTTTACACATCATGTACAATACTCATTGCAAAAACCAAATATAATATAAAAAATAAGATAAAAACATGTTTACTCACCAGTACAGCCTGGTAATGATGGCACACCAAGATGTGATAGTGTAAGTGATGGAGTGGGTTTTAATTACTGCGGGGAGAAAGTGGTGGTGAATGATTATATTATGATCAGGCTGCATGTCACTCGCAGAAAGGAGCGATAGTGAAGAAAAGGGCTGCTGCAGTCAGGCCCGTGCCGGGCATATTTGCCGCCCGGGTGCAAGCAGTTTATGCCGCCCCTTACGGACTTATAAAAACACCTTGGCCCAGATTTTTTCGATTTTTAGATTAAAAGTGGAATTTAATTTAAGAAACAAATTGTGAAAAATACAAAATTAAGAGAGATTCTTGCCTCCGCCCGTGAATTGCCGCCCCTAATATGATGCCGCCTGGGTGCAATGCACCCCTTGCACCCATAGGTCGGCCCTGGTTGCAGTGGTCTATCAGTGTCAAAGGACTTCAACGGACTAGTCGTGGTGGTGCGGAGACTAGCAGAAATCGTAGATCAGGATGGTGTGCTTGATGGGGTGATGGTGGTAGTTCCTGAGACCTCGAAAATTTGTGTTAAGGTGGACTTCTTTGATGTGCGCCGTTTTTCGTTGTAGTTCTCCTTGTAAGTAGCCGAGGCTGATGTTAAATTCCTCACAAGAAGTAAACTCCGCTTCAGGTTTGGGTCCATATCCACCGCTCCTTGGGCTAACTGGTCAGCAAGTGCGAAGAAGTGGGCCAGCCTCTGTGGTCAGCTCATTCGGTTGCGTGATGATATCTTGATCCTCTTCCCCTTCTTGCTCCATCTGTGTCAGCTCCACCAAGTCTTCGAAAGATGATTCATCTTCATGGGACTGGATAAGCCTGATTATGTCTACCTCTCGTAAATCCTTGAACCCTCCCCATCCAATATTCCTACCAAGTTTGTCGATCTCAGTCACTTCTGAGAATGGGTTCATGGGTCCTCTGAAGTCGTGGACCTACTCTTTCCACAAGGTCTTCCAAAAAGCATTTAAGGTGGAGTCCTTCACTTCGTCCCAAGTGTACTTGATGCTCTTAATGTCGTACAGGATATTGTAGTTACGCCAGAAACCACGAATTGATGCCTTGTCTGGTTCATCAGTAGCATCCAGCAACTGGGAGAATGTCTGCCTCAGATAGTACAGCTTAAAAATTACAATAACAAATTTTTTGATCCCCAGTGGAAGCTTTCGTACAATTTAAAGTATTTAATAAGCCAGCAATAGAGATAATAACGAAAGAAAAAGATGAAAAACCTTTACAATTCTATATAACGTTAGTTCAACGCAGGACAATAACAAATAGAACAGCAGACGCACATTGCTCGAAATGCAGATCGTCAAAGAAACAGGCGTGCAGTAATGAGTGACGAACAGAGACTTTTTTAAAGCATAATTTCCGTAGGTAAATTTACATGCTGGCTATTTTTAACGCAATCAAAGTTGCAACGGGCAGCTAGTAAGGAGATTATTTGGAGAAAATGTTTTAATAATAGATTATAAGGTTAAAATCGATTACGGGTGTAATGCGTATAATTTTATCAAAATTTCTATGGTGATGATTCTTTAAAAATCCTTTTGTCGGGTCGTTTCATAGCTTATTTCAAGTCTTGAAGTCGTTTTTAGATCTAATTATTAGGACATATATGCGGGGTCTGTCCCAAGGTTGTTGCGGGTGTGCGCCAAGGAAAATTTGGCCTCCCCTAATTCTAGCTTAACCAAATCCCTCGATTTACGCGTGTTCGGTTTATTTGTTGTCCCATATACGCCTGATAACGTGTATTTAATATAACATTAAAACACAAATTTAGATAGGTTTAGAAGTGTATTAGCTAACCACAAGGCCGCCCCTCATAAGCCTTCCCATAAGTGCGGCGGTATACGTCATACACACCTAGAACCGAACCAGGATAAAAGTACATACACACACACACTTTGCGACAATTACAACTAAATTTGTGATGATTGATTATAGTTGTTTATTTTAAGTCGTAGATCGGTGTAATGTCTCCCTAAACACGCAGCTAACCATGATTTAAATAGTTAAAAGTAGAACTAAATGTTTCGTAAATTAAAAGAGCTTATCTTTCCCTATCAATCAACTTTTACCATCTCTCTTTCAGTAAACTGTGAAAATATTTATCGTGAGATGCCTTTTGATGTATACCTACCCATCAATAAAATTCCACTTCGATGAAAGAGATATGGAGATAGTGGTAAGAGTTCTAATTGGAAACTATTAAGGCAGAAAATAACATCTTGATAGAATCCCTCTACGTCGAAACGATGATGCATCAATTGGGCGAATCGATGGACAGCTTTATCCATGAGATGACTTATGATTTTTACCATATATGAAAATACATTTCATCCCAGGTAGAACGCTTAGCATTAAATTTTCACATTAACTCGCAAATAATAAATATCGGTCGATAAACTGCGCACTGTCTTTTCCATTTCTCAATTTGCGAAGGCTTGAATGAAGCGATTGTGAAAATAATTTCCGTAGGCGACGGAGAATATGATAGGTACCACCTGGTTCCGAGGGAAGGAATGAGAGAGGGAGGGAGAGGGAGCGGGGAGGGAGAGAAAGAGAATGAGGAAGTAGGGAGGAGGAGGGAAGGAGGTTCAGCGAACGTTATAAATTGGAAGCCAAGTTTCAGCCTAGTAGTCGCTGTTTCGATCTTGTTGAGAGTGGAGAAAGTTTCCGTCGGCGATGTCCTCCGTGGAAAGGCGTATAATGTTCCACCTCATTGGCATTACCATGCTCCTGGGTTTATCGCTACCTTGGTGAGTGTTCACTCGATCGAAATTTCTGTCGTTTCGTCGATTCTGTTTTAAAAAATTCAATTTTCTCGGAATAAACGAAAAGGAAAAAGTTTTGGAAAGTGACGGAATTCGCTCTAACTTCGCCAAGGCCAACAAAATTATTCTGGAGGAGTGTAACTCGTTTTTCAGGAAAATACCGAAGTTCTATCTGAAGGACATTCATTGAAAAATTAAGTCCACCGAGTCTGAACCCGTAGCTTATCAACGAAAGCGAAAGTTGTCTCCGCTGTTGCAGAATAAGCGGAAAAAAGAGCCGCTTAAAATTTTTTGTCGGCGTTAAATAAGAACAGCTGTGAAAAATGATACTTCTCCAAACGTTTGCATGACTAACAATAAGTCCAAGATCTGTTTGTGATCTTCGTTCTGTCATCCACAATGGGAAGACGTTTGAACTAAAGTTGAACTTAAATATTTATTTTCGATAGTTTCGACGCGGCACTTACAGAAATTAAATGCTTAAATTTAGTTATCACCACGATGACATTGTAAACGAAATAAATTAATAGATAGGCGTAATAGATCAACCATCGTTTGTTTCCTGCCTGCAGAGAGGTCCGTGAATGCAGTTAAACCGAGTTCTTCGCGCTCTCCCATTCTCCGCGACCTTCTTCAATTCTTGGTATATAGCTCTGCTTCCCTTTCAAGTCGTATATCAGCTGAAACCTTTTCCTTCCTCTTCCTCCCCCCATGTTTTCTTTAGATCACATCTTTAATCGCTAGAGTACTCTTCTCAGGAAATCCCCTATCCAGTTTGCCTTAGTCTATTTCATTTGTATTAACAGTTTCTTACCTCATCCTCTTCTTAATTCCACCACGTGAAACTTACCATCGTGTAAAAACAACGAAGGAAAGTGTAAGAAATCATGCTCAAAAGGTTATCAACTTTTATAAACCAAACGGCTTTTTCTCGCATACGCAAATTATGGCATTAAAACAAAATTATATTCTTGCATAAAAAAGTATATAGGTATTATCACATACAACTGTCTTCATAACGTTTATACTAATAACAAAAAATTTTCAGCATTTTTTCGCTGAGTTCGAATCCCGCTTTGGGCATGGATGTTATGATATATGTTGATTTTCTCTAACTGTAAGAGAAATTTGAGGGTGCAAAATAACCTTAACTGTTGACGCACCTAAAAACCTAATTACTGCATCATTTTTTCACAAAAAGATTTAAAAGTAAAGTTGTAGTAATTTTAAAACTTATAGCAGCCCGTTGCAGCTACGCTTGCAAATAATCGCTTTTAACTTCTTACAGGACCTACTATAAAGGCGAGCGTTTATTAGATTACCAAGAGAAGATAACAATAACGCTTTTATTTCGTCTATTTGAAGGTTTAATTGGCCTTAAATGAATCCGAGGCAACAATGAGAGTCTCATTGGCAACGCCCGGAATGAGTGCGAAAAATCCGCAAACATTTCGAAAAAGAATGCGTATTTCTGAAAAATTCGACCGCGTAACGTGTAAACATTGCAAAAATAAGATAGTATAGAGCTTTAGCCATCGAATAAAGCAAAAAGGAAGAAAATCGGTCCATAGTTACGTATTTTAATGAAAGAAGGAAAAAAACCTTGCACTCTGAAAAATCGAAAATCCCGTGTAACCTTATGGGAAATATAATTGTCTCCTGGATACGAACCCGGTACACTTCAGCAAACGAAAATATTTTTCCAGGGACCTCATAGCCAGTAGAAACAAAACACCGTTTACCACATATCTTTACGATGAACGGTTCTCGAGAAATACGCCAATATAATTACGCGAGGCTTCATACGCACGGACTGACGGACGGACGCAGCTTCTTTACGCGCATAATATATAGGATTGTTGTATACAGGACGTTATACTTATGTTAGTAATAAGAACGTTGTACTAGAAGTGGACAACGTATACATTATATTTTAGCTTTAAGTCCTAATACAATGGATATGTGATATCAGATAAGAACTACTTTGCGTGACAGGCGTACCATCCATTTTTTACGCTTTCATTACTAAAACTCCCTTAAAAATGTTTATCTTCGGGCAAAATCCATTTATGTATAAACACAAGGAAAATTGTATCGAGCGTTAGAAAAATTTATGCGACTTGCAAGTGTTATTTTCATAATCAACTACCTAATCCTATTGAAGCTAAAAAAAAAAAGTATTCGTGTTTTAAGAATACGCTGTCATTTTCAATTCAACAAAAAATCCTGTGAAAGGATATGAAATTAACCGCAATGCTTTATATCTTGGTGCTGACCGTTACTGCGGCTCTCGTTGATTTTCTCTTCGGCTGTTTTTTCTATCGCTTGTTCTTGTAGCCAATCCCAGATTATGGGACTCTATCGGCTTTTGCAGTATAAAACTATACTTAAGGCGTGTAGCATGATGCGAAACGAACCGTTCATGCGGAAATGGTCCCGTTTTCTACATTCAAACCAATTCGCGTGACTTACCTATATCACTTCGTATGAACGACGGGCGATTTTTCGATCAAAATTAAATTTAAAGCCTTCAAAACAAAAGCTCGGTGGCCGACGCAAAAATTACTCTGATATTGAAATTAATTTTTCAATGAGAAAATGTAAATAGAGTTTCAACTTATTTAACTTAAAATTGCAAACACATGATGTTTTGAATCGGTGCGGATTAGTAAAGCCGCGTTGACCAGTTCGAATGGTAGTTTTTTACGAGTATTATATCTTTTCAAGGCTTAGAAATGTAGGTGGTAAGCTGTGTGCAGAGACTTCCCTTAGCATTATTCGTAAAAAAATTCGCCGTGAAAGTTGTTGAACATAACAAGGCAGATGAGCAAAAAATGTAAATGCAGCTACATAATGCAATATTTATTTACTTTTCCAATCAATTGGGGGGACCTTGTGACTTCAAACGACTCCAGCGCTAGAAGGCTTCTCAGTCTAAATCACAAAGCAAAGGAGGAGCGAAACCCGGTGTCGACATTAGCCTACTCTTAACGAGAAACACCAAGGGGACCAACGGCTTTACGTCCCTTCCGAAGGACGTGGCGCTGATTTGCGTGTTCTCCACATAACCACGCAAATAGGGAGCCGGGCAACCCGGTTCGCACCGAGTTTGCTATGACGCTGAACCATTTCGAGCTCTCTAGTTAGGCCCTCCTCGAAAGGGTCCCAGACGGCGCAACAGTATTCCACGATGGGTCGTATTAGGGAAAAGTATGCGATTTCCTTCACATTCGAGGGGCATCCCCGCAGGACTCTAGAGGAAAGCCCTTGAATTCTGTTTGTCGATGCTATAACGGATTTGATATGCTCTCTACTAGACAAATTGCTACTGAGAATTACACCTAGGTATTTGTAGCTATTGACATATTTTAGCTTTAGTTCGGATATTTGGTACGGGTAACGGTTGAAATTCGTGGAGCGCGTGAAGTTCATTGCGGCGCATTTCTTTATATTCAGATCGAGTTGCCAATCTTTACACCATTTCGTAATAGCCTGAAGGTCCTTTTGCAAATTCTCCTGATCGTGTATTGTGTTGATTTCTCCATACACAAGTGTGTCATCCGCGAAGAGTCTAACTTTACACTTTATATTATCCGCTAAATCATTTATATATATCAAGAATAACAAAGGTCCGATTACACTTCCCTGAGGCACGCCGGAAGTCACTTTGACGACGTCTGATGCAACTCCATCGAGGACTACTATCTGGGTTCTATCGGAAAGAAACGAGGCGATCCAATTTACAATTTTCTCGTTAATTGAATAAGCCCTTAATTTTTGCACTATTTTCACGTGAGAAACGGTGTCGAAGGCTTTCCTAAAGTCTAAAAATACTGCATCAACTCCTATTCCTTTATCCGTTGCTTTCACAATATCTTGTGTGAGTAGAGCTAACTGAGTCTCGCATGACCTGCCTCTCCGGAAACCATGCTGGCTACTGTTAAGCGCTTCTTTGCTTTCGAGAAATCGCATTATTGAGCTACCGATAATGTGCTCAAAAACCTTACAGAAGATTGACGTCAACGATATAGGGCGGTAGTTTTCCACTTTTAATTTACTTCCCGTTTTATGTATTGGTGTAACGTGGGCTGTTTTCCATATCAAAGGAACTACACCCTCATCTAAAGATTTTCTGAATAGAAGCTTAAGGTACGGAGCTAATTCGTTTGCTAACGAGTTTATAATGAATGCAGGTATGGCTTCAGGCCCTGGCGATTTTCTTTTGTGGACCTGACTTAGTAATTTGACGATACCGCTTTCGGATATTTCTATGTCGCTCATATTTGAGTCTATACGAGTAGGGAAATCAATGAAATCACCGCTGTCTATTGTGAAGCAATTTTCAAAGAACCGATTTAACATACGTTATTACTGCGACGCGCCGTATTTGCCTACGCGTCGATTACGAAAACGGCAATCGAAATAAAATAAGATCTATAGTAATAATATCATATGATGCAAAGGCAACAAAAAATCTATCATAGGAATAAGAAATGTGAATGCTCGTCAATAAATTTGAATGCGCGTGACCTCTCTTTGAGCAAGGATGAACTAAAGATTTTTTTTAAATGTGTGAACGTAAGAATGTGCAGAATGATATATTTTTGTTCGCGTTGCCATGAAGGAAAAGGTGACAAAGGAAAAGGAAAAGATAGTACGAAAATGAAAATCAGAAGAGTTAAAGCCAACAGAAGTGGCAATTGAATGTATTTAAAATAGGAATGTATCGAGCAAAAAGAGACAAGACTCCAAGCAAGTTGAGTTGGTTCGAGCTCACCCAATGCCAACCATTCAAATTAACGAATTATGCCTCACCCATCCTATATACCAGGGGTTTTCAAACTTTTTGAAACCGCGGAATTCTTATATTCAAATATCTTTTCTCGCGGAACCCTAAGAGGTGGTAAGCCTAATCGCAATAAAATTAACTTTAAAATCATTATAATGTTTATTTACATAGCTTATGTATCTTACGGTACACAGTTTACAAGTGAAACTCATGTTTCCTGCTGCAAATAAGAGAACGAAGAGCGTATCGGGTCTCTTCTTTTGTCTATCACGAAATCCCATTTGGTTTCTGCGGAACCCTTGGGTTCCGCGGAACACAGTTTGGAAAACCCTTTTGTATACGGTTAGTTTCGCAACACTTTTTGTCAGGGCAGTTAGACGAAAGAAAAATAGAGGAACAATGGAAATCTTCTAACACTCCTAGCACAGGATCAAGATAGAAAGAATTCAATCGCACTAATATGACACCAGTATGTTATCACCATGTGGAAAGTATTTTCTCCTAGTTTTATACATAACGATGATAATATACTTATATCTGCATTAATACATTATTTACTAGCAAAACTGAAGGAAACCATTTAGATTTCATAAATGACAATATAAAATTTCTTTTATATTTACTTCATTGCGAGTGAAAGTGAAGTTTATTTCTGGTTACGACGCTTACGTGTATCGTATTAGTAGAGAAGTTAATCATGCAGTCTATTTTCCACATGTTAATGATAGTTCTTCTGTATCTTGTCAACTTAGCTTTATTGGTGCTTCCGTTATAAAAAAATAGAAAATTGAATAGAAAATGTCTCCATTAATTGACTGGAAAAATTAATCCTGTCGCAAGGGCAAAGAAACAATTATATAAATTGAAAACAAATAAATAGAGAGAAGAGAAAAGTAAGAGAGGTAAAAATATATTTCAAACTTTTACTGCAAATACTTTTTCAGGGATCTGATTTCATTTCTAAGTTATCCTTTTGAATTCATTTACTCGTGAAATGATTTCATAGCGTCAAATTAAACCTCACTTTTAAGGAAATAGTGTCTTATTTAAAAATTTTTAAAATAAAAAAGTATGTACGTGTATAATATACATACATAGTAAAGATATCGATAGGCCGCTTACGTTGACTTATTTAGGCGCGTTTCGCTTATCCGTCCGTCAGTCCGTCCGTCCGTCCGCATGTTCGTTCTCGGCTTCTACCGACCCGATTTTCATGAAATTCGATATTAAGGACTTACAATCAAATATAATAAGAAAATGAATCACGTACGACAATCAGGGGTACCACTTTACTGGGGACAAAAAATTAAATTTTCGTCATATCTCGTAAAGTATTGCTCATATCAAAATATTTTTCAAATAAAAGTTGTTGAACTGGTAAATTAGAGTATTTCCTTCCCTATACATTTTTATTGTAGGAGTAGCCGTTATCGATAAAATCAAACAAGAAAGTCTTATATCGAGTTGAACTTACAATTAGAAAATTTCTTGCATGGTTACTTCTTTGTAGGTAACATAAACAATCTCCCAAACAAACGTTTAATTTCCTTACGTGTGCATGTAATATTATTAAATAGGAAGAAAATGGATTATTTATGATGAAGAAAAGAACTTTAAAACGCTATTTCCCTCACGTACAGGTATATAATTGCTTTCTAACATTCCATTGCAAGAAACGCGCCCATTTGTGATACGTTGTACACTTTCCTAACTTGTATAGTTATATTAGCTACAGTACCCGGCGTTGTACGGGGAAAAACACAAACAATTGTTCTAACAAAAATTAATGTTTTATTTCAGTGCTTCGTTGTAAACAATGTCTTTGGTCTTTTGATTATTTATAAGTTTTTTCCGGATCCAACTCTTGATGCTGCAACATACAGCTGACCATGCGAAAAAAATTAGCATACAAAGTTATTTTGCGTTTTGTGCAATTAATATAAAACATTTGGAATTAAACAGTAGCCTACGGCCTTCCTATTTGTGAAGAAAGTGTCTGTTGAAAATTTGATTACTCTAGCTTTAACGGTGTGGAAATGTATAGATGCAAAAATAAACAAACAAACAAACTTTCATAAATATACTAGCAGAAATACCCGGCGTCGCCCAGGGAAATTTGGTTCAAATCCGATCGGAATTTTAGATGATACATGGTATTTAAGAATTCACTCGACCGCCGTTTTGAATAAAATCGACAGAGAGAAACAAAAACCACGTTTGAATTATTTCTGGGACCCCTCCACAATCGTACTAAATTTGATTCAAATCAATAGTAGGACTTGGGAAAATACGCGTAGTTTAATCAGTCCCCGCCGTCCAATTACGGATAAGGAAGTAGTCGTTTCCCACCTTTCTCACTGTGTATAAGATGTAGAGTTACCTATTCTTTGAGAGCAGGAAGTTTATGAGAACAGTTGTTTTATAGAACAGTTTAGGCATCAGAACAGTTCGAAAAGAACTGTCCCGTTCTTTCTGACCCATCTCCAGGTGGCAATGCATTAGCATACAAAGTTATTTTGCTTTTTGTACAATTAATATAAAACATTTGGGATTAAAAAGTAGCCTCCCTATTTGCGAAGAAAGTATTTGTCGAAAGTTTGATTATTCTAGCTTTAACGGTGTGGAAATGTATAGATGCACAAATAAACAAACTTTCATAAATATATAAGAGATCGTAGATTAGGTAGGTATCATTTTAGTCATTCACAAATTTTAAGTTATTTTATAGTACAAATGAAAATAGTTGTAATAAAAGTCACAAGAAACAGCGACGGAAAAAGATCGCAAGTGATCGGGTAGGCCATCTTTGCGAATGTTTTTCAAACTTTTTGTCCCGTGACGCCCATGACTTACCTACTGAAAGAAAAACTTCCCACCCCTTCCATCCCGTGAAAGAAGATGATATTTTGGAATTGCATTTTTTAAGGTTTCCCAAGGAAAGGCGACGGATGCTGCAAGGAAATGATTTGCCTAGCAACACCAATACTGTCCCTGCCTATTTTTATGCCAGTCAGCTGCTTGCGCAATGAGCGGCTTCACATAATTTGATCACGAACCTTGCAACCGAGCATACTGTGTTCCCAGACACAAGACTCGGTCGCGACCCGCGGAAACCACGGGATCGAAGCCAAATATGTACTTAAAATTTTCCCCCGGTAATAAATGATTAATTTATGTTTTCGTCAATTATATAATTTTATATAAAAGTACTCTATGGGCCTTTATTTAATGGATCGAGTTAGATGCCGACATGCTTGCAATTAGCGTTTTTTGGCGTCATAAACGGCAATCATCAGCTGGTTATGATGAAGTGAAGTAATTTTCCCACTTACGCTTCGATGAAGAGTACAAACGCAGTAGTTTGCGTTATCAGATATAAAAGGGGCAAAGAAGAGAGGTTCGGACAATGAAAAATCCGGATAAATGGAAATTTAAAAAGTTAAATGCTACAATACCGTGGAGTATTTTGAAAAATTAATTAGTACAGTGCCCAGAAATACTCCCATACACGCAGAAGCAAGGGAACTCCGTGAAATTATTTAAACATTTCAGAAAGCTTCCAAATGTGGGAATGGAGAAGAATGGTGAAAATAAAATGTACGGAACGAGTAAAAAAACGAATTATTTGAAAAATAGGAGAGACCTATAATAGAAAATACAAATTATTTAATATAGGAAGCAAAGCTGAATGGGAAATTTTCTGAAGGAAGATTTCGTGGTTATAGATGTCATTGAAGGGAAACTTGAAGGCAAAAGAAGAAAAGGGATAGAAGGTTTCCGGTGATATAGTACGATTTGAAAAGGAAAGAGAGTTACCAAGAAATAAAATAGGTTGCGGAGAACAGGAAAGCGGGAAGAACACGGTTTAATATATAATCATGGACCAGATTGCAAACAGAATGCTAATGCTGATAAAAAGCATAAGGAAAAGTTAAACAGTTTTTTAGACAAGTCCTTATCCTGCGGATAATATAGCACGCATGAATATCAAACCCTTATTATTATATTTAATAGTAGTATTTCTAATAGATCGTTCTAATTTATTTGTCTCTGGAAATATATTTTTATTTGATCCGATAACTGCGAATGACTGGAGTACGGATAATCGAAACTCCACGGAATTATATGGAACCTATCGGTTAAGGACGCGTGATACAATCACGAAAAAGAAAATTGTTCTATCGACTAAGGATGATTTTTTGTATAAGGTTTGATTTACGGAAAAACAAAGCAAAAGGCCAAAGCTTGACTAATTGGAGGAGATTAAATAGGCTTCTGGAAAAATATTTATCGATTCTTTTTTAACAAAATTGTGAAAACAGGAGGACAGGAAGTTAAATGAGAAGTATAGCAGGCGATAAAAATACTATTACCTGAGCAAAAATTGCAATACACCATAATGCTATTTTTTTTTAAAATCCCTATTTCGACAGCAGTTTTGAGATTAACGTACGACACGGTGACAGATCCGTATTTTCTCGCGGACATGATGCACTGAGCAGAAACCATGGACCGTGTTCTTTCATCCTTGAGTAAGAGAATAAAAAAGTTATTTTTCTGGGGATTTCAGTTATTCATAGTTTTTAACCTTATTGAACAGTGGTTTTAATTTCGCCAATTCATTATTTAAATTAGCAGAAACAGAGGGCGACAGGGAAATACGTATCCCGAAAATACCAGCTACTGCAGGCAAGGACGGATACATGGGAGAGAGGGGTAATTACCCCCTCCCCCAAGATTTCGGAACACTAGAAAAAATTAACACCTAAACCTCGTCCTACATGCTCGGCACGTAGGACGAAGACTAAACCGTTTTACTATATTCATTTGCTGTACAGAAAGTTATATATTTCCTTTTCTGTATTAAAATATGCGTGAATTACGATTGATTACAAGTACCATTAAAATAATAAGATTTAAAAATTTTCTGAAGAAAATGAAAATCGTGATGGTGGAAGTGATATAAGCACCGATGTCCAACCCTTTCGCTACTCGACACAGACCTATGGTCAATTGATGTCCTTCACCAATCATATATATATATAGTATATATGTGTGTGTGTGTGTGTACACACACACACTAGTATACGGTGCATGCATTCTGCAAGCATTTCAGCCTACTTTCAATTATAATGCAAAACAACACCTAGGAATTATAATTTTAACGTTATCGAATTTTTTAAAATTCGTTATGACAGGAATCCTAAAATAGTTCCAAATCTCAAGTCTCTAGCTCATCTGGAAGTGCCATATAATTTTTATCCTCGTATGGGACAAAACCTTTAAAATACTGAAATTTTTTGAATTCCGGAATTTTTTCTCGGTTGTGACAAAAAATCTATAGTATTGCCAAATTTGAAGTCCCTAGCTCATCTGAAAGTGCCTCATAATTTTCATCCTTGTACGGGACATAAATGGTGCAAAATAGCCCCGAAAAATTGGAATTAATATAATATCGGATTATATCCATCGATTGTAATCGAAAACCTGTAATCGTGCCAAATTTCAAGCCTGTAGCTCATCTGGAAGTGCCTTGTAATTTTCTAACTCGTTTGGGGCAACAATGGGGCAAAACAGCCCCAAAAATGGGGATTATATCAATATCGGATTACTTTCATTGGTCTTATAATGTTAATGGCATTATAATATAAGCCTCTTGATTCTCATTAAAAGCTTACCCATGTGAAAGCATTGAGCTCGTTGCCAAGGCGGTCGATTGTTGCGACCCAGAAAAATTACCAATTTTTCCAATAAAAACTAATCTACGCTAATACAACTCGGATTTAAATTCTGTCTTCAAAAATAAGAAAGTACTTACAATTTCTTCACTTTCCGAAAGCGCAAATGCCGAGTTCAAATCTTGATGGAAAATAATTTTTAAATGCAAATATATAAACATCTACAACGATTTACGTGTTTTTCTTATGGGGCAATAATGGTGACAAAATAGCCCTTAAAAATTGTAATTTCAAGAGTGTTGGATTTTTTCCTTCAGTTGTGACCAAAAACCTATAATAGTGCCAAATTTCAAGTTTCTAGCTCATCTGGAAGTGCCTCATAATTTTGTATCCTCCTCCTAAATCCTATGTCAGAAGCATCTATACTATATTATAGGTACCTATATTTTCTTTATTTCCTTCAATCCCTTCAATTTACGCGCTACTCTGCTTCACATTTACGCGGTAGACGGTTTTGATTTGTCGCGCAGGCCGATTCTGCCGCGCATACAGCCAAAATCCTACTTATTCATTTTTCTGCTTCGATAGCTCTCTCTCTCTCTCTCACACACACACCTCTAATCTCCTTATGTATTTGCAGTCGTTTTTTTGCTTTATTTAACCCCTTAAAAGTGTACTAATGGCATCGAAGAAAGCTTGCGATGCTGTGCCAAGAGAGTGCTCATGACAATTACACTGAACGATAAAATAGGAATCCTAGATAACACAGGCCTGCGAAAATGATTTTTTTTTCTGCTGCTTCAAGTTGAATATGTGATTTTTATTAATTTGAGCATGCTGAATTCAAATCAAATACCCGTTTTTCCGTATCACGTCAGGATATTTCAGAAATTACAAAACAAATTTACGCTAAAATCATGCGTTTATGAATGTATATGTACAGAGACATGGAGAAGTCATATGATATATAGTCTGACAGCCCCATATAAACATCATCTAAGGTAAGAAGTTATTTAAATACCTTTAAATAGGATGATTAGGGTCAGGATGTTTCCGTTTTCGCTTTGTTCCAAATGAGCGTTCCATAGATTTCCTGTTATGTTCTTGAGGAGTAACTTCTCTTTTTAAGGTCCAACAATAGTCGGCCATCATGGACACACCATCTCTTTGATGTCCTGATGAAATCTTTCACCCTGTTCTTCACTGAGGGCTCCTAAATTTTCGGGAAAGTAATCGAGATGAGAGTGTAAAAAATGTAATTTAAACTCATGTTACATCCCAGTTTCTGCAGCTTGTCTAACATATTTCCCATGATTTTTTCATACTGGGGATCTTTTACATTGCCGAGGAATTTCTTAACGACGTTATTGAATGCATCCCATGCCTGAAGTTCTATTTCACTCATGGTATCAGTAAATTCGGTGTCCTTCATGAGTTTCGAATTTGTGGTCCATAAAGTATGCCCTTTTTCACTTTAGCTTCGGATACAGATGGAAACTTACGGTAGAGATATCGGAAGGACGAGCCACTCTTGTCCAGCGCTTTTACGAATTGCTTCATGATACCAAGTTTTATATGCAAAGGTGGCAATAAAACTTTTTGTGGGTCAACTAAACTGGCAAGTTACACATTTTTCGTTCCTGGTATGAATCTTTCCCTTTTAGGCCAATTTTTATTTGTCCAATGTTTGTCCCTCGCTCTACTATCCCATTCACATAAGAAACAAGGGAATTTAATATAGCCTCCTTGTTGACTCAATAAAATCCCGGAAATCTTTAGACCACCGCACAAAGACCACTCATGTTCGTTATATTTAATTTTTTGTAATACTGTTTGTAAATTTTCATATGACTCTTTTAGGTATATTGAATGTGTGACTGGTATGGAAGCAAATTTGTTTCCATTATGCAATAATACAGCCTCTAAAATCCTTTTTGAGGAGTCAATAAACAAACGCCAGTCCTTCGGGTCGTAGGTCTCTTCTCCCAACTGCTGAATCAAAGCAGGAATATCACAGCAGAAAACCAGTTCACCTTCCATTCTAAAATAATTCCGAAACTCATTCTCGCGATTTCTAAACCAGTAAAAGGTTGTTCCCGGGGCTAATAGATTCTTTTCTTTTAATCTTGATCCCAATAATTCACTCTTTTCCTAAGTAAGACCTAAGTCCCGGACTAAATCGTTCAACTCACTTTGAGTAAATAGCTGCGGAGTTATGTCTTCGTTGTCAGATGAGAAATACACATACTCCTCTGCTGTAAACTCCGAGCTGGATGAGGATTCGACATCCTCCAACTCGGCCGGCGGTGTAAGAATCGGGACGTCTCACAGTGGGACAAATTACGGAAAAGCTGGTCATAAATGAAAAAATCAAAATGTCAGATATTTCCTGTTTATTATTCTAAATGTAGTCTAAAACGACCTACGCACAAAGTATCGGTAATAAAACACTCCTTTTGTGCAATCTCTTGACATTGTATCATTTCAAAATTGGTGGCCTACAGTAACGTTTGCTTGGCGTCTAGTAGCGTGTGAGTCACATCGTTGTGGTTTGCCGTCGTTAATTTCTTTTAACACTTATATTGTGACATAACTTTAATATGGATTCTGTTGCTGGAGGTATGTTAAAACTTCATTATACATTTTAAAACTTTAATCCCGTTCATTTGTATTTTTTTAAGGTTTTTTCTTTGACTAACATAAGCATAAAATTTAAAATACGTATGTAAATATTTTGTTCATAAGGACTTTTAGTATAGTATTAAGCTTTATTAAACAAACTTTTATACTGGGTAATAAAGCTTAGGCATTCTATTTTCTGAAAATGTAAAAACATTTTGCGCCAGTAAAAATTTTACTTGTTTATATACGTTGGTGCGACACTATAAATTTGAGCTGATATTTATCATACAATATTAGTTGACAGTATGATAATTAACAAATTAAAACTATGAACTATATTCATTATAAATAAACTTCTATGTAATGCGGCGTACTGCAAACATGCTGAAATTAATACAATTCTACGGTAAAATCTACATTTTCTATTATTAACAAATAATTTTTTACGGTACAAGAAAAGGCGCTAATATATTCCCGCTGCAACAGTAACAATGCTTTTAACGCTTTAGAAATGTTCAAAATTCATTTTAGCAATGAGAAATTATATGTTTTAAACTACTTTAGTACTGAGAAATTATTCGTTTTTTTGAAGCTTTGCTTAATTTGTCATACAAGCTGCCTATTAAAAAATGGCAGGCGCGAACTGACAATGAGACTAAAAAAAATCAGTGGCGGTAAACAAAGAAAGAATTCAAATGGAATTTAAAAAACAATGGGCCTTCTTGTTGATCGGCCAAAACCGGGCTATGGAAGTACTAATGATGGTAATACTGCCCGCACATTTTTCGCAAATCCCGAAATATCTTCATCGATTACAGGATTTGATTTTCAAATAATCAAGAGATTTGGAACCATACTTCAGTCTTTGTCATTCAGGTATGACATAAATATAACTGCTTTTAAAGAATATGCAGTATCAACAGCAAGACTATTCGTGGAAAAGTACTCTTGGTACAACATGCCGACTACTATACACAAAATTTTAATTCATAGCGCTCAGGTCATATCTGCGAGCATATTACCTATAGGGCAGTTATCGGAGGAGGCGCAGGAAGCCAGAAATAAGGACATCAAAATTTTCCGTGAGGGATTTTCACGTAAGATGTCTAGAAGGAAGACAATCGAGGATCTCATCAAGAGACTTCTCATATCTTCTGATCCTCTCATTTCTAGCATGAAGAAATTACCTCAGAAGAAAAAAGCGCCTTTCCCTAACGAAGTTTTGTTATTGTTGACATCTCCTAAGATCGAATTATCTGAAACTGAAAAGGAGGAAACAGATTCGTATGATTCCGAAAAGAGTGATAGCAATTAATTTTGTATATTATGTAAATAATTTTATCTTTGTAAAAACGATTTCAGTAATTAATTTCCTGCGTTTCTGAATACATTTTATCTTTGTGAACACGATGACAGTAATTTAGTTTGTACATTTTGTAAGTAACGATCTAGTTCTTTAAGAACAATGTCCTCTTAATTAATACATATTATCTTTGTGAACACGACGACAATAATTATGTTTGTACATTTTGTAAATAACGATCTAGTTCTATAAGATCAATGTCCTCTTAAGTAATCTTTTGTGGTTTGTAAACCTCTTGATTTTTTAAAATGTTGCAAATACAATTTGAATATACCAAGTAAATTAGATTAATTTTTTCACTATTAGCAAAATTCACATTCGTAATTGTTATGCATTTTGTTTTTAATATATTTTAGATCATTACTGGTAAATAATAAGAAGCTAAAATATTGCTACATGTACCGACTGAATACAGTTGCATTTTAGTTTTCAATTTAATATCAATGCGATTGGATAAATTTAAGTATATTGCGTTTCTTGAAATTTGACGTATGAAATGCGCTTCAAAGCTTTAAAATTTCGCCAAATTTTGTTATTTACATTATTTCCTCTCAATAGTGTCTCATTATTTGACTTTAGGTGAGAATATATGCCTTCCCTATTTATGACCATCTTTTTGGTAATCCGTCCCACTGTGCGTCTGGTCCATGCGGCATAGGTCTTATAGCTGATGACAGGTTATAATTCGTAGGCAGCAGAAGCATTAAGTCTATCACACTTTAGGACGACAGTAGTGTTGAATTTTTTATCACATTCTATTCAATGTTCAATGCATTAACGAAATTTTATAACACTGTACATACACAGGGTTCGATAATAGCCATATAATATCGAATTGTGTAAAATCTGTACGTGATAAGCCAAAACGAATGCCATTTTCGAATTCAGCGCATCAATATTTATATAAATCACATATGTTTACCAAAACAGCAAAATCTTCGCAGGCCTGTGTAATTTAAGAGAATGGGAATAATTTGAAATCAATAGCATAATTTTCCCATGGCCGGGAGCCGGGTCTACCGGGATGATATTCTTCCGCTGAAACATAGTAGTAGAGTAACTCTCCGGTTTCTGAACGCGGATGTTTTCTTTGATTTAAAAGGAATAATTTGTGAACAAATATAATTAATTGCTGAATTTAATTATTCTTTTACTACAAAATAAGTTTATAGAATCTTGTCCCTATCCCTCTATTTTCTATAGACTCATTGCCTCGTGTTACACGGTTTTCATTTACGCGGTGTTTCCCAGAAACGTATATCTGATTGTGATATGATATTACCCGAGGAGAGAGAAGATGATTTAAAGCTTACCTGTCTTGGAGATTAAGATTTATCAACAGAAATAAATTAAGTACTATTAAATCGACAAGAATTAACCAAAAATTGTCATCCTACAGCAACAGTCGTAAAATTCAGAAATTTTAAAAGAGTACACTCGTAGTTGGTCGTTGCAGTTCTTAATAAGACCGAGGTTCCGGTGGGTTCTGATCTTCGGAATACAAGAAAAGTTGAGGGGAAAAACAAGAGTCCATGGCGTCCTACTAACTATTAGAAACTCTCATAATTTATTTAGATTTAGAAGAAATTCAAAATTTTCATACGTTTAAAAAGGAATTTTTCATCGAATTTGCACCTCTCAATCTATAATTTATTAACTTTTCAAAGGATTAAATTATCCGATATAATAAAAAATTAAACTTAATGATAATAATACTTGTATGCTCGTCTAAGTCGAGCAAGCTAGCCGTAAATGGCAATTTTCATAAATATTTTATATGCTGAATTGCGTTGAGATATCATTTTTTGAAGGCCATGAAATATTTCTAAATTTTATTTTAAACGCATCCTTTAAATGCTGTACGTTGAAACTAAGTTTTTTTTTAGCTAAAACCTATAAAAAAAAAAGCTTGTCGAGGGTATCCCCCTCTTATTCCGAAGA
The DNA here is from genome assembly GCA_036926305.1 of Uropetala carovei. NCBI lineage: Eukaryota > Metazoa > Arthropoda > Insecta > Odonata > Petaluridae > Uropetala > Uropetala carovei. Next base: position 1,275,551 of record JAXCHB010000298.1, read on the forward strand.
ATAAAAAAGAATCTCAGGCCTGGATGTATATTATGATAATTTATATGACTGAACCCTCATTTTCACTGGTAAACTGTCCGAAATTCGTGCACACACACAAATAAAGTAATCGCGCTAGTATAAAGCAATTCTGGAGTATCTTACTGCCCATATATTTGTTGATTTTTCAACTCCTCGGTAAAAAACGAACCATTTCCACGTTTTGTAGAAGAATACAAAAACAAGAACAAGCTAATGTTTCAAATAGTTAAGTGGAACATAAAAAGTCGGGCCAGAGCCACACAAAAATAGTTTCGATTCTGTTTACTGGGCTCAGAATCCATTCAAGTCAAAATATCCGTGACGGCAAAGAGCCGGAGAGACCGGTCTCACAGTCACAAATATAGCAACCCTTAAAATTATCATTTCGTATATTTTTTTCTAATTTTTGTCAATGCCTTTCTGCTGTTTGCGATTATCGTCAATAGTACATATGATATAGAGATATAAATATTATTTAAAATAACATATAATGCCTGATAAGTACTTGTAAGTGGTTTCTTCGCGTTTATTTTTATTCTCACTTTATAACATTTCATTTTATAAGGTTTCTTCCGCTTTATAACATTTCATTGAAATTTTTTAAAAATCAGCAAATTTCGCGAAGTCACGTAATTGAGATTAGCTAACACAAAATTTGATTTTATTAAGATAACAATGATCCTTAGATGGACATTTAACCATAAATCTTAAATTGTGAGATAAATTTTCTACACTGGACGACTTATCCAATGGACGAAATCGATAGTAGGAGTACAAGAGGCATATTTAATAATTTATTTTGTTAAAAAGAAATAATTTTATTCTAAAATTTTAAGTTTATGAATTTAATTCTAAAGAATTTTTACTCAAGTGTTATGTTTCCTAACTCTAATAACCGTATTTTATCGCACGTAAAACTTCAAAAATTTCATTATTCGCTCAGAATCGCGGTTCGCTCGATTATATTTAGAACAGCTACCAATTTCGACGATTCCTATAATTTCGCGAGACACCGTTGTTCTACTATTTTACTTGGAATAATGAACAAGTAATGGGTATAAAAATAAATTTTTATAAATAACATATATTTTAACATTTATTATACTCGTTACTTCAAATTTGGTGAAATTACCTGCATAAGTTACCTTTTACTGGTGGAGGCGGTGTTATATTCAATTAATCTGGATATCAAGGCTGAAAGCATTTCTTGTCGTATACAAATCAACGAAGCGCAACACGAGTAATATCAAAGGTAAGTAATCGGTACTATTACACAATCATTATGGGTGTAAACGTGCTTTGATTGCTTTTAATACGAGAGAGATAGAGGGAGGGAGGGGACAAAGGGAGGGAGGGTGAGAGAGGGAAATGACTTTCAATACAATTAATGTTTCTGATGCCAATTTGATCTCCATAAATAGCTTGAACGATCGAATCTTTACTCCCGTTGATATTTCAATGGGCATTAAGCTAGTAACGTTTTAAAGGAGAAATATAAGACTCTGATTCCCATTAAAAGCTTACCCATATGAAAGCATTAAGCCTGTTGCATAGATAGCTGATTGTAGGACCCAGAAAAATTAACACTTTTTTCCGATGAAAAGTATAAATTTACGCAAATTCTACTCGGATTTGAATTCTGTCTTCAAAAATAAGAAACTACAATTTATATCCTATCCGATAGTTTAAGTCGCGAGTTCATATCTTGACGGGAAATTATTTTAAAGTGCAAATAAAAAACCTCTACACCAATTTACGTTTCCTTATGGGCCAAAAATGGGGCAAAAAGGGGCCAAAATAGCCCCTCAAAGTGGTAATTTCGAAAGTTTCGGATTTTTTCCTTCGGCTGTGACCAAAAACCTATTATCCTACCAATTTTCAAGTTTCTATCACATCTGGAAGTGCCTCAATTTTGTATCCTGCCAAAGTGGTTACAAACCGCTATATATACCTATATATATATATATATATCGAGTGAGGTTAATATAAAAGTTATTAAAAAGGAATTAAGTAACCGTTCATAATGCTCATTGTTTCTTTATATTATTGATCAAACATCTACAAGAGTAAAAATATAAAATGAAAAATATAAATTTTGATTCTTTTAGTTATTTGAAGTTTTGCAGATATAAATCAACAGACGAAGACTTAATGATTTTTTCAAAATAAAAAATATAATTGCCGAAATCCCACAGAGCAAGAGTTTTATTAGTGAGCGAATGTACGGAAAAAATTAAAAATATATAATAGAATATGACGTCAATGATAACTTAATGAAGGTGAACCTGTCAATATCAATGTTTTTCTTTCATTTATTTACTTGTTTCTATAGGCGGAAAATTTAATTGATTACCTTGGAGGGTATTAATTTAAAAAGAAGCGCAGTCAAAGGGCCGACCAGTGCCTTAATGCGTGACAGTTTCTAAAGCGAGAACTAATCAAATTTATCCAAATGGGAAAGTGCAACTTTTTATCCAAAAATGTATGACTGCGGACTTCATTTCGAATCAATAAATAAAAATTAATATTTGATTAAATATATAAAAGATTCCGTTTCTCCAGTGAACTTTAAATTTTAGAATTTACGCATCAAAATCAAGAATTACCGTAATACTCATAATTAGCGATTTCACTGAATGTAATTCACTCATAGAAACGGACGAATAGAATTGTCTGCGCATGCGCCGTAACGTTAGTACAACGTCCAACAGTTCACAAGGAGTCCCAAGATTAGTGCGAGCGAGCGCGAGGCCGGCTTTCGATTGGTTCGTATTTCTAGTTGTGTGATGCGATTTCGACATCCAAATAACTTGGATCCAACTTCTTGTGTCCAATAAATTTTAAGGGTTATTCAGGTGAGACAGATGAAATCGAGTGGTCAATTTCGAGGATATTAGTGACCATCCCACTTTTTCTTAAATATTGGATCCAACTGGCTATGTAAACGCTCAATATCAACAGATCCCCTGGCGGTGAAGCTACGTACCGTCCTACAAAAGGCGCGCCAAATGCAAATGTCGTGGACTCGAGAGGCGGCCTCTCTTCTAATAGACTTGTACTCTCAACGCCCGTCACTGTACAAAACAAATAGCCCTGATTATTATGATAGAAATAAACGGCAAAAATGTTTGGTGGAAATTGCAACTCGACTATTAGAGGTCCGCGGTCCGACGACAGAAGATGAAGTGCGAGCGAAAATCAATGGATTAAGAACGCAATATCAGAGCGAAGTTAATAAAATCGAGACGAGCAAAAAAAATGTCTCTCTAAATGGAAGTATTTATCAACCTAAATTATGGTGCTTTAATCAACTCCAATTTTTGAGGGAACATATAACTCCAAGAAAAAATCCAAAGCAGCTGAATTTTAAGGTAAATATATTATTTAATATTTGTGGATGTTTTTATGAATTTTAATGAAACGCATAATATTACAGACCATTCAAATTTTCAGGGAAATCCTCAAGTTTGCATCAACAATGGTTTAGCATGTCCATTCCCTGATGTAAGTAAATCTGAAAAACAGTAAACCTTTCAAATACAGCAACCTTGTGGCTGGAAAGTTGCCAGTTTTCTGAAATTTCCTATATTTTGGTAAATTATGCAGACCAAATAGATTAGCTTTGGGGAAGCTCAGAATCTAGTTTTACTTAGCAAATAATATTGTGTTAAAATTTAACAATATTTAATGGAAACATAAACATCTAGTGATGAATGAAAACTAGATTTTTCATTTACTGTGATAATCAGATCTCCATCCTCTTTTGCTGTTTCAAAGTGGGAAGTATTGAATAGAAGGATATTGCAAATCTACCTAGTTAAAGTGTGGGTTTTTTCTGCGATTGAAAGATTGAATATTTTTTTGAAAGTGTAGAAGATGGCTGTAACCAGAAGACTAAATTTTTGGCCATATTTTTTTAAATCCTGATTTCAGAAGGAAGACAGTCATATGCTGCACACGTCAGATTTTTTCTCATGATGTCACATTTAAGTCATTAGGCATTGCTTTTCAATGAAATCTTTCAAACTAATTTGTGTATCAAGATTATACCTAAAATAGCCCTCTTCCATAGGGGCGTTTTTAGTTGGTCCAATCGGTGCAATGCCTCTCATATCGTGGCCCCCAAAGTAATTCACAGATGGCGAGATCTGCATGTCGATTTCTGTTCAGAAGCTTGCCTTTATGTTCATAACCATCAGAATTGCAGTCAATAAGCAATTCTTCCTCTATTTACAAATTTGGCATTCTGTGTTAAATAAAATCAATAACGTAAATTAAAATTTTGAAAAGGAAATTTGAATTTTTTCAGCAGATCAGTACAAACTGGTCCTCTAAGAAAATTGCACTGAATAGTTCTAACAATAGGTCTTAAAAATGCCCCAGTTCTTCAGTCCTGTTTTAGTAATTATTTTGCCAAGCCAATTTTACAAAAATTGTCATAGAAGCCCATGATATTGTTTTCACAATCTGCATATTAAGGAACCTATTTGAATTGTTTTAGATTAATTTTAATCTATTGGCTTCACTTTTCCAACTCACGTTTGAATAACTCTGTAGTGAGAGTATTATATGAGTCACATGGCCTCAAAAACCAGCAATAGCCGAGTCAATAAATTAAATAAACTTTGCGAATTGCATCTTATATACCGTATTCACCCGAATCCAAGACGACCCTGAATCTAAGACGACCCCCCATTTTGATGATTCCAAAACAGAAAAAAGCTCAAATTGACCTTCATTACTACAAAAATTATAAATCTTGTGAAATATTTATTTTCTCTTATACTTTTCTTGAATGTCATTGTCTTTTAACATTTTAAAATCATAAGATCATATCACAAATAGAACCATTCAGGTTTTCAAACAAATTAAATGGTAGCATTCATTTTAAGATAACATTAAAAATAAAGTAAATACATTGAAAGAATACACTCATTTCAGGACAACAAAAAAACATTTCAATCCAAGTGCTGCATAAAATCATTTTATTGTGTTAGTCATCATCACTGTCTATGCAACCTTCACTATTTTCCTCGTGCTCACTATCTTTATCACTCTCAACTTCATCATCAGTCTCCCACAAAACATCATCCTCACTCCCATCCATGGCATTAGATAAACAGCATTTCTTAAACCCTTTCACTATTACTTTTGCATTTATTTGTTGCCACGATGCCTTGATCCATTGGCAGAGCATTGCAACTTCAGGTTTCTTAAGATTTCCTTTTGGTGTGAAAGTGTGAGTTCCACTCTGTAACCACTCAGAATACAAAACACTTATTGACAGCAACATCTAAAACTTGAAGTTGCGATGTCATTCCTCCAGGTATTACAATAAGATCAATATTCATCGCACTCATTATGTTTTTAATTTCAGGAGATGTGTCCTTGAATGCATCCAGTGAAAGCATTGCTCTTTGTTTCAGTAAAGCTCCTGGCCGTCTATTCCACACCACACGTAACCAATCTCTCATTAGTTCTTTAGTCATCCACCCCTTTTCTTGACACCTATTATTCCACTTGGCAAATGTTTCTTAGGCATTGTTTTCCGCTTTAGAATCACATATGGTGGTAATTTAGTCCCATCTACTAAAACCGCCAACATTACCGTGACTCGCATTTTTTCGTTGCCTGTGGTTTTAATTAGGACGGACTTCGCACCTTTTTCGTTCACAGTATAATTAGATGGCATGTAGAAGAAAACCGGAGTTTCATCGGCATTTCGTATTTGGCTCAAAAGGTAATTATTGGTTTTTCTAAGTCCAATTACGTATTTCTGGTAAGCGAGAAGTTTTTCAACATAGTCTTCTGACAATTTCTGACACAGCGAAGTTCGTCGCCGTAAAGAAAAATTATTTCGTCGCATCATTCTCACGCACCAACTTCTGCTGGCCTTGAATTCTTGCTATGATATATTAAGTCCTCTAGTAATTTCATTAGCTTTAAGTATAATACTTTCAGTCGAAACAGGCATACCGTTCTTCCTCATGGTGCGCACAAACTTTACTTCTTCAATGCCATGAAATCGGCCTAATTTTGGACCACTGAGCGACTTCCTTGTGGCTTTGGCTTTTTCTAGTTCCTGTTTTGAGAGTTTCCATCGACGCACATTTGCCTCAGATACACCGAACTTTCTACTCGCATCACAGTTATTAGTTTTTTCGGCGTAATTTATCACGATCAGCTTAAAATTTGTATCTTAGCTCCGTCTAATTCCTTTGTTAACTTTCCCTTTGCACTCGTGCCACGTACTTCAACATGATCTGTCATTTTAACTTAAGGGTTGTGCATTTAAATCAAGAATGCACAACTCAAAATTACTGTCACACTTATTGTTAGTGAATCGCGGTGCGTCGTTTGAAAGGGGAATCCCAATGATTTCCGCTCTCATTTGTTTTGACATTGCGGTTGGCATTACGTGCAAGGTGAAAGTACGTCTCTGTGTTATGATCATCGACGATGATTATTAGTCTAAATAATTATTATTCCCGTCATGTTTTTCTTATTGTTATTACTATTTGTTTATTTCACGTCTTTATGTACGTACTTGAATTTGCTGTTGTGAATTGTTTACTCTAATATACCATTTGTTGTAAAAACCATTGATTAAATGCTTAAATATACTTCGTATTCGAATGTAAGACGACTCTTGATATTTACAGCTGAAAATTTGGAAAAAAAGGTCGTCTTAGATTCAGGTGAATACGGTATTAAAACTTAGACATTGTCATTTAGAATATTTAAAATAATCTACAGTGCTCAAGAGACACTGTACAATTTAATGATTTTTATTTAGGTTGTATTCTATCACAATCTAATAACTATAAAAATTTTATAATTATTGTTTATATTATTTTACTTAACCCATGAGAGCACATGTCTATGGGGAATCCCCGCACTGTTTTAATTTTTTGAAATATTTCACCGTCCAGCAGTAGTGTAAGTGTATTATTTTACTTAACCCATGAGAGCACGTGCCTACGGGGAATCCCCACACTTTTTTAATTTTTTCAAATATTTCGCCGTCCAGCAGTAGGGTAAGCTAGAGAGACTGTCTACCTTCCTGTTTACATCCATAAAATTATTTGACCTCGCGCCAATGACGAATTCACACGTGTTTGTGTGTAAGTGGTCTTTTTGTTATCTTTTCGGTCGATTCCCCATCATGCGTTACCACGTAATTGAATTTTGATGGATTTCTACGAATTTTTGAGTGTTTTATTTGTTCAATTTTGATGTGGTTTACAAGTTTATTACCCTTTAAATTTATTTTATGCTATTGCCCTTTAAAATCAACATGGACAAAACCGAAATACTTATGGCACTTATTGCTCTAAAAGAAAGAACCCCAAAACCAAGACAAGATCTAATTGTTGTGAAAAGCCGATCAATAGAGAGCATATAACATTCACTTGTTCTTCATGCTATCAACAAACGAATTTTGAAGAAGAATCTGAATAAGTAAATGAAAAGATTTGTATTTCAATATTCCTGTTTATACTCGTTTTTTAACCATAGTAATTTTCAATCATCTTCATTCTTTATAAAATAGGTAATTACAAGCTTCTTTTAAAAAACGTTTGCACAAATACAATTTTTGCATTAATAAATTTCAAAAAGCAAGTTTTTAGTAATTGGTCTTTTCTCTAACGTGTGTGCCATGGTGTCATAAAAGGTAGCGCGAGTTCTGACGGGTTAATAAAAATTATTTAAAATAATAAACTTCCCTTTAAGCATTTGGCATTATAATAAGGGAGTCAAATTTGGATAGCCACTACAAATACATGAAATTCCCCAAAACATAAATACATTATACCAATGTCTTTAATTGCTATAAAGAGAACCACAAAATTGACATTCTTACGTAAATCACAGAATAATGAAATATAATTCAAACAAATATGAAATTTTGGGTGGTTTAATAGTAATTGACTGAAATAGCTTTGAGTAAAGTAAAAAGAAATTAATTCTCCTCTGCATGTTCTTAATCGTGGCATTTTTATGCATTCAACTCTTAACTCTGAAGTTATTATGACTTTTTAATACAATCATCAAACTTGTAAATTCCTATGAATATTTTTTATCACTGACTACAATCAATTTATTTTTAAGGATGGCATGGAAAGTGAATTAGAAGTAACGGAGCAGAATTCCTATTCAGGTGTACCTCAGGTATGTTTATTATAAGTCCAGATTAAATTTACATTAAGCACTTATTGAGTTGAAATTTATTAAAATATGTACACCTAATTTTATGATTGTATGCATGTTTGTGTATAAATTTGGCTATGAATATTAAGTAAGAGGCCTGCATTTATTTTTTATTAAAATTATGAATGCTATATTAATTTCAAAATTTTGCTTCAAGTTTTGGTAGCATTTAATCCTCATAAAATTAAAGTAGAATATAAACAAAGGCATTAAAGAGTTAGGTATATCATATTTACCTGAGTATATGAACTCACTGAATATAAGACAATCCTTCTAATAATACTTCCTATTTGATGAAATAATATTATTATAAACCAGTTCTAGTATTGCATGTCCTTGGGCCCATGAAATATTTACCCCATGTAAGTGGTATACTTCATGATATTCTTTTAATGTTCTATAACAGTGGCATAACAAGAAATATAGTTTGTGGAAAGGGCAAAACTTCAACAATTATCTGAGTACAGGTGACTCCAGAGATTCAACCGTTCCAAGATTCGACCAACTTGAGAATTCGACCGGTCGAATCGACCCAGCCGATCGATCGGTCGAATTAGAAACTAGTTTACGCGAAGTAATTTTCGGCCTGCCCGACCACGAGAGGTTTAGTTTCAGTCTAGACATCGTTATTTCTGCTCTAATTGTTTGAATTTGTGCTGATTCAACATTCAACTCTTCGAGATTCGACCACGTTTTCAGGAACGCATCCCTGTCGAATCTCGGGAGTACTTGTTTATTGATTTATTTGTTCAATGATAGAAGCTAATGAATAAAGGCACTGATTCTAATTTGGACAAGTTCAATCCACCTATTTCCATTTGATGCAAACACTATTTGTTTTAGTTAAGATCACCTCTTATCTTGAGAGTGGCAAATGCCCACTTGCTACTCTCCTAGCTGAGCCACTGTTCTACATTTTATATTAACTTTGGTGGTACTGAATTTTCAAGCTTGAGCAACTTGATGTAAACACATTGATCTATACAGAATTACGATTTCATGTTACAAGAACACAAAATTTTTCAAATGCTAACATAGAAAAAAAGTCTTATATTCAGGTAAATATGTTACCTATATACTCATGTTTAGGTACATCGCAACTTTTTTTAATAAAAGCTTTTGTTTTTTCGAATATCTTGTTTGTAAGTTGACCCCAGTTTTTTAGGTGTAGTAAAAAAAATTTTTTTTATTCAGTACATATTAATCCACTTAGTTCCACATAAAGAATCCAAAAAAGACTATTTGTTGCATCTCTATAATTCTTCAAATATCAAATTGACTACATGGTGTCAAGTAGCAGCGAAGTAGTGCAATGCCTCCCACAGATGAGGTGTTTCTTTGTTTATATATTACAGAGTTTACATACTGCACCTCTGTCTTGCTGTCATTCTTTGTCCTGCCACCATCATGTTACCAAATGTTGTGTTAATGAAAATTGCTTAATTACTTAGGAAGCATCATAGTTTAAATACAATAGTTTCAATTCCATCAAATGTTAAAAACCATAGGGCAAATAACGTCATGTGTTTTAACCTAACACAAACATCACTCGTTTATAAGTCGACCCCCAAGTTATTCGCTATAAATTTGGTCTTAAAAACTTGACTTATACTCTAGTAGGTATATACGGTATATAAATTGGCACTTTAGTTAAACAGATATAGTAATGTACTGGGTACCCGGGGAAGGAAAGAAAAATTACCCGGTCGGGTATCCGGGTACCCGGCTGGTAGGTTGAACCAATTTGGTTCAAGATGTGTGGGCTTGCTTAAATGAAATTTTGTTTGAAAATGAAAACAAACAAGAAGAATTTCGTACTGAAGATATTATATTATATTACAGTAATCCCTCGCCAACCGCGGGGGTTACGTTCCAGAAAAGTGCCGCGGTTGGCAAAATCGCGGTTGACAAGACCAAAGTTCCATAGAAAATCGGGGTTAGGGGAATGACAATAAAAATGGCATTAAATAGGTGTATAAAAACAAAGTAACTTTATTTTCTGTTTAATCCGCGATAAAATTACTAAAACCGATTGTAAGGTTGACAAAACAATATGAAAAAATTTAAGAACAAGGTGATAGAACAAGATTTACTTATCCCCAAAAAAGTAGACTATCATTCTAGTTCGCGTCTTCATTTAGTACGACGATATCTTGGTTAGCTTGAGCATCACCTCGACCAGGCACCTTTATACATAATGGCATACTGAAATGGAAGATGCCATCATTATAGATAGCGTTTGTATATAAAAAAGTCTCTGAATAAGCATAATCAACCAGAAATTCAGAGTAGGGATCAAATGTGAGGTCAGTATGCAGAGATGAACCGAAAATGAAAATTAAGCACCAACACTTCTCTGGCTCTACCATGTCTGATGACGTGAAAAACTATGTACATACATGTAGTAAGATTGCAAAACTACTAAATTACTTGTGTTCTTATTGTTATTTAAAATACGTCAAGATTACATAAGTCAGACTTAAGAAAAACAATTTCGGAAAAAATAAAAATATGCACCTCAAACCGTGTATACTCGAGACCTCATACCGCATTTGGTAAGACTGTATACATTTCACAAAACGCGTATACTCAAAACCGCGGTTGGAAAAACCACGGTTGGTGAGGGATTACTGTATTCTAAAGAAGAGAGGCAATTTGAAAATTTTCTTAAATGTCCTAACATCCCTCACAAAGAAAATCCTTTAACTTGGTGGGCAAAAAATGCAGCTAGCTATCTTTCCTGAACTGTCAAAATTGGCCAGACGTTACTTGTCACCTCCAAGCAGTATACCCAGTGAAAGTATGTTTAGCGAGGCAGGAATCATATACGAAGAGCGGAGGAATAAACTCCTTCCGCGAAATGCAGAAAAACTATTGTTTCTTCATCATAATCTCCCATTCTTGAAATTTAATTATTAAAATTTTGACTGCACTTTTATTTCATTCTTAAGATTTTATAAAGTTTATAAGATTTTACAATCTGGTACTGTTAATCAGTCATTAAGTATAATTATGTATATTATGTAAAATGTTATTTCATGGTTCAGTTTAACTTTTGTTAGAGTAATCGGTTTTTAAAAAGTTTATTATAATTAAAATATTGTTTCTCTGAATGTTTCTTGCAGGCTAAAAAGTAAAAGTAAAATATTAAGTTCCATTTAATTTGTTTTTATTGATATCCTTTTTTGCTCATGAGGGACCCATTACCCGGCACCGGGTCCGGGTACTGAAAATATGGCCGGGTATGCCGGGTACCGGGTAGTTGCAGGATACCCGGTACATCACTAATTCCCATGGAATGGAAACAGAGTGCACATATATTGTTTTTTCTGGTTTTTGCTCATTATATTGAGCCATCGCAATTTATGAAATAGTTATAATCATAATTATTTCAAGTAAATATTAAATTTTTATGGCGTATTTAACATTTATAAAAGTTCTGAGTTATTTTTGGTTGAAACTCATCTACTGAACTTGTGAGTTGATTAAAATAAGAATAATAATAGTAATTTTGAAAAAATAGTTATGCAAGGATCCATAGTATGTTGTAATTCCCTGATTTTTTAACAGCAAGAAGACAGTGAGGACAGTACTGTTTGCAGGCATCTGGAGATAGACTACAATCCTGCTGAGGAAGAGGATAACCATCCAATAAAACGGCAGAGAACAGTTATTGAAAAAAGAGATTATGAAAACTCCTTCCACATAGGACCAAGTACTGTCACATCAAACATTCAAAGAGGAAATGAAGACAAATATGATATTTTTGGAAAGTACCTCGCTAGCGAGTTGAGAGATATTACCAATGACTCTCTCTTCTTACATGCAAAAAAAGAAATTCTAGCAGTATTAATGGAGTACCAGTTGAAGCAACTTGAATTAAACAGGATGGGAATGTGATAAAAAGCTGTATGAATGCTTTATTTTGGAATGACTGGAGTTTTTGTATTTTTTGTTTGATAAATGTGTACATTTAATATTAATATCTGAATGAATTTTATAAAAATATATGCTTTTGATATACTTATTTCATAACCCACTGATGAAATGGAATAATTTAGTTACGTTTTTATAATAAATTAAAAATGGGACTTGTTTACAATTTTGGAACTAATGTGTAAAATCTGTAAAAGAGGGAATTGGGTGCATAAGTGCATAAAATATTTCCACGTTGTGGATCCACTTATACATTTATTTTGAGGTCGATTTTTCACACTTAATCAAATTCTCCCTCCTTCCGTGTCATGACACTACTACAGAGTTTGGTCAAGGGAAGATAAAAACATTTCAGTATCATAGATATTTATATTTCAAATGCTTAAAAATAATGAGATACAATGGGCCAATAAAGTTTAACAGTTTTATCATGGCGATAAAAAGTAGATTCTTCATCAAAAGTGCAGCAGAACTGTTCCTTCACGGTGAAACAAACTATTTGTAGGGTGTTTCTACCGTCCACCATCTAGCGGCATCAACGTATTGGAAAAGTGTTTTGATTCGGTGCTTTGAGTACGTTCTATTGGGAGAACAATACTGTTCGGTAATTTCAATCTGTCCATTAAGTGGTCTTCCCCTAATGATGGCATTTGCTTCGATTTGCATGACGAATTTTTCATGGATTCTTTCATACTGGGTCTCGGGTTCTCCCAGAGCAATTTAAACTGCACGCAAAATATGGCAACATTGGACTTCATCCTTGCCTCCGAAGTCGTGGATCCCGTTATCCCAAGTAGAAATATTTTTGAGTCCGACCATGAATCACTAGAATGCTCGCTGCCTCTGTCCCACCAATCCGTCCCCTCACCCACCCCCTGGACTCTTAAAGCTTGGAACAAAGCAGACTGGGCCGCCATTAACCATTCCCTTTCGCTTTTACCTTGGAACCTCCTGGAGAGTGGCACTATCGACGATGCTCTCACCCTTTTCTATAACTTTCTAAACAGTGCGATTGACGATTTTGTGCCCGCACGCACGATTTCTCGGAAGAGACCCCTATGGATGTCTGCTGAGATAGCCCTTAGTCTCAAAAACAAACTCGCAGCTTGGAAACTCATGAAATCCCATCCAAGCATCCATACCCAGGCTTCCCTTCTTGAATCTCCGATGCCACTGCAAGCAACTACTCAGGAGGGATCACTCTTAACTATATTGCTTCGATCTCTGCTGAGATGCATGTCAACGGCAAGAGGTTTTGGACTCTAATCAATCACAGGAGAAAGATGACTAGGATTCCCAATTCTGTCAACTTTAATAGTGTAACAATTTTCAACGGTAACAGACCTTCACTATTCAACTCTTACTTTTCCTCTAACTTTTCCGTGCCTTCCACCCCCACTGTCATCCCACCATTGGAGCCCTTCTCCTGCCTTTCCCTATCAGCCATCTCGACCGCCCCTCGCTAAGTCTGCAACATACTTTCCTCTCTACCTTATAATAAAGCCTCAGGCTCTTCGGCATACAGTGGATACCCTAACAAATCCAATGCAATCCTGTTTAACAGGTGCTTCTCCATCGGCTATTTTCCTCCTCAATGGAAACATGCCAACATAACGCCCGTCTTGAAAAATGGTAACAGAGCCTGCGTCAAAAATTACCGACCAATCTCTATTCTCCCTACTCTCTCCCCCATCTTTGAATGAATCGTTCACAACCGTCTTCTTCATTTCACCTTTCCTTTTATTTCCTTACATCAGCATGGCTTTCTTCCCTGTAGCTCTTGTTTCACGAATCTCTCCATCCTTCATCATCACATTACCTCGTCTTTTGAAAGTTCTTCCCAACTTGACGTGTGTTACATCGACTTTTCTAAAGCCTTTGACACAGTTCATCACAAGCTTAAAAATCGCTACAACATACATGGACCACTTCTTTCCCTTCTCACTGATTTCCTTTCTCTTCGCACTCAAACTGTTGTAATAGATGGTCATTCTTCCCCACTAGCTTCTGTTACTTCTGGCGTCCCTCAGGGTAGTGTTCTCGGCCCCTTGCTATTTTCCCTTTTTATTGATGACATTGTCGACGTCGCACTATCAAACCAATGTGACATTTTATTATTTGCTGACGACTGCAAAATATTCAAAAGAATTGATAGCCCCGTGGACAGTCTGTCTATACAAGGCACTCTTAATTCTATCTCTGAGTGGTGCACTCGATGGAAAATGAAAGTTAACCCCAATAAATCCTCCGCCTTAACCTTCACCCTCCACACCAACCCTGTTCCTACTTCGTACTTCCTCTCCAATCAACCCATACCTCCAGTCTCATCCCAACGTGATCTAGGAGTGGTCTTCGATTCTAAACTCACCTTTTCCACACACATTAAGAGCATTACATCCAAAGCCATGTCTCTCGTTGGACTTCTGTACAGATATACTGAGTTGGCTGACCCATTTGCTCTGAAATCCTTCTTCTCTGGTTGCATCCTTCCTATAATTGATTACTGTTCACCTGTGTGGAACTCTGCCTCGCCCTCTAACTTGAAGCTTCTTGACCGCCCCCTCAATTTTTTCCTTTCAGTAATTCATAATCGTGTCCCTATATTCCGTATTTCAACCCGCGAAGATATAGTATCTTCACTCGAGATCTCCGATTTCCCTTTCCAGTTGAAAGTAAACGACCTCACTTTCCTACATTCAGTCATGAATGGTAGATTTAGATCCGACGACCTGCTACCATGCTTCTCTCTCCACGTCCCTCAACGTCCTACACGCAACCATAATCTATTACACCTGCCTAAATTCCGTCTTTCTATATCACAGCGCTCAATATTCCACCGCATACCCCGCACATATAATTCTTTAACTGTCCGTTATCCTTTGCTTGATATATTCTCATCTGCTTCATCTTTCCGTTCCTCAATTAACAAATCTTAACGTGTACTCTTTCTTTCTTTCCCATCCAAGGATGCGATGAATTGCTCTCTTCACCGCCCTCCTCTTCCTTTCATTAGGATTCCCTTTTTTTCTTTTATCATTGTCAATTTTCGTTTGTTTTGTTATACTATGTTGTTTTTAATGTATTTTAATAACTTATAACTTGTTGATAAATCCATTGTAATAGGCCTAATGTCAGCTGTTTTTGGATTTTTTTATGCAATAAACAATAAATTTTATGCAATAAAAATAAGCAATGCTCATAACTTGATTTCATAATTTTCCAATCTTAACTTGCATGTTAATATTAATTTAAATACGAGCTATACAGGAAAATCAGCAAACAAGCAGCCAGGTATTTGATTATCTTGTCAAAAAATATTATTTTTAGTATACTTAATATTAAGCAACAAAAATCAGACAATTTTAAAAACTTACATGTTAATTATAAAATATGATAAAATATCCCAGAGTTTTAAAATAAAATGTATATAGGCTAAAAAATAATTAGCAAATTTTTTACTGCACTGTGCATCTGTGACTTCAACTTTAAAATTACTAAAAATATATAATGGTGTTCATAAACACCTCCCAAAAATGGAATTCTCTCATGATGCTGAAAAGACTAAGTAAAATATTATTTCATATTATTAGCTTTAGAGCCCTACAAACTACACAGAGGAATGTTCCATCAACAGGAGTAAAAGTAACTGCTGTTTCTTCACCTGTCATGCTAGGAGAAGGACCCTATTGGGATGATCATGAAGGTGCTCTATACTTTGTAGATATAAAGGAACACAGGATCAACAGACTAGTCCCTACAACTGGTAGACAAACACATGCAACAGTTGGTGAGAATGAAGCCCAAATAATACAAAATAAGTGATTATTATGGCAGAAATTTTAAACATAACTTTATAAAATTATTCACTTGATTATAAAACTAAAGTATCGATCAGTACTTCTATTGCAAATTCCTGCACATGGTAAAAACACAAAAAACAACAGTCCTGCATATAGGCCTGCCACCTGTTCGGTTTTCACTTGAATGGTTTTGGCAATCAAAAAATAGGTGTTCAGTACCTATATTGATCTGAACACAATTAACCAGTCAATGTACTTTAACTATACAAAGTAACACTGATGCATACATAGTAGTATTTCCTCATCTTCCACTCTATTCAGTCAATATTCACAACCCTCTAACCTTTGAAAATCAGTTTTGCAGAGGGCCAGAAATTTGTAGTTGTGCTACCAGTCAGTCCTCTGCTTTCTGCAATGCATTAACTCACGTGTCAAGCATCCTAATTACCTTAAAATATTATCAATAAAAAATTGTTATAGATCATCCCTTTTGCATTCTTGGTAACTGGTTCAGATAAAAGTAGCAATACTACCTGAATACAACACTTCATAGACTAATTAATTTTCATGATTCAAATTTACGTAAGCAATATAATTAAATAAAAAACTAATAAAAACTTATCTCTGATTTTTATCAACCTACAGCTGGAACTTCAGCAGATCTCATAATACCATTGGAGGGAAAGCCAGGTTCATTTCTAGTAGCCATTGATTTAAACATTAGTGAGGTAACATGGAATGGTGAGAATATTCAAGGTAATCTAGAAGGAAAGGCTCTGGTCTCCGTAGATTCTGATAAGCCAGACAATAGATTCAATGATGGAAAAGCAGATCCCAGTGGTAGGCTCTGGGCAGGTTAGTTAACAAGAATAAATGTACAAAGAATATTACCTACATGTGCATCTTAACATTTTTAATTTTTTTACCAATTGTGGAAAAATAATTACATAAAAATGAACTTTTTAACAAAAGTGTTCAAAATTTATTTTATTAGTGCCAAGTCTTTATTAAGTTACAATAAACAATTCACATCAGTAAATGATTATTAATAAAAATTCAATTTTATTTTCCTGGATAGTTTATACCAATGTTAGCAATTTCAGTCCACATATCCATTTCTACCTAAGAGGTATTTGATTCAAGAATGAGATTTCATTAATATAAATGCATGAAAAAACAAATGTAATTTCATGACTTGTAGGAACAATGGGGCCAGAACCAGTGGTTGGTGAAGTAACTCCAAAGCAAGGTTCCCTGTATACCTTCAAAGTTTCTGCAGATGGTGTAGTGAAAGCAACTCCACATATATCAGAAGTTGACATCTCCAATGGTTTGGCATGGACTTTGGATAACTCCACTATGTATTATATTGATACAGGGACAAACAGGGTTGATGCATTTGATTTTGACATTGTCAGAGGTGAAATAAGTAAGTTTTAGCATGTTACTTTGTTATTCCAGTAAGTAAAGGTGAGTTTTAAAAAAATAATAAGATTTTTGCTCTATATCATGGAAGAATTTAATCCAATTGACATTCATTTCTCCAACAATTTTTCCAAATGTACATAACATTGCCTTTAATGTAATTATCAAATAAGAGGCTGCCTTGAGAATGATTTGCAGTACACAAAATCTATATATTTTGGAAAATCTGCTGTATATATTTCAATGAAATTTGATTTTAATATCTTAAACTATTTAATTCTGAATTAACATTTCACTCATGCCCATCCGTCAATTTTTGAAGGGCTATTACACTCATTAAAATGTGTTTGCTCCTGTGAACAAAATGCAATAATGGTAATTGCTAAAAGATGGATGTACTTACAAAGATTATATCACAGCTATCCCTGGGATAAAAACATTACTTCCTTCCATGAAAAACCATCACTGTTTGAAAATGTTAAAATTCTACAAAAACAATATTATAAATGGTTCAATTATAGCATATGATACACAATTTGCACTGCAAAAATTGTAGAATGCTGACATATGACAGAAAAATGCATTCCCTGATACATTATGTTAGGTGCTCCTGTCTTTAAAGACATGCTAATGTATGCATAGTTTTCTTCAAAGCTGATTTTCACAAAGAATGCATTTGTAAACGTCAACCAGGTATACTTTCCGAATGACCTACGTAAACAAAAATGCAAATGTGAAAAAGTAGCATTTATAAGTTTATTCAAGGTGCAAAAAAACTTTGTTTCCCTTGTTTTTATGAATTGTATCATCGGAAATATTGTAATCCTGTAGAAGTGAGTGTGATCGGAATTAACCATAGTAATTGCAATTATATGTGGAAAATGCAAATAAATCAAGTACATAAAAGTACGTGAAAAAAAGAAAAAAAACAAGTACAAAAAGTAATAGCAGTAATAATACTGTTTTACTAGTTAAAATACATATGCAGAATATATCTGATTATCTATATAAATAAAATTGTAACCTCTGTCTGTACATTGTTTTTTTGTCGGGTTTTAATTTTTTTGTTTATTTTGCATCACAAGAAGACGTTTGAACCGGTTTGCAGAATTGTTGTCTCTGTTTGTTTGTTACCACATCACGCAAAAACGGCTGGTCAGATTTTTATGAAACTTGCAGCGTATCTTTAGACTGGTCCAGCTTAAAATATAGGCTATGTGGTGTATCTCAAAAAAAATTTTAAGTGGGGGTTTGGGGGGGGATCGATTTGGTTTTTCGACGATAACTCTCGAGTAAATTACCTTAGGAAGTTCAAATTTGATATTTGTCACTTTCAATACAAGTAAAAGATCAAGTTTGTAGATGAGCAAAATCAGACCAAGGTGAGGGGGGTTGTGGGGGATTGGGGGGGGGGAAGACCGTATGAGAAATCGCTGATTTCAAACTAACGGTTGATTACGTCGAAGAAGTATAAATAAGAAATATTTTAGGAAAACAATATGGGTAAATATTTTAGGAAAAAGTCCGTTTGTTTGTTTGTTACTGCATCACACAAAAACGGCTGGTCGAATTTTTATGAAACTTGCAGTGTATCTTTAGACTGGTCCAGCTTAAAATATAGGCTATGTGGCGTATATAAAAAAAATTTTAAGTGGGGGTTTGGGGGGCATCGATTTGGTTTTTCGACGATAACTCTCGAGTAAATTAACTTAGGAAGTTCAAATTTGATATTTGTCAATTTCAATACTAGTATAAGATCAATTTCCTACATATTTATGAAAGTTTGTTTGTTTATGCATCTATACATTTCCACAACGTTAAAGCTAGAATAATCAAACTTTCGACAAATACTTTCTTCGCAAATAGGAAGGCCATAGGCTACTTTTTAATCCCAAATGTTTTATATTAATTGTACAAAAAGCAAAATAACTTTCTATGCTAATGCATTGCCACCTGGAGATGGGTCAGAAAGAACGGGACAGTTCTTTTCGAACCGTTCTGATGCCTAAACTGTTCTATAAAATAACTGTTCTCATAAACTTCCTGTTCTCAAAGAACAGGTAACTCTACATCTTATACACAGTGAGAAATGTGGGAAATGATGGCGGGGACTGATTAAACTACGCGTATTTTCCCAAGCCCTACTACTTATTTGTAACAAATTTGGTACGATTGTGGAGGGGTCCCAGAAATAATTCAAACGGTTTTTGTTTCACTCTGCCCATTTTATTCAAAACGGCGGTCAAGTGAATTCTTAAATACCATGTATCATCAAGAATTCCGATCGGATTTGAACCAAATTTCCCCGGGCAAGGCCGGGTGTTTCTGCTAGTGAAAAATAAATGTTGGCAGCTGATTTTGAACCCCGGCACATCCGATTACTAGGCAGTCCCGCTACCAGTTCAGCTATCACCACTTCTGCTACAAGCCTTAATGTTGACGGTATATGACACATCCATGCTTAAACCTGAATTTCAAATTGTTAATATCTTTTCAACAAAGGCCCATTGGCAAAAATTCCAAGAGATATATTTGATATTTTAGTTCTAGTTTCACCTCCTAAAAGGGTTTTACAAATTTCAATATTAATGTTATGGCCTCCCCTCGTTAGACTTTTTCCATGTAACAAAATATATAAACATGACCAATTTTGGTGAATAATCAACATCATCACTTGATGTGTTGTGTTTGAATTTTGTCTTAATTTTATCAATGCCGCATTTCCTCAGTATCATGGAATTTCGCATTATTAATTTCAAACTAATACAAACACAAGATGGGAGATGATTCTTCTTTTAATTTGCTAATGGTTCAATGCTACGTGGAAAGACAACCCCAAGCAGAGTAGCTCACCTGATAGGTGCAAAGACTAGTGCTATTGTTGTAATTTTATATTACCAAAGCTGTAAGAGCAAAATTGGTCATAGTGTTATAGAGGCATTACCACAAAATGCTGATATGTAAGGGATTTCTTTATTTTATTTATGCAAGATCAGTTTTCACAATCAAAAGTTACCAATATTATTTGATCTAAGCCATAATGTGAATTAAACACAATACATATAATTTCAATTGTTCAATTGATAGCATAAAACTTCCCATTTTTTAGTGAGTAATATTCTATGCAATGTAATTTTCAGGTAACAGACGTCTAGCTTTTGATTTCCACAGTAATAATATTACTGGACATCCAGATGGAATGACCATCGACAGAGATGAAAACCTTTGGGTTGCCTGCTTTGGAGGTTCACAAGTAAGATATTCCAAAGAATACTTGAGAAACCATAAATATCCTATTTTGTATTACAAATTTGCATTTAACAAATAAGAAACAAGTTAAAATCACACAAAAATGTGAAATTGAAAAAAATAAACCATTTATACTTCTGAAGGTGATAAAAGTTGATCCAAGAGAAGGAGTTTTACTTGGCATGGTGCAATTTCCAGCAGAGAGGGTGACCTCTGCTACCTTTGGAGGACCAAACTTGAACACTTTGTATGTCACTACATCAAGGTTTGGCTTAACTGATGAAGAACTGGCAAAGCAACCACAGGCCGGCTCTGTATTTGCTGTAACGGGGCTGGGAGTTCAAGGATTACCTGGCCAAAGAGCTAAACCACTGGTTGAGGCATAAAAAGTTACTGTGTCCTAAACATTAATATAATTTGACAGTATCATGTAAAAATTAAAGAACTTATAATCTTGGCAAGCATGGAAAAAGACAAGCAAATAATTTAAAGTTTTTAATGTACAAACACATATACAACAAATGTAACTGTTTATCAGCAATAAATAATTGATAAATGAGCCCAATTTTATTTTAAAATAAATATTCGGTAAGATTACCACTTATATTTTTAATTATAAGAAACTTCAAAATTAACTCAATACACTAGTCAACAATTAAAATAAATGCAACACATTCGGTGGAGGAATCTTATGAAAGAGCACCAAAAGGCAAATAATTATTCACAATCAAACTGTAAGACAATTGTAAAGTGAGGATATAAACTCCTTGTAATAAATTAATTATAATTATTAAATATATAGCAGTATAATTTCCATTTAATGTATAAATATATAGTTGCCAGCTAAGCCATCGTTTCTATTAAATAAAAAATAAAATACAATAAAATATCACAATGGCTAAGCCTGTGTTTTTTTAGTATTTTTTTAACGGTTAACATATATTTATCTGCATTCCAGGATCATTCCATTGTGCCTGACTCAGAATCACTCAGCTCCCACACCTGGTGAAACAAAGTTGAAAGAGTCAGTCAGGTTGTGTTCATTTAAAATGTTCTGAAAACTGCTGAAGAAAAATATTTTATCCATAATATTGAGCATTATATAAAAAATTTTTAAATGAATCAGAGGTATCTTAGCTCATATTATGAATATAAGGGAGCAGAAATTTTAAGAACATTCATGGTTATTTAATCTTTAATGATTTGATTTGTTTCCATCTATTTGTATTAGACAATTACAAGTAGTAATACATACATACATAACAATGGCGGAGCGAGGGTTCAAGGGATATGTTAGCCTAATCCCCCTCCTTCCGAAATGACAATTCATGTAATATGACGGAAGCATGTGATAATCCGCATTTTTAATTTCACATTCCAAGTTCATTTTATTTATAATATCTTTTTAAAAGTCGAATTACTCGATAATGCAGTCACAATCACCCTCTTCCATGGTGGCGGATCTCAACACAAAAAATCGTTACCCGCACGAATACACCATCAAACACGTGAACAGCACCGGCTTCAGACGGTAAGCAAGTGAGGCAATCGCCTCAGGGCGCACTCTCGAGGGGGCGGCCTAATGCCGTTTGTGGTCACAATGACGCCCCTCCCTCTCCCAACTTCGGTCTTACAGCAGGAGCAGCAACGCAGATCATACAGACATATTTGCGAAAAATGGAGGGAAGTATAAAGCAAAACAAAGGCAACATGTGCGGGTCGAATCCGCGAGGTAGTTTTTACAAGCTTTCCCTCTCCTTTGTCTCCGAGGGTGAAGGAAAAAGGGGATGTTTTCAAGAAAGTGAGGGGGGGGGGATTTTCCACATTGGTCCCATCGGCATATTTGACCTAAAAGGACATACAGCATCCCTGATTCCAACGATTCTTTTTCCCTCTTATTTATATTATGAAGACCCCTTTCCACTCTCTGAGAATCCAGTGAGTTGAGAAAATAT
Source organism: Uropetala carovei (assembly GCA_036926305.1). Lineage (NCBI taxonomy): Eukaryota > Metazoa > Arthropoda > Insecta > Odonata > Petaluridae > Uropetala > Uropetala carovei. The sequence continues at coordinate 1,298,148 of JAXCHB010000298.1, forward strand.
TTTAAAGCACTCTTTCGGATGTTTCTAAAGGAAAAGAGTAATTGAAGGACAGAAACCGATGTACCGTTTTTGACGGTTTATTTCTGTATGGAAATTCCATGACCACCCGATTGCGTCTTTCTTCTGAATGGGAGGACACGTATGCGAAGATCATAAATGCTACTGCTGGCAGTCTTTCCTTCTTTTTGAAGGTTTTAGATTTTATGACCTTACGGGTGGCTAGAAAGAAATCTTACCGACGCGTCGGCAAACGTCGCGACGTTCCCAAAAAAACTTTCTGACACGTGCTTTACACATTGGTCTCTTCACCCTCTCTCCTTTTTCTCTTAAAATTTCTCGAAAAAGAAATTACTTCAAGAACCTCAGATTTTCTTAGTTTGTGGAAGAAGTAACATCGCAGAGCGAGTCGTGTCGTATTTTTGCAGTAACAGTGTTTGCGTAAAAATTAATAGGACTGGTTAGTATTTTAACTCGTGAAATATTTTAATTATTTGTTTTTAATTTCTTTTGTTTCGCTTTTGGAGTTTTTGTGAGAGAAACTGTTTTAATTTTGGTAGAAGGATATCCTAACGATCCAGATCTTCTCATCACTACGTGGGACACCTTCACTCACAACATTGTCAGTACATCGTCTTCCATTGGAGAGGTTAGTTTGAATTTAATGAATTGTTACTGTTTATATTAAACTTCTTTTAGTACCTAATATGATTTATTTCGAGAGATTTATTTCAATTATTTCTCGGAGTACTGTGACATTTCTCGGAATAATTAGTATTATTAATATTAGCCGATGTCGGCATTTTCGCCTTTTCATAATGACCCCTATGTTATTGATGATTCCTATAATAACTTGCAAGTCCAAATCAGTTATTCAAGTAAAAATCTCAAAAGTTGAAAAAATAAACCCTAATATTTAGGATGATCGTTTTTCGGATAAATTTCCCACCCCGTTATTCGCTAAACCCTTTGTTGTGAGGAAATCCTACCGGCGTCTATAACTGGAAAGACCTTACTGAATATAACTATTGCTGCTCTCAGCTTCAGAGCAACTCCCATGAATTCTCCTCCATACTACCCCTAGTAAATTACACCTTTTCATTGCTTTATTTTTTGGTTTGCCAAAAAAAAGAGAGGTGTGAGTCTAATTTTTATATAATTCTTATATCGAAAGTGAATTCTCATAGTCGCGTAGTTATGTTATAGTCGGAATTAATAATGTTACTATTTCTTGATTCTTCGAATTAAGTACGGTTGATAGTAAAATTAAAATTTTTAACTTATTATAATTTTCTTGTTGGATTTTATTCGTTTATCTAGCCCTTAGATAATAATCATTACTTGTATTTAGTATCTTTCCATTATTGTACGATAAATTCCATAAATCTTTTCCCCGGTGCTCACAGTAGCTAGTTCTTTTCTCCTGTAAGGATTTTCACGAAGATAGGTATAATTAAATAAGTGAGAAAATTTCAAATTTTCAGATCAATCTAAGATATCAAAATAGTGAATAACATTCTGTTTTTGAGGATATTACTATTAGTTGCTGTGCCTATGACCATAACTTAATAATTCTCGAAGAGTGAATTGTTTCTCTTTAACTTTGTTAAAATGATAGAAATGACAAACGTGCGACGCACATTTTCTACAGAGACTTCAATCAAGTGCCTTATTCCTAGCGTCTCTAATTTGGAATGGCTTAAATCTGACGTCTATAGTAGTTTTTTGTTTCATCTCATTTTAACGTGATGTCCCCACTGCGATTTGCATTGTTGAGTTGCACTGTCGCACTCGATTCAAATCGACTCGAAAAAACGCCTAAATTACATTTCACATTTAAACACTAGCGGATATTTTCTTATAAGAAATAGTTCAAAATGTGCTTACATTTCATTCTATTTAATTAAGCAATTAGTTTTGTATGTATGCATTTAAAAACTTTTCATTTTTATGTCTTCATTTTAAAACGAGTTTTACATATTCCGATCTAATTATGTGGCTCGATGTATTAACCTTTTCTGTAAGAGTACGCAATTTTGTAATTTGATATATTTTTTTCTACTGGATATTAAATATGTTCATAGCATCAAAAACTTACACGAGATTTATATTCAATTTTTCACTGGCAAAATAAGATTATATTTTCTTCCCTCTGTCTGTCTGTTCTTTCTTATTCAGTTTTGATCCAATGGGTGAATACGAATCCACTAAATTTTAATATGCGGTAGCCTTACAAATATTGTTGTTTAATGGACACTCGCACAATAATGGATTTTATTTAATATAAAATTAGTATTTTATCATTATTATATTATAAACTAGCAGAATTTCCCATTGAATTTCAACGGATTTAGTGAAGCTACTACAGCACAACATACAAACTCTTTAAAATACCTATATATTATGTGATAATTTTAGATATTAATGGTTCAAAAAAGTGTGAATTCTTGATCATTACGGGACATGAGGGTGGGAGGGGGGCGGCCAAAAACTTCCCACCTCAGGGCGGCCAAAAGTCTGAAGCCGGCCCTGCACGTGAATACATGCTAAACCATGCGCTAGCACTGGGAGACCGGCTGTCACTGGGGGGATTCCTCCCTCTACGTCATCTCTGGCTACGAGTCGACTGCACATGCTCCCGACGGGGATCAGCGCTTAGACGGGACCCTACAAACATTAGCAAGAATCAAGTGGCTAACATTGTAAAAGCTCAAGAGGCCGCGTTATTATTGCGCTTTATTGGCATTCACAAATGTATGCATACATTGTATATGCACAGGTGAACAGCAAATACGCAAGGAAACGGTTTCAGAAGTCGCAAATGGAAATAAACAGCATTATTCAATTTCGGTTTTGTAAGTGTTAGCTGGGTTAATATGGTTAACACGAACGCTCTGCCCGTTACATAACGTGCATTTACATTACTCTTTTTTATATAACAGACTAGTGTAATTCCCGTTGAAATATCAATGGAAGAATTATAGATAGATTGATTATTAATATTTGCATTTAAAATAATTAATAGCACACTATTACATATGAAATATTTCGTCATATATTACATTTCTAGTGAATATTCTGTTGTCGTTTAGTAATGCGCAGTGTGCACAGAAGTAGGGTCCCATGCTGCTGAGGGCCCCCTGAATTCCAAAATTATCAAAAAAGTAGGGCCTCAAAAAAGGCTGCATGCAGGGCCCCACTATCCATAAATCTGCCCCTGCTTGGAGCCAAAGTTTTCAAGGTTCATGATATGCCTTGATGGCTACCATAGTGGTCCCAGGGTCCACAAAGTCCCCACTGTACTTCACCCTACCAAGTATTCACTCTACTTCCTCCAACTCCTAAGTCACCTTCCAAAAAATATTTACAATTTTTTTAAATTTAGGAAAGGGCTTAAAGATTTCCTCAGGTAACTCATTCCACTCACGGATTCAGTGATTTAGAAATGACTCCTTGTCAATGTCTGTTCTTCGGAGCTTATATTTTATTTTGTAACTGGTAAATTTTTCCAATGTAGTTAGGTTTCTCTATCTTGCTGTCTACTCAGGACCCATCATTGAAATACAAAAGTTGAAAATTGTTTCTAAAAGATCTATCATTAACTCTAATCCAACCCCACATCAATGGCCAAGCTCAAATTTCTAACCATCATCTTTGTTGATAGTTTCCTGTATCTAGTTTGCATCTATTCAAATTAAAGAAGACAAAGGCGAACCTTCAATTAAGAAATTAAAAATGGATAAACAAGTATGTGTCAAATTTGTAAAACTGACCAGAAAACTAAAATTGTATGTATATATTGTAAATGGCCCATATGTCATGACCATACTGCAATAATTTGCATGAAATGTCCTGACAGGATTCGCTATCAAGAAACTGAAAGTTCATTATATTTTAATCAATAAAAAAATAAAATAAAATGCCAAAATTTGTAAAAAAAAATAACAGAATTGGCAACCAAGTGTTTGTATCCAAATTATGTAAACTTATAAACTGATTTACTCCGTTTCAATTGATGATTTTCCCATAAGTCAATTTCTTTCAATTTTGAACTAATTTTGTATCAACTTGATGACATAAAAGAACATAATTGAATGAATTCCTTCATAATTTTCACCACTATTGTAAAGACTAGCTGAAAAAAAGAACATGATTGAGGAGTTGAATTGATACCAAATATCAGTACCCCTTACCATACACAGCAGAATTTATTCATTTAACTGGTCCAAATAAAAAAATATTTGACTTGCTACTTTCATTTAGTGTAACAACAAATGAAACAAACTTCATTTCTCACCTCAAGTGAAGCAGTCTCTTGGTGCAGTTCCGTTAGGCCAGTTAAGTCTTCCAAATATCCTGGAGTATTGAACACCTGACATAAAAATTCAAATCCTCTGGACACGTACTCATTCACAACCTAATAAAAAATGAAAACAATTAGGTTTTAAATTAAAATCATAACCAGGATATATCGTATTTATGAATGATATGACATCAACACTGTAGCAACAATTAAATAGCACCAAAATTTTAATTTCAAATATTACGACTTGTAAAAAACTTATTTAAAAAATTGGCTCTTCCATTATAATGCATAGTAGTTTCAGAAAAAAGCACTTTATTACGAAGTTCTCATTCTTTGAAGCAATTTCTCGAATTTATATATTCCAGCAATCTGTCATCTTATGGATCTTCTAGAGATGTACCTCACTGTTCACAGGGGTTTTTACTAAAAAAGCCTACAATTCACAAAATGCTAACAGTAAGTTGATGAAAGGGGAAAAATCCCATACCTGCGACGTTGGACTGTAATGCAAATAGATGATTTTTCCTCACCTTTTGTGAACAGGCGACACAGCGAGTAAAACGGTGAGTTGCTGGGAGTACCTGTTGGAATTGTGAGAGGAAACCTCTTATAGAATGAGGCACAATACCAAGAGGGCTTTGAGGTTCTTCCTCTGAAAGAAATCCCAAGTATCCGCCTCCATCATCTCCTCTCATTGCCCCATTGCCAGTATTGCAGTAGGCTGGTGCCAGTCCCCTGATGAAAAATGATTATTTTCAATGATGTTTTGCAGAAGCTGGAATGTTTCCACATGATTGATCACTACTACAACACAATAACGCTTTCAAAGGTGGCTGATGGGTCACAGAATCTGATCTTAAAATCAAAATTCAGTCAATAAAAGATTGCACCATTCAAAGCAGAGAATTTTAATTTTTTATTCCTGTAGCAACTATTCATTTTCAATTAGAAAAATATATTTTAAAAATATCTGAATAAAATTTCTCGTTGCAATAATCATACATTTCTGAATATAATTTTTCATAACTAAAATGTTACAGATTTGGTTCATATCTGAAACACCTGCTTCAATATCTGATCTCTTGATTTCATGCAATCTTATAAATAAAATACAGGTAACATATAATCACCTTCTGTAATTTCATTTATTTTTCACTAGCTCATAAACAGGGCATTACAGCCTTTACAACAATAACAAGGACAAACACACAGGACCATGCCCTCGGCAGGATTCGAACCTGCTACCATAGCATTGGGAGCTAGACACACTAATCACCCCTCTATCAAGGCCGGCTTAGAAGGCATATAAAATGTTCCATAAAAGTAACCCATACCAGTAATTATTCTAATATTTCCACTACTTACCATTCCTTCACAAAATCTTACACAATACCATATTAGCCCGAATATAAGGCGAGGTTTTTTCAAAAATTGTCTTTTAGGAAAGTGGGGGTCGTCTTTTATTCGGGTCCTTACGTATGAAGAAGTTGCTTTTTTTTTGGATTTTCTCATTGGGAAAATAGGGAGTCGCCTTATATTCAGGGTCGCGTTATATTCGGGCTACTATGGTAAATACAAATATTTGCCAGCTGATAAGGTACATTATTCTAAAATGCATCTCATGGAGTTTAATGAACAAGATGAAAATAGACAAAAACTCCTATGATAATAAAAAAAGTTTCAAAAAGCTAAAGGCAAGTATTTCAGTTACAAAATAATTATTATCATCATAAAGGAATAATTGAGCTACATAGGAGTAATAGGTGGAATAAAAATTTTTCAACTGAAACCTTAACACATACACAGGGGCGGATCTAGGTTTTTGGGAGCCCAGGGCTGGCATTCTTAGTGGGCCCCTTGAAGTTATTAGTATAATGTGCATGGCACAATCATATAACATCATATATAACATTAAATTCACTTTAAACAAAAATATTTTGTCACTCCAATGCCAAATACACGAAAGTACAAATTTATTGATTTTCAACTTCTTCTTAAAAAAACTATCAAGTTTCAATGGACAAAGCACGAATGTGGTTGCTATAACCTAACCTTTTTATTTAATTTCAGAGTTTACGTTTTCACGAACGTGAAGATTCTTATGTCAGATTTAATTTTCAAAGTCCATTATCTCAATAGATGAAAAATACACATACGCGTCTTTGGCATTGGAGTGACGATTTGTAATATTAAAACTTTCGTCTTTAATTATCTTACTTACTTCTTATTTTTTCCACTAGTTGTAAATCGTAATAACACTCCAGATGTAATTTCACGTGTGAAAATTGCGGATGTTACAAATTCTTTAATAACTTAATCTTTTAATAAATTAATGTTCATCAGCACAGAATCTCCTCACTCAACAATATTCCATTTCACAATATTCCAGTTCACAGTGTCGGTACATAATATTTTAGGCAACATATTTTAGTTAGAGAGTAGTTCAAACGTTGTCAGACTGTGAAAAGTGGGAGCTTGGTTCTAGCCGGGCCGCATTAGAGCCAGTCAGTATTCAATTCCGCTAACATTCTAATCATTCCAGCCGATACGTGGTCCATCGGCAGCTGTCGGAGTTGGACGAGTTCGTTCTGCTCGCACATTTCCATCATCCTCGCGATTTGTAAAGCAGTTCGGTTGAAATTGAAAAGCTGTGTCAAGGTCATAATAACCATTAATCATTTAAAAATTCGAATGTCTAGTGTCTGCCTGTACAGTAAACAATAAATAAAAAACGTTTCACAAATTACTAATAATACCCTTACACAAAAAATACAAGTTAGGTATTTGGGGGCCTCTGGACTCGAGGGGGCCCAGGGTTCAAGCCCTATTAGCCAGGCCTGGATCCGCCTATGCACATACATACTGTGTGTACGGTCTACATTGCCCACCCAGTAATTCCCTGAACTGACATTACAATGTCACATGAGTGGACGCTTTGTTTGTATCTCATAGTAATTTACATTATGTTGTGCATTTAATAATTTTCTGGATTTATATGGTGAATAAACTTCATTTTACTTGGCTATTTCAGCTGCTGTTTTGGTTATCATAAATAGCATAAGTGTAAGCATGCATACAAACTTTTTCTGAAAATGTGTCTTTAAAATCAGTATTGTAATTGGGAAATAAATGTCTTTTCCCTATTTTACTTTATGGCTTCCTTTCTTTAACTTTTGGATACAGTGTCAAAGTTAATACTTACAAATTGCAATAGACATGAAACAAAAACAATTTCATATAAAAGGTCTTTAATTATACCCGTTTTCTAGTCTTATGAAGCTTGACCTTGGCGCAGCGAATAGCCAATCAGAGCGTTTTCCCCTTCCACCACCATTTGAAGTTTTCGAGAGGCACGGGAAAGTAGTACACTCTTGTCAGATATCCGCTCTTGAAGAAAGTCGCATGCGAATGCTAAGGCGTAAACGCGGTAGATCTGGCAACACAGTCGAGCTTGGAGCAATGCGAACAGCACGATGGCGAGAGACAGACTGACTTTCTCCCCAGTCCATCGACAATCTCTCGAGCTTTCATTGGCTGCAGCAGTAAGCGTACAACTAGGATTTTCAAGGTCAAGCTTCATAACAGTAGAAAACTGGTATAAGAAAGGCTTACCTAAGTGGATGTTGCAAAATGGAAACAGCAAGCTCAACAGCAAGGGAACTTGCAAGTAGAGAGACTCCAGGTCTGGTCACTGTACACTGTTGGTCAAGTGTGCGATCCCTGGTTGACTAAGGAAAAAACCAAAAGTGATAACAAAACCATGATGTTAACATTCAAACCTTATAAAGTTGTTATTTTAAATATCTACATCAGGGATGGCAAATGACTTTTGTGAATGTGAATCATCAGAATTTTTTTCACGTGCCACTAGTTTACTCCTTTAAGAAACTTCATATTTTGTATAGAAAATACAAACTTATGCATGACAAGTAAAATTGCAAGCATGCCACTTCTGGCACACATGCCATGTATTTGCCATCCAACTTAATTAATATAATGTAAATAAACTATAATCAATGTTCAAGTGCTGCTCTTATATGTTAAATTCATAAAAACAGCCACTAGATATTCTGTCTCTATGGCACGAGGTGTGGTCTGATTATGCCTATCAGTCATTACAGAAGAGCCTTAATTAACTCGAATAAACAATTTTTGTAAATATCCAGGTTTACACTCACGTGTGATCTTTACAGTCTATTATTATCTTTGAATTACCACTAATGACGGTTGCCTTGTAGCAGAAATATGCATTTGGTTTTCACAACTATTTTACGGCTTTTGTGGTATTCTGAATCCAGCAACTTAACCAAATTTTTTCATTAATATATAAGTTCAATTAAAGAAAAGTTTACATACTATCCCATATTTATGAAATTAATTGCTACAGTATATACAGACATATCATCTTGTCAGTAAATTTAAACTTTCAGGCATTTATGCCATGCACAAATATTTCCTTCAGAGTGCTTTGGTTTATGAAATTGCCCTAGAACTCTTAACGAGCAGCATGCAGGTGAAAAACTACAAGTTGCTGAACTCTGCACTAGACCAAGTGTTCTTGCAGTCTGTGCATCTGATATTACATCACTGTTGGTGCTATTAACACAAATAATAAATTCAGTGAATGCTAACTTGATACCATATTTACCCTAATAAGACGAACACCCTTTTTTAAACTCAGTATTTAAGAAAAAATATTTAAACCAGTAATTTTGGCATATTTACTCTCTTTCCACACTTTAGTTTTTCTTTCGATTTTTTCCAGTGTCGCTAGGGTTGCTGCATGTCCGGCTTTTCGGACATTAAAATGGCGTCCTCCTTCATGCTTAAGCCAGACGTGTAATTGTCCGGCTTTTCAAGTTAATAGAAAATAAAGAAATTTCAAGCAGAATTCAAGCGAACAAGTATGATTTTGACGTCATCTATTACAGTATATACTGAATACTGTTTTAAGTTTGCGCATACACAGCGTTTCTAGTTTTCTTTATACGGTAAAAGAATGTTTATCCGAAATGGCTGGGGTCTGACTTGGGTTGCTACCCGGCCGGATTTTGTCTGAACAGTTCGGAAATTTGTTGAAATGTATCGAAATATCCAGTGTCCAGATTGCACATTTCCAGACATGTTTTGTCCGGATTTCTGTCGAATGACAAAGAGTAAGAATATTTTAGAATTTGATTACTTAAAAACAAATTTTATTTACAAATATTTAAGAATTACGATTTATTTATCAAAATCTGTGATGAAATTATACCTTTGCCGTCTGCTGATAAGAGAAACAACGAGGCGGTGGCTTCAGAAACCGCTCAAATGAGTCTCCAAAATATGACTACATACTAAGAAAACACAAAGACATCCATAATTGTTACATCTCTCCTCAGGCGAAAGAATGTCTGTGTATGCCACTGTGTAGGAATCAATGTTTATCATAACTTGCAGTCTTCAGTTTGTAGTAATGGCCAGGTTAACTATTCAATGTCTTTCACAGAATTTGTAACAGGATTAATTCTAGTACATGCAGAGATTTATTAAAATCTGCTAGGAGTAACAAAAAGTACAAATTCAAGAATAATATTAATGTATAATAAGCATGCATACAACAATTTCTGTATATCATCTTCTAAGAAAAGTTGCATATTTATTGTGCCTGGAGATTATTAAAGGTTCGAAAATGCAATTATTTCGCTATACTTTTTATATGCTGGTTTAATAAAGGTATTTAATGGAAATGTATATTTTTATACATATTTTTTTTAAATATTCAAATATTTTAGATTGGATAACATGTTTGGAAAATGTCCAGATTTTCTGCAATGAAAAGTGAAAAATGTCCAGATTTTCTGCAACGAAAAGTGAAAAATGTCCAGATTTTCTGTTCTGAAAATGTGGCAACCCTAAGTGCTACACATTTACTTCAGTAACACCAAAATTTCGTGCAGCGATGCAGTTGTTCATTTGTTCAGCATGTTTTACCGCCACGAGTTTAAAGTTCTTGTCGTAACTATTGCACATTGATTTTGATGTGATGAAGCTCTACTCTCAACATCACCCATATTTTACCATAAAAACTGGAACTCCTTTAACAAAAGGTTGAATGTATATTATATCTACACACAAACTATAAACTAACTCAACCACAGCGTTTTTGCTTTCAATAGGAACTAGGTATTCTATTTAGCTTTAGCCACAGTCGTGCACACTTGAAAAATTTAGTGTGCGACACTTCAAAAAATGCTGCTTGGCCGTGCATCATTGAGGGAATCATGATTACATCCGCAGACATCAAAATGAATGTCATCCACTTTTACGACATATAATTGAGTTATGCGAAGTTATTCCATACTATGCAAATATAAGATCACTTGAGATTTTTTGGGTGCTAAAATTGGAAAAAGAACCTTGTCTTATATTCAGGTAATAATAATAATAATAAGTGGTACACTACAGATGAATCTATACATAGACTTATAGACTTCTATGAATTTAATGCACAGATAAATGTACACATCTATGACAAAGGTTAATCGAGGCAACAGTATTTGAAATCTATAATATGATAAAAGTGTTTTCTATTTGTTGTGTTGTTTTAAGAATATGTTCCCAGTAAATTTTGGTAGAATTTTACTTCCAATTCCAGTGGCGTATTCTCCATATAAATGCATTTACCGGCGATAAACCTAACTCAAGAGACCCAGAAGATATTTTGATGAACTGTCAAAAAATAATTCTGAAAGCCTAACCAACCAAAAATATTTTGCTGTTTTGAATGTGCATGCGATGTAAGTGCTGGATGCATTGTTGTCAGATCAACCGGCTGTCATTTTCTATGCAGGGGGTGTGTCTTGCAGATCTCCTAGTGTAGAATTTTAGCTGTATATTTATTTTGACATCATCCCCGCCTCTCAACCTAGAGAACTGACGTTGGGACTGCGTGAGGGAGGGTAGGCCAGTATACCATGCTGTAGGTTACTCGCAAAATTTTAACGGTCAATTTGAGGGAAAAAGAAAACTCCCTCCGCTCTGCCTCCTTCTCAAAGGGGCCGAGTGGAGGGAGTGAGGGATACAGTAGGGGTGGCTGATGCATTGCCTAATTCTGTGGCGTTGCTCCATGGTATTGCCAAATTTTGGTACGTATTAAAAAAATAAATGTTAGAAATGTTGAGCTAAATCAATGAAGCGAAGTAAATTCACTTCAAGTGAGTATGTCACTTAGTTTATTAATGATATTCGGGACCCATTTGATGCCATTAAATCATAAAGCAAGGGGCATAAACATTTATGAGGATCCTAGGAACATGTAATGAATGTATGTTATAAGGCTTTGAGCAAAAATTAACATTTGGATGCAATTTTCAGTATTGAATGAGGATGATGATGAAAATATCATACACACAGATTGCAATGGTGCTCTGAAATAATCAGTAAAGAAAAGTGCATGGTGCATTGTGCCCATTCATTGAGAGATAATTTCATTTTGAGGCTTTGAACTACGTAAATTAATTGATAAATCTAGTCAATACAGTATGGGATAATATGTACTGTGATTAGAATCCTGCTGATACGGACTTTATTAAGAAAGGGGTGTATCAGCCAGTGGAGAGGGATTTTTGCCACTGTCAGGTTATGCACGCTGATTTTTTGATGATGGGCATTCCAGACTAACAAAGGCATTCCCAACCTGATGAAAGGGAGTCAGTGCAATCGTTTACATCAGTCCGCCAGAAGGTTATGTTAGAGAAGGTAGTGGCCACATGTTCTATTTAAAACCATCTAAAAGATATTTCCATTGAAAATTGTTAAGACAATGTTTACGATTGTTCCTCTTGTGGTAATAATGGCATGTTAAGTAGGAAAAAATACATTTTCAATTAGTTTTCAGGAAATAATAATTGTATTCCTTCAACTTCAATATTAGGTAGTTGAAGAATTAACTTAAAATTAGTGGTACTCATTATGATATTGGCATGCAATCATAGACTTCTGGTTCAGCTGTTCCATGGAAGAGTAATATAGTATTAATAATAATAACAATAATAATTTAACTCAATTTCTCATGGTTTTTGCACACAATATAGGCTAAATAGGGATACATTGTCGCCCTATGTCAACCCTAGATATATCCAGCTTTAGCAAATCTACTGACGGTAGTACTTGTCAAATCGTCAAGGAAGGGGAGAATATTTTCTTCCAAAGCTATGTTCATATGAAGTTTCTCACAATAAACCATACAGCAAACACCTCCGAAGTTTACACTTGTCTAAGTTTCGTAATTAAAAATAGTGAATCTCGTGTGGTAAATACCTGGGAACCGAAAGGAAGAACTGCTGGTAAGAGTGATGGGTTATGGGCATCATTCTCAGTTTTGGCCAAACGAACTGAAAAACGTTGCCCTTTTTTCCAAAGATAATATCATGCCAGCCTTCTAATAACTCCAAATGAAGTTGGTCATAAGCGTTACAATTTAAGTGTGTGGGTTAATTTTTCATACCACTGCACATACTTTTTAGTTTGGCTTATTTGTTGCCTTTCAGTATTAAATTCATCTTGAATAATAACATTTAAATTCCCATGATCCTTGTAGGCCATACAAAATGCTATTGAGGTTGCCCCTAAGAGTATGCAACCTCATGGGGGAAAAATAATTGTGATAAACCAAGCCAGTTGATCAGGATCTGCCCGTCCAAATCACAGAAGAAAACTAAAAAAATAAAAGATTCCGTGGAAAGAAGAAAAAAGACACTCTGGCAAAAGCAATGCAAAATTATAATTACCCAACAGAAAAACAAACAATTAATATTAATTTGTTTTTAATGAGCAATTACTCTAAAAATAAAATTAGTAACCTTCACTACATGCATTAAAAAAGTGTTTTATTCTGTTAGCTGTATTGGCAATAATTAAAATATTTAAAATCATTTTTATAAGATTGTGCATAAAATTCTTACATTTCCTGGGGCAACAACATCATTGCAGAAATAACAGCCTAGCTGATTTCCTTTAATGTGTTTAGAGCTGTAGTCAATAACTGGGTCCAACTCAGCATCTGAGTGAGAATCTTGACATGCTGGTGTTAATCCATGGCGTATTACAAGGAATGTATCAAAACCCAATGCAGCATTTATGGCCAACTGTTTCACAGAAGAAAAGAAAAGGAACTCACAGATTATTTACAATAAGTTTCCCTTCGTTGTTAAAATATTTACAAAAATAACTGTTCATGTTTCCTCAAAATTCTTTTTAATAACATTGAAAAATGGCTGGAAAACAAGATACAGTTGACCGCTGCCGAATATGAGGGTTATGTCCCTGCCAATGGCCATGCAGGGTGATTCTGCATCCCGCAGGGTATTGGTACAATGGTAAAAATGAGGTTACATTCCAGGACAATGGATGTTAGACCTAAAAATCCATAACCCTTGCATTATAAAATGTAAAATTGCTTTTTGGCTTCAGGCAACTGTTGATGCCAAAACAATTTTAAACTTAATTTGACAAATTGAGTCAAGTTATACCACAGCTGTCTCAAAATCCAAATGTTACAAATAAAATAAAACCCAATTGAAATTGCTATAAAATCCTTGACAAATATGTACATCTACATCTTATCCTTTGTTGGTGGGTGGCAGCAGGTGAAATGCACCAATTTCTATCTAACATACCTCATTTACAGACCTGACTCTTCTATTATAATCAAAACAACCCATTGTAACATTCTATCCTACAATTGATCTCACATATTTTGTCCTCATTATTATCTGACATAGACAAGACATTTGATTATGTACAGTGTAGTATGAAATTAGAAAATGTATATAATAATAATAAAAGCAAAATATTGAGTATCAGTGACATAAGAGTGGATGCATTCGCGACATGAGAGACATTTCAGAAAACCTCGCTACTGTTAACTGTGTGCCACGTATGGCAATTTTTATCCCATGTATTTCAACCATGTTAGTGCGAACCCACGCATGGCGGAGGTCAACTGTACTATACAATAAAATTTATTTTAAAATTTTTATCATAGAACAAGTGATAAAACAATATTTTAAATTAAATAAATTTACATGACATCAACAATCAAATCACTAACTTTTCCATGACAGGTTGTAATTAGGGTTGGAAGCCATCTGCTTTCTCTTGTGTCCGTCAGAAGAAAAACAAGGTCGCTGTTCTTAATTAGCTCCTCAAGTTGTTTCACTGCCTCTGCCACCTCTGCTTTAGATGAGTCTCCAACAGGATGCCCAGGCATAGGGATGGTAATTTTCACACCTCTACATTGCTAAATCAAAAAATTGGGAGTTCAGCCTTCAGTCTCCAACAACCATTACACGTAGATACCTAGTTTCAGAGCGTGATTCAACCTTTTCAAAGTATGATTTTCGTAAAGAGAAAAATAAATTAAATCACTGAAATATTACAGCCTTAATTCAGTAACTATAGCAGCATTGTCCAACAGTATTTTGAGGCTTGCCAAACTTTTTGTGAACATATCACTATAGTCGCCACATATTACAAAATATATGAATGCTCAATCTTTAAAAAATGCCTCAGATTGCTTTATTTATTATACATTATTATTTGTGTATTATTTATCCAGAGAAAGCGCAAGTAGTAATATGTATGAACTGACAAAATAGACATCTTAATAGACAGATAATGTATTTAATACTATAAATTTAAACTTTAGTTCACATGTGGTTAGTGGCAACCATTTTGGATAATGTGAAACTATAGCATATATGTCTTATTTATATATATATATAGGATTTATTCTTTCTCACTCACCACTCCTGGAAATATATTTTTCAATGCCTCTGCAGCAGCATCTGCCTTTAATCTACCATTGTTTTTGCAATCTTGGAATGTGAATAGCATCTGGCGCACAGGATTAGAATATGATACTCGTCCATTATCTACAAAAGTTATATCCCTTACTCCCCAAGCCTGTAAATTACGTAATATTTTCAGAAAAATTAAATCAAGAGTAAGAAAATTAAAGAAATACTACTAAGCAGAATTAAGGCAAACTTGAGTTTGACATGAGGAAATGAGTTAAAGAATATGACATTAATTAAGAAGAGATAAGAAAACATAAGTTTCTAGTTGAATGAAAAGGGAAAATCAACAAATAATGTTTTCTCAAAAAAATCCCCAAGATAAATATAAACACAAGAGTAACTGACTTTATATGCAAGAAGATGCTGAATAATTCACAAAGCAAGAAATGACAATTTTCACAATGTATATGCACGGCATGAATAGAAATAAGCCATGGTCTTCGACCAAGTTCACTATCCCTATTTTATGGTTTATGGCAGTGATGGCAAACCTTTTCGAGCTCGCGTGCCAAAATTACAAAAATAAGAGAACATTTCTAGCTCACATGCCTACATTACAAAAATACTTTTAAATGTTATTTATGCCAGCTAAGGTTAATTATCCATTTATGATACAATACAAATGAAATTATACAAAATACAAAGGAACTTATATTCATTTATTAATTAATTTTACCTGTTACTTAGTGGGATTTCTGCTACTGTACTGTGGAAGATAGTTCTTGTATAACAGGTGTAAAGTTTGTACATTTCAATGCTATGCTTGCAGCACTAACATCATCAGTCAGTCTGTTTCTCCTGTCCATCTTTATAGTGTTCAAAACAGAAAACAAAGATTCAACGGAGTATGTTGATGAAAAATTGTCAAAATAGCTTTAGCAACTCTATTCAGTGTTTCAAACATTTCAGGAATGGTATTCCACACTTTTAGAACCTCATTTTAAGCAATCTTATTCTTTACTCCTGTTAACCGATCCCGTACAACTGTTTCTAATTCTAATCTTAAGTCAATAAACTTTTGTTTCCAAATTGACCTGGACTGGAACTACACTAGTAACATTTCAAAGACATTTAAATCCATCTAGTCAAATATTTCTAATCTCAAATTTTCCAAAATAACTGTATCAGGATATTTTATGAATTTTGCAGTTTCTTCAAATTCCCCAAACTGTATAAATCTTGACAAGAACTGTTCGATTATTGAACTTAAAACCTCGCTAAACTGTTTCAGAAACTTTTTCAAGTGAAGTTTGTTGTGAAATTCTGTTTGGTTAAAATGCTTCTTCAAGCTGGGTGGGTACTAAAAACTACAACTTTCCACATCACGTTTTAATATTATACAACTTTTATTTTACGCTTGATTTCAAACGCTTTTATTACATCAAACATAACATCAACAGTTTCCCCAAAACCTTGTAATTTAATATTCAACTCGTTTAAATGCATTGCAGTAAAAAACAAAAGTCTGCTGACCTATGTTATTTCAGAAAAAGATTCTATTTTCTTCTCTTTCGAAAACATTCAAATTTCATTTAAACACTCTACAAAGCGTTCAAGTACACTACCTCGACTAAGCCATCATATATGTATTGTCATACATGAGCAATCCATTGTATACTGAATCTACTTCGCTTAACAGTGCCAAAAATTGTGTTTTATTTAGAGCCCATGAAACAATTAAGTTAACAATTTATGTCACAACTGTCATTGTGACACACATTCCATGCTCATAAATTTACAAACAGTCCATCACCTGTATCTGAAGGAATCCCGATATATTACTTGTCCCTTAGGCACCCCAAAACATTTCAAATTGCACTACAGTGGTGCATTCTGTGGTGAAAAACTGTGAATGGAAATTTAAGTGCTGCATGAGACTCACAAGCCATGGTTTGGCCCTTGTCTAGACGGTGACTGTGGAGATGGCTGGCCAGCTGAAGCTAAAATTTGAAGAGGGTGATGTTCAGGAATTACTCCCCTTACTCCCATGAGCTTACCAATAAAGACCTTGTTAATCTTGAGGAGCAACTGAATAGAGTCTTTTACAAGAGGCTAGTACAACCAAGATGTTGAATGAAGCCTTTAAACATTTGGATGCTGCCATGGTAAGTTTTGAGGAAATGGATCCCAACATGGAACATAGCACCAAGACCTAAATTATCCGCCTATTCTTGCTTTAAGAAAATGTACAATGAAAAGAGGGAAGCTAATCAAATTTTCTTCAAAAAGCCATCCAAAATCTCCCCAAAAGTAATCCCCTTATTTAGTGCAAATGTTATGAAGAAGAATTTTCTAAACACTAATTGAAACATTATTATTGTACCTTATATGACTGGTAGTTGATTAAACTTGCTATCTATCTCTCTTAATATCTATATAATGTTTCATATCAAATCATTGGTCAGGAATGTAATCTCCTATTATGTCATTGTTTGTTTCTTCGGTCTCGACTTACATCATTTAGACTTTTCTAGGAATGTAACCTGACGCGAGTATGAGGATTGCCTGTGCATCCTTTCTTATCACTGCTACAAATTAACTGAGGTGGAATGGCAACTATGTTGCAATAGTTTTCTGCACACCACAGGCAGACAGCACAAACTGGGATGGAATTCCTTGTAGTGTACTGATGCAAAACTGGTATGCTTAATATTAACTATATAACAACATAGTCACTGTTCCACGATGAATAATTCATAAATATGCATAGAATTGTTACAATCACTGTTGTTATAACAATAAATTAGTCAAAGACAACATTTGACTTCTTTTTACCTATCGGTGGTGTGCCAACTGAACTGTCTCGCAAGCCTCCTTTGCCATGCATGCCATAGGTTTGTTGGTTTATGATAACATGATAAATATTAAAAAATTGGAACTCACCAACAACAGCCTTGCAACACAGCACCCTAGTGTACCAGCACCTAATAGAAGAGCACGTGTGTCTTTTACAACATCCAGATCTAATTCTGGCATTAATCTCCACTTCATTAACTTCAGATTTAAATCAACAGATGTTTCTGCTAACCTACGTATCAAAAGGAAATAATATGCTTATTAATAGGGACATCTGTTTTGTATCCAAAATGTGTATGTTTTGTGGCTGAGAGCATTATCTTCATCATCAACTGCATAACATAACATTTGAAATTGTTTACATTAAATGGAATGAAAATTATGATATTTTAAGTGATAATAATTAGTTGAAAAGCAATTAAATAACTATAATTGCGAATCATTTCAAAACTCAAGACATTTAAGACAACAAGAGAAAAAAATTGGATAAACATTGTAAGCAGTTTTGATGAATTATATCAATTACATCCACGTGTTAACTTACGTTACCTCATCAGTAGGGATATCATAGCAGAGGTATGCTATAATCACTAATTCCTTTTTATATGTACATTTCAGCACAGAAATTATTATAATAATTATATAATACAGTATTTCCTCGATTTAACGGGCTAATAGGGGGAAGGACTGTCCGTTAAAGCCGAATGTCCGTTAAATGGCGAATGGAATTTTTTCGAGCCTAAAACCACTCATACACGAGAAAACATATTTTATTGATAGTACATAATGATAATTACTGTCTAAAATAATACTTTATTGTAATAACAACAACAATAATAATAATAATCGTATAATATTAAAATTCTAATTGTACGTATGTGAAGCATTACAGCGGCATATTTCGCGAAAACCATTTGTCGTAAAGATATGTGGTAAATGGCGTTTTGTTTCTATTAGCTATGAGGTTCCTGTAAAACTATTTTCTTTTGCTAAAGTGTCCCGGGTTCGAATCAAAGAGACAATTATATTTTCCCATAAGTTTACATGGGATTTTCGATTTTTCAGAGTGCAAGGTTTTTTCCTTCATTCATCAAAATAAGTAAATATGGACTGATTTTCTTTGTTTTTGCTTTATTCAACAGCTAAAACTCTATACTATCTTACTCTTGCGATGTTTACATTTTACACGGTCGAAGTTTTCAGAAATACACATTCTTTTTCGAAATTTTTCATACTCATTCAGGGCGTTGCCAAGGAGGCTCTTGTTGTTGCCTCTGATTCATTTAATGCCAATTAAGCCTTAAATAGATGAAAGAAAAGCACTATTCACTTCGAACTGTTGTTTCAGCATCAAAATTAATGAAACTTTACGCACAGAGAACTCAAACAAAGAGGCTGAGATAGCCCCTTTGTTTGAGTCAGCTGTCTTGAGTACACTGTACACTACAGTGTACATTGTCCAGACTGATTCGCCAAACAATGTCCCGTTGTTTGGGGCGAAGTCCGTTATTGCCTGAAATTCGGAAAAAACTCAGATCCAGCAGATTTTGTCTGTTAAATCTGAAGTCCGCTAAACTGAGGTCCGTTAAATCGAGGGTTTACTGTGATTGCAAATAATTTAAACTCTCCTTGTTATTTGAACCTCCTGGTATAATAATAATAAGAGGATTACCTGGAGAAATTATCACCCATGGGTCCCCATCTTATTTATACATTTCCATTACGCTCCAGTATGAAGGGAGAGAGAGATTTGGAAGTTTTTTCATTTTAATTTACTAATTTATTCCAACATACCCATCATTTTTGACATGCAATTACATTGTTATATTTAATTTTTCATGGACCCTGCATGAACACCTTGGACCTACCCCATAGACCGCAAGTTAAGAACCCCTGCACTAAGGGGAGGAGGTTATTTGTTGATGTATATATTAAAAACGATTTAGTTGATAGTAGATAGTTATAGAAAGATACAAAAATCACTACAAAACAAAGTTATAAGTAAAGAAGCAAAGATGAAGTCTGCATCACATGATTTAACAATCTTCTGAATGTGATAAATTCAACTGTGAAGTCTATCTCTTTTAATTATCACTATCTCAAGCTTTGAACAAGGGCTACTTTACCAACACTTACCGTATATCTTCGAGTATAAGTCGAGAAATTTCTTCCTTTGTTAAACCCTACTTTCGACTTATATTCAAGTTGCAAACTAGCTGGACATTTTTCTGGGTCAACAATTAAACATGAATGGCGAAAAACAACATTTGATTGACTTGAAGCGTATTAGTATGAAAAATTCATATAAACTAGCAGAAAATACGAAGGCTAATGATAAAATTATACAGCATCACCATACTTACGTAGTTTGAAAGGAAAATTTAAAATTTATATTTTATCTTTAAAAAACTTGTCCAAATGAGTGGATTGAATAGAAGAATCAATTCAGTACTCAAGCGTTGGTTTTTTTATTTTGATCCTGAATTCAAATTGTTAAACACCGTTCCATTTCTTCAACGATGGCATTTCAGTTTTTACTTATAATCACAGACTGAACAGAATATGATCACCAATTTTTCCTCTGTCTTTTAAAATGGTTGCAATTGCAGAACGATTGAGATCACAAACACGACCAATCGAAGCAAGCGACTCACCTTTTTCTGATCAATGTATTATGTCCATTTTAGTTTCCGTCGAAAGCACTCGACGTTTTTTACCACTCTTAGCACTTTCACAAACATTACGTTTACCATTGTTTTCCATATTTCAACAGTAATAAAAAACAATACGTATATAAACACACACCCACACAGTTGCGAATATAAATGACAAATGACAAGTGTTGACAGGTTTGTGTGTTCTTACTGCGACCGATGTTCTTACGTGCGTGAGGGTGCGTTCGTAAATGAAGTGCGAGGCGCAATTCATTGGTATGTGGAATGTTCGTAAATACCAATTGCTCGTTTCTTGAGTGTTCATAAGTAGAGGTTCACCTGTATATACGTATATTAATTTTTTTGTAAATTTAAAAATTATCTTGTTTTCGTTTTCTTTGCTTCGACTTATACTCGAGTATTGGATTTTAGATGCTTTTTTAGGTTAAAAAGTACACTCCGACTTCTACTCGAATCGCCTTATACTCGAAGATATACGGTAATTTTCTCAATCTAATAACATTAAGTTTTATGAAAACGTTAAACAATTTTACAAAAACATTAATACATTTAACAAGTAAAAAACTTTTCTGTAAGTGGAGTTTCATCAGTCAACGAATTAGAACTTAGCCTATATTCCCATAAAAGAAACGTTAATGTTATAAAAAAATCTACAGGTAAGAAAGAAATGTTCTCATAATAAAAAGAAAATATCAATTCTACGAGGGGCATTTCAAAAGTTCTGCACACTGCGCATTCGCGGCCAGTGGGTTGATGCAATAGTTGCAACCTTGGCGTCAGTTGTGAGCCAGACATCTCTTTATAACATTGTATGTTCGTTGACTGCTTCAGGTGTTCTAATTGTGAATGGTAGTGGTTCAAAATGGAGGGTGAAACTGGTTCAGGTCGGATATCCCGTGGTGACCAGCTTTCGTACATCAAAATTGAAACCTTACACGGAAAAAACCCTACTGAAATTCACAATGCTCTACTTGAAGTTTGTGGAGATGATGTAGTGGATCGCAGCACAGTATCACGGTGGGCATCCCGCTTCCGTGAAGGTCGGACAAGCATTGAAGACGATGCAAGAAGTGGCAGACCATCGACAGCAACGGATGACACATCGGCAATTATCGTAAACACCCTGCTGGAAGAAGACCGACGCAAAACATGTGAGGAAATTGCACATGAAGCAAACATGTCAACCACTTCTGTGTTCAGAATTCTGACCGAAATTTTGCAGAGGAAAAAAGTTACCACCAAGTGGGTCCCACACCAGTTGACAAAAGACCAGAAAGCAGCTCGCAAGAGGATTTCAGAAGAACTGCTGCATCGTTAGGAGACTGAAGGTGAAAATTTTTTGAACAGAATTCTTGCCATAGATGAAATGTGGGTACAAGATTTTGAACCGGAACTG
This sequence comes from Uropetala carovei, assembly GCA_036926305.1. Lineage (NCBI taxonomy): Eukaryota > Metazoa > Arthropoda > Insecta > Odonata > Petaluridae > Uropetala > Uropetala carovei. Next base: position 1,320,159 of record JAXCHB010000298.1, read on the forward strand.
AAAAGTCAATCCTCACAGTGGAAACACTCAAGACCAAGAATTAAGATAATAAAGATGAATAAATGTTCTTTGAATCTGGTTATAATTTTTCTTATCACCAGATTCAAAGAACATTTACATTTTAGAAATGCTAACTTTGACAAATCCTGCATATCAATTCACATCCTTCAGACCCACCATTCTTTTTCATAAAAAATCTTCAATTATTGAAACCTATTTCCAGCCACTAACTTCTAGATGCAGTCGAAACTTTAGCCATTCTTAAAAACAAAGATATTACCCTCAATCAAGGCACAGGAAACACTACTTTGCTTACTCTTTCGAATGGTCATTCCAACGTGCTTCCTAACATCTTCATCGCTACATTGTAACTATTTCTTTCCTCCTTTTTTCTTTCCACCCTCTCATTTCACTCCATATATATATACTCTCCCTGACTCGTTATTCACTGTCTTTTTTGATCAGCCCACTGACAATGGAATCATTTATTCCAAAATATGTATTTAGGCAATTTTTTAGAAAGGAAGTACTTGTGTTTTTTTGGTTGGTGTGTATTTGTGTGAACAAAAAAAGGGTCCTTGGCGTTGGAGATTGTGGGTGTTTGGTCACTGGCATGTGAGTATTTTCCTTTATAAAAAATATTTGTATGGTTATTAGGTTCCCCCCATTCATCTTCATTGATTGATCAAAGGGCTCATAATTAATTTTTTTCTTTAAGATAATGTCAATCAATAATTTAAATTCAGCATATTCTCATTTTAAACTTGAGTAATTCTCAAAAAACTATACCTCTAACAAATAGATGTTACTCTGGACCTCAGACCCTTGGGGTCTCATGGATTTTGAGGTGAGTGGGGAATTCATTTATCTATTGATCTACCACTGACATTTCAAAAGCTATGATAGGTTTTATATAAATCAATATGCAAATGTATCTGGTTCCATAAGGATTGTCAGTCCTTTCTACAGAGTTCATATTAATATTGGATTAACCCTCATGCATTCACTCTTGATTATAAATGGCAATAATGAAATAGATTATAGAACTGAAAGAATGTCTCCATGAAAACAGCAATTCTATTTCTGAAAGTTAAATTATATTGAAATCTGCTATTGCTCAAATAGTTACTATGTGCATACCTTAATGGATCCATTGTAGCTCCTAGATCTGTCATTCGTGGGCCAAACTTGCCTCTTTGATTTTTCTCCCAACCAACCCATTTGATTTCTCCCTGAGGACTATCATCTTTTTCAAATCTCACAGTGAAAATAACACTTTCTCCAGCATTCCAAGCACCATCAAATTTGCGCCGAAAACCAATTACCTCTAATGTCTGATCAACTAAATTTGGCCTAAAAAAATAATAAATTCCTATATATTGCTTAAATCAGATTTAAATGAGACAACAATATTATTTGATTTTTGTTTTGAACATAATAAGATTAGAAATGACAGAATAATAGCAATGAAATTCTCAAGTTTGAAACATTTACATTTTAAAATGTTTATGGAATCAGTAAAAAAAGTTTCAAGAAATTCAAAAATGTAAATAAAATAAAATTGATGGCATGCCAATTAAAATAACCTCATGATTCATGGGTGACAGTACCACTTGGATCTGACTAAAGCCAGTAAATTTCTCAGTGGCCATCCTGGATTTTCATGAAGATTACTTGGATCAGAGAAACCAATGAATGTTCTCTGGTTCTTTTGGCTAAATGCATTACAAAACTCTCTCAGTGGTAAAATAGATACAGTGTCTCCTTCACTTAATGTGACAACAAAGAAACCTCTTCCTCTTGAGTCACTAATGCCACTGTAGAGTTCTTCTAAACGATTAATCTAAAAAAGGAAATTTTTATTAAACCGAAATATAGCAAATAAACTATATATATATATATATATATATATATATATATATATATATATATATATATACACATACACTTTGTGGGCATTTTAACAAACCTGTACTGCAGAAAATACCGAGTCTATTCTCACTGCAGGTTTCACGACTATGGCATCAGCAAATTTCGCCGCAACAAAGGCAAACCAGTAATAGAACTGGTATTTCTTCAAGTCCTTAGAAATGAAGAATCAGTATAAGTAAAATTTATGGGTAATCAACGCAAATTACATTTCGCTTACTTACAGCATAAGTGAGTAAAATAAACGTTGATAATAATGATGGGTTTTTTAGTGCGTCTCCATTTTGTATTTGTTCTAAGAGTTCCAGCCCACACTTTTCCAAAAGGGACATCTTATCACAATCTTTGAAAGAATCTAAAGTATTTTTATTCAGCAGTATACCATTTGATGGTAACGAAGTAGTTTCAACTGTGAAGTCTCTAGAATTAAATTGCGAGTGATAAATTTAAACAATATTCTAAAATGAATTACTAAAACCACATATTATCACTAACTGTTCAAAACTTTACTTGTTAAATGCGCTGAAGTCGACCGACAATGACATGTTGAAACCCGGAGGGTCCGACGCTGAATAATAACCCCATATTTTTCTCTCTTGCTCATTCAAGCGATCAACATCAAGTTTTAACTGTGAAAGGTTATGCCAAAATCCTGGTACAACATTAGATGAAAAGGGGGCAAATTGCAGAATAGATTTTTCCTCTTTTAAATCCATAGTTTTCGATTAATGTTACAGTTCTCAAAAATCAAGATATTTGAAAATTTAACGTTCCTAAAACCTTGAAAGTACAAACAAAATTTTATTAGACTTCTGCTTTCTGCCCGTCCATGTAACAGCATAATAAAACATCACAAACCTGTGAACAATTGTGCGTGTAACGCCCGCACTGGCGGGCTATCATTTTCGGATGTCAATTGTCAATTTATAAACACGAGTTGGAAACATTGCAAACACTTTGGTGTCCAAACAACGTCGCGGAAGCGAGGATAGCTAAGAAAGAATAAGAAATTAAAACTTGTTTATATTTTCATGTGAACTTTCGTCCATTAAAATGAAGATTGAAGAAGTGAAAAGTACTGCCAAGACTCAAAGAATATCCGCTCATACACACATAAAAGGATTAGGTTTAGATGAAAATGGAGCACCGATTAAAATTGCTGCAGGTTTAGTCGGACAATCAAATGCTCGCGAGGTAATTCCTTAAACCTTTAAAAAGTTTTAACTTTTTTATGGCTGTATATATGGCTTTGTATTTCTCTCGAAAAGTATTTCACTGTTTAATTTTCTTTAAATGTTCTTAAGGCTGCCGGCATTGTTGTCGATTTAATAAAAACTAAAAAAATGGCTGGTCGAGCTGTACTCTTGGCAGGCCCTCCAGGAACGGGAAAAACAGCAATCGCTCTCGCAATAGCTCAAGAGCTTGGTAGTAAGGTATAATTGCGTATATGAATACTTGTTCATAAAGGTCATATCCATTGCTCTTGATGGGTGCACAAAGAGCATGTACTTTATCATGGTGCTGTAATCTCTCGCAATTATTATTTTTTAAAGGTACCTTTTTGCCCCATGGTTGGATCGGAAGTTTACAGTTCTGAGATAAAGAAAACAGAAGTATTGATGGAGAATTTTAGAAGAGCAATAGGACTTCGAATTAAAGAAACGAAGGAAGTTTATGAAGGTGAAGTAATGGAGTTAACTCCTGTGGAAACGGAGAATCCAATGGGAGGTAAGTTTCTGTCAGCTTTATACTCGGTGTATTTTTTTACTGCAACTCTTAAGTTTAGTTTAAGTTTCACATATGCATTCTGAGTTTAGAATTAATCACATCTTATCGCCAAAAACGTCCTTTTTTAAAGAATTCAATCGGAAATTTGAATAAAATTTAAATTGATTTCTTTAGGTTATGGAAAAACTGTGAGCCATGTTATTATTGGTTTGAAGACAGCCAAAGGAACAAAGCAGCTCAAGCTGGATCCCTCAATTTATGAGGCTTTACAAAAAGAAAAAGTGGAAGGTGGAGATGTTATTTACATTGAAGCTAACAGTGGAGCTGTAAAACGCCAAGGTCGGAGTGACACATTTGCCACGGAATTTGATCTTGAGGTTAGTGTTTTTAGCACTTACTGTTGCTATATGCGTGCGGTTAAAACGTGTCATTAAAATGTCATTGCATTCTAAACTATTGAATAATCAAACAATGTCATGAAAAGTTATTTTTATGATAAAGTTAATATTATAATTTGCTATTCAGAGTTGCATGTGGTGAATGGTTTAGATATGATATGTTTTAAGTATAATAGGATGATTCAAAGTACAGTAAAATCAGTTTAATCTTTTAACTACATAATATAAATATTCCAACAATATTGTGTAGCTGGATTTAAAGGCCCATATAATGTTTTGTTCATAAATTGAATATCTCGAGAACTGCAAATCATAACAAAATCTCTTAACTGAAGAAAATGCTATTAGCCTAGAATGTTTGGGAGTGAATGTGTGTTGATTTAGGGACCATTTATGGTGCAAGGGATATATACTGTCATCCTGAAATAGACTACGAGACTTGAATATTAAATTGGTTACCGAAAACAAATTTGCAGCAATGGAAATAACAGGGTCCAAGTGTTTTTGGTTAAGTAGCAGTTAATGAATTGTAAGATTTTGTCTGAGATTTTAACATGCACATCATAATGTATCTAATAACATTCACTTTTGTGGAAAGAGTTAATGTATTTATGTGAAAAGTAGCTACCTATATACCACTCTGTTTCAATGCAATGTAGACTATAATCTTTTAAATGTCTTACGCTTTTTCCATCAGCACATTCAAAGCTATTGGATTTTGTCTGGTTTAATATTGGAGACCAGAATACAAATACACCTTACGGATTATATTTTGTCTGTTGCCAGCCTTGGTAAAGGGTTGGTTAGAATGTTTGGGTTCCAATTTTAAGGTTGTGGGTTTGAATCCTGCAAAGGGCATGTATTTACGATAATTTTTGTTAACATTATTAATTATTATTGGTGAGTAATTCTGATAGGGGCCTTCAGATGCTAATTAGTTCTTTAAATAAAAATGTTAAGACTTTTGGGATGAAAATTAATACAAGGAAAACAAAAGTTATGAGATTTTCCAAGAGTGGGGATGCCCAGGTCAATATTACAGTGGATGGGGAAAGGCTAGAGCAGGTAGAATTTTTTACTTATTTAGGTAGTATTCTGTCAAATGATGGAAGAAGTACAAAAGTGATCAGGACAAGGATAGCAAGAGCAAAAGAGGTATTTAAGAGATAACGAGAGTTGTTGACCAGCAGCTTGACTAAAGAGATTAAAAAGATGTTAGTGGAAACCCTGATCTGGTATGTAGCATTATATGGGTGCGAGACATGGACAATCTGAAAAAGAAGATGTGAGGAGATTAGAGGCGTTTGAGACGGGAGTATGACATAGATTAGAGAAAATCAATTGGACAGAGTGGAAAACGAATGAAGTTCTGAATATAGCAGGGGAAGAGAGTAACTAATATTAAGAGATAGAAGAAATAGGTGTGTCAAAATTTGAAAGAGAACGGTATACTGAAAGAAGTCATAGAAGGGAGAAAGTTAAGAAAGAAGCAAAGAGCTAGGAAGAGAAAAGGTATATTAGAGTCATTAAAAGAAGGAATGGGATATGAGAATTTTAATAGAAAGGCTTAGGATAGGCAGGATTTGGTGGTGTATGCCTAAAACCTACCGGGAATTATAGTTACTTTGTATTGTAGTTAATTGAATCGTCACTCAGGTGAGAAATTGTATTGGCAGTTTCTCGAATCATCAGTCAGGCGAGAAATTGTATTGGCAGTTTTTCGAATCATCAGTCAGGCAAAAAATTGTATTGGCATTTCTCGAATCATCAGTCAGGCGAGAAATTATATTGGCAGTTTCTCGAATCATCAGTCTGGCAAGAAATTGTATTGGCAGTTTCTCGAATCATCAGTCAGGTGAGAAATTGTATTGGCAGTTTCAGAAGTTGTATTGGCAGTTTATCGAATCAATAATTAAGAGAGAATTTGTATTTAAAGAGATTATAAGGAGGTTATAAAAATACTTATATGGAGTGTGGCATTATATGGGTGAGCGACATTGACAACGAGAAAAGAAGATTTGAGGCATTTGAGAGAGATATGGTGTAGATTAGAGAAAATAAATTGGACTGATTGGAAAATGAATGAGGAAGTTTCAAATATAGCAAGGAAAGAGAGTAACTTAATTAGAGTAATAAGAGATAGACAGAAGAAATGGGTGTGTCAAAATTTGAAAGAGAACCTTTTACTGAAAGAAGTCATAGAAGGATGAATGTTAAGAAAGATGTAAAGAGACAGGAAGAGGAAAGGTATATTAGATTCATTAAAAGAAGGAATGGGATAGGAGAATTTTAAGAGAAAGGCTTCGGTTAGCCAGGACTTGGTGGTGTGTGCCTAAAACCTACAGGATGGTAGAATTACTTTGTATCAAGGTAGTAGATTAAAATACATCACCATCTACTTGTTGCTATGGTATCAAATATACTTAATCTGCTTCAACCAAATTCATGACATGAAATGGCATCCAGAAATTTTCAAATAAGAACATTGTTTCTCATTGTCAGACACTGAGGGTTTGTACTGCAATAGCAGAAGTAACTGATCTCTTTTACGTAGGTGTAAGGGAATCACATGTATTTCCCTGGCTTGACATTTTTTGTATTTGTATCCCTGTAGGTTTCTAAAAGCGTTCATTCTATCATACGTTCACCATATTTGTTTCAGTAAGAAACTGCATAAAATATCATTGAATTCCATTTTTCTTGACTTTTTTGTTAACTTTTTCACAAAGCATAATGCCTACATTTCATGCATAATGTCATGACTTATGAATATAATTTGATGCTCTTAAAGCATCAAGTATTAGATGATCACATTTGGAATATTTTGTTTGATCAGGGACCAAGTTAACTTTTAATAACCAATATTTTGTCGGCAAAACCTTTATAAATGCAAAGAGTGTATGCATATGCAAAAATTCTGAAGAATGTGTTTGAAGTTACAAATATAATGTATAGAGTGAATTCAAATATAAATTTTTACTTTTCTTCCAGTAAATGTGTATAACAAAATTAACATATAATTTCTTATAAAGCTAATGGAAAATTTTATTTCAGGCTGAGGAATATGTACCACTTCCGAAAGGAGATGTACACAAGAAAAAAGAAGTAATTCAAGATGTTACTTTACATGATTTGGATGTTGCAAATGCTCGTCCACAAGGGGGACAAGATGTCCTCTCACTAATGGGACAGCTAATGAAGCCAAAGAAGACAGAGATCACAGGTGAGAACTACTGGTGCCTTTTTTTATGATTATCATATATATTCGTGTATAACGTGCAGTTTGAAGACTAAATTTTTAGTTCATAAAGTAGGGATGCGCATTATACATGGGTAACACTTCTGTGCACTTAAAATCGGAAATTAAAGTGTACCTACCTCGCACCAGATTCTCGCTTTTTGGGTGAATTAAGGGAAAAAATCACAAGTGTCGATAATCCAGGTTATACATATACGTATTAATTATACATATAGAACACCTAATTACTTCTGTACAGTTATAATTCCATCCTATCCAAATATTTTTTTTTGAGATGCTCAAGAGCACTCATTTGCCTTTAGAAGTTTCTCCGGACTATGATATGTATGTGCCCTCTGATGCATAAGCAGATCTTGAGAGCTATATAGTAAGATAGAGTAAGGGTCTTCCCTGCACAAATCGTCACAGAATAAACATCAGCGGAGTTCTGTATACATAAAGATGCCTAAGAAAGCCCCTTCAGAGAAATGTACAACCTAATACCTTGAGCTGACCATGACAAAAACAGTTCACATTTGAAAGAGTAGAAGGGCAACGAGGCTACCCTCACTTTGTGTTCGAACATTAAATGGAAGTTAAGACGTTTTCTTACAGTGCATTTCATGCCAAGTCCAATTATACATTAAAAAATTTCAGAAAAATCAGGCTGAAAGTGGCACCATCTAAGCGTGGAATTCGTAATGCAAAAGAAGTGGTGAGACTGAATATTTCCCGGTTTTCTGGTAATCTTCCCAGATTATTAGCACGATGATTTCAAATATAAAAACTTGCTGGTTTTCTGAATGCCGGATTTGAGGGAGTGTACTGTATTTCATTAGAATTGAGACACCTAATGTACAAATTATGCGGGACACTTTACCATGCAGGACAGGAAGTCAAAATTCGGGACTGTCCCGCACAATCTGGGATGTCTGGTCACTACACAGTAAATGCAAGTTTTTGTGTTGGGGTAGAAATACTGCAAGTCACAGGGTTATGGCTATATGGAGACAAAGGATTCAAATTTAAGATCTTTTACTGATGACTTTGTTTGAGGAGGATGCAACGCTTGCTACTTTGACTTTATAGTGGAAGGTGTACGTGACTTTTTCTTGTAATCATTTCTGTTTAATATCACAATATATTCACTCTTGTTAGCCTTAGTTATGATCAAATCTTCTTTCTTGATATTCACTTTTACTATCTTGGTAGTTTTTTTGGAAGGTATGTTATCTAATGGTACAGTCAGTTGCGGTAGCTTAAAAGAAATTTATTAAGTATTTGGGAATGGTTTGGGAACACTATGTTTAAAAGAAACACTTTTATGGTATAAAGCCACTTCACAATATTAAATTCTTTCAAAAATTGAGGTTACCAAGCACTTGGGGGTTGAAATTTAAGCCTTTTTCCAAAAGATACATTTTCTTGTCATAAAAATGAAGTTCAATAAATTATCTACACTGTTGTGGAAAACATAGTAAGAGGAAACTTTCAATGCACACAGTGGCCAATTTATCAGCAGATAGTTAATTTAATAATTCATTCATGCCCACCCATTATTTTTCGGCTCAGTTACACCAGTTAAGTTACAATTTTGTTTTCTTTTATCAAGAAGAGGAATGCTAAACTGGCTATATTCAGCCCAACTTTCCATAGTCCACATGCTGTTTTTTTACGATACAATATATTAACCCATCTTCAGAATTAACCATCTGATAGATGGCCTTGACTTACCATAATGCAGTGGCGTTCAGTGACCCTTTGAGTGAGGCAATCAGTAGCACAGTTTTACTTTGTGTAGCTGAGCGTTACTAATTGGTCACTTTGCAAGGCTCGCCTCGTCATTCATGTATCTCATTCGGAAATAAGCTACGAGTATAACAAATAATGGTGCACCTCGTTTGAAACAAATTTATTTCTCACTCTCTGTTTCCAAAAATTTTAATCAACAGAAATATATTAAATTACGCTTCGGAAACATTGTAACTATGCGATTACTTCTATAGCTTCAACTAATTGTTGGCATTCCGGCTTGAACAATGTTTTCTTAGTTGTAAAATCTTGATAATTTGAAAACGATTTCACCAATAATTTTTTATTACACATTGCTCATTATCCTCACACATTTTTAGGATTTAAAGTAAATAATGTGTAATAGAAGGAAGTACCAATGTAGCGCACCAAAAATAAACACTTTATAAATCACATGGAGACCACAAAACAGCTAAACAAATACATCTCTAAAAATATGTAAAACCAAATTTCCCCAATAGATGGAGACAATGCAGTATTTTCATGTCACGTTCCACGCCACATAGAAGCATTTCAAATTTTTTGCATGAATGCACATTTTTTTTAATTTTCCAAACTTAAATGATCATTTGCAGCAACTGCCAATGGGGAAAATAGTCAGTGAATGGGTTAAAGATTTAATGAATCCTTTACTCTCTAATGAATTAATCTTTCCTGTAATGCAGAATTCCCTTCAACCAATAACACTCAGTAAGTAGTTATTCAATCATAAAGATAATGTTTTTTTTCCATTTTAGTCCTGGAATAATAATCATCTCAATGCACCCACCATGCATTTGATTTGACATACATTTTCTAATGGAACTTTTTTATTCTTTTTGTTGCAGATAAGCTCCGAAAAGAGATAAATAAAGTAGTCAACAAGTATATAGATCAAGGAATTGCTGAATTGATTCCTGGAGTTCTTTTCATTGATGAGGTCCACATGTTAGATATTGAATGCTTCACTTACCTTCATCGGGCATTAGAAAGTGCAATTGCTCCAATTGTCATTTTTGCTACAAACCGTGGTCGCTGTGTCATAAAGTAAGAAATTTTTATGCAATTTTAAAGTAAAATATTTTTGGCAGAGTATAATATCTGTGTCACAAAGTGCACTTAAAATGTACAACAAAAGTTTTATTAAATTTAATATAATTTCTATTTTTGTAGCATGAACGAATAAGTTTGTGGATATTAACTTAGTTTAGAATGATTAACAGATTTGTTACATTTAAATAATTTAATGTCTTTAAAGATGTGCTTGAGTTACAACAATAACATTGTCTTAGGAACCTAAAATTTCTCACAAATACTATAGTCTGTTCATTATCTAAAGTCCCTTGGCCTTCATAGAGCAAGTAGCCAATCACGAACGTTTCCCCTTCCATCGCCCCTCAAAACTTTCGCACGGGAAGACAGATACCCAATCACGAACAGCAACAGCAAAGAAACGGCGGTAGAAATGACAACGCAGACCAATGTGAACGCTTCGAAATCAAGAGTAACACTGAGTTCCCCCCACTACCTTCCCAAACGAACCGTCTCCTATTGGCTGCTGCTAAGTGGCGTACGCCCCGTTTTCAAGGCCAAGAGACTTTAGATAGTGAACAGACTATAGTGTGATTTTCAGCAACTTTACAATCTCTTCTAACACAAAAATGATGAGCTGATATGGTACATTGCTTAACTATTGCGTTTCAGAGGGACTGAAGATGTACTCTCACCTCATGGTGTGCCCCTTGATCTTCTGGATCGTCTTCTCATTATTCGTACATTACCATATTCCCGTCCAGAAATGGAACAAATATTGCGCCTCAGAGCTGCCACAGAAGGACTAAGTGTTGATGATGATGCTTTTGCTCTTCTAGGAGAAATCGGTTCTCGAACAACTCTCAGGTAACTAGAGTTCATTATTTCCTTATATTTAAATGTATATTAGTAATAATAAATGTATTGATCCAGGAGATTTTATACAAATGAAGGACATGCCACAGAAATACATATTGAAAGTAATTCAGTCAATCACATAAGAATTCTTTTACAGAATAAAAAGTTTTATTAATGAGATAAGTTTTTAATTCCTTCTAGGAGATCCATATTGCTTGTTTATAAGTTATTAGGAGAACTTCCCGTTGAATTTCAACGGATTTAGTGAATCTAAAATTTCGACTGTGTAACATGTAAAGTACACAGTTTTAACCGTCGAATAAAGCAAAAATGAAGAAAACCTGTTCGCAATTACCTATTTAGATGAGTGAAAGAAGAAAATCTTGCACTCTGAAAAATCGAAAATTACCTGTAAACTTACGGGAAAATAATTATTGAATTAAGCAACCCCCTCCCCAAATTTTTTATCGCCATATAGCCTATGTTATTTAAAATTATTTACCTATGCGAAATTTTGGTGACGATATCTTCAAAGGTTTGAAAATCACAATTTGTGGAAAATCTACGTCCAATTATTTAAGTTACTTATGTGCGTAGTTTTAAAAACAGTTTGCTTTGGAGAACTCTATGCCGCACTTTGTGTTTCTTTCTTCGCTACTTTAGTTTATATTAGGTATATATTATTTTTTTTACTTTATATTAGGTATATATTACTTCTTTTAGTTAATATTACATATTGTTTATAACGGTTGTCACATAAATTGTTAATCCAACAATACGCTCATTCCCATGTTATTTAAATGGGAAAAATTAAAAGAGAAAAACATTTTTAATATAAAAAATGTAGTTCAAATCGCTTTAAAAACCCTCCCATTTTGCTTAACTTTTTATTGCAGTTCAAATGGCACCTTCTTCTTGCTTCTATGTTTTGTAGTTGTTGTGCTATAAATGCACAAACACGCAAACACATTCTTCAAAATATTTATAGTAGAGATTAGAAGATAATTCAATTAAAAACAACAAATATTTGGTTTCCATGTAAGCAAATTAAAATCGTACACAGAAATTGACAAACGATATTACGTTAAAATTTTTCTCATATAAATGCATTGAACTCTCAATTTTGGCGACAATGGGAGTTGTCATGGTAGCTTATAATTGGTATTGTAATAAAACTGATAAAATCACATATTTTATTGATTCTAACCGCATTTCTATGCGAATTCGACCAGAATTCGGAATCTGTCTTCAATAAAAATAAACTTTGTTCTTTCCCTCAAAAAAGTATCCAAGTCTCAAGATCGTACCGTGATTTTAAGTAATTTTAAAGTGCAAATTCAAAGTAGTCTACACTCATCCCTGTATTTCAGTTGCAGGACGCGGTAAAATACGTGACGTTCGATGATTAAATCGTTCACCATTTCAAATGAAAAACAAAACCTTGACCATTCACTAAGTTAGGATGTAAGGAAGAATCATACCAGATTTGGTTATTCTAGCTTTTATCGTTTAGGAGGAGTTCCATGAACAAACCAACAAACACATCCTGCAAAATATATTATAGGAGATTAGCCAGTTTTGACTTTCTCCATATGTAGTATAGGAAAAAGTATTGTATACGTGAAAAAAAAATCGAATTTGGGATTTCAAGGGAAATAGGTACGTGTTTTGAGGTTCCATGAATTATGTTTCTCAGTGTGTATGATAGAAATTTTATAGACATTGTAACTCAAAAAATAATATGCAGATCAGCGCAAAACTTTGTATTTAAGATTTTTATTGCTAAAGGTCTGAAAAGGTTTTGACTGTAACTGATCAACTGGCAGTGGTTTATTCTTGTCATTTTTTCCAAATATCTCCTTTAGAACTTAATCTATGTTAATATTTGTTATTATCAAAGTTGTATACAGGCAGTCCTCGACATCCGTACATAATGCGTTCCTGAAAACGTGTACAAAAATCGAATGTACAGATGTCGAACATAGATTTACATGTTATAGGGGGGGTTCCATACCCAGAGAGCCGAAAAATATTATAAAATCTCTAATTATGGTATAAATGTTTAGTTTTTTGAGCAGGGGCCTTTTAGACACAATCATTGATTTTATAATATAGAGAGATAAGGCAAAATGCAATAAAATATTTAAATAAATGCACAAATACTGCTGTACAGACAAAGATGGCGACGCGGCAGAAACTGGTGGCTGGCAACCAGCAACACTCGAAATATTCGTTTGTCATTTCGCTGATGCACTAAATTCCAAATTCGGTGTATGGAAGGCGGTTTGTGGGTGTCAACATGTAATGTGTGAAAGTGTGAGTTTTTTTTCATTAAAGCAGTTTGCTATTTTCATAGTTTTTTGTAATATTGCCTAATCATGGCCCCAAAGAGAGTGATGATTGAAATGAAAGAAAAGTCTGTAAAAAGGGCGAAAAAAGTGATGAGTTTGGGGAAGAAAATTGAAGTTTTAGATAGGCTTGCACATAATGAATCTGCTTCATCAGTTGGTAAATTACTTGGTGTGACCGAGTCCACAATAAAATCAGTAAGGAAAGTGGAGAAGCAATTAGAGCTAGTGTTGCAAGTGGTACTTCAACGAGTACAAAAGTGTCTTTTGTACCCAGGAATCCGTATGTAGAGAAGACAGAAGGCTTTAAACCTCTGAATTGAGACCCAAACGTGCAAGAAAATCTTGCTGATTTCACTTGTCATTCGCGAGAAAGCCAAGCAACTGCACAATCATTATGTCTCAAATTGTTTCGTGGTCTGCTAACGGGATATCGCCAACGTCACCGAAGCGTGTGTAAATCGGTTCCTTGCTCTTTAAAAAATGTGGCATTTATTCAGAACGCCACAGTACGTATTGTATTATTATATTTGTTCTTCTCCTTCACAATTGAACACACTCGACCGGCTAAAGTCCAATGAGCGTCTGATTGAAGCTAAAGATTCACCGCTTTCCGTTTATGAGTCCTACGTTTCTTTTCATTTGTATTAGCACTTTCAGTTTTCCGTTTCTTACTCATGTTTATAAAATAATAGGCATAAAATGCACAAACAAGGAAACACTGCTGTACGTACAAACTAAGATGGTAATGTTGCCGAGACTGAATAATAATAATAATTTATTGATTATTAACCGACTTTACAGTGGTATTAATCTTGTCAAATTTCAGTACAATATTAAAAAACATTACACACAAATCTTACATTACATATAATACGTATATTATTACATAGCATACTTTAATTTGGTAATTTATTAAAAGTGTTTGCTTGGCTGACAGACAGTGCCATTATGCGATAGCTCGAAATGTTTGTTCATCAGCTGATGTACGAAAGTCCGAATATGCGATAGCTCGAAATGTTTGTTCGTCAGCTGATGTACGAAAGTCCGAATTCGGAGTACGAAAGGGGATTTAGGGGCGAGAATTTATAATGTACGAAAGAGCGAATTGTACGGATGTAGAATGTATGGATGTCGAGGACTGCCTGTAAAGTGCAAGTTTTGTTTGAAATGTTTTTTTATGGAATGGATTGTCTAAGAGATATTTAGATTATTCATCTAAATTTATGTTAAGGACATCGCTAAGTGATATCTTAGTTTCCATTGCTATGATGAAATTTTCTAATTGTTAATAGCAATGCCTATGCTGCCAAGGGTAATTTTAATTGTGCGTCGATATTTTATCTATAGTAACAGCTAACAATTTTGTTTGTTCGATGTGAAAAGTGATTCAAAGTATTTTTCACTGTAAAAATTATTAAGGCATTAAAAATCATTCATGAGTGAAATTGCCGATAATTATACAAAAACTAGCAGAATTTCCCATTGAATTTCAACGGATTTAGTGAAGCTACTACAGCACAACATACAACCTCTTTAAAATATATAGTAGATACTTTTTAACTTACAATTAGCTTTTCTTAACAATTAATCATATTAGCTTGTAACAATGTTTCCAAACGTATTGCATTCAAATGTTACAATAACTTTATTTCCTATCATACTACTTCCGCCAAATCCAGCATCATTTCTTGTGTAATTATGCCTCGCTGAAATATTTACTTTTATGTCTTGTAAGCAAGAAACCCATGAAAAAGCAACGTACAGTTGTCCATGATCGAACACTGACTGGTAAATGTACACCAGATGTGTGAGCCTATTTACACTAATAAACATTATAATGTAGAATATAATGATTTTACTTACAAAAAATGTAAGATTCCAGTATTCAATAGACGAAAGAAGGTTCAATTACTTTCATCAATCGTTATAAACGCTTCCTGAATAATAATCAGTATCTATTTACGTTGCTATCCATAAACATCGATCGTTTCATTGCTTAAACAAAAGTGCAAATCGAATAACGCTAAACTTTCGTCTATTTGTAAGCTTCATTGAAGCTAATTGAATCGGAGGGGTATGAAAAATCCACAAAATTTCAAAACAAATATCGTATTTCTGAAAACTTCGACCGTGTAACATGTAAACTTCGCAGGAATAAGATAGTATAGAGTTTTATTCGTCGAATAAAGTAAAAACGAAAAAAATCGGTCCATATTTACATATTTTTATGCTTGAAGGAAGAATACATTGCAAGTCAAGAAATGGATTCATACGTGTTATCTTATGGAAAAATGTTAATCCCCTATATTGGCAGCACTGATTAATCCTAGTTGACCAAACCTTGACCATTCACTAATTTAGGATGTAAGGAAGAATCGCACCAAATTTGGTTATTCTAGCTTTTATCGTTTAGGAGGAGTTTCGTGAACAAACACATGCTTCAAAATATATTATAGATATGGCCAAGTACATATATAGTGAGCCCAGAGTGAAGAGGTTCAGTTGGTTAAATAAGGGTCTGCAAATGTCCTTTCTTTTGGCCTGGCACATGTATCTGATGGCTGATTTTTGCAACCTAAAGACTTCTACTGCTGATGGAGAGTGACCCAATGAACAGTGTCATATTTCATTTAACATGGCATTGTAATTGCATATGTTATCATGCCTACATACATATATATGTAGGCATTGATAGACAAACTTGAATGTTTCCAAGCTTCCAGTTGAGATGACGTTATATTTTTATAATATTAAAATTGTACTTTTTAAATGACTTTCAAGCTCATTATTGTTAGTCAAAATAAGCAGTTTTGTTATTAAAAGTTTGCTATTAATTTCTACCTATACTTTTGCTCGAATAATTTGGCATCTGATATCTGTTCGCCGAATTTGTTGTGAGCCCTTGATGCTCCTATAACATAAGTTGCGACTACTGAGGAGAAGATTTCTGCTAGTATCAGCATAAAGAGATCACCCAATAAATTGCATCACGCAGGTAGGAGGGAGAAGATGCTAATCATGGGCGAACTTTGCTTTGGGGAGGGTGAATCAGTGAAGAAGCTGACTTTTTTTAAATCTCAGATGTCTGCTTGTTCCAGCACACACAAATTAATTTTTTTCCCCTTTGAAGTGGCCCAAAAATAGGGGTGCACATGGTACAAGAGAGTGCGGGTTACAAGAGTAAATATGGTATGTAGTCATTATTAAGCGGAGATCAGTGGCGTAGCGGACACCCCCATAGCCCCCGCATGGCAGGGGGGCCCGGGACCGAAAGGGAGCCCAAAGCGAACCACAGCTAAAAGGCTTCACAGCTAATAGAGACAAAGAAAAAGAAATACAGTAAAACTTGTTTATAACGATCATGCCTAAAACGAAATCTCGGCTATAACGAAGAAATGTCTCGGTCCCTTGAACTTCTCCATAAGGGCATTGGTTAAATTTCTCGGATGTAACGAACACACATTTTACGAATTCTCGGCTGTAACGAACAAATGTTTGGTCCCGTGGCAAAAAATGCCCCATATATAACGAATTTTGGCGAGCAGAGCGATAAGTAATGAATAGTTTCCGCAGGTTTACCGCGCACTTGTTCATAGAGGTCCCCTTCCTCAATCAACCCCTTCCATACGAATTTCCACGCTCCCTTTGTTTTGAAATTGATATTAAAAATGTGAAATGTTTATGTAAATTAATGACCATAATAATAATATTAATTGACCATTTAAAAAATCGTATGTAATAGCAATCGAACATTTTACATGCGGCAAAGTTGATAAGCATCTCTTTGCATATGTAACTACGGCATTGAAGTCTACTCACTGCAAATACAGTAAAAGCTGTTATCCGGCTATCTTGGGGATTGTGGAAAGCCGATTAGGAGAAATCTCCAGTTAGGGGAGCGATTTTCGATTTTGACATCGCAAATTTAGCAATAACCAAACAAATTGGGCTTAGGTTCACTATCGTACTCCCCAAACATAACTATGCATGGAGTTTGCATTTTCCATTTTAATTCTTCTGCACGTAGTTAGATATAGACACTATTTACCCATTTTTATTTAATACGTTGCTACGCTTACATGCAAAACAAAAAGGCTATTGAAAAGTTTAGGACGTCCGGGAAGTTTGGGGAGTACGGCAGTGAACCTGTTCCCAAAATTGAATTTATTGGATTATATCTTTCTTATTTATCTTTATTTACTCTATTAGAAAAGGACGAAATTATTTAATTCTTCTGAACATTTCTGTGAAAACCAGTCATATAATATTTTATCCAGTTCCTCAATTTTTGGCTTATGAAGCGTATGATGTTTATTAATTGATTTACTCGTCTCAGAAGATGTCACAAATTTCATTAATTTAGCCTTATGAGCCTTGATATCGCAGAGCGTGGAAGATCCGATGTTGAATTCTTTTGCTATGGCTGCTTTATTTTTTCCTTTTTCTATTCGTTTGATCAGCTCCATCTTTTGTGTTAGCGTTAAACCAACCTTTTCCCTCCTGTTCCTTGCTTTTAGGTATTTATTTTGATGCCATATTCAATGGATGGGTAATTTTTTAAATAATAAAAAGCGATAAAACTGGAAATTGTAGAAGTACACCAAAACATCTAGACAATGCAATTGGCTTACGTAACGAAAAACACCATGCTTACTCGGCAGCCACAGAAGTATACGGAGTAAATACATAATATATACATCTTATATTTTAAGAAATTTTAAAGTGGAAGTTCTGGTATTACACGTACAATTCACACAAAAATTCATAAAAAAGAAAAAGAAATACAAAATCAATTGTATTTGTGTAATTGCCGGTATCAAAGGGTGGCCGGTTCTAAATAGCCGGATAGCACAGCTTTTACTATATAGGTATACGTGTTATATGGGATGTATAGGCCAAAAACCATGTTTCTTGTATATAACGTAGTCATGCTTATAACGAAGCAATGAGTCGGTCCCCTCAAATACGTATTAAACGAGTTTTACTGTTCGAAGTGATTGAGCATTCTCCAGAATATGGAACATTGAAAATCATGCTCAAATATGCTCACTTGCATTGGACCAGGCCCTGCCGACTAGGTTATCTCTGAGATAAAGGATGTTATTGTCTTCTAGATGGTTTCAACTTCATAAACATCATGTAAGGGTACATTATTATCCACTCACAAAGCTAATGAGGCTTGCCTGCGTTGTCATAATTTCGAGCTGTTGTATCATTTTCCCGTAGTGTATCTTTAGATGGCATCTGGTATAGAGCGGCACGAGGTGAGCCGAGGTCCCATGCCTCAGACACAGTCTTCATTAGAGGCAGATCGTAAATATTTATGAAGAACTTGTTTGTAAATTAACCATGGACAATGGAACCCTCTCTTCTCTCACTGCCTCTGGATTAGAAAGAGAAATTGTATATACGATTAAAAAAAGTGGTCTTAGTCTGACTAAATGTCGAGATCAAGCATATGATGGTGCCGAAATATGAGTGGAATTTATAATGGTGTTCAGCAATGAATTAGAGAAAAACATCCAACTGCTTGTTACGTTCACTGTGCAGCTCATAACGAACCTTGTGATTGGAGATGCAGTTGAGGGTGTTCCGGAAACGAAAAAATTTACACTATCATTGAAAAGCTTTATGTTTTTTTCGACAATAGCATCAAACGTTGGGAAATGCATTTCAGAAAATTAAATTTCTTTTTCTAACTGCAATAGTGTCCAAGTGGTTCAAGTTTTCATCCCTTGAGAATGAAATGATGCATTTGTATTTTCATGTTTATATTTTTTTTTATATAATAAGCCTTGTTAGAGGTAATTACCAAAATGTAACTATGTTAATTTTCCGAGTTTTATGCATTGAAACAGATAAGTTAATAAAACTTCACGGTGCTGTTCGTGACGGTACCATGAAGCTATTATTGTCCAATGTTTCTCCAGTGCATTTACACATATCCAGCGCCGTGGCATCCGATGACAGAGTGTCCATGCCGTATTTTTAGATATCGTCGGCAAGTTTTCGTAGGCTATTTTTCAAGTTTTCACGGTCATGTTACTAACACTGACAGTACTGTTCCCATCGGACTGGCGATGTGTGTGGTACCTGGAAAAGTGCTTTCAGTGAATTTGTGTGCGTTGTGTTGAAATTCGAATTGTGCTGTTTCTAGTGTATTTAACAGAACTAAATAAATGTTGCCACTTAAAATATTTGCTTAACATTTTTAGCAAAATCTTGATATAAAGTGAATAGTAAAATAAGGGGCTCACTAAAAGTTTAAAACGTGCACGGACGGCAATGGTACGGTACGGTGAGGTGTAAATCGGTCTTTAGAATGTGGCGGAGGGTGGGAGGAGGGGGGCCGGCGGAGGTCATTGGCGGGGAGGCCCAGAATTGTTCTGCTACGCCACTGGTGGAGATGGAAGGTCATTTTTACACAAGATGAATAAAAGAGGCTCCAATATAGAGCTCTGTGAGACACCTTTATTAACAGGAAGGAACTCAGAATATGGCCATCAAGCTAGATATAAACACAGATTTTTGTTTATGAGAAATGATCTAGTCCAATTATTTGCTATGCCTGCAATACCATACACATTGAGCTTACTGATCGCCATTGATCTCTGTAGTCTAAATCTTTGAACGTGGGGAGTGTTTTCATGGTTGTCCATTTCACTCAGCATTGAATTAATAAAATGATGTATTGCTAATTCAGGTAATTTACCTTCTAGGAAATCATACTTTCTAGTAGAAATAAACTTGAATATGGAAAGAAAGGGCGTGATTCTTTAATACACGATGGAATCAAATAGAGGCAAAATGAAACTTGGTGGCTGCTGGATGCGCGAACCTTTCAGGCGTGAGAGGGGAAAGGGAGGAAGAAGCTTTAAGAGGAAATGGGATGCACCTAGTAGCAGCCCATAAAGAGGGCCAACCAAGAGGTTGAAGTTTTTCTGTAGAAGTTCTGGTATTTGTCCTATGAGTGTAGGCTGACCATATCCAAACAAGACAAAAACGGGACATTTTCCATCAAGAAAACGGGAGTTTTTTCACATGACTTTTTTAAGAGGGTGGTTTTTATCACTTCAATAAATACAACATTTGAAAGAACTTGAATTATTTTGTAGATAAGAAATTTGTCTACACCTATTTATCTATATTAAATAGAAAGGACCCATACTTCATGCGGCCATATGAGCTCGGTAATATACGTTACAAACAGTTGAATACATTTTTAATGCCAAAATGTCTTTTTTTTAAAGGAAAAATTATTCGCCGCTATGTTAACAGGGTTTTCACAAAAAGAGTAATCCCAGTGTGAATGAAATTTAGTATGAAAACGTTTGCTCATCTTTTTAGCTCTCAATTTTAATATAATAGTGAACAAGGCATGAGATTTCTGTTATAATTGTTGCTGAATATTTATATTTAATATATTATACAAGGTAATATCATTATGAAGTATTTAAATGTATAACAAAGAATACTAATCTTGAATTTTTGTCTTTTATTTAGAAGTCGAGCGATAAGTTTTAATTAAAGAGACAGATATACTAATTCCTTAGCTGCTTCCTTTTACATAAATTCTAAGACATTATAAATAATTTCCCATGCCTGACTATGGATGATGTTTTTATTGCCTACCTTCTAAGTAGATGGAGTAGTATCCATATCAAAAGCAACAATAAAAACGTAATAAAATTAACAAAACTAAACAATAACGAAAGAGCTATAACAAAAAAGACATAACAGTGATAACAATATTAAGCAAAGTGGGAGTTTGGCAGTGACGGCATGATGGTCTCAACAGAGAATGAAAAGTGAAAGTTTCCCCCTGCATACCGTATATACCCGAATATAAGACGACTCTGATTATAAGATGACCCCCCATTTTTAACTCCTAATGAAAGGAAAAATTTATTATGCACACAATAACAGAGGTTTATTATACCATTGAGTAATGAACATTGAACCAGTTGAAATAAGCAATTTTGATTGGAATTTTCAATTGAATATTTTGGAACAAATATTTGGCACAAATGTTATTAACTGGTCCTCTAAATTTTTATGACGTCCTTCCTTAGGCCCGCAAAATGCTTTCCAATTTGAACTTGCACACTTTAGCATTTCCTGCGATTTTTTCCACCGCCGCACATTTGCCTCGGTGACACCAAACCTTCTTGCTGCTGCACAATTGTTAGTTTCATCAGCATATTTCCTCACTAAAAGTTTAAAATTTGCATCATAACTATTACGCAATGATTTGTCCTCTGTATTGGTGACAGGAGAAAAATAGAGAAAGAGATGGAAAAATTAACTTCATTGAAAGTGAGACTTAAACAAGTTAAAAGAAGACGAAAAAATTATCAGAAAATAGTCTTATTTAAGTTCCGTAGTAAAATCGAGAAAAAAAATGAACGGAGGTTGCCTAACTTGCAGGGGCTAATTCCCCAAATACGTCAGACCGCGTCTTTAAAATCGAGAAAAAATGAACGGAGGTTGCCTAGCTTGCAGGGGCTAATTCCCCAAATACGTCAGACCGCGTCTTTAAAATCGAGAAAAAATGAACGGAGGTTGCCTGACTTGCAGGGGCTAATTCCCCAAATACGGCAGACCGCGTCTTTCTTGGGGTTACATTCCTGAAAACTTCTGCGAAACTCCACCAATAATAAATGATCCGTAAAACACAAAGCTTAAGCGTTTGAACTATGTCAAACCTGAGCAAATAACCCAGTGATCCTGAATTGGAAGGGTCAAGAATTCAGTCTTTCCCCTAGGGACTTCCCTCTCATAATAAAGACAGAAGGCTCCTGAACGGTGATGCCAGCTTATATTCTGCAACTTTTCACGTGCGAAGGGACACAAAAGTGTGGGAGGATTGCATCCTAAAAATCTTTAAAAGTATATATAAGACACGTACCGGAATGGGACAACTGGCCGCGAATAAGTTTCTCAAAAATGGTCTGCGATTACTGAAATACTGTGCAATGGTTGTGAACCCGATAACATTGAAATATATATCCCTTCTCCACAGTCAACTGCTTACTTCAGAAACAACCAAAAAATCACTCTAACAAAAATATCCAACCCGTCTTTTGAACCAAGGGCTAAAATGTAATTCGGTGAAGGAATTCATGTGAATATTTCATCTGCGTTTATGAAAATTATTTCTTTTTACTTTCTCCATATACTGTAGTATAGGGAAAGTATTGTTTTCATGAAAATAATCAACTTTGAGATTTCAACGGAAATACATGTTTTGAGTAAAACGTGAGAAATTTTTGTAGTTCCTCATTTACTCAAGTAATTTAATTTTGAAAAATTTTATAATGCATTTAATTTTTTGCTTTCAGATCTTTCAATTTTTCATTCATTTATTTATTATAAAAAGCAATTAATAAGTCAGTAATAATGCATTAAAATGTATAATAGTCGTGTGTTTTTAAAGGATCTGCCCCTTAATATCGTCAAACATGTTATACAATGTAACCCTCCGATCGAAACAACAATGAGAGGACCTAACATCTGGAAATTTATCGACAGATTACGTAAAGTTCAGCGTGGGAGGGATTTTTATTATGAGCAGTTAATTGCAGGACAAAATCCTCCCATAAAATTGAAAATGTATAGAGCTGCGGATGCTAGAATTTTAGCAATTGTTGCAAATTACAGAAATAGAGACAAAATCGAATATTTAAGGGGCATTGCTCATAATTTTGAAATGGACGCCTAACTTTTTTATTATCTGTATTACGATATTACGTATATTTTAATTTTTTCTGTATTATTATTAATTCCTACGTTTTGATATTTTATAATAAATTTCATTGATATGTAACCTTGCCTTTGCTATTTTTATATTCTGCCGCAGTCTATTATTCATACTCTTTTCACATGTAATGAACAAAAAACTTATCAAAATATTACAAATAATTATAATGTTTAATAATCAATTTCTATTCTCATATTTTGTAAAATATTGTTTGTCATTTTAATAATAATTAAATAAACCCATTTCAATGTTATCGGGTTCACAACCATTGCACAGTATTTCAGTAATCGCAGCCCATTTTTGAGAAACTTATTCGCGGCCAGTCGGTCATGGCCAGTTGTCCTAGACCGGACACGTACACGCGTCTTATATATATATACTTTAAAAAAATAGATGCACGTATCGATTTTTTTAAATTGCGTAAATATTTTTACATATCAGAATACCGTAACAACATTTTTCAGGGCTGACTATGAGAGAAAATGCGATTGATTCCATATATAGAAAATTTCGCGCAGCCTTTTCCGTGATTTTTTCCGCGAAAGAGCCAAACATAAGACCGCAAAAGACAAAACTGGTCGCAAATGCAGAACCGCAAAAGATAAAGCCACGAAAGACGAGGTCTGCCTGTATTTCGATTATAGCTATTCGATTCTCCCCATCTCTACCTTCTGCTCCTCTGTCAGTCATATTTTTATGCACCGTGCGATTATAAGACTACTAGCGATTTTTCGGTCATTAAAATTGGAACAAAACCTCATCTTATATACAGGTATATACCCTTTTCCCTACAGGGGTTCTGTTCCAAAAATGATCTCACCCTGACCAAAATTCCCCTTCTGTGCATCATTTCTACTATACCTTGGAGACTTCTGATAGCATTGATATTGGTGCATCTAAACAAGTGCCATCTTTATGAATTAGGATCACCATGACAATTTTCAGCTTTTGTGGAAATATTCCTTGAGATATTTACTCATTTATCTTATGGGTTATTAGTATGATTATGGTCTTAATACCTTATTTGATGAGAGAGAAGGGTATTTCATCTCATCCCATAAGTTTTTTATTCATTTTGTTGTCGTCAGTTGGATGTATGCAGGTGTTGTTAGATGCAGTAAAACCTCATGCAACATGTAAGCATTCATAGAAATCTTGGGGAGAATGTTGACAAGAAGTTATTAAATATTTCATCTACTGAATTAACAGTATAAACACTCCCAGAGTTCACTCATCATACAAAAGCGAACTTTCATACACGTATAAGAAGAAAACTGTCATATGAGACTGTTTGCCAACTTCAAACTCTGGCTAGCTACCCAACCAGCTCTGAAATTGGAGCTCTGTTGGAGTATTATGGTAAGAAGGCCTTCCGCTGCCCAACCCGAGTGCCCCGATGCCCTGTGCTGCCGCACACTGAGGTTCAAGGCCTATTCCAGGTATCCGTATGCCTCCCTCATGCCCCGCACGTATCCTTCCCCTCCACTTTCCGTTAAGCGTGGCTGAGTGAAAGTGGAGAGGAAGCTTCACTTCAGGTTGTGACTGACACTAGCCAAGCTCTTTCTCAATTAATATATACATTTATAATAACAAGTGTGGCAAGTGGAATTTAGTGATTTGGGCATTTTGAATGGATAAAATAGGGTTAATAGGGAATGCAACACACTGCCCAATTTTTCAATACCGTGGTACTGTTCCATTCAATACTGGTATTTCTGTATAGAACGATATAAAAGTTTTTCAGTGAATGAACAGCATATACAGTTCACCATCGCCAAAAAAAACAGGAGTTCCCAACGTGGTGCCCGCAAAGGTTTGCAGCGGTGCCTGCCGAGGTTTATTCATGTATCCTCCTTAACAGTTTTAGCTCTTGTGACTAATAATATTGAGTGGCCACAGAATGCTGGACATACCATTCTAAAAAGACTTCATGTCTTTGTCTTATAGAATTTACTTATATTGTCATACTGTATTTTATGATTTTATTCGCAGTTTTTCCACCAATTCGCCAACTTCTCCTATGTATTTTATGTAATAGTATCATTTTACTTTAATCTTCATCCTAAGGTAGATGTAGTGGCTGTGAATGGTCATCATTCTTTTTTTGCTTGTTGACAAAAAGTGGCTTTTGCAATTCCAAACACTACAGCAAAAGATGCCAAGTCCCATTGAAGGATCATCCAGATGGGATTTCAGGCAACATAAAGCATGAAGAACAAGGGCTTTAAACTGGGCTATGTCCAGCATTTTAAGGGTTTTGTGAAAATGTTAAAGTTTATAATTTACCTTCTTACTTCATCTTTTATGCATGACTTTGGAATCAAAAGTTGTGATGTCATGACTAAGAATAACCTTATAAAACATAAATTTGCTTTAAAATGTAAATTGTAACATTATAACTTAGAGTCATCTATCTTAATTCAGGTGTTATTCATTCCACTATCACTTTAAATGAAACTGGGCATCCTCTACCATTCAAAAAATGTTCCAAGGTTCAGCTAAAGGTTGAAAAAAGCCCTGACGTAGAAGACTGTGGACACAGGGCACAAAGAATGTGATAAATATGTGCAGCAAACAAAATTAGGAAGGATACTAGATATATATGATTTTCTGCAGTTCTGTAAAACAAACAGACTTGCTTCAATCGCTACCTCATGTTAACAATATGAGCATCATTGATAAGTAAAACACTAAAATTCTTTTTTAAAAAAGGAGAATACTCACATGCACTCCGGTTTAGGGGAATCTACTCCATGCCAGTGACCCTCCTTTCTTTGTTCACACATAAATACACACAAAACAAACAAACACACATGAGCATTTCCTTTCCAAAAAATTGCCTAAATACGCATTTCGGAATCAAGGATTCCATCATCAGTAGGCCGATCAAAAAGACGAAGATTAATGAGTTGGGGAAGGTATATATACATGGGGTGAAAAGAGGGGAAAGAAAAAGGAGGGAGGAAATAGTTACAATGTAGCGATAGAGAAGTTAGGAAGCACGTTGGGAGGACCGTTATTCGAAAGAGAAAGCAAAGTAGTGTTTCCTATTGGACCTGTGTCTTGATTGAGGATGATATCTTTGTTTTTAAGGATGGCCAAATTTTTGGCTGCATCTAGAAGGTAGTGGCTGAAAATAGGTTTCAATAATTGAAGGTTTTTTGTTGAAAAGGAATGTTGGGTCTGAAGGATGTGAGTTGCTACGCAAGATTTGTTTCCTATCAGGCCATTCTTAAAAACAAAGATATCATCCTCAATCAAGACACAGGTCCAATAGGAAACACTACTTTGCTTTCTCTTTCGAATAATGGTCCTCCTAACTCGCTTCCTAACTTCTCCATCACTACATTGTAACTATTTCCCCCTTCCTTTTTCTTTCCCCTTTTTCACCCCATTAATCTTCGTCTTTTTGATCGGCCTACTGATGATGGAATCCTTGATTCCGAAATGCGTATTTAGGCAATTTTTTGGAAAGGAAATGCCCATGTGTTTGTTTTGTGTGTATTTGTGTGTGTGAACAAAGAAAAGGAGGGTCACTGGCATGGAGTAGATTCCCCTAAAACGGAGTGCATGCGAGTATTTTCCTGTTTTTAAAAAATATTTGTATGGTTATTAGGAGGTTCTTCCATTTATCTTCATTGATTAACCATAGGGCTCAAAATTAATATTTTTTCTTTGAACTAGAATTGTTTAAATATTGAAATTAAGAAAGTTATTCCATTTTTAATGTATTAGCATCATGTTGATAAGTGACTCTCTTAAAGACGATCTGCATGGGTTGGATGGGTTTAAATTTCAAGTCGCCAGTGTGTCAAGTGGCTTTAATATTATTAGGGTTGGGTTTCTGACCAGTCAAAAACTTTTCGGTCAATTGACCGGTCAAATTTTGTCAAAAATAGGTCAAAAAAAGTCAATAGTATTTGTTTGGATTTTTAAATAAGCACTCAATACTTTTGTATAACTTATAAGTATTTAACATGAACATTCAAAAACACAACCTGGAGTTTAGGCCAAAATAAAAAAAATAAAGATTAAAAACAATAAAGAAGTTGAAATACTATTCATTGTACAATAACAAACTTTAATAAACCGTTCTGTTGTATTTTGTCATAAGCCGCATCAAGAAAATGTCCAGCCAAACATTTTCTTCCTGGTAGAGGATAAATTGGGCACAATTTACCAAAAAAAATCTACAAAATAGGGGTTTTTTAGAATGTGAAACGGCAAATTACTTGCATACATAGCTTTAGCAAACACCCTGTCAAGTTCAGTCTTCTCTTGTGGACTCATTCTGTCCAAAAATCCTGGTTTCTTTTTTGAAGTATAACTCAATAAAGAAGAATGGCTGGAAACTGACTACTGCCGAGATGTTGTGGGGTCCACGTCACTTGCCAAAGATGAATTGGCAGGTATACAGTGTTGCCAATTTAGTGACTTTGTCGCTAGATTTATTGAGTTTTTACTTAAGAGACTTTATTTTAGGGTGTAGCGACATGTCGCTAATTTAGTGATTTTCTCCTAATCTGCCGACAAATGTAGCGTCTTCTTTATTTGGAAAGAAATACATACAATATTCAAAATAAACAAATCTATTTACTTTTATATACCTTTATTAAAATCAATATAAGTATTTGGTAAATCTTAAAATACTTTTTACTGTAATTTCAGCATTGCTGATTCGTATTTATTTTCTGGGTAAAAAACTACATACAGTTATGTGGACAGAAAACAGAATCGTTAAAACTTTGGCCGGAAATCGCTAGCTACTGAGATGCAGTTGGTGAAAATCCTTTTGATGACATTTCAAATCTGCCATTATTTGTACTCACATTACTCCACTCAAGTGATGTAACGTTGAATGTCAGTTTAGTAACATGAACATTATAAAGTCGAAATTATGGAAAATAAGGAGTGTCAAGACTTTAAATGCTATTCTGGCTATTAAATATTGTTTAATATTGTAGTAATTACTTAACTTTTTTTTCTGTGTTAAATTCTAGATATACAGTATAAAACGATATCCTTAATCATATTTAAATTCAAAATATTAATGAAAGGCTTATGTTTAAGGTTTGTGATAGGTGGATTTCCACCGCCTTCTGTTATAACACAGACGTACAATATTTTTCACTATGGACTTTTCATTATTCTTAAGGTATTAATAAAATATGACTAATGAACTATATTTTTCTTATGATTGCCTTAACGTAATATTTTATAAAATCTTTCAATGTAATATTATATCAATCTGTATTTCACTGTATAAACAAATGTATATTTTTCTAAATTGGGCTTTGCCCATTAATAAAATATTATTATTAAGAAGACATGGAAATTGTTGTTACGATTACGATCTGCCCAAGTGTTGTAAATAAAACTGGTTCCACTGGTGCATATAAATATTCAGCTGAAGAGAAAGCAAAACGATGGTAATTTAGGCGGAGAAGAATTACCCCAATGTGATTTGTTTGTATCTGGAGAATTACTTGAGTATTTTTATTGTTCATTTTTTTTAATCTTTCATTTTTCTACTTATTTTATAAGCTTGGACTATAAATGCTTTTATCCTTTCCATTTTGTAAAAATTCTGCATTATTTTATTGTAATTATTCAGATAATAATTTAATTGTGATTTATCTTCAAGAAGATTATAATATTACTAATTAGATGTAATAAGAAATATTTTAAAGTATTTCTGCAGTTATTTATTTTTAGCTACTTTTGATGGTGGATTTAGTAACATTTTCAAATTTCTTTTGGCAGCACTGGTCAGTAACTGCTGTAACAGTAAAATCTTTATCTTTTGAATGAGTGGCATAGCAGAATCATTCAAGGCCTCTCACCAAGAAAAAAAATTCCCCCCCGCCAAGTAAAACAATGGACCCCCAATTCCTCGATATTGGGCCTTATTTGGGCTCGGGCCCCTCACCGCGGGGGTGTCCGCT
The DNA here is from genome assembly GCA_036926305.1 of Uropetala carovei. Classification (NCBI taxonomy): domain Eukaryota; kingdom Metazoa; phylum Arthropoda; class Insecta; order Odonata; family Petaluridae; genus Uropetala; species Uropetala carovei. The sequence continues at coordinate 1,349,189 of JAXCHB010000298.1, forward strand.
GATGATCAGACATACAAGTATTTACATACACTTGTATTATTTGTATTTTTATGAAGCTTTGTTGTGCTGAGATTGCAATAGTTCAGCATAAAAATATCCTATATAGATATTAAGCGGGGATTGTTTGTGTGCGCATGTGTTATCCACTTATCCCTAAACCATTTTTCAATTACGAATTACGTAATGGTTGTTATGCAGACAGAGCAATGTTTTGATACCTAACCGGAAAATATCCCAAGTCCATAGTATGTGTTTAATATCCACCAAATTTGTTAGTGCTACTTCAAGTTTTGCCTTAACAAGAAACCTGCATGTATTTTTGACCTAGTCAAAAAAAGCAGTCAAAAATTCGGTCAATTGACCAATTTTTGCCCGGTTGGCCAACCCTAAATATTATAGAGTAATGCGCAATTCTACATTTTTTTCAGGTATACTGTACAAATTCTAACACCTGCAGCACTGACAGCACGTGTGAATGGGAGGACCACCATCACTAAGGAAGATGTGGAGGAAGTTGCAAAACTCTTCCTTGATGCCAAAGCATCAGCAAAAATTTTGTCTCAGCATAGTGACAAGTATATGAAGTGAATTTACCATGTCAGACTGATAATTTAAACTTCTTCAGGAGTTGAGATTATCCATAATAAATGAAATGCTAATGAAGTTTCATGAATTAGTTTTCCTATGAGGCACTTCAGCAAAACAAAGGAAAGCTGTTGTGGAAAGTTTAAATGTTTATTCTTGTGTGAACTGGTAGATGTGCTGGAGACAACATAAGCACAGGTTTTTATTTACTGTGCTAATTGAACATGAAACACTTGGATGCTGAACACATTCCCAAAAAAATGTAAAGATTAAATGACAAGTATTTTTGCGCAATATCTTCATTATAATATGTTCTATGAAAAATAATATTAGCAATCATGTCCAGAATGCACAATATGTAAACTCATATGAATTGTTACCGTGTATTGGTTGAAATGATCTGAATAAAACAGTCCCATTTTTGATCAGGACACTAACAAGTGTCTTTCATTCATTAAAAATGTACATCTGACTTTACACATCTCACACTGAATCCCATCACCACACTACATCTTCATTTTTTTCATCATTTCACAAACTTAATGTAAAAACGAATCTCATAAAACAAAACGGTTGAAACATCAACCACTCATTAAATAATAATCTTTCACGAAGGGTAATCACATCAAGTGACATGTTGGAGCATGAGAAAATAACATTCAACAGAAACACGACTTTTATATATGAGAAGGCAGAGTGTGATTAGAGTGAGGAAAGACATGTTGATCACAATGCACTTCAACTGTGGGCCTCAACTGCTTCAGATTCCTCCCTCTTTAAAAAGGAGGGAGAAAAAATGTTGAAAATTAAATAAATGCTCAACTCAACAACAGATGACCTGGAAGCGATCCAGATCCACTATCCCTGAATATTTTTCCAGTCACCTGCAAAACTTGATAAAACTTCAGATAAATTTTTTGATATAACTTTAAATCATCTCAATGTGCTTGAACTAGCGGTCCACTGGCATTCACAACAAACTGTTCATCCTTGAGGCACCATTTCTGATATTGCTACACTCAGCTAGTTCAAGATACAAGTTGGTTTTTTTAAATTTTCCTCACAATAGGAGCATGATTCAGAATAATTACACAGCAATTTATTAGTCTAATTACATGCTCTGTAGTCAAAAGAAATTGCCTAGTGTCCATGAGAAATAACCCACTTGAAAAACTAAGTGGTATCTCCCTATTAGTATAATAATTATAAAATGGGCAAAGATTACCAAAGCTCATTCTAACCAATTAGCCTGAGCTAAATTATTTTGTCCATTTTATAATTTCCACAACATTCCACAAAGTTGCACAATTAGATGATGGTAACATTCAATTTAGATTTTGGTAGAAAAAGAAATGCAATGTTTGCCCATTTTAAATCTGCCTAAAAGGCTGAAATATCATTCCCAAATATCTATAAGGAACGTATATCCTGATTTATTTGCATATCTTAAGTGGACCCCGTAAAATTTAACTTTTTCCTAGCTCTTCTTTATGGTCATGTGAAACATTACCATAGGCTCGTGCATCTTTATCTCAAAAAGTTAGCAAGTCATTCCAAAGGAGTGGACAGTCATTTCATTTACATAACCAATTAATAATTTTGATTAACAAAACTTTAAAGGATAATTTTTCTAAATTAGAAAATTAAATTTTTATCACTTCTTGACTAGCATGTATCATGCTTATTCTATAGTTACAAAAAATTGGGAGAAATACTCAAAGCACCCTTCCCTGAATGCGTGAAGTGATTGACCATTGATCTTACTAACTTGAGAGAAATAATTGGGCTTTCAAGTTGTTTAAGAGAGCACTTGCCACAATAAGGCCACCACTTAAAAGAGAAGGGTGCCCATGCCTCCCATCTCACTTTGCTCTTTGACAAATATTTCGAAGTACTGGTAGATGATTGTAACAGCTAGAAGGATTCCTGTGCCGGAACCGATAGCACCAAGGAAGTCGGCCAGCACTGAAAGAGCACCGATACAGAGACCACCAAAAGCAGCTGCTGTTGGGATGTATCGATTCAGTTCATGGATCATGGATTTCTCACGGTGACCTCTCATGACCATCTGTTGCTCCTTCAGCTGTTTAGCCACCTACATTCACAAAAACAACAGCAATTTTGATAAACTCTTCCGAGATCAAGTAAAAATTACATTATATTAATTTTAATAATAAACCATTAAAATACCGTCATTTAGGAATACTGCATGATATCACATTTACTCAAGAATTGTATTATTCATCAATCAACAAGTAAAAAGAATGATTACAGTTGAAATTACATGACCACCAACATTGCATTTCTCATTTTTTAATATCAAAAATATATGCAAGCGGATTTTTTTCAAAATTGCCAGATAAAAAGAGTACTTTGCATATGTTAGTGCCAAGAATAAGAATTAATAAGGGGCAGAACTTACATCTTTAGCCGATGAACCTGAAACTTCGATCCATGTCTTAGAAAAGAAGGCACATGAGCCAAGCATGAAGAAGATGTAAAGAACAGCATGTACAGGATCTTCTAAAATGTGACCCACGTTTTCAGGCGGCGATAAGTAATAACAAAGACCACCAACAGGATATGCCCTAGCAGGACCACCTCCCCCAACATCTGCCCACACTCCGAGAAGATTCACGAAGAAGTTTCCTTGGAATTTTACAGCAAGCATCTGTAGACAAGAATAAAGTTTTCACTATGTTAATGTACCGATGAAATAATTTTTATATCTAAGAAAGATTTAGTAACAACTAAATTCTTAATGACATTTGGCTTAAAAACCTGTGAAACCAAATTTTTAAGCTAAAGGCTTGAAGAACACACAACCTCTCAAACTTAAAATGAACTAAGTATTAATTACCTGAGAAATGACGTAAAGGTTAGAGACAAGTGCAGACTGAAGAATGATGGGAATGTTCGATGTATAAAAGAGCTTGATTGGGTAGCTGCTGTATTGACCCCTATATCTAGCAGATTTGATAGGCAAGTCTACCCTGAAGCCCTATTAAAAAAGACAAAGCATTAAAGAGATAGCACTTCAGCAAATTAGATGAATTCATGAACACCATCAACACAGTTTCAATACCTGGAAGTATATCACAATTGCAAACACAAGGATGGTTGCCAAGAGGTTCATTAGGTTAGGAAGGTTCTGTCTGTAGAAAGCTTCACGCAGAGCTCGAACTTTGTCTTGACGAGTGGCCAGGAGATGGAACAGAGCAATGACTGCACCTTCAAACTCGGTGCCACGACCTGAAAGATATTAGTCGATGAGAATTACACCAGCTAACATTTAGGCAAGCCAATTTTAAAACAAAGGACATGAAATTTTTAGTACCCGTATTAACTGTAGCAGGACTGAAGGCCTTCCAAACAATAGTTTCACAGATGTTTGTGGCAATGAAGAGTGAAATTCCAGACCCAAGTCCATAGCCCTTCTGAAGCAACTCATCAAGCAGCAAAACGATGAGGCCAGCGACAAAGAGCTGTATGATGATCAATAAGCACACCCCCGCACCAATTTCTGCAGGATCACCATACATACCGGTCATGACATACACAATGGCTTGTCCCACAGTGATGACCATACCAAACACTAAAATAAAAATTGGATAACAAGGGAATAGCATTTAAAAAGCATGCTTATGGTAATGAGCACTTCATGAAACGTTAAGTTGCATGACCTTAATAATAAAATAAATTTTAATCGGTGATTCTTAACTCCTTGGTTGGACTCAAAACTGGGTCACTAAAGTCACTTTATGTGGGTCACCCAGAGCCTTCCACCACTTTCTGAATTTTTTTTCTGCAGTCCAGGTCACTTAAACTACCCCAATATATCAATACTCCTAACAGATTGCCATGTTGGAAAAAACAGCAGTCTAAGCTTAAAAATTCATTTAATTATTTCATTGCCATTTACTTTATTGTTTGTCACAAAAAAATCTGTTTAGGACAGGAGTAATCACAACCAGAATTTGGGTAACATCTAATAAAGGCTAAGAAGAGTAGTTTAAACGATACATTAACTTCAGGTCCATGATAGCAGAAGAATAAATTTAGCCAGACAGAGACTAAATCAAATTTTAATTTTTAAAATTTATCTCATTTTTTATATAGCACTAATTATGGCATTATTATTATGTAGAACACTATGTAAGACTCTCTTACTTTAATTAAAAAGTCTCATTTTAACTTATATTTCTTATATAAAAACTATAGCACAGTCAAGCATCCTTATCAATAATTTGAACATTATTCTATGTAAGACTTCTGGATTTAAAAGCATAATATACTGATCAAGTTTGATGCAACAAAAATCAATTATTATTCTCAATAAAATGTTAATCTGATATAAAGTGAATGTAAGTTGTCATAAATTCAATACCAGTATATACCCACATCTACTTAATTTACTACCGAACTACATTATCATTTGATTACCAAATCAATCTTAACTAGGCCCATATATAATTACTTTGGATAATCGATACTCTACGGCAGGGATTCCCAAACTTTGTGAAGCCACAGAACCTTTATATTCAAATATTTCTTCTCACGGAATCCCAACTAAGAGATGGTAAGCCTAATCGCAATAAAATTAACTTTAAAATCAGTTTATTTATATAGCTTATGTATACAGTTTACAAGTGCGGCTCACGTTTTCTGCTGTAAATGGGAGAAAGAAGAACGTATTGGTCTCTATTACAACCTTTGGATTCCGCGGAACACAGTTTGGGAAACCTTGCTCTATGCCAAGCATAGGCACGTCAAAATTGCTACTCTTACATCCTAATATATCAAGCTAACTTAAAAATTCAGAGACAAGTTTAGCATAATCTTTTTTTAACCACGTTTTAAAAATAGGAGTGTATAAATAAAACTAAAATATTCAAATGACTGACAGCAAGATTCAAATATAAAAATGAAAATTTTAACATGAACTGTATGACCAATCATTATTAGAAATTTAGGACGACTTACATTTTTGAGCTCCATTGAATAAAGCTCGATCTTTAGGGGTATCACCAACTTCAATTATTTTGGCACCAGCAAGTAGTTGCATGATGAGACCAGATGTAACAATTGGAGAGATACCCAGCTCCATGAGTGTACCTCTGTTTGATGCCAATATTACTCGAATCCAATAGAAAGGATCTGCAGAATCTGAGCTCATAATGCCAAAGAGTGGAATCTAGAAAAATTTAATGAAAAATAATCCTCTTACAGTCCACTTAACATTATCTTCTGACATCAATCACGAAAATGGCTAAATTATATGTACTTTTCCACTCGTTTGTAAGGTAAAAACTTACTTAACGTGCAATGCTGATATATTAATGTCATATTATAAGGATCTACTATTTAAGTATATTTTAAAATCTACTCACTTGGCAACAAACCAAGAAAATGAACAATGTTATTGCAGTCCATAGCACTTTTTCCCGGAATTGTATCTGCAAAAGAGATGGAGATATAGGTATTAGAATATCTAAAAACACAAATTCTTTCTTAAGTTTCATGTGACGACAACAGTGCATTATGAAATTTCACAGAAATTATTACTATGTCAATCAATAGCCAAATATTAATTAATCTCTTAAAACATACCTTTCTTTCTGGCTTGGCTATTTCCGGTAATATACTGCAAAACGGTTTTATAACTTCTAAAAATTTAACTGCAAAGAAAAACACTCATTTTCATTCCGCTCCCTTCTGATGTCAGTTTAATTACTATTAATGGTAAAAGATTTACAATCTCTAATAAATCCATAATACAAAAATACTTCCCTCACAAATGACATACACTAATTACGCTATGTTCCAGATGGAATGAAGCAAACAAAAATTAAACATCTTAGAGAATCCGTAATTTAAATAACCATAAAAGCAATATGTAACTTACAATAAAACGTTACCCAAGTCAATACGTGTCACCCAAGTCAGAGAAATATAACGGTAATAACTTCACATAAGGTTCGGATAGGCAGAATTGTACGTCAACGGTTTTCTAACAGATTATTCTACAAACTTTACCAATAAACCGATAAAATAAAACTTTAGTCACTTACTTCCCATATTGAAGCTTTAATTACACTGTCCCACTTCAATAAACAGTGTGAGCCGAGTACTCTACCTCACTCAACCACTTACTACACCTCCGGTATCTTCTGTACTTGCTGTTTCTTTCGTTTACACGTAATCAAGAGGCTAGGTCACGTGACTGATGATGTTGGCTATCAGTCAGTAATATTCCACGAGATGGCATTGGCGTTTTCACCGGTTCCGGTTCCACATAAGCTAGCGTCATGAAAGCACGCGTCCAAGGAGAATCGTGGCTTTGAGTTCCAGCGAGACTACTATAATGCGCATGCGTCTATTCTAGAATAAAAAAGTATCACCCGGTAATATTTTTTGTACTTAGAAATACATTCAAAATATTTTTAGTTGTTTGTAAATGATTGTCTTAATCATGCATTTAAATTAAATTGTTTCACAAGATAACTTTATTTTTATCCTCAATATTTGACCATGTTAAAATTTGTCTTTTGTTGAATGCATTTACAGACAAACATTAAACTAATATTATAAAACAGTTCAACATTGATTTTAATCAATAATTAAGGAAAAACATTTGGAACCCGCGCGAAACGGTACGCATGCGCACACAACGTATTTATAAAGGGTTTCCGAAACGGTTTAAAATTGATCAATGACATGAAGCTTTTCATACTTATATTTTATGGAAGTACAAGCGTCAAGAAGGCGCTTTTAATTTTTTAAATTAATCGATAAAATCAATATATTTTGAAGTATCGATTTTATTTTTAAAGAGTTTCAAATTTAAATATTTCTATGGTAAGATGTTGCTTCCGCTTTTAGATAAAGAATGCAACAAACTATAATGTATCACAAACTTTGCAGCAGCACTATATGAAGATGAGAATTTGACTAAATTGCTTCAATTTATAATTTAGAAAGTCACCGCATGCAGCCCAAAGTTCTCGTTGTTTCTCAGAGAGGGCAGCACCATGAAGGAACGTCAGAGTGTGGACCTCATTCTTTCGTGCGGGCCGCTCATACCAGGCATTCCAGAACGCTGAGGGAAGAAGGAAAGCGAACCACTAAAGCGAGAGGTTGGGTAGCATGGTTGTAGGCAGTGTGTGAGCTTGTAGTGTGATGTTGACGTGAAATCGGAGAGTATATCTCCTCCCGTTGGATTTAGACGGAGAACATATTTAGGTTGGTACTTGATAGCTGCATTTGTATATTACAACGTTTAAAAAGTGACAGTCAACTTTTTTTAAAACAGACATGAATATTCTTGGCGTAACACTTGAAAAAGTGGCAAAGGGACTGTCGTAAAATGTATATGTTTGTTTGTAAACATATCCTTTGATTTTGGTGCCACTGTATTATGTTTACAGTTTGTTAGAGCCGGTAAGATTCATACTGTAGAAAAAACTATTACAAAATTGTTGCCGTTATTTTTCTACGAGTAATGCTGTATTTTCGAACTTCCTTAAATATCAAAGAATGAAGTGTTGCTTCTGTTTATCGTGTTGATTTAATGCGTGTACATCTTATACCCTGTGCTTAGTGAATATTTCTGCTGTGAAGACCGGTGTTTTGTGCTCTTCAGTTATTCTTTTAAGGTGCCATAACATTACATTCGATTTATTGAATTATCATTATTTCAGAATTTCCCAAATGGAGAGCGTAATTGAGTCACCCCTCGACGTCCTTTCGCGGGCTGCAACCATGGTTCAAAGGGATTCTCCTATGCACGGTAAGTGCTTAGTGCTATCATTTTTTAAATATTCTTTATGCCTCCATTTCGCGCATTTTTCATAGCGCGCTTCGCAGTAGTGTGTTCGTTGTGTGTTGCCGCCCTCTCTGCCGTATGATGAAGCCTTGGCCAGGTACGCTTCTTATCAAAATTATAAATTATCAAATACAAGAGATAGTAAGGCCCGGCTTGGCATAGTATCTGAGTGTAGCACCTTTGTTATATGAAACTAGTTAAGCTACTCTATGAATATTATCATCGTTTGAAATCGCGCTGTGTTCTAGTTTTGATAGAATGTGATATGTAATTATCGAAGATTAAGCTGGGTACTTCAAATTGTAAAGACGCCGCTCGGTAATAGTAATGCTTGGCCGTGCGGCACAGCTGTTTCACACCTGCCTTGGCTAAATTGTTTGGCGGACTGGTTTGGCGGCACGCTAAGTTCGGTGAATTCTTGGCGGCGCGATATCAAATATGTAATCTATCTGAATAAATAATTCCAGCGTGAGCCGTAAATATTGTATATTCGCAGAATGTTGAATTCTGAGAGTTACTATTGAAAGTTAGCCTTTTATTAATCTAATTCCTTTATGCGACTTTTAAGGTTAGTGCTGGTACCTTGTTTATGTAATTTATGCGTTTTAAATGCTGTATTTGCCTGACAGAACTCATAATGAATAGTATCGTGCTCTCTTCGTGCTATATATTACTTTTGCACCTATTGCAATTCGCATTTTAGAATTTTCCCTTACGATCCGAGGTTACTGTTGATTCACTCGCTATTATTGTGGTAGGATTTTTGGTTTCTAAGCAGTTTTAATTTAATTGATTGGGAAATATATATTTTACATCGAAATGATGAATAATTTTATGTAAAGCTGGCCCGTGTAAACCTTTTCAAAATACATTTTATACAGCAACGGAATATTTATTTATTAATGATTTAACCGATTTGTGTGTGATCATTAGGTGAATTCGCTTATCTTCTGCACGGTAAGACACGGTTCGTGAAATTATTCTCAGACGATTTTACCTCCGGTAGAATTACATGCGTTCGTCAAAAGGTTTTTTCTGTTTGTGATTTGGTGTCTTATGATTGGCTGAAATTCATTTTAGAACACTTTCTATGACTGGGGTGTATTAGTTTGCAGAATCTGATTCGTTATTGACGATCAAACGTGAAAACTTATATTTTCATGAATATGCGAGATATGCTCTTAAACTCCGTTAAACATAGTTTTTATTTGCCGGAAGAATGTTATAAGTACCATCATACCTAAACTCGCGGAAATCTAAATTTAAGTAACATATTTGCAAGTTTACCTAAATCATCGAATTTGGAATACAGTAGATAAAAGAATTTGCTAATCTCACGGCATGACTGCTAATTTTCGGCGTTGACTGCGGAGAAATATGAATTCCCAGGTGAATATCATGAGCCGTCAGGATTAAAGCAAATTTGGGAAACATTTGCTTGATGTTTCCTAGGTGCAAAGGGCTACGTTTAAAATATGCTATTTGTTTTTTCAATTGTGTCTACTCGTGCGCCGAATGTAATACGATTGGGTTGAAGGTTATAAAACTTAAACCTTGCACGTATTTATTTCAGCATCGTAGCCCATCTAGGACATCAATTAGAATTATTTATATCAGGTCATTGTTATTTTGGTTTCTAATTGTAACTATTAACGAGTACGACTTATACTTGGTTTATTAAGGATTGAGCGCCAAGAATATAAATTCCCCAGTCGTAGCCGTTAATTGAAAGTTTAAGATGAAGAGAATGCCTTATTGTACAACAATTATTTAAAATGTAGGCTTTGAAGACATTATATATCTTAGCTAGTTAGCACAATATGACACACCAACAAGCGTTTAAAGGTACGGAAAACAGAATACGTATTTTGGATTCAATCAGCCTTCATCAGTGGTAATTCATAAGAGTATACGGTCTAGATTTTAATAATCTATTATGTGCTTCCCAACATTTTTTAGTAGCGGCACCCGTTCAAAGATAATCAATTTTACGGCATTTCCACATCGAGGCTAGGTTTTATATTTATACGTACGGATATCAGAATGTTTGGACGTATTAATTTGTTGGTAATGGATTATAACGAACATATTTGAGGATGGATTAATACTCCGATGACCTATCAACATAGATTTTCTTAACGTTTATCGCAGCACCCCTAATAATCAGCCATGTCACCACAGTGTCGCGACATCCAAATTGAGGACCATCTTCTAGAGTCTTCTATTGGTGAATCATCACTGATCACGGCTGCTTTGTAGCCGCAATCGCATCTGGATTTCCTAATCCTTTTAGTGGCTATTTTAGAGACATTGTGACTATTTGTCATAACTATAGTTATAGTTCAACAAATCTCTATTGAATCTACCTTACCTGTGAAATCGACAATGAAATACCTAATCGTTAATAAATGCTAGAGCTAAGATATATATATGAATATCCCATAAGCACGTTGGAACGAATTCTTTTTGGAGGAAATTTCACAACCGAAAAAATTCCCAGAGATCCGGAGCTTTTGGTTCGGAGGTGGTTACAGATGCGCTTTAAACGTAGGTACAATCGGTGCAACTCACCTACGGGCCCCTCATATTGCGGGCCCCTAAGTAATTCACGGATGGCGCGACCTGAGTGTTGATTCTTGCCCAGAAGCTTGCCTTCGTGATCGCAAGCATCGGAATCGTTGTCAATAAATAATTCTCGATTTGAGCATTCGGCATTTTGTCAAATTAAATTAAATAGGTAAATAAAAATATAGAAATTTAAAAAAAGAAAATTCGAATTGTGTAACAGCTGGTCAGTACAAGTACCCCTCCCCAAATTGCACCGAATAATGCCCCTTTGTGGTTGGCGAGGTATCCGCCGCCACATCGTTACATTTTCTTCCATACTTTCCTTTAAAGGCGTGGGTACGGTAGATAGCAGTGGCGCGCACAGGATTCTCTCAAAGGGAGAGGGGGTCCGAAATATTTGGCAAGCGCAAAAGTTGTAAGCAAGTTATATCGATATCTACATGTCGCGTATTGCATTATTAATTAGGTATATTTATGTTTAAAAAAAACGAAGGGGCAAACCGTCTCTTATTCCTCTCTGACGGCGCCTATGAACTCAAATTTAAAATAACTATGTATGTTTGGAAAAAATCACAATTCTTCCAAGGATGAACCCCCCCTCCTGTGAGAGAATCACTGGTAGAGAGGGGGAATGAATGAATATATATATGAACGGTTATTTTTAAATGTAAATATGCCTGTCAGCCCACAAAAATTATGCTTAACCCGATGTCACGTGCGAAAAAAGTATTTTTGGGATATATATACTTAAAAATTAGTGTTTTTTACGAGTTCAATAAATTTTACGTTCCAGTATTTAATATCGTTGTAGATGGCAGCATTTCTGTCTAATTACAGTGCCAACATGCCGTAAACATATCTTAGGTTCTATTCGCATTTTTTACGGCTAATGCGTCAAACGCATCGTCAGTGACGGATGGTTGTATTCTCCTCCCCTTAATATCTCCCTCGCAGTAAGTAATCCTCACGAATCTCATCTTCATGCAAACTCGCTCGGCTCAGGACCATTATTTGAGTGAAATGTAGGGCAGAAACAATAAATATATACGGGCGGGGGTGTTTTCAAGGATCTCCCCGAGAGGAGTGATCTACTTCTTCGATACTACGAGATATTTTCGTTGCTTTACGAGGTGGGCGTGAGCTGACGTAACCCTTCGGCCACTATGACGTAGCATTTAAAATGTCGAGTTATTTTACCACTTTGTTTTGTACGTGATTTTGGCAGCCTCTGACCGGCGAAAAGGATTATCAGCATACAATTTCGCAAAATTATTTCTATTCAGACGTTCTGTTGTATGAATAGACCCGAAAGTGTTTGTTTTTGAAGATGATATGAAAGAGCATCTTATGCCATTAGAGTGTGTTTGCCGATGTATATGTCATACCTTATGTTTGAACATATTATGTAATCGGTAAGTGATATAACCGTATATTTCGACTGATGTTTTATGAACATTTTGTTCCCAACTAAATTCTTCTATAAAAGTAGAAAATAAATCGTGTAACTGACAAACGTATACTGCTATATAAATTGACACTTTTCTTCATAAAAACCAACAACCTTAGGAATAATATATTTAGATAAATAGGAAAAAATCAGCAGTAACTTCTGCTGAAAAAGCGGACTATCGAATTATCAAATTGTAATAATATTTATTTTAGTTTTATGCACATTCCATGATTTAAGTTATTCGATATAAACTACTCGAGTAAGTTAGAAAAGTCTCCGAAATCGGTGGAGAGGAATCGAGGTGTCGATTACCGATTATGGTTAAATTGCGAAATTAGACTATCTGCAATTTGGAACAAATTTTTGGAATCGTTATAAAAATCGATAAAAATTTGGTCAGAAATAATTCGTCAAATTCAGTACAGCTGAATGAATCAATACGATCGATAACTTTACTTAAGCAACTTTATTCATCCATATCCTAAGTTAACACTAAATTCTACTATGGGTTTAATACACATGTTCACCTGTTTTTTGAATGCAATTATCTCCATTTTATAATTATAGTTGGGACTGGCGTAAATTAAAACAAATTCTTCTCTGTACATGTTAATTCATTAATGATGAGTTTTATATTGATTTGAATTGGTTGTCGATTTTCACAGCATTCACATTCTACGTGATTAGAGTTCGAAACGAGTTTTTTTAGCAAAATGATTCAGGCATACGAATAACGCATCGTTAAGAATACATTCTTCCTTGATTTACACGGTAGTTACGTTCCTGAAAAATGCTGTGTATATTAAAACCGTGTAAAAAAATACGTAAGACTTATTGGTAAAACGGGGTTAGCTTCTAGGTCAGGGGTGGACAAACTTTTCTGCATGGCGGGCCGCATCGGTGTTTGCGAATTCTTCAGCAGGCCACATTGAAAGATGCCAGTGCTTAGGCGGGCCAGATTAGAGTTTAAATCGAAAATTGCTTAGATTCTTAGGCATCATACATAAGCGAAAAACAAGCACAAACAAGGATTGTAGGGCTAAATTTTCAAAACTAAAGGTTTTATTGTCATAAGTTTACCAAAAGTAATATAAAATTGTGTTAAATTTTACAGATTGCTTTTTCACCAAAGCTTCGCGGGCCACGTTAAATGCTCTCGAGGGCCACGGTTTGCCCACCCCTGTTCTAGGTTCATAAAATTGCACAATAAAATCACTCATAATCCTTAGAAAATAATATTCATTTATAAAACTTCAAATAGAATTAAACTAAACTACAAGTGAACATTAAATTCCGACATAAGCCTGCTTAATGTTGATCTAAGCTTTCCTATTCTCAATATGCAAAATTTTAGTAATTACAATATTTTTTTACAAATCTAGAAATTTTTAAAAAATATTTAAAGCCAAACAAATATCTGTATCACATTAAACTATAATAACTTATAATTTACCTTTAATGATTAAAATCAGGGGAGGTGCTCCATCGTGTAAGAGTGAATCTGTTCCGTCCAAATCAAATAAAGGTCGCAATTAGCTGACCGTGTAAGAGTAAAGCCGTGTACAAATATACCGTGTAAATCGATGGAAGACTGTACAGTAAAATCGTTTTTATTACTTTATCGTAAGGCTTTTCTAATTATAGGAATGGAAATTCGTCTTATCTCGCAACAAGCGGTATACATCTGTTTCGTTGTAAAGATCGCTTCGATCGCTCGTACACGCTTAAACACGATATGATGATTGGCTTTAACTTAAGGAATACATCATCAATCATCCCGAAATGAGATCAGTTGAGCCAGGTAATTGCCTGTCCATGCGTGCATATCAAAGAATTTCCGATAGTGTTTCTTAGTTTGCGTTTTACGTCCCGTAGGTGTCAGCTTACAATTAGATGTGATCGATGGGGCAGTGGAACGATGGTAACAATGCGCTTATGGTTTCCACTGACGCAAAAGAACTAAAAGAGATGAAAGTTAGGTTCGCGATATATTTTACGTAGATAGTATAATCGCCGTAAACGTTTTCTGTTTTAGAAAATATTGTTTTTGTTCGTCATTGCTTTATCGCCGAATAAGTCGGATTGATTATTTTATATATTACGAAAATGGAAGCCTGTTGGTTTTGCTTAAAAACGAGTGTTTTACCGGAAAAATAAAATACCCTTGAGGCGCAATCACCATCATGGGTCAACCACTCGAAAGTATAAATTTGTTGCAGTTTACTTAGCGTTTATTCTTTATCGTTATACGAAGCGTCACTTCTGGCTCAGTTATCCATAAGGAATTCTTTTCATTCTCGGGAAAATGTAGTGGGAATGAATTATTATTATCAATGACCTAACATTTGTAGTTCTCCGATAACTTGCATTCCAAAAGGATATTTAGAGCCAAAAACGTTATCATCATATGAGGATACTAATTGTAAGATCTAATGACTCACGGGGCAAATGTATTTATCTGGGACACGCTACGGGTGGCAGCCCGTGCGACTAAACAATGCGGGCCAATTATCTTCACTGTTGTCAGATGCATCGCTCGACCGCACTCGGTGATCCGGTTTCCGCGACCAAACATACGGAACCATAAAAATACAGTAAGCACGCGACATCGACATAAAGGTTGGTTTTTAGGTATGTCATTTCTTGCGAGACCTGTTTTATCATGAAAGTACACTGTTAATGTAGTTGGTTAAGGCGCACCGTTGTACCACGCGAGGACACGCCGGAAGAATTCCCTTGATTCACCTCTAATGTGATTGCTGTTTTTCTGTATACACCAGCCCCTCAACATCCGCGAGTTCGGCATTCGCGAGTTCAGGTATTCGCGAGCTAGCTATAAAATTTCATTATTTCAAAAAGGCAACCGTTCTCATGTTATAAAATTAAAATTAGACAGTCAACAATCCCATAAGCTGTGTGACTATCCAAAATATTACTAATCTTGCGATAAAAGCGCTTAGAATTGTTGTAATCAATAAGGTATTAATTGATGCAAGTAGGATCTAAGTAGTTGGTGTTAAGCTTATAAATACTTGAGGACAGTAGATATTAACCTTTCAAAAATGCAACTCATAACGTCCTACCTACAATCTATACATATCTATAAAGTAAGGTGTCGTATGTATGTATGTTCTGCTAAGGCTCAGAAACTACAACACGCAGAAAAAAGAGGAAGGTGTCATATTAACATTTATCATGTGTACGGTGGTGTAGTAAGGTTTTTAAACCGATTCGGTTTACTATTTAATTATAATAAAATATTTTCGTTTATATGGGATTTACATTTAAAATTTTTTCGTAAATTTCTCGAATTTTTAACTCCTTACATATATATCGCAGACATATGCTCTGGCAGACTTTTTTGTGGTAAATTATCTCCTCTTTTGGAATAATTTTTTAAAAGAGGGGCTTACAGATCAAATAAGACGAATTGAAGGGAAAATCTTATTTTTCATTATTGCTCAGCATTTGGATATACTTAGCAACCGATGTAAACAAATTACGTTTGAACTATAAACATATCTTAAACGTAGAAATAGTTGATGAAATACTCATTTAATATCTTCTGATTTTATTGTATGTTTTTCTTTCATTATCTATGGTCTTCTATACACAGGTTAATTCTGCGAATAAACATTAGTGAACTGTTTCTTTTTCTGTAATCGTGTCATTCGCATTATAGGTATGTTTGGATATAAGTTAAATTGTTTTTATATGCCTTCTGTCTTATTTTATTTCATATTTTGTTTAAGTGAAAATTACTGAAGATTACTACGTTAAAGTTTTTGTGTTTTGTTTTATCAGTTTATCAATAAAAACGGAATTGAGTATTTCATGCTAACGCTTAAGTTTTTTCCTATGCTCATCCATTTTGCGTTTCAATAATAATTAGATACTTTTTTGTAATATATAATATCGTTTTGAATTAAAAGAGTTTTATCAATTGAAAATAAGGTTCACTCTTGAATAATTGTTTTTTTAATACGAGAACTAAATTAGATTAACATTTTGAACACGTAACGCAGTGAATTTCGAAAGATTTTATTTGAATAATACTTTTGTTGAACTTTATTATGTCTTCTGAACTAAAATTAAGAATTCGTGTCTGCGGTTCCATGGGTAAAATGTAAACACTACCGATACACTCACGTAATTAATTACCTTACAAAAGTAAAACATTTTACTACATTATTTAACATCGATTCGTTCGAATATCCCAATCTATTCAATTAATTACGATGGAAAACACAATTAAGATCAATAATTTTATATCTATTTAGAGTAATAATAGGTATTCTTATTTAGTTTCTCCTGTTATTATGTTGACATACAAACTCATATTCCGCGTAATCAATATTTACTCATCACTACGACACGCTATTTTGTGATTGTTGGTTGTTCATTTAGCAACTGAATAGAAGGCGTCAGTCGCCATCATCAGATACATTGAGCTTTAGGAGATTATTCGTTGGTTGGTTTTGGTTAGTTTGTTGTTTTAATTTGCTTTCTTTTCGTGTCCATTTTTTGTGTTCTTTGTTTGTTTTCGTTCTTAGTTGTTCATTTTGTATTCTACGTTTATATTCTTTGGTTGTGCTCTTGATTTTTGTTCCTTGATTACCTATTTGTCGGTTTACACCTTTTATGCCGGCTATTGGTTAGAGTTTAATTAATTTCTTTTTTCTTGGTGGTTTTTACATTGAACTTATATTCTTTGGTTGTACTCTTAATTTATGTTCCACGATTATTTATTTGTCGGTTTACACCCTTTTCTACCGGGTATTGGTTAGCGTTTAATTCACGTCTTTTTTCATTCTGTTACATAGTATGCACTATGTAGTTTTAGTATTGGTTCGTTTCGTGTTCTTTCCACTTTATTTCAAGACTCCTAATGTAGTTTACAGAAAGGAGAGGAGAAGTTTTAGTATGTATCATTTTCTCAAGCTGTCTAAGCGGGAAAAAGTATAACTATTTGCAGTCCGAAATGCACCCAAGCCGCGTACGAAAAGCTAGTAAACTATAATTCCGAAAATTGGAATCATTCTGTTACATAGTATGCACTATGTATGTACAAAGTTACAAAACCGCGCCACGGAGTCGAACGCTACACCACTACCATTCCCCACCTTCCGGGCATTTTCATTCTTGTCTGCATTTCGCTCAGATTGTGTCACTGTTACATACTTTTCATCAGCTTTTGCTCTTTGATTTACTTATTACTGTAATTTTTAATTTAATAATTACGATTTTTCAAAAAGAAAATCATCTGTTGAAAGTGAATCAAGTATACAGAGATCAAAGAATATGTACTATATAATACGTACTACGTATTACTACGTTTTCATTTTGTTTTAACTGTTTTCTAGTTTTTTCGTTGTTTATTTTTAGCCTATGAACTTTAATTTTAGGTTTAGTGTTGAGCACAAAGCAGTGTGAATGTTGAATATTAAGTTTGGGTAGTATAATCAGAGCAAAATTCTTATTCGCGAATTTCAACATTCGCGAGGATATTGGGAACGTAACCCTCGCGAATGTTGAGGGGCTGGTGTATCTTGTTTTAGAGCAGTAGTTCTCAACGTTTTTACTTTCTCATATACAAAGTACACATATTGAGAAAGTATTGTAATCGCGAAAAAATTCGATCTCGGAATTTTGATGGAAATATACGTTTTAGGTGTACCTGAGTCCGAAAAAGTGGTTTTCGAAATGCCGTCTGTCTGTGGGAGTCTGTTCGCGGCTTTAGAGCCTAAACGGTAGAGGGAAAATGAATGAAATCTCGTACTTATTGTTAGACATTTTATCATACAGAATAGAAGTTATGAAGAAATGGTTGACAATGCTCAATAATTAAGGGATGTTTATTCTACGCATTTTTAACAACAATTTGATTTTCTCAAAAACGGCTCTAACGATTTTGATCAAATTTCGTACAGTTACTTGAGTTTACGTCTGAAATAATACTACATTTTTCTCAAAGAATAAATATATGGCAAGCTTATTCTTGGGCAACTTTAATAACAATTGGATTTTTGAAAAAACGGCTCATTTCATCAAATTTCATATAGTTATTTCAGTTGATGCTTATAATGTTTCTACATAGTTCATATTTTTCAAAAGATAACTAAACAACGCATTAGTATATGAGAAAGTTCGTACAATGCATGTTGTACCGATTTTTTTCTAGTGTTCAGAATTCTTGGGGGGGGGGGGGGTGGTAATTACTCCCTTCCCCCTCTCCCTGTATCCACCCTTGTACTGTGAGTTTATCAAATACTCGCGTCACCCCACAATAATCCTTGAGTCACCCCGATTGAGAACCAATGTGTTAGAGGTTTGCGAAATATTTCAAGAGGTTCGACAAAAAATCTAACTTATGTATGCAATTCACTTTTAAAAGGATGTGCTGGAGCATGAAATTTCACTTGATGGAATATTGGCGAGATAGACCGGCTCTCCGGCTTCTTTGGCTGACGAATAATTGTAAAACAATTCGTTTCGCATATATCAATTGCTATTTTGCAATTATAAAATGAACAGCGTATTTTTTGCTCAAAATAACTAACAATAAGAATATTTTTATGTTTTTTAGTCATAAAAATCTATAAAAGCTATACATTTATGAAGATTCATTCTATCAGCAGTTCTGCTATCGTTGTATATTTTGTCTCCTTATATTCGTAATAAAACCGAAATCGAAAGAAGACTTGAAAAATAATTTATTCGTAATAAATTTCTATATAAAAAATAATGAGATGAAAGCCGCATTATATTTAACTTGTATTATTTTTTTAATTCAGCTAAATCGGAAATTGGGCGCATGATGGGTTATCCTCTTTCAATGAAGCGCGTTGTGCCGTGTTGTAAGATTTGCAAATTTTGTCCGTAATTATTAAAGTTAATGAATAGTAAATAATTTACAATGCATTATAATAATTTAAGTACGTCAAATCACGAGCGAAATGTTCTTGGATCATTTGCCCGTTTTATTTTATAAACGCGCCTGCTTTCCCTTTCTCTGCCTGCCTGACAATCTGTGCATTCAATTTAATTAAAATAACAAGTAAACTATAAGAGATATAATACTGAAATTTGCAGGATATATGTGATCTTTGATACCATTTATTACACTGCCAAAGAATTTTTTCGAAAAATTTCAAATTAAGATTCTGAGCGTATGGCTATAGATAGAAAGTTAAAATCTTTCACATTTCATGTGACCTTTAATGCTATCTATTACGCCACATAACAAAAGTTCTTTTTGGAAAATCGTTGAGCGCCAGAGGGTACCTTCAAGTTTTTTTAGATTAAGATCCTGAGCAAATGGTATTAGATTGTTCGATATTTTAAAAAATTAACTACCGAATAAATTACTTTCATATAATTACGTTACTAAATTTATGCAGAATTTTAAGTTTACAAATCTAAATAAACCTCAGCAAATAAAACGCGGTTTTTTATATTGCGTCGGCAAATGAAGCTTCCATTTTTTAAAGAAGGGTTTCGATACAAACAATACATTAAGCAAGAGTTTCGCGATGGGAAATACTTGAGGATGGACTGGTATGGAAAGTGTAGCCAAGCAACAGTTACTAATCCTCTTTCAACGTCTCGACGCATTCGACAAAAGCTTTCCAGAATGGCACTCACGGCTGAGTTTGGTGTAAGTAGGTTTGACGTATCATTGGGCAATTGATTTACGTCCTTGGATACTCTTCAGTATGCATTTTGGTTTTACTCCTAAATTTTTCGAGAATTCGAAGTAGTCACCTGCCTCGCAGGGTTTTCGACAGGCGATAAATTTTCGTGCAAATCTTTGGAGACGAGTAGTTCTGCTGTGGTGAGTCTGTTAAGTGATCAATTCCAGTTGTTTTCGGCGTTCTTATCGTTATCACAAATGTTGTTAGTATGTGCATGTTAGGGATTCGTCCAGCATTAAAAATAACCTTGATCGTCCAATGGGTGCATACTGAAGGTTCTGTTCGTGGTTCGCCGAGCGTGTACGAATGTATCGTGTATGTTTTGTAGTCAAAACATTTTCGGCCTCGGTACGCTCTTCGAATGCTCTTAATGCAGGGGTGACCAAACCTTTCGCTAAAAGGACCACGTGGAACTTTATATATCACTCTGCGGGTCATATTCGTTATTTTAAAAAGATAGTTATAAGTACTTTTTGATTGAGTAATGATATCATAAGCCTATATTGAAAGAATATCACACCGATTTGCTATATCAAAAATATAGCACATCCGCTTACTCGAAAAATATCGTTTATATTTCATAAACGATATCGAATGTCACCTCCTGCTGATAAATATTATACCAATATGCACGACTTGATGTGGTAAAATCACTGCGCGGGCCATAGTTTGTGGATCCCCCGTCTTATGGAGAACGTTCGTAAAATAACCCTGCTAATCATCTATAAATAAATATGTTTTGTTTCGAATAATAGTTGGCGCTCATTGGGTTGACCTAGGAGAATTTTTAGTGATAAAAGTTTCCTCAGTGCACTTCAGCTTGGGTTTCTTTTCTTTTTGTGGCAGGCATAACAGCTGGAACTATAAATTTGCACGATCGTTTCGCGAGCCTTTCTGGTGAAACGTAAAAACAAAGAACGACGGAGGAGCGCTCCTCAAATGATCTTTTTCGGAGGCGATAAACCGCGCGAATCGCTTCTTTGATTTTTTTCTCAGACGTCCCGGCGTCAATCAAAACCATTTCTTCCCGTATCGGGTGGCACCGTGGCAATTTCGGGCGACTTTCCATTTGTGTTATTTTCTCGTTTTTTTCCGCCGGACATCCACGCAGTGTAAATAAAGAAGTAAGTCTTAGCTTTTGGAAGAGTATATATTTTCATTCGAATCATCATTTGAGGATCCGATATTTAAAATATCTTTTTTTTCCACCTCATTGTGTTTATGAAATCGATACTCATGGGAAGGCGTCAGTGGACAAATTCTCAGGAAAGGTAGTAATTGCCGTGTTTTAATTTTAATGTTTTATTATACATTCTATACCTTCTATTTTTTTAGATAGCTAATCGTCTTTATTATCAAGAGATTGACACTAGAGAGTCTCATTTTCCATAAACATTTCTTTTAAGGCGACGCGTTCAAAAACTTTCTTTCGCAACAATGGCATTAAGAGATGTATTGCATTTGTTATCTTCTGAATTCTGTTTTTAGCGAAATTGTCTCAAGATTGAAATCTATGCTGAAATTCTCGCCATCGTTACAACGCGCCCGTTATTTCTAATGAGACTTGCCCAATTAGGACACAGGGAATTTAAACACCCCCCCCCCCTCCCCCACAGTTACTTCGAACTGAAATCTGCAGAACGTAAATACATTTTCTGCGTTTGCATTACGTGCCTTATGGTTGCAAAGGTATCTTATAAATAAATATACATCTTTAATACGACGCAAAGTATTTTATTATAGGAAAGTCCGTTTCGTTTACGTGCATTCTGATGGTATTCTATAGCGACTGCTTTCAGGCACCCGAGAAAAGAATTCAAGGCTAAACCAACATTAATCCCTTCGGATTTCTATATTCGTCGATTTCTCGTGATTTCCATACCTTTCGAACAAGTCGGAAATAACGTTGTCCAGTCGTTTATTTTGTCTACCGCCGTCAATGCGGTTGATCAGACATTTGCTATCTTTCTTTCGGCGGGACAAAAGGTATCGGTAGAAAGAGAGAGATCCTTGTCGGTCGAGTTCAGCCTTTCGCGTCCGGAACAAAAATGAAAAAAATAATGGAGTCGAAGCTCAAAAAGGCGTGCTGTTTCATTAGGGACGGTGTTGGTAAACCTCGGAGCGTAACGGCTAGGGCCGGGACGCTGGACCGCGACTCCGCCGGGTGCAGTTTGCGTGCTCGGATGTCGGACGTTCGTAAAAATGTTCCCTCACGCTCAAATCTTTCCGTCCGGACTTATTGGACGGTCCGTTTCGCTCGGCCGGTGGAGCGATTCTGATGAGTCGACGAGATCTTTTTATTTCTGCGTGTGCGGGCGAGAGGCGGAGAATCGAGATTTTTTAATTCTTTCCGTATTGCCGAGAATTAAAAAAATAATTTGATTCAATTTTTAATTTAAGACCTCAGGTTTCGAAGAAGTAGTACCCCTCAACTTTTGTTTTTTAATTTCGAAAGATTCGTCCGTATTTATACTCTTATCGAATGGGTAAAAACAGTCGTTTTTGTCTTTTATAACAAGTTAGGAAAGTGTACATCGTATCACAAATGGGCGCGTTTCGTGAAGTATTTGAAAGAAATTATAGTATACGTAAGAGTACGTAAGGGAAATAGCGTATTAAAGTTCTTTTCTTCATCATAAAAAATCCATTTTCTTCATATTTAAAAATATTGCATGCACACGTAAGTAAATTAAATGTATTTTTGTGAGATTGTTTATTTTAGAAACAGTGTTGAAGTAACCATGCAAGAAATTTTCCAAGTTTAACTCGAATTAAGGCAGTCTTGTTTGATTTTCTTGATAACGGCTACCCTCAAGATAAAAGTGTATAGGAAAATAAATATTCTAATTTACTCGTTCTGCAAGTTTTATTTGAAAACGATTTTGATATGACTAACACGATATATGACGGTAAGTTGCCTTACGTGATTCATTAATGTGATTTTCTTATAACCTTTGACTGTAAGTCCTCAATATCAAATTTCATGAAAGATCCATTCGGTAGAAGCCAAGAACGAACATACATACGGACGGACAGACCGATGCTAATATGCGCTCATGCTGGAAGCGAAACGCGCCTAAAAAGTTCTAAATTTTACGTTTTGATGTTTTTATTGAGATTTATCACAGCAATTTCCTTTCTCGTGTTATTCCAATCACACGAAATGCTTTTCCCATACTTTCAGGAAGGCAAATTTGGCCGATAACGGGAAGGTCGAAACGTGTTTCGTGAATCAGATTTAGTGTGGCCGTACGATAGGTGTTTATGACGAAAGTAGGGATAATGGGACATTTTATGGTCTGGTCTGGCTTATCACTTTAGTCCGTAAGTCTGTTAATGGCGTACTTCGGTCTTGTTGCGTGGTGAACTTTTTTAGGTTTTTAATTATTTGTGCTTGGTTTCCTCCGTTATTGGTCATCGTATCTAAGTGTTTTATCTTAATTAGTGTACAAAATTAGTTCTCGCGCTTGGAGAAATTTCTTTCAAAAATTAAAGCCAAAGAGCTTGTGAAGTTCAAAATTTAATGAGCTCGCTGTACTCTGTAAAATGTAAGGTAATAGAAATACCTATACCTATGCAATGGAAACCGCTCAAGTAAAAATTTCCGTCATCAGTTATGATTCTCCGATAATTTATTCTGAGATTGGTGAGTTGCCATCGGTGATAAAAACTTCGTTGAGCCATTTTCTAAAACTAGTGTCCCTGAGGACATTTCTAACGATTCGCGGGTGTATGTTAAACTGTTGTAAACATGAATTTATGATGTAATAAACAAAAAACAAGAAAATAGTCGTTTTACATTGTCAGGTAGACATTTTTATGTATGTACGCTGAATTTTATCTCGAATAAAAAAATGGAAGTGACAGTCTTCGGGGAAAAAATGATTGTTGATTTTTGGGACCTGCTGAGCCGTATCATTCGTTTATAACCCGATTAGTCACTCACTGTAGCAATGTTTATTTTTATCAGTTTTACTTTCTCATATACGAAGTATATTGAGAAATGATTGTAATCGCGAAAACATTGAATCTCGAGATTTTGATGGAAATATATGTTTTAGGTGTACCCGAGTCCGAAAAAGTGGTTTTCGCAATGCCGTCTGTCTGTCCGTCGGTCTGTTCGCGGCTCTAGAGCCTAAACGGTAAAGCGAAACAATGAAATCTCGTACGTAGGCATTTTATCATACAAAATAGAAGCTATGAAGAAATGGTTGACGTTGCACAATAATTAAGGGCAGTTTATTCTAGGCCGGGGTTCCCAAACTTTTGAAGTCAGGGAACCCTTATATTAAAATATTTTTTCTCGCGGAACCCTAACCAAGTGGTGGTAATCCTAATCGTAGTAAATTATGTTTAAAATCATTATAACGTTTATGTATATAGCTTATGTATCCTACATTTTACAGTTTACAAGTGGGACTCACGTTTCCTGCTGCAAATAAGAGAAGGAAGAGCGTATCGGGTCTCTTCCTCTGCCTGTCACGGAACCTCATTTAGCTTCTGCGGAACTCTTGGGTTCCGCGGAACACAGTTTGGGAAACCCTGTTCTAGACAATTTTAACAACAATTTGATTTTCTAAAAAACGGCTCCAACTGTTTTGATCAAATTTCGTACAGCTACTTGAGTTTACGTCTTCAATAATACTACATATTTAACGTTTCTCAATAAATGAATATAAGGCTAGTTTATTCTTGGGCAACTTTAATAACAATTGGATTTTCTAAAGACCGGCTCATACGGTTTTCATCAAATTTCGTATACTTATTTAAGTTGATGTTTCTATTGATCCTATATAGTTAATATTTTTCAAACGGTAATTAAACGCATTAGTACATGAGAAAGTTTGTACAATGTATATCGTACCGATTTTTTAAAACTCGTATTCGGTTCCGCCGACTCTCCTTGTTTGACTTTCTCGAGGGCACCCTTTCGTAGATCAGGTGGAAGCGACAATAAAATTTTATTTCACCCGTCCGTACGCCGCATTTTTACAAATCCGCGAAACGTTCATTTCCCGTCGGAACTGCGTCACGGAGCGCTTGTATGGCGAGTGCCGCGCCGTTTCGTCACCCGGTCAAAGAATTGAATCATTGTGTTCGAGTGGCCTCCGTATGGATGTTAGGAAACCGGAGAAAAACTAGGAGAGAAATGAGTGTCACCCGCGCCAGATTATTGTGATATAACCTTGCTTTCTCTCGATTCGCGTCGGATTAAAAACGGTTAAGGTATTACTTTGCATTGTTTTCTTTAAAAAAAATTGTCAGCGCGTTACCTTGTGGATGTTGGGATCAGATCGTGCTAAAAATGCTTCACTGCTCAGATGGTATGGATAATATCAGTTCTTTATCACAAATGCGGGATCGAATGTAACCATTGCGTTGACGTTTTCGCTGTTAAGTTCGTCTGATCAGTGGCATAACTAGGATCAGAAGGGCTCGAAGCAGACTATTATTAGAGGCCCCTCTCCCCTAACAACTAATCTATATGTTCAATCAAAACTGAAACCCATGGTAAAAACCTATCAAGTTGTGTTTATTAATCAATTGTCAGGAACATCATGAGAAGGTTATGATTTTAAAATTACTCTGCCCATCCAAAAATCATGATTAACTGGAAAGTTATTCAGAAATTAGGATAAAAAAGAAGAAATCGCTTTAAAAAAATATTAATTTTCTTCTATATTCGGAAAAATTCGAGGCCCCCCCCTCCCGGGACACCTCCCAGGCCCCTGGCATTTAGCCACCCTATTGTTATGCCACTGCGACTGACGTTTTTATCGGTCGGTCAAAAATATCGCCTTTAGTATTATTTCATTAATTCTGACTTATAATATGTAACACATATAATACAATGGTGAAACACCGCATTATATTCCGATGTTAGACATGCTGTAGGCTGAGAGAAGCTCCCATTGCTTTTCTGAGTAAAAAAAATGCGCACTCATTTCGCGACCGAATGATCTCATTCGACGTGACTGCTTGACTAACCCTTATGCCCTCACACTACGCTCGCGATTTCTCGCTTATCGTCGTACGACTTGGGCATATCAAAACGCCGCGATAAAGGCTCCCGCATAATACGAAAGGTAGCGAAAAAATAACAACAGCCGTTTCGCGGATGAAAAATGCCTCTCGTCATTTCAAAGTCACGATCTAGAAAACCCACGTGCGTGAAAATAAAAAAGCCCATTTAAGAGAGCCTGTATTAATTTCTCGCTCTCTCAAAACTGTCCGCTGCAACATTTGATTACGAGAGGCCTCCCAGATACACGCGCATTCGTGATTCTGCGGTCGTATACATTTCCATTTCCCCCTTCTCCCTTCCTCCTCCTCCTCCTCCCTCCCCCCCCCCCCATCGAGTCGCGGGTCTCTCGGTAATGTCGTCCAAAGCGACTTCTTCTTCCCAGCAAGAGGAGTGTTCAAAACCTCTTCTTCCACGAGAGAGAGAACTGAACACGAGAGTGGCTAGGAACTCCCTGAATAATTCACGACTCCTACTCTCCTACCAACCCTCTCACTCCACCCCAAAAACCTCCACCCCCTCCCTTCGGAATTTCCGAAAGCCTTCCTCGTTCTTCTCATCCCGTAGGTGCAGCTGGCTCTCGTGGTAGGAGAGAGTGAGAGAGAGGATGGGAGGGGGGGAGAGGTTGAGGGCGAGGGAGGAAGAAGAATGGAGGTATAGAGATGGAGGGAGGAAGCGGAGAGGTCGGAAGAGAGAGAGTGAGAGAAAGAGAGAGAGAGCGAGAGCGCGTAGGAGAGGGATGGACGACGGAAGAAGGGAGGGAGGAAATAGAGAGCTTGAGGACGAGGGAGGATTGAGGTATAGAGAGGGAGGAAGCGGACAGGTCGGAAGAGAGAAGGCGGAGGAGAGGGATGATGGAAGGAGAGAGAGAGAGAGGGAAAGGTTGAGGGGGAGGGAGGATGGAGGTATAGAGAGGGATAGAGGAATCAAAAGAGGTCGGCAGAGAGAAAGCGGAGGAGTGGGTGGGAGAGGTTGGAAACGATTGAGGAAGTGTAAATAGAGGGAGAATGGAAGCAAAATAGAGACACGGAGAGAAATGGATGATTGAGGGAGGGACGGGGGAGATAAATGGAAATGGCAGGGAGAGGTAAGGAGGAGAATGGAGAGAAAATGAGGATAAGAAGATAGATGAAATGGGAGAAGCGAAAGAGAGGGATGGGTGATGGAAGGAGGGAAGAGGAGTGAGAAAGGAAGAGAAGGGGGGGAGGTCGGTAATGAGGAAATACGTTGGATGGGAATATAGAGGTATTGGGAGGGAGAAAGCAAAATAGAGAGACGGACGATAAAAGAAGGGTGAAGGAGAGGAATGTGGGAGAGAGATTGAGAGGAGAGAGGAAGCGAAGGAGAGGAACGATGCCAAAGGGAGGCAGAAGAGGAGGGAGAAAAGTGAGGGGGAGAGGGGAATGCATAGCAATGGAAGTGGTCCACAGAGCAGCGAGCTGAGGGCGCGGTGGACCGGGCGAAGGAGGAAGAAGTGGGGGAGGGGGTGGGATTGGAAGACAAAAGCCAAAAACCATTCGCCTAGTTCCGGGCAGTTAAAACGGATTGGTACGCGAGGAATTCGCGGGCAAGAAGACCGTTCACGTGTATCCAACCCCCTCTACATGTCCTCCCTCGCCCCCTCCCTCCCCCCCCTCCCTAGCAGCACCGTGGGACGGCCGAGACGCTCTCGCGGATGGGGAGCTCGTTTGTGTGCACTTCCTTTAGTACCTCTCCTTCCTCCCCTCTTCTCCCTTCCCGATAACTTCCTCCTCCGCCTCGAAATACGCCGGTAAGTGGGCGTGGCCGCGTCTTGAGCATGGGCCTGGGAGTGGGGGGGGGAAGGAGGAAGGGATTTGGAACGCGCGCTATGGTGTTGTGCGCTCGATTGTTTGAGATTGAGTGGGTCGAGGGACGCTGAGAACGCTTTTATGCGCTGGTGAGAGAAAGGGAGGAAGGGAGAGAAGGTTGGACTGGCATTCATCTCCGAAGGAGAGGAAGAGAGATGGGGGAGAAAAAGTTCTTCGAGAAACATAGCCCATCTGTCAATCTACGTCATCTTTTTAGCCGGGACCAAC
The DNA here is from genome assembly GCA_036926305.1 of Uropetala carovei. NCBI lineage: Eukaryota > Metazoa > Arthropoda > Insecta > Odonata > Petaluridae > Uropetala > Uropetala carovei. The sequence continues at coordinate 1,377,390 of JAXCHB010000298.1, forward strand.
CCCTATTTTGCTCCACGCGCTGATTTGCGGGCGACCTCCGTGTTTTAATGTTTTCCCGAGTCGGTGGTGGGGCGTGTGTGATGGGGGAGGGTAAATGTTGGGATTAAAAAAAAATGGTTTCATCGTTGTTTGATCGGTGTTGGATGATGCTGGCGGAATTCCGGAGTCTGCCAGACACGGATTATTTTAGAGGGGGAAATGTCATTTTTTACTAAATGAAGAGGATTTTTTCCCTGGTTTTCATTAAAAGGAAGTCGAGAATACATAAATAAATAAATACGTTCTTGTCGCGTGTGGAATGCTTCCTTGAGCGATTGTAGGAGTTAAAGGCAGTGAAATTCTTTTGCGTTATTGATTGTTGACAGATGTAAATGACCAAGGTAAATAGGCGAGTAGTTAAAAATGTTAACGAGATACGGACGTATTTTGTCGGAGATATACCGACCCGGGATAATTTTTTTTCTTTTAAGATACGCGAGTAGCTGAAAAGATTCTACGAAATACGGAAGTATTGTCTCAGTAGATATATCACCCCGAGACTTATTTTTTTCCTTCATGATACGCTCTGGGAGAAACCGCTACAGTTTACCTACATTCCTTATCTCCGTTCATTGCCTCAATCGAGTCTCTTGTGGCTCCCTTAAGAGCGACAAATAACTTGCCTATTGTCAGAAATCATGTCGAGATTCCTCGATCTGTCGAATACATTGACGTAGGCATGTTAAAATGACGACCCGCGGTCCGCGTGCGGCCCTTTGTAAATCCTTTCTACCTCCCGGATACTAATTTATTTAATCATTCGAGACTTTTTATATACTTCATTTTTCTGAAAAGAACAAGATTTTTTCTTATTAAGTTTTAATGTAAAGCATTCTCAAAATTATAGTTTATAATAACAAAACAAGCAGCCATTCGTGAATATAATTTGTATTTGGTCCAACTGCGGCATTCGGTAAACAACTATAATGCTAATGTGGCCATTGGCGTAGGGACTATGGATCCGATGGATCGGTCGATCCAGGGCCCGGAGCTCGAGGGGACCCGAAGGCCCGTGGTCGACATATACAAAATTTTATCCTATGTGTCATTTTAAACCACAAGAGCTGCTAAATACAGTGAAAAGAATCCGAGATCATGAAACTTATTTTATTAAAATTTTCCCTTTAAAAAATAAAATAACTAAAAAATATATATTGGAGGAAAGGGGAGGCCCGTAAAGAATTCTCGAACCAGGGCCCGGATTCACCTTGCTACGCCACTGTATGTGGCCATTCTATAAGGTCTTCCACGTTGATGAGTTTGACATCGCTGCATTAATGGCTTACATTCTTGCTTTCCGTCGATAGCTCATTATCGTTACACTTCAAGTTATGGTGCAAATGTAAATTTTCGATTTTATTTTCCGCGTAGTAAAATCAGTCACCAACTTCCTCGACGTATTTTGGAGATGACTCGCCACATCGGCCTATAATTTTCAAAAGATCGCATGGTATTTTTCTTCTTATAGTTTAAAACGTATCGCTCTATTAGTTAATTTATATATTACGAATAACTTTTGCATGGCCTCAATAGTTGTAATTCAGCCCTCGCGTTTATGAACTTATATGTAATTGTAATTTTTAAAGTCGCACATTAGGTGGAAATTTGCATATTCAGCATTCTTGAAAGAGATTATTTGGTAAGAACCCAATTTCTCCCATTTAATTTATGGAGAAAAATGCGTAAACGCAATGGGCGTAGTAAATTTCCGAATTTTTTGCCCTGAAGAGGTAAAAACATACTACGAGGGTGAGTCAATAAATAAGGTGAATTTACATTTTTCACAGACATATGTACCCATTATTTTCCTCTGATGGAATCAGAAAGCTTATCAGTCGCTGGACTAAATGTGTCGAGAGAGGAGGTGATTACATTGAAAAATAGTGTATGTGCATGTTTTTGGAATAAACTGCGTTGATGCTATACTTAAATTCACCTTATTTATTGAATCGCCCTCGTATATTCGCGTAGGCAAAATTAGCCCTGGTACTTATTTAAGATGGCGATTTTTTTATAAGCCTTCCTAACCGAGTCTTTAGAATCTTATTATTACTTGCCCCCTCTGTCATCACCTTGGTAATCCATCTTTTCATCCCCCGAGCCGCCTTAAATCTGACCTCGAACGAAACGAGCTAGTAGACGAACTAATAAAAGGACGGATTCGCCCCGTTTGGCAACACCCTAACCGCCTGCTTTGTTAACTATCGGATTTTGGCCGACATAACGACAGCGTACGGAGTGACACGTTAATGCGGACACCTCTCAGCGAAAGAGGCCGCGAAAAATATATAATCCCTACCTGGCTTTCTTCCTTCCCCTCCTTTGATTCCATTCCCACCCGGGAGAGAGGTCACTAGTAAAGTTCACTCCTCCGGGTCACGGGTCGGCATATATCACTCTCCCAGTCTCTTTCTCCTCCATTAAGCGTATTTTTGGGATAGATTCTTTATTACATCTCTCCTTAAGGATTAAAATGTAAGAAGGCACCAGGGGCGGTCCTAAGAATTTTGTCGCCCCGGGCGAGATAGCACTCCAGCGCCCTCCACCGTAAATATTTGTTGAGATGCTTACAAAATACATGCTAATTTTATTCATCTCTCTGTTAAAGTTATCGATAAAGAAAAAATAATAAAAGGAATTCCATCACGACTCCGGCCTGCCCCGCCATATAAATTGGTATTAAATATTTATTCACTTGCAATTAATGCATAGATAAAAGTTCGGGAACGCGCCCTCAAGACTTTGGCGCCCCGGGCAGCCGCCAGGCACTGGATGGCACCATATAGTCTCAGTTTCGCCCATAATAAAGTCGTCTGTCTGTCTCCATTACGATTCGAATAGAATTCGTCTGCGTAAGAAAGTGCGGGTCGACCTATTGTCCGTCTCCATCCTCCTTTTCCTCCCAACCCCTTTCTCTCCCACTTTTATGCGATAAAAAGCCCCCACACGTGGGGAGGGATGAAGGAATGAATTGGGAAATGAAGGATGTGTCGGGAAAGTGGTCGGGGCAAAGGGGGTACGATGGAGGAGTGAGGAACTTTTAAAAGAAGAGGAAGGGGATTATAGTATAGGAAAGAGTGGGTGGTAAAAGGGGTTGGAAGGTTGCCAGTTTGGGTGGGGTGGCGGTAGGGGTGTGGCGTGGACTGTCTCGCCCTCCGTATGTGTGTGTGTGTGTCTCTTCTCCTCATTCCTCAGCGAGCAATTGGCCCAGGAGCCCATTCGTACACGCCCCTTATCCTTCCGCGGTGCGTTTGTTCCCTCTCCCGTCTCCTTCCTGTCCTCCATCCATTTCCGAGCGCCACGACGTCGTGTCATAATCGCCATACTAGCGTTTCCGACGTTAAGTCATTTCGAGGGAGGAAGTTAAGGAAAGTAGTTATTTTTCGATCTGATTTTTTTTCAGGTACAGGTACTCCCTGCTTAAGCAAATTTGTGCTAAGCGAATGCATAAATACCATAAGAAACCACGTAAGTGATTAGGGTTAGAGGGACAGACAGACAGAAAAACGACTTTATTAGGGCGAAATTGAGACTATATAGTCCCTTCTTACATTTAACCCTGAGTCAACAATTACAAATGAGAATAAAATAGTAATAATAATTTCACAGAAAAGAACCAGAAAAAGAAAAAATAAATAGAAAAACATACAAGCAATTCACCAAATTACAAATTCGGAAAATTTCTATAAATTTCTGTAAAGGGAGGGGGGAGAAGGGGAGAGAGAGAGCGAAAAAGCATTAATGTGCATTTTACTTACGTTTTTATGCATCGAATGTAATAACCAATAGTGTAAATACAATACAATGCATAAACAATACACATAAGACGTAAATAAAGTATAAACACGGCGACGTGTGCTAGTTCCGCAGGTCCTTTAGAATCTAAGTACTATAAATTATCTAATATTTTACGAATAAATAAAAATTAATATATATGTTCCATTAATTGCAAAATTATTTCACGTAATGGATCGTGTTACAGCTCGTGTTAAAACGGGAGCTTCTTCGTGTAAAATGAACAGGTTCCCCAACTGGTAAAACGTGCCAAAGTGAATTTCGTGTTAAGCGGGGGCTACCTGTATTTATTTATCTCACATCCATTTCAATTCATCTCGCGAATAGCGTTGTTCTCGACGGTGGGAGATAAATGTATAGAAAGCGTGTCCATTTCTCTGGAGTGTTGTACGTAAAGTGACCAGTCGTACTGTACTGATTTTGACGATATTGCACTGATCGAATTACTGTTGTTATTTACAGATTTTATTACTCCTTATTCGATACAATGCCTTAACATGGTGACTTAGCTCACTTATCGGTGTTTTCTGCCCTTATCATTTAAACGTTGTTATCGTACGTATACGGATAGCTTAAATTGGTACTCCGTGATAGGCTGAACTTTTAACGTCAAGTAGGTACTCGTGAAAAAATAATAAAAATATTTCTATATATTGCATAGTTAACAAAAGAATTTTGTAATAATTTACCTCATTTATCCGTAAAGTAATCCCAAATTTTGAGCTTTTTATGGGCAACAACTGCCAATTTTACTGATTTGAGCTTTAAAAAATTAATTACGTGTGTGAAACGTGGATAAATTACGAATTGCTTTATTTTCTTTTCTGCGCCAATTTCGAAGATCGTTCGGTTAACGTCGCATTTTTTAAATCGGGAAATGGTTATATTTTTCCCGATAACGCGGGCGTGTGAAGCTCTTTTTTTTGAAAGCTCGACGGAAAATTTAATTAAACTCGATTTTTATAACAAAAGTAATTTGGATGCTGGTCTAGGAAGACAATCTTTTTACCCTTTGATTGATTAATTAAATTTTGAGCGATTTTTCGTAATAGTGCGCAGGAACGATTTGTCTGAGTAAGAGCGTGATTTGTTTTTTTAGTAAACGATTTTTTTTGCGGCAAATGTCGTACGAAAAAACGATATAGGTTCCGTAATCGGAAAAACTAAAAATAGTACTTTTTTAGCATTCGGATATCGTGTTGGACAAAGTAGAGGGAGCTTTTCCACTTGTAAGGTTTCGAAGGATCAATATTTGCTTCTGCGATTGTTCCTAATAAAAAGGAAGGCGTTCTAAGAATAACCCTTGGTTACGCAGTTAAGAAAGTTACGTAATAACTCGGGTGGAGTCAGTATGGCTCACTGATTTTTTTAAATTTTAGCATGGAAGTATAAATTTATCAATGTCGTGATTGGAACATAAAGATTATGTCTTGCATCTTTAGTTTTGTTCGAAACGTACATAAAATGTTTCGTAAATTAACATTTTTATATCCTCAAGGAAAGAATGAATTTGCTAGACAAACACAGATACTAGCTATCTTTTGTGACATTGCTATTTGTTGCTTTTTAGGCGCTCACTAATTTTTTCTTCGTTCCTGTCGTGCAGTATGTATATTATAGTGTGTCAGCTTGAACTTTGCATCGTAACGGTTACGCGGGTCAGCACTAATCGAAATTAGCATAATCTGTGTACGGCAAATAAGTGGAGAGCGCTGTAATATAAACGAGGTGATGAAATTAATGTAAAAGTGACAGCATCCGCAGTCATTTTTTATCGATTCTAAAACATTGCATGGACTCATATATAGCCCAAACAGGTAATTAAGGGCTTACAGAAGTTGACAAAACGGGATAGATGGATTATATACGTAATTTTGTGTTATATTTATGATGTTTCAATTATAGCGATGTTAGAAGATCGTAATCATCATTGAAGTGATTCCGATTCAGTGCTCTCTCATGTGCCTACATAGTATATACGCAAAGTTGAAAAATGTTGCTTCTACTTTCGATTGTTGTTTTCAAATTTAAAAAAATCTAATCTGGCCAACGCACGAATTTCTCCATACAGAGTAATGAATATGATTTCTCTCGACATCAGCGTCCTCAGGAATAATTATTAGAAATTACACTCATGAATTTTAAAACATTTTCAACAGTCTTTATTAAAAAAAACAATAAGTAAAGAAAATTGTTAGCTGTTTCTATGGATAACAAACTATCGATGTTCAATTAAAATTACCCTTGGCAGCGTAAGCAACGCTATCAACAATTAGAAATTTTAACATAGCAACTGAAACAATGGTATCGCTTAGCGACATATTTAACATTAATTTAGAAGGAAAATCAAAATATCTCTTATAATATCGGCTCTACGAAAAAATGTTTCAAACAAAACCTTTAGAAAACTACATTTTATGCAACTTTGATAATAACAAATATTTACGTAAATTGAGTTTTAAATGATATATTTGGAAAAAAAGGGAAAAAACGACTAATAAACTTCCACTTCCGGTTTACTTGTATAGTCCAAAAACTAATCAGCTCTTGACCCTATGATGAAAACATTTTCATATTTGGTACTGAAATGCAAAATACGTTTCGAGTTATAGCGCCCACATAATTCCTAACACATGCACACTGACACACGGACATCATCGCGAAAATAGCCAAAACGTGTTCTTAGGGCCCTCTAAAACGTGTATTTTCGTCGAAATCTCGAATTCGATTTTTTCATGGAAGCAATGCTTTCCCTATACTACGCATGGAGAAAGTAAAAGTGAATAATAAGAAGGAAACTGCGAAATTACGAATGTCCAACGTGTTATGGCTGCTAAAATGCATATTCAAGGGAATAATTTTGCCAATAACAAAAGTAAATTTTCGAAACCCTATCCGTGAAATTTTAGCAAGATTATATAATAGAATTAACAAGGCAACGAAAGGGATTCATTTTCCGCGTCTGTTAATGCTGCAGCATTTATGAAATTTCTCGAATTCTCTCCTTTCAACCGCGCAATTCCTCCGAAAATAATAATCCTCTTTCCACTCTCGTTGCGCCATTTTCCTTTGACCCTCCCGGCATTATCAGATTGTCTTTCCCCGAAAAGGGTTCTTACCTCATTTTAAAGGTGCTGTTTATACGTAGGCAATGCCTCAAAAGCTTTTTAGCGTGCGGGAGACGGCCCAAAGGGAGGTGTTCCAGCGGTCACCGGAGCGTGTTTCCACGAGCCAAAGAGGAGAGTTTCATTCCGCGGCATTTATCACATTCACTCGTCCGCTATGCGTTCCAGTTCACGGCCCTCTTCTTCCTCCTCATTTCTCCTCTCGCCTCTCCCCCCTCCCACACTGCTACACACTTCGCCAGGTGATGAGTTCGCAGCCACGTGGTCATCGCTCAAATTGGGTTTTTCCTTTAAATGTGCGGGCGAGAATCTTTTTCTCCCTCCCTCTTTCTCCCTCTCTTCCTCTTTCTCCCTCTCTTCCTCTTTCTCCCTCTCTTCCTCTTTCTCCCTCTCTTCCTCTTTCTCCCTCTCTCTTCCTCTTTCTCCCTCTCTCTTCCTCTTTCTCCCTCTCTCTTCCTCTCTCTCCCTCTTTCTCCCTCTCTCTTCCTCTTTCTCCCTCTCTCTTCCTCTTTCTCACTCTCTCTTCCTCTTTCTCCCTCCCTCTTCCCTCCCTCCCTCTTCCTCTTTCTCCCTCTCTCTTCCTCTTTCTCCCTCTCTCTTCCTCTTTCTCCCTCCCTCTTCTTTCTCACTCCCTCTTTCTATTCCTCTCCTCTCTTTCTCCCTCCCTCTTCTTTCTCCCTCCCTCTTCTTTCTCCCTCCCTCTTCTTTCTCCCTCCCTCTTCTTTCTCCCTCCCTCTCTTTCTCCCTCCCTCTCTTTCTCCCTCCCTCTCTTTCTCCCTCCCTCTTCTTTCTCCCTCCCTCTTTCTATTCCTCTCTCTCCTTTCCCTCTCTCTCCTTTCCATCTCTCTCCTCTCCCTCTCTCTCCTCTCCCTCTCCTCTCCCTCTCTCTCTCCTCTCCTCTCCCACTCTCTCTCCTCTCCCCCTCTCTCTCCTCTCCCTCTCTCTCTCTCTCTCTCCTCTCCCTCTCTCTCTCCTCTCCCTCCCTCTCTCTCCTCCCCCTCTCTCTCCCCCCTCTCTCCCCCCTCTCTCCCCCCCTCTCTGTCCCCCCTCTCTGTCCCCCCTCTCTCTCCCCCCTCTCTCTCCCCCCTCTCTCTCCCCCCTCTCTCTCCCTCTCTCTGTCCTCTCCCTCCTATCTCCCTCCCTGTCTCTCTCCCTCCCTGTCTCTCTCCCTCCCTCTCTCTCCCTCCCTCTCCCTCCCCCCTCTCTCCCTCTTCTCTTCTTCCTCTTCCTCTCTTCCCTATTCTCTCCTCCCTCACCCTCTCTTCCCTCTTCTCTCCTTCCTCTCTCCACCTTCGTCCCTCCCCCCCTCTTTTTAGAAGACGGAAAGGAAAATTAAAGGGAAACATCAGTGCATACGAAGCCGCCTCCTTGCTTTCTTTTTTCTCCCTTTAAAAAAAACTAGCAATCACCGCCCCGTGCTCAATTGGCTGAAGAGACGTAGTCTCTTTGTTGTTGCGCGCTGCTACGCAGGGAGGGAGGCGGCGATGGAGGGAATTATCCTCTTCAAGTGCTCGAGTAATAGCTCTCTCTCTCTCTCATCATATCTCTCCTTATGGTCTCAATTTCGCCCTGAAAATAAAGTCATCTATCTATCTCTTATCTATCTATCCCACTCAAAAAATAAATTAATGTTATTACGCGTAAAGAATTGATTCTATAGTCATCTCTTATGAAGAACTGTTTATTCAGTTGCTGAAATAATTGTGATTTCGATAATATTGCGTTTAATTTTGTTTTTCGACGGTCGAGATTAGTATTATACCTCGAATAGTAGCGAATAATTTAAAGCGGGGTTTTTCAAACTTTTACTTTGCGGCCAAATAATTATAGAAAATATGCCATTCGGTCCGTCTAAATTATACATTTTAAAATATTGTTAAGTAAGAATTTCTAGGGATCTATTTAAAATCTAAACGGTACAATTTAATAACCTTTAAATACCATTAGTTGATTGTAGTTATCTTGGCAACACTAGCCTATTTTTTTACCAATACCTTTTTATTCTTACTTTCAGTTTATATTATCTTTTGTTAGTTGCAATTTATTAGCATCGTAGGCTATTTTATTGTTAAACATTTTGATTACTAATTCTGTTTTTCAGTTGCCTTCCCTTGTTTATCTGGGGAAAAACCTGGTGAAAACCCCTTTTGCGTCCCTTATCGAGACCCTTATCGAACGTTTTTTGGTCTGTCATTGGGCCGCGTCTTTTACTTTGAAAAATCCTGATTTAAAGTACTGATATTTAACCTAAGGATGCGTAGTTTTCAAGCGTACGCAAAAACTTGAAAGACAATTTTCCTTCATCGTTAACAGCGCCGTAAGTAGGGCGGGGCACCTGCCCCGGGCGCAACTAAGCAAGGGGCGCAAATAATCTAAATAGTAACTAAATAAACTAGAGAAAATAATTTCTTGAAGAGAGAGATGGCGCATATTTAGTAGTTTTCCACGGGCGCTAAAAATATCTAGTTGCGGGGCTGATCGTTAATGCATGATTTCAGAATGGATCTAACGATGGCGAATAGAGCTGTAATAGGTTTATACCGATATAGGATCGTTGGATTAGAAACATAGTTTTAATTTTTTCGCGTGTCTCTACGTAACATTGTTAATCGGTTTCATGGTTTTTCCTGCAGTAGGTCGCGTACGGTCGGTTAAGTTCTGTGTAAAACGTATTATAAAAAAGCCATTTTCGATCATTTCCGTTTATAAACACGGCTTATTTAACTTAATAAAAATATTTCCTTTCTCCCACTCCAGTGTCCGTATATATTGTATATATTTATTGATTTTTATAGGTTTTTAAGGTTGGGTGTTTAATGAGTTTACGAGGAAAAAGTATATATTTTATCGAACGAATACACGGCGCCACCGCCTAAGTTGTAAGTTTCTTCCGCCCGTCAACATCCGATTTTATACGCCCAACTGGATCGTTCAACGGTTTTCTCCTCGTAGAAATCATATTTTATTGTCATTTAACTTCCGAATCAGGCCAATTTAAAAACTTTCGAACGTTTAATAAATATATATTTTGCGAGAATATTATTTTTTTAAATATCGAGGATTATAGCTGCAGCGCAGGTGTCGTCGTAATGTGGCTCGAAAAGACATAAAATGTCGACCGTAAAACAAGGAACGCATTGGATGTCTCTCTCTCCCTCCCTCCCTCCCACTCACTCCATCTTTTCCTCTCCTCGTCCACTCAAACTGGACCGGTGCCAGAAATTTTCGCGTCCAAGAGCGAATCGAAGCTGTAGCCGCGTTACGGAGGATCAGTGGGTAAGTCCACCTCGGTGTGCGTGTTAGAGGAGCTCGCAATTTCCCGTCGGGTTGGTTGGGAGGGGGAGGGGGGGGGGGTGGTCCGCCCCGCGACAGAAATGTTTCTAGTTAACTAATCGCTTCGGTAGCAGTCGCTCCCTCTACACGCTCTTGACTGGTATATTTTTCAAAGGGGTGAAGAAGTTGATGCGGGAATGTGTTTTACTCGGAAAGAGACTCAAAAATTCGTGGAATGCCGCAGCCATTGTGCTCAAAATACAATATACAGAGAAGATGAGGGAGGATGGGGGTAGTTGAGGTTTTTTTTTCGCTGTCTACCCAACGGCGTGTCATCAATTTCCCGCCACTTTGACAAGTTGGCATCGAACCATATTTTCGGAATGAGATTAGAAGTAATATAAGTCGTCGCTAAATTTTTCGGCGGTATTTTTTTATTTTTTTCGAAACTTAAACTGTAAGCGGCTATTTAAGAGGAAGAGCTGAATCCCATTCAGAGATGCCTCATAAGCATCGATAAAATTATACGCGTCAAACTGAGGCATCAAATTATGACGTAACTTCGAGTAAACCGAAATTTCGATAGCTTTAGGAACCAGTATTCCTCTTATGTTAGTATTCTAATTCAATTGTATCAGTTGATGAATATGTATTATTCGAATATTTGTCGTTTTTCCTTAAGTTTCCTCTTAGTTTAGACTGTTTTTTTTTGTAACAGTTAATTTATGTACATATTAGTCGTCGCGTTTCAGTCGAGCGTGTCGAAGAAAGCATCCAAGTTTTCAACCTCATACATCAATGCGTTACGTGCTGCTTTCTTCATCGCCGCTATTTCTGGTACGGTTATCGGGCATTATTTTTTTTTCCTTATTTTTGCCGCAAATACTAACTGGACGGTAGCCTTGGGTACGCGAAGAATCTCACTCCTCACCTCCGCTTCCCTTCCCCCGTCGCATTTTCTGTTCCGCGGTAATAACGCCGCGTGGTGTGAGGCCACGAGAGAGATTCTTTGGCAGCCTCTCGCCCTTGTGGAAACGCGGCACCATCATCTTCCGTCCTCTGGAAGCCTTGCCAATTGACGGCGATGTAAATATTCCACTAATCTTTCCTCCCACCTGCATCGGCATCTTCTGGGGGTCGGCGGAGGAAAGAGAGAGGAAAAAAAGCGTAAATAGGGTAGGCAGGAGAGGTGCGCTCTTTGACGGAGACCCAAAGGGATCTCCGGAGTGGACGTGTAGGATGTATCTCACCGTCCTCTAGGGCTCGCGAGATAACTTGCGAGAACTTAAAATATCTCTCGGGCTTCCTTCCTATTACACCCCCATCTCTCTCTCTCTCTACTTCTATCTCCTTTCTTCTCTCCCTCTCTCTACCTATTACCCCCTAATCTCCATCAACACCTCCTCACTCCGCTAATTTCTCAATGAACCCTTTTATGCTCGTCGGTATTTGCTTCGATGAAAACGCCGCCCATCCCTTCCTATCCCTCCATTCTCCACCACTCCCATCCCGCGAAACTCTCATTCCACGCTCCCTTGTCCCTCTTAGGCATTCATCCCACAAAGCGCAGTTGTGGTGGTAGGAAGGGAGGGTGTGTGGAATGAGGTTTTGATGGTCGCCGCGACCGGGAGATAGGCGCGTGCTGTGGATTGAGTGCCCGAGGCGAGACGACGCCTGATCGGACCGAGTGAGAGAACGAGAGAGGCATGCATTCCTTTGGGTGCACGCCGCCGCGGTGGGTTCATTTGTCACTCAATCGGGTCGGCGGAGTGGGACGGGGGGAAGGGGGGGGGGGTAGTTTTGCGGATGGGAATGTGTAGGGTTTGGTATTAAGAGGGGGAGGAATGGAGGGGGGGGAAGATACGCGAAGTGAGGGGGATTGTGGAGGGTGTATCTGAAACACGGGGGTTTTTTGTTTTTTTTTTAAACATGGTGCGTGTGGGTGAGGACGAGGAGGGTGGAAGGATATCTTGCGGCTGGTCATGGATTCTTCGTTTGATCGCGCCGAAAAGAAACAGGTGTGCGTACCGTGAGACCTAACGATTCTTTCGGGAGATGGAATCCTTCCCATCCGTTAACAGTGGGCTTTAGTACTCGTAATGATCCCTATAATTTTTTTGTCACTCTTTCGCGGTGTTGTTTTTCCGCGGAATGATATATGTAGGACGTGTTCCGTATTTTTCTCGGAGCAATTGAGTCGCGCTTTGGGGGGGGGAGGGGGAGGGAATAGGCTCGGAGTATGGCCAACGTGCAAAAATAGGTCTTGGACATTCCTTCTGTTAATGCGGAGATGCAAAAGGATTCTCTTTTATTTGTCGACGCTTGTTTGTGTCCATCGTCCGCACCTGCGTTCCCTTCATGTTTATGGAATGGTTTTTATTTTTTCGAGGCTAAGATTATACAAAATTATAAAAAAGCTAAATTCCCCGTTGACCACTCGTTCAGATGTGACTGCCGGTTATGTAAATGCAGAATATTTGTCGCATTGAAAGGATTCCCGTAAAAGAAACTACGGATGTTGTGCTAGTACGTTGAAGTCATCTGTAAGAATGTAGCGTTTCGACTTTGGAAATTAGAAGGACGTTTACTTGAGTGGTTATTTGTCCTCAAAATTATAATATTTTCTCGTGAGCAATTTTTCTCTAGCTTTAATGGTTAAAAATTACGGTAGTAGATTTTAATCATCGCTTAAATTAACTTAATTGCATGCGTAGAAAATATCTCGAATTCTTCCGTTTTTGGGACACATGGCAGTAAATTACGTAGAAATCTAATTCCGCATTTGTTCAGCCAAAACAAATATTGTTGCTATTGCTTATTTCAGCGATACTGAGTATTCTTCTGGTTTGTTTCTTGCGCGTGTTTTGTAAAAGATGAAAATATTTTTTTATTTCCTTTATTTAAAGTCACGACATTTTTCTGCATAAATAAATTAAGGTATTCGGCGTATGTGTCGCTCATATCTTATTCCGGAGGTAATTTTCTCTATCTCATAACTTGAATGCGCGTTACCTGATCGTAAAAGTTTGTTTGCTTGATCGCTGAGCTCACATTAAAGTCGGTAGCTAATGTCGAGTTCACGCCTTCTTTGATTTACGCGAATCTTTTCTCGTTCGAGATGGTCTAAAGGTTTATCTTTCGAATGCTAATTTGACACTTTTATCGCGGAACGCCGATCGTAACGTATTAAATGCAACCAACTTTTCCGCATCCACGTTTACTTCCGTCAATCTTGGAAGGATTCTTTCATTCCATCCCGATTCTCCGCCGTTTAATTTTCCATCATTTCATACACGCGCCACGTCCTGCAAGTTAGTGACATGCATCATTATTGCTGTAACTGGGTTCGTTGCGAGATTTTATTTAATTTATTTTTTTGAAGGCCGATCATCTCGGACGAGACTTACCGTGAAATATCTCAGTTATTCGGCGAAATCCTGGCTCTCTCCCAAGGAAAACAGGTCATTCCCTCTCTCTCTCTCGAGAGAGAGAGGGAGAGTCCTTCCCTCCCTCCATTCCTCTCTCTCTCTCTCTTTTCCATCATCGTGAGTCCGTAAGAGTTTTGAAGTGACCCTAACCTCGCCACATTAATTCGGGACAAATTACTGCTATAGGGGTCCTCTTTTGCTCTCGACAACTCCACCCATTCCTCTCTCTCTCTCATTCCGCTCACTTCTATCTCTTTCACCTCTTTCCCATCCGTTTTGCCATATTCCATGTTTTATCTTTGGACCCTCCTTCAAGACGTTCCCTCAATTACCGTAAACTTATTTATATAGTCGTGCCGTTTCAACTCCGCCTCAGTCTCTGTCCTTGTTTATGATTAAAACGCCGAGTTAAAAAAAAAATTTAACTCGTAATAAATTTATTTCCTCTTTAATCTCACGTCTTCCCGCGGGCGAAGAATTTTTAGTTTTTTCACCGTTCCTCGCGGTGGACGTTTTTTAAAAATTTTAATAACTGCTGATTTCTCCCAATCTTTCGAGGGGCGTTGGTTTTCACCTCCTGACTCTACCCGATTGACTGATTCATGCAGTGACGGTGGTCGTAAAAGAAAGAAATGAAGGAAGGAAAAAAGTTAAGCATTCGATCGCGCGCGTATAATAAAAACAAAAGAAACCAGCCAGTGCCGGTTTGTATTACGATTCTTGCCCGACGGTTGCGTAATGTTCCCGTTCGATGCGCCCTTGTAAGGTTACAGATATGAGTTTTTTCCGAATGTGTATTGTGTGTGTGAGCTTATTATGTACGCGTTACGTGAGCGTTCGAACGTCGGATTCCCGGCGTGCGTTAAGAATGGGCGGGGTAACTTATATGCCGCAATGTTTATACGCTTGGACGCGGAGCGAAAACAACTCTGGAATTCGCCAATGATAAAGTAGATGATTTAGTGTCGCGTCTATAGAGCGTACCCGGAATCGTTCGCCCGCTTGATGTGATCCGTTCAATATTTGCACGCGCACTTTTTGTTTGCCGAGGGAATTCCTCAAGGCTCCGATTCGGACTTATCTGATTTCGTAGAAGTCGAGACGACACACCCTGGAAATATTAATCATGTTTCCATTTACTTAATCTTTCGATTCTTTGGTTTTTCTGTTCATCGACATTTTGGTTTACCGCTACAATTTTTCTTCTTTATTAAACTTTTTTCTTTGGGCACGGAGTGGAACTTCTCCAGCTCCAATTTTAATATAAGACGAGAAACATACGAATCATAGAAAATCATTCCGTAAAAAAATAAGTACGTGTTGGCACACTTGAGGAGGTAACGATCTCCCTCGATCGAGGAATAATTCTAAATTTAACGGTAATGTTGTGTTATGATAAGACATGACCAAATGGCGATTCCATCCTTGCCACTCTGTTACCCGTTTTTACATTTAAGGAAAGTTAAAAGTCAGTAAGATTGTAATTTTGTTAAAAATGGTACGAGCCTTTTTCCTATTAGACGTTTTTTTATAATCACTGTCCGTTATAAATGTAACTGGTTGTTCTATCATGAATAAAGATTGTTTTTAAATATCCATCTTCTATCTACTCAAACTCGCATAATACTTCCTCCAGAAAGGGATATCCTCATCGCCGTCCTGATACAGCATCAAGTTTGACATTCCTGTCATATACTGCTCATAAATTTAACCGGAAAGTATGAAAGATGCTCGACCAAAATTGCGAAATTTCGAATGAGTATACTTTTTGCCAAGATTGAAGAGAAGGTTGGCATATTTTGTTAAATCTTTTTCCGATTTTTTTTTAAATTACGCACCGGCAGATGCGCCACCTAGCCATCCGTTCCCTCCTTCCCCATTTTCTCCTTTTCTCTCCTTCCCTCCCGCTCTATTCTGCACCTCCTTGCCAGGGTGTTCGCAATGGAATTAAGTGCGGGGATCTCCGAAGACGAGGAGTGAGGCGAGAGAGAGGAAAGGGGGGGGAGAGGGTAGGATGGAATGGAGGTGACGGCGTGGAAGAAGAAGAGGAGAGGGGCAAAGGAGGGGTTGTGCTGCGATCTAAAGTTAGCCTCCTTCCTCCTCCACTCAACTCCTGCCACTATCTGCTGACTCCCTCCCATTTACGTTCCATCTTCCTCCTCTCTTCCTCTTCACTCCTTTCTCTCTCCCTCTCTCACCGCATCCCACCTTAACCTCTCTCTCTCCCATCCTCCTCACGCTTCACTCCACCTGCTCCATCCTTCCCACGCCCCTCATTCCCTAATAATTCTCGTCCCACACGACCACCTTTCCCTCTCACCTCTCTCCTCTCATCCTCCCAATTTCTCTCTGCATCTCTCTCCGTCACTCTCCCTCTCTTCTTCCTCTCCCTTCCTCCCTCCCTCTCTCCCTTTCCTCCCTCCCTCTCCTCTCCCTCTCTTATTCCTCTCCCCTTCCTCCCCCCTTCCTCCCTCTCCTCTCCCTTTCCTCCCTCCCTCTATTCTCCCTTTCCTCCCTCCCTCTCCTCTCCCTTTCCTCCCTCCCTCTCCTCTCCCTTTCCTCCCTCCCTCTATTCTCCCTTTCCTCCCACCCTCTCCTCTCCCTTTCCTCCCTCCCTATCCTCTCCCTTTCCTCCCTCCCTATCCTCTCCCTTTCCTCCCTCCCTCTCCTCTCCCTTTCCTCCCTCCCTCTCCTCTCCCTTTCCTCCCTCCCTCTCCTCTCCCTTTTCTCCCTCCCTCCCTCTCCTCCCCTTTCTCCCATTTCTCCCTATCCTCTCCCTTTTCTCTCTCCTCTCCCATTTCTCTCCCTCTCCTCTTTTCTCTCTCTCCTCTTTTCTCTCTCTCTCCCCATCTCTATCCCTTTTCTCTCTTTCCTCCCTCCGTTTCCTCTCTCTCCCTCCTCTCCCTTTTCTCCCTTTTCTCCTTTTCCCCTCTCTCCTTTTCCCCTCTCCTTTTCCCCCCTCTCCTTTTCCCCTCTCTCCCTTTCCCCTCTCTCCCTTTCCCCTCTCTCCCTTTCCCCTCTCTCCCTTTCCCCTCTCTCCCTTTCCCCTCTCTCCCTTTCCCCTCTCTCCCTTTCCCCTCTCCCTTTCCCCTCTCCCTTTCCCCCCTCTCCCTTCCCCCTCTCTCCCTTTCCCCCTCTCCCCTCTCTCCGTTTCCCCCCTCCCCTCTCTCTCCCTTGCCTCTCCCTTTCCTCTCTCTCCCTTTCCTCTCTCTCCCTTTCCTCTCTCTCCCTTTCCTCTCCTTTTATCCTATTCCCATCTACTCTGCTCTTTATGCTGTCATTTCTCCCTATCTCCATCTCTTTTCCTCACTCTTTACTCCCTCTCGCTACATCTCTCTCTCCATTTCTCCATCTTTTTCCTCCATTCCTCTTTATTTCGTCGAGACCTCTTCTACCTTGCATGCTTTTGCGTGTGCGTAGCGCGTCGTAAGCATGTGTGGTCGTATGGTCGCCGCTTTCGAAAAAGAAAAATCTTAAACGCAGCGCTGTGTACTCATCTCTCGCAGAGAGATCATCCTTCGAGTTGCCCTGGGTCGCGGCCAAGGAAATACAAGGGAGAGAAAAAGCGTCGGGCAGGAGGAAGGAGATTCTCCTTTCTGTTGTGTGTCCGTTGGAAAGAAAACGATGGACCCGGAGGATTTAGAGATAGCGGTTGGTGAACCCTTTAAAAAAAAAAGAGAATATGTATCTCCCACAGTATTCCACATATCACGACGCTTCGATTTGCTCTTCTCCCAGCGTCTTCCTATCTAACCTGCCCTGCTCTCCCTGCTACCGCTTATCTCTGAACTCCATCCATTTGTCACTCTTAATCCCTCCAGGTTCTCTCTCTCTCTCTCCCTCTCATCTCTTTTTCCCTTTCTCTGCCACTCTGCTCTTTTCCGCCACCGCCCACGTCTCTTTTGATCCGTCCGCCTCTGGTGCAGGTGGTGTTCCAATCCTCTTCTCCCCTCCCACTCGCCACGCCCTACAGCTGGATTCCCCTCCCAACTCCCATCCCTTTTTGATGTCATCATTCACCTTTTTTTGCTCGCTTTTGAGTATTTCTCCCTCCAACTTCCCCCCCCCCCCTCTCTTTCTCGCCTATCTCCTGGAGGTCCGTATACATTCCATCTTTCCATGCGCCGTTCTTTACTCTCTTAAGCATCTACGCACCCTCTCCTCTCCTATCCCTCACTCCTCCCTAACCCTCTGTATATGCTCATCTTCCTCTTTATATTTCTCATCTACTTATCTCCTCTATCCTTTCTCTACGTCCTCCCTCTTTCCACTCTCTCCTTTCTCTCTCTCCTTTCTCTCTCCTTTCTCTCTCTCCTTTCTCTCTTCCTTCCTCTCTCTCTCTCCCTTCTCTCTCCCCCTCTCCATCTCTCTCCCTCTCTCTCCCTCTCCCTTCTCTCTCTCTCCCTCTCTTTCACCCTCTCTCTCTCTCCTCCTCTCTCTCCCTCTCCCTTCTCTCTCTCTCCCTCTCTCTCTCCCTCTCTTTCACCCTCTCTCTCTCTCCCTCCTCTCTCTCCCTCTCCCTTCTCTCTCTCTCCCTCTCTTTCACCCTCTCTCTCTCCCTTCTCTCTCCCTTCTCTCTCCCTTCTCTCTCTCTCCCTCTCTTTCACCCTATCTCTCTCTCCCTCCTCTCTCTTCCTTCTCTCTCTCTCTCTCCATTCTCTCTTCCTCCTTTACCTCTTTCTTCTCATCCTATCATCTCCCTATCTCTTTTTGTCGTATCTTCTCTTTATTTCGTCTTCGTTTTTTCTCTCCTCTCCATCTATATATTCTCTGTATTTCCTCTCTCTCTCTACTCTTTATCCTCACTCTTCTTTATCATCCCCCTTTGTAATTAATCTCTCTATCCTTCCCTCGACCTTCTTTTCCTCTACCATATTTTCCTCTCTCCACTTCTCTCATTCTGTCATCCCTTTTCTCCCTCTTTTCTTCCACTTCCGTCTCTCTCTTTCTCTCTGTATATATCATCAATCTATACTCTCTCCTCCTTTCCCTCTCCACCATTTCCTTCCCCTGAAAACCGAAAAGCCTCCACCTAGTACGTCCACCCACCTTATACAATTTATTTGTCCTGATCCTCAGCGTGTCCTTTAAACTTCTGTATAGAGCGGCGTTTCATGCGGGTTTATACTTCTGAAAACTGTTACTCTTTTCTCTGTGATCTCACATCTCTCTCTCTCTGTCTCTCTCTCTGTCTCTCTCTCTGTCTCTCTCTCTGTCTCTCTCTGTCTCTATCTCTGTCTCTCTCTCTGTCTCTCTCTCTGTCTCTCTCTCTCTGTCTCTCTCTCTCTGTCTCTCTCTCTCTCTGTCTCTCTCTCTCTCTGTCTCTCTCTGTCTCTCTCTCTCTCTGTCTCTCTCTCTCTGTCTCTCTCTCTCTCTCTGTCTCTCTATCTCTCTCTCTGTCTCTCTCTCTCTCTCTCTGTCTCTCTCTCTCTCTCTCTCTGTCTCTCTCTCTCTCTCTGTCTCTCTCTCTCTCTCTCTGTCTCTCTCTCTTTGTCTCTCTTTCTCTCTCTGTCTCTCTCTTTCTATCTATCTCTCTCTATCTCTATCCGTTGGCACTGTCCCGTCTTCATTTCTCTCGCGGGATTTCTCCCACCCACTCTCTATCTCTCTCCATTCTATTTTTTTCCTGGTCCCAAGACACGCTGTCTCATTCTTCCTTTATCTTTTCTCGCGTTTTTTGCAGATTTTTTTAATTACGCTTGTAAGAAGTTCTATTTTTGTCGATCGGTTTGAGGTTTCCATATAATATGCTTTCTTTGTCACGTCGTTTCATTTTATATTCTAACTCTGGGATGTCAAATGTGAGGCCCGCGGTCTGCATGCGGCCCTCTCAGATCACTTCGATTCCACTGTAAGTCAGTGGAAAGCGGCGTGGATGAGGTCGAAGTGGGTTGAAATAGGGAAACTAAATAAAATACATTTGTTTAATACTCGTAATAGTTTTTAAGGTAGCTAAAGTTCCCTACTGAAATATTCTTAATGGTTTGTTCAAATTTCGACCTATTTTGCGATATGCGTCTCGCTATGTTACTATTCGAAATCATCTTGTGGCCCACGTGCACTTTGACCCATGGTCTTAACTCTCTAGGTCAGGCACAATGTTTCGTTTCTCCTAGCACACAGGTCTTTCGTTTCCTTTGTTTTTTTTTTACTTGTGGTTTTATAACTCGATTTATTCAAGCTTTCCTTAAGGTTGGAGTTGTTAAAAATTCCGCCGTATTTTCCGTTTGTTCGCTCATCTTCCTCCTCGTTATCGCTCTTTTTTTTCTCCTTCGCCGTTCTGGTTCGCGGAGGGAAGCGTACCGAGACGCCGGTCAGTTTTACGTTATTTTTTCTCCGGCCGGAAGAGCAGTTAAAACTTAATAAGGTAGCTTAAACCAGCGCACGTAATGATGTAATTCGAATGAGACGGTCAGAGATGTGATCTTTGATCATTTCGGTGCGGACTTGTCCAAGAGAGAGACTTTTCGAAAAAGCATAGCCGGTTGGCTACCGTTTTACGGACCAAGAGGTAGGAGTTGATCGCTCAATTACTAAGACGGTTTCACGACGTCCTCTTCCGTCGCCTTCCGATACGACAATCCTTCCTTTCTCTCTCTATAAATATATATATATATAAGATATTCATCTCGCATTTCATTTCGCAGTCACTTTTCCGCTTATGAATTCCATTCTCTTTACTCATCCTCTCTCATCGATTTGTAAATTCGCCTCCATTCATCGGACCCTTCCATAACCGCGCGGTGTGGGAGGGGGGCGCGGGTAGGTGCATTGTGTTTCTCCTCTACCTTTTTTATTATCGTGGTCGCTACCTTTAAAGGGATTCTAACCTTCGCATCGTCTCATCTCTGCATTAATTAAACGGTTGGCCCATGTTGAGTGGTTATGTTTTTGCCTATGCTTTCTTTTTGTGGGTTTCTCCTCCTCGGAAGCAAAAGGGTGATCCGTGAGGATTTTATGGTAGCGTAATGAGAAACCGTACTACTAGACAGCATTCCGTCTCTCTTTCTCTCTCTCTGTATCCCTCACACCCACTCCCCCGCTTACCCGTTTCGGCCACTCGCCACCGCATCCTCTACCGGCAGTTGTTTTTGGATGGCTTACGGTTGTCACGCGGAGGATTGTACCCGTGTGACTGGGCTGTAATCGTTGGGCTTGCGAGAAGAATGCGAAGGCTTCGGGAGTTCTTCGTTACGTGGCTGACGATGAGATGAACTAGATGGACGACCTCGGTGTGTCTCTTTATCACCGCTGCATGTCTCTCTTTGTTTCTCTCGCGGTTTCTTTATTTATCACGATAATTCAGCGAGAAATCACGATGATGCATGTTTTGTTTTAATGTTCGCTGGCTCCTAAAAGGAACTCCGTGACATTTAAGAAAGAGGGATATAATTAGTGACGACGACTATACGAACTCGCTACCTTTGTGTTGGAGGACGAACTAGTTAGTTACCCATCATTGTAATCTTCGAATATGACTTAGGCTTAAGACATAACGTGCTATATTGTGATTTTTGGAACAAAAATTTTAGTTTTTTGGAACAAAAATTTTAGTGGTGAATTTTAATAATAGCGTTGATTTTTGTGGTTATTTTATGGGTTTAAAAACGACTAAATTGTTATACTTGATTACTGGTAGTGATGTAACTTTTTCGTTTAATTGGATTTCTTATTTTTTTACAGGTGAGTTTACGACATTAGAAAATATTTCCAGCTGTTATAACCCAGCGTGAGTAAAATTAATTAATCTTTTTAAAGAATAGAGTATCACATGCTTTACTAATGAGTGTGTTGCGATGTACTGTTATCGCTTTTGGATTCCATTGGATCACCTTTTTAGGCTTATAGTATTGGATTCATAGGTTAAGCCAGCGGTTTCCAAACATTATCCACTGGACCTACAATTGTCGTTAATGTAGCCACCTTAAGAAAATGTGGACACAAACTATATCTCCTAACCATTTAAGAACTAGAATTTTGCGGCTTCATATTGTAAGCCTCACTATTTGGATATTTAAACAGACAAATATATGTATCAATTCTTTTGCCCCCCCCCCCCCCCCTCCCCCTCCCCCTCTAACCTACCCCCGGCGCGCCGCGGCGTCCTCTTAGAGGGGCGCGTCCCACAATTTGGAAACCACTGGATTAAGCAGTGCATTTTGGAATGCAGCAAGAGGTTGGTGGAATTTCTTCGACGAATTGGCCTTGGATGTTTTTGTATTCGTTTTTTTCCTAACAATAAAAATTATACCGAACTCTATATTTAGATAACGATATTATACAAGATAATAAAAATTCTCGGCGACAGAATTTCACGGAAAGTACGACACATATCGTCGAATTATAGATGGATTCCTCGAAACGATTGAGCGAGTTTACTCGAAGTATTAATTAAATCCTACCGTTATATATTTAACAATTAAATTTGCTGAAAATCGTTTCGCTTGTTTTAAAAAATGTATTTTTTCTACGCCCTTCGTCGAGGAGACCCCGCGTTCCAAAGCTCGCATCCTCGACCTCTCTCGCTGCTCATCCGAAATCCTTATCTGACGTCTTCCGTCGCTTTCTTGGTTTTCCCTTCCTGTGCCCCGAAGGTCCCTCTTCCTGCATTCCCCGCGCGTTTCATCTCCTAATGGCATTGTGTTTACGGTTTGAGGGACACTTTTTACGTCTCGCGTGGGCCGCGTTAAGTGAGTGGAATTGCCTCGGAGCGGCATTCTTCTGCGGCTTATTGCATTTTTATCCTTTCGGCGATCCTTCTCCGAAGTATAACCCAATGAAATGATGCGTCTCGCTACCCTGTATATCGTCAGACTTAGCGTTAAGGAGTGAAGAATTTATTGTTGCAAGAGTTGCTACGGTCACTGGGAGTAAAGCGTTGCGAGGATGCGTCACCATGACACGAGAAATGCGTGTCGTCACCTAATTTGAGAAAAAATATGCGAATATGATTGGCCATTTTAACGGTCGGCATTTGTTTGCTTTAATGGCGAATGATCGATATCCCCTATAAGCGTATTCTTTGATGCGTTTCATCAGACGTGCGAAGAACACAATTCACTTAAGGATTTAATTCAAACGTTCGAGACGATTAGTAATTATTTCTTAATAAATTCCTAACGTAAATCTTCAGTCATTTTACATTAAGAGAACAATTTAGTAGAACCATGATTTTGGTGACAAAATTTTCTCCAGCCTTCCTCTGTTTTTCTCCCCTTTTAAGCTTCGCCTTTTCCAGCCTATATCTCTTTCGTTTTCTTTTCTTTGGCAGCTCCTCTTTTCTGCGTTTTCTATAGCCACGTTAAAGGTAAAATTGTCGCCCACGCCCATCAAAGGGCTCTCCGAATCCTATTGGGATTCCCATCGAGTTAGCAAAGATACGAGGAAAATTTTTTCCTCTCGTTGTGTCGGACGGAGTTCCCTTTGTCTCTCTATTTTTCCTTCTCTCTCTCTCTCTCTGTCTTTAGCTTGCTCTTTTTTTCTGAGTGCGGCGCCCTATGTCGCGCTTTTCTTCCTACTCCAATCAAATAAAGTCCTCAATCCCTTTCCTCTTTTGTTTCTTGGTCTCTGGACAAAATAGTTTCTGTCTCTCGCTCATTATTTTTCCCGTCGTTATTTCCGCTTTATCCCTTCGTCAATTTGTTATTGTCCGGATCTTTTTGTTTTCACTCCTTTTTTTAGTGTATTTCTCCATCAGAATTCTCGCTTTGCTTTATTGCGCTGTTGTTTACAATTTCCGCAAATGTTTTATTTTATTTTTTCTGAGGTGATCCATTTCACGAATTCTTTGCTCTCTCATTTCCTGTCGCTCTAATTGCGATCGCTTGCTTTTGTTAGATCTGGTTTTACGATTCAATCTGATGTCCGGAAAAATTTTCCGTTCCGAAAAAGAGAGAAGTTTCGAAAAAGAGGCAATTGTATTTATTTATCGGTTTAGTTTTTCCTTAAACTTCACCTCAGCCGACTGACATTCGTGTTTTAGGAACGTTTAATTTTTGAGATTCCATCGACCAATGTAAAATCCTTTCGGCCGTATCAGCCGAAACTCTCCATTTCCGTGGCAGTTTGGCCTGGAAATGTTTTTCTCGCGTCATCGTAGACTCATTGTCGCCGCGCCATCCGGGCCATAGCGACCATTGTTGACTCACAGGAAATTCGCTTTCCATTCGAAAGGTTTCTTTTTTTCTCGCGAAGCGCTTGGCTTTTTGGGCGTCGGTTTCGTTTGAAAAAAAAATGCAGTTACTGATCCAGAATACACGAAATTCATTTCAGCGCGAATCTTTACCATTGTACATACAGAAAGTGTGTGCATTTTTGAGTCGTAATAACCTGTTATTCTTTAAAAAAAAGACAGTGAAAGACGCATTATCAAGTTCAGGTTATGTTTTACGTGAATAATATTGGTAATCCACGGACGTTAAAACTGTGGACACTCGCATTTCACCGGTAAACAAAAGGCACCAGCCTTAAGTGGCAATCCGTCGATCAACGATTCTGTTAATAGCAGCGCTCGTTAAACTGCAGCTGAGGAAGTTAACTACATACACGAAATGCGCATCAGAACCGTTCAACTTTAGTTAGGCTATGGAGTCTGTTATATCATCTTACGTATCTTAGTGGTTGTAGATATAACTGCATCGCGCATTAATGGTTTGGATTTCAGGAATCAAATTCAGATATTCGATTCCGTAAATAATTTATTTTTATTCGGTAAGTTTTTATGTTTTTCCATGTCTTTACCGATATGCATTCTCTCACCCTCCGTATCCGTCGTTAAGTTTCTCTTCCTCGGAGAAATTCGCCTTTTATTCTTCTAATTTTTAGTTTTTCTTTCGCCTAATCATCGTATCCCGAATCGTGACATTTTTGCGTTGGCTTCCATGCGTGTCCCGTGCAATACGGGCATGTACGCGATCGTAAATAAGAGCGCGCATTAGAAGGTTGGGAAATGATTGCGGCCGAGGAAAACGCAGTTTTTTTTATTCTGAAGCATTGTGTCGTTAACCCCGTCTCTGTAAGAGCAGAGGTCGCCAAAGAGGATTGGTGGGAGGGTGATTTCCCCAGCCAGGCATTCCCCATTTTTTAAATCCCTTTTTCTGTCTCTTCCTCTCTCCCTCTTTCTCTCCCGCTTTCTCTTTCTCTCTCTACCGTCTATCTTTTCATCTCTCTCCCTCTTATGGTCTTTCTCTCACCTCCCTCTCTATCTCCACTCCCCCTCCCTCTCTATCTCCACTCCCCCTCCCTCTCTATCTCCACTCCCCCTCTCCCTTTCTCTCTCCCCCTCTCCCTTTCTCTCTCCCCCTCTCTCTTTCTCTCGTCCTCTCTCGTCCTTCATCCCTCTCTTCCTCCTTTCACGCCCTTTCTGCCTCATTTTCCATCTTTTCTTCTCTGCCTCTCCCTCCCTGTTTTCTTTCCCCCTCTTTCACCTTTTCCACTCCCTCCCCTTTCACCCTCCCCTCTTCTTCTGCTCACTCTCTCTCCTTCCTCTTCCTCGTCGCTCTCTCCCTTTATCCCCTTTCCTCCTCTTCTCCCCTTCTTCCGTATATTTTCCTTTCTCTCAATCCCCATCTCCTAATCCTCAATCCAGCCCATACCGTTTCCACTCCCTCCATCCGCTTCACTTCTCCTCACTCCACTTCCTCCCTATTCAGCCCAGTGAACTTAGTGGTGACTTATGCCCTTCCCCTTAGAAAATTGTCGGGAGAACAAGAAGTTAAGGAGAGGCAGGCAAGATGCATAGAGGATATTTACTCATTGGTTTATTTATTTGAGAGGTGTGTCTCTGTTTTTCTTTCGAAAAAAATCCTGAATATTTCGCTGCATCGTTTGTGTGTGGTTAATGCGTTCAGTTTTTTCTCCTCGCTTGCATATGCGCCTACTTATCCTCCCTCTTTCTCTCACTCCCCCTCTCTCCCACCCCCTGTCTCCCCCCCCTGTCTCCCCCCCCTGTCTCCCCCCCCTGTCTCCCCCCCTGTCTCCCCCCCTGTCTCCCCCTCTTTCTCCCTCTCATCTCTCTCCCTCTCCTCTCTCTCCCTCTCCTCTCTCTCCCTCTCCTCTCTCTCCCTCTCCTCTCTCCCGCCTCTCCTCTCCCTCTCCTCTCCTCTCCCTCTCCTCTCCCTCTCCTCTCTCTCCTCCCTCCCTCTCTCTCCCCTCTCTCTCTCCCTCTCCCTCTCTCTCCCTCTCTCTCTCTCCCTCCTCTCTCTCTCCCTCTCCTCTCTCCCTCTCTCTCTCTCTTCCTCCCCTCTCTCTCTCTCTCTCCCCTCTCCTCACTCCCTCTCCTCTCTCTCCCTCTCCTCTCTCTCCCTCTCCTCTCTCTCCCTCTCCTCTCTCTCTCTCCCTCTCTCCTCTCTCTCTCTCCCTCTCCCTCTCCTCTCTCCCTCTCCTCTCTCTCTCTCCCTCTCCTCTCTCTCTCCCTCTCCTCTCTCCTCTCTCCCTCTCCTCTCTCTCTTCTCCCTCTCCCTCTTTTCTCCCTCTCCTCTCTCGCTCTTCTCTCTCTCCCTCTCCTCTCTCCCTCTCCTCTCTCCCTCCCTCTCCTCTCTCCCTCCCTCTCCTCTCTCCCTCTCCCTCTCCTCTCTCCCTCTCCTCTCTCCCTCTCCTCTCTCCCTCTCCTCTCTCCCTCTCCTCTCTCCCTCTCCTCTCTCCCTCTCCTCTCTCCCTCTCCTCTCTCCCTCTCCTCTCTCTCTCTCCTCCCTCTCTCTCCTCCCCCTCCTTTTCCGAGATTTCCCACCCACTCCGCCCGGCACCATTTCGACGGCGCATCGCGTCCGGAATTCGGTTGCCTCCCTCGATTTCGAATCCGGCGTTAGGAGTTTGGGCTGCACACTGCTCGGAAAGAAGCTCGCATCAGATAACCACTCCTTCGTTCTTTTAAAATCGATGTGTCGACGTGTTTCCGCTTAAGGTCTTTCAGCGTCGTAGTTGTTTCAGTATCGATTGTCAACGGCGGATGTTCATTTCCTCAAATAGCCCGCCGAGTTACGTCTTTAATGGAAGGAAGTCCTTGCGTTCCTTTCGTTTTGATATTTGTCTAAGCTCCAGTGAAAATATGAAGGAAGTGATTTTTCTCCCCATACATGGTTTGAATGATTAGTCGGCAGTAATATTTATCGCAGGAAATGTAAGCAAAATATGTTTAATATCTTGGCTTATATGTTTGTAGAATTATCGTGCTCTCAGATAACCCTTGAAACCGTTGCTGATAGTATTTTAATTCGAAAATTCCTTTTTTTTTAAATCTAATAGTATGCTTTAGTAGAATGTTCAATAAACCCTTTCCCAACGTGGGTTTTTCCAGCATTGATTCGATCATACACAAATAAATGTTGGCACTTATTTACGAATGAAATTCAATTATCATGAGTTGAACGCACACCTCTTTTTACCCATGTATATAACATTAGAAATCGTAGCCTATGTGAACGTGATTTTTTCGGTGCATTGCTAAATTGCAGTCATTTCTAAGAACGTAACCTCAGCGTTGCGCAAAACGCTGCTGTATTCTTAGGTTCAGTCGGCGTATTCGTCGTGAAGAGTCTGAAATATTCTTCTCGTTTCCATCGCGACCTTAAACGATGCCGCGATTGCGTGTCGGATCGCTTGATAGTAATGTTTTCTGGAATCGTTCATCAAATGATGCTTATCGGTTCCGTCGTCGGCTGTTTCGTTGCATTCAACATTTTTTTCACGCCGATTATCTGCTGTCGAATCCGAAGGATCTCCTTAGGTGGTGAGAGTGTTGCTTGATCATTTAGCTGGCTGCACCTGTCTAAGACGATCCGTTTAATGTTCTATGGGACTCATTATCCAACGTGACTCCGCAACATTGGTCGAGATGCCGGCAGCGGCGGTTTTCACTCTTCCTTTGATCTCCGTCTTAATAAATTTGCCAGATGCGTAGCATCCTTCTTCAGAACCACGAATCTAACAAGCTCATAATTCGTTCATACTTTCGTTTTCTTCGGGGGGAAAAAACCTTAAGCTCTGGGGAGATGTACTTGCATATCCTCCATGAAATTCGATTTGGAATAGAAACAAAATATGTATATTAAGAGCTACCTCGGTGCACGTCATTGCCTTTACTTTATTGTTATATATATTGGAATAACTTACTTAAGTTATTTTGGTTCGTAAGCGATAAAAAAAACGAGTCACTGACGTTCAGTCTGTACGATTCTTCAAGATATTATTTTATCGCGAGCAAGATTCGATCGTTTTCATTATACTTCCTTTAATCTGAATAGAATCCAAGAAATAAAAGACTTGACAATGCCGTAGAACCAAATTCACTATTTATTTAACCGAGACACTTCTCAAAGCGGTCGAATACTATATGAGAACGTTTTCAAAATCCGCGCCGCGCGGGGGCCCTGGAGCTAGGTTTTTTTCAAGTATTCTTAACGGGGCCCCTGTTCTTTGGGCGATGGCTACGCCGCTGCACAGATGCACGCCTGGAAAACGAGATCACCCACGGTTTTTTTTTCATATCCGCGGCGTCGGATTCGTTCGAAGCACGCGCCCTTTAATGATCGCGACTTCGACGTCGTTCTCACACGTTAGAACATTCTAGTTTTTTTTCTCACGAACACCTATTACGGTCGACCCTATGAATTAGAAGGGAGAGAGAGAGGGGGGGAGGGGGGTAGGAACAGAAATTGATGAAAGCGGAAGTTGGTCAGCCACCACCGCGGCCGCTCTAGCGTTTATACGTGCGTGCGTGTGTGAGGAAGCGTGCCCGCGAATGGGGATCGCCGTAAATCTTTTCGCATAGAGAGAGAGGTAATAGGAAAGAGTTGGAAAGCCGTACGCTGACCGCATGCGAGGCTGAGACGATCGCGCCGCGGGTGATGACATCGTCCTAATGGCATTCTTGACCGAGATATCTTCTACGCCGGGGATGGGTTAGCGTGGAGGGGGGGGAGGGGCGGTGAGAGCGTTGCGGTCGCCGCGCATTCAATTGACATACAACTGCCATCGCGTCTGTTGAGCGAAGCTCTTTCTTTTCTTCGTTCTTTTTTTTTCTCTCGACCCGGCGAAATTCGCGTATTGATGAGATTACGGGGAACAATGCTGGTAAGAAAGCGTTAAGTTAGGTCTTTGAAAGTGGCGTTTCTCGGGTTGTCCACAACGTCTTTAAAGGTAACGGGAAGTCGTCTTATAATAGATGAAGTGGATGACTTTTTTTATTTAATCTCCATTCTGAAAAAAATGGTTGAGCACGTCGCTGTACGTGTCGTATTGTTGCAGCTATAATATTTGACGTAATGGCGCGCGTAATATCTTCGTGAGCCATATTGTCGCACGATTTGAAGTGGCAGACCATTCGAAAGATGCTACGATGTATTCTGTTTTGTTTCACTATGATTTGCTTGACGGCTTGGGCTCTCTCGCATTCTTGCTTCCTATAGTAATCGTTAGCGTTTATAGGAATACTCTTACGTTTATTTTACTCGCATCTGGTTTTCTCAGCCTTTTTCTGGCTGTTGAAGAAGCATACTTTTATTTTTTTTCATCTTTTAACCTATAAAATATGCTTTTATATTCCACTATTTTCTCTTTAGCCCAGCCTAAATTAAAACTTTTTTATGCACGTAAAACACTCGTTATTTTGTTTCCGTTATTTGTAATACCGATTAAGCTTGATTTTATTTTCTCGTCGTCAAATACTTAGGAGTACTTTCGTGCCGTAAATCGGTAAGGTCTATAGTGGTAGCCGGGCCGGCGAGATATCATTGGGGAGGGTCTATGCAAACGATTTTTGGGACCCTCTCCTAATTATTTGCAACAGAATATTCCAACCACGCAATTTAACTAGAAGCGGCGTCTTTCTGTTCTGTACATATTTTTTTATATGAGAACCTTTTTAACTCCGCAAGACGAAATTTTTATTGCCTCAGGCGGCGAGTTTTTCAAAAGTGCAGTAACTTTATTGCTTTATTTGTATATTACAGGTCATGACGATAAACATTTCCTTGGCTGGACCCCTAGGAAAAAAATTATAAAATTTTAAAAATTAAAAATCTGATGTGTCCAGCATGACTTAATAATGAATGTGATTGCTCTCGATATAATAATCATTGGATATTACACTTCTAAATAATTTTTAAACATTGAATAATTTTTACGCTGACAAATACTTTAAATCACATTTCACATTGAAAAAAGTAATTAATCGATTTTAAAGCCGCTTAATAATCAGGTTTTTGGAAAAGGTTTAACATACGGGACAGTTGGTCGGGACACGTCCTGTAAGAAAAAAAGGTCATCCCACGCGTAGAATATTCTGCATACCCCATACTCCTGGTAGTAGCAAGTAGTAAATCTTTTATCGCCTGACATCATCCAGGAGTAGATGTGTGTAGCACTCACCCACGTCGCGGTCGAGTATAAAATTCTCGATATCCGACGTTATTTATCGGTCGTCCTCTACGCAGCCATTAATCAAAGTTGCGGATTCCTAAGGCGGGATCATACATCGATTTTCGATTTATCCGCGCAGAGTCCCCTTCGTCGTCCTATATTTATTCGACGCGCGCGGGGATTTCCGCGGGTGGACTCAAGGTCCACGCCTCCGCCGTCCTCCACTTCTCCTTCCTGCGAAATATCCCCCTTCCACTGCATTATTTAAAAAAAAAATCCTCTTCGCCGCAGAACGCTTCTTCCACCCGAACAGTTTCGGGAAGTGTCGGGAAGAGAGGGGCGTTCCCAAGAATTGAGGCCACGGTCGGAAAAAAAAGGGGGAAGGCGATTTCTCAGTCGCATTCCTCTTCCTCGGCGAAATGAGGCGCGGGGGAGGAGGAGGTCGTCTTATAAAAGGGGGGAGTGTAGGGGTGGGGTTGGATGGGAAGCGTGGGGTGGGGGTGGAAAGGGAAAGTATTGCCGATGATGGAGAAATTATTTGAGGGTCGAGGAGAAGAGTCGGAAGTTATTAGGAGGAAGGGTTCGAGAGGACGGGGGGAAGGGGGAGGAAGAGAAAGTATTTCAAACATTGTTTGAGCGTTATAAATGTATATAGGCACCCTTGCGAGTCAGAAATAATGCGTTTAATAATAAATTTGAGGCATAGAACGTTAAATGGGTGTATTGGACGTATCACTTGAATAAACAAACAAAGGTATGCGTTTCTATCTATGACTCTATATTCCGTTTTATTCGGCTCAAGATAATTAATCCTTTTCCTATATTATGGGGTGGAGGAAGAGAAGGCATCTCTTATTAGACGTAAGATTGGATCGCTTGGCCAGTAAATGGTGAAACGGCCATCGAATACGCTAAGAACAATTGCACTTCATGATTGGAAAATATTTAACTTTCTAAAATTATTGAAAGATTCATGTACCGAAGCGAATTCATTTCATCAAAGTGTCGGAAATCCCTCTCTTTAACGAACTCGATCATAAGGAAAAGCCCGCTACAACGAAAAAATTTCCAAGTTCCAGCAGACTTAAGTGTTTAGCCTTCTTCTACATCACCCATTTGGTAGTAAGGTTTCGTGTTTTATTTATTATTGTATTAATTCTCTATGAAAATGGCTACTTGACTCTGACGGCGTAGAAATAACTGGTACAATATCAACAAAATTATAGTAGAACTTGTTTAAATAAATTATGGCTCTTATGAATTAAACTCTGTTTAAAAAATCGTTAAAACGTAATTATTTGCTCCGGATCGTCGAAGCGGGATTTTATTATTGCGCGGTGGAGTTTAAAGCACGGAATTTGTAATACTTATTTGTAGAATAGGATCGGAATGATTAAGCCGAGCCTGATGGGTAAAACGTCGGCCTAACGGCATCGGAAGATTTGCGGAATGAAATCGTAGTGATAAGCCGGACGGGATGGGAAATATTTGTGAGAGGACTAATTGCGGTCGCGGCGAGCGGGGACTGCTATAAGGGAACGGGACGAGGAGAGAGAGAGAGAGGTGGGAAGAGGGAGAGAGAGCTCTGTGGAATGCAGCAGCGGGCCTCTCCGTGCGCAGGAAGAAAGAGTAACTGGAGACACGGGAGGAATTTGGTAAGGGGACGAGACGACAACAAAAGGACCTGCAACTTTAAGGATCGAAATACTATGGGGACAGGTGAGGTGCGGTGCGAGTGCGTGTGACGGCTATATCGAGCGATCTCCTCCTCTCCTCCCCCCTCTCCCCTGCCCGTGCGTGCGTGTGTGTGGCAACCGATTGCTTTGGCTGATCTTATTGCCCCTATCTGTAATTTTTTTCAGGTCGCTATTCCAGATGTGGCGTTTTACGTAACGCGGCACGGTTAATCGAATTTGACCAACCGGAAAAGTGTTTGTTAATTTTGGCTCGCGTCGCAGAATCATTCATTGTTCGCTTTCGTAAAAATGTTCGTTTCGTATTTTTCGGAATTCGTCCGTTTTAGAAAATTTTCAGTTAGATGAAAAGGTTAGTTTTGTTCTTGCCTAAATTATTCCGAAATTTGTTTAGTAATTTCTTGGTATTTTTTGTATCTGTCGACAATTCCGATGTTTTAATGGTTGCCAGTCGTTAATTCCAGCTTCTTTTCTAGTCAGGAGTAAGGTTTTGGAACATCTGAAACCAGATGATGAGTTGAAGTTTCACGGTAAGCTTTTTGTGACGTTTGTCGAACCGCAAAACCAGTGGCCCTTCCCAAATTGAGTTTATCGAGATAGAAACTGTTAAAGAGAGAGAGATAGAAACTGTTTCGGTCGACACATGGAGCCTTCCCATTATTTGTTTCGTCGATAGGATAGGGTGAGATGGATAGAATTGGGCACGAGAAGGCGAAAAACGGCCCTGGATTTTTTCCAAAGAAACGTTAACATGCACGTGGATACGTTTTCTTTAAAACATCAGGAAAATCGCATATATTACACAAATACGCGTAAATATGCGATTTCGAAATCCGAAGGCGACATTTTTTGAAGCGGCCTCAATCAATTCATGCCGACGGCTGCATGCGCCGTATGTTTTACGTAAGGGGTGTTCGTTCGTCTCGAGGCCTTTTCATTCATGTTATTAATCCGAAAAAGAGAAAGCGGCCGTCGGAAGATTTTCTCGCGAGAGTATTGGAATCGATTATTTTCTTCGTTCCTTTTTTTCTCGAACAGAAATGGAGACATCGAAGAATCGAATATTCGTTCGCAGCATTCTTTTGAGCTTTCCCGGTGTTGCATGAAATATGTTTTTTTGTCAGTTATCTTCATCGTCTTCGAGCATGGGTGAATCTTTGATCGGTAATTTTACTGCAAAGATTCCGTCCGAAATTCGATCTTTTCGATTCGCGTCTCATCCGCGAGTTCTTTTATTTGAATGAATCTCAAACTTTGATGCTGTAATAAAAGTCAATACGGGTTGAAAAGTTCGCATAACATTTCAAAAATTACGGTTAGAACATCGCTTAATAATGAATTGCTATTCAATATTACTAGAAAGAAAGGAAATTTTGCAAGTTTTGATCCTCGAGGAATTTTTATATTTATCATAATTACTGGTGTGATTCCCGTCAAAAATGACGGGAGGAAAGATAGATCGTTCAACCTATTTAGGGAGATCATATTAACATCAGAAACAACTCTTGAAAATCGGTTCCCCCTCCCTCCCTCACTCCTCTCCCTCCCTCACTCCTCTCCCTCCCTCTCACCCCATCTCTCGCCCCTCCCCCTCCCCCACTCTCCCTCTATCTCGTATTAAAAGCATTCAAAGCACGTTTATACCCATAAGGATTCAAATAACAATATGATATCGAGGTCTAACAATGGAATAGGTAGGCAAGGTAACATCCCGTTAAAAATGGCAGGATTACCTCAAACTGTGTGAATTAAACGTTTAAATTGAGCGATTTCGAACTGTAGGCGGAAAAAAGATGAAAAGAATAAGAAACTTTATAATGTTTTCTTCAAAATGGTTTATATCCTAAGATTGTAGGTCAATTCTTTCTAATTTTAATCTAAAAAAGAATGAAAGCCTTATGGGAAATGGAAATTATCCCCTGGAGTCGAACCTGGGTCTTCGATATCGATTTAGATACATTAAAACGTTTTTTTATTATATCATAATGCTATCCTAAAATTTCATCAAATTCGGTTCAGTCGTTTGCGAAAGATTAAGCTTCAAAAAGCACATTACACGCAACGTTTGCTACAGACTAAGACCTTTATTTATATGATAAGAATTTAATTCCACTGCAAGAATTTGTCATTAGTCACCAATTTACTACATCTCTCTCGTACATTTTTTTCGTTCTAACATTTCTTCTTATCGTAGCAGACTCTCTCGGGCATGGTAGAATTTTTCTCCTGATTTCAAATTATTCAACTCGCTGTTTAATTTATTTTTTGACGAAATCGCTCATTATTCTGGCGTCTGTTGTTTGGTATCTTACTTTAAGGCATCAAGATTAAACCGTAATATCTTATCTTTGTCATGCGTTCTTTCTTTTTTGTCAAAAACGTCTCTTTTATAAGCCATCTCTCTCCGCGCCCTCTATTCCCACCCCTGTTTATATCTTCCTATTCCAGTTTCCAATTATTTTTTTCAAATTCCGGTCTGAAACGTATTCAACGGGCGTAAATCTGTCTAGTTTCGAGGAGTTCAAAGGATTTGTTAATT
The DNA here is from genome assembly GCA_036926305.1 of Uropetala carovei. Lineage (NCBI taxonomy): Eukaryota > Metazoa > Arthropoda > Insecta > Odonata > Petaluridae > Uropetala > Uropetala carovei. The sequence continues at coordinate 1,411,639 of JAXCHB010000298.1, forward strand.
TATTATCCAAATCAAACGCTCGCTCGCGAAGGGCCGACCGTGACGTATAATGCGATATTTACGCTTATCGGCGGGGGGGCGATTTTCTGTTGTTTCGGCGGAGGTTCTCTGTGGGGGAAGAACGTTAACCTCATGATCTGTTTGTTGGTCCTTGGGCGCCTGTGTGTTTTTTCGTTTCTTTTCTTGAAGCACCTACACCTGAAGGGAAAACAAACTATGCCGCCTCTATTTTTGGAGCATCTATCTCTCGAATGAGACAAATTGTTCCTATTTTTACCGTCGAGGGTAACATTTCGAGTTTTTTTCTTTTTCTGGGCCACATTTTACTCCTCTCGCCTCTCATTGTTAGCCCATCTGTTTTTCCGACGGGTTTTTTCTTTATTATTGCTATTAAGTTTAGATATTTTTTATTTCTAACAGATGAATTTGAGGTATACGTATAGTATAAATGGTAGATCGAAAGTGCTTAATGTTTTATTTCTAGCGGTTTGACGATAATCCATTCATATACCGTTTAATATCCAAGTTCTAATGAAGAATTTAACCGCTAGGTTAAGTAGTTTATTTATTTGACCTTAGTAGTTCCGTTTTGTCACAATATTATTGACCAGAAGGAACCTTTCATTTCGTTTATAGATGGGAAATTCCGTGTCGAACTTCAATATACTGCTTGAAGTAGTTGTCTGAGAATTCTGTTCAATTATCGTTTTCACCGATCGTATCGATTTTTAAGTTTTTATGATTTTTAGCGGTGTTATGATTTCAACATAATACTTAGGATCGTTACCACGCGTGACCCGCTTCATATTTCGAAATTATATGTTTGCGCCCTTGCAATTTGAGTTTGAGAGCCTTGGTTTGTGTGCATTTTGTAATAGCCTCAATTAATGCTTCATTTTATTTTCCACCTTTCTGTACTCCTATTCTTCATGTCTGTTATTCGATCTTATTTTCGTCTCCATTTTTCCCATTTCACACTACTTCTACTCTCCTCTGATAGCTTGTCATTCTTTTTTCCTTTTCCTACATTCTACTGCCCTTTCTCTCTCTCTCTCTCTCTCTCTCCTTGCAGTTCTTCCCATTTTTTTACCTCCTCCCCTTTACCCTCCTGGTCTTTTGTGCAGCTAAATCCTATTTCCATCCCTCGTCAACCCCTTTCTCGCACCACCCGGAAGAGTGGGAAAAGTGACTTTAAGGGTATTCAGTACCCAGCTGGCAAAGAGCGACCAACCTCTCTACCCCATGACGTATTGTCCATCAGTTTTCCTCCTTCAGGTTGTCATTGATTTATAACCTATCCACCCCATCTCCCTCTCATTCTCTCCCTTTCTGTATTCCTCTGCTACCTCACTTGGGAGGGAGGGGGGGGGGGGGGGGAGACTTAAAAAAAAAGGAATGTCGAGAATGCGTCAGGTTTCTTGTATCGGTATATCATCCCGATGCACACGCCCTTCCATCGTTCGACCGCTTATAAACCGCCCTTTCCTCTAGTTAGTACACCTCCGCAATTACACAATCTAGCAGGCTTGCCTCTCATGCGCGTACAAACACGACTGTCGTTTTTTTAATATTATTTCTTAGAAATACCCTTTTATTCTTACGGACGCTTGCTTCTCGACTCACCCTCTCGTCTCCCCCTACCCGTTCTCTCCCTCCGTTATTCCAACGCCCCCGGCTATCCTCTCTCTCTCTCTCTCTCCTCCGTTGCCCCAACTTCCTCCCCTTCGACCCTTCCTCTTTCCCTCTCTCTCTCTCTCCCATCTCAGCTGCCTTCTGGAATGCAGCCCGTCTCGCGTGCCTTGCGAGCATCCCCATCTCCTTTTCGTTCTCATCTCTTCTTCCTTTCTCCCTTCCTTCACCTTCCCTCGACATTTCTCCGTCTTTCCCTCTTCTTCTTCTCTCAAAGTTAGTGTTTAAGCTTATTCCCTCTCTCTTTTGGCTTAGCAGCTATTGTTTTCGTTTTCCTCGTCGTCACCTCTTCACTACGTATCTCCCCCACTTCGCTTTTCTTCTTATTATCCGCGATTCGCTCGCCGTCCCGCAACTTTGCAATCCTTGACTCGTCTGCACGACGCTTCGAGTTTTCGAAGAGAGGACGTACGTCGCGGCGTATGCAGTGGGGGAGTAAGAAGCGGAGTTCGAGCGAGAAGCGAGCGGGAATGATTGGTTTTCGTTCGAGTCAGGAGATAAGAGGAGGTCGTTGATGGGGTGGTGATGCGGGTTCCACCCTCGGTGGATGTCTGACGACGATCGGCAGAGTCGTCAGTTGCAGTCTCTTTACCGGGTTGTATGTCGGCGGGATACGCAATTTCGCGGAAATGGAAAGTTTTATCGCAGGTAGTTGCGTCGGGTGAAGTAAAAAAAGAATGTTCGTTTGGGCGAGGCCTATGGTGACTCATTGAAATCGTAATTGGTGTAAACTTCTCTAGATGTTGTTACGTGTATAAAAAACACGTTCACTCGCCGCGGCGTTTAAAGTCCACGTGGCTTTTCGTTTTTCCTGCATAATAGGAGGAATCGCTAAGGTTTATCAGTTTTTTCATTTTTCATTCAGCACATTAAACTCCGGTGCAAAGGATAGTATTTTTGAATTTTATAGTTACCGTTTTCGGAGAAAGTAAGTAATGCTTTTTCTGCACGCTTCTCCTTAACGTTCTTTTAATTTTTCTTACGTTTCTTTTGTGATGGATTTATTTAGTGTCTGATATAATGAAAACTTAAAGAATTTTATACTTTCATGTTTTTATTTGAATGTATGGTTATTAATGGAATTCGTGAAAATAACGCGTGATGTATTAGTTCAAATGCCACCGCCCGAATATTTGGGAATCCTACGAAGAAAATCATTTATTCTGTTAAATATGGAATTTATTGAGCCGAGATAGACAAAATATTCGCGTTTTATACGTTGTTCTCTTGCTTTCTTTTTGACGCTTCAAGTACGGCACATTTGTTTGCCCATTTAACCTTCTCGGCAGGACAGCACATGTCATACATACAAGAGATAGGACGTGCTTCATCTGCCTCATTGGTCTCCATGGCTTTCATAAATACTATTAATTGTTTTTAAAACGGTGTCACACGAGATGTCCAACGGAGCGTAAATACCCTCGATTCACGGCCTCGGCGTAATCGTTGGGCAATCCTCGCTCTGCGGTTGTAAGCGTGTGCAAAACTCGCGAGAGTGAAAAAAAAAACGTCAAAATTTCGTCTCTGGGAATGCGGCGCTTAGTAAATTTACCTCCTTTTTTTTTATTTCTTTACCAGGTCATTACCAAATATCACTCGCGTCGGAAGGCCAGAGGCGTTTGCGCGCGCGCGATATTAATAGACCGAGCAAATACTCGTCGAGATGAGCACGAGGAAGAATAATTTCCCAACGCCTCTTCGACTCCTTTCTCAATATCGTTCCTGTTATTTCTTTCCCACGAATTCCTCCGGATGAGGCGACCACTCGTCCTTAGCCGAGTTTCCTTTTTTTTTTTTTTTAATCTTTGAATTATGGAACGAAAAGGCGTTTTAAAGGTGGTTCGGCCGCGTTCCAGCTCCTCGTCGGGGCGCGGAAGAAAATTCTCTCGGTGGACGAGCTCATATTTCTCGGACACCGGAAGTTTCTCCTGCTCCTTGTTCCAGTTTCTCACCCCTCCCGAGAGAACAATAGCCTTGCATTTTTTTCGTCCCGAAAATTCTCATATTCTCTCACTCATTCCGTCGCCCGCCTATCGGAATCGGGTCTGTTATATTTAAATGCCGTGTGATTGACGCGTCGTCAACACATCCATCCACGCCGCCGGGGTCAATCCCGTTAACTGAGGCAAGGACGAACAATATTTTTATTAGGCGTTAATTATAGCGTCTTCCACGTCCTGAAAGGCACCGGGGCTTAAAATTGCTCCTCGCGAGGTTTTTTTTTTAAATTTTATTTATTTATTTTTTGTTTTCAAAAGGGTAATCTCCGCGCGTCGATCTAAAATTTCGACCTTCTTTTGTTTTTTTTTCCGGACGCCGCAAATATAGATCGTTTCCCGATTGTCCTTTGTTTTATTTTTTTGCGCAGTGCATAATTAATCGCCCTCCTTTTTGGCCAGATGCCGTTTATTACCGGAGAGAAAAGGGATGGATCTTTCAACCCCCCAGTTCTTTAGTCGAGGTTTCGAAATCGAAATTGTTTGCGTTCGGGGAATTCCTCTTTTCAAAAAAATATATATCCGCGCGTTTCGGTTCTGGCCGCGTCTCGACGTTGGTTTTTTTTTTAAATAAATTTCTCCCGGGATATAATCCGGTCGGAATGTATTTTCAACGGTTTTAAAATTAGTGTTTTCCTTGGAAGCCATATCTTTTTTTAGTAAATCTGCCGGAATTACTCCATTGGTCTTCTGCCAAACAAAGCTAAACTTTACCGCGCCGACGTGTGTAGTATTTTAACTAAAAAGTCACTTGATGCACTGCGCGGTTGAGAATTAAACCGCGCGAATGCGATTGCGCGACGTTTTAAATCCTGATAACTGACGCACCGGTTTCAAGTTTCGCATTGGCTAGTTTTAAACCCTTTAGGCGAGCGAGTAAATTCTTGGTTTGCCGCGTGAACTTGAGTTAGGACGGGTAAACGTGCCGCGCGTATTTCTTAAGACTTGGATCTTCGTACCTTTGGATGCGATCTTTAAACCCATTCCATACAAAGTTCGTCGATTTGACGGATTATTTCCTTCAGACTTTAATAAAAGAAAATCCCTGGCGGCGAAAGAGGTAGGTGTTTGTCGACAGGGTGGGATCAATCGATCGCTCCTTCCCGTTTGTTACCACCTCTCTTTTGGAAGTTTTCTGGATAGGACTCTCGTCCACTTAATTAAGGCATGCCAAACTGACCACCATATCTGTCTCTCACTGCGGCCCGAATGCGAATTCCTCCCTCAACTAGGTCGTTTGAGACTATATGTATAACTTTATTCGGAGAAAAGGAGACAAGATATTTTGATAGCTACTGAGGTGTAAGATAGAACGCGTTTTCTAAATCATTGTGTTTCACGGCAAAACAGACTTCCAGCCTCCCTGATGAAATCTATTGTCCCAACTCTGGCAGTCATTAAACAACTACAATTCTTTAAATAACGTCTATTGCTTCAACGCGGCCCTGATGTCGCTTCGAGTTTGACCACCTCATTCTTCAACTCACCGTTGTTGAAATATTTCTCTCCGATTTCCGTTTAAAAAAGTTGAGAAAACAGCTTTCGTTTCGTCATCAGCGGCGATTCGCCTGAAAAAAGAGCTCCGTTATGAATAGATATCACTGTAAAATCGACGGACTAGAAATACATATAGCCGACCCTGTGAAAATATCCAGGAGTATAATATATCACGTACTAAATTTGGAACTTCCATAAAAAAAGATTGGGAAAAACCGATGCGCGTTTCGACCAAAAAGCATCCTTCATCAGCGGCGATTCACCGTTAAAAGATTCCAAAATTCAATACCTATTATCGGTAAATCATCACTGATGACGGCTGCTTTGTAGCCGATATGCGCCTCTCGTTTTCCCAACCTATTTATGGCCTACAGAGAAAAATATTTCGTCAATTTGATTCGTCTTAAAACGAGCGCGATAATTCTCCGTTTCAGTCACCGTTGTTCTTTATTATGAGCGGTTATTATCGTCTATTTTCTTCGGCAGTTTCCTCCGTCAAACGGCTAAACCCGGGTGGTCCTTGTCATATTCGCTTTTTCTTCAGGTATCGTTTACGCCAGAATTCACTTTGACGGCTTTAATCATGAAGGTATTGCTTATTCGAACGAAACTTGGAAAAATTTCACACGGAATTAAGAATTTTTAATCTCGTAATGCGTGAGTTATACGCGAATTCAATTATACGGTAGATAATAATTTTCCCGGGCTCGCCGCGAATTTCTCGCGAAACTTGCCATCTGGCGTATTCAGTTTTCTTATTTGGCATTAAATTAACGACACTGTAATTCCTCCGCTCCACGTTTCTTTTTTTTTTGTTTCTCCTCTTGGGAACATTTCGCGAGCGTCACCTGTCATCACCACGAACCGAATCGTGCCATCGACTCGAGAAATCGATGGAAATCTCACGACGCGGCTTATATTTATCTCGCGACGCGTGGTCGAATAAATGGGTTGTAGTCTTATTGCGATTTTTCGTCGGTTACGTTTCCAACAAATTTTAAAGTTTGGGTATCTGTGGCGAGATATAATGCAGACATTTTCGGCGGCGCGCCGCGGCGGTGGAACGTTCTCAGAAGATGTAAGACACGTGCGACTGCGCCTGTAAATTTTTTAAGCGATTAGGAATGGAGAGCAGCCACGTTTTAAGGTCGGACCCCACGTCGCGGAATTCCGAACCAGGAAAAATTACTCGGTAAGCGGCAAAAGAGATCACACGATGAACCAATTGCCCGTGTCGGTGCGACATTTAAAATTGTATGTCGTCGATAATTTTAACCGCAATGAGGAATGTTACGCCTCCATACGTCAATTTAAAGGAATATTTTTGTTAGTGTCGTCTGATTTTCTTTTACCTTGAGGGAGAATGGATAATTATTAACGTATAAAATTTACTTTATCTGGAAAACTAGATTTCGGCGGCAATTTAAAGTCGGGCGCATACGCTAGCTGAAACGTTTTAGGATTGCAGGCGCTGATGATTCTCCAAATATCTGACCTCATTTTCACTTCGGCCAAAGTTCAGAAATTGTTATATTTTTTTCCTCATTGAGGGCTTTCAGATTACCATGCGAGAGAGAGAGAGCATCAGCAGAATGTCTTTATGACACAATATGCGGGTTTTAAAACTATGCGGTCAAATACTGTCAAGTTAACCTATAACATTCCTCTGCTTGATCTATTTATTTTTCGCTTCGGTTATTCTTGACGCTGTTCTGAATCTTTTGCAATATCAGTTGAAAAGAAAAATATTCGATTCGATAACTAAATCGGTCAATTCGAAAGTTTGTTTTATTATATTGAAATAGAAATTTAGTGAAAGCGTCTCAAGTCATATATATTTCTAGAATGATTTCAAATTGAATTATTCAGATTCGATTTTAGATGTCTATTTTTCAGCACTGATTAGTAAATTTATAAATGTCGGGGACCGTATCTCGCAATTTTTTAAAAGTCTTTTTTCTTCACTTCCATGAAATACTTATTATGTATAATAATTGAATTTGAATTGAATGGAAAAATAGCCCATTGTCATCTGAGCATATGAGTTATACCTTTTATGCTGTATTACATCGATCGTTTGATGGCTATAAGAGCTGTATATAATTATCTGCTACAAGTCACAAGCTAAAGTAAAACCACGAGTATCTGTGTGCAGGTAACCTGAAGGCAGTTGAAACGTGAGACGGATCATTCTGAAGTGAGTTTGAATTAAAACTTCGAAAAGATCATTTCATTTTAGAAATTTCACCAAAAATAAATGCCCTAAATTAATCGTTTTTTAAAGCGGAATAGTTTCAGTAAATTCTATTATTTGCAAAAATAATAGCAGTCGCCACACTTTGTTTCGTCTTCGTCGTCGAAATGGTTAAGTAATTGTGTCAAATGATAAACGTAATGGATGTCCGGGAGGTGGAGATTCCTTTGAGGAAAATCGCCTTTGTTTTAGGTTCCGACGTTTCGCGACGTTGAAAGGTCGTGTCGAGCTAAACGACCCCTCAAATACTGTGACCCTCCCTCTCGGCCAGTGATCGATCATTCGGTCGAATCGTTGGCAGGAATTCCATTGTGTGCGCTCGAAAGGGGACAGGAGGGGTTGCGACCCTTTCCCTCCCTTAACCTTCCCCCCACCCCCTCCCCCCCGCTCCTTTTCACTCCAAAACCCCATCCTTCCATCGGCTAAACTGCCTTCTCTTTTCGGACTCGTATTTTTCCAGTTCTTCAAACTCTCTTGTCTCATCTCAGCCCCTTCCCTTCATCTTCCTCATTCTATCCCTCTTTAAATCTTTCTCCTTTCCTGTTTTATCCTCTTTGTTTCTCATCCTCTACTACCCCCTCCTTACTCCTCCCCTTTTTTTCCTCCCTATCGCTTCTTTCTTCGTTCCCCGAAAGATACTCTCCGCGGAACCATTCCGAAATTCCTCAAACCCCCCCATCGAGCGATCCGAGGAATTCGGACGCGTAAATCCGTTTCGTTGGAACGAGACGAGATTGACGAGATGATTTTGATCGGCCGTTGCGGAATTGAAGATAAGATGTCGCTTTTGTTTTCGTCCCGGGTTCCGATCGCCTGGAATTGCGATCCCGCCGAAATTTTGATCCGTGTCGCTTTTATAAACTTCTCGCCCTTACATCTAGGATACGATTACTATAAATGGCGAGTTGAACCCAGGATTTTAAAAATATGTTTTTGGTTTTTTCCACGGATAATTTCAATTGAATAATAAAGGCTTTCGTTTTTATCTCTCTAATTCCGAAACGTTTAGAACTTCTAGTATCGCAAATATCGATTTAGGGTGTAAATGTTAGGAGTTAAAACGTAAAGCACTATATTGTATAGGCTTCAGTTACCATTATTTATAAATGCATTATCAATCGCGTTGTTTTATTTAATTTTCAAATGCTCTCGAACCACTTATTTTTGTGAAGTTATTAACAGTAGGAAGCAAATAAACGGACTTTGATGTTCCCAGCAGGATTGGAACTTGCGGCCATAGAATTAGAAGGAAACATCCTATCCACTACTCTACCAAGGTAGATATTACAAAAATGATTTCCCTTCTTATTCTTTGTTATTGTGTGGCATTTACAGTAGTAGACATATAACTTGCAAGTCGACAGTTACATTAAAATGAATCAATTAAAAAAAAAAATATATATATATATTAATGTCTTTTCTATTGTCTATCAAGTCAAGGTGAAACTGCAACAATACGACGAATGAAAGAATTTCCGTATTTAGCATGTAGTATATGATGCATTTCGAGCGCAGTGAAGGTTGTTTCTCTGATCCGTAAATGGAAAGTGACTACGTGATTTAGAAATCCTGACAAATAAAACGCAGATCTTCAATTTTCCGTTTCTTCGCTCTTTACGTGTTTTCCCGCCTACATTTCTCACGCCATTTTCTCACTCCAAGGAGTAGTTAACGAAACGTAATTATCTCGAGCCTTTAAAATGATCCTATCACCTTAACATAACATTCCTCGATCTTTGATTTCACCACCTCTTCCACGCTTATCATTCGTTGCCGTTCCCATTGAAGAAGCCCCCATACCGTTTGTGGACGTCCAATTGTGGCATACAGACTCATAAAGGGAATAATGCACAAGGGCGGATAAAGGGGTAATCACCCCCATGATTTCTGTACACTAAAAAAAATTAACCCCGAAACCTCGTCTTACGTGTTGAGCACGCCAGGCGAGAACTATACCGTTTTACTACATTCATTTTGCTGTACAAAAAGTTATATTTCCTTTTTTTCTGTATTAAAATACACGAGAATTACGATATTTTCAAATAGTTTATTTTTTCATTTCTGATGAAGCCTGGATCCGACCTTGGTTGTGCAGTCCATTAAAATCCCCAAAGGGCAATCCATCATCCAACCATTCTTCGCTCTCTTTCGCCTATCGCCCCTCTCCAATGGATGAAGACAAATTCGACGACAGGACGTTCTTTTCACGCTTTCTCTCTCTCTCTCACACCATCTTTCCATTCTCCCTCGCTGCATAACCTACGGGCAACCTTTTTTTTTCTGCATCGTCCTTTCTGTTTCTCTTTCTCTCTCTCTCGAAATGGATTTCCCAAATGGCGGGCCAGCTTCTCATTCTCAGGACAATAAAGTCGCTTTTGTGTTTGGATTCTGCCTTCCCATCTCTCCCGGATTCCTTTGCCTCTTCAACCGTTGGACATAGATGCATGCCCATGTGCAGGGAGAGGGTCCTTTCTATCTCTCTCTCTCTCTCTCTCTCTCTCTCGCTAGGGCCCCTTCCTTTCAATTCCTACTACCTCATTCTCTACTCGGGGATGAAGCGTAAAATAGTCACTGTACTCTTTATTCTATCCCTGGCACACTCGGAAGTCCTTCCTTCCTGCTGCTGGCAATGACGACGGCGCTGCGCATCTCCTGCCTTTCCACGGGTCCAAGGTGCTGATTTTCAGCACCCGCTGCTCTATTGGTATTCTTCCGCAGCCCACCCCTCTACCTATCTCTTCTTTCCCTCTCTCCTTCGCTTTCCTCTGGAAATATTTTTCTTTTTCTCCCTCCCTCTCTCTCGCTCTCTCCAGCCATCCCTGGAAGGGAGACCCGGTTTCTTGTCTTTCTCTCTATATCACTCTCTCTCCTTCTCTCCTTGCCCTTGAAGTCACCCTTTTACACGATGCCGTGGGTCGTTGGTTGGTAATTCTTCTGCGGCGTGCGAGTCCTACTAAGATGACTACTGTTTTTGCAATACTTAGGATGTTATGTAGCGTTTTGATGCAGTGTTGATGTGTGAGTGTGTTACGCTGTGCGTTTCATGTAATAAGAGCGCTTATTGGGGGGTTTCCATTTATAAACTCGTTTTTGGAAGATTTTAGGTTCTTAATATGATTTTAATAGGATTTCTCTCATGGTGCGGTTTCTTTTAGTTACGTATTTTACGATGTAACTGCTAAGTTCTATATTACTGTGGAAGATCATGTATTAACTATATTTTATCCTCATTTGTTCCGTTGAATTTTCGTAAAATTCGTCTACTTGAGTCAGAGAGTCGTCCAATTCTAATTTCGCGGATTCGAGTCCAGATCAGTATATGGTAATGTGTGTCCATCATTGTTAATGTTAATTATATTATTGTAAACTAGCGGAAGTGCCCATTGAATTTCAATCTACTACAGCACAACATAAAACACTGATTAATTTTATTTCGTATCATATCACTCATGCAAGATCCAGCTTTGCCAACAATACTTAACCATAAATGAATGGGAGCCATTAAACAAAAGGTATTGTTGAAAATATGAATGGCACATTATCAACATTTAATAAATCTTACAGAAAATGCTAATTATATCGTTATCATTATATTTGTATTATATTGAATGTTGATTTAAGTCGCATGTCTAGTTTGCCAGAGAGTAAGTAGCAGAGCCGGATTAAAGTCGTAGGCACTGCGCACTCTCATAATCGTAGGCCCCCAAGATAGCTCTATAGATAAATATTTGCATTGTATCAATGTATAGATCCAATCAGGGCCGGATTAAAGTCTTTGTAGAACCATAATATAATCATAGATGTATATAATATATGACTATGATACTTTAATACTATGACTATGGTATTTTGTCCTAAAACTTTTTCGTAGGCCCTGGGCACTGTACCCATTGTGCCCAATGGATAATCCAGGTCTGGTAAGTAGGCTTCAATAAATGTTGCAATCGCCCTTTCATTTTACCCAATGACAAAGTTCATAAATTAATAAGCTAAAACATTAGGGCATTATAATTAAAAATAAAATAATTATTGAATGAATCACCCCCACCAATTTTTTTCGCCATATAACCTATGTTACCCGCAGGGTGCGAAGTTTCAGGACGATATCTTCAAAAGTGTGGATTTGTATAGAGAACATACAAAATCTGAATTTTACTGTTATATTGTTATATATATATATATATATATATATATATATATATATATATATATATATATGTATGTACGTACGTACGTATGTGTGTGTGTGTGTATCGTAATTACCAGTCATTTCTCGATATAGCATGTGGGATCAGTTCCCATTCAAAATCATCGATCTCGTTGCTATGGTATTTAGCATTTTCCATTGTTACAGACGTATAAAAATTCCTTTTTTCGTGATTAAACCATTATATTTTACTCTAAACCGGCTTAGGTTTGAATTCTGTCTTTAAAAAATATATTTGATTCTTTCAGCTTAATAGATAATTTAAATTTGCAAAAGAATACATGCCTGCACGTCAAACAATCGATTTTTACGTGTTTTCTAATGGAAAAATGTTAATCCCTTAAGTTGGCAACACTGACTAATCCAGGTTCACCAAATATTGACCATTCACTAAGTATGTAAGGAAGAATTGTATCAAATCGGGTTGTTCTAGCTTTTATCGTTTAGGAGGAGGTCCACTAACAAACATACAAATTTTAAAAAAGTATATAGTGAATAATTATAGGAGAATTGGATGTTACCGTTATTTTAATTTTCATTGCGCAATTTGTAAATTTGTGTAAATCAAATAGCATGAAAGTCGTAATTTTTGTGAAAATGCTTGCCCGGACCATTAGATATATTTGGCATTTGAAACTGTCGATAAATTTACTTTCATTTCTAGTCAAAGACGTACTCGACAAATCGGAAAGAATCCTTTCTGTTTGCATAATAGTTGACCATCAAAACCCTTCCCATGTCTGAAAATAGCTTCGGAATAAATGCGGTTAAGGGCGCGTACCATCTTCGGTTTTATTTCTTCCCTGTTTTCGAACTAGCTTTACATTCGAACGAATGTAAGGAACTTGATGCATTCCATCAGGTCTTGGGAATCCCATGCTAAAATTGCTTCACTTGCCGTTTTTTTTTGTCTTAGCATGCCCAGTTCTTTTCTGAAGCGGTCTTATCGAGGGGATTTCGCTCTTCATACAGTTCTGCGAAACCAATTTGTATACATGCAAACAGGTATTTTCAAAAACGATATACATTAAGAGGATTTGCGTTTTGAATCTCATTATTAACCGAGTTACAGCGCTATAAATTCGAAAAAGTTTTGATGGCGTCCATATGCGGACGAATTTGCCGAGAAATTTAGGTGTTTGTAAATCTCGCTTAATTCAGTGTAAACTTTTTCGCGTCGCCAAGTTACATTAAGAGTCGGAGCTGTGTTTATTTTTGTCCTCTGGTCCAGTTTTATTTTTGGAAGGCCTCTGAAGCCGATAATAATTGGACATGTATATGCGTGTAAGGATGTATAAATAGCTCCGGACAGATCGACATCATAGGCGCCTGTAATGAAAGCTGACCTAGCCAATATAGCGCGTGATAACTATGGCGCCAGAGCGAGAATAAATCGCTTTAAAAAAATAGGCCGTGTTTTTTTTTCCGCCCTCAGAATTTTCGTTCGGGGTCGGGTTCCTCTTTTTTTATCCGTCTGGTGTCTGTCATCCATTCGCGTTTCCTGCGAGGCATACCGATCTATGATTTAATGGCCCGTGACGAAGCTTATGGCACGCACAGCACTTCCTTCGTGCCTCTAAAGTGAAACGCGTTTTGTTTTCAGTAAGGCTAGTCGTAATGACGAACGGCTCTAAAGATTTTATTATTGTTTAATCTGACGCGAGGATGAATCCCTAACACGTGAACGTTGATGATGTTTTAAATAAATTTCGGACCACGTTTAAAGATGTGGGATTTGTTTATTTTTAATTTCAAAATTATCAGTCTTTCTGTGGGTCCGTGTTTTAACGCTCTCCAAGGCTGTTTTCGGAATCCTCTGTATCTTTTGTAACCATATCTTCCTCGGAAATGCAACTTTCGAAGGTAGCTATTTTTCCTTATTCTTTGCCTTCGCACTTTCCTCCTAGAATTCGCCTGCTTTTGAAGAGTGCTTATGTTAGCGATTATTAAAATTCCATACAATTCCTCGTTTTTTCCTCATTCTACTTGTTTTTCATCTCGAAAGCACGTCATCGGCGTCCATTATTTTCCACCAAAGTTATATCTCATATCTATGTTTAAGCTTTACTGGTATATTTTATATATTCCTATTTATAACTCCTCGTTAATTTCTTTCTTATAATCTTATCCATCAAAATACTGAACTCAAAAACAAAAATTTTTATCTTCCTAACTCTATGGCCTCTGTCCACTTCATGATATATGCGTTACTTCTTCAGCAATAAAACGGCCGAGTATGTTAGATTTACATAACTGCTGGACTCAGCGATCGATAAATGAATGCTGAGCGTGGTGGTTATGCGGCTGCACCACGCATCTGGTTAAATCAAAGAATATGTTTAAAGGAGTTACTTAATCATTTAATTGGGTAATTTAACTTTTTTTCGCGATTTTATTTATTTTTAATACCGACCTTGGTAGGGGTATGGATAACGTGTCTGCTTCCCAATGCTAAGGTCGCATCCTGCTTTGGACGTGGATGTCTGCGTTAGTCCTTGTTGCCAAATAAAAACCTTTTTCTTAAAGGTCAAGAATATTGTTTGTAAGAACTAATGAAAATAAATCAACTGTTATCATCTGTTAAACGAGTAACATTCCCAATGTCAAAAATAAATCCCGTTTTAGATTTCTTTATAAATTTTTTTAGATCACGCTGCGAATTTTAGCATCACGCCGAATCCAAAAGAGAAGCAGGCGCTTCTCAAGACTTGAGGGGTTGGAGGGGGGGGACAGATCGGAGGAAGGAACGTCGGTCGTTTCGCTTGGTAACCGACCATCGGGGGCCCTCATCCATTTCGGCACGGAGGCCGGCTACATACGTTCCCCGACGACATCCAAAAAATCGACTAGAGTCCCTCGACTGTTTGGTCCACCCTCTTAGGGGGCCGGGTGTGCGTTCAAGTTGCCATCCGATCTCATTCCTCTCTCTCTCTCCCCCGACCAGTCCTTAAACTCCGGGACCCATAACCTCCCCCAGTACCACATCCACCCCACCACCATGTCCCGAACTCCCCTTCAGCCGCCCTTTCCCACTCATCGGGAGTCTCCCCTTCTGGGTCTTCTGTACTCTTCCAGTCAACCCCATGCTGCACCGTATGATACAAACCCCCCTCGGTTAGGCGGCGCGCGCGGCTTCCCTATTCTCCCTTCCCCTTTACCTTATTCCTATGACATTTGCCTCTTCCTTCAGTGGATTCCTCTCGGTCGAAGTTAGGGAGAGACCTCTTCACGACTTCCTCTCTGTTCGGTGTTTTTTCCTGGTACGGATCGCAAGGAGGAAAATGTTAGCACTCAGAATATAACCACCTGAAAATATATATATGTATCGGGAATGCCATGGAACGAAATGCTCCCATTATATAAATTCCGATCTTTCGGTATATATCGCTTTTTGTTGCGAATTATTGAAAGTTCAAGTTAGAAATTATTTTCTGTCGTGTTGCCTAACTCATCAATTGGGTCGCGAGACAAAAAGTTTGAAAATCACGGCCTCACTCTCTCCTTTAACTTTCCGTTCGTATTCTCTCATTTTTTCTTTTTCATAATCCCTCTCTGTCTCAAATTTACTTTCTCTTTAATGGCTATAATAATACCGGTAGCATTTTCGGCTACAAAGCAGCCGCCATCAGTGGTAATTCACAGATGGTAGATTATTTTGCGGGCTAACTGTGGATATGGGTTTCCCGTTTTTTTTTGTGGCTATAAGAGGGGCATATTTTGTCAGTTTTATTTCAGTCTTAGGATTGTCTCCTTTATTCAATCTTGGACCTCAATGTTCCTCGCCCTCTCTATAGCTTTGTGTCTGTCTCTCCCTATGTCTCTACTTGTTTGTATTTGTCATTTTTATACCTCTCGCTTTTCATACCTCTCTTTCCCTGCATTCTTTCAACTTTCCATCTCCGCTGTGTTTTCTCTCTCCATCTCTTTTTCCGCCTCCATTATCTCTACATCCTTTCCTTCTTGTTCCTGCCTCCCTCTCTCCCTCCCTCACACTCCCTCACCTCTTCCCCCTTCTCTCTCTTCTCTTTCCTTATGCGGCGTGTGGGGGAGTTTACGATGCGGAGCTCAAGGCCGTGTTTGGACGGAAGTTTAGGCCGTTGGTTCTGATAACCACGGAGACAGGCGGTTCTTCCCCTCAGATGTTAGGTACGGCGCGAGTTTCGGGAGAAATTTTTATTTTTAGTTTAGAAATTTCCCGAAATTTCGGACGCGGCGGCAAAGTTTTGGTATTTTTGAAGGAATTTCACCTTAAGAAGGCATCGTTGCCAAGAGGAGTTTATGGGTTGTCACGCTCAGCTTTTCCTCTCACTGCTTCAATCCATATAAGTGTCTTTTCGTAGGTTTTCTATTGTTTTCTTTAAATGCAATATTTATAAAAGTTTCGAACTTTGTCGCGCAACCTTGAAGAAGTTTTGCGTTAGGAAAGATTAATGTAAAGCCGTATTACCTCTATATCTCGAATGAAGTTGGAAGACAAAAAAGTTAGGAGCCGAGGGATTTTATACGTCGGCGTATATTTGTACTGGAGGGGAAAACGTGTTCGAAGTGTCGGAGTTCGTCTGTAATTTCACCTTAACATTCGTTTGTTATTTGAACCACTCGTTATAAATCGAGCGATGGTATTTGTAAATTTTTAGGATAATTCTGGCTGAAATATTTACGGAATTCAGTTCCAGATTGAGAAATTGATCTGCATTGGAGTGAAATGAGTATTGTAAAATATCTTCCCAATAATTCAGTCCACAAATAAAATTGGTTTCATACTTCAGTGTCTGCCGTTTGTTCCTTCGTTATCATTTTTTTCCGTTTAAGATATTGGCCATCCTTAGAATTCGAAATTGTTGTCTTAAGTAATGAATTCATTGTCGCGTATCGTCTTCCTTAAAAGGACTAAAGAAACCACGGTCGTGTACCAGAATATTCGAAATCGAGTAATGCGCATAATTCGATCGATGAATGACTTATGTCACGTTCCACAATCGTAGTCGATCGTGCGATTTTTAATCGCGCGGAGCTCTCTCGTTACACTAATGGATTTCTCTCATTCCAAAAGAAATCATTTCGCTAGAGAAAATCTCGATCTATATCACGTGCTAACGATACTTCCGGTGTTCCTTCCGTGGGGCATCGAACGAATCGTCCCATCACACGAGGAGCTATGCCTCTTCTCACCTAGAGAGTAAGGAAACAAGCGCATTCCGCACTAAAAATTTTCAGACGCGACCTTTTCGCTCGGTCGAAATTATTTACGTCTTTTTTCCCCCCCTTTTATAGATACATCGCGGAGGAAATTGTGGTACTTTTCCATTCCTGCCGTGAAAGTTGTTGTTCGTTCCGTGAGCGCGTGTTGGGCAGAGAAAGAGACGCAGGGGGAGGGGGTTTGCGGATGAGGAGGGAGGTAAAAGCTGGGGGGAAGGAAGAGGAAGTGTGGTTGGGTAGTCTCTGGTGTTGCTGGTTGTAGGACGCGCAAGGGGCATTTTTGTGAGGACCTTTTTTTTCCGCACGCGCCATTATGACTTCACGACGCTGACCGATCCCGTCATTCGTCCTCTGGGGGTGGAAGATGAGGGGGAGGTGAAGGGGGGATGGGGATGAAGGGGCGATGGGGATGAAGGGGCGATGGGGATGAAGGGGCGATGGGGATGAAGGGGCGGGGGAGTCGGCCGACGTGGGCATGCGACCCTTCTTACCAACCGGTTCGTACCGATTTATCATGCGCGATACGTTGCCAAGTTAGACAATTAATACCTTCAATTGTTGCGTTGCCCCGTTGAATATATCCTGCCAGGAAGGGGTATGCGGTGAGGGTAAATCCTATTCTCGGAGGCTGGGGGTGAGTTTGAGGGAATGGTGACGTAAGGGTTTGATTGTCTGTAATGCGCTTGTTTTGAAGAGTCCGCAGTTAATGCCTACCTTTCCTTCTCTCTGTACATCCAATTTTTCTTGTGGCCTTTAATCGCCTTCAAGTTTGTTTCTCTTTCGGACGCAAGAGGACGTCAAACTTAACCTCGTCGTCTGCGTATAGAAACGTCTTTCATAGATTCAACGTTCGAATTGAGGTTTTTTTTAATCTCTCTGTCTTATGCTCGAGGAAGACTCGACAGTAAACCATTGTCGAGGTTGTAAAAAGGTCGAGACCGCTCATTTCTTTATGGATGCCTTTTAAATATTCCTAACCACGCACGAGAGATTTTTTAAAATTTTACGTCGATGATTTTTTCCCGTTTCTGAGCTTAAGTGCTTTCTTTTGCCGATGACAAAAGCCCCGTGCAGAAAGGCTGGAGATAAAAAAGATTGTATTAACCCTTATGTTAAAAGATAAGCGCTTGGACTCGCGGTTTTCCTTTTCCGGATACTGAATATACTTTTAAAGTTAGCGGTTAGTGTTAGAAGCGTGAAAAGGATTTGAATGTCGTTTTTCGAAGCTTTTATCTTATTTCATTTGCAAGTTTAAACTCGCCATTTATGAGAGTTGAACAGTCTGTTCTTTTTAACGTTACTTTGTTATTGCATTTGACGATTTTTCAAATCGGACTTCGTTCAGTTTGACTTTTAAAATTTCCTGATCTTGATTTATGATCATCGAAATTCATTAGCACAAATTGTAGTCCAGCTAATAAGTTTTCACTAAGCAGCTTTATAATTAGTGGAACCTGCTCATATTTTCACCCTAATTTCATACGCGTTTTTACAATAAATAATTTCCTGGTACATAAGTAGAAGCATTTTTAGTTTTTCCTGTGGATAGTAAACGAAAATTCCCCTCCCATAGACATCTGATCTAATAACTAGACCGAAATGAAGCACTGTTATATCAATTTATTTTTTGAGCGTGTACTAAAACCTTAGTATTTTCTGTTTATTTTTAAATTCATGAATCGAGCGCGTTTTTATCTTGGTTCAAGAAATTAACAACACCATATAAGAATATCAGCCACCGCGAAGAGTACATCGCTAAAATATTTCGAACGTAATATCGACAACCTCCAGGAAATTCCCACCTTTTGTGAAAATGGAGGGTTTACTCCATCGGATTTTTACCGAAAGATCATTTTTATTTCAATGCGACGTAACCAAAAACATAAAGATTTAAATCTCCACCTGCTATTGATTTTTTCTCTCTCTCTCTGAGAAGCCGCCTCGTACGGAGACGGCTTCCAGCTGGTCCTAGCTAGGGCGTGTGCCCCTTGCCGTTAGGTGGAGGGGGAGAGATTTTAGGGAGAGGGCGGTGGAGAAGAGAGTAGGAGAGGATAGCGAAGGCAGGGTTGCGTGGAAGAAACGGGGGCGATGATTGAAAAGAATAGCGGAGCATGTTAGAGAGGGAGAGAGAGAGAAAGAGAGTGAGGGATATTTGGCTTCCGGCTGGGTAAAGAGAGCCGGCGTGTGGCAAAGACACGAAAGGGGTTTGAGAGAGGGAAGGGAATCGAGGATTGCGTCGGTTTGATATGCAGTGTGGGGTGGTCCCGGGTAACGAGGGCGAGTAAGCGAAGCGCTACATTCCGAACGTGCATTAAGCCGCTGTATATATATTGGTGTTTGTCCTCCGGGAAGAGGAGACTCCGTGTGAGATTGCCCCCCCCTCTTTTCTCTCTTCCTTTTCCCTCCCTGCTGCGTGAAGGGAACGCGAGAGATGCAGAGAGGGAGAGGTTGGGATAGGCATTTATGAGGAGAGAGGAGAAGAGCCAGAGAGAGAGGGAGGAAGGGGGGTGAAAGAGGGAGGAGGAAGCGTGGAGAAAGGGGTACGAAGGCGCGGATGCCTACGAGTCTTGGCACCGGACCTCGCACCTCTCACATCAAAGGAGAGATTCACGTGGTCAATTCCCTCCCGCGAGACACCGCGAAGAGGGGGGAAAGAAAAAAAGACGCATTCTCTAGCGTTCTTATTTTTATTTTATTTTATTTTGTTAAAGTCGCTTACTTTTCTTTAATTAATCCGATGGGCAGAGGTGGCGTAGGAGGAGGATAGGGGTGGTTTGAAATAGTTTTCATTTTTTAATTTGTTTTTAGAGGTAGAGCGCGATTCGGTAGGTAAGTGTGGCAGTATATTATGGTTTTTTCCCCGTCGCTCGTTAAAAATTTTTACGAGGCGTGCACGTTTGAATCGTTAAAAGAGTGAGAGGTAGCGAATAAATTGTCGGTGGATCGGAACGACCTTTGGAATAATCGGCTACCGAGTTTTGAGGGATGACATAACCTAATCTTTAATTCGAACCTTGGAGTGTGTGAAAATTATTCCGAACGAAGAAAATCGTCTCACGGAACTTGAAATCTGCCGATGGAAATGACGAGAAAAATTCTGAGCATGGGAAATTCTGTATTAAATAGTAGTACAGGCCGTTCCCGACTTAGGATAAACCCGGACTTACGACATTAATACACTGATACCTCGAAATCGACATCCGATGCTCTCCGAGTATACTTTCTTGTGCGTATTTTCGGGCGATATTCAGTTGGACCATACGACTCGTCCGCTTTTAAATCTTTAAAATGTTTATTATGCATTATATACGAGTAACACTCATAGGTCCTTAAATTATTAATTTATAGCCTAAATACGTCTTGGTACATTTTTTTCTATAATCCTGGAACGTATCTCAATTTATAACATGTAAGTCTGTGGGAAATAGATATTCGACTTAAGATAATTTGACTTGCGATTCGTTTTTCAGGAACGCATTAGAGTCGTAAGCCTGGAACGGTGATTTTATTTTTGAATTCTTTAAATTTAATTTAAGAAGCACGGGATTTTCCGGGTACAATTTTTGTTTTTTTTTTGTACTGCCAGATGTTTACTAGGTAGTAAAACGTCCATAGGTTGTAAATAGGACACGGTTTCATTCTTTCGTTTCGACTAAAGAAAAAGATCTCGCGTCGCCAAAGCTTTCCAAAATATTTTCCCCTATTCTTTGTCGTTGTTTTCAAAATTCGCGCGCGATTAAGCGCCGGGACTTCCAGGAACGTCTCTCTTAATATTCTCTGGAATTGGCTGGATTGCTCGAGGCCGAGACGCATAAGTGGTCCAGATGATGTGTTAATGGGCTGTTAAATTCCTGTCTTCCTCTTTTGGACGTGGTGGTCATAAAGTGTTACGGCGGACGTAGTAAAAGCCGGGAGGTAGCAAGAGCTCGAGCAATTAATCAGTAGGGTCAATATCGGGGGGAAGAGGGGGGGAGGGACGGAATTCCGAGGGAGAAATGAGAGTTATGTCTCTTGGCATTATCGAAAAATGGATCCCATTTAACCATATGACTTGTCTTTAGGCCGACTTGGCCGTTGTAATCGAACAAGGAAGTCGTTGACTTTAAACGATTACTAACGTAGTTTGGCAACAAATTTGGCTGCTCAACTTTATGTTCCTCACCCTCTTCTGCACGGTGTCTCAACCTTTTCCTACCAAGTACCCCTTGCTTCTGAATGTTTTGAATAAGTACCCGACCCAATATTCACGCTTCTTTAAATTTTGTATTTACAGACACAGGAAACACATTTTTGCCAGATTGAATTAAATAAGCGTATGATATCCGATATTTCTGATTTGTTCCTTTTTTTTACAGAATTTTTCGAGTATTGCAAACAATGTCACGTTATAAGGCATAATGTTATTTTCAAATAGAAATTGAAGTACCACTTGGATGTATCTAAAGTACTCCCTTTGGTACCCGTACCGCTGGTTGAGAAATCCTGATTTGGCTAAAGATACAATATAAAAGTCACCAAATGGCTGTAGTCTTACTGTTGATGATGACGACTCTATTAGCTGCAGAATGTTTGGTGTATTCACCTGAGCATTCTGGCTACATAGCAGTCCTCGTCAGTGGCGAACCACTTTTCAGCCGAAATGCATATTTGATTTTTTCCTGGATGTTTTGTGAATATTTGTTTCCTTTATTTCTTTCAAAGAAATTTCTCCCTCTTCAGAGAGCATACTTCTCGAAGCACGAGGTAAAAGTTCAGCGCGAGAGGGAGAGAAAACGCGCGGGTACACATACGCGCACAAACTCGGATGTCGCGACGGGGTTCGTTGAACGCGCCGGGAGCGCATTATCAAAATATTTGCGGCGTCAGCGTGATAACGAAAGCATCGTCCGGGGTGCGGCGGAAGGAAAACTCGTTTTAATTCTTCGAGAGACGATTTTTTCTGGAATTCCCTCCCGAGCGCCGGTGTAATTTTGTGTGCGGCTTTGAACAAATTGAAACTGTGTTTGTTGTGTACAGAGTCGTAACCAAGTCGAGACGGTTGCCCCGGGCACAGCCCGGAAGGGGATTGTCAGATGGAGAAGACAGCCACGTTCTTAATTACTCCATTCGAGGGCGATGTAGACGAAACCCTCCGCGGGCCAAAGAACTTCCAGTTACGCCACTGGATAAATCGCTTGAATGAGTTACTTTTCATGGTGTTTCTGGGTTTTCTTATCAGGTTTTTATGAAAGAAATAACCATCGAATAAACGTATGAAAAAATGTGTGAATTTTGTTTTTCTTCTATATGACGGAAATTATTTTCGAAGTATGAATGTTGTCAATGTTTTAAATTGAAAATAACGTTACAGAAAAATCATTTCATATTTGCATTAATATCGGTACTGTGCGTAAAAAAAATCAATCTATATGCCGTAGCGGAGAACACAGCATATTTTACAAAGAAAAAATATTGTGTTTCATCGATGGATTTCATTAAGGAACTCCGGCAGCAAGTTTAATCAAAATCCGTTTAGCCACTTGTGAATGGGGTCGGATGGGGAGACGGACATGACGAAATTAATAATCACAGCAGCATTACTGCAAATAGTGCGTAAGAGATGGTTCTGAAAAGCAAACAAAAAGACTTATAATAGTTAACGTCATATTTTCCGAATGACATTTATTTTCGAGTCATTACGTGAAAGAGCGTTTAGTAATCGATCAGTATAATGAAAAGTTAATTGATTTTGACTCACTCGTTATCAAGACGTTTCCTTAATGGATGTGTGAAATCCGTCTACATAAACCCGGTCCTTGGCTACATCTCGTAGTCCTTTTAGCAAAATTGATTTCCGTTTGGCAAATGTTATCGTTAGAAATAATGGCGTAGAAGTTGGCGCTCTCTTATCTCTCTCTTGCCGACTTCGCCGACTTTGTTCTTTCGAAATTCAGCCAAACGTTGCTTAAATGGCTCCTTTCTCTAGCCAAAGTAAACTACCGAAGCTAAGGTTTAATTTTCAATCTTTACGAGCGCTTTGTGTAATGCTATTAATGTGCCAAGGCAAAGATGACGACTGGTTGTAAGGAGCGGTCTTTTAAAACTCAATTTTTAAAACTTTACCGTGAACACTTTAAGTGTTTGCGTGTATCCGTTACCTAAGCATCTGAGTTTTTCGCGACAAAGTCGTGTTTTTCGTTTAGTTTAAGCGCTCGGAAAAGCGGTACAATAACGACTCGGAATACAACGCCGCATAAAGTTTGAAAAGACGCGTATCGTGTTCTTTATGACGTTACCCTCGGAACTCGTTTCTCTCAGTTTAATTCAGTTTACCCGACATTTTTACGATTAGGGATGAATTCGGTCGTAAAGAGCGACCGGGACAGGATTCGAACACACACACACGCCCTCGTGTATTTTTTTCTCCCAGAGAGATGCATACAATACGCTCGACCTCGCTGGTACGGAATAAATATCCCTTCTAAATGCAGATGCGGAGAACAAATGGACCTTATTACTTATATACGTCGGGGCAATTGGTTTAAATATCGCGTCAAAAGGACTCGAGCTAGGAGGATTGGCGGTGGGTAGGAGGAGGGTGGGGGTTTAGGGCGGGAGGAGATCGTAGAGGGGGGGAGGGTGGGGGGGAGGGAGATGCAGCGAATGGGGAGGAGAATCCTTGCGGAGAATTCCGCTCACGCCCGAGAGCAGGCCAAGAGATCGTGTGTTATAACTAAGAGACAATGTTGGCTCGTACCACAATACAATACCTTGAGAGCTTGACCCTTTTCTCGTGCTCGCTCCTAATAAGCACTTGCCATTTTCTCCCCATTTCTCTCATATCCTCTCTCTCTTCCTCCACTCTTACCTCTTTTCCTCTTTAACTTCTCCGTATCCCTCTTTTTTTTACCTTCGAGACTTCCCTTATCTCCGTAGCTCTCGACCTCTCCGCATTGCATCACGCCGACTCTTCAAAAAATAAACAAGAGGGTTGAGCATGTGCCCGGGAGTAAATCGATCGTTCTTCGATTCAATTCGTATCAATCGCTAAGGGGATTGAGAGGGGATAGTACCGTATCGTTCTACGGTGCTTAACCTTGCTGGCAACCTCGCCGTAGGGAAGGGCGCAAAAAATCGAGCGTCTTGTGTGTGTGCAATTTCTCTCCTCCTTTTGGATTGGGAAGGGGAGGAGGGAGTTTGGGATGAACCTAGCGTTCGCTTCCCATTGTGAGCGCCGGTGCTTATTCTAGCCTTTTCGATTCGATTAAATATCTCGAGCGGATCGAGTTTTAGAGCGGACGTTAAATCATCCGATCGTCGGGCGCTCTCACTCGCTCACGTCGTCGTTCGAAAGGTATTATTACACGGTAGGAGGTAATAAATCAGTCACGGATCTATTGAATTTTATAATTGATAAGTGGCGGTGGTGTAGTATCGTTTATAGTAACTGCCTCTGTGTGTGTTTTTTTAAGGTTTACTTATGCGTTTCGAGGAGGGTGATAGGTTTAGTGGAGTTTTTCTCGGTCGGTGAACGGATCGAACGGCCTCCATGAATTTATGCGTTCCTCTTGCTCTCGGTCTCAACTTAAATTTCCCTCTCGTATGGAAGGGCAAGTTCGGTAGGATTTTTCAAACGAGGAAATCTGTTATATCCTCCGGCTGATCATCTGGTTTTGGTCGATTTCTTGATTTTTGTGTTTTTTTTGAAAATATTTTCTTGTTGTCCACGATTACGTTTGGTTAGCTTATTTAAATTCGTAGTAATTTTTTAGCTCGGTATTTTTGTTGCGAGCATTTTTTAGGTGATAGTTTACACGAATTCCTTTAGGATCAAAACAGCGTTGCTTGCGAGAACTCATTTGTAGGCGATGTTTTAAGTTGGTATTTTTCTGGATGAAATTACTCATGGTTTTAATTTCCGGAGATTTATTGTGGGCTAGGTTATAATTATAGGCCTTTAGCCGTAAACGGAGCGGTAACTTTTATTGTTTTTGACGCGATAAATGGCGCATTATAGAATTGGTAAATCAAGGCAATAATTTTATTCGTGAAACAAAGGTCGCTAGCTGATAATTTCATACCCCGTATTGCGGGATGGAGGAAATCACACCGTTGGTAAATTTCCAAATGATTTTGAAACAAGTTTGCAAGGAAATTGTCGCATTTTCCTCCGTAAAGCAGAGTAGGGGTTGAATGCGCCACTCATTTATGAGTAATAAAACATTAGTGTGAGCAATGGGGGGTTTACAGATGAATGACGAATGAAGCGAATTACGAGCCTACATTATGTTTCGTATTTGGAAGTTATAGTCGAAATTGATGGGCTTTTTGGCGCGATGTGAATGGCTTGGTAGTAATTCGTATCTTGCCGAATCATTGGAAAAGTGTGTTTAGTTAATTAATAGACAACTCTTAGATGGTTTTTTTAAATGTAGTTATATCTCTCTTCTTTGAATTTTCATAGTTTCTATCCTGGGCGTGGACAAATCTTTGTTAGGGTTTCGAGATAATTTTTGGCCTTTGAGTTTTTTCGAGATTAGGGACAGCGGTAAATAGGAGATGCAATCTTCGACGAGTAGACCTATCGTTCATATGCTCGAATGAACTTTCTTTGGATCAAAGAAAAAAAACCAAGTGTGGAAATCTTCCTCGTTGACCTGATTCGGTATGAATAAAGAGTTATCGCTTTCGTCGATAATTTAAGCATCGGCCATAATCTAACTTTTGTGAAATTATTTTTTTGATTTATGTAAATTTTGCCTAGCTGGAAATCAAATATGGGTTTTTTTTATTTTCGTGTAGTCGTTCCAGGACTTAATTCTTCGAAAATGTGGGTCATATTTTATTAACCGAAAATGGATAACTCTCATTGTGTGTGATATTTCTCCAAAAAATTGAATCCATTTATTGTAGACTAGTTTAAAACCGAATTAACTTCGAATCTGACAATCTCAGTGGAAGTTTTCAATCATTGCATAGCCGTAATTTTCCCTAAGGGAGCGAAAATATATTCTCCTCGTATTTTTTACCCTATAGAATC